>KZ613938.1:1047890-2379618 GCA_002865655.1 Hyaloscypha variabilis F | reverse complement strand
ACTATATAGAATTATAGATCACGGTTAGGGCTTTAATTCCTAGTATGCGCACCCTGATTCTAAGTAGAATTCGTGGAATGCGCACGATTTTAAGTCAAACTCTCATACAAATTCACTCTCCTAGCCCCTTACTAAGGCTCCCAGCTTGCGAACACCAAAATCCGACTTTCTAGCCACCCTCTCATATCTCAACGAATATATGTCTAGATATTATAAAAATAAGAGGAAATAAAAGCCTATAGCTAGGAGAGTAATTATCTATACTTTTTATTATATCTGAGCTTATATTAGAGGGGGAACACAAGGCAGAAGTCGATCGGAGGGTGCGCGGCCAGAAAACGAGTGCGGCAGCGATTTTAACGCGAAAAGCTCAGGTTTATACAACTGACTGTAACGTCTATCCCTGCGTGCCGAAAAAATATAGGTACTTTGACTTTAAGCACCTCAAAATCTATGCACAAATCAATGTCTCTAATATCTTTGTATAAATATTAGTAATAACGGGGGTAGTGTTCAAAGGTATTAATATCGTATATATAAGTAAAATAGGATGAGTGTTGAAGTGAGTCCCTAACCTCTTCAAATTCTTTTAGTCCTCGTACTTCCTAAACGATATTTTTTCCGGCCCAGGCGACTATCTTGGAGATCCAGGACGACAAAACAAAGCTGCTCACGAACGTGTCGATTCCGCAGTACTCGCAGGTGAATATTAGTTACTCTGGATAGAGTCACTTGAGAATTTTGTGTTCTAGATAGTTTTGTTACTCAACTCAATGGGTGCAGCGTATGGAATTGTTAGTCGGGCATTAAGGGAGATAAGATCTGTGGCAAGAAAGATATCTGGTAGTTTGCACCAACTTTGAGAATGACAGAGCTATTCGATTAAATGATCAATCTAATTCTTCTAAGTGAAGCTGGAATTCGTGTGCTAAATGCCCGCTTGCTTCGCTTATGTACCGAAGGCAATATCTTTGACTTGCAGTTAAATCGTACGAGTAGCATATCAGTGATATCAGTTGTTGTTTGTAATTCTGCCAAGATTCTCCTTCCCCAAATTATTCATAAGAAGCATCTCCAACAATCAGGAGTTCGACATGCCAGGCAAGTTAATTTCTGTATCGTGGCGATTGAAACTGACACAAAATGCATCTCTAGTCAAACTTGCAGGTAAGTCTCCTAAATAATGTAACACACATATCCAGACCATAAGAGCAAGGGATAATGTATTTGTACAGTATCTAATCTACAAGTAATCGAATGCTAGAATTCCCTTACATACTCCCAATACCTATAAGCCTCAACAAACACAACCAACCCCCCTCTTATATTGCTTTCTTTCGGGGCAAACCAATAATCCAACAATCCCAACGCAACGCAGCCCAAACTCCCAAAACAACAATCTTGTACCCAAGACGCTCAATAGAACTCGAAACTCAGACGTCCAAATCAATTTCACAACAAGTAAACCAACAAACCCCCAGCAACAAGAAGATCGACCTTCGCACGCGAAGGGACATACTCTTGCTAGCCGCAGATTTCTTGCCACCCTTCTCCTTCTCCGTCAACTGCAAACCATGCGTAGACGCATCTGCGCTGTTTTTCGACTCCTCGCCGGAATCATCGCTGAACTCGAACTCTTCTTCCTCGTAGTCCTCAGACTGATTGGCAGTTAGTTTCGGGAAGGTCTTAGATGAGGGTGTAGATGAGAGACTAGTGGAGCTGGAAGTGGAAGGGGAGGAAGCACTCACAGCCGTCGGGTTACCGGTAGGCTCAGGCTCGGGGATGACTTCATCTTCTTGCTGAGTGGTGCTCGGCGCCGGCACGGGCACAGCACTGGTAGCCGGCACATCGCTAGTGGCCGGAGGCGGGACGGGCTCGGAAGTAGAAGTGGAAACAATGGCACGCACCTCTGTCGGTTCGACATGCTCTGGCTTACGGGGAGCAGACTCCACTCCTTCGCCGTTCATCCCATTCTTAATATTCTCGTACTCGCTGGACGGAAAATTTATATGATTCTTGCTCTTCTCCAGCTTTCCAAGCTCCTTGACCACGGTACCGACTAAAGACTCCTCGCCCGTCTTGTCGCCATCTACTTGCCACCACATAGCGCCACCGAGTCCCTTTTCTTTCAGCCACTTTGCTTTCTGACGCACGACGTTGGGTGTATCGTATGAGATAAGGGTTCGCGAATCTGAATCGTAGGAGTAAGAAGCGGCAATTTCGGGGAGCTCAGTGACGATCGCACCGGGATGGGGGAGGTCTTTGATGTCCCAGACGCCCTTGCCGTCGCCGCTGGCGTCGACGAGGGAGCCGCCTCCTACGCCTGAGAAAGGCTTGCCGGGGCCGTCGGTGTTGGTGAATGCGCGACCGTAGAGAGCAAAGCCGAGGTTGATCTTCGAGGGGTGAATCTTGCCCTCATTCAGATAGTAGTTGACTGCCGTCTCGGTGTTGAATGGTGTGGAGATGGGGTTCTTGGAGTCCGGGAAGAGGGCGGCTTGATGTCCGGTTGTTTCGTCCCAGGACCCGGCATAGTCGTAGGCCATTAAGTCCCAGAAGTTGAGGTGCTTGTCCATGGCTGGGATATCCATGATCGTGTAGTGCTTCGGATTGGAATCCATTGCGACGGAAAGCAGGAATGGTGCCGACTTAGTGTCAACTGCGTAATCATTCATGAGGTGGCGGATCTTCTTCAGAAGGTCCACGAAGTAGGTGCTTTCTTCGGCAGTTGCAATGTGCTCCCAATCGAGGTTCAAGCCGTCGAAGCCAAGGTTGTACATTAACTTGACAGCGGTAGTGGCGAACTGTGACCGCTTGCTTGCGGATTTGAGGATCTCGTTGAAGCTGGGCGAGTAAGTCCACCCGCCGATCGAAAGCATCGTCTTCAAAGTCGGTTGCTTTTTCTTGGCGAGAAGCAATTGCCTGATGTTTCCATGAACATTGTGCTCAGTGTCCCAAGCATCTCCGGCGAAGTGTTTATCGGTATCGGCCCACTCGTCACTTAGAGATCTAGTATTGAGAAAATTAGTTGTGGCCTTTAAGTATGCGGTGCGGGACTTACACTGTGCCAGTTGAATTGTCAATGTCGGCGAACGAGTATAGGAGATGAGTGTACTGGTCTAGAGGAATGTCAGACACAGTAAAATTCTTTGCGTAAATGTCCTGGAGAATGTCAGTGGGACTTCGGAATATATTTCAAACATATCACTAACCCAGTTGCCAAAGTAGCCAACATTCCGGAATTCAGTCAGGGAAGGATCTGCTCCCTTAACTGGAGAAGCAAAAGTACCAGTTGCTGCCGAGATGGCCAGCAAGAGGTAAGTGATGCAGGAGAATGTTGCGGTGAGCTTCATAGTGAAGGTGTTATTAGAGTGCTAAGTTGAATGTGTTATTGGATTTTGAGTCGAAGGTTTTGAGGTGTTTGAATTTTGAAAAAGAAAAGAATTTTAGAAGGAAGAAAAGTGGACAAGAAATCTTATAAATAATTCCGTTTATCGCCCAATTCACTAGGAGAAATCGGTTCCAGGAAGAGGAAGAGAGTGAAGGGCTCTAGCGTATGATAGCTCACTTAGTCTTGCTGTCAGAACTGTATAGGGCTGCGCTAAAGAGACGCTAGCCTAGCCCTCACATTATAAAATGTTAAAACTGTAAGCTTGTTTCTCTTGGAGACTATCATAATTTGTACACTACTTGTTGCTTGAAACCGAGTTCTGGGCAATCCCATTCCCATGTTCACTGAGCGTCTGAAAGTTCAACAGACCAACTATAATGATGAGCTGGTTGAATTGAAAAAAAAAAGGGTTTACTGTGAACCACTATGAGAACTAGAATAACGTCATTTAACAGATGGAAGCCGTCGAAACGTTGGCGCCGGGATTAGAAACCGAACTGGGTAGGAACCACACTTTAGTTTTCAGACCTAGCTAATATTACAATTTGCAAAATTAGCACCAGTAGTATTCAGACGCTTATTTTTGAGTTTCGTCTTGCAACAAGACGTCAGACACTAGCTACGAAGGCAGGTAGGGCAGAACAGGACAGCAAAGCAGGCATGCTTGCCATTTTGCCACGTGACCATGGAACTTTCCTCAGATCGAGTAAGACTTTGCAGAACAACAGTTTGAAGCACATATCACAAAAAAGGCATTGATCCAATGAAAATGCTTGAAACATTTATATCCTATCATCTATCAGAGAAGTCCCACATCAGCGATAGAGAGAATCACTTCGCTGCAGCCTGCTTCGCCAGCCTGACCTTTGTCTTCTCAATAAATGATTCCTCCTCCCAAATATAATTAACACTGTTCTCCTTAACCACCGTATTCGCCCACTTCCAGAACGCCGGGGTCCTGGTCTCTAGATCCGTCAAAATACTCTTGGGAGCGAGACCACCTTTAGGATAAGCCAAAAGACGAAGGATGAACGATCCAGTTTGGACCTATTCCTATCAGTTCACAACTCTCAATTCGTTTGAATTCAATGGGACCATACCTCAGCCAAAGTCAACTTGCTGCTTCCCCCGAAAAACGGCTTCGCATCCTGCAAAAGCGGCTCCACCTCCTTAACAATAGCATCCACCAACTTAACCGCCAACTCCGGCTTCTCCTCCTCACTCGCCCTCAGGATTCCAAAAGTCTGGCCATTAACCTTGGTAATAAACGTATCAACAAAGAAATTAATCTTCGCTCTCTGAAGCGCGCCTCCTTCCTCAGTAGACGTCTTCTCGAGATGTGAAGGGTGGGCGTCGGAGAGGAATTGCGCGACGATGGCCGACTCGGTGATGATTGTGCCGTTATAGTTGATGCTGGGGACCAGGCCGCGTGGGTTGACGGCTAGGTATTCGGGGGTCCGGGGCACGGTTAGGTCGATGATCTCTTCTTTGTAGGGGAGGCCGAGTTCTGCGAGGGCGATGTGGGCGCGGTGGGCCCAGGGGCAGCCGTGGTTGGTGTAGAGGATGATGTTGGGGGCATCGTTGGAACCCATGATGGAAGATTGATAGATCAATTGATATTTGTATTCAATGGAAGGTGGAGGGATGTTACAAGTCAAGGTGGGGTCAGTGGAGACGGGTCACGTGAGTATGTTGTACTTGTGAGAAGACGGAGAAGGAAAGGTTATATTTCTGGGGAGCTGGGGGAATTTATATAACTTCAGAAACATCCGGAGTATCACTTTAACCCCGTTAGCGTGACCTACATGCTAAATGATGCGATCCCAGGCTGGGATGAGGATGCATGCCCCTCCTTTTGATTTCTAAGCTGTTGCTCTTATCGCCCGGGCGGATCGTTATCGCTAGAGCGGGAATCCGCCCCGCTTTTAATTATATTTTCCAACATCACCGTCTCGCAAACAAACTCTAAGATCGTGTTACCGCACCACAGGACATCAATCAGAACCATTTTCACACCTCTCAAGCTGAAGACAACATGGCGGCCCCCACTGGAGAAATCCCAGCACCAGACCTCCTCACCCAAGCCATCAATTCCTTCTCCCTACCCTCAGACTCCACCCCCCAAGATGGCACAACCCCCTCCCTCCCCCCCGCAATGGCCGCCTTCCGCAATAAAACCTCAGACGAGATCCTCGCCGACTTGAACAAAACCCCCCTCTTCATGACCACACTAGAAGAGAACGACGACCTCGAAGCGCTCAAAGCCCTAGCCTACGAAGGCACCCCCTTCGAAGTAGCAACCAGCTTCAAGGAGCACGGCAACGAAGCCTTCAAAGCCAAGGGCTACAAAGACGCCAAAGAATTCTACACCAAAGCCATCAATGTGCTCCTGCTTGAAGTTCGGAAGCGGCAGCGCGGCGAACCGAAGCCTGAATCAGAGGGCGGAGAAGAGGAAGTCAAGCGCGAGGTCGCTGTGCTGGAGGCGTGTCTGGTGAATCGCGCGGCGTGTCATCTCGGGCTTAAGAATTACCGCTCTTGTACGCTGGATTGTGGGGCTGCGTTGAGGATTAACCCAAGGAATGTGAAGGCTTTGTTTCGTAGTTCCAGAGCGCTGTTGAGTCTAGATCGCATCGCGGAGGCGGACGATGCGTGTGCACGTGGTCTGGCGTTGGACCCTGAGAACCCAAGCTTGAAAGAGGTGGCAAATGAGATTATTAAAAGGAATGCGCAGGTTGAGGCGAAGAAGAGGGCCGAGTTGGAGAGGGAGCAGAGGAGGAGAGTGGAGGAGGTCACGTTGAAGGCTGCGCTCAAGGCGCGGGGGATTAAGACGAGGCAGACACCGCAGCCGCCAGAGATGGAGGATGCGAAGATTCAGCTTGTGCCGGACCCCGCGGATCCGACTTCGACGCTGGCGTTTCCGACCGTGTTGTTGTATCCGTTGGTGCTGGAGAGTGATTTTATCAAGGCGTTTAATGAGACGGAGACGCTGGGGCATCATTTGGATTATATTCTTCCTGTGCCCTGGGATAGGGTGTTGTATACGCCGAAGGGGGTCGAGTGTTATATGGAGACGGTCACGGGGGGCTTGGTGAAGGTGGGAAGGAATGTCACGCTTTTGAAGATATTAACGACCGCGAATGTTGAGGTTACGGATGAGGTTGTCCGGATCTTCGTGCTACCGAAGAGTAAGGCAGAGCTGTGGGTGCTAGAGTTCAAGAGGAAGAAAGCTGCCGAGAAAGTTGGTTGAGGACATTGCATGCAACTCAGAGAACCCGCAACGCGTTGGGGTCTTGTTCTGGATGAAGAATATGACAAGTGAGAAAATTCATATTTCCTCAAACCAATCGGATCAAACATCCACGCAACGAACTTGCACCCCTCAATCGCCATATCCGCTCGACAGAAGAGCTACACCATCTCAATCCTCCCTTCAGCAAACCATCCTCGTCCCAAACCAGATATCGTTGCAGCGGGAGCGGAGTCTAGCCTGAGCTTAAATTTATTTTCCCTCCCGCTGCACATGGCGTCCGATCGCGGGCGGGTCGCACGGATCGGCGAGCTTGTGTGCGTAGGCGGGGACTTGAAAGGAAACGGCGGTGCAGGAGGGCGGCTGTTGTGCTACGTTGTGGAGGCTGGAACTTTTGATTCAACTCTGGGGGTTTGTTGGGGTTGAAATTGACTCTGCAAGGAGAGTTGTGCAATTAGGGGAGAAGGGAGCGAGGGGAAGAAAGGGGAACACGGTTGAGAAATCATTGAGATTGATTATGACTAGATTACAGTGCCATTGATCTGGACTTAGTCTTTTGATCCATGCTGCCAGCTATTTCACCCGTGTGTGATCCATGTGCAAGCAAAACACCTCCCGATGCAAAGCAAATCATCGACAGAACAATCTGGACATCCATCTCACACCATTCCTTTCCCTGTCCAACCAAAACTAATGCCCAAACTCCAGCAATGCTCTGCGTTAGAGGAGTAGGCTCACATACTCGTTGCCCTCCGCCTCTTGATCCTTGGTCCGTCGTCTTCCTGCTCGTTGCGTGCCTCGGTGCTGCACTCGCCATCCTTGACACTGAGCTTCATCAGCAACCATGCGGCCTTCTTCTCTGCCGCACCACCCCCACCCGCGCCAACGCCAGGAGAGACATCTTCCATCTCCTTATCGCTGCATTTCTCGTCCATACTCCCCTTCTCATCTGTCACACTGGCACTCTCCTCGCCATCATACTCATTGTCTGCATCGACCTCCGCAGCGCGTCTCTTACCCCGCCAGATCGCAATCGGCATATCGACCAGACCACTCGACCTTGGGATCGCGCTGAGAATGGGGTTCGGGCCCCCACCACCGGGGCCTTTGAACGGCGATGAGATGTTGATTGATGAGTTTGCGGAGTGAGAGAGCATGTTGTGCGTTTGCCAGCTCGGGGCTTGGCTGGCGCTGTTTGTGCTGCCAGGTGTGATGGGGCTGTGGAAGTATCCTCCACCTTCGCCGCTGGAGGTCTCGCTGCCGTTTGTGTCCATGTCTGTTTCGGTCGGTGTGCCGTAGGGACTAACGCTATCACCAAAGGGGCGCTTGAGCCGGAGACGGCGACCAAGATGAGGTGGTGTGCTGCGCATGGAAAGAGGCTCGGCGATGCGGTCTGAGCGGATGGATCGTGAGGGAGAGTAGGACTCGCGAGCGGATTTGGGGGAGAAAGTGCTGTATTGGAGGCGATACGCTTCGGATTCCGTGGTTGCATCGATGACGAGTTGGGGGTCGATGATCATACGGCCGTGTTCGGGTGCTTCAGGAGGCACGCATTGTGAAGGGAAGGTTGGGCCGAAGATAGGGATGAGGGCTGGTGCGATGTGGGCGCAAAAAGTCGTGCAGACTGCGAGGGCACAGGAGTAGGGCATCCAGTAGCCTGCGTTGAATGTCAGGACGCTGTTGGAACGATAGATGACTGGCGAGCTTACCTTGCGCTGCCAGTGCTCCTCCTGTGATGCTGTGGGTGATCTCTTTGAGGCCGGGATTCAAGTTGAGCATTTTTGCTGGGGTTGTCTACTAATTTTCAATCGAGCTTCCAGAAACGAAAACGGAATTACGGACCTTAGAGTATTTGCAGCACTTGAAGAAAGGAGTGATGCGAACGAGGCCAATATTGTAATCCCACATCACAATATAATCTTTGTCATCTCCTGGTACTCTGAACGTGTACTGGAAGACTACAATCGGCGGTTTAGCAAGGGTCAGCGAACGTGACGGATCAGATATCTTACCTTCGAAACTCTCTCGACCTGTCTTTTCCAGGAAGCTTTTCTTTTCGCTGTTATAAGGGATATGACGGGAGTAATCCTGGATCTTCCCAAGGGGATAGACCTGGAATTTCTCGACCTCGCGTATCGTCTCCTCGTCCAGCCGCTCAAACGGCGGAAAATTGACATCTCCCTTAATCTTACCCTTGGCAAAAACCGCACCGTCCTTAGTCATCTTCTGCTTCTTGATTGAAGACTGAGTTGAGAACTGAGGACTACCATGAGTTGAAGACGACGTACAGAGCGACGACGAGGGACTTGATGGTAGTCGTGTGCCCCGGGGTTCTGGTTTGACTGGGCTGACAGGGTTGAGGAGAGATGCCACGGAAAGCATGGCGGTGAGAGTTGAGTGGTCCGGCTCTAATGCTGCAAGGTGCTGGAGTTTGGATCTTCGATGACGAGGAGCAGAATCTTCGTCAAGGAAGCAGCCAACGCGTTGAATGCACTGGTACAGCAGCTCAGAGGACCACTGTTGGTGCGTGCAAACAGAGCTTGAGAAATAGTCGGTTCGTGAGTCTTTATGGGAGAATGGTAGATAACGAGCTTGAGAATCAGCACTGCTTCGATACCAACTAGCGGTGCAGCTTCCTGCAGTCCAAGGCCTCCCAGTGGTGTCTCCTAGCGCTCTTAGCAAGTTCGGTGTGGAACTTCTCTTTGTTGACAATGTCTAGGAACCGACCTAGGGCAAGAGGACGTCCGTTTGCACGTCTCCACCGCTCATTCGTGAATTCGAGGGCGAGAGTACACACCGCAGACTGCAGTTGCAGGGACTGGAGGAAACGTATACTGAGTCCTTGAATCTTTGGGCAACCTTGGAAGGATGATTTCTCCTTATGACTTGCTTATGCGCCGGTGTTGATGCTTGAAAGATCAGATCCCGAGATGACGAAGTCGCAATTCAAACGAGTTGTAGAAGGCTTCTCTGAAGATTCTCCACTCCCGTGTCTGCCACCATGGAGCCAGCAGGGCTCCCGAGCAGCATACACACACCTTCCAGAGAAACGATCGAGGGAAATCTGTTTCACTAAGAGCCCAAAACAGCGGGATTGCCGAATGAAAAGAGATAGCAACCGGAACATGACACCAAAATGTGTCTCGCCATGCTGAGAATGGCAGTTTGACACCAACTGATTTTGGGCCACTGCCCGATCGGGAGGAGCGCTTGTTTGAAGAGTGGGGAGGGAATTTGCTGGGCACACATGCTGGCCAGGAGTCTTGGGACGGGAAGCTGCAGTCGTCGCGGGTGGCAGACCATGATGGACAGCCACTTTTTGTAGACAGACAAAGAAAATCAGGATGATTAGCGCCAGAGACCAGAGACAGCTTGCTTGACTCGATGCACGTGGACAGCAATTCAGTATGCCAGAGTACTTCAGGGAAAGCCAGCTCCCCAAGGCCCAAAACTTGGTATCAGTGTCTTCCGGTCACAGACACTGTCTTAAGGAGATCTTGCGGCGGCTCAAAGATCTGGAGATCCCGGTTTAAGCTTCATGCCCCCAGCCGGCTGCTCACATATTGCTCCTCCTGCTCCTCAAAGGACTTCTAGGACGCTTCGAGAATTGGATGGGAAAGTTCCCTGCCCCCAACTAACGCGGGGATGCAGCTGTCACTTGAAGATCATGGTAAATCCGCGGGACCCATGCATGTAGGCGCATGCCGGGGCATCTGGTTGGTGGCTCCAAGCTCAGCATATAGGAGGCCTTCTTGGTGGGCAGTGCAGAGACATCGACACTGGGCTGGTCCTGGCATTGTCTGACCTTGTGCCGAGAAACATATGAAAAGGTTGCACGGCGAAAAGAAACCTCGAAAACGGAGCAAACGAAAAGATGAGCAACACAGAACAGATATCGAAGGGGTTATCGTTCAACTTGCCCTCAGCAAGTATCCTCATTACTGTGCATCGGATCTAGTACATCCCCTCGAGTCGTGGTCTGAAGCAGAGTCAGTGCGTACACCACATTTCAGCCTAACCTGCAGTCTCCCGAAAGCTCCATGCGGCGATTTCATGAATTAGGCCAACCACGTTGTCGTCTATGCAAGTCGACAAACGAATCCAGGAGAAGAAGCAGCTTTGCCTTTCGATTGGCAGGTAAATCCCGGAAACACAGCGCACGTGCAATATAAAGCTGAAATACTCCTCAGAAGACTCGATCGCAACTTCGCGCAGGAGACCGGGGGCATCGAATGCCCCCATCCTGAATTATCGTGAGTATCATCAGCTAGTCTTGTGTTCAGCATAGCCAACTTTGGTCGCCGATTAGGAGTAGAGTAGGGGGTTCGGTCCAGAGGGGGAAGGCAACTGGACTGGATACAATGATGCAACTCGCGCTTTCCTCTCACGAAGATGAGCTCGATCTGCAGGAATTGCTGAAAACAGCAAGACGGTGTGACAGAGGGAAGAGGGGGGTAAACTCCCGATGGCCCTCTGACAGCCGTTGAAGTTTCAGATCTCTTGAACGCGTGGAGCACAAAGATATTTCGGGAATTCTATCTCCAGATTCGGGCGCAGCCTGAAGGTGAGGTACGGGGGGTACGGGCGTGGGTCGATGCAGGCACATCGGAGGCTGGCGATGGTCCCTTCTTCTCATCCACTCGCATCTCCTCTTCGTGGTGCACACGTTCAACGCGAGCAAGAGTAGTACCCGCGAAGGTGTAACAAGCTTGGTCCATCTCGCCTGAGCCCTCGGCCTTCGGATGGAGGTTAGGGGAATGGAGATGGGTGATGGAAGATGCAAGTGAGGAGTGAGGAGTGAGAACTTCGTACAGGAATCGTGGTGTTCTTACCCCCCTGCAAGAATCCATCCACCTTACCTGAGCCTCAGCCTCCTCACCGCACCTCCACCAATTTAATGTTGTGCCTGGATGCCTCACAAGGCCACCAATCAGGTTTGGAGATTTCATTAGCTCGCGGCTGTTGCAACGCGACTACCGTACTAGACGACCCTGGTAAACAAACAACCTCTTCTCGAGGACTTCAAGGTTGTACAGTCCTTGACCACAACAACAAACCTTCCGCCCAACATAACCGTACTTTCTGTCACTTCCTGCTACTGTCGTTCGTTCATGAGCGTTTGACCATCGACACCGTGTTGGTGCCACCGCCTGGTTGCGTTTCACTTCTCCCCAACTCCTTCACCCTCGAACGCGTCGCGAGTTCAGCACCATGGATATCTCTATGGACGACGCCTCGGTCTTCGATGACTTTGATGATTCCGATAACTTCGAGCCGGTCCCGATCGTGAGTCTTTCCGTTCCATGCTTGAATCATCCCAATGCGCCTTGCGCAGTTGCTGCCTCAATTGCACCAAGACTGACGGGTCTGCCATAGAAGGCGAAAGCCAAGCCAGGACCAAAGAAGGCTGCCCCTGCAGCCAAAGCGCCAAAGCCTACTGCGAAGAAGCTGGTTCAGAGTACCTTGAAGACCACCAAACCTGCCACGAAGAAGCGCCCGAAGCCTGAGAGCGACGAAGACGATGAACCATCGGACATTGATTCCATGCAAGATGCATCCCTACTTTCGAACACCCCGCCGAGTTCTAAGAAACAAAAGAAAGGCCCTGCGAAGAAGAGTGGAGGAAAACCTCTCCAGGACATTGCCAATGATAGCATGAATATGGATGCTGGGGAGATGAAGCCCATGAAAAAGAAGGATGCCACAGACCAGTACCAGAAACTTACCCAGCTCGAGCACATCATTAAACGTCCCGACACCTATATTGGCTCAGTCGAGCGTGCAACAGAGACCATGTGGGTCTTCAATTCGGAGACATCACAGATGGAATTACGGAAGGTGTCCTTCGTTCCTGGTCTGTACAAGATCTTCGATGAAATTCTTGTCAACGCCGCCGACAACAAGCAGCGTGATCCGAGCATGAAAGTTATCAAGGTTGCTGTAGACCGCGAGAATGGACAAATCAGCGTCGAAAATGACGGAGCTGGTATTCCCATTGAGATCCACAAGGTATGTTTGCCTAATGGCCTACACGAAGCAGTACTAAAATTCCGTCTAGAAAGAGAAGATATACATCCCCGAGATGATCTTTGGCCACCTCTTGACTGGATCCAACTACGATGATGACGAGGCAAAGACTACTGGTGGTCGAAATGGTTATGGTGCCAAGCTTTGTAACGTCTTCAGTACCGAGTTCACATTGGAGACACAAGATTCCAATACCGGAAAGCGCTACAAACAAACATGGACTGATAACATGAGCAAGATGGGCAAAGCCAAAATCACATCGAGCAAATCGTCTGATTTCACTCGAGTCACTTTCACTCCCGACTATAAGCGATTCAAGATGGATGGCATCGATGATGACTTCGAGGCTCTTGTCAAGCGCCGAGTCTACGACATGGCAGGAACTGTCAAGGGAGTCAAGGTGTTTCTCAATGGCACTCCAATCAAATTAGACTTCAAGAAGTACATCGAGATGTATGCAAAAGCCATCAGCAAAGAGCGCGGCGTCGAGGAAGGCGCGGAAGCAGCTGTTAACACAGTCATTATTGAAGACGCGAAAGCGCACGACATGAAGTGGGAGATTGGTTTTGCAGTCTCTGATGGGTCCTTCCAGCAGGTGTCCTTCGTCAACTCTATTGCAACAACTTCTGGCGGAACACACGTCAACTACATTGCCGACCAAATTTGCGACAAGCTGTTGGAAGTTGTGAAGAAGAAAAACAGCAAAGGCGCCGCTCTGAAGACCAGCCAAATCAAGAACCACATCTTCCTCTTTGTCAACTGCTTGATCGTCAACCCGGCTTTCACCTCCCAGACCAAAGAGCAACTGACTACCAAGCCAAAGGCATTCGGCAGCAAATGCGTTCTGACAGATGCTTTCTTAAAGAAGATTGGCCAGACCGACGCAGTCCAAAACATCTTGAATTTCCAGCAAGCCAAGGCAGACCAGCAGTTGGCAAAGAGTGACGGAAACAAGCGGTCACGAATGAATAACCCAAAGCTCGTCGATGCAAATCTTGCTGGTACGAGGCGCGGCCACGAGTGTACTCTAATTCTCACCGAGGGTGACTCTGCCAAGGGCCTTGCTGTTGCTGGCCGAGCGGTTTTGGATCCTGATCGCATTGGTGTCTTTCCTCTTCGAGGTAAATTGCTCAACGTTCGAGATGCAAGTATCGACCAGATATCAAAGAACGCTGAAATCCAGAATATCAAGCAGTTTTTGGGCTTGAAACACAAGCAAGTTTACAAAGACACCACTGGACTTCGATACGGACATCTCATGATCATGGCCGATCAAGATCACGACGGTAGTCACATCAAGGGTCTGCTGATCAACTTTCTCCAAGTTCAATTTCCTAGCTTGCTCAAGCTGCCTGACTTCTTCCAAGAGTTCATTACCCCCATTGTTAAAGTCTGGAAGGGACCAAATCCAAAGAAACCCATCAGCCCGAAATCTTTCTTCACTCTGCCCCAGTACGAGGAATGGAAGGTGCGATACGGCAATGACAAGAGCTGGCAGCACAAGTACTTCAAGGGTCTGGGTAGCAGTTTGCCGGAAGATGCTCAGGTCTACTTCAGCAATTTGGATGAGCATCTTCGAGAATTCGAGACGATGAAGCCGGAAGAAGAAGAGATGATTGATTTGGCCTTCTCAAAGAAGAAGGCTGATGCTCGTAAACAATGGCTTGGCAATTTCCTTCCAGGAACCTATCTCGATCATTCCACCAAGACTCTGACCTACAACGACTTCGTCAACAAGGAATTGATCCTCTTCAGTATGGCCGACAATCTCCGGTCCATTCCTTCGGTCATCGATGGCTTCAAGCCTGGACAGCGGAAGGTCATGTATGCTTGTTTCAAGCGAAATCTCACCCGGGACATGAAGGTTGTCGAATTGGCTGGTTACGTCTCCGAGAATACTGCATATCATCATGGTGAAGCATCTATGCACATGACTATTATTGGTCTCGCCCAAAACTTTGTAGGCTCGAACAACGTCAATTGTCTTGAGCCCAGTGGATCGTTCGGTTCCAGACTGGCTGGTGGAACCGATGCTGCATCTCCTCGTTATATTTTCACTCGACTTTCTCCATTCGCTCGCCGCGTATTCTCCAGTCTCGACGAGCCCATCTACGAACATAACGTTGATGATGGCCGCTCCATTGAACCGACCATGTACTGTCCAGTTATTCCAATGGTACTCGTCAACGGAGCAGATGGTATTGGCACCGGTTGGAGCACCACGATTCCAAATTACCATCCTGTCGATATTGTCAATAACCTGAAGCGTCGCATGGGCCGCTTGGACGACGACGGAGAAGAGAAGCCATTCACAACTATGATCCCATGGTTCCGAGGCTGGAAGGGAACTCCAGAGGAAGCCGGTCCAAATCGATATGCTTTCAATGGTGTCATCAAGGAAGTCGGAAACAATGAAGTGGAAATCACCGAGTTACCAATTCGCATGTGGACCGACGATTTCAAGGCCAAGCTCGAGGAGATCATCAAGGCTGAGAAGGTCCCTTCATTCATCAAGGACTACAAAGAATACAACGATCACAAGAGTGTACACTTTGTAATCCAAATGGACGAAAAGCACATGAAGGCTGCACTTACTGATGGTCTTTCGGAAAGATTCAAGCTCAATAAGACCGTTGCTACTTCTAACTTGGTTGCATTCGACACCCGAGGCCAAATTCGGAAGTACGAGAAGATCGAAGATATCTTGGAGGAGTACTATGTCTACCGTATGGCCATGTACACAAAGCGAAAGGTATGTGAAAAGTATAATTGAGCGTAACGATTCCTGACTGCCCATAGGCGTATTGGTTGGCCAAGATCAACACTGAATATCGCAAGCTCAAGAATCAGGCTCGTTTCGTAATGGAAATTATCGAAAACAAGCTCGTTGTTTCCAAGAAGAAGAAGCCAGTGCTTGTAGCAGAGCTGAGAAAGCGTGACTATGAAGCATTCCCAAAGGTCACTGAGGCTCAGAAGGCTGGTGAGACTGATGATGTTGTCGACAACGAGGAGGAAGTGGCTGCTGACGAAGACTCTGGTGCACGAGACTTTGACTATCTTCTAGGAGTAAGTAACATCCTGTGGTACATTCTAATAACCTGCTAACTTTTGTAGTTGCCAATTTGGTCTCTTACCCAAGAGCGCGTTGACAAGTTGAAGAACCAAATGATCCGCAAGAAGGAGGAGCACGATGCTTTAGAGAAGCTTAGTGAAAAGGATCTGTGGTGCCAAGATCTCGATGCTTTCGTTGCAGAATGGGAGGTGCAACTCAAGGAAGAGGCAGATTACCAAAAATCCATCCGGAACACCAATCGTAGGGCATCTCGTAAGATTGGAGCTGGCAAGAACACCAAGGGCCGTGCGAAGCACGACGAGGAATACAACCCCAAACCCGCAAAGTCAGGTCCTTCTAAGATCGTCAAAGTTGAGCAGAAGCCACATCAACGATTCCTCAGCATGTTTGAGAACAAGCCAAAGCCAAAACCGAAGACCAATTCAATGGGCTCAGATGGTGCTGACGATGACGACGAAGTCTCCGGAATGTCTGATGGCGACTTCGATATGCTGAGAGCCGACAAGGCGAAGCCCGCTCCTGCAGTCAAGGAAGGGTCCAGAGCTCCCAGTGGATCTAGAGCGCCCAGTGAGCAACCTGCGAATGGCCGTGTCAAACGTGCTGCGGCTGCTGCTCCTAAGAAGTGGCTCGACGACGACGAGTCGGAGAGCGATGGTGGAGAATTCGACGTCGGTGACATGGTTAAGGGGATCGGCGGTGCAGACCTTGTTGACACCAACGCTCAAAATGGACGTCTCTCCCTCTTTGCCATGTCGCGCCCCGCCAGCAGCCACGGCCGTGCAGCCAGCGAAGCCTTGCCAAAGCTGAAGTCGAAGGCGAGCAAGATCTTCAACGAGACCGACGATAGCAATATGGCAGACGAAACGAACTACGAAATGCTAGCGAAATCATCTCCTGCAAAGCCGGCCCCTGTCAAGGACACGCTTGATAGCTTTATCTCCTCCGACGATGAACCACTGCCGGCTGTGAAAGTTACCAAGAAGGTCCCAGTGAAGCCTGCTGCTCCAGCTGCAAAGTCAAAGCCAGGCCAGCCTAAGAAGGCACCTGCAACAAAGGCCGTCAAAGCCGCGCAACCCAAGCCGGTGACCCTTTCCCCAGCTGCAAAAGCCTACGCTGCGAAGCAGAACAAGATGAAACTTCCTGTCAAGAACGTCATCAGTGACGATGAAGACGACAACGACGTCGACATGGAAGAAGCCGATTCTCCAGCTCCCAAGCCAGCCGCCAAGCCTCGAGGCCGCCCTGCCCGTGCTGCGGCTGTCTCGAAGCCGAAGAAGCCCATCTACATCGACTCAGATGACGATGATATGGACGTTGACGACAATGATGACTCTGCGCTGGTCGACGAGGCCAGCGAGGAAGACTTTGATGATAGTGATTAGGGGACTGGACATATTGCTTTTTGGCGCGAGGGTGGATAAACAAATGCGGTAGTGCGTGCGTTGCTTGCTATTCTGAGGTTCTCTGCATCATGAGTTATGGGGTATCTGAATTTCATTATCGTTTCGTTTATGGCATGTTAAGGAAGGCGATTTTTATTATGCGGCGCAAGAGGTGGTAGCTCGGCCTAGAGTTGGCGAAAGAGTCGATGGTGGGTGAGGAGCTTCTGCCTATCTGCATGCGTGGGGCCAGGGAAGGCATTGTATAAGTACGTATTGCTTTGGGAACGGAGCTTTAAATACAAACATGCACATGATGGGACTGTTCTTGTGAATGTGAAACTCTTTCATAACCCACACTTCGTACATTGCTTCGGAGCATGTGACCAGTTCTGGTTGAGAAAACGGTGGCGCACTATCACTACCGGTAGCTAAGAGGCACAAAGTTTAGGTATCCAGCTACCGAGTAAGGTAGTTTTTCAACAGCACCAAGACTCAAAGGGCGATCAACAGATCAAGTTTCAAAACATGCCCAGTTAGGGGGAATACGTTGATTAATAGCGAAGGATGCTATGTTTGGTGAGGGGTGGAAGGGTGCATTGTTTAATATAGAACGGGTAAATGCCGTTTGTTGTTAGTCTCTGTTGGCGAGGCGAGGTGCGGAGTGAGGCACGGAATAATAACTACCTTATCTTTAATGTAGAATGCGGAGGGAGGAAACAGCGGGCTCCGCGATGCTATAGACGATGGCTGGAAGGGTTTTTTGATGTGGTGAGGTTAGAGAGGTTTGTAGATTTTGATTAACCTTACTTCGGGAGTGATGAGATCTGAAGATGGAGTTACACTCATTCGCTAGCGATGCACACGGGAAATTGGCTTCACATGAACCTAGCCTTAAGTGCCGCGACGATCGGATCCCGCGCAGAAACCATTAACCATTCCCCAATACCATAACTCATGATCGCTGAATTATTCTCCTCCACTTACCGATCAAAATCATCGACATTTACGTATACCTACAACTTCATAGGCCACCGTCGAGCGGAGGATAAAGCATCAGCATCAGCATGAACCAATAGATTGCGCACGGCAAAAAGGGGTAAGGGCGTGTTATGTTCGCGTGCTAGCCGCCCAATCAAGCTTCAGCACCCTAGCTCCCGAACCCCTGAACCAGGGAGATTATCCCCAGCACTGCGACTCTGCGAGGGTGGCCGCAACCTCACCTCCACCTCTATCTCCGCCTCCGCTCGCTGTCGAAGGAAAAAGGTGGCTGCCGCTCTTTTGGCAAGTGTGATTGTACATACTGTTTGTTGTTGATTGTTACTTGGGAAAGCTGGGAATTTGGGATTTGAGTGAGGAAGAAAGAGAGGTGAAACAGTGTGCATAAGGGTTCTCGCGAGGAACTGGCACGATTTGTGGGACCATTCGACTTTCACGGACGCAGCAGGACCGACGAGTTTGAAGCTGGAGTGATAGTTTGTGCAAGGAAGAAAAGAGAAAAGGAGGAAGGAAGGAGCGAGTAAGGAACATTCTTCCTACCCGCTCCCGCATTCCATCGAGTCCGTCACCATGGCCACGAATCCAGATCTGCAGATCGAGGTCGAGACCGGAACCGAGGCAGAGACAGACATCGAGACAGAACACGAAGTCGACGTCGGAAGAGAACGAGAATCGAAGGCAGAATCGGAAGCGGAATCGGCTCAGCAAGTCCTGCAGCACGACTCGATGGTCACAGTCCGGCTCTCCGAGCCCCCGCCGGCATTGACGGTTGACACGAGGGCGAATATCATACAGAGGGCGAGGAAGAATACGGTTGGGGAGGAGCGGGGCATACGTGATGTTGTGCAGGAGGGGGAGACGGTCGAGGAGGAGAGCCCGAGGATCACGATGATGGATCCTAATGGTGAGGTGTTGAGCCCTACCGGCAGCGAATCCGCGAGTGAGAGGAACCCGGAATCGAGGAGGGGGAGTGATAGTTCCGAGGCGAGTGTGGAGGGCGGTGGTGTCAATTGGGAGGAGCTCGAGAAGACGGAGGAGAAGGAGCCGCGGAGTGAGAGTTCAGATGATGTGAGTTTCTCTACTGCAAAATTTGAGGCTGTTGCTGACGGGCCAGTCTACGGCATTACTGCTTGCCAGACTCGAACAGGAAAATAACCTCCTAGCCACGAATCCGAAGTCCGGGATTGCCAAAGTGCAGATTATTGAAGCGCAAAATAATAGAAGTCTGTCGAGACCACCGTCGATACAGCATTTGAAGAGACTGGTCAATGGACCTACGCCTCCGGCACTGAGGTACTCGATGATCCCTCCGCCGCCTATGACGGATTTGGAGTTCTATGCTGCCCTTGTGCAAGATTATACGAGGACTGCTCAATGTCTGCCAACATTGTTGTCGAAGAAGATTCGAAGTGGTGTGCCACCCCCGTTGCGAGGTGTGGTCTGGCAGAGCATGTCTGGGGCCAGGGACAGGCTACTGGAAGACCAATTCGATAGATTGTGTGGGGAATCAAGCCCATACGAAGGCATCATTGGGAAAGACCTTGGTAGGAGCTTCCCTGGTGTCGAGATGTTTCGTGATCCGGAGGGAGATGGACAACGTATGCTGGGGAGGGTGCTGAAATGCTTCAGTCTGTACGATCACAAGATTGGGTATTGTCAGGGACTGGGCTTTCTTGTTGGCCCCCTGCTTATGCACATGGGCGACAAGCAAGCCTTCTGTGTTCTCGTCCGGTAAGATACGCTCACGGAGATCGGATGAAAAGTGCTAACACCCCGCAGATTGATGGAACATTACGATTTACGGAATTGCTTCTTACCAGACCTCTCTGGACTACACGTGCGAATATACCAGTTCCGCGAACTCCTCAAGCAACATCAACCGAATCTCTCAGCCCATCTCGACGCTTTACAAATCGAGCCTGCATATGTCTCACAATGGTTCTTGTCCTTCTTCGCAGTTACATGTCCACTACCAATGTTGTTCCGGATATACGATGTCATATTTGCGGAAGGAGCTTCGGAAACCATAATGAGAGTGGCTTTGTCACTGATGCGGAAGAATGAGGAGAAGATCATGGCTTGTACGGAGTTTGAGGATATTATGCAACTGCTTCTGTCCAGAGGCCTTTGGGATGTCTACCATTACAACGCGGACGAGTTCGTCAATGACTTTGTCAGTCTGACTGGAGTGGTCTCGCACGAGAGTCTACAAGCATTGGCAGTCAGCTACAACGAAGCAAAGGTTGCTCATTCCGTCACCCCATCGGAGAACATTGGATCAGCGGCTACGAGATTTCTTGGTCGATTATGGGCGGGATCGAATTCCTCGACTAAGTCAGTTAGCCTGAGCGTGAGCCCAGGCCTCGCAGCGCCTTCTCGTCCTGCCAGCTTCTTACGACGTTCGCCCTCGAAGAATAGCATTGCTTCAACTCTCAACTCGACGGAAGGAGGAGGCACAGATAGCATGTTGAGCTCTTCCACCGATGCAACTAGTATGTCTCGGGACTCTTCCAACGCCGACGTAACCTCAGTCCGCACACCATCGGTAAGCTTCAACAACGCAATTGTCGTTCCGTCAAAGACGAACAAGGACAAAAATCTGCACAGCCAGATCGAGGATCTGTTGACGGCTCTGAGTGAGATGCAACGGGATCATGCTATTCTTGCTACACAGCTGCAACGTGAACGCGAAGAGCGAGAAGAGGATAGAACTGCGGTGCGGTCATTGCTTGATGGGTTGAGGAGGAAGACGAGCTCGGAGACGGTGAAGAGCTCTGGCAGTGATGGCACAGTGAAGCCTGTCTACAATGAAGATGACGAAGGCCTTGTTGATGAAGAGCCAGAAATGGAACCAGAATCCCCTGAAGTGGTCGCCCTGGCTCCCGGTGCTCCAATAACTGCTGATGATCTTTCTCGACTACTGGATGTTGTTGAAGATCGATTTTCAGCACCCTCACCCGACAGACGTTCGTCAATGCTCCAGTCAAAATCACAACTTCGGGAAGAACTGGCTCGTTCGAAAGAACAACTCATAATTGAAGTCTCCAAATCACAAGACTTCAGCAGAAGAATATCAGATCAGCAACAAGAGATCCAGAATCTTAAAGACCAAGTCAAAGAAGGGCATCTGCACATCAGGAACGCCCACGCCGAGAAACAACGCCTAGAAAAGCAGATCCACGACCTACGGCAACGAAGCAGCGCAGCAACGACCCCAGACGGAAGCCGAGACGCGGAATCTGAATGGCCAGCCCGCATCTCCGCCCCCTCTGGTCTCCGCGAGCTCAAACTCGGCCGCGCGAACTCCAAGGAGCGATCGAAGGGGAATATGTTCGGCAAACGCACATCAAGCCTCGCAGCCACCAACAATCCTCCCAAAGACAAAGAAACCGAAAATTCCAGCCCCTCCGGCAGCCAACCCTCCTCTCAATCCTCCTCCGCTATCCCCTCACCAACGAAAGCAGCCCAAGACGCAGACACCGACGCCCTAGTCCTGGAGCTCGTGCAAGCCAAGACCGCAGAAGCGATCGCGAAGCAGGAAGCTGAGGAGGCGAAGGCGAAGCTCGAGAGCTTGCGGAAGCTGCTTGGTATGGGGAATGAGAGTAATAGTTCGAATTCGAATTCGAATTCTGGAGCTGGAGCTGGGACGGGACATAAAGTGAGTCCGAGTCTGAGTTTGGGGGTTGGTGGATATTTGACGAAGGGGACGAGTAAGGAGGTGCCGACGCCGGTTAGTGCGACGGCCGGGTTTTGGGGCGGATGGGGGAAGAGGGCTACGGCGGAGAAGGTGGGATGAAGTTATAATTTCAGGGGGCTTCTTTGGAGTGGGAGGGTTGGGGAAAAGGTGGAGGTGGAGGTGGAAGTGGGAAGAAGGAGAGCTTTTTGAGAGAGAGAAAAATACCCAGAGATTGAGATAGGTTATAGGTGGTTATAGGTTATATATTGAGGGCTTAATATAAAGATTACGAAGCACATGAATTCTTAATTTCAGCTTGGAAGTGAGATTGTCGTAAGAGGATGAGGAGAAGTTTCTCCTGGGCATTTTATATGTGCTTTTGCGTTCGATGTTGTTTCGTTTGTGATACGTCCAATCTCGTGTGTGGGAGTAACTTGAGAAAAGTGATGAGGAACCTATGGAAGGAGCTCAAGAAGGGGACTCGAGCTTCGATACAGTGGAAGCAGAACAAGTCGAAGGCGCCAATATTACCCTGAGCAGTGTATATCTGATACCAGCACGGCGTACACTACATTGTGGCCGTCCTTAATCAGATCTCCACCAGTCAGGCACTGCTCAAAGAGGATGAAGAGGGGTTTAAGGAAAGTCACAACACGGCCGCGGACATTTTGGGCAGTCTAGGTCCCCATCGAAATAAAACCCGCCACAGCAAGCAGTGACTTTAGCGAATTGGGAATTGTCTACATCCACCGAAATCAATGATAAACCGAGTTGAACGACTCGAAGGGCAGTAATAGAGAAGAGGGAGGGCAGAGTGAAAGGGGACTTTCAACCGCTACAATACCTTCACACTGGAAATCACCGTAGCGGAAGGCCGACAGGAGTGGATGTCATGAACGCAAGTTTCGGTCACAATTGCCATCTTGCCCCAAGGAAGAAGACGTCAAGAAGGCTAAAACGGGGCTTCAACATGACAGAGGACCTACGAGAAGACATGAGTCAAGCCAGCTACCTCGGAGAGAAATGTTGGTTTGTTCACCAAGCTCTCAAGGGGCAGAGCTCAGCGTGAAGTGGAGGAAAGGGCGATTCTGGCATTGAAGGATTCAAGCAGCATGAACAAAGCCGATATTTCGGCATTACGTGGGAACGATTCCAAATTCTCTCCATAGATGGGTTCTGCCTGGGCAAAGAAAGTTGCTTGTGGGGAGGCTGGATGGTTTGACTTTGAGGGAATCGAAGTTGGTGTTGGGGAAATGCGGTTGGAGAACTTATGGCTAAGGTCGAGATGGAATATGAGCGTTGCTATTCAAACGTGTTGCTTTACTTGGATCGAAATGGGAGAAGGGTGGCATGGTGCAGAGTACGCAGCGGAAGAGTGAGATTGGGAAACATAACGTTGATGCTACAGAGAGAAAAATGGTCTAATTACAGTCCTCGGCATGATTCTTCAACACCCAGAGTCAATCTAATAGCGGTAGATACAAAATGAGACGAGCACACAATATCAGATACCAGTTCGTAATCGGAATCCAGTGAGGATTCATAGAGAAGACCACTTGGCATTTACGGTTCCCTGATATCCGTATAAGAGTTCCAAGCCGTTTTGACCGTTGCAGCATTGCTCTTCCGGGGCTCAAGTTCTCCAGTCTTTACCCCATGCAATATCCTCGGAGAAAAACCAACAGTCATGATAGCAGTAAATGAAAGCTTGCCATCATCCCCCATCTCGAATTCCACGCTCTCGTGCTGGAATTCTGATATATACCATCGTGGTTGATAGCCTGTGTCGCAGTTCTTGACTCTCCATCTGTAACCCATCTTAGGTGAGCCTTGCGGAGAGGGCCCAACCCAATCATCGTCATCCAGCATGCAAGCTTCGTCGAACTCCTTGGCGGTCCATTTACTTCCTTCATCGTTTGGCATGCAGAAGCGCATGCAGCCTTCAATGCCATCGCCGAATTTGAAGATCGCCCAGTATTGTCTCCTGATCTTTGTGTGGCGTGGATTATTGGCGAGGAAGATGGACATCGTAAGCTGGGTGTCTTTGGGGACCCCGATGGAGCTCCTGAAGGACCTGTCGTTACGGTGAGGAGTGAGTATCCATTTTCCTGTGATATCCCACGCCCAATCGGGACGCGCTTGCACAACTGCGAGCCCAGATTTAGGTGCCGGCGCTGGCTTGTGCTTGATCTGAATGATCGCGTCGGGCTGATAAGGTGTAGATGCCGGTCCAACTTCCCAACTCGGATTGAGCAATGCATCCCACTCTTTCCCCAGATCAAAATCAGGGCCAGGTGGATCTAGCTCAGCACTGTGGGTGCCTCCAAATGTCAGGTGCTTACCGTCAATTACCATGACGAAGTAGATTCTGAAGACTTTTTCGCTGCAGCCAGGCTCGAGTCGCTCTTGCTTGATGGTGAACTGTCCTTGGGCTCGAGTTTCACTACCTTTCAAGGTTTCTCCTTCGCGGGCTCGCCAACGAGACTGCGAGAGACTCCAAGTTAATAATGCTTCCACACAATCTCGTTATGTCAATAAAAAGAGGCAGCTTCTAAGATCTTTTCCATCTCGAACAATTACACAAGGGGTTATACGCACCAGCCAATTCATGGATGTTGGACCGGGCCGGGTCTCCTGATCAAGGATACAGGCATTCTCGAAGGCAGCCGAAGACAATGTCTTGTCCGCCCGAGATGTAAGTGCATTTTCATTGCATAATCGCATGACACCTTTGAGATTACCAAACTCAAAGGTTGCAAACAACTGACCATAAGGTTGTGTTATGTGATGAAGTTCAAAGCAGTAGTCTCCAGCTTCGACGGGATTGAGGCGATTGGTGCACCACAGGAAATAACGACCGGATACAGACCAAGATGTCGTCTTAGCCTTGGAAGAAGCTGGAGTTTTAGTAAGAGACTTTATCAGCGCGTACGAAGGCTGCCGAGAACCTGGAATAGAAGTTAGTATGGTTCATTCAGTAAATCCGAGAGTGGACAGACCATTGCTAAATGGATGGTATCTGGCAGCATTGGATATTAGCGATATTTCACAAGAGCAAGAAGTATGACATAGATAATTCAATGGTAGGGAAACAAGCATACTCCGCCTTTCTCTTTCTGTTTTCAGGGAACATCCGCTTCCTCTCCCACCAGCATTCGCCCTGCTTCTCTCTCTCGACCTTCAACTTGGCTTCCGGTCTGGGATCATGCAAAGCCGCCCATTCTTTTTCGAGGGAATAAGTTCTCTCCAAGTCTGACGGCTCTAAGTCCGCAGTCTTGAACCCCTTCAAATGAAACACCTCGTCGTCGTAGAGTATGTTGAACAGGATCTTCATGTCTGGGAAACCATTTGGAGAAGTGGTCTCTTGCGCAAGGATTTCAAAAGTATGCTCAAGCTCTCCATCAATAACACGTCTAGAAACATCAGCATTTGGTCAATTGTTGCAGTGATAGGACATGGCTTACTCGCCGCATTCTTTGCCCCTCCATCTCGATGAATATTCGCAGCGGCCACGAGAGGGCCAGTACTTCGGCGGAAGAGGACACGCCTCATCGAACACCGCAGCAGACAAGCGGGTCGTCTCAAGCTCATAATCAAGACACCTGCGCAGCCGGATGATGCCCTCCAGCTTGTCGAACTTGAACGTGGCATACAAGTAACGTTCCTCCCCGCGGCAGTCATAGAAAACCTTAACTTCGAAACCAGTAGTATCAACATGATGCCCAGAATCAGTTCGGCAATTGACAAGAGTATATTGTCCTGCCACCCGCCCCTCTTTCCATGGTCGGATGGGATGCTTGTCGCGGAAGGCTCGATATTCTCCGGCCGTGAATATGATAGGAGTTGGGGTTCGTTTCGGGCTGGGCGTATTTTCGTACGGATCGCTATCTTTGTCCAACGTATCTCGATTTCGTTTTAGCCTATTCCCGGAGGTCTCCTTCAGCGGTGTCGCCGGGGGCTCGATTGAAGGGAGGACATCCTCCTGCGATGATTTGGTGGCAGATCTCGTTTTCGTAGATGCTTTTGAAGGGGCTTTCGCCTTGCCTTTGGCGCCTTTCGGCCTGGGCATGGCTGTTGGAGTGTTCAAGGTTTGATGGTAGCAGAAGGGGAGATGGATTTGGAGGTGGAAGACGCGACGCGTTTTAGCGAGTAAATAGAGGGTCGGGTAAACCACGGATGCTGTAAGCGAGCCCCTGAGCCCTATTTTGAGGGGCGGGATAGGGAACTCCTTTTTATCTGCTTTTTCCGTTCTTCACAGATCCAAGAGGTTTGTGCACTTTCAGGCTATGGTTGTAAGATACGAGAATGCTGGGGGTGATGAGATTGACGCCTTCAGATCAAGAACAGGTCAGGCCTGGTTATTAGAAGGGCTTTCTGCCTTTGACTTTCTTCTAAGATGACGCGAAATCTTAATAATGATGAAAAGGAATAACCATGACAGAAGCCATATGCGCACACAATGATCGAGACACAACTAGCCCCAAGTGTCTTCCAAGCTGCTCCCCCATTTTACCCTAATGAAGCAAGCATGAAGGCTTCTCTTCTACTCAAAAGTATTATTCGTAGGTGATAGGCAGATTGCCCGGAAGCGACTCAAGCCCTATTGCCAACGAATTAGCATCAAAATATGCCATGTAATCTGTACGACTTACATCCTTCAATAGGCTCGACGACCTGCTGGTTGATCATGCACGCGTTTGCCTGTTCTGCGGTTTGCGTCTTCAGAGTGGTACATGCATCCCCAGTACACCTGGCATCCAAAGCCCTCTGCAAAGCATCGCCTTTCCAGCCAAAGAGATAATCACCATGCCAGCCGTAGCCCAATCTGAAGAGATTTTAGCATATGTCTTCAATGTTGAACCACGAGGGTAAGATCAGTAGCACTTACGGGTCACCCATGCTGTACACAAACGGGTTTGAGCCATCAGCCGGCCACAGATTCGGATCATTGAATTCTCTGGTATCCCACATCACCTCGTACATTACTTGGGGTAGTCTGACAGGGTGGGTATCTGGGCACGGGCCAGTGCTCTCGAAGGACCCGTTGCTTGGATATGCGACGTGAGACTTGTGGTCTGGACTATCGATATTCTTTCCGTCCCAACATCTGCATGAAGAATATCAGACAATGCCGGAAATTGAATGAAAAGGGGGGAAATTCTCACGTTGGGAAAGTAATAGTGGCACGGATACCACCTCCGCACATCTCACTTGGAAGCGAGGAGGTATCATTACCAGTGCATGGAGCGCCTCCGAATGGGTCTTCTGCAATATTGCTGAAGCAGCGGTGGCAAAGCTGCTTTTGCATTGCTGCTTCTGAGCGTAACATAGGATCGCCAACAATCATTCGGAAGCCCTGACCTCTGGTCAAAATTGCTCTGAACCTGAACAGAGTTACTTACAGGTTTGAAAGCAGTAACATTCGTTACCCCATCGTACGGTGGAATATAGTAAACAGTCAAACCACCATTCTTCCCCCTCAACCCCAAGTTCGTCAGCTGCGGCACGCGCTTGAACGTCCCGTTCCGAGCTCTGAAAAACAGATTCGCAGTCCAGTAATTTGAAAAGTCTTCAGAGTATGTGCATGACGTGCAGTTTGATTGTACCGAAGGATCGTAAGCGACGGGGGTCATTTTAGCTTGGAATGAGTTTCCGCCAGCGATTTGATGCATATGTGCAGACGGAGATACACCCGGCTGTACTAAAGGATCCAGACGCTCGATGACAAGCTGTGAGCACTCGAAGCGCATCATTGCTGCTGTGGCGCAGCATCCTGATGGAGGAGCTTGCTGCCTCGTGTCAAGCAAGCCTGATTCTGCTGGACCTCCATACACTCTGCTTGAGCACAGCGCGAGTGTCAGGGGAAGAACTTTCCACAGCATCTTCGATTGAGGTCAAGGCGACAAGGGGGCAGCAAGAAAAAACGAAAGTTTCGAGAAGAATAAGAAACGGACTTTCTTTTAAGATGATACTTCATCCTTGACATAAGAGATCGGATAGGTAATATGGTCCCGAGCCGTGCGAACATCATTATCCTGATCAAGATCAACGTTTCTCCGAAACTTAGAGTGATCTATGCCATCAGATGCTTCCAGATGCCTCCGGATTGATACAGTAATTGAGGCTTAATCTTCGGCACTTGAGGGTGTGGTGGGGCTTGGGTGGGCCTCCAGTTTCGGCGGTAGGCGTGCCTCAAATGCCCCATGGGGTCAGCCACTTAGCCAAATTGAACTTATCTTCGTTCATGGGTAAAGGGAGTACTCGCATTAAGAGTTCAGATGAACAAGATTCTATGATTGGCAATAATGTTTCAAGACGTTTGTGTGACCATGACTGCAAGTCGACTGGATCGATGACCCTTTTTGACTTTCGGTACTGAAAGTACACGGATTATTTGATATCCAGCTCAAAATCTAGCACTGACAATAATGGGGCTCGATAATGCGGGCACCAGCTCCTAGAACCGGGAAAATTTTCTGCTCTCACAGGCTGAAATGCAAAGCACTGTTCAGCACTTGCCACTGCTTGTTTCAGAAGCTCTGAGCGACATGTGGCCAGCCCGCGATGAAAAGTCTGGCCTTATATGTTTAAACACAGGTGCTTAAAACAACTTAGAGGCCTAGGAAATAAAAAGTTACGTGAGTACATTTTCAAAAGGAAGTTCTCGTCTACTGGGTACCACTTGGTCTCCTCCTAAAGGTGCTCTGGGCCGGGACAGAGGACAGACAATGGCCGCGCTCATTCCAGATCTCCTCCCAGCATCTTTGAGTCGTTTGATTCTTCGAGAATGCCACAATAGTAGGATTTTCAAGTGGCAGACCTCGAAAGTGAAGTTCCTAGATCTTAATAGAACTAAGAAAAATGTGAGATGCTTTTGCGAGGAGGTCCGACATTTTCAGGGAACAGCGCTGGAGCACAGGCCTCCGGAACGGCCCAACTTTTCAACGACATAGCTGGGGTACTACGACGTCAACTCTTCCCCCAATTCTTCATCGAGACGCTCCGTATGTGATATTTTCGAAAGTTTCTCCGAGGGGGTTTCTTGCCTTCGGATATTCGGCGATCGATGGTCTAATTCTTGTTCAGAAACGCTGCTGGCTGGTGCTGCTCCTGTTGAATTGACAGTCTGTCAGAGGTCGGCCCTTCAACCTTCAGCCCCCGCCCCTGGCCTTTTATCGGACCAGGACGGTATCATCAAATGAATTAAGTCAAGGAGCACAAAATCTCAAGAGCACTCCACAGTGGGGAAGGCGGGTACTCCCTGACTCCAGGAATATCACCTGCCCTTCGGCGTCTGAAGGCATACTCCCGGCTTTCCCCTTAAGGAAATCCCTTCCCTCGTCACTTTCCTCATCTCGAAAGTAACCTCTCATTCGTACGGGTCCAAGATAGCCCCTTTTTAAACCCCATTAACAAGATACGCTAATCTGTTCGCGATTAAAGTTTCTCGAGATCAGCCTCACGATTTCCTGTTTAGGAAATGATGTCAACGTCCCGAGACTTTTCTTTCCCACGGGTTAACCCCACTTCTAAAATCTGTCCCGCCAAGTGGAGGAGAGATGCACCAGATGGAATGCGGAGAAAATCCCACCCTCGGCTTTACGTAGGAGGCACAAAATTTGGGTATCGTGGGATGTTTAATAGTCATGATACCCCTCATTAAATGTCCTGTTTTCCAATTCTTTTCATCGAATATCTTTAAGTGGTGATTTTCGCCCTCGTTTTGTCACAAATCTTTCAAAATGGGACATCAAATCAAGAAGTGGAATGTAGCACATTCGCTGCAGAAGCGGAAGCTGCTCATCACGATCAACTGCGTTGCCGGCTTGTCCATCTTCTTCTTCGGTTATGATCAAGGAATGATGGGTGGCGTCAACAATGCTAAAGATTACATTGAGCTGATGGGATTTGGTCATGTTGAGACGGTCGATGGATCTGTGAACACGCCTGTGATCACAAACAGCTTGTTGCAGGGTGGCATTGTGTCCGTATATTATCTAGGCACTCTCGTTGGAGCTCTGGCTGGAGGTTTGGTTGGTGAAAAAGTGGGAAGGATCAAGACTATTGCTCTCGGCGCTGCTTGGGGCGTTCTGGGAGCAAGTTTGCAGTGTTCGGCTCAGAATCATGTGTGGATGATCTTTGGTACGTGCTCGAAACACCTGAGGAGAAGGCTTTACTGACTCCATACTAGCACGCTTGATCAATGGCTTTGGAACCGGCATTCTAAATGCCATCGTTCCAGTCTGGGCAACCGAAAGCGTTCCACACACTGGCCGCGGTCAATTCATCGCCATCGAGTTCACTCTGAACATCTTCGGCGTCGTCGTTGCATACTGGCTAGAATTGTAAGTCCACCCCTTCTCAGTCCAGAATCTCAAACTCACAACCTTCTAGCGGACTCTCATTCATCGACCAAGGAGCTTCACCTATACGCTGGAGATTCCCAATCGCCTTCCAAATCATCCCTCTGCTCGTCCTATTCATAATCGTCTGGTGGTTCCCGGAGTCTCCTAGATGGCTGGTCAAAGTCGGACGCGAGGACGAAGCACGCTTTATCCTAGAGAGACTTCGAGGGAACGAGGGAGAGGAGAAAGTCTTGGCTGAGGCAGAATTCCAAGATATTCGCAGCGTTTCGCAGCTTGAGAGGAAGGCGGGGAATCGGACTTCGTATTGGGCAATGTTTACGGGACGAGGCTCGGGAGATTTGCATACGGAGAAGTCACAGTGGATCTCGGGATTGAACAACATATTCTACATGGTATTACCGCAACTTATACCCCTTTGAATGCCTCACTAACTTCCACAGTTCTCCACTCTCATCTGCGTTTTTACACTCGACCGCATCGGCAGACGCTGGACACTCTACTGGGGCTCCGTCGGCCAAGGCCTGGCAATGTTTCTCGCTGGCGGTATGTCACGACTGGCAATCAACAGCTCCGAGCCCTCAAAAGCCTCACAATACGGCGCCGCCGCCGCATCCATGATCTTCATCTTCACATCCATATTCGGCGCCACATGGCTCACAGTCCCCTGGCTTTACCCAGCTGAGATTTTCCCGCTCGAGGTACGAGCCAAGGGTAACGCATGGGGAGTCGTAGGATGGAGTATTGGGAATGGCTGGCTTGTAAGTCCTCCCTCCCCCCTTCCTATACATCAACACTCACTAACAATATAACTGTTAGACACTCCTCTGCCCAGTAATGTTCTCAAAAATCAACGAAAAAACCCTCTACATCTTTGCCATCAGCAACATAATCACAATCCCGATGGTCTGGGCTCTCTACCCGGAATCTAACCAGCGCACGCTCGAGGAAATGGATCTCCTATTTGCGGCGAAGAGTCCGTGGGTTTGGGATGCGGAGAGGGATTTTGAGAGGTTGAGGGAGGAGCATCCGGAGATTGCGCATGCGGCGCATAAAGGGCAGCTGGTGAGGGATTTGGAGACGGGGAGGGTGGGAGTGGGGAGGGGGATGGCTGAGGAGGTTGGGAAGGAGGGTAGTGTGGAGGAGGGACGCTCTGAGTAGGGCTTTGGGGGAATTTCTGTTCTCAAGGTATCTTAGCTTTCAGGCACGAAAGCGGGTATTCTGTTGCAGCGCTTTTATTTTGAACGATATTTTTTGTCTACTGTCCAGTGCAACCACACCCGGCAAAGAAGCACGTGCGCAAAGAAGAAGAGATAGGTACAAAAACAGGTTGAAAAATAGATCTCGCGTTCACTTGTATGTGAAGGGGGGCGGCACTTGATTACGAGCTTGGCCGAGAGATGCGATATCAAAACGAGAAGGTCAAGAGGAAGAGTTGACGTAGGCACAGATTCTTACGCTCTTTTGCATTGCATATTCTTCATTCCGCATCATTCATCCCTCGCACACAAATCCAACCCACCCGAATCTCACGTCTGGAACTTCCCCTCTTCTCCAAAGTCCGTGCTTCCATCTCCATCCATCGCCCAATTCGAGCCTTCCACCAAGTCAAGCCAGGCCAAGCCAAGTCAAGTCTAACGTACGACCAATCGCTCCGTTCGCAACGCCAAAACAGTGAAAACAAGAAATGGAGAGAAAGGGATCAGACGAGGCCGTCGTAGAGCGACAGCGCTGACACGATCGTCTCATCGCGCTTGCTGCCCTCCTTAAACTCTTCCATGTCCAGGCTGCCGTTCTCGTCCTTGTCCATCATGCGGAAGATCTTCTTGACGCGCTTCTCGGGTGTGTCTTCGTCGGCGGGGAGCTTGACCATCGAGCCGACCTGTCGTCATACGTCAATTAGCAAAGTACGCCTTGTTGCCTCCGAATGTGGCTGAGGGCTTGGGAGGGGGGGGTCACATGACCAACATTCCATGCGGACGTGACATACCATCTTGTAGATCGCCTCGACGATAGCGAGCATCTCGTCATAGCTGATCTTTCCGTCGCCGTCGATGTCGTAGAGCTGGAAGGCCCAGTCTAGCTTGTCCTCCATCTTTCCCCGGCTCGTGACGCTGAGCGCGCAGATGAACTCCTTGAAGTCGATTGAGCCGGACTTATCGCTGTCGAAGACGTTGAAGACGTAGTCGGCGAAGGAAGACGGGTCGCCGAAGGGAAAGAATTGTCGGTAGATCTTTTGGAACTCCTCTTTCGTGAGCATGCCTGAGGGACAGTCCTTCAAGAAGCCTGGACGAGTTAGTGGAGCATTCTTGGGAGGGTTACGTCACAATTACCTTTGTACCATTGTTGTAGCTCCTTCTTGTCAAAATGTGTGGATCGTTGAAGCTCATTGAGCTGCTCTTGCGAGAGTTTTGACTGTCTGAAGGGGCCTTTAGAATGTGTCCCACAGAACCCACAACACCGCAAGCTTACGATTTTCCCATCTTGACTTCTTATCCGACCTTCTTAAGAGAACAAATATCCTTTCGGCAATGCGCGCAACGTATCCCGTAGCCGCAGTCGAGGTGGGGGAGGATATCTGACGAAATCTAGAAGCGAGCCTTCAGTTACGTTCGTTATAACCACAAGGCCGCCAAAACATTGACAAATCGATTCACTATTTCCACAGCCTTCACAATTGAGCTCCGTTCCTCGTCTTCCTGTGCGCGGCTAGGCCGGAAAGGCTGGATTCGGTCTGGAAGTAAGACTATTAGCACCAGCACGATCGATCCAGAAGCAGCGCAAATAGTCCACTAACAAACACCTCCTCCTTTATTCTCTTGATCGCAGATTCCAAGCCCAGCTCCTATCTCTCTTGTACAGCCGGATTCTCCTCTTTTGAGCTCGGCGCAAAGTATCGTGTTGAAATCCGGGCACAAGCTTCCGCGCGTCCAGCCGTCTCGATTCCGTTTGTCGAACTGTCAGAGAAGAAAGAAGAGGTCTCGATTCTCGACGCTTGGCAGGCTGTTCGTCTTGTTGAGGGAGGAGAAACTGCGCTGGCAGGCGGATGTGCTGGAGGTCGGGCTATGTCATGAGGTAGGTGGAGAGATGAGGCGACGGGTGCGTTCTGTTGCCCTGCGCGGCGGTCCCTCCCCCTCGTTCGCTGATTGACAAGCGCGGGGCAGCATTTGGGGCGAGTCGGCCACCGTAGAGGAGGCTGTGCAAAAGTTAACCTCCGGGTCTGGGCGCTTAGGGCCAACGTCACAATTAATTTGTCGGGTGGTCGTCGGGCATCTATCTGATGTGATATGATATAGACGATAGGAGGCTGGAAGCTACAAAGCTACTGTATCTCATATCCCTCTTGGCATACTGGAGGAGTTTCTTGGCTTGCAGCAGCATTGTTTATGAGCGTCACGTGAAAAGGCTTGGCGAAAAGGGGCTTTCCCGAGTGGGCATGTTTATCCGGATGAATGCTCCCTATAGCTAAGAGGAGAGTGTGCTGATGCTCAACAGCCCGAAATTTATTTGGCGCGGTAAAAGAGAAGTAAGCATACTTTAAATAGACCGATTTTGGACCAGGCCTTGAGTCTTAGTCACACTTTCGATGTCAACATATCACTGATGGAGAAGATAAGAAATAAAGACCGAAGAGCTTCCTCAATAGAAAAAGGCAAGGGCCTGACTACTGTGGATGGAGAAGAGGCGACTATCATTTTCCAACATATTTAAAACTCCTTGAAAAGCTACTGGTACTCGACATTGGATGGCATTTATGATATCCTACTACTAGAGCGCCGCATCCTCCCCAGTAATCCTCCGAAACTCACTCTCCGCATGTCTCCAAATATCCTCCACCATCCCTTTCTCTCTATATCCTTCCAAAAGCCTCTCCACCTCCAAACCCGCAGACTCACCACTCCAACCCACCGAATAAACCCCACCCCCACTCACCCCCGTCGTACCCCTCGCTACCTCCCCCTTCCACTCCACACCACTCCCCTCATCCCCAACCCTCGCCGGAAACCTCCCACTACACGCCAAAAACAAATGCCTCTCCCCACTCTCCTCCACAGGAATACAAAGCCACCTTCCCCCCAACCAAACCATACTCCTTAGTAGTATCCCCAAAGGGCCCTGCACCCTTTGCATGAACGACGTATTCACCGTCCCCGGATGCTCGTGCACGAAACTTACTTCCGGGGCTCTTTCCGCGGCGGCTTCTAATGAGAGAGTGATGAGCGTACCGAAATGGCCGCGCAGAGTGAGGAGGGAGGTGTGACGCCCGGGAAAATCATTGGGGTTGAGAGGCCCTTCGAAAGAGCCGACTGCGATGGTGATGATGCGGCGGAGGGAGGTGGCTTGGCGGAGGAGAGGGAGGAGAGCAGTGATGAAGCGGTGGCGGGAGTAGAAGTTCAGTGCTGCTATTGTAGGCAAGCCTTCTAGAGTTTCTGGACTTGTTTAGTATTTTGTCCTGGTTTTCTCTTTGGCGACTGGGTTAAGTACCGCTGTGATCTAAAACCGGGAGAGCAGCGCTGAGGAACAGGATGTTGATAGTTTTTTCACGCGCTTTGATCACGGCGCATACTTCGTCTACGTTTCTGATCAAGCTCACGTCTGCTTTTATGAAGATGTACTCCCCTTCATGGTTGAGTTCTTTGCATGAGGCGATGATGCGGTCAGCTGCTGATTGAGAGCGGCCGACAAGGTAAGCGCGCGGTTGACGAGCGTATTGAACGAATTTCTTGAGAGTTATTTCTCCGATTCCTGCAGTGGCTCCGATGAAGATGGCGACGAGGCCTGGGGGGAGAGTAGAGAGCCGGGAATTGGAATCGAGGATTGAAGCGAGAGGAACCATTGTTTGTCTGTTGGTGGGAACGATGGTATGAATTCTGTTGATCAGATGGGGAATGCCAGAATATATATGCAATGGCTCGCATGGTCTGAAGTCGGTGTTCGTTGCTTTTTCGGTTGGCGTTTTCATTGGTCGGCGTTCGATTTTCGATTTTCGGCGTTCGACTTGAGTTGGCAAAAACTGCCTCTGGAACCGAAGCATGAGAGAAAAATGATTCTGGAAGTGGAGAGGAGAGTTTACGAGCCTGGCGAGATGAGTCTGTATTCAAGCACCTCGCTAATAAACAACCAACAAAGGTAAATTTGAGAAATTTACCTCATCCCTATCACCCCTTTTTCGCAACCAACTTCTTCCTCTCAGCAATACTCCTCCTCAATTCCTCCTCTCTCACCTCTAAAGCTTGCAACTCCTGCAACCTCTGCTTCTGCATCTTAACCCTTGCAACCTCCTCCTCCAACTCCTTAAGTTCCTGATCCTCAGCAGCTGCCGCTTCCGCAGTACCGATGTTCAGATCTCTCTCGTACTGTAATGCTGCGTTTGAATCCCAAGGTGGAGGGAACGATGATGAGGGGCCGGATGCCGCTGTAGCGGGTTGGATGGGCTTCCTCCTGGGCGATGCTGGTGTTGGTGAGGGGCTCGCCGGCTGTGTAGGCAGCTCATGGCCTTCATAGACGGGGTCCCCACTTGCTTCGTATCGAGCCTGGTCGGTGCTTAACTCTTGACTTGGGTAATGCCGTTGTTGACCAGCGATCGCATTCAGTTCGTGTCTTCTAGGCTCGGGACTGCCTGTCACATCAGATGGTTGTTGATCTTGATTCATTTCTGAGATGTGGGTGCGTCCTACTTCATCGCGGAAGCCGTGGTAGGAGGGTGGGTTGCCTTTGGGCTCGTCGAGGATGGCAATGTTGCTCATTGGCTCTGGGAGCCCGTCGTCATGTGTCTCTGCTTCCCCGGATGGAGGATTACGGCTGTTCTTGCGATGGCGGAAGAACCAGAGGAGGCTCACTCCTAGAAGTGCGATGAATGCCAAGGGGATCGCAACCCCGATACCGATCTTTGCTCCAGATGAGAGACCTTCCGTAGGGAACGCAAACGCCGTATGGTTCGCGAACTTCATAGCGTCCAAGCCTTCAGATGTGGTACTATCTGACTCGCAGGTCACTAGAATTCCTGCTCGAACCAGGTACTCCTTTACCACGGGCCGGGAAGCTGCCTACAACTACTGGAGTAGAGGTTGCTTCAGTCTCGCGATCGAATACTTTGATTGAAGGAGTGTGGACGCCCTGTGAGACGATATACAGAGATGGCAACCTTGCAATCGGCATCGCTCTTTTCCGTACTTGTAAGATGTCGACTGGACTAGGTCGGGGAAAAGAATAAAATGACCGAAGTGGGTGCGAGCTTAAAAGCGACTCCAACTTTCAGCCTCTGAGAGCTATTTGGGTTCACGCTGATGTTCTCCGGCTGCCCATGCAGACTTTGCTTCTTCTGCTCCTAAAGCGTCCTCCTGCAGTTGAGATACGCGAATCACTTGATGGCTCCTAATACAATTGGCACGACCCCGCCCCCACCCAAATCTTGAAGGCTGAAGGCGGTGTTGGCGTTTTGCGGGAGAGGATGTTGGACGCCGTCAGGCACACGGATTGATTTGACGTCCAAATTGACATACGAGAGGCGTTCTTGGCTTGCACCGGAATTATTTATTGGTTCGCGTGCTAAAGTACGGCAAACAGAAGCATTCCTGACCTAATATGTTTCTCAGGATGAACTCACTTCACATGAAACCTGGTCTCTGGGCATACCAATTCAAACCTTTGGCTCTGATGAGCACGTGCAGCTGCTCTGGAGAAGACATTTTGGCGTCAAATGGTCTGTGGGTATTGAACGGAAGGTACAGCTCGAGTATCAGTCTAGTCGCTCGGGAAATCATACAAACTCAAGTTCCTTTGGCTTCGAATGCCAATCACAGCATCCGAACCTCCACGCTCCCTTGTGCTTTGGCATATACAACCATCGGAAAATCAGAGCAGCAAACCAGGGAAACGGTGGCCATGACTTTGCATGATACGGATCTTCGAAAGTGTAATCAAGGCAGACCACCGCGATTGGAATTTCGAATTCCTGCAATATATATCAGAATGTGAAATTTCGAAGGTAAAAGGGACTAAATACCGTCTCAGCATTGTCGACAGCCATTTTCTTGACCTTCTTGTCCCAAGCTGGCCAATCAATGCTCAATTTCTCCAGAGCCTCGAAAGTCACAACCTCTTCCTTCAAATGTTCTACCAAAGGAGTGCCAAAACCATCGATGAGGGATCGAATCTTTTCAGCACTGTATATTGCTTTCCCTTCTCTCAGAGCTTCCACGTACTCCTCAAAGGCTTGGAGCCCAGGCGCAAATCCATGGTGCTGTGCAACGTTCTGATCCATAGAGACTTTGACTTCGGCGTTCAGCTCTTCTAACCACGGGAAGTAGAACTTCTCTTCGTTTCCGTGGTGTTCATGGATTGTCACGAAGAATGCGTGCATGAAGATGGCGAAATCTGCAATGTCCTTCTCAAGCGTGACATTGGGAGCTTGAAGATAGATGCAGTTTAACATGCGGATCAGCATGTTGTGTACCAGGGCCATCTCTGTCGCAGCCATGATCGCTCCAGGCTCCTTCTTGAGGTCTGTGATCTTGGTAACTTAGCATCTACAGGCTCAGGGGATTGAGTATAGCTACCCCAAGTCTTTTTCTGGGAGTCTCCAACAGGGGAAACGGGCCATCTGCCCATTGCTTCGTGATCTTTGTTGGTTTCTGGCCCATTTTGAAGGAGAGGGGATGTGAGCAGGGCTGCTTGGCCTGGTGGAAGATTGACTAAGAGATGACAATAAAGATGAAGGAGATTCCACGACTACTTTGTACCTCTCAGCGGCTACCCCCTGGTAATTCTAAGAGGGTGGATCTGACTCAGCTCTCAGCCTCATGGCCCTCATCGAGTAGCCACCATGCATCCGCGTTGCAAAGGCTTGCAGTAGAGCCAGTGCCAGACCTGGCGGGACTGGGCGATGAGACGCAACTGGATTAGTGCTGACGGCCTTTGACCGATCCATTGGATAACGATGCGGCGTAAGGACCAATTGGCTTGAAATACGACGTAAAGGTTAGATAACACCCAGGGTTGGCATCCCGAACGCTGGGGGCGGCTTCACCTCGCCGCTTGGGATCCTAAACGTTAAAACGTGGCATTGGAACATCCTATCCATAATCTTGGCTCGTGTACTTCGTACTCGTAAAGCTGCTAGAACTAAAATATCATCAAGCCCACCACACACACCACACGGTGGGGCCATGACAAATAACAAGTGGACTTTGGGCTGTAATTAGGAGAGATGAAACGAGCTTCAAGATCGGACGAAATGCAAGCCAGCCAGGGTCACATGACGTCGTGGAAAAAGACGCTAAGCCTTGCGAAGGGAGCTTAAACCGCGTCCTGACTTCCGTCCATTTTCCTAACCTCCATCGCGACTTCCACTTCACAACACAATGGATGCAATAATTGACAAGCGCTTTGAGCGCGTCGAGAAGGCACTCGCTACGCTGATTACGTCCATCTCAACCTACAACCCTGCACCAGCTCTTGCCAATGACTTGGTTGCAGCTGACGCAGAGCTTAGCCAGGGCCTCGAACAATGTGAGCCCTTCCCTGAGCCATGTTCAATCGCACGCTGATCGCCTTCACAGTATCAACACATCAATCAAATTACTCCAAGATCCTCGCCCTGCGCGTAACATCCAGCGAGCTCGACGCCCAAATTCGCGAAACACTCAGCCTCCTGACCAAAACCCGCAGCGAGCTCATCGCAACGCCATCAACCACTTACCCACCCAGCACAAACCCCGTCTCCTACTCCGAACTCCTCGCCTACGCCCGCCGAATCAGCAAGTTCACCCTGCCTCCCAACTACCGCGAACCAGAGGCGCAAACAGAGCAAGCAGATGGCGGGCCCAACACCCCAAAAGAGAGCAAATCCGAAACACAAACCAACGGCACCACGACTCCGGTAGCTGCGACAAACGGCGTTGATAGTCAGACACACCTGCCAACGGCGATGGAGATTGACGGCGCGACGCCAGCAGCTACGCAAACGCAGCCCTCGCAAACCTCGACGGCGAAAACAAATACTGCTATGTGGAGCCAATTCCTGGGGCCTGCAGATGCGCAGTTTGTTCCTTGGCCGTCGGAGGAGACGATTCGGAGGGGTGCGTTGGCTAGTATTCAGATTCTGGTGGATCAGGGAGTGGATCCGAGTACGTTTGATCCGGAGAAGAGTGCGGAGTTGGAGGCGGAGAGGAAGAGGGTTGAGGAGGAACAGGAGCGGTTGAGGGAGCAGGAACGGGCTAGGTTGGAGGAGGAGAGGAGGAGGGAGATGGAGAGACGTATGAGTGTTAGTGGCGCGGTGCCTGAGAGGAGGGAGGAGCAGCCGAAGGTGTTTCAGTTGGAAACTTTTGATGATGATGAGGATGATGATTAGTTGTGTGGGATATTGGGTAGAGATCTTGGCATACTAATTGCCAAAATATCGAAGTCCGACCATGAAATGGAATCAGGGATATTTCTAGGACAGACTCGAAACCAGATGGAGATTACTGCGATGTAGACCAGTATCTCAAAACTTCCAAGCCAATTTTAATACTCAATACGCAACTCTTCTACTTCTCATTCTCCTATAAATAACCCAAGCCTCTCTCCCTTTCAACTCCATCGACACACAAAGAGGCTGCATAGCAACATGGGAACTGCACAGCAGGCCTCCCTACTCATTTTTTCCAACCCAGCTGCCCTCCAGACTAATCTCAAGTGCCGTCCTCCAGAAAACGGAGATCCCTTACATTAAATCAATTCTCACTCGCTATAGATATCATCTATTGTTAAATATAAACTTGTTGCCTACCCTCCGCTTGTCGTCACCCGTCCGGTCGGTCTCAAATCCCACCCTCTAGTCCTTCCCTAATGGTGATTTCCTAGGAAAAGTAATGTAGAGAGCGGGTGACAAAATCCATATCAGATACTGTAGTATTCCTTAAAGATGATAGCAGGTCGGAGACGTGGATGGGAAACCGTGTCGGTCTTGGTCAATGCTATTAGCTATATTGAGGACTCGAAGCTGTATATATACTTTCCTTTTAACTGCTACTAATCCACTCTACCTGCAAAAAAACCAGTTCTATGATCACAAAAGAGATTGGCTGATGAGTGAATAATAAAGTGTACAAGTAAAATCGCAAGACTTCAGAGAAAGATTGGCTGCCATTCTCGCTCCAAAGCTGTCTTACATTCTACATCAAAACAATCCCAATCTTTCGATCTTCCTTTGCCCAAGAACATTTCCAAACACGAATCGTGCAAGAATAATTCACGCCTTCGCCACAACAGCCTCAGCCGTCTCACCAACCTCCAACTTTCTCACTCCATTCACAACCCCATCCACCTTCTTCTCCGTCCTCGTCCTCTTAATCGTAATATCCCCAAACTCATCCGTCCCCAGCCTCTCCTTCAACTCCTCATACCGAAACCTGGCAACTGGATGATTAGTCGGTAGCGTCTTCACGTCCTTCTCTCGACGAAGGTTCTCACGGAAAGTACCGCCTGGGACCGTGTAGTCTTTCCACATGATGCCGCGCTCCATAAGCACCGGGATCAGGAGCTCCACTAGATCTTCGTAGGACTCTGGATTCGAGACATCTTAAATTGTTAGTGTGCTGAAGTGACAGTAAGAGACACAGGGAAGAAGAAAGTGTGAGCATACAAGCAACATTAAACCCATCAACATCAGCCTCATTAATAAAGCTCTCAAAAACATCCGCAATACTCTCCGGCGTCCCCACATACGGCTGTCCAACCCACAAAACGCAAACGCATGCCCCAGCATCCTAGGCGTCAACGGCTTCCCCTCGTGTTCCGCAAAGTTCTTCGCGCTATTAATCAGACTATGGATCGCACTACTCCTCTCCTTCAGCCCCTCAACATCAAACGGCTCATCCACAGGGAACTTGCTGAAATCAATATTCATGAAGCTCGAGATGGTAGCCAGGCCGCCTTCCCAGTCGGCATTCTTCTCATAGCGATCGTGCTTCGCTTGCGACGCTTGGGCTTCTTCCATCTTGCGTCCCACACTCGGCGCAATCATGGGGAAGAAATTCACGTCCGTGGCCGCGCGTCCGATTTCGACAGCGATAGCGCGTACTTCTCTCACGAACTCGGCGAGCTTCTTCATGTCCGTGCTGTCGCAGAAGATGGCCTCTGCATGCTTGCCCGCAAACTGCTTCCCGGACGCCGAGGCCCCGGCCTGGAATAGCACGGGTGTGCGCTGCGGCGAGGGGTGAGCTTGTGCGTAGCCGGACATCTGGTAGTACAGGCCGTCGAAATGGATCTAGTGGATCTTGGTGGGATCGTAGGCGCTTTCTCGCGCGTCCAGGTTTGCGCACCGTCTTCCCAGGAACCTTCCCAGAGTGAGTACATTAGGTCCATGTATTCGTCTGCTTGCGCGTAGCTCTCGTCATGCGGGATCGCGCTCGTGGCACCCATGGCTTTGGCCGCGGATTCTGAATAGCTGGTTACAACATTCCAGGCTAATCTTCCCTTTGTTGCATGGTCCAGGGTTGCCCATGTTCTCGCGAGGAGATATGGCTATGCACCTCATCAACAACTATCCTCAAGTCACCTGACCACAGAAAAGGGGGGAACGCACTTACAGTGATATAGCTCGTACTCCCCGTAATCCCAAAGCCAACATTCTTGCTCACCCTCGCCATCGCACTCACAAAAACAACTGGATCGAGGTGAGCTACTGCATACCCGCACTAAAGCTCCCGTGTCCCCGTCCTTCATACGTATCCATGACCGCATACGTATCCGCAAAGAAGATACTCGTGATCTTGCCCTTGTCGGCAAGCTTTGCTAACCACGTATAGTACTCTAGACTGCCTTTCGTGCGTGAGTTATCGGCGGGGTCTTTCCATTGTCCGATTCCCATGTGAGAGCCGGTGCACGCGGTGCCGAAGAAGTTGATGTGGATCTACTTTTTGGGCGCCATGTTGATTTCTGTCTCGGTTTGGAAGATGGTGAAAGCAAAATGCATTCAAATGAGGGGTAGAAGAGGGGCATTTATTTCAATGATCGATGAAGTTATGATATACCGTTTTGTTATCACGGCTAGGGAGCATCCCGACGGATTGGTCCCTAGCAGCCGAATATTCGGCTCGGATACATAGTATAAGAGTGGGATATTCCTAACACCACACTTGCAGAATTGATTGAATGCCTAGAAATTCCATATCGTCTCACTCGAGGTCTGAATCAGCTCACAAAATAGAAATGACCCGGAACTGGGCTAAGAAAGATTAAATCCCTGTGTTTTTCGCTCTACCATACAAAAACAAGTACCAAATCAAAATCAGATCAACCCTCCAGCTCGCAGACGCCACGGACGCCTACGCGCGCGGAAATGCTAATATTTGCTCGTAGCTTGTTCGCTCCTGTTGTACACTCCGATATCGTTATGCCGTTCCCCTTCTGTCGAAATTCTGGCGAGTTCTCGAATTCATCTTTTCTTCCGTTCCCGCACCACCGATCCTCGCCTGTTTTCAGGACCATTTAGTCAATCTTGATGGATCCGTAGATCTTGTAAACGAATGCCCAGCTGGCGAAGAAGCCAATTGTGCCTGTTTTGTGTTAGTGGCGACATATCTAGAGAGGAGAACGAGTACATACCGGTCAGGATGAAGAACAAGAATGAAATCAGTGCACTGTATCCAATATACAACACGGTCCCTGCTAGACCACCTAGCTGTAGCTTTGTGACCAGATAGATGAGTGCATTCAAGAACACGTAGAACGCCGAAGCACCAGCAGTCATAAACGCTCTCCAATGCCAGTGGTAGTCCTCACTACAGAGAAGGAAGTAGACCATGAGCACGGTGACGGCTGCGCAGGTGATGATCATGAGGCCGTAGCAGAGGAAGAGGAAGCCGAACATGTAGTAAACCTTGCTGAACCAGATGGAGGACATTATGAAGTAGAGTTCGACGAAGATTGCTCCGAATGGTAAGATGCCAACTAACAGCATCGATGGGATTGGTCGCATGTATGTTGTGCTTGGTGGGATCTGGCGAGGAATTTGGTTCGTTCGAACAGGAGCCGTGAAAGGTGGTTGACGGAAACCAACCCAGCTACCAGCAAAAGATAGGGGTACCGAGATCAAGAACCAGATCCCAATGATGACGAGCATTGTAGTGAATGGGACGGCACCAGATGATTCCTTGGCCCATAGGAACAGGTCGAGGAGAAAGAACGTGCCAAATACGATCCCTGGGACAAGGAGAGGTGTAAGTCCGATGTTAAGCTTCCATCGCTCACCACCGAAAGATTTATACACCCGAGCAGAGACATATCCACCAATGAACCCGAGAACTGTGTATAATAGAACCATGATAGTCCCAAGGGATCCACGATTCGAAGGTGAGAGGAATCCAAGGAGTGCAAACGCAATCGTGAAGCCAGTCATGACGAACAGCTGGGCTCCATTTCCAAGGAACACACTCAAGATGAGCGGTGAACCTGGGGTACGGAAAACGTCCCCATGCACGAGCTTCCACCCGGAGTCCTCTTGAATTCCATCATCAACAGCTGACGTTCCAGACAAATCATCGAGGTTAATGTTGTCCAGGCGGTTGTACCTCGCAATATCCTTCCTCAAGGCCCGCATCAGGATGGAGACAACGGTGAAGACTAGGAAGACCACAATAATGGCGGAGTTAACCAGCGAGAACCAGTGGATCTTGGGGTCGAAGACATGCAAGTACTTGTCCCATCTAGTAGCCCAAGCGGTTGTAGACTCAACCCACGTAACGCTGTACGTGAAAGGAACCTCAGTCTGGCCCTTCTCGTCCAACTCTAATGGCCGTCCTCCATATCCACAGTGATTGGCACCACTGACACCCTCGGGGCTTGATCTTGAGCTTGGCTGCACAATAACCCCGACAACCCGATATTCACCTGGACTGACGGTATGGTAGTCAATCAGAATATCGTAGTGGTTGTTCAAATATAAGTTGGGTAGAGTGCCGCTCCCCAATGCAAATCCCTGGCTGTAGTAGGGAGGCGTGTTGGCCCCCTCCTCAGTCAACTGCCCGGCCGGTAGGCCATCCACCAACCAATTCAGCGCATACCCTGCTGCTATCTTGTTGTTCACCCATTTCGCAGAAGCCACATCATATGTTGCCGTACATAGCGCCTTGCAAGTCTCGTTCTGGTACATATTCAGCTCGAACGGGGATGTCATTATTCGGTCCCCGAATAATATACTGCCCAGACTTTCCGAGGCATATTCGGGCTTAGGATTCGGACGGCAAAAGTGGAATGCTGGATGGTAGTAATCGAATGCTAGCACGGATCGCAGAGTTCCGCCTTGTTGTGCGCCAACTGCTGTGAGATGATTGACGTGCAGAGGGACTTCGTTCCCTTCTTTGTATGATGTTGGCGCAACTCCTGGGAGGTAGAAAGCCGCTGTCAGCTCTGGAATTGCGAGAAAGGCAGTGAGGATTGCCGCGGACGGCGATAGGTTTCGTAAACGCATCTTGAAGGATGTCTAATGCATGAAACTCGAGTTAGTATGATGTTGGGGTGAGAGAAAAGCCACGCCTCTGTTTGAAGTATTCGGGGGCCTGGAGCTTACGAGTCTTAAAAGCACAGCTTAGGATGGCATCAAAAGCCACAGAATACAGGCGCAAAGACTAATCCTGTTTGCGCATATGTCAACGGAATTAGCTGGTAAGATATGGATGTCTCTTGAATGGGAATCGTTGTCGTTGTGGAATAAGGAGCATCAGACCGGGAGGAAAGGGGAGCTCCCAATAATTCTATACGGAGCTGAATTATCTGGCTCTCGGAGCGGAGAAACGTTGCACCGAAACTTCCCCTGCCTTCAAAAAAAATCCCAGCCCGAGTCTTCACCCCACCACACGAAACATCACAAGATGGCAATCAAGACTTCTTTCCCAGCACTGCTGGATACTCTCACACAGGCATTGACATCTGCCTCTGAATCTGCAGAGAAGATCAAATCGCCAATCCCTCCCAAGGACGGCATTTCTCTCCTCGACGTCAAGAACGAACTTTTCCTGTCCTACCTCCAAAATCTCGTCTTCCTCATAATTCTCAAGCTACGAAATCGCAAATCAGGTGCCAACGACAATGATGAAGATCTGGATGGTGCTGTGGTGAAAAAGCTGGTCGAATTACAGGTGTATTTGGAAAAGGGTGTGCGACCGTTAGAGGGGCGTTTGAAATACCAAATTGACAAAGTCCTCCGCGCTGCAGACGATGCGAAAAGAGTGGAGGATGCATCCAAACCCAAATCGAATGGACGTATCGCGCGAGAACAAGATGAAGAGGGGGATTCGGAAGACGACAGCGATAGTGACGAGGAATCTACGAACGGAGTTTCGCTGAAAGCATCTGAGATTGACGACCTGCAATACCGACCCAATCCTTCGGCTTTCGTTCGTCCTACTGCGGTAACTGAATCAGACTCGAAAACTAGAGCAGAAGATGGGATATACAAGCCGCCGCGAATCCAGGCTACAGCTATGCCTACGACAGGTTCCAGAGAAAAGGAAGCTAGAAAGCCTAATAAATCTGCTACGCTAGATGAGTTTGTGAACACAGAGTTATCAACTGCACCGTTGGCAGAGCCAAGCATTGGATCTACGATTGTGGATCGGGGCAGGACGGTGAAGAGCGAGAAGACGAAGCAAGAGGAGAAGGAGAGGAGAGAGTATGAGGAGCGGAACTATGTTCGTTTGCCGAAGGAGAGCAAGAAGGATCGAGCAAAGAAGGGGGGTAGAAAAGATGCTGGGTATGGTGGTGAGGAGTGGAGAGGTTTGGGTGAGGGTATTGATCGCATTGATAGGTTGACTAAGAGGAAGGGTGGTGAGCCTAGAGATGCGTTGGAGAAGAGCCGCAAGAGACCAACTGAGGATGGACCCAGAAACAGTGGTGGAATCGAAGCTGGGCAGGGATTCCAAAAGAGATTGAAGACGTTGGATGGTGGAAGACGAGATAGGGGGAGGAGGTAGTCTACAGAATCAATGATATATCTCACATCAGCCGAGGGGCTTCATCAATTGTTAAGCTTTCGTGAACTTTCCCTTGGATTTCCTTGCCGATTCGCAAAGTCCAAACGTCTTCGCAACAGTATGTATTGTTTTTCGCTATACGAAGTACCCACCTAGGTAAATACCTAACGACACGTGACCGTACTTGCTTTTTTATCTCTGCAGCTTTGCCAATTTTAGAACAAAAGTCGCTAGTCCTTCGGGATAGCACCCTACTTCGTTTCCTCCCTACTTCACCCCTGCTTTCACTTTCACTTCTCATCTCATCTACTACTTTCTCTCTCCTTTCCTTCTTTATCGCCTGTTCAATATAATTGCAGATATAATTAGAAAAACTTATTGTCAACATGCTGCCAATGCAACCTCGCACAAGGCTTGGCGTTTAGTGGCGTATTTCAACGTCAACAATTGAAAGACAGAGCGCCAAACTCAGCCTTCTTGCTGCACCTCAGGAAAGCTCTTTCCGTCGCAGTTTCCAGCCCAGTTGCAGTTCTCAGCATGCATGATCCTTCGTGATAAAGATATTACATCCGCTTACTCCATGACCGAGCGACTACTTATCCGTCAACACCTTGCTATAGCAGAAGCGCCAATATGTCTGTCGGCTCGCTTACCACGACGTTCACTCCCCCAAGCAGTTGCCTGGCGGCCATCTCGACCATAGGATGGAGTTCTGAGGGCGACGGGGGCTTCTTCTTCGCAGGCCCCTACACGACATTAGGCTGCATGCCTCCGAACTTCCAGTTCGCCAGCACCGCATACTACTCCCCCGGAATCTGTCCTGACGGTTACACGACCGCATGCTCCAGCCTGAATATAATCGGAGCTGTTTCCGAAACAGTCGTGACGTGTTGCCCGACGTGTGTTTCCCCTACCAAAGCAGTGTTTTCCAAACCAAACTGACGGTGGTAGGTCGTACGCATGCCAAACTGCACCAAATTTGATAGGGGCGCCCTGGCAAGGTACCTTTGGGTGCCAATCAGTCTTCGCCACCGATGAAGTTTTTACCTCTGTCGTCGTGGTCTCGGGATCAACAACTGTGTCCACGGGACCGACGACTGCGTTTCCAGGTGCTTTGAATGCACTCAGCGTCCAGATAAGATATCAATCTACCGACTTCCAATCTTCTACATCTGTAAGTTACTCACTTCTTCATACCTCTCTCCCTGTCTAGTTATTGACTTCTCTAAACAAGACCCCAACCCCGACCCCAACCCCAACTTCATCTACGACAAGTGCCTCGACATCATCGACCGGCGGAGCTAGCAGTGGCGGCAGCCACGGCATCAGTCCTGGCGCAGCGGCAGGCATTGGCGTCGGTTCTGCAGCCGTGGTGATTCTTCTCGCAGGTGCTTTCATTTTCGTGTATACACTGGGCCGTCGACGCCGACTGGCTGAGAGTCAGAATCCGCCTGTGAGGCAAAGCTTGATAAAGGAGCCTGTTCCGCCCTATACGAACAATCCGGCATCGGGATATCTGATGGCTGAGATGCCGGCGGATCAAGTGCACCGGTTGTGACTGCTGGCCGAAAGATGCATTTGTTATAAATAAGGTTGAAGCGGAGGCGTTTGGTATGTGCAAAGTATCCGGTTGAATTATCCTCCCAAACATGGCCACGGTGGCTACGTCGGCTGGATTGATGATGATCGGAAGAAAATCTCTCGTCATCGTCATCTGGATGGCCTCGAAGCGACCGGCCTAGGCTGTTTGCTCTATGTTCATTCCCCCGTGCTCTATGGATGATTTTCTATGACCTTCATGACGGAAGTCGTTAGCTTTCTCCTTTCCTTTTTCCTTTGATCGACCTTGACCTGCTGGGTCGCGCTCCAGTTGGGCCAGTCTCCTTCAGACTTTTGATCAGAATGGGGCGTATTGTGCTGGCTGATTCATCAGGAGCAATAGGCTTGATTAGATGAGAACTTTATGGGACACTCACTTGCAGGTAATTATCGGAGAACGAGCGAGGTTCAGTTAAGGTTGCCCCTTTTTCACTTCTCGCTTATTCTCCCGCTATATTAGATACCCTATGTCAGATATCAGAAATCTTCAATTTTAAAGGCTACATCCTACCTCGTATCTCCTCACTACTATCAATGTTCTAGAGTCAGCATAAATCATTTGGCACGCCAAATTTTCCTCTCATCAGCGTGGAAACCGAGTACCTGAAGTCTTGATTCATAGTCTGCGCTACCCTATCTTACCTCAAAATACCCCAGCATCGGTCTGCTTAAGCATATTTATCCGACGCATAACCTCTACATCTTATACCTCAACTTCTTATTCTCCTTATCCGTCTTATCCGAAAACGCATCAATCAACTCCTCAGTCTGATCCGTTCCCTCCACACCCGCAGGATCCGCCTCTCTCTTTTTATTCTCCGCCCGATACACAAAATACAACGAAGAAAACAGTACAATATTAACACAAAACGCCGTCAACGTAACCGCGACTCCCGTCCCATATCTCGGCGCCTGACTACTCAAAAACGTCTGCGGACTCACGATATTCGCCACGGCATAAGCGGAGAAGGATAGTGTGCCCGTGACGGATTTCTTCGTGTAGCCGGCGATGTTGGATGCGAGCAGGGAGTAGAGGATTCCGGCGGAAGTGGCGACGACGGGGATGATGGTTATGGCGAAGAGGTGCAGCTGCTTGGTTGAAGACTTGATGGGGGAGAGGTAGAGGATTAGGCAGGAGGCGAGGCCCGGGAGGTAGCAGATGATGATTAGGAGGATGCGCTTCCCTTCGCCCCAGCGGGAGGAGAGGAAGAAACCTGCCAGGAGCATGGATACTCCTTGTACTGTGGGATGGGTGTTAGAATGGTGGGATGAGATTGTCGGGTGAGAACTAACCTATTCCTGGAGGGATGTTGAGGAGGATGGACTCGTCGACGCTGTAGCCTAGTCCTCGGATTACCAAGCCGGCGAACTATCCTCGTGTCAGTCTTTTCACCGTATGGAAGGGTTAAAATATACTTACGTTTGTCTGCAGAGAGTTCGTCATGTTGTGGAAGAAGACCGCAGCAACCAACATCCAGACCTTAAAATCCTTGAGAGCTTCAAAAACTTGGTATTGCTTGTGATGAACGTTCTTCACGCCAGTCTTGTTGGACTTAAGTCGTTCGACAGCAATAACGCGTTCGCGCTCTGTGAGGAATTTGGCTGTGTGGGGAGAATCAGGGAGGATCCACCAGAGCGTGCTTCCGAAGCAGACTGTGATGACGCCGAGCTGCACATCGGTTAGAAGATTGCTGGAAGTGAGACCAGGAGACTCACAATGATGAACATCCACTGGTACGGAAACATCTTCGCAACGTTGATATGAGCGATGCCAAAGAATATGGCTCTATAGATGGCATCAGTTGTGCAAAAAAGGCAAGTAGATAGTGGACATACCCGCTCGGAGCTCCAATCAGCCCATTCGCACAATACCACAGCGCAACTCTTGCGCTCTGTTCCTCTCGCTTCCACCACGACGAGGTGATCAGAACAAAACCTGGATTCAGGCAAGACTCAAAGACACCCAAGAAGAACCGTCCAGTAGCAAGTGTAGCGAAGTTCGTTGCAGACCCGGTCGCAGCAAGTGTGGCACCCCAAAGGACGAAGTTGATAGCCAGGTACTTCCCAGTTGGGAATTTCTGCATCAAGATGTTGGTGGGATATTGCGCGACTAGGTACCCAATGTAGAAGATTGAGACCAAGAGCGAGAATTGGGCTCCGACGAGCTTGGCTTCGCCGATGATGCCGTAGGTCGCGGCTGAGGTGAGGGAGTTTTTGTCGATGAATTGGAGACCATCTGCTCATTGGATTAACACACAGACTTAGATTTAGCGGGGGAAGTTCGTACTGATAATCAACATCAACGTGCACATGCGATAGTCGATTTTCCGCAGAAGGCGCTTCTCCTCTTCGGGCGAATATGGCTCGTAATGGGTGTGAAGTACTTTCAATGCTTCGTCACCATCGAAGACCTTCTCATTCAAGTGATGAATGTCGGATTGATGAGTCGCTACAGCTTCAATATCGATAGGGGAAGCCATCTCGACCTCTTGAGCTGGGGCTTTCCTTGTGGCCATCTTGTCGATTAGAAGTGAAGTGTATTGCAGAAAGACAAGGAAAGGCGGCGAAGCTGATCCAATACGGCAACAATCTCATGATCACTCTCATATATTTATATGGAGACATCGGTGGAGCTCTACTACATTCGGCCCTATATTCGGGACCAAATCGCAGGCGGCTTTTCTCATATCCGTAGGGGCTTGAAGAGTGCATTGCGGGGAATGAGGGGTACGTCTGTGGGGAGAATAATTATCCACAGAAGCACAGACGACATGTCACATCTGATAGCTGAATCTCCACTCAGAATTCATGGCTGACTCGGTAGTTGTTTCCATGGCCACGGGCTGGGATGCACATGCAAGACGGGTCAGGGAAACGAATACTATCCCTGTATCAAAACCAGGGTCGCTGTAGAAAGTTCAAGAAGACTTTGCGTAGTGGAGCCTCTGAATCCCAGTGTTTTCTATTCGATAAATCCCTTGTCAGATACCCTTGGAAAAGGTCTCAAATAACCTTTAGGCCGGGGGGGGGGATAGTAGAGTTCTCGTCTTGAGGTGCCTTAGTTTTGGTGAGGGAATTCACCCTATTCGCCAGAGGGAATGCCGAGGTTTGCTTGTGCATTACCCACCTCCCGTTTCTCCTCCACATCGGTTATAACTCCCCATATTTCTCCCCGTCTTCTCCACATACGACCCGCGTTGTCCACGTCCATTTTCGCCCCACTTCGGTTCTGTTGTTTCAACAGTTCTCGGTACAATACCTCCAGAGTTGGCAGGTCGATCGCAATAGTGGGATGGGTCTCTAGAAAGTTTATCCGTCAAGGCTTGATGTCCAGTAGGGTGGTCGATCCGTAACGTTACCCGTAATATTGTAAAGTGGTCCGCTCTGGACGTAATGTAATGAGGTCTCCCACTTTACAATCACGTGGATTTTTAGTGGGTTTAGGGGGGGTTTTCTAGGGCAATTCAGGGGCTGTTTAGGGGCTGCTCAGGCCTGAGGTGCCGCTATGGAAGCCTAGAAGCAGCCCTATTACTTCTTAGGCTTAGTGGGCCCTATACCCCTGGTCTCTCTTACCCAAGCAGGTTAGTGCATCACGTGCCTGTATTGTCAAGCGTAAAGCACTCCCGACTTTATCTTTTGGTGGTAACGATAATATGGTCTCACTTTACCGTAAACCGACCACCCTAATGTCCAGCAAAGACGAATCTTAACTTCAAGTGAAGCACGGAATACTCCCGCGTTGCGAGCCGTGTCTGTCCGTTGTCCTCCTTGAACCTTGTGCATGGTGATCGAGTTCCGTGTATTATTTTAAAAAGCATGAACAACACATCTCGAGTGTAGCTTCTGAAAAACTCTTCCCCAACTCTCAAAAATGTCTGCAAAAATCGAGCATCAAGTTCCCTCACTCAATTCTTCCCTGATCGGCGAGATCGAGGAAGGAATAGCTTGTTTTCGGGGTGTGCCATATGCCTCACTTGACAAGCGATGGACACACAGCCAAACAAAACATTCTCTTGAATCTCCATTTGACGCAACGAATTATGGACCGCGGTGTCCACAGGGGGAAGGTCAGGTGCTGGTGACAGGAGGTGTCAATGATCCTGTTCCAGGTGATGATGAGTTCAAGTGTCTGAACTTGAATGTTGCTGTGCCGCAAGAAGCACTCAAGGAGCGTACTGCTCTTCCTGTTATGGTGTGGATTCATGGGTATGCATGCAGTTTTCTCTTGCTTCTTCAAAGCTCCCTTATTCAATTTATTCTGGCAATTATCTAAATTCAATTCCATGTTATTTATTACTTACTCTTCAATAGCGGAGCATTTAATTATGGTGCCAATTCCGTCGCACGATACCGACCCGTTCAGTTATCTCTCCTTGCTAAAGCACAAGGAAATCCTGTCATAGTCGTCCAAATTCAATACCGACTCGGGCCTCTCGGTTTCTCAGCAAGCAACGACATTCGCTCCGGACAGTCCCCTTCCTCTACCAGTTCCGGTCACCCTGACCCAAACTCCACATTCGGCAATTTTGGCTTCGTGGATCAGATCCACGCCCTGGAATGGGTACGAGATCATATTCACGACTTTGGCGGCGACCCAGCAAACGTCACAGCGTTCGGAGTCAGTGCTGGGAGCGCAAGTATCCACTACCACATCCTCACAGGATCTCCTCTCTTTGACCGAGCAATCCTCATGTCAGGCAGTGCACCCACACTTGGCCCCTTACCAACTGAGTTATACGAAAAATCCTGGAACAACTTCCTAGCCCGGACCGGAGGGTTTGAAGATCTGAAGACACCCGAGCAGAGATTGGAGAAAGCCCGAGCTCTGACTCCACAGCAAGTAATCGCAGGCTTTACCTCTGCACCACTAGGACCAATGGGAGATGGAGTTCTCCTCCCCCAAGTCTGGTCCTACAACTCAACCCAACCCCCCACCCGCTGCAAAGAAATCATCATCGGCGACACGCACATCGAAGCCATAATCATGGACGGGCTCATCTCTTCCATCCCACAATCCAAATTCTCCTCCATAGTCCAGACCTCTATCCCCTCCACTTCCAGCTCCTTCCTCGACGCATTCAACTTCACCCCCGACATGAACAAAACCGCCTACCGCGACGCAATGCGCTGTTTCCTTTCCGTCGGCATGTTCCAATACCCCAACATCCTCGTCGCGAACTCCTTCCCGGGAAAAGTTTATGTCTATCATTTCGACGAACCGTCGCCGTATCCGGGCCCGACGTTCGGACTACCGTATCATGGGCAATGCGCGTTGTTCGTGTATCAGAATGGGAATAAGGAGTATCCGGCAGAGGCGAAGAGCACTTCAGAGAGGATGGGGAGGGTGTGGACTGCGTTTGCAGCGGGGAAGACGGTGCCGTGGGAGGAGTATGGGGTGGGCAGGAGGTGTATGCGGTTTGGGCCGCAGGGGGAGGCGGAGGTGGTGAGTTTGGAGACGGATCGGGTGAGGGAGTATAAGTGGCTTCCGTGGGTAGAGGAGAATTATGAGAGTCTTAAGAAGCTCACTAGGGAGCTGACTGTCAGAGTGTAGTTTAATGGCCATAAGATGTTGTTAGTGAACATGATATCATGAAGTGTTCTTCTAGTATTTTCATTGATTCTTGGATTGGTCGATTCTAAGAGAAGATATTTGCCCAACTGGCCCTCGCTTGTGGAATTGATCACCGTGCAAGTCGGTGCTCTTGTCAATTGGGATATCACGTGCTGAGAGGGCCAGCTGAAGGGCCTAAATAGGCAGGTAGTAAGCGGCCCCTATTTGTACATAAAACATGTCTCCTGAAGGCCTCTCTCTTCCTCTCTTAAATTATCTCAATCAATAATTTTAACTCACTTCTTCGGGCGCTGGCAATTGTCAGCTCTCGACACGCAAGGCTGCAACTGGCGAACACGGTATGAGTACTCACATCAAGTATGTGGCTCCTCCACACAGAAAATCTTGGTCTTGAAGAGTTCGTTGAGTCGAACACTCCTCCCTACGCCATACTATCGCATACATGGATGAACGAAGAAATCTCTTTCGTCGAGATGCAGAACGCCGTCATGCAGGACGCCGATGAAATTATTCGAAATAAAGCAGGGTTCAAGAAGATACTGAAGTTCTGTACTCTAGCGAAGTCGCGCGGCTTTAGTTACTGCTGGGTAGATACATGCTGTATCGACAAGCGTAGTAGTGCAGAGTTGTCAGAAGCAATTAACTCTATGTACCGTTACTACTATAACGCAGCTGAATGTGTTATATATCTCGAGGATGTCCCTGCAAGAGTGGAGGGGAGCCTAGGCCATAAGCAACAACTTAGCGGTATCGGATGCAGTCGATGGTTTACGCGTTGCTGGACATTGCAAGAATTGCTTGCCTCCAAGACACGATACTTTTTCGCGGGGGACTGGTCATTAATCGAGGATACCGTCGATCCCAATGGTGTCAATCTCAACGATGTGGTTGTCAAAGTCACAGGTATCGATCAGCGGGTCCTCAGACATAGGAACATGCTCTCGACTGTTCCCATCTCTCAACGTATGCGCTGGGCTTCCACACGAAACGCAACCCGCGACGAGGACATCGCCTATAGCCTGATGGGCTTGTTCGATGTTCACATGCCTATCATCTACGGCGAAGGAGCCAAAAAGGCTTTCAGGCGGTTACAGGCTGAGATTATGCAAAACTCTTTCGATCAGACTATATTTGCATGGCGTTCTGAGACCGCAACCAGCGGCTTTCTGGCAGACTCGCCAGCCGACTTCCGCAAGACGCCGGAATTTGCACTGTGGCATCCGTCAACCTTATCGCCATTCCACATGACCAATGTTGGCCTTTTGATCAGACTCGTCATACTTGATGAGGCTGCCAAACGCTCTCCAATGTTCTCGAAAGCTGGACCTAGAGCAATTCCACACTCCCTGGCTGCGTTACAATGTGATTGTAAGTATGGAACTTTATGGAAGGTCTTGTTGGTACATCTCGAGCCTATTAAGGATACCACTATCTTTGTAAATGGCGAGTCATGTAAGGGGTATCGTCGGATCAAATGTGATAGGTTTATACGAGCTAGTGGCCAGGCTGTGATTGGTTGGCCCACTGAGAATATAATTGTGTTGGAAGATCAACAATATCAGCTACTCAAGCGTGCGAGGGAGGAAAATCAGACGAGATGGGGTTCTAAGCCTCCAAGGGAGTCTAGATTATGAGGATGTTGACTTGAGATGGCAATCGTTGTGTCAATATACAGTCGGTATAATCTGGAACAGGTAGTCCGATATCGGAATCCCGACATGAGCGGTTTCCATTTCCGTCTTTAGACCTGAGCAGTTACTACTATAGCCTAAGCTATGTATCTGAGCCTAGCTAAGTAAACAGTGTTCTGCTTAGTATATGCAGTATCTAAAATATACCCCTCACAGCGTACTTATTTTCCCCAAAACTTGTAGGGATACCCTATAATACGTATGGTGATTAATATTAGCCATTGAACCCACTGCAGATAATAAACCTGAGTATCACGGCTAGTATACTGATTTTATGCTACATATGTAACATATGCTTCACGTGACTTAACACGCCTGAAAGGCACTGATTTTATATTACAGATTAAGGAAGAAGCCGAGATCTCCAATGCGTCTGGCGTTCGGAAGCCATCATAAAGGATGTTCGTGGGCTTTAGAAGAGGCAAATTCTCCTGGCCAATATCTCGCATCGTCACGCTTTTGATATATTGAATCTGCATCCGGTTAGCAGCGTTTTGGCATCCTTGCCGAGCCCTTCACGTTTCGAACGGATGCAAACTGCTTAAGCATTCGGCCGTTCATCTTGCTAGTCGTCTTCCACTCCCTGCCTTGCCATTAACGTGCGCATAATGTCTCAAATGCCCAACTCGTACGAATACAAGCCACTAAGCGGACCCAAATGTATTCGCGTTCTCGAATTGTGGCCAGCACGTCCGAAAAGCGCATCTCTACGAGGTAGATTAGTCGATGTCGACATTGCACTCGAAAGCCGAAATAGTCCCAGATATGACTGCCTTTCATACGTTTGGGGATATGACACAGGAGATAGACCGATCAATTTGGAAGGGCAAGAAGTCCCCGTAACCCAGAATTGTGAAGCGGCGCTCCGCCAACTTCGAAACAAATCGCGCAGTATTCGTATATGGATAGATGCCTTGTGTATCAACCAAGAGAACATATCCGAACGCAATCAACAGGTTCGCATGATGGAGGAGATCTACCGAAAGGCCAAGCATGTTCGAATATGGTTGAACACTCCTGAATCTGGCACCTGGCGCTTGATCGGTTTCCGTCTTTCTTTAAAGACAAATCTGTTGGTCTATAGGCTCACCGGCAACCCCAACGGCCATGGATCTGAAAACACTGCGTTAATTGGACGATTATTTATGGCCCACTTCTTACCAATAGTGTTAAGTATGATAACTTCTGTGCTGCTTCGACAACGTATGAACTGACCACGACACAGTATTTGGACAACATAATGCCCATCATGACAAGAGAAACTGGTCCCCTTGGCTTGCCCATCATGACAAGATGGTCCATTCCCCTTGGCTTGAAAGAATTTGGACATGTCAAGAAGCAGCATTCGCTCAACGAGCCACAGTTCATTACGGCCCTATAACCTGTGACTGGAAGTTATTTTCTGACGCCGTGATGGATTGGAACTTTGAGTTGCTATCGGCGCGACGCAGCAAGTCTCTCGAAGATCTCTACTCTTTTCGAAAGGCCTGTAATCAAATGGTCTTACATGGAAATATAGATTCAGAAGGCTCCTATCAACATTTAGTCGACGACATGTTAAAAGGACTTCGACAGACCAAGGCGAGTAACCCGAAAGACAAAGTGTTCGGCATACACGCTCTATTGCAATGGCTCGACATCCGACTACCAGCGCCGGACTACACGAAGAGTGTCAGCCAGATCTTTGGAGAAGCTGCGGTAGCGATTCATAGAAAAAGAGGTTGTCTAAAGCTTCGGCACTACTTCGACCCTCTTGACAACCCACACTCCTTGCCGTCATGGTAAGGAGCGATTCTGCTACGGCGTTGAATCGTACGCTGACTTTTGCATACCAGGGTTCCCGATTTGTCAAAATTAGACTACCCAATCTTTCATGAACGGAGAAAGTATCACGAGTCAATCTTTCCGTTCCAGGCCTCTCTCAATAGCAAAAATATTGGGTTTAATTTCTTTCGCTCGGACCAGTTGATAATAAAAGCTCACATTATCGACACCGTCGCCGAGTCCGGGCTGATATTCCCGCACGATGCCAAAGACCTCTCCACACAAGAGATTACTTCGGTGCTCAACAACTGGAAGAAAATGGCCACGGACGTGAGGGCTAATCTTAAAGTTAAAGCAGACGATGGATATTCAGAAGTAAAAGACCTGGAGTTGCTAGCCGTTGTGCTGCTCTATGCAGACTCACTTGGCTATCACTTTAACACTCCCGAACTTGTCGCATGGCTCCAGGATGAGAAGAGGGCAAATAACATCGATGGCATAAACTCCTTCGCATTCGAGCAGTACATTCGACCAAGTTGGGAAGGACAAAGGATCTTCCGATCTGAATCCAACAAGCTTGGGCTTGGGGGAGGCGCGACAAGTGCTGGGGATCTAGTTGTACTTGCCGCCGGCTGTGATGTGCCTCTGGTAGTTCGAAAGAGCGGAGAGTTCTATACTTATATTGGCCCGACATACTTTCCACACGCAATGAGAGGAGAACTTTGGGTATCTTCGGATGACTTTCTCATAGATATGTTTCTTGTATGAAAAAGCGGGAGCACTCTTCTAATTTTTACAGTATATATTTTTGGCCCATATACCTCCTGCCTACAACCCGATGAAGGTTGAGTGTAGCAGACCTGAATAGACATGAGCCGAAGCTGAGCCGGGCCAAAGTTATCCTAGGTAAAGGTGGCACGAGATCACGTGAACTTAATAGTTGGGAGGGGCCAGATTCCGGTTAGGAAACACTAAATCCTACTACTTCGTAAAGATAGTAGACTAGGGCAACTCTGGACACTCAATTACTTATAGGTATCACATAACTCTCTATAGACGCACTTACACATGAACAGGATCCAGGCTCTGAAGCATACGATGAAGCGCTTAAACAGAGTGTGTGGTGAGTGGGGAGTCTGAGAAGTAAGTGGGACGAATGTTCGTGCGGGGTTGCCAAGGCAATAGTCTGGAACTAGCGAGAAAAAGGGGGGAGGATTGCCGTCCGAAGCGAGAATAAGAGGTCAAAGCTGAAGGTATTATTTTGTGCCGTTCGTATTGCGCACTGGCTCCTATAATTGCGGAGAAATTTATTCCGCATACCCCACTAGCACCCCTCCATCTAATCTTCCCCAGTCTTGCACCTCACTCGTGGAAGATCTGTAAGTATTCATCCGATAATTGATCTTTAGCACTCCATGCTAGGGAGGTTAGTAATCGAGGATTCAGAGGGAGTATATCTGTTCAGTCTCTCGCTTGAGAAGGACATCAACTTCTCCAAAATGTTGCTCTCTATCTTGTTCATTTGTTCACTATTCAGTACTGCTCACACAAAAGATGTGATGTTGAGAGACACATGTTCACACAACAACTGCCTTAGAGCTTTCCTCGGCAGTGGGCCAGAGGCAGTTGCGTTCTGTCAAACATACACTTCTGGAATAGCCATTCCAACATTTGCTGCTAATTGTCATGGCGATACTGCGAAAGTTATAAGTGCTTGCTCTTGTATATATACCGCGCCGACAAGCTCGAGCAGCATTCTAATTACGAGTGCGTATTCCCATCTACAGTTTGCTGCTATTCTAACGCAATAAATTTAGCCACCACATCATCAGTTTTGTCAACGGCAACTTCAAGCTCTGTTTCAGGTGTGCTTTTCTCCCATCATTCGCAAGTAAAGAAACTCAAGTCGCAAATTTTAGTTTCGAGCACCAGCTCCTTGGCCTCAATTTCGGTCACCACCACCACAACAACTCCAACCCCATGTTTCTGCACAGCCTGGTCTCAAATTTCCCCCGCAGTGGCAGCTTGTATGTCTATCACACTCGACAATATCCACGCGCCAGCCAGCAGCGCCATAATCCTCACCAAGCTCAAAATCGGCGCCTCAGTCATATTCTCAGGAACAACTAGTTTTGCATTCACGAACAGCTCCCAATTTAGACCACTTCAGATCGCTGGCAGCAATGTCACTATTGCAGGAGCACCGGGATCCATTATTGATGGAGGTGGTCCGCAATATTGGGATGGCCTTGGTTCAAATGGAGGGCTTCCCAAGTAAGTCCTCGACGCCTCGTTACATCTTCAGAGTCAGGATACTGATAATTGCAGACCTGGTCAATTCATGAAAGTCCAAATCACAAATAATTCAATCATGCGAGATCTGTATATCCAGAATTACCCATCTCACGGAATCAACGTAGCAGGGGTTCTCAACTCGACCATCCAAAATATTGTCATGAATAATTCTCTCGGCGATGCTCCAAACAATATCAGCAAAGGGCTTGCAGCAGCTCATAACACTGACGCTTTCGATGTTGGGAATTCTGTTAATCTGCTCCTTCAAGATTGCAAGGTATGGAATCAAGACGACTGCGTGGTTGTTTCCGACTCTAGCAATGTGACAGTGAGGAATATGTTTTGTTCGGGAAGTCATGGGTTGTCCATCGCCGGAGGTGGGACGGGACCAGGGCACAATATCTCTAACATCCTGTAAGCCCGAATGTTGATTAGTGATTTTCAGTTTAACTGATTTATGTAGTTTCACAGACTCCATAGTCACAAATTCGACAAATGGATTGCGCATCAAAACAGATTATAACGCCACCGGGGGTGTGGTCAACGTCACTTATTCAAACATTCAGCTTTCGAATATCAAGACTTATGGGATTGATATACAGCAAGATTATCTGAATGGCGGTCCGTCGGGCATAGCTAGTAATGGGGTGGAGGTAGCGAATATCACTGTTTCGAATATCAAGGGTTGGGTGGTGCCAGAGGCAACGGATTATTATATCTTTTGCGGTGATGGTAGCTGTCAAGACTTTACCTTCTATGATGTTGATGTTAGTGGTGGCACGGAGGGGAGCAGTTGCAATTATCCACCATCTGGATGCCCTGGGTCGTGAATGGCGGCATGTTTGAGTAGAAAATCTTCTATTTATCCTAGAATAGAGTGAAAGCAAGCACCAGAAACCAGCGTATCCGAGAGAGCTTTCCAAAAAGTAGTAGAACATGCAGACTTCGTTTCCCGCATTTCTCCCAAAGGGTTCTTTTCTCATGATTTCCAATGCTAATACAAAAGGACGAAACCATAAAATAGTTGGAGAACACACAAACTAACTCCGCTCCCTAAACTTTCGCAAAATCATGCTCCTCGATTTTCATATCCTCCATGCCCCTAGCCATTCCACTGAATGGACAAACCCCAGCTGGTGAAGTGCCGGTCGGAGTCCCCGGATCTGCCTCCTCTTCATCCTCATCATTCACAATCTTCTTCCCATGCAAATACCCCTCTGCTTCGACCTCAATATCCTCGTCATCATTAACTGCAAACTCATCGACGCCCTCACGAATATGCCACTTGGCCATGAGATCATTCTGAATCCAAATAATTTTCCCAAGTGCTTTAACCAGAGCTATTTTGCGAGGAAGGGGTAGCTTTGGGTGAGAGAGGATAGCTTCAGTCATGATATCCTGAATGAACGAAAGACAAGCTCCAAGATGAATATATTCGATATGCAGCGGATGCGTACGTCCGAGGCCCACATGCATCATTCTGCACCACGTTATCAGCAGAAACCTCCTAAACGTAAATCTCAAACTTACCCAACTTTATCCAAATACTCCCAGAACTCCATTTTCGTGGGGTCGGAACAGAGCTTATTCAAATAGCCGCGTAGAAACATTTTCCGATGCAGGATTTGCGGGCTTTCCTCAGTTGGGATATCATCTAAGGGGCCCTTAAAGCTGGTGCTCCGTGTTTGGAACGCGCGTGCTGTGATGTCGTATTGCAGCAGTTTCTTGTACACGATGTTGACGACTGCTGGGATGAGAGCTTTGACGTATTTGGCGTCGGCTACGAGAGCGTTGACATCCTCTGGAAAATTTTGTCAGTTTTTGGGATTCCTGAGGGTTTATTGTGCGGTTTAGATGAGAGGCTCACTGTTGCTGAAATCGAGAAAGCTTTGGAGATATTTGATTCGTGCTTCCAGACTCGTGTATATCTCCTCCCTGTCAACGTGGATTACTGGGCGAGCAGTCGCCATCGGGAAAGGAACAAATTTCTCGGTTCCGGGCATGGAGGTAGTCAAGTACGAGGGTGGGAATGAGCTTGGTTTAATATTAAAGATATGTCTTCAAGAGCGTAGAATCAAGGAATTAAATTTTTTTTTTTTTGGCTTTGGAAGTGGTTTGAGATGATCATCTGATTTGTGGCCTGATATCCTGCATCCGCCACTTCAACGTCACATCAACCAGCCGTGACCGCAATGCAAACCGATCTCAAACACAATGAGAGACATGAGAATGCCTTGGAGGTGTTTGTGAAACGGTAAGGGAATCAACAGGAAGGACACCAGCCTTGCATCAGGTACACGTAAAGATACATCACGTGACTTTTCACCACTAGTTCAAGGCAGGTAAGCTTGGTCCAATCCTATTTCTAGTTGATACGGGAGTACAAAGGAGTGAAAATTGTAGTAATTTGATCGAGGGCTTGTTATTTTATACTAATATTTGTATCGATGTCGTCGTTTTAGGCACCGTGCAGTGCGCACCTCGACGTCCGATTCTGCTCATACAGAGCCAATTAATCTTGTTTTTAAAAAGATGTTTCCAAGAATACAGGGAATATATCCGGCAGCTCCCGCAAGAAATTCGGCGTCCAGTGGGGGTATTGTGTTGTGGAAGCCCCTTTTGCCTGTTCGCTAAACAAGCGAATATGCCCCTTAACCCAAGCCTCTCTCATATTCAGGAGGTACTTATAAGCGCTAGCCAATCATTTTCAATAATTGAGTGTCTCCTAGGCTCAATAATCGTGATATAAATAACTACAGAATGTTTCTATTCTATTTTATAGTGATTTCTAGTAGAGGAAGGGCCTGGCGCAAAACGCTAAATTTAGCCACGCTGAGGCTTTTCAGGAGGATCAATACTCTGCTTTGTACGTAGTTAATCTACAGAACCTTCTGTCCCTTAAGTAACCATGAAACCTATGATCACGCTTTCCTTTCTCTAGTCTCCCGCATTCTTTCAAACTCCACTGGCCAATGTACGAAAGTACTTGAAGCCTCAAATCCTAACCTCAACAAACTCCACAGCTTTCTCTCTTTCCATGCATACACGTTATCACCTAGAAACTTTTCCCAACATCATAATCATCCCCAATCCTCACTCCCAGCCCATTTCTAATCCGATCCTCTGCATTCACCACATGCTTTGGTAAGGCATGACCGATACCGAAAAACACAAAGATCGCCCACTTCCATCTAAATGGGTTGATCGCAATGCAGAACGTGAACCACCAGATCAGCTCGAGATAAGTGAAGAAATCAAAAGCTCCAGTAGGCGCGAATTGCTTTACGAAGCGGGTCATGTCGATCCAGCGTTCCATCCAGAAGGACTGCGGACGGGTGAGAGGGTCGGAGAGGAACATTAGGAGAATGCGGGTATAGATTCCGATATGCCAGTTTCCGACCGAGCCGATGGCGTTTACGTACTAGATGACTGGTCAGTATAACGGATAGAGAAGCTATTCAGAAGAAACCTTACGGTACAATTGTTGGCACAGACCGAGACGTGCTGAGGAGGAAATGTCTGGAGATACCAGTTTGGTGGGGTATAAGGGTCAACGAAACTATCCTCTGGCAAGAAGTTGAGCGTGGGTCTATCGAAGCCCGTAGCCATCACAACAATATCTCCCTTGACAAGCTTCTCTCGTCCAGGTCCGCCAGCAGGTACACCCTTCGACCTTAGGTTGAACTTGACACCTTCCTCAGTGAACCCTTTAATGTCACCCCTCAGCCACTCCGCCTTTCCTTCACGGATCTTATCCATAACATCCGAATTGACCATCGGTGTGCCAGTGAAAAGTCCCTTGTCTGTGGGCGCAAGATCCTGAAGATCTCGATAAAAAAATTTCCTCAGGAGAGTTTCGGGGATCCAGCTAAACGGCGTCTCGCCCCCAAAGATGTTGAAACTCAACAGAATATCCACAACCGGATTTCTAGGGATGATCCACTTATCACTCCTCGCAAGAATGTAAGTCTTGTCCGCCTCCTCATGCGCTGCAAACTCCAGCGCCTCGACAGCAGATGCACCACCGCCGATAATAATCATCTTCTTCCCCTTTGCTTCTTTACCTGTCAGGTTGCTGCTGTGGTATATTTCTCCCTTAAACTTGTCCATTCCAGGGATGTGCGGGATTTTTGCATCACCGCATGTGCCGACAGCAGCAATAATTCCGTCAAAGCGCCCATTCGAAGCATCGTTGATGATCCAGCGGCCTTTCTCATCCTTATATACTTTCTCGACGCGAGTATCGAATTTCGTCTTTGATTCGAGTCCGTACCGTTTCCAGAGCTGGGTGATTTGGGACACGATTTGCTCGCGGTTGGGGTAGCCGCCGCTCCATTTGACAGACGGGTGGAAACGATACATTATGGAATGAATCTGGAGACCTGAGGTATTGTTCACTCTCTAATTGTGCTATCAGCTTTCAATTGCTCCGGAAAGAGAAACGTGGAGGAGAACTCACGCTCCAGATCCCGCCCAACTGTTCCCGTGGGCCGGCCTCGAAAATCTGGACATCGAAACCATGGCCGACACAATGAGAAGCAGCAGAAACACCAGTTAATCCTGCTCCAATAACGGCAATCTTAGGTCTACCAAGCTTTGCTCCTGGAGCAGGGGGCTCGGGGGAGAGAAGCTTGTTAAGGAACCATTGAATGAGTTGGTAAATGAAAACGAAGGGATGAAAGATGGGGTTCTCCATGATGAACGATTGAGAATCGAGAACAGATGTCTTCAGATTGATTTCGACAATCAATTGGAGAAAGAGAAGGAAAGGGAGCTTACGGTGTGGTTTTGTTATGCTGGTCGGACAGCACGGATGCCAGAAAGTTTTGGCTATGACGTACCCTGAATTAGTGCTTCACGTGCAATTTGCATGTGAAAACGAGGGACTTTTTCTTTCCGAAGCTTCAAAATACACCTCAATCACGAGACCTATTCCTGGAACTGGTAGATGTTGAGTATATTCGGGAATGAAATGAAGGTTGCAGGATGGAATGGTCGAGGAGCTTCACTGGGGTACTTCCGAATTAGCCTGATTGGGACGATTGCCCCCTTCAAGTCAACACATGACAAGGAGAGAATCATTCTTTCCTGAATCACCTCAACTAGCGATTGCAATTGAATGATGTGAGCTGTAATGAATTATTGTGCAAGTCTTGCCTTTTCACCCATTGCTCAGCTGGCGAAGAAATCTGCTGTAAGTGACTCCCACTCATCCCACTGGAACATATCCATCGGATCACCCGCAAGAATACTATCTAGCTCTTCTAGACCTGTAGTCTCGTTCGGGTTCCAGTCGCCATTCCACCCACCCAATAACGGATCCGGAGCTGTCGTACCCATACCAAACGCCTCCTTCTCATTGTTCGGCACCACTTCTGCTTCTCTACTACCAACTACATTACCCCCATTAATGAGCGCATCCAAACTCGACCACCAAGGATTTATCCCCCTCCCATCACAATCCCAACCAATCTTTGTCCAAACCCTCCTCCTCAGCTCAACCATAATCAAGTATCTCGCATTCATCCGTTGCAGCCTGTCGTTACCACAGAGCATATCCTTAATTTGGAATGGATTCCCATCCCTGATTCTAGTAACCCTCAAACTCATGACCTGGTCGAGGACGGAGCGGCTCAAGTGTTCCTCCTCAGCGATATTGGTACATGTGGAAAGGTGCATGAGAAGGATGACAATGGCGTGCAGTGGCTGGATGAGACCTGTGGTGAACCAGACCAGGTGTGGTGACGACGGGAGGGTAGAGATTTGGAGATAATGAGTCAAAAATGAGCGTGCAGTTCTATCTTAAGCTCAGCTGTGACCTCTGTGAAAGTCTTTGCGGAAAGGGGACGTACTGTACGACTTCACTATGACAACCCGTCCCTTTATATTGATCCAACTGCCAGAAACGGAGTCCGAGCATACAGTAAGCACGATCTATCTGCATCCTAAGATATGTCCTTGCCCATTCGTTGTCCGACTGTTTCGTGTCTGGTATTCGGTCAAGAAAAGTTGTGATTAGGGCTTTGAACTCAGAGACCTCGTCTTGAGAAGGGAGGACATCAAACCAAGTTTGCATCCGTTTCGTCCATTGGTAATGGCCCTGTATAGCGACCATAATCGGCGAGGTATCTCCGGGGTTTTGTGGAGGAGTCCCTGGGGCGGTGATGTTGTCATTTAAAGAATAAGAAGGAAGTTGGGTTGTGTATACTGATCGATGTATGATCGGTGGTAGGCCTGTTGCGATGGTTGATTCGACATCAAGGAATAGCAGATGCCACCATATCCGTCTTCTTATTTCGAGGCCAGCCGGGTCGCCGGTCTTCTTGTCGACATGTAGCCGTAAAGATTGTGCAAATCGAATGGTGTTAGGAAGAAACCCAAACGCAGAAAATGGACTAAAGTGACTTGCTCTAAATGTATTCATGATAATATAGCTTTGAATAATGTGTAGGGAAGCGTCGATGTTCCTCGAGTGATAGCCTGCGAAGTCTATTATGCCGAAAATCTTCTCCCAAAACCGCAGGAGGATAAAACAGCTCTCGATGTCGACCACGGTTGAGTTTGCTGCACCTGTGTAGAGCACTGCTGAGATCAGAGCTAACGATTCTGCGGAGTAAGAAGGTGATAATATGGACCAGAAATCGTCATACTGCTGTCGTAGGGTGCGTATATGACATATAGGCACGATAGGATAAATGCTAATGATGAAATTCTCCAGAAAAGGCTGACACGTCTCTTGAGAAGGCATGTTATTGATCACATCTAGAACAAACGCTTCTCCGAAAGCTGATAGGGGAATGACATGAGCTAATGGTGGCTCGAGTTTTCGTAGAGCTTGAACACGCGATGGCTACAAGAAGTCAGATCCCGGATCACGTGAGGGCTTGGAGGACTTCAACTCGTACCTCTTCCGCCTCAGCTACAGCCCAGACAGGAACTTCATTGTTTCCGTCATTTGCCTTCTTGATCGTTTCAACTTGGTGCTCAATGATTGAGCTCCAAGTATCGGACAAAGGAGGCGTGACCATTCCAGGCCTCAGGGCCAAAGCTGGAGTTTCATCGACGAATTCCACTTTCCCTGCCGGGTCATCGACGTACACGCAATTCTTCCCGCCTTTATCGCACTGTGAGCAAGATGGCCGAATACGGTCACATTTAACCTGCCATAGTTAGCAATGATTAAGAAGACCGACAGGGCGGCCTTGGTACCCTTCGATTACGGCATATTGTGCAGGCTGTTGTGACGCGCCGTCGCTTTATTCTATCATCAGAGGCAGCCGACGAAGGAGATGAGACTGGCATCGTCGACGAGGGGAAAATGTAGGTATTTGTTGAGCGAGGAGGTTTACTTTGGGTGATAGAAGGTGTACGGTGGTTGACGGTTCTGCCTGGCGAAGCAGACGAAAAACGGAAGAAGTCAGGCCCGAAAAGAGACTCCACGTGACCTTGAGCATTTCCACGTCGCTGAAACTGATATGTAGAGTCCTGTCTTCTTCAAAATCATGGGTCTCGGAGAATACCACTGAAGGAGCAAGGAAGTACTTTTGAGTGGAATTATTTCAAGTTGCGATCTATTACAAGCTATCCCTTTCCACAAGTCACCTATTGCAACCAGAAATAAATTCGTGATCCAACCCCGGAAGACTACCAAGTCACTATTTTACTTTACAAACCAAAAAGCTGAGTGGAGAGTTGAAATGTGTCAACTACGGAGTCTGAAATCCGAAACCTCAACCGCCTAGCTCTCAGAACTGCACCTGACCCATCTTCCTCAGTGACCCTCCATACCTGAAGAATACCCAAGGCAGCGGACTGAAAGCAAGTGCAATAAAAGCTATCACTGAGTTCCCCCATCCAAGCCCAAGACGATTGTACAACGGTGGTCCTGCCAACGGCAAAAATGCACCACCAATAGACTGAAGGACTTTACTAGCAGCAATAGCCGAGGCAGAGTATCTTCCATAGGTGTGCACCAGATACATGTTGGTGGACATCTACCAAGAGGTTGACAGTCAGTAACCATTTCAAGTAACGCTTGGATGGGTAGGAGTACAGAAGGCCGAACTTACAAAACCAGGAAACATTCCCAACCCAAAGAATACCGTCCCCAAAATTGGCACAATCCAGTGAGTCTTCTCCTGTGCAGACCACCCGTACCAAAAGAACGACACTGCAACCAGCGGTGCACTCACCACCAAGAGAGGCAACCTGTATTCCGGCTCCTCTTTCCCATCATGTCTCGCCTGCATCTTCTTGTATAGCACATCGCTGCCCTTTCCACCGAGTGCCATTCCGAAGACCATTCCTGCACCAAGACCAAGATATGACAAGCCAGTGGAACCTGTGCTAAAGCCATATTGCAGCATGAAGACTCGCGGGAAGGTCGTGATGAAGAGATAGGTCAATCCGAAGAGTAAAGTGGTGTAGAGGGAGAGAAGAAGGACGATTGGGGACAAGAAGAGCATTTTCAGAGGTCGGATGATGGCTTGGCTCATGCGTTGCTTCGGTGAGAGTCCATCATGTAACGCTGATCGTAGCTCCTGGTTGCCAGTTTCCTTGCGCAACAATGCGACTCTCTGCTCGAGGATGACCACAGGGTATGTCTCTTTCAAGAAAATGAGGCCCAAAATTGTCAGAGCACCTGCGACGATTGCCTGCAGCCAGAATACCCATCGCCAACCTTCGGCCGCAGAGAGATATCCCCCAATGATAGGCCCCAATACCGGTCCAAGCATGGGTCCCATTCCCCATGTTGCCATAGCTGCACCTCGTTTGTCTTTGGGGAAGCTGTCGCCGATTGTTGCCCCACCTAATGTCATGGCGGTGCTGCCTGCACATCCACAGAGGAACCGGAATGCTATCAACATGCCCAAGCTGTTGGATACTGCACATGCGATTGTGAAGATGAGGAACAAAGCGATGGAAACAAGGTAAACGGGTCGTCGGCCGTAGATTTCGGAGAGCGGCGCAACGAAGAGAGGACCGAATGCGAACCCGAGGACGAAGATTGAGACGATGAAGGTTTCAATGAAGGTGGAAGTAGAGTGGAAGTGAGCCATTACTTGGGGAATAGCGGGCGCAAACATAGTCGATGATAAGGGGCTGTGGCATATATGTCAGCTCGGGTGGTTCACTAAGGTATTATTGAAGAAAAGAAAAATTTGACTGACGTTGTCAAGCTCATTATGGATATGACGCCAAGATTTCGCCATTTACGAGATGTTCCCCAGTTCACGGGGTTTGATGGGTCGTCGTCAGACTCCCAGTTGACTTCGTTGATGTCGCTTTTTGACTCCAGCTTTTGATCGACTGGGCCAGCCTCCAGGTCAGCGACGTCATGAGAGGAATCCTTCGGGTTGACATCTTCCAGAAATTTTCCCTCTTGGAGCTCTGCTTCAGAGTTATTTTGAGTAGAAGCCATTTTAAACGATTCAATGCGTTTGCCAGTGACTAAGAAATTTCAAGAGTTCCAAGAAGCGGAAGATTGAGGAGCTGAGACTTGTGAAGAACTGGAAATATTCCAAGATATAAGAGATGAGTACATCCCTGTGTCATATGTGACCAAGCCTACCTTGGACAATTCGTACGAACTTTCTCGTGCGAGAAATTGTATGCTGCGAAAAAGAAAGGGCTTCAAGGGGAGATTGCACGCGCTACCGCTTTGGGAGTTCTCGCGCGAGAGATTGGCGAAGCGAGTCGGTGGCAGAACCACCTACAAATCCTCCTGGGACAATGAGTTGCTAATCAAAGCAACAATTCTATGTGACTCACACCGAGGTTTTTTGAAATCGCCAAAGATATATTCCCCAAAACAACCACCTTGATTATTTGTGAAAGGCACTATCTGGGCACGACGGCTTCCTGCAACCAAAGAACGAGTCCCACAAGGATGTTGCGATAGATCATTTCACTTTCACCCTCTCTGAAACATATATGGAAGGCGCAGGAGGCTTTATTTCGGTTTCTCGAGCCGTTGCTAGGGAATTATTGGCATTCGACTGTTTTTGGAGAGGTGATTGCCGGTGTTGAGGGCATCCTTTGTGTAGACTGTGCAAAGGCCTTACTTGTGAACCATTCTAGAAGCTGTTCAGAGAACTTTTAGGTCAAGTTCCGTCTTCTGGGGAAAGAATCTTTTGATATGATCAGCTATGTCTTCTTGCGACTCAGAGGAATAACATCTGAAGGACTCACCGGCCATCTCGCTCGATGTCTAAGGCGAGAGAGAGCACATTGTATGAACAAGTGTCTTGAGCATTGTGAGAGGAAAAATTCCAACACATCCATCTGCTTGATGAGTGCACAAGTATGTGTGTTCCAAGTTTGAAGGTGATACTTCGACGATGTTTCGATGATGTGCCTGCTCTTGCCCCAGAAGTTCAGTGTCAGGCAGGAGAGCTAGCCAATACTCGGAAGGATCGTAACCACTGACTGGAGAAGACCTTTAGCTGAAGATTTTCATCCGCCACGTATTGACCCTGAGAAAAGTTGCCCTCTGAGGCTATGATGAAGCATGCATAGTCCATGCACCTCGGAGCTTCCAGCGCCACCCTTTAATCAAAGCAGCGTCGGGTACCGAAACGAGCGATACGAGAAGTCGGCAGTTGTTTTATGTAATTTTACAGGCTGGAGCGCATCTATTTGCGTAGGGCTGAGCCATGAATAGGACTTGACCGCGGCCGACACGGTGGTGGGGAATGAGTCAGAATTGAGGGCCGTTCTTCAATAATACAGAAACTGTAAAGTTAAGTACGGAATCGTTGTCAAAAGGGGGTCAACTGGCCGAGGGAGCGCCGTGCGAGGAACTCTCAGGAATTGCCAGGCAGATCGTCCGTAATTTGGGGTCTTGAATTTGACATGGGCAGGTTCAGCTGAAGATCGTTAAGAATAGAAAGGGGAGGTTACCTGACGGCGTACTCGATTTCACGGCTGACGTTCGAACCATAATCTCTTCAAGGGCAGAGCAGCCTGACTTTTATGAAGTCCTGCTCAGTATTTAGCTTATGTAGAACATCGACGATCAGACCTGAGAGCAAGAGTACTCTTCATGCTTGACAGCACTCGAAATGAGACAATACCACTGAGAATGATGCTCTATCATGCAACAGGCCAATCATCAAACACACCGGTACTGCTTTATTCTTCCTAATTCTAGAACACGCGCCACTTGACAGTATTTGTGTTATATCCGTTCGCTCGACAATTGGTGCTTTGCTAGACCGGGATCAACGGAGGCAACTACGATAAATTCCATTTTCGAACTCCGAGCTCCGAGGGGGATTTGGTTGTATCGACCCTTCAATACAAGATCTAGTTTGTTATTTCCGTGAGGCGAAACATATGGCCGGTTATAACTAGGTTTTGTTATGTGGCGGAGGCATCTCGTACCTGATCCTATCGTATGGCCTGGACACAGCCAAGCTTCTGACTAAGCCACCAATCCTGAAGCACCAAAGGAGGCAATGTCGGAGATACTCCTTCTTGGGGGACGACCCTGGACGCCACTGCGGGACCATGAGTAAGCGCCTCTTGTGGAACATGAGATATATAGGGCTGAGTTTGTCATGTATTTGTGGTAGCTGTAGACATTTCCTTTCCGATATCAGTCCCCGAGACAGAACCAGCCATGCCATCCACAAGAAAGCAAAGTACGAGTACGCTTGAAGCGAATAAGGGTCGAGAGCCCAAGGAAGTTGCTCCGGAGGCTGGAACCACCAAGATTCCCCGCTTGGGACGGCCAATGTTGCCTCACTCACCTATTGCGCCCACAGATTCAAATGCGGTAAGGTTTTTGCACCCCATGCCATAGAACCCAATCTCCATGCCCGATCCGTTTCCCACTTTGCCAGTTTCTTTCACTCACTCCAAAGTCAAGGTCAGGAGAGAACGCATCAGACTGGCACAACGCAACTATCGAAGCCGTAGAGAAGCAGAGTTCAACTCCGTGAAAGAGAAGGCAGAGAGGGCAGAGCGTGCGCTTGGGAAGATAACCAAATCTTTTGCAAAATTTCAGAATGAAGCCGCTAGAGAGAGACAGCTACCGCCTCGTGTTGCGATGGCGCTTAGTCGGACAGCGTTGGAGATCATGAACTTATCGAATGATGTCCGAAATACTGACATCGAAGGGGAGGACAGAAGTGGAAGTGGAGGGGATCTTAGCGTTAACATCAAGGATACCTGCAGCGAGCGTAGCTCGGAACAGGACAATTTGATCCAAAGTGAGGAGAACGAAGATATGGAACTGGAGGGTGTAGATACACAGCTTCCTGCATGGTCAACTCAATCGTCCAGTGATCCGCGACGGATTTCGGTGGTTGAAAACGGATGCACAACGAATTCAGCCCGGAGCGTGGTACCATGGCGCCAGACCAGGATGCATTCGAGCGACTCCATTCCCCCACAGCCAAAACGTACCCCTCTTTTCCCGTACACCCACAGTACGAATCTTCCCTTCGCTCAGCGCCTACGCCTCGGTGCCCTCGAGAAAACGGTCCAGCTGCTCTCCTCGCCCACCCTCTCGGTCGGGCAGATCCACCCCACGCTTTCCCTTCACCTGAAATGGATGGCCGTCGAGCCACTCCGTAACCTGAACCAGAATGCGCTCTTTCGATTTCCGAATTTAGAACTCTATGGGCCGAGCCCGCACCCTGCACTACCCAATCCAGATTTGTACCGCTCTGTGGAAGGCGGAGGAATCATTGTCGAGAGGAAATGGGGCGGAGAAGTAGAGACTCTGGAATTTGGAAAAACGAGAACAAGAGTCGAGACTGCAATGCCGGGCTTCGATGGAGACTGGTTGGAGGCGAGCGACGTGCAAGAATATCTCGAGGACAAGGGCGTTTTGCTTACTGGCGTGGAGGTAGAGACTGAGCTGCGTAGTGCTATCCCAGAGGGCAGACTTGTGCAACCAATCGATCCAGGTCATGGAGAGGCACCGGCACCAAGTACAAGATCTGTCTCGTTGAGTCAGAGTCCCACGGCAAATGAAGGCACCAAGTACAAGCCTCTCGACCTCCAAATTCTCATAGAGTATCTTGCTATCGCTGCCTGTTGTATCGGACCAGCCCCTGCGGTGCGAAAGGCTGATGTGGACAGAGCTCTGGTACTAGCTGTTGCGGGATTCTGATTTTGGACCTCGGACTCATTACATCATACGTATATGTTAGCTAGCTCTGAATGCAAGTCCGGTCAGAACACTTGGGCACCAGAATAATTGCAGTGAAAGAACTCTGCCTAAGTGCATCGAATTCTGGGTTCCAACAAGAAAGTTATGAGGCGTGGTGTGAAGTGCTGTCAACGTCGATTTAAGCTTCAGTGACTGAGGTCACTCAAGTGGGTCAATCAAGCACTAGCTAGAAGATTAGTAACTAGAAACCTCTGTATGAGATCACCCGCCGACCGCACAGTTGATATTGATATAAGACAAGCATTGATTCTGTCTGATATATGTTCACGTTGATTGGTAATTCTAGAAGTGAGATGTTGAGTAGAAATACCTATACCCGGGCCTAATATGGTCACTTGATTCTCCCCTTCACGTCTCCCCAATATTACTTGGCCAAGCAGCTTGACCGCACTCTCGAGTGCTTAATTCACGTCCCTGGAAACATATTTAGGAGTCTTCTGAATAATGCTAAAGTTGATGCTCGTACCACAATCACCACCGCCAGGGACCTGTGAGTCAAGCGGGTCAACGAGGCCGAACTCAGGGGCCGGATTAAGCGAGGCCTGAGGTAACTTGATTTCCAAGGCTTATTTACTTTGACTCTACACCATGTCTACAACAATGAGTCTAGGTTCCTTTTTTTTAGGTTTTATTGTGTAAAGTCTCGTAAAACTAGAACGCGAAGTCCCGGGTATCCAAGATAAAGCTTGCAGCCCTCAAATGAATACTCCGAGTCAAAACCATGCAAAACGTCAGGCGGCCAAATCCAAAAACGAAATCCAAAAGTCCCGTACCCAATTGACGCCCCAAAACCCAAGAACTCAAAAGTCTACACAGAATCCTACAACAACCCCCAATAAATCCATGCCCAAACCAAAACTCATCAGCGAGCCCTCAAACTAACGACCCAAAAAGAGTTGTACAATGTTCATGAGCGAGCTAGTGCTGAGGAGGAGGAGGAGTCTTAGGTCTTTGATCCCACAGATTCCAATTCTTCTGACAACCTGGATGAGTCGGACATTCATCGCGATCATGCAATGCGTGTGGGCGACAGTGACCACACTCAGTCTCGGTATCGTAACAGCAGTTTTTGCACCGGAGATATTTGCTTAGCTTTGAGCATTCCCGAATCTAGAAGATAGGTTCATTATTCATGATATACGTACTTGGCAGCAGATCCAGCCCCAAACCCTAATTGCTTCGTAACCTTTCCTGCAATGTAATTGTGACTTATAGCGCACGGGTGGCATAGCGAGGTATCGGGTTTACTATGCCACGTTTACTATGCCACGTTCGTTTGATGATTGATTGTAGTATCAGGTTGAAGATTAATTTGAGGTTGAAGTGATCAAAGCTCTTGAACTTTTTGCTTGCTTCTGGATGCCGAGAAAGAAAGATGGAGATTTGTTATTGCAGGAAGGAAGAAGAAAAGCAGACCAAGGGAAAATCTGGGCTGTTTTATAAACACTGGAAATGTGGAGTGAATAACTTCGTTCCAAATAGTGACTCGGGGTAAGACCGTGCCATCGTGTTGATTCAAGGGAAAGCGTGCAGGCTGAATAACGTAGCGTATCTGTGGTGATTCCTAGCGAAGCACGAGAAAGAATGGAAGACCGCTTTGTGAATGGATCAAGGGAGACTTGGTCGTCAAGACGTGGAGGGGGGAGGAAGGGGTTACATGAAGACACTTGGAGGCACTTGACTTAAAGATTTGGAGAAGTTAAGGATTGAAGCAATTGACCTCAGAATTCTAAACATTGGAGATTCAGTACCAGGATGTTGATACAAAGGACTTGAGTGGTGTGTATTGATTCAAGGCGCGCTGAAGCAACTCGTACACTTGGCTATGGGGAGGCTTTGATCTACGAAGAGTGCTTCAGACGCAAGCTGAAAAACGGAAATGAGGCTAGAGAATACGAGCGCACAATTGAAGTGGGCAAATCAAGATGTGAGTGAGAAGAGGTCATCATTCAGTTCGCTTTTAAGCATTCTACGCACCATCCTCAAATGAGGGGAAATGCAAATATGATCCATCCTGGCTATTCATCCAGCATCAAATCAATCAACGAATGGTAAGCGAGAGCTTCAAGTTGCTTCACCGAGGTCCATGCCATCCTAATCTCAAATCAAAGTTCATATTGTTGAAAATCCAAACGCCAAACGCCATCGCTACGCGCCGTGTATGCCAGATATGTGTGCCGGGCAGTGCCATGCTAAGTCTCGCATGTGAGGTTCTTTGGGAAAACCAGCGCCGAGCCACTTCGTCTACTCGTTCATCCGTGCATGTTTAATTCTGTGCCGCCTAATTCTCGCTTTCATGCTTCGATTCTTATTTAACTGCGTTCATTTACAGTCCATCTACGCTTGGGTGCGAACTCCCGGATCTTCTCTGCGTATCCTGGAGGTCTGGGTGTACCCCAAAGGCCAAGAGGCGCAACATCGTCTTCCTCATCTCGGTCTTCACATGCACACTCTTCTTCGTTTTCCCTTTCGTTCTCGTCAGCTTTTTCGTCTGTGGCGCTGTTTCCGAAATTCAGTATCATGTCGTCTTCTTGCTCTTCGACTTCTTCTTGAGGTTGTGGTGCGCTCCAAAGACCGATCGACATCTTGCGCGGCGAGTTTGTGAAGGTACGTGGCGTTGAGCCTGCAACGCTGGCGGTGCGGCGAATGCTGCCGAAACTGCTCGGTGTCGTGATGGGGCGTGACTTGTTGGAGAATTGGGAACTATCGAAAGCTCCATCGGTAGCGTATCGATCACGGAATGCTGGAAGACCTGACAGTGAAGGGGCACGAGACGATAGTGGTGTTGAGGACGTGGATCTCAAATGCTCGGTATTTGCTGTGAGCATAACATCGTACTCGTCGGAGATGAGGATATTTCTTGAAGATACACGTGAATGAGACTTGGGTGTAGCACCAGGCGTGGTAGTTGGTGTGTTCTTCGGCGTGGGCTTCCTGACTGCCATCGTGAGCGAAGCCATGCCGACATCCATAAGGACCGGTTGATTCGTCAGGGCCCCAATCAGTGCATTACACCCAGCGCCATGTGTAACAAGAATGATAACAAGATCAGTGTCCGCGTCCTCCGAATTACACTCGTCGTGGAAGGTCGACTGACCAGTACCGACGGGAGTTTTTGTTAAAAGCTTTCCCGGGTCGTCACAATCGCGGTACCAGCTGACCAAGTGCTGCAATCCCTTACGAAATCTCTTGTGCATTGAGCTCCACTCCTCGCCGTACTCTCCTCCATGCCCCCAATTTTGCGGCTCTCGCATACTATCCCATTGGTAATCTACGTCAACGCAAGCATCTCGCGCGTGGGCCACATAGCCCGCAGGGATCGACTCCGCCAATGAGATGGCATAGCCGGGAATGGGAGGTTGATATATTCCATGACCGCCTTGGGGATGTGGGGGTACTGGGGCAGTAGTGGATAAATTGGTTGCGCTCTTGTTGCTGTGAGGTGTCCCGGTGCTGCTCATGCTACTGAGACTGCTCGTACGATCCCTTCGAGGAAGAGCTGCTCCGAGGCTCGACAAATTCAAAAGACCTTCATCTTTGTCCTTCCCAGTAACGACAGGGCTTCCCCAACCGCCAGGAAACCCTTGGTTTGCAGGAGCAGTATTGACATCTCGAATATGTATCAGATTGCTGTGATCCTCTCTTCTCAGTAGATCCGCTTTAGCTCCTGCTACCATCATAATCGAGCTTGGAGGCGGAGTAATTTGCTCGAAGTAATCTGGTGACAGCCATTCTCCCAAAAAGGCATCCACCCGTATAATTGACTTCTTGATATTTTCCGGTTGCTCTTGGGGCTTGCCGTTTACCTTGGAAGTATTCGGCTCGAGAATAGGAGCCAAGCGTGGCGAGTCTGTCACAACTGTGGGCCGAACTCTAGGAGACGAATGGAGTGGCTTGCTTCTCGCTGGGGATTGGGATCGATGGTGGGTATGCCCAGGATTTTGTGCCAGCCCCGCACTGATGGCGATCGAAGTCTGCATACAACGCAGGAAAGGTGAGGTGTGTATGATAACCTTGTGTCTCCGTTTTCTCACGTCACCATTCTTCTCTTCGCCCTCATTTGTTGCAGGTATCTCATCGTCTGTCTCCCTGGTCCGCAGGATGTTCGCAATGCGCGCCCCCAGGACTCTGGATTGGGTCCAACCGCCGTAAGTAAGAGGAGGATCGTAGGGAGTCGGAGATGTAAGGTGCCATTGCTTATCAGCAGCATCCAGACGCGCACCGTGCCTGTTACATCGTCAGCATTCTTCCCCCTTCACAACGTCAATATCTTGGCTGCAGGCGGCGCCGTAACCTTGAAACAAGCAAATAACGCAGCGGCTGGACGGGCGGAGATGGTGGCGTAGAGGGAACGTACCTGACGACGATGATAACAGCTGGTGGCCAACCCATTACATTCGCAGATGAGAAGCTTCAGGCATAGGTCCTGAGGAAAATTGGTAAAATGGACCAAGAAGTTTCGAAGGCGAAGTTGATATATCAAGATTTAAGCGGGGCTGTCTTTCATGTGATCAAGACAAAAACGCGCACGGCCCCACATTGGACCCTGACTTTTGAGGAATTAATAAGGCATCCAGTCGACATTGATTGGTAAGGAAGCTTCAGGGGAACAACGCGCATGTCCATCCTCGTATACTTCACTTCATTCATTCTTCTTTCACACTTCAACCACAAGTAATACTCCAGCATGAAGCTCTCCAGTCTGCTTCAGCTGCCCCTGGCTCTTGCACCGTTGCTGGCACCGGTGGCGGCAGAACACACCAGCAACTGGGCGGTCCTAGTATCAACATCGCGATTCTGGTTCAACTACAGACATCTTGCCAATGTGCTCTCCCTCTACAGAACGGTCAAGAGACTGGGCATCCCCGACTCGCAGATTATTCTCATGCTACCAGATGATATGGCATGCAATCCCCGCAACGCCTTCCCAGGAACGGTCTACAGTAATGCCGACAGAGCAGTGGATCTGTACGGAGACAATATCGAAGTGGACTACAGAGGCTACGAAGTCACGGTGGAGAACTTTATACGGCTGTTGACGGATAGAGTTGGGGAGGAGATGCCGAGGAGCAAGAGGCTATTAACGGACGACCGAAGCAACATCTTGGTGTACATGACTGGCCACGGAGGGAACGAGTTCTTGAAGTTCCAAGATGCGGAGGAAATCAGCGCGTTCGACCTCGCAGATGCATTTGAGCAGATGTGGGAGAAGAAAAGGTATGTTTGGACGCTTCCAGTTTCTGAATCCTGCTGACTGTATTACAGATACCACGAGATCCTCTTTATGATTGATACTTGCCAAGCGAATACAATGTATAGCAAGTTCTACTCTCCCAACATTATCGCAACCGGATCGTCGGAGATCGACCAGTCCTCATACTCCCACCATGCAGACAACGATGTTGGCGTTGCAGTCATTGATCGATACACATATTACAACCTAGACTTTTTGGAGACACAAGTCAGAGAACCAAATAGCAAGAAGACATTAGGAGATCTGTTCGACAGCTACGACGAGTCCAAGATCCATTCACATCCAGGCGTGAGATGGGACTTATTCCCAGGCAAAGAGCAAGGTGGCCGAGAGAGGCTCGTCATGGATTTCTTCGGCAATGTGCAGAATGTTGAGGTGGACAGTGTTGGAAATGATACCGAGTGGAAGGAAGACTTGCTCGCTCTCGGAAAGAAGATTTCAGAGCTGCGGGAACGAGCGGAAGCTGTTGAAGCAGCAGAGAAGAACACCAGCGTGCCAGACCCTTCGATTATGGGCACACATACATCAAGAAAGATCAGAGCTGCAAAGGTGGCAGTGGATGAGACATGGTGGGGGAAGAAAACTGTCGGTGCTTGGGCCTTGGCAGGCTTCTCAGTAGTCTGGTTCTTAGGCTCGTATCTTGAGTCGTCATAGAGCCTTGCTAATAATCATGCAATTTGAATTAATCAGCCGAACCACTTCTCGAGAGCTATTCCCACCCTTGACAAGTGTCTGCGAGCCAGCGTAGCTTCTTCCAAGTCCGTTTATAATTTTCCTTCCATATCCATTCTCTTCACCTTCCTTTACTTCTTCGGCCCAGATGCAAACCTCACCTCTCGAATCTTGAACGTCGGAACCTTCCACTCCCCCTTCCCAGCATCCTTCATTACAAAAGCTTCAACCCGCTCCCCCGCCACATCCTCCAACATCTTCACGTTTACCAGATGCGCAAAAGCCCGCCAAGGCTGAAGCACCTCCATGCACAACCCGATCAAAGCTCCCTTCCGCGGAAGATTTTCGTCTCGCGGCATCACGAACTTGGCATCTCCTTGCTTCAGCACCTCATCGCTTTTCTCCCCAACAACGAGTACAACCTCCTCTAAGTTCGGGAATGTTTGAAAGAGTTGGCGTAGTGAGGAGAACTCTTGTTCTTTGAGCAGCGGCTCGAAGGTCGAAAGCGATACGGCAAGACGGCGGAGCTTGATCCCCAGTGTTGCTTTGCTTGGTGGTTTAGTGTTTGTATTCGACTCGAGAAAAAGGTGTAAGGTGTCTTCGTCTGCGAGGAATAGGTGGTCCATCTCTGTGTTTACGAGCAGCTTCGGTTCAGAGAATCTGGTATGTGTGCGCAGGGCACGGGTCCGTGACTCGTCGTTTGTGTGGAGAAGTGGATGTGGGGTGGTGAGGGTTGAGAGTTGATTATCTTGAATGGTGAAGAATATCACTCGTGGTGCTGATAGTGCGAAGTCGAGGATTTTGAAGCGGAGCTCTGGAGGGAGTTCGGGGAAGAGGGTAAAGACAGTTGGAGTGCTGGTGGAGCTTGAGCGAGTGTGGTTGACCATGTTTGGTGTGGCTAGCTGAAATGTGGGAGAGGAAGGGTGAGGATTCGTTATTTAAAGGGACGAGGCAGTGGTATCCGAGCCCTGATTAGCAAGTTGATCAAGTGACTGGATTTTTCAATTCACTCCTTTGTGTACGAGTTTTGTTGATTCACTCCATCCGACGGGACTGGGACGAGTTCAACGTGAATTTCTTTGGACATTTGGAATACACGTCGCAAGTGCCCCTCATTAGCCATCCACATCTAGTAAGAGTCCGGCCGAGTGCCGTACTCTGACTATAGTTAATTGATTCGTCTTTGTGTTTTCCGTGTTGAAAGCATTTTACTGGCAAAGGATCCAAAAAGAAATTTGTTCATAAAAACCCACGGGAAGAACCACCCACGCCTATCCGGCCTTGAGTTTTTCGAATGCGCAGTAAAGTCCACTGCTGATAAGGGTCCTCTTCATTTATGTAACGCCAACCTCCGCTTTTCTGCTCAGCGTGAAACTCCGTACAGTGACGTTTGCACCTGCCACGTATTTCTCTTCCCGGAACCTCAACATCTGCATCATTGATGGACATCGTCCTCACTCGACTTCACCACAAATGACCCGCTTGCCTTTCTCTATGCCCAAGACAATCCAACAAGCAGATGTGTTGCACAGAGCGTATTTCAACACATTGCACTCAAAAACGAAATGATAACAAACCTAATGTTTTATTTTTATAATTTTTACAATAAGCTTAATCACTATATTAGAATAATATGTACTTTACCGTCTTATTTCCCTTATTTCCCCGGCTGATAATGTGTGTAATATACACCAGTATAAATATTATAAGAGTTGCCTAACTCCGAGAGCATATACTTCGAATGTAATACCTTGTTATCCAAAGAAAGGGCTCTGAGGGCGAGAGACAGAGTTGAGAATTGAAAAACGTTGAGTACGAAATGTGTGATTGACAGAGCGATCTAGGTGAGCGTAAGAGAATGCAGCAAAATAGAAAATTGCTGCTGGCTGAAAACGCTGAAGAGTATGAGAATGATTGTTGTGTTGACGATGGTAAGCCGGCCTGTCAAATGACGAGGAGGATGCAATCTTTTCACCTGCTGGTTCAATCACTCGTGAACGTGCTTTCACATACCAATCAAGCCATTAAAACCTGCCTTCTCATTTCAGTAGGCGTGCTGGATTCGTTAATTAATCCTGAATCAACGCGACCTAGCCTGTTCAAGGCTGCAAAACTGGACAATCCCATTCACAGCTCTTCTATGTACTTTCGGGCGCCGCGTTTATTAAACATCATAATTTCTGATCACAAGATCTTGATCTCCAGGTGATCGTATGCACCACCATAAAAGGCTTGTTGGGCCTCAAATTTATACCTCGTTCTAAAGAAATCCAACGGAGTAGCAATAATTCCATGCGTAGTTCTACCAGCAAAGTAGCACATCGAACAAGTGCAGGCTTGCCAGTGATATTTAAGCCATTTTTCCTCGATCTTAGAAAAAGCGAGGAGACTTGACTTGACTTGCGAGGCAAGGAAACTTCGTGATGACTTCCATTTTTGTCAAGAACATACTCGCAAGTGTTGGTACATGGACGAGAAAAGCAGTTTTGCGGTTAAACCGCTCAAAAACTTTGAATTAATGTCTGCCCAATAGATTATATACTTTCAGGACTGCTTATATGGCAGGTAGCAATTAAAACGGTATTTTCATGCTTATAGAGTGACTTCTTGGTCATTTACAGATACTCAGGGCGGTAACACGATGGGTCGTGAAATTGTATGAAAAAAGCCTTTTTCAAGATCTGAGGCCATGATGGTAGATGAACTCTCCCAGCAAAAGCTCATCCCACCAGTTATTGTAAGCTATCCACCAACAGTCGAATTTTGCGAGCTCTAACCTTAAATCAGTATTCAGTGCCGGCGACTGCCCGATAAATGATACCTCGCCCATGGTGAACCATGTCAAATTCAGCTTAAGGCAAAAGAAGAGATTTGCGTATTGGAATATATCTAAAGTTAAGGGACTTTCGTTTAGTACGACATAGTATCTAAAATCTAAATCTCCCTCGTGTCGTAGTACATTCATACTTGGGATTCCACTACGAGGTTAGATAATCATGGTGATCGATGGCTAGAGTGCATGGCTTGCTGGGACATGACCTCCTTGTTTTCAAACTTAGAAGGGGAGTGGTGAGCTTATAAGACATGGAGTTAATTAAGTGAACTCGGGGTAGCTCACGAATTGTTGAGAATATCCCCACGAGTGCTGGTACTTTGACGAGAAGACCAGTTTCTATGTTAAAACAGCTCGAAAGCTTTAGATCGACATTTGATGGAAGATAATATGCTTTTAGAATTACTCATTCAAGGATTTGATTGTTCGACAGGTTTTAAGGAAACATGGGGGTTAAAACTACCTCGGAGATGTGCGGTACTATAATTAGAGCAATTGTTTTAGCTTTTTACGTTGTTCAGGCATGACTTCACAACCATATTTCTAGCGGGATTAAGTTTCCAGCTGCCTGCTAGGATTCATGAGAAAGCCAACTGGCGCCGTACAATCCATTTCACCTTCACGAATATGTCTGCATTTTCCGTTCCACTCACAAAGTTATAAATGTCGCTAGAGAAAGAGCACAATGCATTTCTGATTGGAAGGTGCAAAGTAAGCACCGGGAAACCCTAGCCTAGTCTAAATTATTGGCCCTAATCCTGGAAAGCCTTTGAGGGAATTGGCTCCCTTGATGGTTCCCAGTGGAATAACACCTTGACGGATTTAATCATCTTCTGAGAATGACCTCTGCTGTTATTATCCTTGTCTCCAATATTTCCCTCATTACTCTCCTTGCGCTCTCCCTGACTCTCGCAATTCGCCACTATCGGCTCGTCGATTTCTAGTTTAACCAGAAACTCCACAGCGGGTGTCGGCCCTAACGGCGGGTGGTCTATTTTAAAGTCCAATTTCCTTTTGTGATCCCAGTTGGCAAAAACGTGTTCGATCAGAGACTTGGTCATGCGCTCGCTCTGTTTGCTAATACTGAATGTTCCGGATTCTCCATCTTTCGAGTATATCCATAATCCCAAAAAACCTGGGATATAAGCGCGAGCAGCCACCATCTTCGGCTTGCCGCTGATCCGGACTTGTTTCCGTTCTATTTGACAGAGGATAGATCCTGCCTCCCACAACATCGGGCTATCGTCAAAGCCGTAGCCGAACGGGTCAAAGGAGTTCTTCTCGCTATCGTAACCGATGTCAGATGACCACTCGAGCTCCGAGTCAGACATTTGGCTGAAAAGCTTCTAAGAGGCATCAGTGAGTGAATATCATACGTTACGCGATATCTTAACTATACCGTGAGAAGGGTCTTGTGTAAGTCTTGTAAGATAATTATGGAATCGAAAGGGGAAACAGTTTGGTCTGGTTGGTGGGTACTTGCCGGCGGATTGAAACGATACAGGGAGGCAAAGTTGGCTCGATGGTTCGAGAGTTAAGGGCTTGGTTTTCAAAGATGCAGAAGTTGGAAGTGCGTGGACTAAATCGTCAGTTCTTGGAGATAAGACGTTCTTTTATGCTTCTGAGTTGAGCGAGAAGCTGCCACACACAGTCGCACGCAAGTCACGATGTCTCCAATAATGATTCACAGCACCCTATGCGAAGAAGGCTGCCTACTTCAAGAGCTAATCAAAATTGGCTTCAGATCCGCATCCACAGCAAAACAGCAAAATCACATTTTGCAAACTAGACGCTTCCAGCAAAGTCGTCACCCAAGCTGGTTTCTCTCTAATAGTTACATATAGTACACATTCCTTCATGAACGATAACCCAAGGGCTAGGTCATTTGCTACGCATGGCTTTTAAGCATCCCAAGGTAATATTTGCTCAAGCTTCAGAATTACTTGTATAGAGTGCAACGCAATCATGTTCATTATCATGCATAATCATGTATATTTTGGGTTAACCCCAGCTCCATGTAAACTTTTTGAAAGTGCAACGCGAACTACCAATCTACAATAAATCTTCGCAAGTTCCCCCAAAGTCTATGCGTGCTTTTAGAAAATGCAACGCAAGTTAAGCCCAAATCTCCATACCAAAACGAGTACATTTTATGCTCAAAGCCTAATGCAAGTGAAGCGAAACGCGAAAGGTACCCTCGAGCCGTTCGCTGCCTTTAGTCCTTAATTGGAAACTTAACCTTCTAATAGAACTGGATCGTCGTCGATATCTTTGCCGGTGGCTGAGTAGAAGGACCAGATTTATGAGAAGCTTGATGTTTAGTGCTACTTTCGGGGTCGATGTGTTCTATGTGCTTAATAGGCGGAGACGTTACGGAAGGCCGTAAGTACGTAAGGCCCTAAAGGATCAGCAGGTTCGAGTTTCGAGTTTCGACTTTGAGCCTCAACCTCACACCCTACTAAAAACTAATTTTCCCCTAAATACTACTTTTTACCCTATTTTCTCTACTCTTATAGCCTTCTAGCTATATACCTATATATATAACTTATATTAGACTACTTAATAATACCTCTACTTACTTAGTAAAGGTAAGAATAGATAGGAGGGGGGGCGAGGTAGGCGTAGGAGGGGCGAGGGCCTCCAGCGCTCTAAGTATTTAAGCGTCTTAGTAGTCTAAGAGCTTATATACCCTAAAGGAAGGGGGGCTCGAGAGGAAGGCTTGAGAGGAGGGGTAGGAGGGCTCACGAGGCTACTCGTATGCGGCTCTTAAGATTTTTTAAGCGAAGAAAATTAAAATCTAAACCTCGAGAATCTCAATTTCTAGCCCTTAGAATTAATTATAACTACGACTCTAGATAGAAAATTAAGAATATAGAATTTATTATACGGCCTTACTTTATATTTCTTATAAAGGAAAATTGTGCTAACTAAGTATTAAAGCTAAAGTCGGTAGGTAAGATATATAGAGGGGCTCGAGGCTCGACCTTAAAGTCAAAACTCGAACCGCTGATCCTTTGGGGCCTTACGGCCTTCCGTACTGGGGGCGCGCGCGAAAAGCGATGCGTGCGTTCAGTTTTTTTTTTTAGCGCGAATTGCACTGATTTTTACAAAGCACTGTAGCCGGGCGTAATAGACTTTATTCATTCATTCATACCACCCAAAATACCCCAACCACCAAACGACAGGAGGCTCCTTATTATCCCCTGTAGCAACCCAACGCTCAAGAAAACCCTCCAGGCCCGCCAGAACCCCAATGCTCCTGTGACTCCGACTGGTGCGATTTCCCAATATGTGACATCACAGACCCACATCACAGGTGCAGAGCCATGGCTGTCCCGGCGCTAACTACGACCTTCACTCCTTCGCCCTCCTGCCTTGTCGATCTCTATCAATACCCTTACACCTCGATAACATGCTATGAGGGCACTATCCCTGTTTCGTGCCAGTATGTGCAACTTGGACCGCCAAGTACCTCGGCGTGCTTTCCGCCGGGCTGGAGCCCTGCTTCAACAATATACTTCTCGCCGGGAATCTGCCCGTCAGGATATGGAGTCGCGTGCGCAGAAACCATAGTGACCGGGACTTTACCAGAGACAAGAGCAACATGTTGTCCAAGGTATTTCCATTCACCTCCCTCCCCACCCCAGCAAATTCGCCTTGAAATATCACCTAACGGCGCCGATTTACTTGTAGTGGGTATTACTGCCAAACAGCCCTCAATTTTCCATGGTATACGATCTACCCTTGTGTGTACGATAACAATGGCTACTTCGTATACACGACAAGCATCCCCGGCACAGGATACGCTACTTCAACCGGTGGAGCAGGGGGAGGTTTCAATGCATATGGCGTCAAGATCCGATGGCGAGCCACCAACTTATCCCCAGAGGCGACCTCTACATCTTCAACTACAAGCGTCTCGAACGCTAATACAGGTCTGTCACTTGGGGCAAAAATTGGAATCGGGGTTGGCGTGGGCTTCGCGGGTATACTCTGCTTTATTGCTCTCCTCTTTTTGGGGGTTAGACACCGGCGCCAGGCCAAGAATAGAACGATTGGCAAAGAGCTGTCGTTGTTAACGTCCATGGATTCTGGCTTCGGTCGGAACCGTATCGGAAACCCAGAGTCACGGTGCAGTCACGCCCGATCATGTATTTCTATCTAGAGAGAAAATACTAACGGCTTGTAGACCCTCTTTTGTGACATTAGACACGTTGAATGACACCATTGATAAGCGACTTCAGTATATGGACCGAGACCAACGAGTGCGAATTGCGGTCCTCGACACTGGGTTCGATCAAAACCATGAGAACTTTAAACAAGCGCGACCAAGGGTATTCATTGGAGAGAATGAGAAAGTTCCCTGTCCTGCTCAAGGAGAGCAGCCACAGATCGACCGTATTAAGCAGCGCAGAAATTTCTGTATCCACGGGGAAGGAGGCTACAATGAGGATACTAATGACCTTCACGGACACGGAACAGCCGTTGCCGGGATCATACTGCGACTCGCGCCTCACGCTGACTTGTATATCGCACGTGTTTGCAAAAACGCCAATGAAACCCCCAGGGGCCAAGTACCAGACGAGGAGGAAGAAAATTTTGAGAAGCCCCAACCTATTACTGTCGCAAAGGTAGGTGGAGAGCCAAACTTCGAGCCAACCTCAACTAACCAAGTCCCTTTTCAAGGCTGTCGAATGGGCCATCGAGGAAGAGGTTCATATCATCAATTTGTCTTTCGGTTTCTGGCACTGCGCCCACAATGAAGTGAAAGATCTCAGAGAGGCCTTAAAGAAAGCAAAAGAACACAATATCGTGGTATTTGCAGCAACATGCATCAACCACGGCGTTCATGAGCCAGTGGCATGGCCAGCAAGTGATCCAGAGTTAGCCATTGGAATCCATTCAGCCGACGACTTTGGCAATAAGTCGGAATTTACCGCATTGCATTTCGATGGTGCCAACTTTATGGTACTCGGGCAAAATATCCTGTCTCAGTGGCCATCGGCTGAAGGAGGAGGTTTTCGTCTCTTAAGCGGCACTTCCTACGCTACAGCAGTGGCAACGGCAATGGCAGCCTTGGTGCTGGCCTTCACATGGCAAACGATTTGCCGTAACGAGAGAGCGAATTTACCGGACGTTCCACTGGGCGAACTGCAGACAAATTCAGGGATGACGAAGGTGTTGAAGAAGATAAGCACGCCTCCGGACAATAACTATCGAAACATACGCCCAAAACTCTTCTGGCACGACTACAATGATGGTCCAGATCCGAAGACGCGCGTATCAAAATCAAGAGGTCATGCATGGAATATCATTGAAACAGCTCTAAGGATATAAATAGGAGCCAAGAGAAGGCTTCTGGATTTGTAATTAAAGGAACACTTCAGCAGAAACTAATATTCCCCACGCGATAATGAAACGAGACTTCCAGAATGTAAGCTACAATGAATCTTCCACTGGAATGCACAGCGTCACAAATCCTGGCACTGAAACGTCCACTTCCTCAAACCATTCGAATTGTGGCATTGCATCATCATCAGCCTGCATAGTAGCCTTGCCATGCTCCAAGCCAAACATGGCCTTCCGAGTCCTATCACCCTTGTCACGAAGCCCGAAGGCCTTTGAGTACAAGAACTCCCGTACTCGGTACGCAAAGTCGCAGTCCTCCCCAACCTCCAGCTTCGACTGGAAGCGGGCCCCGTTCTCATGTGAAACACCGGCCTCCACCTCTGCTACCGTAGGCGCCATGAAATTTGTAGAGGAACTGGTCCCACTTCCACTAGACTGATTCTCCTTAATGCTCAGCTTGCTCGCAGTCGCTGTGCCGACGATGATGTAGAGCCGTTTCCCAAAAAGCCCTCGCCTTGCGTATCCGATCACATGCTCATTCTTCAACGCTTCTTCCATGTACTCTCCGGTCGGTATGAATACAACTGCCCGCACATTCAACGCCTCTACTGTCGAACGGACGTCGTGGCTCCAGTGACCGTCAACTGAAGCCCCGGCACTGAAAGCAGGGATCAACGGCACGGCTTTGACGAGGAGGCTATTGCTCTGGCATAGTTCACTTTCGACATAGCGCTTCACAGCATTGGAAGCGTCGCGTTTGTCTTGCTCTGGAATCTCGATGATGTTGTGGAGGTTGAGGGACGACTCGAGATTCTCCGCATCCGTAAGGATGCTGCCGAGTCTCATGATGCTCCCAGGTTTCTCAGCATACCGTGGGATCAGCCATTTCATAGGGCCAACAAGATCGCCTGCCTGTACCATATTGAAAGATGGGAACCAGGGTCGTGGTAGACGGAAAACAACAGGCAATAATGTGAATCTGAGTAGAATGCCCTAAAACAAAGTGAAGGGGTCTGCATTTCGCGCTGGCAGGAGGTTCGCTGACGGCATTTAGCTGCCAAATTGCCGCGACACTGCCTGCAAGGCGCCGCTAAGCCTCGTCGCACAAGGACTCCTGTGGCCCTTGCGGATGTGGGAGAGAGCTACTTCAGAAAAGAATATTCGAGAATTTACACAGCCACAAGCCACATTTCTTGATCTTATTTTAGACATAGAAAGGCTAAACGTTTGGGTGAGATCAATAACTTTTTCTATATTTAACTTAATAATTTCCTAGGCTTTATATATTTAAGTAGTTATTATAATGGTATTAGCTTAATTAAGTTTCTTAGTTAAGGTAAAGGACTTAAGGGTCTTTTCATCCTAGCTAGTCCTTAGGTTAAGTTTAAATTTACGCTAGTATAAGGCTATACTAATAGACGAGTAAGGGAGAGTTATTTATACTTTATTTATAAAAAGGAGGAGCTTACTCTAATTATCTTAATAGTAAGAAACAAAAGGCCATAATTCTCCACGCTAGTTGAGGATTTGCAGAATTGTGAATAGCAGTTGGTATTGTTTGTGAATCAACTGATTCCTCAATGGCTATAAGGAACGAAGTTTCTCGAGCACCTCTTCTTCTTTCCTTCTTCTTACATACCACGATCTGTTTACAATTTTACACGTTGACTTATCTCAGCTGCTGTCTCTACTACTTCCTCTCTTTGATACAAAGCCCATCCTGCAAATATCAACCGCCATCTATCAATCACCACTCTCAAAGACTCAAAGTACTCTACACATCTCGCGATGAAGAAGCCTTCCAGGAAACTTCGTCGTCTGGGACTACTCTTCTCTATCAGATGTCCTTAGCTCTAAGGGACAACCTGGCTAGCTTAACTCTTTTGGGTTGAAATTTTCCTTGAACTGAGGTATATTGAAGATAGAAAGTATAATTAAAATCCTGACAACCCCGAGTGCATGTAACTCCCATTCCCAAAACCTCTTGGTGCCAGATCAGCTCAACGGAGTCGTTCGTCCACCGGAAACTTAACTTCACAGTGAAACTCCATATGTGTCTCCGTACTTACTGGCTGGTCAGCGTGAGCACCAGGACGGCGTTTGCTTTCTGACCTTGTGTCAACCACGCTCTCCAACTGTGCCATCTGAGAAATTTTGCGGATTCCCATTCCATCACCTTAGCGGATCTTCTAGGCAAAGGTGGTCAGCCGAGTGTCCAGAACTCCAATGTTGACCACTTATTGAAGGCAATATGGCTACCTTTGGGTTCTGTCTGGACACCCACAAGCTGACTCAACCCTTCTTGTCCTTGTCCGTCCATAACCGATTGTCAAACCTGGTCAACTTGCTATCAAGATTAATAAGTATTGGATTTTGCTTCGACTCAAATCTTCTAGACCACAACCACCCTTCAAGTGCCTCTTCTGCATTTGCAGAGTTTTTGACAAATCTCGGGGCTTAGTTTGCCATGCTGAAACAATCTCAGTGAACATTCCGAATTGAAGTAGCTCTAGGGTTATAGGACTTTGTGAAAGGGTAGGTGTCTCTATTGTGCCGTATCTCAAGGAGCATCTAGCAAAGGCGGAGATCTGTTTGTCGGGATGTTGAATTCTAATAGAGCAGGAGGACTAGAATACACCTGAAAATTTGGTATAATCGAAGTTGGTTTGGTTTGCTGTAGGAGGTATGAGAATTTTTGATGTAGTAGCCGGTAAATAGTCCTTGGAGTAGAGAAGGCGAGGAGGGTAAATTCGCTGGCTCTCCGCTCCATGTATAAAATACGGCTACGTCAATATAGTAAGCGATACCAGTATTGAATTTTGAAAGCCAATCGAAATTACTTGATTCACAATCAATCCCTACTTGACCATTCAGCATATCAACGTGAAGCATTTGGGCATCTACATATTCTGCGTCGCTTGCAGAAAGGGAAGCCATCACACTCTGTTGACCATTCTTCGGGGTCACAAATCAATGAACTCAACACATCTTCTTAAAAGAAAGCAACGTAACCTCTCCATATTGTAGCTCTACCGTACATTTTACTTCCGAAGTCCAACTCAAGTATAGCCAGAAAACGCGTTTCCCGCACCAGTTATTCTACCCTCAGAAGTCATTCGTGAAGCCAAATTTATCTCACACAACATTAAACTGCTTGTTCCTTCCATACCCCATCCGCACGAGATACGATGGGTACTTTTAGCTACTCAATTTTGAGTTCGGTACACCTGTCTTATTATGCTCCCAGTGAAACACTAGGTCAACGTATTCTGCCTCTTGCGGTACAGGGTCACCTTTCTTAGCAGCACTTCCCGGGGCGTGATGAGCTTCGCAGAGTGCTTTATGATGAATTTTCTGGCCTGCCTTGAAGAAGTCTTCGGCAGAGATCGACTTCTGTAACTTGGTATGTACGGCGTTATCGAAAATGACCGTGACGTGCTTGGAACTTTTGTTATCGTTCTGCATCATCAAGGAAATCCTTCCGGCGTCGCCACCGTATCTAGCAGTATCCACTAGGTGCACTTTGCCGTCGAGTATCACTTTCTCCTTCTTTTTGGCCTGTATATTATCCAGTATGCAATCGGCAGCGTCCTTGGGAGTGTCCGGTCCGTGCGGTTTGAGGATCCGCGGCATGATGGTCCTTTGGAGAGAAGTCCAGATGTACTCTAAGTAGAACGAGGTGAACCCGGCAGCAAAGTGTTTATTCGCACCACCACCAGCCAGGAAGGGCTTTCTTCGCGTTTATTGAAGGATTATGCGTGTTTGAGGTACGTGTGCGGTGAGAGCTCCGGTGTAACGTATGAGGAAATGTATGTTTTGACTTAAGATGCGGATAATTGAATGAGGTAACTAGTGGTAACAAGGAGTCGTGAAATTGTGAGCATTAAGATCTTAATGCCAACATAAGTTAAAGTGGTCGTTCACGGGTTTTGTTTAGTGTAGAGGATGCGGTGCAGCGGATGCTGCGAAGGAGGGAGATTGTCAAGTGTGTGACCAATTTGTTAGTCTGGCTCATTTATTAACACTGAATCACTTCTATGACTTTCCAAGATCAACGAAGTAGTATTCAGAATCTCTCACAATTATTCACTGTGGTATATCTTGGCTCTCAACATTCCCCAAACGACTTTGGCAACACAGGGAATGGTGGAGCAACAATAAACATTAAGCTGAGCATGAGACCGCGCACCAAACATGGCGCCTCTCCACGACGCCCTTGCCAGCGATCATTAGAAGGACGCCTTCGCGAGGTTATTATCAAAGTTTGCATCAATGAAAGGAACAATAGCGCTTCCAAAATCAGTGTCATCAAGAGCCGTTTGAGCTACTGTTGGAAGCGACTCCCAAGCAATCAACGGTTGCATGCCGCCGACAGTGGTAGTGAGCCACATCGAATGATCCAGAGGCCAGATACTCTCGTACTTGATCAAGGGACTGGTGCCGGAGAGAGAGTAGCCATCGGTAGAGCAGTCCCATCCACCGTGGGCTGAGGGGCAGACAGCGAGGATGTTGTCGGCCGTGGTGCCGGTGGAGCTGGAGAGCCAAACAATGGCGCCTTCCCAGTCGTGTCGATGACCGAGCCCATCGGATGGCTCATCCTTCGGCATATACCCTGAGAAGATTAGCAAGCAGAACAACAAAAGCGGCATTTGGTACTCACAAGCATACATCAAGGCGTAGTAGTCTCCGTAAGTTGTACCACGAACGTATACTTGGCCAGTGCTGCTGCTGCAATCACCATTGGTTGCACCGGTTGGCGCTAAGCCAGCGCTGTACATGTCAGATTTATGGACCATCTTTGATATTGCGGGCGGATACATACTTGGTATCTCCCGCAGCATCAACCGCAGGAAATGGGACGCAGCCGTTGTATACATAGAGGTATGGCTTGTATGCGAGATAGACGTCACCAACTGTGCCACTGGGAACTGTCTGGGCGAACCCAACAATTTCATCAGATGCAATCGTTCCACGGCGCTCAATTGGAGTTGCGTCGACAGAAACGGTGGCCAAGAGACAGAGAGACAATTGCAGGAATCTTGACAGAACAGCCATGGTGGAGGAGGGAGGTCAATTTGGAATGCAGCAAGAGGCCGTTCACGTCCAGGCAGAGGATATGGTAGATTTATATCGAGACCATGACCGATAATAGACTAGATAGATCACATGGGCGCACGTTGCCCCGTCGATCTCGGAAATCAAGCCTTGAATCGAGGAACGAACCCCGCAGTTTGCCCCTTTCCAATCGGAGAAACTTTCTCCCTCACGTTTCCAGGACTACCTTAAAAGTTTATTGATAACAAACGATAGCTGAACCTTATTCCAACCATGCAGAAGTTACACACCTGTACGTGGTCATGACATTCCAGTCAAAGCACGCCTGGAGAAACGTGAAAGCCCCAACGAATCGGCAGATGCCCGCAATCGCATTAATGAAATGCAAGATAGCATAAACCTTGGCGGGCCTCGGTTGGACGTTGAGCTGCATTTGGCAGAGCGTGCTGGGGTACTTGCATATAAGTGTCGGTATAATCAGGGGTATTTTCCTAAAGCGGAAACAGAACCGAGGACTCAGGGCAGCCATGAGCGTTGTGGGGTCAACTCGATCTAAGCGATGGCAGTGCAAAAACGATCCTGGCGAATGTACGCCTCGGATCTTGTCACGATCTCTTATCTTCCAGATCAAGATCTTGCATCTTGGCCTCCTTCGCAGTTCGAACAATGAATTGCCGGGTACTAACGTGTAGGAACCGGCATTCCGAACGCGTTAGGCTTAGCTTTCGTGTGAAACCCCTCCTCGCCGAGAAAGTTCTTTCAATGCCAAGTAAGCAGATTTTATCTCGCAATGTTCTTGAGCTTTTGAACTTGAATGTTCGGGAAGAAACTTTGACATGCAATTGCCATTTTGAGTTTCTTGGTACGAAAGGAGCAAGCTTGAGGTGAAGAATCGACTAGAGAAAGCCCCCACCCCCCCGTTGAAGAAAAAGTCTTGTGAGGTTTTAGGTTATTCGAGGAGCTTATTGCAGAAAGAAAGTTGATCTCGAAATGGTTTCAGGAACTAGTTCTTATACTCTAGATCCCTTGAGGGTAATAGGAACTACTCGCCGAGCTGGGAAATTACGCAGAACACTCAACCCAAACAAACCTTTTGTATAATAAGATCATTTAAGTCTGCGTTGAGTGTATCTTAGTGACCTTCATCATCTCTCTTGCCTAGGACAATAAACTAATTGCTTGGGTCGAAATGCATATCTTGCAAAGCAGAAGAATAGGTAAGGCAAAATTATCAGGCTTAGTTCATATCAATTCTAAAATATAGATCGCCAGTCTAAGCTGTCCTTGTAACCTGGTATCTAAAGAATCTAACGCCGCCAGTGTTTCTGCTAAAGTCACGCGAAAATGAAATTTACACCAAAATCGTCGGTGATGAACCCCCTCCAAAGCGTTAATCACCGTCGATATCGACATTACACCCTCCAAATCCACAGATCCTCAAAGATAGAAGCTCTCAAAATACTCCTACAGAACCCCTAAGAGACCCATAAAACCCAGAAAAACCATTATTCATTTGAGAGTACGGTGGTAAGGGTGCGGGTGATGTGCAAATTTAGACGACTTTTGTGGTCGAGATGGTCGCTTGTCGCGACACTCGTCACAAGGCTCTATGATAGGTGGCTTCAATTCTTTCTTGTTTTTATGAGCCCAAACATTCCAGCCCTGCTCCGAGTTGGCCTCCTCACATTCCTTCACGATTCGAACTCCATTGCCATGACTAGGCCTACCATTCGGCGGTGGTCCTGGAACACCCGGACAGGTAACGACGTAGAATTCGCACATTGTAAATACTCTCCTTAGAAATTTGAGTGAATTGCTTGCTTGTATGGTGTTGAAACGGCAGGTGTTGCTTGAACCGACCAAGTGAGACTGGCCAGCTTAGGAGTACGGTTTTGGCCTAGCACCGGGTGCAGACGCAGGACGGGGTCAAGTTTCCTCCCTAACGGAGCCGTGAAGATAGATGTCTGTGTGCTTGATGCAAGATTGAGTGCAATTAAGCGCAGCGTGTGGTTTGAGTTGTGGATGCAGTGCTGTTTGTAGCCAAAATGTCTGATTGTTCGTATTGGCCACTTGGGTTGTAGGCCTGATTGCAAGGATCTTGATGTAAAGAACTTTGCTAAGTGTGTAATCGAAATTAATCTGGATGATAGGATCAAGTAAACGCTCGGTGTGTTTGAGGAGATCAAGTGGCAGATGCAACTTCGAGCTCGTGGATTGTATTGTACTTGGAGAAACCCACTTCCACGAGAAATTCTCCCCATTATATAGCAAGAGAAGGATAGAGATAATCACAACTCTGGTTTTTCGAACTAGCTTCCTACTTTTCATTGAACGTCATATTGCTTGTTATTCATGGGAAGCTCGAGATCCGGATTTCATCTTATGCCATACTGTAAAACCCGGTCACATTCACGTAACACCACTTGCCGAGACTTTACAGTATGGATAGTGTGTACACCCCGGCATATTTCGAAGGTGAATAGAAGTTCTATTTGTAGGAAGTCCCTGTTCTAATACCTAGCACAATCGAGAGAAGTCTCAATGCCCGCAAAACGTCTCAGTCTTAGGATTCACTAGGTATCTAATAAGCCGAGAACGTGTATTGCACACCAATCGGGGACAATGTTGGCCCTCCGTTCTCCAACAAAATCTCATCATTGTCAGCAGTCCCGAAGTACGAATAACGATAAACGCAAGCATTATTATCGAGCCACGGAATAGCTTCCGAGAGAAATGAGCTCTGTTCGTCGACAGTGCCATATCCTTCGAACTAGATCTTGTTAGCAAAACATTTGCGGGCAGAATACCAAAAGCCTTACCTCCGTAATCCAAACTGGAAGGCCAAAAGAACAAGCATCGTTCACCCAGTTCTGGAAATCGCTGAACAGAGTGTAATCATTGTACCAATGCACAGCAATGAAGGTCACTCCACAGTCTCCGCATAGAGACATGAATTCTGTGATCCAACTCCATCCGTCATTTGAGACAGCAGGGCTACCGAGCTGAGCTCGCCCCGAAAATGGGGTCATCCAGGTCAGGTAGGCGCTGGCGGCATCTTGAGGACTCAAGTTAGATTGAGATGCCTGCTCCGGCTCATTGAAGGCAAGTAGATGACCGGAGCCGCCATCTGCAAGCCAATATGAGGCATCGGAGAACCAGGTATCGGTATGTGCACTATCGTCTCCCCCTTTTACTCTATTAGCACACGCCTGCCCCGAGATCAAATCCCAGTAGATTATATTGAGGTGGTAGATAACTCACATAGCATGGGGATGTATTCACACCAAGAGTTCTTTTGATCGGTGGTGCTAGCCCAGTTGTACTGCCAGTTGACTTGGGAAGGAGCCCCTTCCCACGTGCCGCCGAATTGCCAGATCGGAACATCTTCATTCGCTCCAAGACCTCGTTTTGGATATGGTTGGGCAGTGCTTATGCCAGCAAAGAGAGAGTTGACAACGGCACCGATGAGTACCAGCTTATGTGAGACAGTCATCTCGTAAGTTATCGAGTATAATGAACACAATGTGACAAAACGACCAATAAGACACTGAAAGAAGTCGATATTCAGAACTGAAGTGCAGATTCTATCACTCTTGTCAACATGGATAAGAAGCTGGACTTATACTTTTGCCGAGACCGAGCTCTCGCTTGAGTGAAGGAAAGAGCGGCAAAGTAGAGACGTCTGAAACTAGATAATGGTGACCTCGCGGCATGTAAGATGAGAAGGATTAAAGGGAGGTATCCGGCATGGAATGTCCACTCCTTCCTCCCAAAATGATTTCAATAGCGCTCTTTTCGAGCTCGGAGCAACGTAACCTTTGAATTAGTGGCTTGATCTGGAAGTTGGCAACTCTTATGTGGCAAAGCAAGTTATCTTCCACCAGTCACGCTCAGGGACCTGGTATCAGGAGACTTGAAGAGCCTTCTTCTGATCCATGAGTGCTAGGTCCAGCACACCCAAAATTTGATACCTTGTTCATTTTTGACGCGTTCGTGCTTTCACAGTCAGCATGGTCAAGCAATGTGAACTCCAGGGGCCATGTAGTAGTGCAGCTAAAATTTCTTCTCAAGAGCCATAATATGCCTGCAGAGGCGCTTAAAAGAATAGACGTCTCGGATAATCGGGTTGCTTCACAGACTATTCCCGTTGCCGATGCATGTAAGAACATGCCATTTGATGCGCCACTACAAGAGCGAATGCGAAATCTGTCAAGGCTCCATGGAGCCGCTATTCATGGTACGGCCAGTAGCGTACCATTAGTATGCAGAGGCCACTAGAATTCCAGGAGTGGAGATTGTGCTTATCGTGGCGCTTACGATACAGACCTCTAAGCGACCAGTAGAGATCTGGGGTGGTCTTTACACTTCCTAAAGGCGCTGCATCCTACGGACGAACACTCGGCGAAAAACCATCTGATCCCACAGTCACTTGCAAGGATTTCATGCAGCAAGTCAAGCAGACTATTGTTTGTGATTAGGGAATGGTGAAATTGATGACTGCGTAGTCCCTCTATCTCCTTCGCTTGAAGGGATTGGGAAGACTCGTATGACTTAGGTCATATTTATCGATACCAAAACATGTACAACAATACTTAATGATATGATCCTTCCGTTACGCTTCAAAGAATAAAGATAATATTTAAGCTTCTAGTGTAATATTTCCGTACGGCCCGGCCCAGACCCAGGGGTACAATCGATCCTCCAGACGCGATTTGATACGAGTCGTTATATTTGATTGGATGTGTCCCTTTTCAAAAGGAATGCCCCGCAGAACTCACCACACGTGCGAACTCGATTAAGATTGCATACTTCTCGAAAGGGAAGCTCTGTATTTATCCAGACTCGGTCCCGCACAGTTTTGCTGTAAGTAAACGGCGCAGAGGGACCCCTGTCTTCCCCTTCGGCGAATGCGAGTCTACTTGGCAAGCCACGAACCACGTGCGGGGACTAGCCGCTCTAGGGGGCTTCTCAGAAATTAGGACGCGCAATATCACCTCATGTGTTTTTTCTTTGTCCAGCTTGCGTTGGGAGAATGCGGCACGGTGTTGTAGCTATTCCTTCGAACCAACGATTTGCTTTTCCGGCTTTGACTAAGGACGCGCCGCAGAGTGTAACGTCCCTTTCTCAACTCACTTCTTCAGGGATTAGCATCCGTTGTGCATGTGCAATAAGAAAGTAAGATTTTTGCTACCTTGGCCATTGTAACGCCAAATCTACAGCAGAAAGATCTGACCATGCGAACTGTGATGATTACGCGATGCCCAGTATCTACTTGTTATATGTATAGCTGGGAATTCCCTCTTAGTTTTCTCTCATTTCAAGCCTCATTCTTAAGATATCTTCTTCTCTGGCTGCAGAACTTTATCTCTTCAGTCTGAGATCACTCCTCCGACGAACTTCAAAATGAAGTTGACCACTTCTGCCATCATACTTGGCTTCTTTGCTGCTGCGAAAGCGGAACTACCCGATATTGCAGCTATAACGTCTGTTGACCCATCCTCCTTCCCAAGTTACCAGACCGGTGGCTTGATCAGACAAGGCTCAAATGTGAGCAACCTCGTCACTCGGCAAGATTGTCCAAACGGGCAATCTGGTGATGGCAATTGTTGTGCAACCGCGCCAATCTTAACTTGGGTAAGTAAAAGAAATTCAAAATTCTGGATAATAAAGTTGACAAAGCTCAGGGAGACGCCTATAGTGGTGGGCCTGGCATCAGCATTGCCAATGGATCTCCCGACACTTATTACGGATTCTACATCTATGAGAACAGCTGCGATTCAATTGTAAGTACAGTGGCTTTGAATTCTGGAGAATTCATCGCACCTCACTCATTGGGTGATCTTTTCTGATGATGTTATAGCCATACAAGTACATCTGGATTGCTGGTGGAGCGACAGAGTACATCACTCTACCCTCCAATTTCGCAGGCCGCATTACGCGAGGTACAGATGCTATGAATCTTGCTGGCGTGCCGAACTTGCTTGGCACCTGGTTTGAGTTCAACTGGCAGCCCAACGGCTGGATCTGGGGGGATATTTCTCTCATTCGGGGCTGTGACCAGGGAGTTCTTTTGTGGACGACCGATGGAAGCGGTGCTTGGAAAGGCTTCACGCAAGACATCCTTGCGAACGCCCCGGTCGGTGCGTGGGCTGAGAAGCCAGATGGTACCTGGGTTTTGGCTCCAACTGAAGGCCCGACCGCTGATGCTATTACTCTCGACTATGAATTGAGTGCTGTTGGCGCAGAATATGCTTATCTCGACGATAGTCATGGATCGCCTGTCATTGCAGGAACGAACGGATTCTTTGCAACTTACTGGGACCCAGGAACCATGTGAGGTCTGGTTTGCGCGGAGGTCTTGAAGTTACAATGCCGGGCTTTAGGATAAGAGTTTCTCGGGGCATTATAAGGCGGTATTAGAAGAATTTGGGGTTTTTTTCTTGTGTAAAATATCTTCTATGTCTTACTTGGCTTGTCATCGACCAATGAATCTTCATCAAATAGGTAACCTCTGGCGAACTAATTGTTACAACCTACCGCGAAAATGTATAGAAGAGTACTTCTCATGGAACAGTCGGATACAATGAAGGATTCAGGTACGAATATCAACAGAAAATTGATCCTGCTAGTGGAAGACCCTGTTCTTAGCCAGATGATGGGTACTATTTACCTGTCAAATCATTCATTCCGAGTTTTAACTACTTGATAAATAGTCAAAGTTCTAATCTGTCTCCCACGAATATTTCAAATCACAAAAAGTAAATATCAAGAGTGGAATATTTCCATGCTACCAGCATAGTAAAAATTTGAAAGCTGAACATTACAACATCTCGACTAAGATTAGATACAAAAGTGCCAACACTTATTCCAGTTTGCTTCAATAAAGAGTCTTTCCCGTCCATTGAGATAGAAGGTATGCAGCACTTACTATGGAAAGCTTCAAACAAATTGTTAAGCATGCGCGTGTCCAAATGTACTAATGAAGTGCCCGACAACCTGACCTTTGAATCCCGTCTCATCCGCCCACCCATTGTTCATAAAGTCTTTTCAAAGTTGCATGTCCCGAGCAGCATCCCAACCTCTCCCGTAAGAGGGTGGCGCTCCCTCCAAGTCCTGTCTTCTCTGGGCTTCCAACTCTTCTTTCTCTTTCTTTCTTTTTGCTAGCTCCTTCCGTTCTTGTTTCTTTGCCTTTCGAGTCTTGCGATTCTCTACCTGGATGCTACTACAACACAGTATCTTGACAATCTGTGGCCATGGTTCATATTGTGGTTCAATCCATTCCAGTGCGACAGCCATCTGTAGGAAGGCAACCAGCAGCGCAAAAAAGCCAACGACACCTGCCACGATTCCAGCAATGTCCGCGACGGACAGCTTCGAGCTTCCAGTAGATGGGTCGACGCATGGTAGAACAAAGCCGTCTCCGTAGTAGATGTAGGTATCTTCCCCTTGGATAGGGTCCCCGACCTCGGAGCAAAAGGATGAGAGGGTATTTGCGGTTGAATCGAGTTCCTCACAGCCACATTCTTCCCATATATATTGAGCTGATTGCTCTAAGAAGCTCTCGGCTTGGCATAAGCACTCCCAATCATCGTCAATAGCTTCTTGCGTGCTTGAGCCGTAGTCGCAATTTGGTGGGACGAATTCTTTGAGCCATACCTGGGGACATGCGTTGAAATCACTGAAGTCGATGGCGGCTGAGGCAAGCCAGGAGTAGCCGAGCAGCGGGATGAATAGGTGAGCCAGCATTTGCCTGGTGAATATAGGCTTGAATGTATGTAATGGTTTTTGAAATTGTATGATTTTGGTTTTGAAGATTGCTGAAAAGATTTTCGAGACCTAGAATGACCTGAGTTTAACACGGTTCTTGTCTTCTTTAAATGCCTTTACAACTTGACGGGGTGGTCCGAAGCTCACTCCAAGAATACAGGTGATCTTGCTACCTTCTTCGTTGCCCGCATGTTGGTCTAAGACATTCTCGCAGCAATTGCCTTTTGGGCTGATAATTCGTGACAGCCCAGTTTCCTTCATCAGACGACGAGTGAGAGAAGAATTTTAAATGTTACACAACTTTGTAGAACTTGACAAATATGAAAGTACAGCTTTGAACTTGATGACTCTAAAGTAGGCGTAAGGCTTGAAGACGTCAACCAAAAAAGGGGAAGGTGGTGTTGTGCGCATAGCGGATTTGGCATTGTTGCGTGAGAGTAACGTGGTTGCTCTCGCCCGAAGAAGCAATTATGGACGACGGATTGAGCCGAGAGTCGCTGTCTTGATGTTACACAGTAGAACCCGGCTATGAGCGATCACGCGGCCCCGAAAAGCTACAGGTCGCATCCAATTAAAGCTTAAAGAGGCTGAAAAATCGCATGACATTTTATCAGCACACCCCCCACTAACAGAGTAAGATTTGAACCTGGGAGATACTCTTGCGTGCGCACGATACAACGACAAGATTCTAGCTGAAAATCGACAGGAAATCGGTAAAGAATACTAGCTCGATCTGTCAGCAATGGTAGCTATACGATTGAAACGAAAAATTTGTGCGGTTTGGCCAAGTCTACGGAGGGCAAAGAGCGAGTCGGCACAATTCTCAAGACACATTTTCCCCTTCCTTGAAGATGGCTGCGGGCCTGATGTTGTAGGCTTACGAGAATTACTTTAGGTTTTCATATGAAATAGAAACCTGTGCAACTAGGTAGGGAAAGTCAACTTGTTTTCGTGAATGTCGATCCTTTCCCCAGCTCTCGTCGCTTAACTAAGCGAATAAATAGGGGGGCAGAGGTCGCGGAAAACATGCGACAGTCCATTGCTTGGTGAATTGGTAAGTAACCTTTAGTTTATGTTATGAATTAACCGCTCGGGGATATTTGTTGTATTTGCGAGATCTTTGATCTGCGCAGAATCACCTGTTGAATGAATTGTACACACAGGCCGTTAGCAAGTCACGCTCCTAGATAGCTGCCCAAGTATTCCCGATACATCGCTCGCTCTTCCTAGTTAGCTAAATACAAGGTAAAATCGCAAATACGTTTTCGCTGAGCCTGCTTCGTCTATTTATCCTTGACCTGGTTACAACACTCGCTCGGTCCTCCTTCGGTAACGAGGATCCTCCTCGGCAGGAGACACGCCGAGATCGTTGCGCCGCATGCACCTCGGCGTTAGTTGAGCGATGTAGATTTGTGGTTTATCGTACATATTCCTCTTTTCAGACGATAGGGCTTACTTGTAGTGGACGGAATAAGGGCACAGCACGCTCGGTGCATCCTCATCTTTCCCAAAGAGGAAGGTAACTGAGAGCGGTGCTGACTGCAGCCGAATGCGATTCTGGATGGAATGCAAAGTTTGCAATATGCAGGGTCTTCGCTTCCTGTAAGGCACAGACACGCGGATAGCTCAAGTAAAAGATTGGATGAATTGAGCCTCGCTCCGATGTTCCAATCACGCTTGCCCTGGTGCCCGAGCTGTGGCGGTAGACTGCTGATTTATATCGACTGGCTTGCTGCTGTATCTTTCCGGGAGACCAATAATAAAGCTTTTCGTATAGTAAGGTATGGCCGGACTAAAGGGTACCTTGCCCTGCCATCGTAGCCTGCCCAATCCTGACTACAACGTGGTCTAATCGAGCACGATTGAGGTTATCGAGTCATGACACGTGACCTTTCCGTTGCCGGTTTTATTAACTTGGAAAGCCTTTCCAACAAGCCTCTCAAAATGCATTTGAGCTTCAATCTCACTCTTTTTCGTTATTGATAAGCCGTGGAACAGCTGGAAAAGGAATAATACTGTGATAAGAGAAGCATTCTCACGTGATTAGTTAGCTGCAACACTTCAGACTTGTTCTGTTCTCTACGTGAACACACTCACACCTACACCCATCTGTATCATACGACTCATTGTGACATCAAAAACAATTTAATGAAGAAGTGAAGAGTGGACTGGATCAAATAAGATTGAGATGGATGGAAATCCAGTCCCAGGTTGGGCTGGAACGTTTAGGGTGTTTGCTTTGAATTACTGGCAAGCATTCTTCTATAGGTCTTGCGAAAGATCGTTTTAAACTCCTGATAGCAAGGAATTGCAACTGATTCAATGGTTAAGCTTGTTCTCCAACCCATTGGAGTAGACGCTTCCTTTTCCCAAGATCGCGTCGCTTACTTACTCGTAAATCCGACAACAGGTTTGTGCATGACATCTTTCCAATTTTAACGGGCTCATCGTAGCCGCGGAAAAATATACGATACACGACCGTCGAGTACGTTGTCGACTAATGTCCTTGCCTTTTGAAGGGGTTACAGTCGCTTCCGAATTAAGCGAAGCCCCTTTATGATAGCGCAGTTGGCTTATAGAAGAATGTGTTAATTTACAATATTACTCTCCGTTGAATTTCTTGATCTACTTGTGGATAATGATCATTGAAAAGACAGACATATTATCCCCTCAAATATCAGCAAAGAGGATCCGCGAATGTATCAAGGGATATCCTCGAATACAGCCCAACAGTAGCATGCGCCGTAGAAGCATGACTCATGAACAACAAATTATCGAGGCTACTGTCGACTTCATTTATCACCGAAGCCACCTAAAAAGGCGGCTGGAGGCCTCCCCGCAGCCGTTGCGTGTTTAATCGCTGAAACTGAGCGGCTCGTGAAAGCTAAGTTTACGCTACCAACTAGCGCTCACCCCTCCCTACCTACACATACTCTCCATCCCGAGAGGTCTCCTTCAGCATCACCAATGTTCCGCACACTCAGACAGTTAATCAAAGGTTCCTGTCTCACCGTCCCATCTCAAGGCTCTATCGTTTACAGTACTCCCATATCATTCCAAATCCGTCACAAGAGCACACAATCCACAATGCCATCAAGCTTCCTCCTTATCGGCATCGCATGGGATCAATATGAGGCTATGTTCGGCGCAGAAAAAGCCCCAGAAATGATCACGAGAGTGAGAGCCGCTCTCGCGCGAGATGAGCAATCGTTCAAAGACGTCGGGCTTGATTACCAGTACCTGGACTACGCACCTGGGGAGAGCATGCAGCGATTGGAGAAGGTGCTTCAGGAGAAGAAATTTAGTGGGGTGTGTGTGTGAGTATCTCTTCATTAGATTCCAGGAAGAGAAAATGGGACTGATGAAATGAAGGGGAATTGGTATCCGTGCCAATGCACAGTTCACGACGATGTTTGAGGCATTGGTTAATTTTGTACATGAGAAAAGCCCAAAGTCGAAGCTGCTGTTTAATACATCGCCAGATGGCACACTTGAAGCGGCGAAGAGATGGTTCCCTGAGGCAGGCAACGCGAAGAAATAGCACTTGCCTTCGTTATTCTAAAATGTGGCAACTTATTTAACTTGAATCTACACACGTGGACGGACACGCAGGATTAGAAGCCGCTTGCCTTCTCTTAATGTAATATCGGGGAAGATTTTACCCTAGGAAATTTTTTAAATTAACGTGTAAAGCACATAGCACCCGTAGTACGTTGTGCTGTATTACTCTCCAGCCCTCTTAGCTTATAATACACTCAAATCATAGCACTCACAGCATTCACAATACTTGCAACGTGAGGGCTTCTAAAATAATGAGGGCATAAACTCCCAGACTTAGCCGCTTCACCTGATTGGGATCTAAGGCCGTAGTAACCCTCAATTCGACCACAAACTCGAGCTAAATGATGGTAACCTCCTCAACTATATCAGCCAGTCGAGCATCGTTAAGGTCCAGCCCGCCCTCCAGAGCAGCCTCTGGTTGCAGATTCAGTTTTTTAATCAGCATTTCAACGAATTCTATACCATATCCAAACGTACCCAACCTGACAAAACCGGATTTTCCACCTGGTAAAGACTTCTCCCATAATACAAGACCATCATAACTCTCATTTCCCAGTTCTACCTGCTCCCTATCTGAACTCCCAAGAATGAACATGAGCAAAAGCTCTGAGCTCCTTTACTTTTGAAGACGATGCCACCGTGTTGGATCGTCCTCGACAGAAACCACGTTCTCGTCCCAAAAGACATCAATCTTAGCACGGTCGAGATAGGAGGCTCCAACACTGTTGGCTTGTCTAGTAAGCAGCACCTCATGCCGGGTCCCTCCATATAACGGCTCATCGTTTTCAATTGTGACAATGCGGGCCCATATCATAATGCCTCGCATCTGTAATTCCGATGCTACAAAGCTATGCAGTTCAGAAGAGGTTTCGGAGTCCACTCTAACGTTTAGTATTTCACTGAAATGGGCATATTCGCCCAAAGGACTATGGTATTGGTGATTCGTTTGTACTGCACCGTTGAAACTTGCCCAAGACCAGGTAGGGGCGTAGTAACTTAATGTCCTTGACCGATTACGCTGCCTGTCATCGCTGTAATACGGGTAAAATGCGTAACGCCAGCATAGTTGTTCTCGGAGGTCGGTCTTCCAGAGCCCAGCAAGATACGTATCGCCAGTTATGTCCCGAAAATGACTGACCAGGCCGGCTAGTGCGATCGTCTTGTCAGAAGGTCGGGTAAGATGACAGTCTGAATAAGTTTCTACCAGGGAGCACCAGCCATGACGAAACTCTTGTACACTATCGAAATATAAGCTCGGTTTTGCTTTAGGCGGTCCAATTTCATTTTTCCTGATTGTTCCAGCAAATACTGTGGCAAGCTCACTGGGAACTGTTCAGAAGCAGTAACTTCTCGGCACTCCCAATATACCTGGTTCTTGGCGAAGCTGAGCTGCCTCTGTGCTAAGTATCGTTCCTGTACAACCCAAGCACGCCTGTTAAGTGGAGCATTGTTGATGTCCTCGTCGTAAGTGTAATGTCCTGATATTTGGAATTCTCGGGAGGGTTCACCCGCAAGACTTAACCCAATCGTGGTCGGGGTCACAGTGAATGGGTCTCGTTTATTGAAGCAGCCGTCCCCACCATCTGACGCCCACGTGGCAGCAATGTTGCAGTGAGCATTACTGTAAATTGCTCCCATCTTCAACGACTGCGTCCGCCAATCTTCCAAATCATCCTGGATAATACATAAAGAGTCAATCCAAAGGAATCGAAATTCCAATGAAACTGTTACTCTAAAGGCATCCCGGTAGGTTTTAGTCAGGTTGGAATCCTTATTCGGGGTCAAAAATGAGACATAGTTCATCCTTTTTAGTTGCAGGTGTGCGGATGAGCCCCAGCAATGGCTTAAAGTGAGGTAAGGGACGATGACTGGATTGATATCGCTATGACACCTCAGTCGCCAGCTAAGTGTGTCATTGTCTTCGTTGTCAACGATAATCTCAATGAGTCTGTCAGGAAAGAAGCCCTGTTTTTGCTCCAAGGAACGGCACAGGGTATGAGATTCTGAACAGTTACGGAGCCAATGACGCCAAACCTCAGGGTTTTCAGAAGTTGAAGGGCCCTTGACTTCGTATATAGACCCGCGAAAATCTGGTGGAGAAAAGACCTCTCCCGATGTTGGAAAGAATAAAAATGGGCACAAGTGGGTACCCGTTGAAGGCGACCTGACTTGAAGATAAAGGTGGCCACCATACTCGCCGCCAGCGTCGAAACAAATAGAATCGAAAGAGATAAGTATTCTTGCTCCAGATTTCGACCCTCTTGTAGTAGCCTGAATAAGCTGGACCTGCTGGTGGAATTGATCATAGGTCTCTGCGATGGAGCCTTCTAGGGCACGATTCAAAAACCCAATGTTATCTTGATGTTTTAAGATTGACATCCATATTTGTCGGCAGATGTAACATCCCAATGTGAGCGATTCGAAGAATGCAGGAAGGGAATCATGAAGCCGGTAAGCTAGACGCGGCCCAGACCATTTTTTTCACGCCCTGGGATATGAAACCGTGCAGAGCAGAGCTGACTGTCGTTGAGCAGGTGTTGCAAAGCATAGTGAATAGGCTATGGGTCTGTTAAGGATTTTGTGTGAGACTAGCTTTATTTCCTTATCAAAAAGTGGAGTATTAAACACTTACGATACTAAAGTGTAGTGCGAGTTTCTATTAGAGAGATGCCGAAGAGGCGGTGTGGAGGTTCTCTGCTTGTACACTCTATCACGTGCTTGTCTTACCCTCTTACATAATCCGTAACCCTGCTCCCCCCCTCCCGAGATTCTAGCCTATTATTACTCTTACAGTTAACTCTACTAAGAATTCAATTTTATAATTAAGGCCTAAGTTGCAAAATAGGTCTAATGATTATTTAAAGAGTACTTCGTACTTTAATCTAATATAGACATCGCTGAGAGTATACACGCAATAAAATCGCGTTCTCACAACTCTACTAGATCTGAAGCAGCGCCTTACTTACTCTCCTCCTTATCCTTGACCGATAAATATGCACTCACCACACTCTCTACCTGGTCCTCAAACCCTTTCCACTTCAACCAGAATACCTCATTGGTAGTACTCGTATCAAAGTTCACAACCTTCGTATCCAGCTTTCCCCCCAACTTGAGAACACCTTTCTCCACCTCCTCATGGAACCTCTCCCTGACAACCCCATTGACATCACCCCATGTCACACCACCAGCACTCGCAATAAAATTTCTCACACCAGTCTCTCCAACCGTAATCTTTTCATCTAAAGCTAGGACATGAATGAGTCCTACATCGTTAACATGGACCGATGCTCCTAGCATAGGTGCCGGAGCGTCGACTCCAAGAACGATGTTCAAAATGTATCTGTTCGTTCCAGACTTAAAATCTTCAGTTGAGGTTGCGAGTTCGTTGCGGCCAAGTATGACGGCAGGGAGGATGTGCACGACATCGAAGCCTGGCTTTGTGGTTTCGAGAAATTTGGTAGTTTCGGAGAGAGCGATTTGTTTGGATGCCGAGTAAGCTGCGAAAACACTAGGAAAAGCAGCGTGCTGGTCTGGAGCTGGTGCTAGATCGATTTCTGTTGATTTTGTTTTGTTAGAAGTGATTGGCCACGAGGTTTGGGATAGGATTGAGACTTGCCTGAAATCTTGTCCAATGCGAGATTGAGCACTGCGATGGAGGAAGTAATCACTACCCTCTTTACAGACGGAGACTTCGTCGCAGATCTTAGAAGACCAAGCGTTCCTTGAACGGCGGGCTCAATGAAATCGGCGTAGTAATCAGTGCTCTGTCGAGTTAATTAGTTACTGATATCTTCAGGTTGAAATTATATTTTACAGGGCGTGAGACCGGGGACGCGATGTGAAGGATGTAGTCCACTCCAACCACCGCATCATCAAAGGCACCCTCTTTGAGAAGGTCTTGAACGAACACAATTTCGAGTTTGTTGTGGTATGGCTGTATGGACTTTGCATTCTTAATTTGCTCAGCTGCTACTGGGCGGCGAACTACAGCTCGGACTTGGTAACCAGCTTCGAGAGCAGAGACTAAAGCGCGGAAACCTAGGTGGCCGTTTGCACCTGTGATCTATGGATATTTAGAATACTGGCACTTCCACTGCGGAGGGTGGTATGCGGAAATGACGACTTACGAGAACGGACTTGGGAGCCATTGTCGTGCACAATCAGATTCTGACAGAGGTGGTGCTAAGATATTTGAAAATTCTCTTCTTTGGAGGATACCGAAAGTATTGTGATAGTTGGAATTAATCGCGATCGTGACAATGCTTGGCGTCACTCAGACTTATATCTTCTTCTAGCCCTGGCTGCTGAGCAATCGGTTCTTACCTAATGTCTGTCGTAATGTGGACGATAGAAGAAAATTGCTCTAAATAGAAAATGGCGTTCTTGCATGGGTAGTAATTGTGCAGCTGCAATGGTTATTAATCCTTTAGCAGATAAAGGTCGCCGTTGGTATCCAATCATGTCGTACTAGCGGGAAGAAAATTACTATATTAGGAAATTGGCCTAAGCACATTCTGAGTCTTCGATAGCCTTGTACGGCCAGAAGGGGAAATAGCGTACCCCCGCTACTTTGTAGTAGGGGAAAGTGATCAGTCTGAGTCTAATGCACTGCATTTCAATTGACTCATCTATCGTGGCACCGAATTCTAGTAATTTGCACGTGACTGACTTGCATTTCCCCCTTCCGAGTTTCTTCCTTCTTTATGATCCAAAAGAATTCTGATTCTTCAACCTAAATTTTAAAACAAAAGAGAATAATCTCCTGAATGAAAGAAATTCCAACCTCTAGAGCTATTTCTAATCGCTCTGATAGCGAAAAGTATGCACTTCTCCCAGAGGTTTCCATCCATATCCCACAACTACCCAACACACTTTCTCTTCTTTGCTAAGTATCACATTCTCCAATCGTAGTTAAAGATATCATGCGCTCAGTTTATGCCTCTAGCATCCTCCATATCTCCCAGGTGCAAGGGGTATTGAGTTAATAGGCCTCTCTCTCATTAAGCTTATCGATTTCCGCGGCATAAGCTTGTTGATTGACCCACGCCGTTCTTTCGTCAAGCCGATCAATTCCCGGTAGAAGAGGTTATAGGTTGAGGGGAACTGCACTGAACATCGTTATTCTAGGTACTGAAAGGTCGGAAGCTATCGCAGGTTAGTAATGAGACGTGCTTACCTAGTAATAGAGAGGAGGCAGACAAATGAAATAGTAAGGAGTTTCATTTCCGTTACTTTGTATTTCAGCCGAGGATTAAACGGGAGTAGTTAGACTTTAGCGTTATAGTACAAGGGGCAGGACTAGATCTTAGTATTGAGATAAAAGTAAAGATGCAAAGCATTGTGAAGGTACGACAACTGATCTAAATACACAGAAACCGAGAACGTACTTTTCTTTCTCCTCCTGTAAGTATTCAGAAGTAACCAGCGGCTTAGCGAAGGAGAGCCTATTTTTGGGACGGTACGTGGCTATACTGTCCTAGCGTGGCTGAAATTTGTTACTACCTCCCGCCAGCTATGTGTGGCAGTGGCATGATCCGAGCCAATGGGGCATACTCGAAACTTGATGAGCATACACAGACTTTGCCCGCCAATAAACAATACGGTTGAGAGCTTATCGCCGATAGCGTGCTGCCGAAAGCTTGCAGAGCCCAATGGCTGTGTCAGAGTGCGTGATGATGATGATGATGATCGGTGACTTTACTTGAGACAGCTAAGACTCGATGAGACTGGATTGATGACGTTCAAGAAACTGCCTTGCAGCCCCATGCAAGGGCAAGGCGTTTCTTGAGACAATAGTGCACTAGCCAACCGCCCACACTGCTTGAGTCGGACGAATCGCGCGAATTTGGCAAGGAAATTTATTCTTGTACCACTGTACGAAAGGCTAGGGTGCTTTACAATTGCTTGGTGCTGTCACTTACACTCTTGCCCGTCATCAATCCACTCGTTTCCCCAACAAAGCCTTCCCCTTCCTCCTCAGTTCCTTATTCCCCACCGTCCCCGATCCCACCCCATTAACGGCACTATCAACCATTGCAGCAGCCAACTCATCAATCCTAATCGCAATCCTACTTAACCCAACTACTCTCTCAGGAATTCGATTCTCTTTCCGTAAAACCATTCCTGCGTAGATAATTACTGTCTCAAAGTCTGAATACTCGTCTGCTAGGTCGAGAAGTTTCGTTTCTACCAGCCCCTAAAAATATTTCAATCAATAATCAATCCAAACGGAATATTATATTGGAAAGAGGACTGAAGAATAGGAAATGGGATACAAACTTGTTTCTTCCGGCCCTCTTCTATGAACCAGAGGGATTTGGCTTGGTTGCGCTCAGCTAGTGCTCCGCTAAGAAACAGGAATCTGGTCTTCTCTTTGGTGTTCACGGGATTACTAGTACTTGAAGAAGCGGCGATCAATGCCTTAGCGGCAGCAAGCGGGTACTGGATGACTTCTACAACCTCGCTCTGGCTTGTTGTTACGGGCTTGTATTTCAGACCTCCTATTGCCCTACACCGAAATCAGTACGACAAGAAACCCAGAATTCAAGTGTCAAACTACAAACCAGAAGCAAGCTTTAGCACCAGTCAGCTCATGAATTACTGATTCAGGATAAGTGGGAAAATTCTCGAGCACAATGACTTTAATTCTTGGATCAAGAGAGGCGATAGAAGGGAGTTGACGGCGAGAGATAACGATTAATGAGGTCAAGGAGGGTTCTTGGAGGCAGTGGGTCAGGAGGGAGGAGCCGATAAATCCGGATGCTCCGAAGAGGATTATCTTCATATTGCTAATGAAGATGGGAAGTGGGACAAAGTCAGGATGTCTAACAATTAGTTAGAGGTTTGAAACCCATTTTCGGACTGCATCGTTCTTAAATAATGTTTCCTGGTGTAACAGGAAAGTCGGCTGGATATAAGGCCGTCTGATGACTTCGTATCCCCACTAAGCAGATTTTGAGATTTCACGTGCAATATCCCGGCCTGGGAGTACAAGCTAGCCATAATAATGTATTCCCTGATGAGAGAGGATATGCTATGGGTTTTATGGAGAAAAGTGGGCAGCCTCAAGCCTGAGATATTATTTTACTTGGCAGAACTCCCTTTCCGCCCGCTTATTCAGGTTAGACCCATGTTTTCTCTCACTAGAGAATACGGTAGTCTATTGCATCTGAATAGATAGATTCTGGAATTTAGGGAAGTGCAGGTAAATATGGAGGTGGATGAAGTCAGCAAGTACAAACACCGAGGTTCAAAACGATTGGACGAAGCGAGACTGCTCCGATTTGCACTGTAATACCCCAACATGCCTATTCACCTCCGCTATATATTTGGGTCAAAAGAATTCAACAAAATTACGTACTTGGAAACCATCTCGCTCTTCCATAAATTTGAAGTGCTGCGCCTAGGATATGTCCACGTATGGACAGGCCTGGCCAGCGACGTCTGCTCTGTCACAATAGCTCAAATGGAACACTTCAGGCTTCTTTTTGCTAGTATCTATGAAATTGATCTAACTTTATTCCACGCTGCATCTAATTCTATATAATCTTCGCTATTGTCTGATAAATTTCGGCATCAAATATCTGCAACAGGGGCATTGTTGACATTGGCATTTAAGCGAGAAACGAGGTCATACCTACCCAATTAAGAGATCACCCTTATTCTTCCAAAATTTCCATAAGGCTTCCACTTAAGTGAATTAAGTGCATAAATTCAGTGGCGCACATCTGGAATATCTCAGATTCTTCAAGAAAGAAACAGCTCCGAAGCTGTCCACGTCAACCTCCCCCCTTCGAGCTCAGCAACATTCCGAACACGACAGCATGACTGATTCGAGCATCAACCAGACCGTCATGGTCCCAACTCACGTCCTCCAGTCTCTCCTTACCTCTGTTAACAACCTTCAGAATGAAGTCTCCCTCCTCCGGCAAGAGCACAAAACCAACAAAGACGTCGTCAGCACCATCCAAACCACAATCAACGCCGAATTCGATTGTCCGACTGAACTCGGAGCCTTCAGCGTCTTCCTTCGTCTTCGGATCGAAGTCCGACACATGATATGGGACAGCGCACTCGAGACACCACGGGTAGTCGGTGCCAGGATCGTTGTACAAGACGGAGGCGATGCGGAGGAAGTTTTGGTACCGACAGCACCGAATTCTCCGATTCTGTTTGTGAACAAGGAAGCGCGTGACTGAGCCAAAAAGATACTGGTCTGTTTCACGAATACAAACGCCAGCAATAGGGGCCGCGTTCCGTTGCTTTATCTCAATCCTGAGGTTGATACGCTTTGGGTTGTCAACTACACACCCGAGCGAGCAAGACAGGAGAGGATCACGGATTCTGTTGTATTTGGGAAATATTCGCAGCTTCGCAAGATCGCGATTCCATTCAGAACCTGGAAAAGCTTTACATGGGCCGCAGGTGGAGAGGAGGAAGACAATGCTGCGCGGTTCCTGACGCTATTCCACGACAAAGGAATCGAGGAGATCGTTCTAATGCCTGGCGAGCAGGAAGACGCTGCTGAGAACACAGATATCGTTCTTGTCAGACCGAGGGAGATAGTGGAGTTTTACATGGATGAGGACTGGGTGCAGGAGCTTAACGCCATATATGTATGGCCAAGTGATGAGCTTTTGCGGTGGTCGCGTGCAGAGAAGTACACGAACGAGATCCTCGAGACTATTTTAGAGATCTACATGCAGGCCCAGTCAATCACCAAAGACAATCCTGTCAATTCACACAATAACGTACACAACGTTGTGCTACAGTGGGCCAAAGGAGCTTGGAAAGCACCTGTTTTCAAGTTCATGGAAGCAACAACCCGAGAAGAGCTTGTTAGGCTCAATTTAAACATCTGAGATCTTCCAGGCGTACATAATTACAGAGCATGGCGAGAGCGGCAATTGCAAAGTGTATCATAAGGGGCATGGACAAGGGATGTCACAGCACCAAGTATCACGACATAGCATGTATAAAAGTAACGAGAGCATACGAGCATAACATGAGTAATAAATGAGCATAGAGTCACAATGTTGGAAGTAAATTTAGTATTTATGTTGTCACTATACCTCTCCAAGACAGATTAGTGGGATCCAAGCGATCCCTCCCAGGATTGAACCCAGTCAGATACGCTCAGTACCGGCTGCTAAACGTGAGACTACAAGGGTCCCGTGTGAAATTTTACCTGTATGCATCTAATGCTTTTCACTGTCCAGTCCGAGTCATCTTCGGGTTCTTGGCGAGACCTGTCAATGCAAATTTTGATATTGCGTTCATATGACCGTTGAGCCCGATCAAGTGGTAGCAACCTCACGTTTGGAGTACTGCTCTCCCATCAAATGTGGAAGCCTGCTCGGCTTGCTGATTTCTAACAAGCTTCATATCTCCCCCTTCCATCATCTTCCAAGCAATAACTTCATTTTCATCACCAACAGCACCTGCTTCCAAGGGAGAATCCAAAATATAATTTGGAATTTCGGAGCGGGCTTGACGAAGGTCACGTATGCACCGGCTTCGCAACATCTCTTTCAGACTACTGCCATGAGCTCTTGTACTTTGAAATTCGAAAAATCTCGCATAAGATGCATCATCTCGCAAAAGAGCGCCTTTTGCCAATATATAGCAGGCAACGCAAGCTTTCAGATTTCGAGGTCTCTGTATTGACTACCTCTAAATAGGTACCACGCTGCTATTTTAGGCACATCCTCTTCATCAGCATATTGACTTCTGTCTTCATCTCGCTGGGCTTGGTATTCCGTGATATAGTTGGTCGCCGCCGCATCCATCATGTCCCAGGTCTTCTGTTCAATCTCTACTGTGGTGACCGGCTCGAATATGGAGTGCGGGTTTATAACCTTGCTCGGAGCAGCACGGGGTCTGATCAAAACAATATCTGGTGATTTTGCCGCATTTTCACAGTATCCCCAACAATTAGGAATACTTCTTCGGTTCCCATTTCTGCCAGGTGTTGCATGCTTTTAAGATCTCCATTCCCCATGCCGAATAGCATCATACGGTGCCAAGTCTCATAACCAATTGCAAGCTTGCGTATGGAGGTGGTCTTTTGGCCGTAGCAGCTATATCTTCTCAGGTATGGGATCAATTCACCATCTGGATAGTGGTTGTAGGGGTCGATCCAGATAGTGTCAACATTTGAATTGAAGAAAATAGCGGGGGGGGGGGGGGTCGCGGGGTTGAAGTTGAAGCCGTTGATGTAGCTTGAGCGGTGAGGCTGGAGCGAAAATATTTTGTGCAAAGCTTCGCGACGAGCCTCTTTGCAGACTTCGAGGAGGCAGTGACGGCCCGTAGTGGTTGCAGTCAGGTGGCGGAATGGGCTTCTGGTGAATTCTTCGAGCGCAACAATCTGTGGTACGTTAGAGCAATGTCGCCATACCATTCGTTGAATTTCTAGAGGTAGCTTCGGAAATAAAGCAAATTCCAGGCCGGAGTTGATCTGCAGTCTGAGGATATTCTTTTCCATAACACGTTGCTCTTGTCGAAGTCCCTGATTTTCCTTGTTCAGCTCGACGATGGAGCATTGGAGGCTATCAAGGGTTTTCTGGAGTTCTTCATTCTTATTCTTCAGCTCCACGATTATACTTCGAAAGCCATTGAGACTCTGCAGAAGCGAGGTCAGTATGTCTGCCGGAATTTGGATTGCTGCGCCAGATGCTGCTTCTGCAATTTGAAGGAGCTGGTTGATCGCGCTGGTTTGTTGTTCTGGTTCGCGTTGGATGTTGTGGTGCCGCTCGATGTTGTCATCTGCAGCTGCTTCCTCTTTATGTTCAGTCGTTGGAGAGTATGTGGATGCCATGTTCGAGATTGGCAAAGGCTGGTTACGTATGGGAGACTGGGTGTTGAGCGCTTATGATGTCGAGGGGAGAAAAGATCGAAGCTTGATGGTGGGGTGAGAAGGCTTCCTGAACAATCGGATCGTCGCCGTTCTCGATCACATTCGAACAATCGTAACTAACTCTCAAGGTAGCACTGCGAAAGTCTGCGTTGACGTAAACAATGCGACGAAGCTTCCCAGGAGGATGAGGAGGTGGAAGTGGTTTTCGTGGTGGTTGAAAGAAGGGAGCCCGTATTTAAGTGGTAGTAGAGGACCACCTTCGAAAAAAGGCGACCCGATGTCCGCACCTTAGATCTAAAAAGTGATAAGTAGCGAAGGCAACTGGCCCCGCTTGTGCTCTCTCGTCGCTTCCATTTTTGTCGCACGTGAGGCCCACGCAAAATTATATCCTCAATTAGCCGAAGCAAAAACAAATCATGCAGACCACAGAACAGAACGGCAAAAGCTCACAAGGCAACCTCGCTTGAACCGTCGGGCTCGAGTAGAAGAGAGGGTGCACAAGTTACGAAAATCCCCTGGCCCTAAAGGATTTTACTTCGATTCGGAAAACTCCCCGAGACGCCAGGGCCTACTTGGCCTTTGCTTCCAACGTCTCAGTTCCAACAAGATCGGACTTGTTTAAAGCCGGGTTCGTGGCTCAGTCATCCGCGTGCGGGCTAGTTGCAGATAGGGTTGTCGCTGCGGTAGTTGTTAGTGAACCTGAATAGTTTGGGTGGGAAATTTGTTTGGGGAAGACTTACACGCCTCGAGGCTCGGGGTTGGCGTGCTCGAAAATCGGTTATTTGAATATATGACGTCCGGAGCGTCGTTGGGTGCTAAATCACATGATAATGGCGGAGCCACAAGAATAGAGTAGCCTCTAGCGGAGACGTCTGGGTGTTCATCGCTGAGGCGGATATATGCACCGAGCAGCACTTTCGTCATAAGAGCGAGCTGCCTGGTACGATGGCATGCATCATAATGCATCGCAGTGTACAAGGTGACTGATGGAGCAAGAGGCACCGCAGCAAGTTCGCAGCATATTGTCGATGAATGGCTGTCACACAGGATGAACAGCAGCAACATGGCGCCCACTTCGCGATCAGCTGCGCGTAAAAATCGTGCACCCCACAAAGAGATGTCGATTGTAGAAATAAATCGATGCCACGAGATTGTGTGATGATCTACTAAAGGAAAGTTCCTACGAAAGGTTCAGATGGAAGGAGCGATGTCGAGCAGGCTCGTCCAACCTTCTGCAACCAGCATTTCCAGCACGCATGGTCACCTCGATCACACACAAGCCATCGAACCACGAACTGGAGACCGAAGTACGGCAAAAGCTTTACACAGCAGCATCTTGGACACGAGGAGTCTGCATTGGGAAGCTAGATGCTCCGAGATCTGCTGGCTGAGCAGGAAGCTACGCAAGAATCGACGGACTCGAGTGGTCAACGCCTCTTCATCTCTGCATAAACACTCATCAAACATCCATACATGCAAGTAAATGATGCCAAAGGACATCAATCTGCGGTACAGTCGTCCGAAGTCGATGTCTCAAAATTAGGAGTAGCAGATTCCTGGCACGTGACTGCGAGCATCTGATCTTCTAGCATCGCATTAAACAATTATTAAATGAGGATCAATCCAAAAAGCAGAGCAAACAAGTCGATTGGCTTGTGGAAAACAAAGTTCTATGCAAAGACAGATACCACGGGAAATATCCAGTGGTATATGCGAAGCCGAGGGTCAAAACACAAGGCCTGAAGATGGACCCCGCATTTCCACCTGCATGGTCATACTTCAGATGATTTATGATCTACTGCGAGGCTCTTCCCAGATTTCTGTTATCGCTTACAAGTATTGAAGCGCTCTTATATGGACGAATGTTGGGATCTGGGCTGTGTTCGACCGTCGTAACTGATCAAACTCGGCATGAAAGGCTGCAGCCGGGACAATGCGCCGATATGCCTCGATCATCTATGATTTCCACCTGGGATCTGGAGCTCTCGTTTGGACTCCGCATTTCCCATGCTATGGCGTATCATTTTGTGTTGGATGGTAACTTAAGAGTTTGGGCGAAGAGTGGTGTGGTTCGTCCAGAACGGGAAATCTAACATGCATGCATGAAGACATGCAGCATTGACCATTGCGGCATGCAATAAGCATAAACATATTTCAGATCGTCTATGATCGTAACCAAGGGTTCGGATTTTATTCCGGTGTCGCTTGCAAGTGCAGATGTCGTTTATAAAGAGAGGTTTGGATCTGGAATGAGCACTGCAACGCCGCAACGTGCTTGCATGACGAGATTCAGCATTGACCCCGCACCAAGCATAAAACATATTTCAGATCGACTATGATCTGCTCCAGGACTCAGAAGTTTCTTTCGTTGTCAGTTGCATGTGCTGGCGTTCTGTTGAGAGAAGAGGAGGGTGCTCTTGATGGAGTGAGGTTGGAATTGATCTGGGGCTCTGCGGGACAGCCCCACCTCGGTACGTCAACAGTGGAGATTACAGCGGCTTGCCTCGTTCTATATTAAGCAGCAATCAAACTTTCCTCGTATATCCCACTCGAAATCAACTTCAGCATATCTTAAAAGCCCATGACAAGGTCGAGGTCAGCTGTCTCAGGCGTCGAGATCTGGGGAAGCGGAAGTTTGGGCTCAACCTCTCAAGACAGTCCATATCACGAGGCTCTTAAGTGTTTCAAAACAGTTTCGAGCCCGATATCGCTCTATGGTAAGCTGCCCATCAATCAATACTGATTGGGCTACGGTGAGATTAACATTTCTCAGCCTTAGGATACCGCATGAACCAACTGATTGGTAGCACCGAAGCACCGGGGTCAACCTAATCCTGACATCCAGCAAGGCACAGTCCCTGTTTCGTTGGACATTTGTGAGCTTTGGCCTCTTTCTCGCGCGCCTCATTTTGAGTTCCCCACCAGGTCGTTCCCAGTTATCTGAAGCAAGTGGTTTAGATTGGAAGTTGTTACATTGCAAGTCACATGACCAGAGCAGTCGAGCTGCTCTACCCACTCTTATTCTGTACCCCTATTCCCCCTCTCCCGAATTCGCTGGCCTGCATGAACACCCACTCTGTCCCGCCTTACCGGTGACTGCAGTACAGCAGTATGACATGGAAAAGCAAGCATGCCACCGATGCCACCGAACCGCCCTCTCTTCGAATCATCTCTCGCACCCCACCTGTCAGGAGCCAGAACAGGCAGCCCAAGCAGCGGAATATCAGTTTCACCGCCGCCAAAACCCAATTTTTTGCAGGGGAGCCTTGGCGCGTGGAACACGTCTCTCCACCGACGTGCAACCGAACAGCGCATTATCATTTTCGCGCGCTGCTGTCGAGGATCAATCACGCATGAACCTTACAACTAAGCATCCTTAACAGCCCAAATATACCCAATTGCCGTGCAGCCCAACCCCAGCAAATGGTGAGTCTGATGTCGCTAGGTAAGAAAAACTCAATCATTCCCTTTATTTTCTCTCTGTCTGCATCCTCAATATCGATGAACGACCATCCCTCTGCGGCACCATGGCACCACCGAGCACTCGACCACCATCCCGACCACCCATAACCAGTCGAATCAGATCCTCCTTCGAGAAGCGCCGGAAATCGAATGAGCTGCAAAATCCGACATACACGAATGGCAACAGCATCCCCTTCGTCACGCAAGACCCCGACGCCTTTCGCAAAGCAATCGAGGAAGCTATCAACAGCGAACCCTTCCAAAATGCGATCGCCGCCAACCTTGCGAAGCTCATTAAGCCTTCAATCAAGTCTGCTTTGGATACAATACAGCCGGTAGTGGAGGCGGTGTACAATCATGAGGTGCTGCTGAGGAAGACGAATCGCAGCGTGGAGGACATCCTGGATCGGCTGGAGCCGAATACTGAAGGGTATGCGCATCAGCGCGATTCGGTCGTTGAACCGCTCGACAAAGAGGTGGAAGCTCCTCCTGCTGCAGATGTCGCGGATGAAACAAAACCTGCAGAGGAGACAGAAAAAGCCCCGCCAGAAGAACCTGCTCCACCAGTATTCCGGGAGAGAGCAATTGCCCGTTCGGCGCCATCTACAGACTTCACACAGTTCAAACGGTTGCTGGACGAAAGCAATGCCCGCACAGCAAGATCCCTCTCCGAGCTCTCGAGCTCCGTCGAAGCTGGCAATGGCAAAATCGTGGAAGCGCTGCAGGGCATCAGTAGCTTACAAGCTGCACTTGGACCTACCAAGGAGAGTGTCGATGCGCTGAAGGTCTTCTCAGAGCAATCGACTACGACGGCCTCGGTCATGCAAGCTCAATTGGACCAATTGAGCGCGGATATCGGCCAAATCATCGATTCCATTGGTGCTGACCTTGGGAAGAATGTGCAAACGCTGCACGAGAAGGCTGGAGCTCAAGATACTTCGCTATTATCCTCGCATACCACCAAGTTGGATGCCATTGCGACTGATCTTGGAGCGCTGAAAGCCCATTCGGACACAACGGAGAAGATCGAAGCTATTTCCGCAGAGCTTACTGGGCTGAAGGGAAGTGTCGACGCTGGCATTTCGTCGAACACCGCTTGCTTTACCAGTTTAGGCTCCCAGATCACCAATGTCCTAAACACGATCGAAGGCCATACGGAAACCCTCGGTGAAATCAAGGACAAGGGAGCACATCACGAAATTCTGGCTGCCTTGCAACAATCCAATGATTCTCATGCCGCCCATGCTACAGCACTGGACGAGATCAAAGAAAGGTCTCTTGCTACAGCTCCGGCAACGACTTCAATCCCCGAGGGAAGCTCGGATACAGCCGCGGCTTTACAAGATCTCAAAGCAGATCTTGACTCTTTGAAAGAGAATATCACTGCAGGACTTACCGCCAACAACGAGAACGTCACGGGCCTGGGCACCAAGATCGACAGCGTCCTATCAACAGTCGAGGCGCACAAGTCGGCAGATGCAAGTCCTGAGATTTTGGCCGCTGTGCAGCAATCGAACGAATCCCATGCTTCTCACGCAGCTGCCCTGGAGGAACTCAAGTCTCTCGGCGCAGGACCGGGTCCTGCCGCTGAGACTGGTAATCTCGCAGCTTTGGAGACCCAGGTAGGCTCTATTGCTAGTGTGCTTGATGCACATACTGCCGCTCTAGACGAGATTAAGGCTTCCAGCAATTCTCATACCACGGCTTTGGAAGACGTCAAGTCAATTGCCTCTGCGCCAGCTTCAGCTGACCACAGTGCCTTGGAAAGTCAAATTGGAGCCCTGGCTGCTACTCTGGAGACTCATACCTCGGCTTTAGATGAAATCAAGTCTGCAAGCACTTCTCATACGGCGGCCCTAGAAGGTGTCAAGTCGCTAGGCTCGGAGCCTGCTCCAGCTGACAACAGTGCTTTGGAAAGTCAAATTACTGCTCTGACCGCATCTCTCGAAAGCCACAAGTCGACTCTGGAAGAAATCAAGGCTGCCAGCAGCTCTCACGCCACCGCACTGGATGAAGTCAAATCGCTTAGCTCAGCACCAGCTACTGCCGACAACTCTGCCTTAAAAAGCCAGATTAGTACACTAGCTGCTACCCTTGATACTCATACCTCTGCGTTGGATGAGATCAAGTCGGCTCACGGCTCACATGCAGCAGCTTTGGATGAGATCAAAACTGCTAGCACCTCTCACGGCGCCGCACTAGATGAAGTCAGATCTCTTAGCTCAGCGCCAGCCGCCGCCGACAACACGGCATTGGAAAGCCAGATTAGTAATCTAGCTGCTACTCTCGAGACTCACACCTCAGCGTTGGATGAGATCAAGGCTGCTCACGGCTCACACGCAGCAGCTTTGGATGAGATCAAGACTACCAGCAGCTCTCATGCTGCAGCTTTGGAAGGACTGAAATCCCTCGACTCAGCGCCGGCCCCAGCTGCAGTTGATCTCTCTGGCCTAGAAAGTCAGATTACTGCGCTGACAGCAACACTCGAGACACATTCTACTGCTTTAGATGAAATCAAATCAACTGGCGGGTTACATTCCGTAGCATTAGACGAAATCAAATCGACGGGCGCCTCTCATGCGGCAGCACTAGAAAGTGCGAGATCTCTCGGTGTAGAACCAACCCCTGCTACTGATGACAATCACTTAGCAGCTCTTGAGACACAGATTGGTGCTATTTCTGCAACCCTTGCATTGCACACCTCCACCTTGGACGAGCTTAAAGCTGAACATGGCTCTAACCATGCGGTTTTGGTCGGCTCCCTTGAGGCTCATACCTCAGCTTTGGACGAGCTCAAGGGCACGACTGCATCCCATGCCGCTGCGTTGGAACAAACTAGGTCGATTATCGAAGCTCCGCCTGCAACAGACAACAACAATCTTGCACCTCTCGAAACTCAAGTTGCCGCTATCGTCGCCACTCTCGAGGCTCACACTGCGGTCTTAGATCATATCAAGGCTAGCGGGTCTTCCGCAAGCACGGAAGTCGTGCCAACAAGTAGCCCAGAGGCTCTTGAGGGTCACCTTAGCACCATCATTGAAACGCTGGAAGCTCACACTAATCTGCTCAATGAGATCAAGGACGATGTTAGTGCTGAAATTCTCACCACACTTCACGGCATCGGTCAATCGCAAACACAGCACGGTGATATGCTTTCTGAGATTAGAGAAGCAGATGTCAGTGATGAGATCTTGACATTGCTGCATGCACATGGCGAATCACATACCGGCCACGGCTCAACTTTGAACCAGATTCATGAACAAGTCAAGGCCTTGAACGAGTCACAGGCTGCTCATACGACAGCTCTTGACGAGATTAAACCAAGGTCTGTTGAGTCTGCGCCTGCAGCCGAAAGCAGCAATTCGGGTGCTCTAGAAGCAAAGATTGATGGAATTGCTAGCACCTTGGAAGCACACAATACAGCTCTGTCATCTATCCAGGAATCGCATGCCTCACACACCGCAGTGCTGAAAGAGATCGCAGACGCAACTGAAATCTGCAATGAATCACATGCTGATCACGCTATTGCACTGTCAGAGATCAAGGAAATCAGCTCCGTGTCGAACGAGGCTCACTCGTCTCACATTGCAAGCCTCGCAGACATCAAGGAAGCTACTGCAAAGTCGAATGAAGCACAGGCTTCTCATACTGCTGCGTTGGAAGAGTTGAAATCGATCCAAACTAGCCATGTTCCAGATACTTCTCGCTCAGAGAGCCCAGATATTGCAGGACTCGAAACACAGCTCAATTCGATCATCACCGCCCTCGAACGGCAAACTGCAACTCTATCCTCGCTCAAAGAAACAACTTCGGATAATTCAATATCTGAGGCTGTTCTAGAAACGCATGAGCTGCTCACTTCCCACACCGCATTACTCAACACTATCAAGGATAACTCCTCCCATGAAGATATTTTATCCAATATCTCGGATCTCAAGGCCCTCGTGGTAGAGTCAAAGTCCGGCATCGATGAGCACTCAAATCTCGTCCGAGATCTTCATTCCGACACCAAGGAATCACACTCCAACCTCACATCCGCCATCGCAGGCCTCGCAGCAGGCGCAGGAGCCGGCGCACTCGCCTCCCACGAATCCGACAACTCCTCAGAAATCCTCGCCGAAGTAAAGTCCGTGAAAGAGAAAGTCGATCTAGTAGTAAGCCAACTAGAGATCAACCACACGACAATCACGACCAGCATCACAACCCTTAGCGACGAGCTGAAAGCCGAGATCGATGCATCGGGCACCCAGATCACAGAGTCCATCACAAGCATGGACACCGAGCTCGAGCTCAAAGCTTTCACAGTCGATCTCACGCCCTTCACTTCCGCCGTCGAGCACACCAGTCAAGTCATCAAAGACCTCTCGTCTCAAATAGAGAACCTCGAAAGCCACATCGAGAACAACACCTCCAAGATCAACGAGATACACCAAGGTGTACATCTCAATGACACAGGTATCTCCCAGCTACAAGAGCATGCTGGGACAAGAGAGGTTGTCAGTCAAGCAGTGCCGGAGGGGGTGTGGTTTGGAAGCGGGAGCCCAAGTGCGAAGCGTCTGTCGAATCCGTTTGAGCATTCCAGCCCTCCAGTTGAAGAGCCTGAGGAAGAGGAAGAGCATGAGACGCATAGTCAGGTGCTCGAGGCGATTCCCGAGGTCGATACCCCGCTAGAAGAGAGCCCTGTTAAGGATGAGTTTGACGGTGAGACGAGGGAACCTACGATACTGGAGGAGGATGGGCCTGTTGAGCCTGAGGTCGAGCAGCATGATGCAGTAGAGGAGAGCGCTCCCGCAGAATCTGAGATCTCGCAACATGATGTGGTTGAGGAGAGCGCTCCGATTGAACCTGAAGTCTCGCATGAAGAGGCTGAGCCCGAAAGTGCTCCTACCGATCCCGAGATCTCACATCTGGAACTCGATCAAGAAGTCCCAGCGGAAGTTCATCCCGATGTCGTACCAGAACATGAAGAGATCCCGGAAGCTGGACATGATGCAGCTTCTGAAGCTGTCGAGCGCGAAGTGGCACTGGAGCCGGAGGCTTTAGAGGAGAGCAGAGAAGTTCCTGCCGTAGCGGAGCCGGAGCCGGAGCCGGAGCATGTGGACGAAAGCAAAGAGGCACTTGCAGAGCCTGAAGCGGTTGAGCCTGAGGAGGTGAAGGAGGAAGAAAGTGCTCCTGAGCCTGTTCCCGAACCTACCGAGGAAAGTAAGGAGGAACCTGCAGAGCTTGTTGAGCCCGAGGAGGTGAAGGAGGAAGTGCATGTTCCTGAGCCTGCTCCCGAAGCCATTGAAGAAAGCAAGGAGGAGCTTCCAGAGGCTGAGGAGGTGAAGGAAGAAGAACCTGCTCCTGAATCTGCTCCTGAATCTGCTCCTGAACTCGTCCCCGAGCCTCTGGAAGAAAGCAAGGAGGAACTTGCACAGCCTCACAGTACTAAAGCTAAGGAACCGGAAGGGGAGGCATCTGTCTTGCCTGAGCCTCTTGGAGAGAGCAAGGAGGAGGTTGCAGAGTCTCACCCTATTGAGCCCGAGGAAGTGAAGGAGGAAGAACCTGCTTCTGAGGGCTTACCTGCTGCTCACGAGGCTGTGCCCGAGGAAAGCGTACCCGTCAGCCACGAAGAAACTGCCGAGGAAACTATTCCTCCGAAACATGAAGCACCGGAAGCCGAAGAGGAGGCGCCGATTGCTCGCGCGGAAGAGCATGAGCCCGTGGTCGTAGAAGACGAGCCGACTCATGAAAACGCTCCTTCGGAACCAGAAGTTCATCACGAGCCTGAAGCGGCTGAAGAGCCTTGGGAAATGGTTTCGGAACAAGAAGTCTCTCACGATACACAAGAGCCTGTGTCGGAGCCAGAGGCTCATCACGAACCTGACGCAATTGAGGAACCTCGAGAGGCAGTCCCAGAGCAGAAAGCCTCTCACGAGACACCAGAACCTGCCTCGGAGCCAGAGGCTCATCACGAACCTGAAGCGGCCGAAGAGTCTCGAGAAATAGTTCCAGAGGAAGAAGTCTCTCACGAAACATCGGAGCCTGTCTCGGAACCTCAAGAGCCAGAACAGGCCCACGAGAGTGTACTTTCTGAGCCGGAAGCTCCCCACGAGCCCGATGCTAGTGAGGAGCCAGAAGGGGAGAAAACGGAACATGAAACTTCTCACGAAACTTTAGAGCCGGATCCAGTCTCAGAACCACTTGAACCAGAGCCAGAAGAAAGCCACGAACCTGACGGGGTTGAGGAACCTCAAGAGGTGGTTCTAGAGGCGGAACCCTCTCACGACACACTAGAGCCAGAACCCCATGAGAGTGTGCTTTCGGAGCCAGAAGTTCACCACGAGCCGGAAGCCAGTGAAGAGCCAGAGGAGGAGAAAGTGGAACCCGAACCTCCTCAGGAATCGTCAGATCCAGATCCAGTCTCTGAACCACATGAACCAGAGCCAGAGGTGGAGCCGGTCGAGGAGCATGCAGAAGCAGTTCCAGAACCCGAAGCCGTTCCCAAAGTCCCTGAAGCAGAGCCTCTAGAAGAACACCACGCAGCCCCCGAACCCGCACACCTCCACTCAGCCGAAGACCTCGAAGACTCTGAACTTCCTCCCACCACACCCTCTCACGAAGCGTCACACGAGACAGAACACCTCGATCCCACGCCGCCCACCTCCCCTCTAGAGCACGAGCCCGTCCCCGTGCTCTCCCCGTCCACCCAAACAAACCCGTTCTCAGAACCAGAACCAGAAGAAGAAGATCTAGAGAGCGCATCAGCATCAGCGTCTACAAGCGCAATCGCAAGTCCGATGTCCGGGTCTTTTACCGAGCATGCGGACGCAGCGGGAGCGGGAGCGGGAGGGAATACCGGGAAAAAGAAGAAGGGGAAGAAGAATAAGAAGAAGAAGGAGAAGGTGCCGTTTGTGTTGGATGGCGAGGAGCCTGATGAGTAGATGGATACTAACGCATGATCGCATGATTTTCTTGCTGGTTTATAGAAAGATTGGATGGAAGGGTCGGATGGATGGATATGGACATTATATATATTTCTTTTCTGGTATGGGTTGGAACGGTTAGGAAGGGAGGAATTTTCGGACTGTTTATATACCAGGGTATATCTCATACTCCTTCTAGTCGAAGGTTTTTCTTTTCAAGATTGGTAGAAATGTAGGAGGTGAGGCAAGACTGAATAGATCGATTTTTGTTCAGATTGTACTGTACTAAGGCAGGGTCAATGTGATTTAGCTGGTCTTTCCACTCCCGTTCCTTAGTCTCAGTTGTCGTTTCATGCGATTCGATGATCAAGCTATCGAGGGTATGTAGTTCCTGATTAGTATGTTCTAGAGCAAGAGAGTAGGCAAAGAGCCAGCAAAGTATCAATTTGCGTATGATCGAAAATCTCATCAGGAAAGATAATTTCTCACAGCAGATCTCCCTCAACCATCCCTTATTCACCAAAGCCCCCTGATACCCCAAAATTCCCCACCACCAGTGTCCTAAGCATTCTTCTCATAGAACTCCCTCACAGCGCTCGCCGTCTCCTCGGGACTCTCTTCCGCTAGAAAATGCCCCACATCCCCCTCCAACCCCAGCGTCTCAAGATTCCCGTTCCCCATCCACTCCTCCCAAATTTTCCTAACATCATACCTACCCCCTAAATATTTCTTCGAATAAACCACCAAAACATCCCCCTCCACCTTCCGTCCCTCCCTCTGATCCTCCACCTGCTCCCTCACATCCTCCATCGCACCCGCCCTATAATCATCACAACTCGCCCTCACCACCCTCTCTTGCTTAAAACTCGCCGCATACACCTCCACCGCCCCATCCTCCTCAAATTTCTCCCGTCCAGCAGAAGAACTCCCCATCCAGCGAGCAAGACACATTCTCACCCAATTATCGCCGCCTTGGGCTAAAATCATGGTAGTAGCGAGCTCGACGTTCGCGAGGAAGGACCAGTGGAAGGAACCTGTGTTGACGAGGGGGGAGATGCAGGATTGCCATTGGACTAGGGTGGGGACTATGTCGAGGAGGATGGTGCCGTGGATGGTGAAATTTAGATGGGTGGGGAGGGTGGACGAGGAGAAGTCGACGGCGAGGCGGTGGCTAATGCGGGCGCCGCGGTCGTGGCCGAGGAGGATTAAGGGAATTGGAGAGCTGGAGGAAGGGAGAAGGGAAGACAGGGTTGCGAGGAGGGAGTTTCCGGTGCTGCGCTTGTCGTGGGGGCCGGGGAGGGGTGCGGATCGTCCGTAGCCGGGGACCTGGGGGTGTTAGGGGGGTTGGGATGGGAGTGGGAGTGGGAGGGAGACTGACGTCTGGGATGAATATGGGGATGGATGAGGGAAGGAGAGGGATGAGCTTGAGTTTGTTAGCAGGCAAGTCTTTGAGTCGAGGAGTACTTGCATGTCTCCACCTATTGGTTGGAAATCAGAATCTCTGCATACAGCAACCCGTTTCAAGGCTTGAATGAAATAGACAATCAAGACTCGAGTATATATAGAAATGTCCAATAAAGACAAAGAGAAACATGAGACGAGAAAACTCGATATCACTGACATGAAATTCCTGACGAAGTGTTAGCGTGGTTTCTTCACTTCATCACCGCGACATGAAAACTCACGTTTGGGGATACCCATGAATGAGAACCAAGATTGGCTTGGAACCATCATAGTTTTCCAGCCCTCGTTGGCAGTAGAAAGTCTTATCCACCGAAGCAGTTGTGATATTACTCGTAAGACCGAGCGAGGCCATGAGGCTGACATCGTGGGTAGTTGGCATCTCGCCGACTTCGCTCTCGTTGAAGATATGTGCTGGAAAGTCGATCTATAAGACCAACGATGAACAGTTCGTATAATTCGTGAATGGTATCTTATTTAAGACGATCTATTGAAGGCCGTGAGGAATGATGACCATTTACCCCGACTCCGTCACTGCGATGCCGGAGCCAAACTTCACGTGATATGTCGTCCGAACTCCTCCCCGACGTTTACACGTGCCGCTTTTGGATCACTTCCCACCTCATCTGCATCATGGCGTTGCTGCCCGAATTCCGTCTCCTCCATTGTTATAACCAGGTGTCCTGGTTTCTCTTCATGCTCCTCGACCTTGATCCACTTCGGCAGACGCCACTCTAGACCCTCTTCAATTCCATCTTTCAAATTGTTAGTCTTGCTCGCTGTTCCCAGAGGTAGGGAATACTGACTCCATTCGAGATACACCAGTTCCATTATCACACCCATCCAGATCGTGATTCCTACGATCTGCCCGAATCCCCAGCCCTTTAAATCGACGTATGGACTGGTGAAAAGTTGCGAGAAGAGGTAGAACTCAATGCCATAACATGTTAAAAAGAACAGAATGACGATGGAGTGGAAACCAACGGCAGTCCAAAGCTGGATGCGGTGGTTGATGCTATTGGCGCGATGGACATCATCAGCAGTAAATCCGCTCTTGCTTCTCATTCCAGCAACAAGTCGGTTTGCGACCTCTCGGGTTAGCATTGACCACCAAGTTGTCGACTCGGTTACAATTTTCCAGATTACCAGGCTCCCGCCGACAATGTCCATCATGGACATGATGATTTTGTAGTAAAGCACAGCTACTGTGTTAGTAAAGATGAAATCATTTGCACCGATGACGTAACATAGAGCAGCTGGGCCGACGCCCCCACATGCGGCAACTCCCAGATCAGGAGCCGCCGTATACGTCGTAAATGTATTGATAATGTGTATTCCGTTAGCCGTAGATAGGACCATGGAGATGACGGATAAGCCGATCATGTACCATGACCTTTTGCCAAAGGTCATAAGGGTGTATAGGGTCATTGCAACTGGTATGAGGCCATCGACGCTCACAATGAGGAGGAAAGTCTGGTCGACGAAAATTACCGGCGTCGTTTTGGAGTAGACGATGACAAAGGTTGCGATCTGGAGAGCAAAGGTAAAGTAGCACTGTGCCTTGTGAAAGTCCGCCAGCGTGGCACAGATGACGATGTATTGATCCTCCGCCGTTTTCCCATGTTTTTTCTCCTTTGCTTCGGAAGGTTCGTCGTGGAGAGTCAACCCTGTCAACCCTGTCAACCCGCGATTCAGGGTGGGTTTCAAAAGCTGCTTTTGCTTCCTGTAAACTCCATATCCAAGAACAGCCAAGGCTATGAATCCGAGCAGCGCGATAACGTTCTGGGTGAGATATGAAAGAAGGATCTACAATGCTTAGCAAACTATGTTCTGAGCTGAGATCGGGGGAAAGCTCGTACACCAACACCAGCAATGTCAGGATTTGCTGACTGGACATTCGGGGTACAAAGCTTGAGCCAGCATTTCGCGACACCTTGAGCAGACAGCTCATAGTTGCCAGTCAACAAATTGCCCACGTTACAAATATCACTAACAGCGCACTCAGCTTGAGCAGCACAGTAGCTAGTCAAACATGTGGTATAAGTTGAGCGAAGACTTAAAGCTATCTGTTCCGAATCATTTGACAAGAAGGTAGCGTCACTCGCATTCGTAACCATGGAACCGCTTGCTAAGTTGCGAGTGATATTCGCATAGAGCAGACAACCAACGAAGGAACCCAACGCAGATTCGCCTGAAAATATGGTCTCAGGAGACGAACAGGCCTCTGTCCAATTCGAGATAGTATCTATTGGTAGGTCCTTGAATGGAGTGTTCAGGTAGTCGAATAAACCTTCAGACGGATCGCCCCCATCGAAAAGGAATGCAGGGATGATGCGGGCATTGGCTTCTGCTACGAAGGTGTTCGCAGGATCGTTGTAAGTGCCTTCTAAGCTGGACGCCATGTTGACAAGAGGCGTAAAAAGAAACCGTGCGTGAGATCTGAAATCTAGAAATGAGGACGAAGATGACGAAGAGGATCCGTACTCGTATATAGATAGGATAAGCTTTTGAGAGGGGCTTGCTCGTGCCTCTCTCCTGCATGGAGGCTAACAGATTGAAGAGGAGGATTTGGGAATTTAGGGATCTCGCTTAGAGACAAGCTCAAACGGCGCAGCAATTCAGGCGTCTTTCCAGCACTCTCGTTGGCCTACTCGCCGCTAGTAGTGCTGAGATGCAGCAGTTCCCTGCAAGCCGAACAAGCCTCCACCCGCCCCCGGGTCCTGGCTGGCAAGCTATTTTTGACCGCCGCACGCTGGGGGCTCAGCAGGGACAGATTGCTTGCGAAATACGCTATCTTGTGAAAATACTCGAGGTGATGGATTCCTCTAAGACAATAAGAGAATGCTCTTTGCGATTACACTGCGCGGACATCTAACTGTGAATCATAAGCACTATTCCAGGAGCGTTCCACTTGAAATACGCTGGCAGCCATTGGCTCCCCTGCCGCGCCGAGATCTCTGTAGAAAATGAGACGATCGTCAGCACGATTGGCCCAAAGCGACTGTGTATACGGATACGCGAGAAACGACAGGGGCCATTCCAGTCGCTATCTCGACAACTCCACCCATGATCCCATCCTTTTGGAGATTGTCACTTGCAGAAATAGACCATCATCCGCCCTCCAGGAAGAGGAAAACATCCACGTCCGTCGCTAACAAATGCAGAAGCAACGTGCCAAAACACCCACCGACCCGCATATCCACCATCTACAAATCCAACACCAACGTCCCCACCCCTCTACTCACGCAGCTTAACATCATACCATTCTTCTCGTCATCCAACAATCCCGTCCCTCTATGTTCCACTCGGCCTTTCCTGACACCAATCCGACACGTGCCACAGTTCCCCACTTCGCAGCTGCTCGCCACATCGAAACCTGCACTCCGAAGAACATCAAGCAGCGACTCCTCTTCCTTGACTTGCAGTTTCTTGTCTTGCGTTCCAATCTCAACAGTGAAAGGATCTCCGCTCGTCGAGACGGCAAATGCTTCTGAGGAGATCTTGTGTTCCGGGAACCCGATCACTTTGGCGGTCTCGCGGACAGCGTTCAGCAATCTATCAGGTCCACAAACATAAATCTGAGTTCTCTCCTTAGCTTTTCCGAGGACTTCGCCGATGTCGATTCTTGATCCATTCTCAGACACGCAGAGCTCGACGCTGTCCCCCAGCGTCTTCAAAATATTTTTCAATGCGATGTCGTCTTCGCATTTCGTGGCATAGTACAGCTTGAACGCCTTCTCTTGTTCTTTCAGCGACCTCGCGCTTGCGAGGAAGGCAGTGATCCCCACACCACCAGCAATGAAGATGTGCTCATCGCACTCATCGTTTGCTCGCAGCGGGAAGTCGCTCGCCATTTTGCTGAATATTAACTCATCTCCGATCTTGAGCTGCTCATGCATGAACTTCGATCCTCCTCTTGAGTTGGCATCGTGCGCAATGCCAAGAGTAAAGGTATTACTGTCGCCTTCTACCACTGAGTAGGCCCTCACCAAGCTCCCACTTGCGGGACCTAATTTGACTCTGACATGTGCACCTGGCATGACCTTGATTGGGCTTTCCGCTGGTTCAACGGCAGAGAAGACAAAGGAGGAGATCTTCTCTGTCTCTTTCCTCTTTTCGAGGAGTTTGTATTTGCTCCATTTCAGTAAGAAAGTCTCCTGGTTTCCGACCAAACGGTCGTCCTCATCACGATAAATTCCTTTCTGAACGCGAAGTCGCTGTGTTGTTGTCAGATATCACTCTTGTGAAGGTCTCTGAATGTTCGAACCCAGAAAAGTAGAAGAACCTGGTGACTTACAAAAATGCCCCTCGTCTCCTCTCCCAAACCGTCAAGCTCCAACAGCTCTTTCATAACATCCATATTCTCCCTTTCCACGTACATATAATGCTGCACTCTACTCAGACACCATTCCGGATTAATCCTCTCAATCAATCTCATCTCATCGCCAGGTCGAATAAAACCCGGCACCAAAATACGATGGTGCCAGCCCGTCATGTTGTTATTCTGGGCTCGGAGCGCCATGTCCCTCACTTCAAAGCGATGATTCAGCTTCAAGCAAGGCTGCCTCGGTTGCGTGACCTGGATCCTGACTCCATTCTCGCCGATCTCAAAGATATCACCAACACATACAGTGTGCTCGTTATATCCATCGTCAGGACTCGTCAGCAAGTTCTCGCCGAAACCTCCATACCGTAGCAACTTCTCCGATTCTGGGAGCTCACGTTTCCAGTGTTGATAGTGGGCGGAAGCATAGTGCATGAATGCTTTCTCAGGTCCGCCGTGGGTGGGAGCACCTTGTGCATCGCCAGTCAGACCCAGCGGCCCAAGGTAGACGGGTTTCGGCGGAAGAGCGACTTTGAAGATTGCGGAGTTGAGATTCGGAATGTTGAATTGATTTTTGATGACTCGGCCAGCACGAAGTTGGAGAACTTTTGTTGGAGGGAGAGGAGAGGTTGGCGTGATTGACCCCATTTTTGAGGGAAGAGCAGTATGCCGAAGGGGTGCTTTGATTGACTTGAGAAGCGCAAGACGAGAAATAAAGTATGTACAAAGAAGAAATGAAAGAAGTGTTGGAAGGAGCTTGGAAATCTAGATCTATATGTCTGGGTTACGCCGAGTATGCGCAAGTCTGACTACATTTAGCTAGGCAGACATCGAGGCATACTTCGGCATCATGAAGCCTTACGGCTATCTGCGGGCTGCTGAGCGGGTAATAGGGTATGCTGCATGTCAGAATCTAGACGGCAACTACCCCATTATCGATTGGAGCTTCAGTATCGTATCAGAAAATAAAAATATGTCCCTCGCCACAAGAACCAACTGTGGTCCTTCAAAAAAGAAAAGCTCGCACAAGCAAATCGGAAGCAAATTGATTTCAATGCGTCTGGAGATGTTCACACGAAACTGACAACGGAGAACTGTTCGATTCCGCGATCAGATGCAGAGAAGGAACGATAGAAAGGGGGGAAATTGCGTCGAGCTGACTATCATTTATAAAATGCATGTTAACTAAGATTGGGATATCGAAGAGATCGGAGGTCTCAGAATCGCTCGTCTAATAGTTGTTCAAGGAAGAAGGAGGTTGAGTTCAAAAATTGGAAAGTATCTCTGTGCACGTGACCATCGGCAGAAAGATTTTCCTAGCCTCCGAAGCCAATCAACAGCTCGAGCTTAATTTTTTGCACCATGAGACATCGATTGCAGATAACCATCCTCATTTTCCTCCCACGACAACGGCCCTCTAACAAGTTACAACCATGGGCCGCGGAAACAAACGAGTAAGTCTATCAATTGTCGAGTCTGTGCAATTCTGATCTTTATCAGGGACGAGGAGGCGGCGGTCGAGGCAGAGGTCGAGGAGGGGGAGGCGGTGGACGCGGGGGTCGTGGCGGGGAAGACAATCGAGTCAGCTTCGAGAAGGTCGAGAAACACAACGAGAAACTCGAAAGATACTACAACGGTGTTCTAGGCATAGAAGACGAGGAAGAGAGATACGATTTCTGGGCTGCATTAAAGAGGGAATTGCCGAACAGCTTTCGCTTCGCTGGTTCCAAAGGGTATGAGCTCTTGACAGCTCAATTGGGTTCTTGCTAATGGTTTGTAGACATGCGCTTGCTGTGCAGAAGCTTCTCAAGACTCGATATGTTCCAGAAATCTCGAAGATCTCTCATTACGATGGCACTCCTGTCGAACCTCCTCAGCCTGTTCTGTGGTATCCTGATGAATTGGCATGGTGGATGACGACCCCGAAAAATGTCATTCGGCGATTCCCGCCTTTCGCTGCCTTCCAAAAATTCTTGGTATCCGAGACAAGTGTTGGAAACATTAGTAGACAGGAGGTTGTCAGCATGATTCCGCCTTTGGTTATGGATTTACAACCTGGTATGACCGTCCTAGACATGTGCGCTGCTCCGGGAAGCAAGGCGGCGCAGTTGCTCGAGATGGTACACAATGGAGAGGAGGCCCGTGTTCGCAAATCGCTCAAGGATCATGCCAAGCAGGATGGCCGATATGCAAGCCCTGAGGTGGAGGGTGTCGATGCGGCAGACTTGGAAGTTGACACCAGCGACAATGGACGAGCTACCGGACTACTCATTGCTAATGATTCTGATTACAAGCGGAGTCATATGCTCATTCATCAACTCAAACGACTCTCGTCGCCCAATCTGATTGTCACGAATCATGACGCCACGATGTATCCTTCAATCAAACTTCCATCTACACCTGAAAATCCAGCCCACAACAGATACCTCAAGTTCGATCGAATTTTGGCCGATGTTCCCTGTTCCGGAGATGGCACGACCAGAAAAAACGCGAATCTGTGGAAAGACTGGAACCCTGGAAATGCCCTTGGTCTTTATATCACACAAGTCCGAATTCTTGTTCGAGCTTTGCAAATGCTCAAGCCTGGTGGACGTGTGGTGTACTCTACTTGCAGCATGAACCCTGTGGAAAACGAGGCAGTCATAGCTTCTGCCATTGAAAGATGTGGTGGTCTAGCAAAAGTCCAATTATTACCAAGCGACGACAAGCTGCCTCTGCTGAAGCGGCGCCCAGGCCTAAAGGACTGGAGTGTAATGGACAAGAGTGGCAAGATATGGTCAACTTTTCAGGAAGTGAAGGATTACGAGGCTGATCGCGGCGCTTCGGTCTACACTGATAGACTAGTGGAAGGCATGTTCCCGCCCACGGATGCCGACATTCCATTCGAGAGATGTATGCGTGTCTACGCACACCTTCAAGATACTGGTGGGTTCTTCATTGCGATTTTGCAAAAGATGTCAGAATTCAGAGCCAAGCCGGAGTCCGACTCAAAGAAAGTGGAGCCCAAGCCAGCAATCATATCAATAGTTGATGAGATAGAGTCGATGCCACCACCGAAAGAGGGAGAGAGTGTTTTGCCGAAAATTGAGGCTGCAGATGCTTTGACCAAGCCACAGGAGTCCAATGATGATATGGTCTCCGCAGCTGCTCGCCAGAATCAGGAAGGCGCAACATCAGATGGCACTCTGAATGGCAGAAAGCGCAGTCTGGACGAGACTGATTTGGGTAACACCGAAGATGATCCCTCGAACAAGAAACTGAAGACGGAAGAAGATGGGTACGACGTTGAGACGAAGATGGAAGAAGACGCGGACGAAGCCGAGATTGACGCTTTCATGCGAACCAAGGGCCTGAGCACGAAAGAGGAGGTGGATGAACCTGCTGAAGAGGGAATGGAGGATAGAAACGTACACTATCCTCCGCCGCCTGGTGCAGAGTTGGACTTGACTACTCGGCCTGGTGATATGCGATCCGACTCGAGACCCACGCAGCAGCGGGAGCGAAACAGGTCTGGCCAGCAATTCGAAGAGCCCTTCAAATACATTGCCGGAGATCATTTCGAAGTCCAGTCTGTGGAGAAATTCTATCATTTGTCTCCGCGCTTTCCTCGTGATCGATTCATGGTTCGAAATGCTCAAGGAGAGCCGGCAAAAACCATCTACTACACTTCTGCATTGATTAGAGATATTCTCACCGAAAATGAGGGGAAGGGCATCAAATTTATCCACGGGGGTGTGAAAATGTTTATGAAGCAAGATGTGCAAGGACCCGACGTCTGTAAATGGAGAATACAGTCGGAAGGTATGCCAATTCTGGAAGGATATGTCGGTGAGGAGCGTGTCGTCCGTCTCTACAGGAAAGAAACGTTCCGGAAACTTCTCATCGAGATGTTTCCTAAACTCGCAGATGATGGATGGAAGAATCTTGGTGAGATTGGAGAGCGTGTCAGAGATATCCCGATGGGCTGCTGCGTTCTCAGGATTGAGCCGAGTAACGACGAGGATGGGTTCGATGAACGAATGGTACTCCCGCTCTGGCGGAGCGCAGCCTCGTTGAATCTTATGCTCGCCAAAGAGGACAGAACTGCAATGCTGTTACGAATCTTCAACGACACGACACCACTTGTCAACAACTCTACAAACAAACAAAAGACCGAAGGCGCCACAAAGACGGAGGTTGATGGGAAAGAGGAGAGAAAGCCTGTTGCACCAGGATTCATCGTCGAAAACGCCGAGGTCAAGGTTGATACGTCCAGTGCTATCGAAGCAGCCGCGCCTGTCAACGATCGCCCAACGAACGCTGAGATCAAGCCGGGTCCATACGGTGTACTTGTAGGCGCTGCTCCAGAGGATCAGCCTATGACTGATGTAAAGGCGGAAAAGATAGTCAATGGAGAGGGTACAGGTGGCCCTGAGCAGCAACTGAATGGAACGGGTGGCGTTGAAGGACAGTTGGGAGGCGTTTCATAGCTGGACGATTGCATAAGTGGGTAACTATACACTCTCGATAGAGGGATGTGCAAGCTGAGTGTATTCTGTATTTACACCAATGAATCAATTATTTCCGTGCCTGTATTATCTGTTTTCGGCAACTTATAACCAAAAGCACACCTCCTGGACCCCGATCGAGTGATCAAGATCCGATGCACTTCAGGGCACAACCTTTTGCAGTATTTGATTTCTGTGAACTTGCGAGAAAATGAGTTTTCGTCCAAAGTTGAGGTTACCTTCCAATTCACCTTGCCGTGCAGCTGACACGTGATTTGATCCATCTCGGCATCATGCCACTTCTCTCACCACACATGCGTGAATCACCCACGTGCCAAAATTCACTATAACCGACTTACAGGCTTTCGCATATAAAATCTCAACTTCTTCCTCTTCGAAAAATCAAAAAGTTGCAACATCATCTTTTCCCACATCAGATTTCGCGATGCCTTCCCCAACACATTCCAGTAATGCAATATCTCATCTGCCTCACATGTCCCTCAAGACCGCCATCATTCAACCGGGCATGTTCAAATCTCCCCCATTCACCCTCGAAGTCCCTGGTTCTCCCCACATAGAAGGGGAGACCATCCCTCGTCGCAACGCCAACTACGTCGACTCCCTCGTCTCACGGCCCTGTGAAGAAGTAGCTACGCTCTTCGACGTACTCCTCCGCTCAGCTGAGAAATTTGGGGATTTGGATGCCGTTGGAACGAGAAAGTTGATTGAGACGCATGTTGAGGTTAAGAAGGTGAAGACGGTGGTTGATGGCACGGAGAAGGAGGTTGAGAAGAAGTGGGTGTTTTTTGAGATGGGAGAGTTTGAGTTTGAGAGTTTTGGAGGATATGTGGGACGTTGTTTGAGGATTGGAGCCGGTCTGAGGAAGTTGGGTCTTGAGGCTGGAGATCGAGTTCATGTCTTTGCTGCTACAAGGTGAGTTTCCTCTTTCGAAGGTATGAAGATGAGGTCTAATTGGCAATGCAGTGCAAATTGGCTGGCTGTATCACATGGTATGTTCCTAACCCATATCCAAAGCTTGAACGAAAGATGACTGATATTTTTATAGCCGCCGTCACACAATCATTGCCAATAGTAACATCCTACGCCACACTGGGCGAAGAAGGCCTCACCACGTCCCTCACCCAAACCAGCGCCAAAGCAATCTTCATCGACCCAGACCTACTCTCCAAATTAACCATCCCACTACAATCAGCTCCAGCCATCAAATTCATAATCTATAACGACCAACACCCCATCTCCCAAACCGAGGTCAAGAAACTACAAGCAACAACCCCAAATTTGACCATCCTGCCTCTCTCCGAGGTCGAAGACCTCGGTAAACAAAACCTAGTAGAGCCAGTCCCCCCACACCCCGAGGACCTCTGCTGCATAATGTACACATCAGGCACAACCGATGCTCCCAAAGGTGTGCCCCTGAAGCACCGTAACCTCGTCGCCGCAATCGCTGGCCTGGACACCACGTTCGCCGAATACGTCGGCCCATCAGACTCTGTGCTCGCCTACCTACCTTTAGCCCACTCTTTTGAGTACGCATTCGAGAACACCTGTTTATACTGGGGCATGAAGATGGGATATGGCTCACCAAGGACATTGTCTGATACCTCAATGCGGAACTGCTATGGGGATATCAAGACGTTTCGCCCGACGATCTTGATTGGTGTCCCAGCGGTTTGGGAGACGATCCGCAAGGGCATTGAGGAGAAAGTTTCAAGGTTGGGATGGGTGAAGAGGAATGTGTTTTGGGGCTCGTTGTGGTTGAAGGCGTTTCTTTGTGAGTGGTTCTTACCTGGTACAGGACTGCTTGATAGGATCGTGTTCAGAAGCGTGAAGTCTGAGATGGGAGGACGACTGAGGGCATGTTTCAATGGTGCTGGGCCGCTGGGTAAGGATACGAGGCGGTTTATCAGTTTTGCGGCCGTGCCGTTGATTAGCGGGTATGGATTGACTGAGACGACTGCGTGAGTTTCCTCCATTTGTCCCAATCCTCTGGAATACTCATTCTAGAACTGGCTTTTGCTAATATTGAAGTAGCATGGGAGCACTCCAAGACCCACTCGAATGGACAGACGACACACTAGGCTCAATCCCTGGCTCCATCGAAATCAAACTCGTCGATTTCGCCGACGCGGGCTACTTCGCCACTAACAATCCACCCCAAGGCGAGATCCTAATCCGCGGCGATCCAGTTATGGACGGCTACTATGGCCCCTCAGCATCTGAGAACGAAGGCGCGATCACCAAAGACGGCTGGTTTATGACAGGTGATATCGGGGAATGGGATGCGAGAGGACATCTGAAGATTATTGACCGTAAGAAAAATCTGGTCAAGACGTTGAATGGGGAGTATATCGCACTTGAGAAGGTAACTACCCATCTCCCTCGATGATATGAGGTTATAGCAGTGTTGACAAACTACAGCTCGAGTCCATCTACCGCGCCTCAAACATCGTCTCCAACATCTGCATCTTCGCCTCCCCGCACCGCTCCAAACCCATCGCCATCATGCTCCCAGACCGTAAACTACTTTCTAAGCTCGCAGAAAGTAACAATATCCGCTCAAGACCCCACGAGCAGCTGGTTCACGATCCTGAGATTAGGGATTTGGTGCTCAAGGAGTTGCAGACTGTGGGCAGGAAGGCGGGCCTGGCGCCGTTTGAGATCATTGAGGGCGTGGTACTGAGTGATGAGGAGTGGAGTTCCCAGAATGGATTACTCACGCCGGCGCAGAAATTGGCGAGGAGGAAGATTGTGCCGCTTTATCAGGCGGAGATTGATGGGGTTTATGGGAAGACGAAGTCTGTGTTGTGAGGGGGGGGGATTTTGCGTGTAAGATATTAGGTGCGTTGCTGGGTCCTGGTTTTTTCGAAATAGAAGCATAGTTTGCGAGGAGTTTCAAGCTCGAATTTTAGTAGCGTGCTGCAATTCGACTTGATGGCTTCGAGAAAGTCACCTCTACGACGAAAGCAGACACTATGCCATTAAATAGAAATCATCTCTTGCGGATATGTTTCCCAATTGGTCCATTAACGTACCGAATGACGAATTTGCGAATTGGTATTTGACGTTTGACTATGCTTGAGTTGATCCTCTACTTCTGTTTCTCGGTTCAGCGCAGTCTCTACTTTTACATTTCCTAAGAAATTATCTTATACAATAGTAACCGCCTTATATTCTCTGGGCTATGGTTACCCAGAAATGCTCCTACACGACCTCTTTTCTCCATGTTCTGCAACTTGGCTCCTATCAGCTCGCTATGTAAGGTCCAAGGCGTCCAGCACAAAGCCTAATAATCTTTTTTTTACTAGAGAAGCGAGGAGAACTCAAGACATGAAAGAGGTGGGCGTGAAAATACGAAATAAAAAAGGTTGTTCAAATGATTGCCTTACCTTTGGATTATGCTTATAATATAAGTATACACTAAAACCTCCCTCTTACCACTTATAGTCCACCCCGGACTCATGTTCCATCAAATCAAAGGTCGGCTTGGCACTGAACCAGCCGGCCCCTTCAGTGCCCACAGTTTTATAAGTGTATGCCGCATCCTTCTCATCAATCTTGATCGTCTCCCCGCCTCTTCCCCCAGCCGCTGCGTCCGCCAAAAGCTGGGCATGGCAACATTTCTCCAAGCTCATAAACCAGAAAATCGTGCTCTCGATCGACCGTCCACATGTCAAAAGGCCATGGTTCTGCAATAAAGCTGCTTTCTTGTTTCCAAGTGCTTCGGCAATAGCAATGCCTTCATCCTCGGCAAGGACAATGCCTCTGAAGGACGAGTATAAAGCGATATCGTTATGGAAAGCGCAGGAATCCTGCGTAATGATATCGAGGTTTCGGCCAAGAGCGCAGAAAGCTCGTCCGTATAAAGAGTGAGAATGTGCGACGCAGTTGATCTCAGGGCGGGCAGTGTGTACTGCGTGATGGATCATATACGCTATCAGAAATTAGCAACCTGTTCATAGTGATCATGGTGCAGAATATAAAGGCATTAGGACCGTACCGGCGGCATTTAGCAAGCGGCAGGGTCCGCCATCCACAACTTTGCCTTCAGCATTAACTCGAATGAGATCTGAAGCCTTCAAAAGTGGCCAGGCGACACCAAAAGGGTTAACCCAGAAACTTGTTGGTTCAACAGGGTCCTATTCATCACATCTTATCAGCTTACGCTACCCCGCGCTACCCCTCCTTTTGGCCCCCACCAGTTCCCCCACCATCCCCCATTCTTGAAACCTGGCCCACGTCTAGATTGTGGACTCACCCTCAGAGTAATATGTCCGGCAACACCTTCATCGAACCCAAACTTTGCAAAAATCCTAAACGCAAGCGCCAGCCGGCCTTTCTGGTATTCTCTCTCCTCATACTTGTCCGCGAACTTCTTTTGCCCAGTGAACTTGGGCATCGCGATCTCGGCTTTCTCAGCTTGTGCTTTTGTAAGACCTGGCTCGTGGGTTGCTGTTCCCACGTCATCGTGGCTATTTTCCGGGACTGAGCCGCCGGTGTCGACCGTCTCGTTGGTATGGATCGCTGAGGGTGGTGCCATTTTAAAATAGTTTGATCTGGTAAGGAGCTATGAATGATGTCTAAAGGAAATATTGTTGGATGTGAAAGGAGGAAGAGAAATCAGGAGGTTTGGAGGTAAAAATGAGGGGTTGAGATGTCGTTGCCCGTCGCGCGCCCTTAAAATGCGGATGGACAGTTTTGGTAGGCCTCGTTCTACTTTTCGGCCCCGACGGCGTGGTTATGTGGCGTCGATGTGGGGTAACATGGGGGCAATACCGAGGTCCATCGTTATTCCCGATTACTCTTACGAATTGTGCCTTGGGCCGCGGAACATAATAAGAAGACAGAGGCTCTGCCATAGCTTGACGTATATTATTGAAATGAAAGCAATCAATATGTGGTTGTGGAAGTTGATTTGTACGTCTGCATTTCTTTTGCTTCCAGCCGAAGAATCAGGGGCGGAAGATCTCTCTCATGCTTCGGAAAGCTGTTTGAACATTCAGGCAAAAATTTGCATCTTGAATCATTTCTGGATTCAGTCGTTTGAGATTGTCATGAAGAGCGAGGAGGTCCCGGGGAAGCGCAGTTCAATTATGAAGAGATCTGGTGTTGATTAAACTAACTATTATGTAGCCTACTCTTCGTCCAATGGAGCATCAACATGCATAGTAATAGTCTTCGGTTCAGCGAAGAAGCAAGAAGCTAATAGAGCACGTATTAATAATTGCGACTTCTTTCATTCACATTGGAGTTTGAAGAAGAGAGGAGATAACTCACCTATTGTGGCTACAGCAGCAAGGGCAGCAGCGGCGATCCACACTCCGCGGAAAGAGCCAGCAAAAGCTGTCTTCAGAGCTTCGACACCAGCTCCAATGATCTGAGGGGTAACTCCGGGGATGGTCATCAGAGTAGCTTCATCATCGTTCGCGAGAGCGGTAATGAAAGCTTCAAGGTTTGCGGGTGCGAGTCCGAGTGGGATAACCGCCTTTGCAATACCGGGACCGAGTTTCTCAGTGAGAGCAGTGTTGAAGATGGCAGTGACTGTTGGGGTTTAGCACATATGCGGTGTCTTGATAGGAGTCTCGAGTACTCACAAATTGCTAGGCCAATGGATCCACCAAGCGATCGAACAGCGATCAAAAGTCCAGTGGTGATTGCAATCAGAGACGGCGGTGTGCTGAGTTGCGCAACCGTTACGAGACATGTCAGACTCCAGCCAATACCTAAACCTAGAATAGCTGGGTAGACCCATGCTGCCGTCGAGCTTCCGAGTCCAATAGACGCCATACAGCCTACAAAAATCAGCTTGAGCCATTGTGCTAGGTGAAAAAAGATTTCATACCATTGAAGACAACGAACATGGCGAATGACGCCACGATAGGAGTCCGGATGTGATTGGTTATTGATGAGAAGATGGCAATCATGATCGACGATACCATGGAGGCAATGAACGTGATGCCAAATCGAAGTCCAACTCTGAAAGGGTCTGTCTCGAACAGGGCCCCCATTTCGTACGCATAATAATTGTTTGCAGCAAAGAAGACCATTCCATCAACGAAGATAACGAATAGAGCAACAGAAAAGTTGCGACCGCCTCGGAAAAGTTCGTTATGAAGTAGACCGTCTTTCTTGAATATGGTCTGATGAACCACGAGAGCACCAAGAAGGGCTGCGCCGATCAGCAGGGGAGCGAGAACAGCAGCAGATTTCCATGCGTAAGGATTCTCCGCCCATGAGAGAGCGAGGACAAACGAGACCGTTCCGGCGGCAAGCAAGAAATATCCAACCCAGTCGAGACGTTGGACCTTCTCCCCCGTTGTCAAGGACTTTTGCAGAGGTCTTGCTGGGGGATTGTACAAGATTGCGAAGATAATTGCAGACACAGCCAGAATTGCTGCAACCAAGTACCAGAACACACGAAAGCCTTCATCATACTTCTTGATCATAGTCGATCCAGCTAGCAGTGCTGTCAATCCACCGAGACCAAGTGATGCGTTGATTCCACCCTGAGCAGCAGGTCTGTATTTTCGAGGTAGGATCTCGGAGACGACGGCGTATAGCAATGGTTGCGAGCCGTAAACCAAGCCGCAGATGACTTCTCCGGCAATGGCCATGCCCATTGATGTTGCTCTTGCGACTACCATACTTCCGGCGAAACCACATGCTGTTAGGATGACGAGAAACCATTTTCGACCCCAGAGATCGGCTGCTTGGGATACTGGAGGACCAAGGACGACTGTTAGAATGACAATTGCTTGGGAGAGCCAGACCGTCTTGTCGGATCCGCCTACAACAGCAGCTATGTCTCTCGCATACTATCATAAAATTGTCAGCACATTTTATATGCGAAAGTGGGAAGTAAGATGGATGGTGACAGAGTAGGATGAATGAGTCCTATGTGAATGAAGGATGGACATACCGCGGCAGCACCAACAAGGTTCAGCAACTGAGCGAAGGCAATGAGATTGATTGACTAATTAGTCGTCAGCACAGTGAAGACTACCTTAATTCAGGATAACATACAGCATAGACCAGAATGATCTTGGCGTTGAGTCCATGGTAATTGTTGACGTTGATTGTTGCAATCCTGTCTAGATCCTGATTGATCTGCTCGTTCTCGGACTCGACCACTTCGAGCTCTCTCTTATCCCCCGACTCTGTGTCAGGTTGTGAATGCATTTCTAAATCGTGCATAAGATCTCGGATTTTCCAAGATAGGACGACAATCTCGTATGATGAAGCAGAGTTATCAGACCAGAAATGCAGCTATATATTAATCAAGGGTGTACAGGACTAGTATCAATCCGTCCACTATCCGGTTTCAAGCCATGAAGCTGGCTGTGACAGCTCTAGCGTATGAAAAGCCGCAGAGATCTAGACCCACGTATGGATGCCATGCCAGCCTCATCGTTGATTCGCCGAAGCTCTCCGATTGTCCACTTTGGCAAATTGGTGCTACCCCACTTTCCGGAAACCTCCCCGCAATTCTCTTATCCACGATTGAGAGGGTGCGGGGGTGTCTCGGCCTTTCAGAACAACGGCACTGTACGCGGCAAAGTCAGACGTGCCTGTGGGTACATTAGCTTGCGGAGCCCTTCCAGCTGAGGCAGTTCTTCTGGCCAGCATTGAAAGCCTCGAGCTCAGCTGGGTGTCAATACACTTCACAATTGTGAAGCAAATTGAATTCATTTTGTGAAAACACTTAATTGTTCCAAACTGTAGAGGCGAATTTTCAACCTGAATTTATGAAAGAAAAGCCAGCATTAATAGAAGACTCGGGATCTCTAAGTGTTCTAGGTGTTCTAAGTGTGCTTGGCAAAAGGTTTTTGAGAGTCTTGTCTCGTGAGCTCAAGAGCCGCTTCTGCATCATTCGCAAAGAATTTCATTGTGATTTGAGAATAATATTCTCAGACTGCTCTAATAATGGCCTTAAAGTCTTCCGTGTTTCAATCCTTTGTTCTTCCGGTGCGGGGTTTATGGGGATGGGGCTGGGCGTGGCTTCGGAAAGTGGGGGACACGCTTGCCACACTAGTCCTGTGAACCCTCTCAGCGTCAACGTCTACCTAACCATCTAAGAAAAGAGGATCGAGATGAGATTTTGGCCACATTTCATGGAGATGTACCCAAATAGTGACTTAGGAAGTCATTTGACTTTTACTTCACTTCTTACTCCAGCTCTAGTCACCGCATACCTATGAAGCCTTAGGGAAGCGGCAAAAACGCGGCCGCATTAGACTTCTCCGTCTATCCTCTCATCTATTCTGTTTCCATTTTTGGTCCTATAATGCCTGACCAGTATACAAAGGCGCAATTGAACTGATATGTAACGGGTATCATAGAGGACTCGACGTCTCTATCACTTAAAGGTCTTGAGAGTCCTTAGGGTAGGAAGCACAGAGGAAACAATAGATTTGTCAGGAAGTCGTTACGCAGTGTTAGTAGATGGTGTCAATGAAGTTGATAGCAAGGCTCCCACATAAGAAAAGCTATCTACTGATATATTTTATAGTGCCTAGGAGGCTAAAAGTCCCATGGAATCTTGCCTGCCCCATAGAGTCCGATGTTGTTTCTTATTAATGTAGTAAAGCCATCTTGTGAATCTCCGAACAAAGTAGCAAACGACTTCGAACCAGGTTCAATAAGAAGAGAGCACGGAGTCTATCGACCCCGAAGTCTCTTGTAGTACAAAGTGCTGTAAGTACCGGCATAGCACGCGAAGAGAGCCCCACTGACTACAAGATACGTCGTGAACATCCATTTTGCACTATCCCATGCGTTTTGGGCCGATCTCAGCATACCAACGAGGAATATCACCAGGAGCGTGATGCACATCCCGGCGCCGATCCACCACGCAGTGAGGACCGAGATGAGCTCGAAAAGTTGGCCTCCTCGCCCACCAAAGCGCCATCGCCTTCCATAGTAGAATATGGAGAACGGGCCGCTAAAATTCTTCGAAATTATACCCAATCCCTCTGATTTGACCCAAAGTCCGAGTCTAATGGCATATAGAATGAATATAGTGACGGTGGCGAGCCCAATAAATACGCCAAAGAAGTCGAACAGTAAGTTTGTCCCGACCAAGTCCTGGGGACTTAGTGTTTGGGTGTGGGCTACCGCTTTGAATGGCGTTTGCATGCCCAGCGCAGAGGCCGACAGTGACAATGGCAAATACAAGGAGGCCAGTATTGTCAGAATTTTGATCGCTTTGGCTTCGCGGATGGCGTGCCTCTTCGTCAGGTAGTCCAGCTGGCGGTTAAGAGCCTCTAGGGCCCTCTGCGCGTTGTTGCAGCGCTCTTTGCACAGTCCTTTAAGCTCTTGCATGCGTCTCTCATATTCTTTGCGGACTGGCTGCTGTGTGTCTGTGGTGTTATTTGGCTTGAGAGCTGCGATCACAAAATGAATGGAATCCACCAAGTTGTTAACACTCCTAAGGATGCCTTCGGCGTGCTCTATTTCCTTAAAAGCCTCCTTGCTCTTAGCAGATAGACGAGGTTCGAAGAGACCTAACGGAACTTGAAGATGAGGGTTTTTGGTGAGCGAAACCTTTAGCATTTCTTTTTCGGGCAGTTGTGAGTAGATCAAGGGTCCATAATAATCCACGCGCTGCAGATAAATGGACGCAAGAAAGAAGTCGAGGACTAAGAGTTTGGCGAAAGTGTCGACGGACCCGTCCGAGTGGGATGTCAGACTAGTCCCAGCCAGTATACTCGAGATACTGCGTGGATTTTGAAAATGGATATCGTTATCACGAGATTTGTTTACCTCAAAGGTTTGCTCGGACCAAACATCGTTCACTATGATTGCTGGAGGCTCGTGAGCAACAGGTGACAACATAATCAAACACACTCACCTATCAACCGGCCATTTGTATCTTGCGCACAAGTCAAGTATGAGTCTCTTGGATGGAGGTCATAATCCAAAGGATCCTGTTGCAGGCTCGTACGGTTGACAAGGCGATAGAAATTTGTATCACCACCTCCCAAACGCTGGGACCATTGGGAGGATATGCTACCGATGTCGTTTACGAGAAGCGGATCATTGAGCCATCTGAAAATTCGCCGTTCCTCAAATGGCTGCGTATATGTATCTTGTAGAAACTTTATCAAGACATCTCGAGCTGGCCGTGTTTTCTCCGGACCCTTCGTATCTCTGAGGCCGGTGATGATGAAATCAGAATGGGTAGTGATATCTATAATCCTTGCAGTCCCACTGCTATGTGGTGGAAGACTTCTCATTCCCTCAGCGATGTCGTGGTTCAAGCTAAACACCGCGCGGATCTGCGGCGTTGTTCCGTCATATGGCGCATCGATGACTTGTAAGACGGCTTTTTCGCCCTGCGACAGGGACTTGCTAGCCTCTTCGAGATCATCTGGGTGTCCTTCCCACGGAATGTGCCTTATCTGACTGTGTTGGGTAGAGGATGAATTTGACATGGTGCAAAGCGGTGCTAAGATGAGAATGCAAAGGATTTGAGGAGAAGATAGATGGACCGCAACCCGTCTTCCCCTGTTCTTAAGTCCATAATGATGCCTCAGCCTGATGTCCTCACCTATTCGAAATGGCAGAATAAAGCAAATGCATGTATGAATATCTCCAAAATAGCAACCAATCATCGTAACGAAGATCTTTTGGAGCCAGCCCACCGCTGCAGCCATGATTCAATTGAAGAGGGGTGATTCCCCGGAATAGGCAGCTCAGAGCAAATATGCATGTGTGATGGAACTTGCATAATTGGACTGGAGCCTATGGCCTTCTGTACCAATAACGTATTTCTAGGAAAAGTGAACTTTCAGCCCCAATAACACAATCAGCATTGGTTAGTGGTGCGTATTTAGGCCTTGATTGGAGCCTCGATTGTAAATCGACGCGGGGTATTCGCTAAGAGCGTTAGTGATCTACATGCATTCGATTGCCAACACTCAGCCTCACTACACCATCTTGTCAATCCTACGGGAGTATGTTCCCTGTATTTTCATGCTCTTTGTGCTCCCGCATTACATTTGATTGCCCACCTTCAGCCTCACTACACCATCTTATCAATCCTACAGAGTGTGCTCCCTGTATGTGATCGAGTCTAGAATGGCAGATCGAGGGTTTGGTGTCCAAATAGGCTGTGCCACTTGGCATTTTCAGCTGCGGCGAGACCGGTAAGGCGGGAGGGGTTGATGCTGCATGCGAGACCAGGAAGGACCGACCCGGGCGCGGGGCAGTAGGGTGGGAAAGGAGCGGGATCGAGAAGTGGGGGAGGAGTAGCATTGGCAGGGAAGGCACCCTTTTCGGCTCGTCACGTCGCACAGGAGAGCGTACAAACTTCAACTCCTTCACTAGCTCGTGCTAGTCCCCGTGTGAATAGCACTGCAGACGGAGTCTCAGGATCCAGTCTCGAGATTGCGAGTCCTTTTTGCCATTGGGCATTTGGATGCGCTGCTGCTCCTGCAATGCTACTGTAGCCGGCGTCCGGCCTCGCAGAAATATGAGTGAGGCTGAGTGAAGGAAGGGTAACGAGGATCGAGGATTGGGAGAGAGCAGCGAGAGATGTACGGTATGTCGAAAGGCGTTCGAAATCTCGAATTTCTCGCGTGGCATGACATATAACGTGGCCAGCATGCTCAGTCGGTGCTTCGAACTCGATCGCAGCTAGATCAAAGTAGAACGGCTATTATACTCAACGAGGACCCACTGCAAGCGCAAGTTTAGTTAGTAATAGTATAACAGCCTTCTCTACTCGCTTTACTTATCGTCGGAATAAGTAAGTATCCCGCTTAATTAAGTATCCCACTAGGATTACGCTATAACTATAATTTAGATATACATTCCCTTCACTAACCCCCTTATTCAGAAGAGACTTCCGTTAAGTGTATCCACATAGCCTTCCACAGACACCCTTAGTAGCTGCCGCAGCATCTAGCCGCGGTATCACCTGAAATAGATGAAAATCGTTTCGCAATTTGAGGGCGGTAAGTACCTTAACTTCTAGTGGCCATGTCAATGGGATTAGGGAATGGGAGCCGGCAAAAAAAAATATGTGCGTGTAAAGGTGTCCCATATGTGCACCTCTCGTACTAAGGAATGGTATAATACAGAACCATTTCAGTTCAAGGGTGTTGTCTTGATCATCTTGCAAGAATCTTTGGAACTATTGACAGCTCAATCAGACTTTGCCGACAACAAGATTGTCGTGATGTGAGACGCTTGGATCAAAATGAAATTGCAGCCCACTTGAGCAGTGCGTCAAATATCCTCGCGCCGCGCTAGACTGTCATAGAAGATGTACAGCTGGGTTTAAATCTCGGACTGAATTGTGAGCTACGTATTTTCACTGGTAAGTTTCGCAAATGCTCGGTGGAATAGACGCTTGTCACAAGAGTCAAGTATTGACAAGCATCTCTGTAGGACAACTCTCAAAATCCTTTTCCCCTTCACCACACTCTTCAGCCATGTATTGCGGACCCACGACCGCGCTGATCTTGAGTGCCTACAAGCATTCGCAGAATAGATGCCGGATTCCCCCACATCACAGCCCGCACACAGAGTCTCCAAACTAGCCTCTGTCTTCGTCAGCATCGCAGCAGTGTACATCGATTCAAAGGAGCAAGAAGCCCGCAACGAATGTGTCAAGCCTCAAAGGCTAGCACTCTGACTACTCATGACTACCCAAGTGCCGGCCCCTACTATCAGACAACGACATACCTGATGGCGGCATGGGCACCCATCAGCCCGCTCGTGCGCGCTATTGGCTCTGCGGAAGATCCATCGCTAGGTATAAACGGAGCCGCTGGGACGAACGCAAACTTGGAAAATTTGTTCAATGGAAATCAACATATCAGAGGTGGTTGGAGGATGATCCGGGTCACCTGGATACTGCTACTCTAAACTTTTCAACGATATGAAGGAATCTCATAGGACGATCTCATCAAGTAAATTGTGAGAATAGTTTTGCTTACGGGCGAGTAATTACCTATAGAGACCCAACGTGGCACAAAGGATGACATTCACCCCGTATACTTTCATAGGCACGTTCTTATGTTCCTATTATCTTTTGTACCTGCACTATCTTGGCTCTAGTAATAAGGAAACACATTGGTAGGATAGAAAAGTTCCGACTTCCCCTATACTTCACAATTTATGGCTGAGACAACCACTCATTGTCCCTACCTACCTAGACAAGGATGTTCTTCGGGAAGCCGAAAAGGCGGTGTAGTCACGTGAGAGCCGTCTTCATGCGGGTGATTAAAAATGTCTTGCCTGCTTATCCTTATTCTCACAACCTCATCAATCTAATAAGCCGATCATGATCGCAATAAAACTGATCCCCTCGATGACTTGAATTAGTATAGAATGCACGGGACGATGGTATGGTGTGAGGGCCGGCAAGTGCCGTAGAGCCGAACATTGAAATTGTCGCTAAGGTAAGAGTCATATATTACTTTAGCGACTTTGTCTCTGCTCTTTTAGAGCATTTGGTCAATTGTTAGTCATCCCCAATCACTGTTACTAACCACCGTACTGACAACATATTAGTGAAACGATACAGAGAAGATTAGCATGGCCCCTGCACTAAGGATGTAAGTAAAATTCTATCATGAAAATCAATTGCGATGCTAATTTCGCCCAGGACACGCTCAATCAAAGAGAAGCTACCAATTTTTTAATCTTTTTTTTTTTGTGGTGGGGGGCTTGGGCCGGGAAACAAGGCTAAAATTTTTAAGCGATAATCTTCCCCTAGTTAGAATAGCCGATTATCTAGGGAACGCCGATAGGTCCAAAAAGCCCTTGCCTGGGCCTGAGTTTTCTAGAGGAGGTTCTAGCGACCCTCCCCTAAAATGTAGCGACTTAGGCCCTATAATTGTAGGGTTTTCCCCCTCTCCCTCTCTCCCGCACCCAGGCCTCCTCGCGCACGCGCTTCTCACACTTAACAATACCCGCCTATCCAGCGTACTTAACTTCCTCGCCCTCCTCCCTCGCCCTCCTCTACGCCTATCTTTCTCCTCCTAATAGGTTTAACCCTTATATTAATTCTTATGATTATTAAAATTAATATAAAGAAGGAGAGGAGAGGAGAGGAGAGGAGAGGAGGGGCTACGAGAAGAGAAGGGGTGGGGAAGGAAGGGACAGCCCTATAATTATAGGTCCTAAGTCGCTATATTCTAGGGGAGCTCCGCTAAAAATTTTAGGGCTTAATGCCTGGAGCGAAGGGCCTACGCGAGGGCCTTAAGACGAGGGGGCCTTCTCAAGATTTTGGTAGGGTTCGGCATAGTAAAAGTCGCAAATCGCAAATCGTAAAGCGCAAAAACGCAAGGGGCTTGTGGGCCTGTCCGCTAGTGGTAATTATTACTAACTTACGCTTTGTGCCCAGTAATAATGAAATCCGCTAAGACTTTTATAAGTATAGTAATAGACATAGGCTAATAGTTAACCTCGCTACTAGCTCCCCTATATTTGCCTAGTCTAGCCTAGTATATCTGACAACTTTCTTAATGATGATATCTTAGTCCTAATTGATGTAATAGTTCGTTGAGGCAAGAGGGGAAGTAATGTTTTCGCGGTTTTCCTTTTAATCATTCCATTTCTCAAGATCTGAATTTCGTTATCCGTCCAGTCAGGGGCTTTGCTAATCCCCTTCTCTACGTTCAAATCTTGCCTTCGCGCTTTGCGTTTATGGATCTTTAGAAGTGCAATTCGTTCTCGAAGAAGTTGGGCAGTCGTTTGTGGAAAATATTCCACAACGATCTCCATAAACTTCATAACCGCTTCGGTTCTTGCCATGAGAATCTCATCTTCCTTCGGTGTCCACACATGTCGCCTAGCTAGCAGCTCCCGCTTCTGTGGTTGTCGTTCTTTTATTTCAGCCTTGGGAGTGCTTTTCTTCTTCTGATAATTGAGGAATGATGCACAGTTTTGACATCTCGATTCCTCCATCCAGCCTGAAAAACTAGCCCCTGGAACACGAGGTGTTGCACAGACAGAATTTCCACAAACATTGGGATGTCCTGCAGCAACCCATAACTCATGTTGTTCCTGCGGTTCGATTCTGTTGTAAAAGAATCCATCTGCACTTGAGATTCGGTCTTCGCCGTAGTCTTTGAAAAATCGGTCGCATCTTTGACACCGCCTCGGCCCAAGCGGATTTCCCAGTTCAACCAGCCGACTATGGTCCCGATCACTTGTGTTAGGCCGTAGCTCCCTCCTGCATATGATACAGTAATAAGTTTGTCGTCCGCTGGAAACTCCGATCACTCCCTGATGAATAGATAATGCACCGTTGAGACCATCGCCCTCAATTTCTGGCATCCTTGCTCTACTTCGAACGCTATCATAGAGATCGTAACAAGCTTTTGGGTTATATTCGCCCATTTTCTCTCGTCCAACGAAAGTACCAATCAAGGCCATGAAAATTGCTTCCACAAGGGGAACATATGGCTTGATCTGAGGATCACATTCGAAAACAGCTAATATCCGAAGGTTGGCCTCTGTTCCTTCTTTGCAAAGTTCTTCATGATGGCGCTGCTTAACTTCGCTGCTTCTTTTTGAAATAGCAGCCTGGGCATGCCTAGCAAGACGCATTCCTCCGCCACGGTAATCAACAGAAGAACCAACATATTTTCCACGACGAATTATTCGATCGGTTTTGTAACGATTTTCGGGCTCCCTAATATTTCCCATCGAACTGTGCCATCGAAATAAACAATCCAACATTTTGTCTGGTCTGGCTTCGGTTCGGGCATTTGTAGAAGATCATCAAATGTCGGTTGAATCTTGCCGAGGACTTTCTGGACATAATGAGGAATTCTCTCCAGGATGAGAGCTGCAAGTGTTGAAGCCCGGTGAACGTTGAAAATGGTGAAAATTGCTGTTCCCATTGGCCTTGCATTTCGTGCAAGTTTCTTGAATTTTGGATACGGCATTTGGGTCGGGTATTCGACTAGCTCCATCAACGCAGCGCTCAATCTCTGCTCAAATCTAGTGACATCCTGGTTGATACATAGAATTGCTTCGACGGACTGGGGTTGGACTTTTTCATGATATCCGGTATCCCGCTTGTTGGGACTGTCTTTGGCAGTCGAGTCTTCTGCTCTTATGAGTTCCATCTCGATACTATCGAGTGGAACTCTGGGACACCGGAACCAACCCCTGTGAAATAATGAAAGCGCCACGATCCACGCTCTGGCCGCCTTAATAGGTTGTCTTCAAGGGGGTATGAACGCCAGGAGGGTCTGTGGCTGACCTTCTGAAGCAGATAACGTCGTGTTGTAGCAGATCAACGAGCTGTTCCCGTAGTGATGTAAGAACTCGAGAAAGAACCCTTCTGCCGCGAGGCAATAAGGCAAAAAATGGCAGAGAAATAGAAGGGTTCACGCCCACACCACTCGACCGCTCAACTTCATTTTTTGGAGACCTTAACGCCACAACTTTGGAGCAAAAACGGGATTTTCACGATAATCAGAGTATGCCTCATATTTTGTGAAGTTTTTAGAATTTTCTGGCAACTTTGAAAAACTGATAAAATTTTGGTGGGTAAGGGTGGGCGGTTGAGTAGTTTGGGCGTTTAGCTAGTGAACCCTTCTAGGCGAAATCTTGGCATAGAAAACGGCGTGGAAGGGAATCTTTGTGTAATTAGTAAGGCGGGTACACAATACAGTGGCAGGGCCTCCCTCGCCCCCACTAACGAAGAGTGCAAAGTGAATAGAGAGGAATATGGATGAGAGGCAGAGGGTGTGGCGCGCAAGCGCAGCATGCTAGTCACGTGACTATGAGATAGGAGTTTTACCTAACTACCTATCCTGGCCGAGAATCTGCCAGCGGTGCGACTTGGCGATTGCGGTTAGGATAAACGATGCGATCTATATGGACCTGCTGTGTTCGAGCGAAACCAGCAGGTCCAAACGATGCGGCAGATTTACGCAAGGGCAGAGGAGGTGAAAGCTTGAATAGGGCCAACCGCCGGAAGTAACAAAGTTCAATATCCTCACCGGGTTTGAACTATCCCTTTGGACACATAACTATCTCCGGAAGTAGCATGGGAGGCAAGGAAAGCATTTTTTAATAAGTAGTACTGGAAAAGAGTGTGGATCATTCAAGAAATCACTGTCGCTTCTAGAGTAACTATGCTTTACGAGGATCCTGAATTATCCTGGGAATATCTCGTTCTTGTTCTCATGTCGTTTCTCGAAAACTCAGCGCAAGAGCATCCAGACCACGAAAGTGCAGTGAGTGAGATCGGAGCTAGCCATATCTTGAAATTTCGCGAGCATTGGATGGATTCCAACAAGCCAATCAGCCTGTTCCAGGCCTTGAGCTGGACCCTCCACACGAAGGCTACAGACCCTTGAGACAAAATCTTCGCATTGTTGGGATTGTGTCATGATAGGTTTCGACTTGTGCCAGTTCCTAGTTACAAGCAATCTCTAGTATCCATCATTTCTGAAATGAGCCGTCTGAGTTTCAGTCGTACTCGAAGCCTGGATCTGATGTGCCTCAGAGGAAGTGGTACAATGCCGAAAGAGTTCACGGGACTGCCCAGTTGGGCACCTAACTGGCCATACCTTTGGTCATCTGGAAGCATCACCGCACACGAGAAATTTTTTTTGCGTTCTCCAACACCGTTCAATTTGGATCCAGTTGTGGCAAGTTCCACAAATTTTGCCCTCAACGTGGAAGGTATCCATATCGGCTACGTAAAAGGGATCTCTTCTGGCCTGGAAACGCACACAGATAGAGCACCAATGAGACACGCGTCAAAGAGTTGGCTATATTCCACTAAAAGGCTCTGGGAGGAGTTCCGTGCAATCAATATCGTGGCTTCGGTCGAAGAACTGCTGGATGTGCTATTTTCAATTCGATAGTCGATTTGGAGGGCGCTTACAATGAACGATTCGCCATTCCTGTCATCGCTAGGCCAGCACTATAATAAGCTCGATCAATGCCAATGCTTTAGCAAGCTCTGGACTCCCCAGGGCAGGGGGTCCATCTACAACACTCGAATCATTGACTGGTTAGATGAGAACGAATCTTTTGAAATTTATGGCAACACTCTCCGGGCGTGGTCGCAGCTTGAGGAAGAGTATCTATCACAAAATCGACGTTCTTGGACAAAGTTCGCTTACCCGAAGTTTGCTCCCACCGTCGAAGACCAAAAAAATTATGGGACGATACCAATCAAGCCTTGGAGCAAGTCTTGGGGAGTGGAATGAGACTAGCAGAATTGCAGTTATCGACACCGACACTGGCACCAGGTGGGGTTGATGTAGCTCTTGTCAATCCGCAAACCAGAACCTCAGATAACATATTTCTCCTGAGAGGCTGCAGTGTTCCTGTGGTCGTGCGATCAATAGAACTTGGCAATACGAATAGGTGCGCAGTCATTGGAGGAGTATGGCTTACAAAGATTAAGGGGAGCTTAAGGGAGATCGTCAGGGTTGGAATTGGCCAGAAGGGAAAAGTCCTCATCTGCCAACTGCTTTACCGTCCAGACCTTGAGTCTTGTATGATAGACTTCCAATGTCAGTAGCTACGTATAGTTAAAATTTCAGATGTTCCAGTTCCAAGAGAAGGCTATCTCTTAGGCTCATATTTACTATCATAGCCGAGCCAAGATTTTTGAGAAGAGGACTCAAGGATTTTTAAGTCTTCAGAGAAGAAATTGTTATCAAACATTTCTGTGGTCAAGGTAGTTGTAGACCAGAAAGAACGATCAAGAGGGGCGCGGGACGCCCTGGACCTTTGGGTGCTTCAAAGCTGAGATGGTGATGACTAAAACCGGACCCAAAACTCTCAAAATACCAAAACCCGGACCCTGAAGAAAAGTGACCTACTTTTATACGGGCTTCCCATAGAAACTCAAGTACTCACGCTTCCTGCTATCTGATGGCATGCATATAATCGAGAATATAGAATTTCATGGTGTTGCTAAGAAAAGATCAGTCGGCTTCGAGTAATCATACTATAATTTGATCCCCCGCGAGGCTTCTACCGCGGCTCTACCCTTACTACTCTCTACGAGTATTATCGGTGGAAAAGTATATAATTCTATGGTGTTGTCGACTCGCCTAGGCCTACTTCGCGACCGTAGTTCCACTCTTACATATATGCATAATAACTTAGTATCGCATTGGTCGTTTTTGATTACTTTTAATATTACTAATAGCTTATATAGGGCTATTAAAATACGATTATTCTAATTGGTTGGGTTGTGCTATATAACTGTGATTAAGTCGTAATACGGTTATAGTATTGCGCCCATGAAGCTCCCTTCTGTTGGGGGGTCCGGTATTTGTCACTTGAAGAAAGAGGGTCTGGTTTTTGGTATTTTGAGAGTTTTGGGTCCGGTTTTAGTTATTTGTCTACACACCCGAATCATCCTGCGAATACTTCTCCGTCTCCGTGTAACTGTCCCATAGCGCGCACGTCTCCTCAAAACCGAGCAGATCCTCCGCTAGCATCGAGATCTCGCCCTGCGATTCCACGAACTCGAGTCCCAGGCCTTCCGAAGCATGCCACGCGATGTGGCAGTGCACGATCCAGGCGCCGGGATTGTCTTTCTTGAACGCGAGAGCAAGGTAGCCACCCGCTGGCAGGGAGGCCACGTCGCGGCGGGGCGGGTTGAGCAAATTTAGGGAACTGGTCGTATGGGAGAATGTGCTGTTTGGTGCTTGGCCGAGAATGAAGAAGTCGTGGCCGTGGAGGTGGATTGGGTGGGACAGGCTATATTTGATGGTTAGAAGGAAGATTAAATGGCAGAGGTGGAAATTGACGTACCCGATTCCGCTCTTGTCTTGGATCACGTATACGGCCCATTCATCCATTGGATTTGTTTTCTACAAAAGTAAGCGACTTGGATCTCAAACGGAGGAAGAGACACACTTCAACAGATACAACATTGTACTCGGTTGGGAAGACATCCAGACCGTGCAGGACTCTCAAAGTTGTAGGATCAGACCAGTTCATGTAAAGAGAACTTGTATTAATGGTCCACATGAAGTAACTCTCGAACACAAACCCCAGCGTCTCCTTCGTCACCTCCGAGAAGTTGCCTACGTTCATCGCCAAGTACGGCACGAGATTCTCCAACGGTTCATCAGCGCAATTATCGCTAATAATAACATCTGAGGTTGTGACTGGGTCAACCGTGCTACTCGTATCATAGCGCACGATCCCCGTAATGTTCGCAGCGTTCTTGATCGTTGAGCAAGCAGACTGCCACCCCGCTCGGAGCCAGTAGTCCCTCACTTCAGCGTTGGCTTCAACAATGATATCGTACCGCTGCCCCTCTCCTACCACAATACTACTCGCGTTGTAAGGCACAATCGGTACCAGATCGTTCGCGATAACCGTGAAGCTATGGCCATCTATCGAAAACTGGAAATGGCCCTCGATGGCCACATTTATAAGCCTGATGCGATATCTTTTCCCAGGGACAAAAACGATTTCGAATTTCTTTCCTCCACCAACGCAGTCAGGAGAGGGAGAACTGGTGCAGTCAAAGTTATTGGTACCATTGACCAAGCCTCCGTCTAGAGAGGGCGGAGCGCCAGCTCTTGCTTGATCCCAGAGTTGGAAGATGGGTGTATGAGACCAATCCTGGAGGAAGAGGAGACCGAGATCTTCGTCATAGTTTGAAGTTGCGGGGCCGTTAAGAATTAGTGGGCCGAAGAGTCCTTCGGCATACCTAGATCTCGAGGTTAATATATCTTTGCTTAATTTTGAATGATCTATAGGCATTGAGGTTTGGAAGAAGCATAGAAGATGGATATCATGAAGCTCTCCAGAGAGTTCTGGTTAAGAGAGGATGAACAGTGGAAGAATCGTACTGAAGGCTGAAATGGCTGTGATACCAAGTTGACCCATACTGAGTCGCTCGAAACCTATAAGTCATGCTCGCACCGGGCGCAATAGGGCACTGCGTCACTCCTGGAACGCCGTCATATTCAGAGGATCCCAATTGCCGTAAGCCATGCCAATGGATAGAAGTCCCATTATACTGCAAGTTATTCGTCACGTGGACGATAAGGTTGTCGCCCCAATCCGCGATTATTGCTGGGCCGGGAACAGTGCCGTTGAAAGTTAAGGTGTATCGTTCGTACCCATCAGGAGAAAGTGTTGTGTTCTCGACTGAGAGCCAGTATTCTATCTGCTGTTAACTCTGTTTGCTTCTAGGGCAAAGGTTTGCGGCACCTCTTGTCACGCCTGTGTCAGGCACGACGGAATACCAATCGGTTCCAATGGAATAATTTCCCCAGCATTGCCTCGAAGACGGTGAGTTTGTGCAGTAACCAGGAGCGCTTGTTGAAGAGCTTGCCAGTGTAGAATGCGTTGATGATGATGACAAGGTTTGTTTGGAAATGGAGGGGCTGGAGGTCGATCCAGGAGTCTGATAGCGTGAGTTGATTTCAGTGAATCAAGGCCACGGGACTTACAGAAACTTCTTGTGTTGGGAGCGTAGTGTAGGAACTAGGAAGACTTGCTCCGGGGACAGTGGCTTGAAGTGATGTGATTAATAATGAGGTGGTGGAGTACGAATTTGAATGTGAAAACAAAGAACTAAAGTATGATGATGTTGGACAAACGACAGTTGTTGAGGTGAACGTAGTAGTGATAATTATAACTCTAGCATGAATACTAGAAAAGAAAGTGAGGGCCGTGAGGGCAATAACGAGTGACTGAACATTCAACATAGTAGTGACCGAAAAGTTGATTAATACGAGTACGGATCTAAACGGCCCTGAAGAGCAATCCTGCTGAGGAAGACTTCTCTAAGGCATAAGGCAAAGCTCTATATATATGCTTGCCACACTCATGGGCCAAATGCGGTGACCGCACCATGCCTCGATGTTTCCTTCCTATCTAGTTCGTGCACTCAGACCAAAGCAGGGGAGCAAAAGCTTAGTGTGAGCTTCTGTCGACGGTCATAGCTACTATCCCATGAAAGTCACCACATCCGAGTGGAAGTCAGCGAACAATGTAACCCAAAATAGCCTTGACAGGGCAAATGTTGCTAGTCGAGAGTGGGTTTTGCCCATTGAACTGTGCGGTGTCAAAAACTTAAACAGGAGCAACGCCGAATTTGTGGGTCTTTAACGCATCGAAGTCGATTCTGAAAAGTCAAAGAAAGTCTAAAAGAGTAAAGGAAAAGCAAGGAGACCGAAGAGATCCAGTTCTCGGCAGGTTCTTCCGAGGTTCTCTCCGTAGCGCACTGACAACTGCGCCGCGACGCTAGGACCCATCACGGATCGTACTCCCAATTAGGATGTTTCGACCCACAGATGAAACATGAATCATTAGTTTGATTGAAGAAGGACTGTTTGTGATCAAGGTCAACGTCGAATGCCGTTAGCTTGCTCGGGTTGTAGTCAAAAAGGGAAGCGATGACTACTGTTTCTCGGCAGTCTGGAGAATGTGAAGACTGTCGACAGGACGTTGTGAAGGCGGGCGGAAGGACACTTGGCCTGCGCTCTGATATATCTTCTGTGTCCGAGTGCGCAAGATCGTTAGTACGGGGGCAAGGGGCAATAAGGGAGCTGTCAGCGATCCAATTCATAAGCCAGTGCTGGTCATAGAGGAATACCTCCCTTCTTGACATAGCCTGACATTGGACTTTCACGGAGTTGTCGTTCCGATCCGGCTCTCATTTATCCCGCCTAGTCTGCCGTTGCTATCAACACTTCGAAGGTTGAACCCCTATGCTGGGCAACGAACTGGAGATTTTAACGTTCAGTAATATGATTGATCGTTTCTCTTTCAATTGGGGTCTCACGTCCAAGTGACACCAGAAATGCTGTTGAAATGTTTCGTAGTGTTTGTTGTGAATGGTCCGCTATCCCTCATTCGTGAAATCTCCTCAGCCACTTCATAGATGTATTCTTCCATATTCCGCTCCAAGACACGCCTTCCTCAAACCAACTCTCGCATCTCACATTGGCCAGTTTTTCTTGCCCCAAAAATTACACACTGCATGTTCCGTAACTTCAAACATCACCTTCGTTGCAGATATTTTCTTACATCAGAAGTCAAGGGGTCGTTGACCATTTTGGAGACTCGCCTTGCACACACCACTGTCACGTGGACGGATTCGATGATTTAGGATCCCCCACTCAAAGCACTCCCCGACATCACACCTAGCCTTCAAATTTTGGGCTTGCTTCTCAGCTAGCTCAAATAACATGGATACTTTTCCAATCATTGTCCTGCCCCTTAAGAAGATTCTCCCGATGCTCATCATAACAATACGGATAATGATCCGCCAAGCCAACGAATATATATGCCTCACCAATTGGGCGCAGAATGATCGGACAAGTGCAAGCTCTTAGTAAGCACACCACATCCCCGATCCTCGTCTGGCTAGGAACGAGCGACAAAACAGACTTCTCAGAAATCGCCAGCCGCATTGCGTCTTTCGCAGCATTATCCACCTCATCCAAAAACTGTGAGATATCCCTCCAGCAAGGCTCCATGCCGCGTGCTCGCAATCGTTTTCCGAACCCCCCTTTCTTCCTGTATCCTTTCCTGTAGGTTTCGGTTTCGGAATACAGCTCGGCCCATTTTTCTAACGTCTGTCCGTAGTAGAATAGATCTCTATTTTCTTGAAGCCAGACGCGGAAGTCGGAGCGCTTGTTAGAGCACTGCTTGTACCAATCTCGTTCATCAGTCGGTAGATTAGACAGTTCTTTGGAGGCCTGGAATAAAGTTGTAAGAGCGTAGGCTACACGCAACTCGTCGAAGTTTTCAATCATAGGATCGCAGACAAATCCAGGATATGACACTTGGCCGTTCTGAAAGATGTCTTTAGAATCAGACGTGTTCTTTGCAGTGACGGCCTGCCATATATCCCTCAGAATCAGAGCTGCTTCACGTGGATATTTCGGCAATAGAGGAGATTGTCCAGAACTGAAGTCTCGGTACATAGGCCGGGGGCCGAAGTTTCGCGCTCGCAAGTTGAGAGGCCGATTTTCCGCAGGTCCAGGAAACGAGCTCGCGATGCTGTTGATCGAATCAAGAATTCGTCCTGAAACGTTCAAACCAAATTTGGAAAGAACTGGGGTGTATGAAGCCGACAATGGCGAGGTCGGCCACCTTTTCCAGTGTGCAGAGGAAGGAAAGGAGTGTGGTGGAAGTGGTTGACCTTCTAGAAATAAGACGATCCAGTAAGCAACGCCAATGTCGAAGTTTGTCCAGTCTGGCTCTTGCCCTGATGAGGCTATATTGTCCTCCTCTTCTGTGATATAGGCAAATTGAGGTGTTCTCGAGATGATCGCTCTGAGCGTTTCGTAGTATATGCTTTGAGCTGGGCGGGTGTAATTTGGACTCGGAACGAGCTCTGCACCATCGGTAGTAAGGCCAAGCAGGGCATATATCTTATCCCGCGCATCCGAAGATATGCTTGACCTCGTTTCGAGCATAGCCTTAAGCAGGGTGAAACGCAGAGTTGATTCTTTGTTGGACGTTTCTGCAAACCGGAATCGCTGGAGACTTCGAATTTCACGAGGGAGCAGAGGACCAAGTCTGTTGGAAGAGGCATTAAACTGGTCCCAAGATACCATATCCCTGCCGCAAAGGACTTGCACTTTTCGCGCTTTCGAGATCTCTTGAATGATCCCTAAAACCCCCGGTTAGCAGTCAGTCTTTTTGTCATACTCATCTCAAGCAGAAAAAGCTTGAATAAACTTACACGCGCGTTTCCAATACGGTCTTCCAAACAAGTCACGGGTATGTCTGGAATCCATCGCTTCTGAGACTGGGACTTTAAAACCCGCGAGTCGATTCATCGCAATGACCGAGCCCTCAGTCTCTTGGCCTATCCACGCCAGGACTTCGACGGCCTTCGAATAGATCAATCCCATGTGCATAACTTGCAACCCTTTCTCCACAGGGTCTTTGTGATTGATACAGAGCGCATCGACCCAGATTGTATTTATTCCCCTGGCTCTGAGCTCTCGCAATGCCGCATCCAAATTCGTCGTCACTCGTACGTCTTGTCCATTGACCCGTAACGGGGTGGTGACTAGCGGGTCACCTCTATGGTATGATAGAGCATAATATTGAGGCGGATCGTCGAGATATGCATGCTCGATTTTACAGCCAACCGGTTCGTCCCAAGAACTTTTGGGGGGTAGTAGGATCAATAAGCGGAATTCTAACTTGACTTTGTCCAGAGGTCTGTATTGCAACAGAGTCTGATCTGAGGCCCGACCGGCTGGGCGCTTCTCGTCTGGGTAAGACTTCTCTAGGTCTTTTCCTCTTTCAAAATCCAAGTCCGTACTAAATATGTTTAGACTGCCCAAAATAGGATCGCCATAACGACTTACATATCAGCTTGCAACATCAGGCCTTGGATATGTATCCCGTCCATCGTTAAATCTGCCCCAAAATCCTCAAGATCATCTTTGTTACAGGTATCCCAGTGGATTTTCGTCTTCGTAACTGCTCCATTGCTCTCGCTGGCCTCGGATCCACCCGGTTGGCGCCGCTCGATATCCTCCAACCAAGAATTAATTCTCGTCTGGCAGAATATAACAGCCTGCTGGAGTTCGGATACCAGTTCGGATGGCGAGTTCTCCAGCGTGAGTGATCTGCAACTACGAAGTACCTCTTCGAGGGAAGAGAGTTGGGTGATGAGAGTCTGATGATCTTCTGAGGAGCAGTCGCTCTCGCGGAGGGCGCTGATGACTGTGGCAACGAGCTCAGAAGCCTCGAGGAGCTCACTGATCCAATCATCGAACGAGAGGGAACTCCTTCCAGTGTCGAGCGAATTCCTCAGGCTTAGAGAACCGCGGCGGATCGTTGTCGTCCATGGTGATAAAGTGTCCATCAGGGGTAGTGACAACAAGGCTGAGGAGGCCAGGTTCGGGGAACAGGGCTGAGGAGACAGGGCTGATGTTCCTGTGGGGGCGGAGCATGGGGATGGACATCAAGCCTTCCTGACGGCGAGCAAAGATGACGTGTGGCAACCAGAGCGAGCCGCAACACTTCAAAGTTGATGCGCAGCCACGTTTCCATCAAAGGGGCGATCCTGGAGTATCTTTTGTCGAGTCGGGGAGAAAGTTGGAAGTTGGAAGTGGCAGGGAAAGTGCGGGGCCTGGAAATTACTCGTATTCAGCCTCGCGCCCAACAGCGCTTGTCCTGAAAAGTCCAGCTGCATGAGACAGTCAACCAGCCACAACACTGATACCCAATCCGGACACATGTGCAGCACCGCCGAAAGTACTGTCTAGGAATCGTCACGTTCTCATCTCAAAAGTCTCTCTTCGAACACATTCTGTCTTTCCACCACAGTCCATGTCCTTTCATGGCCTATGATGCCATTTACGAGTTCTTGCAGGCTGCTTATATGGAGCTTATCTCTCATCGTCAACTTGAGAGCAATTCGTATAGGTGCTAGTGAACTCACAAAACAAATATCCGAGACCTCAACGTTGAGACACATCTCATGGACACAGCCACCAACTGGTGACGCCGAGAGGCCGCAAAAAGCTAAGACACTTTCAAAATGTATATTGATTGAACACCAGGTGAGGCATTATCTGATCGGAACCGATATGCAGGAACGACAAAGTTCGTAAACATCATTTTCCATGCTAGGAATTTCTTGTCCATGGATAGGTGCGGAAATATGAAACTAGAATATATCACTGGTCGCCATCCCCATCAGAATAATATCAAGAAATACTCCAAGCTTTTCAAAGTCGGTCCGCCAAGAAAAGCTTCAAAATCGCTCAGATCCCGTCCCAAAGGGAGTATACGGTTGAAGGAGCACGGATCAGTCTATCAACCCGATGAAGAGCCTCGATTGTTTGAACCCAAAGATCAGCGTCCTCCACAGAATCAAAGACTATTGACAGTGTATAGCATAAAGAGAGGAAGCCTGTGTATGCGTATGTCAAGTGGCATGTCCGACTTTCTGCTCTATCTTCCTTGGATGGGGAGGAGATTGTGATGATATCTTCGATTCCAAGAACTCTCGACGGTTCGTGAGGCCAACCCACCCAATCCGCCTCCCAATTCATGTTTACAGCACCGCTAATCTCATCACCTCTAATCCCAATTTCCACCCAGAGATCAATGCGACCTTCCCGGGTAACCCCTGTAGACAATGAGAGTTTCCCTGACGCTGACAATACTGATATGCTTCGAGGGCGGCTCGAAGACGCGTGCCAATGCCAGAGTAAGGGGTGCATGAAGGATGAACAGGGAGGCGGCCTTGCACTGACGAAAGCTCTGGGAATTGCTGATAAGGGGCCTGTTGGGCCCTCAAATTCCATACGGAGTCAGGTTTGAAGAACGACAGGGAAGTATTTCTCTTCAAGAGTTTTAGTGCATTTGATCGAAAAGCTCGTCTGAGCCCATATTCAAGGAGGACAGCAAACACAAATGGATTCGGATTGTTAAAGTCAATCGGCTTGGCTTCCAATCCCCAGACTCTAGCACCGGGGATCTCTGAGATGAGAAATGCGTTGAAAGCTTTGATCTCCTCGAAGGTTCTCGTGAAACACCAGTTTCCATCGCTTATTGTCTTGGCGCCACGGAGATTTACAAAAGCCCACGGGGAAACAAATGTTGGGAACAATCAAGTAAGGGATAGTTTATGAAAGGCGACATCATGCTAGAAATGCCTTTGTAATATAAATCGCTAACAGAGTATTCTTGCCAAAGAATCTCGGTGACTTTGTTTTGAGCCAATTAGTGTCCTTCGGCCGACATTTCACGATGATGGAATCCGCGCAGAATCAAGACCTATTACTTACAGCTTCCTCGCACCATCGCGATCTTTTGATGCAGTCTTGTGGTGTTACTGCAGCCCCGGAGCCGATAAAGTCGATTTTGGCAGTTGAGATTAGCAGTACTGCAAATACATATCTAAATCCGATCATTCCGGGCTTCAATCCAGATCCCTCAATAGTTAGATGTGGCGATGACTACTTTCTCGCAACATCAACCTTCGAATACTTCCCAGGCGTGCCAATCTACCATAGCAAGGACCTCATCTCTTGGAGTTTGATCGGACATGCTTTAACCCGACCAAATCAGCTGAACTTGAGTTCCCAAGCACCGTCAACAGGTGTCTTCGCTCCAACGTTGAGATATGTCAAAGGCAGATTTTACATGGCAACTTCGGTCATACGTCATGCCCAGGACTCCGAAGTAAACAAGGTAATCAACATTTCAGATCTGATCCGTGTTCAAGTTTAACACAAATTAGGGTATCCTAGGCGTTCCTGTGGAACCAAGGGGTTTCTACGTTTGGACTGACAATATTTGGGACGAATCCTCATGGTCAGACCCAGTTTACTTTGACAATCTTGGTATTGATCAAGATGTAAGTAAAGGTGCCAGACAAGACGTGCTGTGAAGCTGAATCATGCCGTAGCTTTTCTTCGACGACGATGGACGAGTATATCTTAGCACCAGCGCGAGTGTCCCGGAAGAAATGAGGACATCGCACGGTATGAACATCGGCATCTATATCTCGGAAATCGATCTCGACACAGGCCGCAGCTTAAATTATCCCCAGATCATTCGGACTTCAGAGACAGAGATTTCTATAGCAGAGGGTTCTCATATTCTCAAGAAAGATGGCTTTTACTACTTGATGACTGCGGAGGGTGGGACTGAGAGTGATCATCAGGAATGGATTTGCCGCAGCACAACTGGCCCCTACGGTCCTTAGAAAGAAGCACCCTAAGGAGTTCAATCCGTTGGTCTTCAACGGCATGGACATCACTGTTAGAGCAACAGGGCATGCAGATTTAGTAGAAGATAAGCATGGAAACTGGTGGGCAGTGTTGTTGGCGGTCAGGCCTCAAGATAATGGCAAGAGCTTGAGCTAGCTCGGGCGCGAAACTTTCCTCTGTCCTGTAACATGGGAGAACGGTTGGCCTGTGTTCAACGGGCGTCAGAAGATCAGCACTATTGGCAAAGGGCCTGGCCTGTACACCAAAGTACAGGAGACAGCATGGGAAGAAACCTTTCCAGGCAAGGGTAAGCTAATCTCGCCTGCACTCTTAAACTATTTGACTGACCTTTTAGATATCTCTTTAGGCTGGTACCATCGCTGCACACCGATCAAAAAGATTTACAGCGTAGAAAATTCGGATACGGTTCGACTTTACGGTGGACCTTACACACTTCGAGACGCAGAAACCATGTCCGCTCTCCTTCGAAAGCAAATCTCGTTCAATGCTACCTGGATGGCCACCTTGGGCTTCAGTCCACGTCAAGTATATGAGGAAGCTGGCATTGTGGTGTGGTGGAGCCAATTCTCTCATATGAGCCTGAGCATTCGAATGTGCGCAAGCGATCGCGGGAAGCGTGAGGTTGTCTTGCGATCACCAACTGGCCCGAATGATGCATTTATCGTAAGTTCCTTTTGCCCTTTGTCGTATCCTCAATTTACTTACTTGTGCACAGGAATCGGTGGCTGAGATCGATAGCCCTGGGCCTGTAGCTTTGAAAGTTACCGGGACTCCGTCCTCGTATACCTTCTCTTACGCTGCCAGCGACTGCAAGTGGATTGACATTGGATCAGTTGGCAGTTATGTTCTGACTAGGACTAGGCCCTTCGATGGCATTTTTACGGGGACGTTTTTTGGCATCTTCTCTCAGGGCAATTCCAAGCCGGCCTTGGTCCCGGCAGACTTTTCCGGCATAAAGATGATATCTCTCTGAACGAAGAATTAAACGCGTTGTACCTTTGTTCAAGATTTGAGTTTTGGCAACAGCCGAAGAACCCTTTTCCTTAGATAGCCCCCATACTAGAAACTCTTAGACACAAAATGCGCATATTCGTGTAGAAAACTTGCGGGTTCTGTTGTGTAACTATTGTGCGGGAAATAAGAAGAGAGTATTGATCTCTGAAGGCTCCCTGACCCCCTTTGACTGTGTGATCTCAAAACACACATGTAACCTTGTAGGAGGTATTCAATTTAACTACAGTTCCTAAGCTACCCTCTAGCCTGATGCAATGAGTCAGATGCTTTCGAGTCGAGCTTAGTTAGAATATCAAGCAGCGTTGTGAAGTATAACTCCGCTCGTCCCGCAATCTGAGCATTGCCAATTGTTTGCATGATTTGCAATAGATTCGCCCCCACTTGCCTAATTTTCTCTACCTATGAATCAGTTAGCTAATTTCTCAGAATGAGGATACATTATTTCGGGATTTAAATTTCGAGGAGTGAAGTGAAGGGGCTCAGTACGCAGGGTTCGCCATTGGCTTGCAGAGACTCGAATGGTACTTCTTGAAGGAAGTTGATCATATCCTGCGCGATTTCGATCTTCCTCAACGTTATCATCAGGGCATCATCCATAACACCGAGAAGGGGCGATAAGCCGAGACCGGAAAATGCGTCAAGTATAATCAACTTCAAACAATGGTAAGTAACTTGAAGATTGGCTCGCTGGGCCGAAAAGCATCGATTCCGATAGACTTGATCTTTGTTCGGTGTTGCTTCAAACGTAACCGGGTTCCGATACCACATGGGCAAATCATCCAAGGTGCTGAGATATCTGAGATACGCTTCCGTAATTTTCGACTTCTCTTCTGGGGTGAGAAGTGGAGATTGAGGTGTTGGTCCAGATTGCTCAATGCGCTGTAGGCTCAACAGCAGTTCAAAAGCTAGATTCCAGATCTCCTGGCATTTATGAAACCCAGTCATCAGCTGGCTCTCAAATAACTCGGAATTGGGGCTCCTCCTAGTGTCCAACAATGAATGACCGCCCGGTAAAGAGTGTGGCAAAGATATCAGTTTCCTAATATTGAACTGATGTAATGCGAAGGGCCGATCATTAAGCAGAGCCGCGGATTTATCACCAGTATACAATTGCCAGAATATATTTTGAAGAAGCTGTGCTTCTACTGGATCTAGACCGTCCAACGAAGTGCTGTCATAGAGCCGCATCTCTTGTGCTAATCGTAAACACTCGCCCAGGAGATGCCACGAGACTCTTGTTTTTCCCGCCGCATGAGTCGAATTAGTGTGCAGGTAACGAATAATAAGAGATGTTGAATCGGGATCTTCGATATCCATGTCATGATAGAGATTCAGAGCCTGTCGAGAGGCTCGAAGGAAGTGACTTGCTATCAGGTGACCCCAAGGAAACAGATCAGACGGGAGAACAAAAGCAGTGTCGGCGCAAAACGCAGTCAATAACGTGAAATGTCGTATGGAAGACAGATCTCTTGTCCCAGTATCAAGATGTTCTGCCGTATCAACCCAATATGGAGAGTCTACGGTTTGAGAAACATAGGCCTCCGGTCTGAGCAAGGCCAGATAATTTCTCGCGCTCGCCTCATGAATCAACGGCATAAGAGGGAAGAGATACTGCATGTATAAATCGAGACAGCTTTCTACTATTTTCTCCATTGGAAGATGAGGCAGCACTTCTCCAATCGAAGAAACCAGGTGCTCATGAATACTGATCAAGCTCGGCCTTATGCCGTTTTGTGGCCCCTCAAATCGCTCCTGAGGCTGTTCAAAAGTTTGGAAATGAGGACTTGGAGCTATGTTCGAGCTCAGGGCTGACGTTGGAGAAATACTTGGATTTGTCTCCTGCTGCTCTGGGGGCGAAACCGGATGTCTAGTTGTCTCCTGAGCGGGAGAAGGTTCCTGTGGGGTCCTGCCTTGGTGTCCCGACCGAGTTCGGAACTTTGGGCCACGTTTCTTTGGCGGGACAGCATAACTGCATAATAGTTTCGAAATGTGACAATTTGAACATGGGGATGTTGAATCGCACTCGGGGAAATGTCAGTCGAGAAAAGTGGCTCCCCTCGGGCAAAAGATTGATCTCTTACCTTGACCTTTCGCCGTCTGCAGTGGTCGCAAGATCGATTTATCGGAGATCGATCAGATCCTGAGGCCATCACTGCTAGAACCACGGCAAATTGTACCAAGGCTGCGCGCCAATTGTTGAAAGATTGTTGGCGAAATTGGTCGATGACTTGTCAATGCAGCAGGGGCTAGAAGACTCAATATATAATTCGCCGCGGTCAATTATTTGCCACGAGGTGGGGAAGATCGCCTGCAAAGCCCGCACAACCCACCCTTGAGCTTACGTGGTAAAGTGCGGGGTCCTCAGGTCTGAACCATCATTTTGGTTGAAAAAAATGTAGTACCATGAAGAGTCTTCAGTGGAGATTCAAATCCAAGGCCTCTTTGGGGGACGTAGAATTCTAGTGTGAGTGTGGGGTCGCAGAGTTCCATTCGCCTTTGTTGACCCCCTCCCTAAGACAAATACCATCTGGAAAAGGAGCAAGACGCAAGTGGAATGGTGACCTGCACTCACGCCAATAACCGAGTACCGGGAAGGACGTAGCAACAGCAGGAAATGGGGAGGTGGGGTGCGGAGTGTGGAGTGTGGAGTGTGGAGCATCAGAAGTATTTCACCGAGACCCACGCATCCTGTGGCGCCACTTGCAGCATGGTCCCAGAAAGTTGAAACCAAGCTACCAGATTTGCTACTTCTGTTTCTGATCCTATTTTATAAAGCAAAGTCACTGCCTGCATCGTGTCAAGCTTTCACACCCACTACTACCACAATACTTCGTTGGCCTCTATTGATCAATTGGCGGTTACATGTTTAGCAATGACAGAGTACATCCCTTTTGACCTGAACGGTCTTCAGCCGTGGTATAAGCGTCCTGAGCGGATACTATTGTACTGTGGACTACTCCCAGCTGTGTTGGTAAGAATTGCGGTCGGTTTTGATCAGTCTATGACAAACGCTCTACAAACAGTTCCCGCTTTCTTGGATTGTGAGTACCTAGCATGAACTTCACAATGTTCCTTCTTGGCAGTAACACTCATTCGACGGTGGTTATGGTGCTTGGCTGACAGCTACTTAACAGTCTTCCACCATCCTCATGGCTCTACGCTGGGCTTCTTCGGAGCTGCACAGTCACTCGGCGGCGTTCTGGCTGTCTTCCTAGGCCCTTTCCTCGCAGATAAATGGGGTCGACGGCTTCCCATGTTCATTGGATCTATGATCATTATTTGTTCTACATTCGGTCAGACTTGGGCAGTGAACTTCTCCATGTTCTGTGCATTCAAGTTTGTCATTGGCATTGGAATTGGTATCACGCAACTAGGTTCCGCGCCATTGATCACAGAACTTGCACACCCCAAAGAGCGTGTAGCTCTCACGAACTTCTACAACACTTCAATATACCTTGGATAGTAAGTAGAGGTCTGTTGATAGTTACCCGAGCTTTAATTAATTGTTTGCCATAGCATTATTGGAGCATGGGTTACATATTCAACCTTCCACTTGACAACGGAATGGTCGTGGCGTATTCCATGCATTTTGCAAATCATGTGCTCGACTTATCAGATGCTCTTCATATACCTGTGCCCAGAGTCGCCACGTTGGCTGATTGCCAATGAGCGGCAAGAGGAGGCAAAAGCACTGCTTTTAAAATGCAAGTATACCTTTATTCGCAGAACTCCTTTTAATTTAAAGTACCGCGCTAACATAATCATCTTGTAGATCATGGAGGGGTTGAACAAAGCAGTGCGCTTGTTGACTGGGAGTATTCCGAGATCTCTCAAGCAATTGCTCTCGAACAGTCTGAAACTCCCTCTCTGAAGGAGCTTGCCATGAATCGTGGTTTACTGTGGCGTGCCTTCATTTGCGTCTGCTGCGGCGTGTTCTCTCAGACAAGTGGCAACGGCTTGGTCTCGTCCTACTTTCCAGAAATCCTCCCATCGGCCGGTGTCACGCAGACCAAGACCGTCACCCTGATCAATGGTTGCAATTCAATCTGGTCTTGGCTGGTCGCTATTATTTGCGCCTTGTTGACACCACGTTTACGACGTCGAACAACATTTCTTACGGGCATGGCAGCAATGTTAACATTTTCGTGGGTTGGACAATCGCACAGGCCCGTTATGATATCACAGGAGTCCAGGGTGCTGGATATGCTGTTCTGGCTTTGATATTTTTGAATAATGCTGCATATTCCTATTGCTGGTTATTCTTGGTATGTCACCAGGGTCTATTTCGTCCAGCGGCTGACAATGTCACTTGCATAGGTCATTACATACCCTCTCGAGGTTGCACCTTACAAATGGCGTGCAAAGCTCTGGGCTCTTGTGGTGCTTTCCATCAGTATTTCGTGAGTCCATCTTAGGCTCCCAATTTGATAATTTTAGCTCACTGAACTTTAAAGCGCGTTTTTCAATCAATATGTAAATGTAAGTATTTTGACCCCAAAGAGCTCGTAAATTAACATATTATGATAGCCTATCGGTCTTGAAAATGCGGGTTGGAAGCATTACGTTTACTACGACATATGGATCCTCATCGAGATCATTATAGTCTACTTCTTCTTTCCCTAAACAAGCGGTCGATCCCTTGAAGAGGTTGCGGTTGTGTTCGATGGGGAGAGAGCTGCTGTCTCAGGCGATTTGAAGCCTATACCAGAGATAATTCATCATGAAGAAGTTGTTCAGGAGAAAAATGCTGCCTGAATATGGTACTTGTAAAGCTAAGTTTGAATAAATAGGATTTCGCTCAACATTTGCCCTCGTGCACATTTCTATTCGTTGGCATAATTCCCAGGCATAAGGTTCCAAAAATAGACAAGTGACATTGAAAAAGTGGGGCTGGATCACACGCCACACTTCACTGTATCTTAACCTCACATTCACAACTCACCTCTATCACGCAGCTTTGATAAACAAAACATACGACATGAGACACGATAATCAATATAACAGAAGGATCAAATCTGCGTTTAAGGCCTCAGGATCCATTTGTGCAGGTTGCGCAGCCCGCACTCCCAACCCTCAAGGCAGCAGCGTCATCACAGCAGCTGCCTTCAACTTGACCATCATACACTAGGATTCCGGCCAGATCTCCGGCCACAAGCTCGTTCTATAAGATCAAAACTTTGCTCTCCCATTCCTCGAGACTTCTCAGACATCCTACTTATCAAAACAATGTCTCGACCCAGCAAGCCTGTCTCGCTACTTGATCTCCCAGTTGAGATCCGCCTCCAGATCTACAATCATCTCATAGCCACCTTCTCCTGGGGACCAAACCTCCACATCAATCTAAATTCTCAATTCAATCCTCTCTGTCCGCCATGCCCAGGTCCCGGACAACTGACCTACCTACCCTGCCTCGCGTACAATCAGGCCCAGACACCCGTCGTGCGCATCACCAACACCCTAGACCTCTTCCGCTACCACACGCACTATGGGACCTGTAAAGGCTGGCATGTCCGAAATGGGAAAGCCCCGTCATTACAAGGGACCTACCTCTCAATCTTCCTCACTTGCCGAACAATGTACTTCCCCCTCCTTCTCCTTCCACCCAAACGACTAACGAACACCCCCAGCCACAATGAAGCCATCGCCCTCCTCTACACCCAGCACACCTTCACGCTCCATTCTCTCCCAACACTCTACCAATTCCTAACCCAAACCCCTCTAACCTCCCTAAACTACCTCACAACCCTCTCCCTAACCCTCACCATACCCCCCAGCTACCTTACTCCACCACCCCCAATCCTCTACCACGGTCCCGACACCGCACAATCACAATGGATAACCACCACATTCATGCTCTCCCGCCTGCCCTCTCTCTCCTCCCTCAAAATAACAATCTGGAACATCACCTACCGACGCTTTCTCGAAGACCAGATGCTGCTCCCGCTAAAATCCGTGCGTGTGCAAGCGGGCGGGACGTTTTCCGTTTGCGTGCCTTGGCAAGAGCCGCCTTCTCCATCCTCAAATCCTGAAATTACGGACGGAAGCAAGAATGAGAATGAGAATGGAGGTGGGGTAGGGATGACGATCTCGCGACGGCCTCGGAACCACGAGCCGGTTATCGAGCCGACATTCATGGAGATGAATGTGCAGCTTGATGTTGGGCCCATTGGGCACAGGAGGCGTAGACGACGATGTGCAGATTTCTTCAATAGTCGGTTTAGTGGAGATGGGGTGTGGGGAGTCGTGGCTTTTGTGTTCTGTTGTCCACTTATCCTGTTTGCGATGCTGTGGGATTTGGTGGTTGGAAATGGGGTTGAGTTGTGCAAGAGGGGTGTGGGGCGCTTGCGAAATCGAAATTGGTGATGGCTCGGCTGTTTGGATATCCTGTTAAAGTGAGAAGTTGAGACGACTCATCTCGGACTTTGTAAAGGCTGGCAGTGCTCAGAGGCAATGGTGAACGGTCTGAAAAACGCTCGGGGATTGGAACACGATTCAGCACATGTCACACATCAACATCACATGGGACAGTCAATCAGGTTAAATCGTCGCTTTTCATTCCATGTCTCTGGTAACAAACGCAACGCTTTTGGTCAATCTCCCAAATCGCCGAACACATTTCAGAACCCATCGCTCTAAGTACCTCCTCAGTCTACCACCCCACACACGAAACCATAGCTGCGCGATAAAAGAAAAGGGGGTTTATTATACAATAAACAAGAAGACCGGGATATGCTTTGAGAGTCCTCAGTGTCTCAGGAGCTTTGGTAATTGGAAATGGATGGACCCAATGGTCTTCCAAGAGTCGATTCTACGGAGGTCCGGGCGCGCAGCACATCCTCCTGTGGCCATTCGGCAAGAGTGAGTAGAGCTGGAGATGATGCTGCATAACCCTGGATAGCCTGAGCGATCTGAGGTGTACCAGATATCGTTGGTTGATTGAAGGATGCGTTCAGAGCAGAGCTTTCTCCGAAATTGTTGTAGCCGTGTTGCATGGGAGTCTGAAAGCCGCCTGGGTAGAAACCGCTGCTTTGCTGTACCGAGAAGATTTGGTTGTTGGGTTGAAGCTGGTCACCAGTTGATTGCATTGGGAATATTCCGACGTTCGAGGGCATGCCGGTGTTCCAGGCGGGAGAGTACATTTGATATGAGTAGTTCGGTACTATCGCAGACCAAGCTGATCGTTCTCTAACCAGCATGTCTATACGAGACTGAATTCCACGCCACGCTTCGGGGTTATTGCTGACCAGAGGGCGGTTGTTGAGGTGATAGCCTATTTCTCCATCGATCACCGAGATTCTGTTCCAGATGTCTTGAAGGTACGGAGGATTTGCACCAAGTGTAGTAGAAGGGTGGAACGAGCCAGGCAGTTGTTGATTGTTCCATGCCAACATTGGCATTTGGGTCTGAACCGTCTGATTGATAGAGCTCGTGGTAAACTCATCATTGTGAGCCAGTTCGTTCTGTCTCATCTGCTGACCTTTATCATCGCTCGGTTGGTTCAACCCCATCTGCTGACCTTGATCATGGTTACGTTGGTTCAGCCCCATCTGTTGAACTTGATCATGATTCTGTTGGTTCAGCCCCATCCGCGGAACTTCGAACCCTGCAGGTGGGCTGCAAGGTGGAGAGCGAGCTTGTGCCGGTTGCTGGGGAACTTTGTCCCCGGCAGTTGCCTTGATTTCTCCTTCCTTGCTATTCTCATGTTGTACATTGGATGATGAAGCTGGCGGTTTTGTCTTGCGAACACGTTTTGATGCAGGTGGCTTCACTGACGTCGTGTCTTCCGCGTTTGTTTCTTCGGCAGGCGTGTCACTTGCAGGAGTGTTCATCGCAGATTTCTTTGCCGGAGCTCTCTTCTTGGCTGGTGTTGGCTCTGTGGTGGAATTCTTCCGCTTGCGTCCTGACTTCTCAGTCGATGGTGGCGTTTGGAGGGTTGCAGCTTGTTCGATCTGACCCGAAGCTTCTTGACCCTCCTGTATCGGAGCTACTTGTTTTTTCTTTGCTGGAGCACGCTTGCGTTTTGATTTCAGCTGCTCTTGTACTGGAGAAGCATCTAGATGTGGCTCTTCGACAACAGTTGCCGACAGAGCATCGCCCTGAAGAGCCTTGTACACTACTGGAGGATCTTTATTGTCATAACTGCTCTTTTCGCAGCCGCCACCTTCAAAAATCGCAGTCGGGACATTGAACCCCTGTGAAAGATCATAGACCAGATCGGACCCTGGAGAACCATACGGAGATTGAGAAATATGTTGACTTCCGACAGAAGGCTCTGGGTACTGTGAGGCAATAGTTCGATTTCCCATCGTGCAGGGCATATAGTTGGGCATGATGCATGGTACGAATGATTTATCCTGAGAGTCCATCGGAGCATACTGAGGTGGTTTGGACTGAGCCGGCTGGGAATTCTGTTGGTCTTCAGACTTCTTTGGCGTCTTGCGTGCTCTTTGTGAGCTATTCTTCGGTGGTGCTGGGGCCTGAGGGAACATTTGTGGAGGCATTGTCGGCTGGCAGGTTGCCAGCTGATGCAGTGAAAGCCCAAGAAGCGGCTGCTGGAGAAGGGGCTGCTTGAGAAGTGATTGCTGAAGAAGTGCCTGTTGGGGAGGTGCCTGCTGGGGAAGTGCTTGCTGAGAAGATGTCTGTATTGAGGACGATTGCTGTGTGACCATTGGTGGTTGAACAGCACATCCACGTTGTATGCGGCCTGAAATCTCTTCCTTCAGAACATGAACGACGTCTTCCCATGCTGGCTCCAACTCAAAGCTCATTCCGCTGAACTCTAAAACCTTTTTGGGAATCCCACACTCGAGACTCGTCTCGACTCCGTCAATCTCAACAACTGCTGCGACAGAGAACAGCCAAACAACAGTGCCTTGCGGTTCATCGAAATTGACAAGCTCGCCAGCATTCTTGTATAATCCCTGCCAGCCAGCGGGATATTTCCTGGTCCAGATAGAGAGCAGAGCTTCGTTTGTGTGCTGTCCCTGAGGAAAGGGTCTCGAGCAGCGAAGAATGCAATTTGCGCGATGTTTCGGTGCCTCGTCATACACCAGAGCCACCTCGACCGGCATCTTAGCGGCACCTTCCCTCGTGGTGACTGGTCGTTGAACCCATTTGCGCTTCTGTTCGGGAGATTCGACAAACAGCTCGCTTTTGAAAGGCGTAGGTGATCCGAGAGGCAGATCGTTGATGAAATCTCTCAGAAGAACATATTCATTCGACAGCGGAGTCTCAATCACTGGGGAAGGGCTTTGATGGATTTTGGAAGAGGGTGCGAAGAGCGGATGTTGGCTGACTGGTGATTTTGGCGCAGAATTGGGACGAGGCTCTTGGAGCGTGGGAATCGTACCAGGGCCAAAGGGCGAGATTTGAGTATTGGCTCGAATCTCACTGATTTCGTGTATCAAACTTCGGAAAGACTTATTGTCGTGGCCGCTCGTTCGTGGGTTCGTGATCGATGGAGTGGAAGAATAAATTGCCTGCTCGTTCGGGGACATGTCAGTGGACGGGCATTGTCATGGCTGGATTGCCCTCACCTGGCACGCGAACGTCGTCGGCATCAGGATCTCGCCTGGATTGCTTTGGATGGCCTGGGACGATGTGGATGTATGCGACTCTCGGTCCGCCAACGTATGATCGGTGCTGATGAACTGATCATTGCGCATGTCGTCGAAAATCGCTCCTACGAGGCGTTGCTCGACCGACGGCAATGAGGGGACCTCCATGTTTGCTGTTCGTCGGAGCGCTTCTTCACAAGTCTCGAGTCGTGGGTCAGTACAAAAAACAGGAAGGAGCTGAGATATCTAGATCGGAAATCTTCTGAGGCAGGGACGACCGGCAACCTTGCAGAGCAGGAAAGATCGTTGAATGGCACTGGCTTCTGGAAAGTAGCGTACTTTGGTTACGCCACTGGTATAACTGAATTGACGAGTGTTGTAATAGGAAGACGTACAATTTGTTGTATTGTGGTTGTGGTTGTTGTAAGTTGGAGTTGAAGTTGGGAGTTGGAAAAAGGTCGTGAATAAATCCGAATAATATTGCCTCTTGAGCAGCCGAAACGGTGAATATGATAGTCCGCGATGAAGAAAGGTGAAGTCGGACAGATCTCGCTTCAAGAAGGTGACTGTGAGAACTGTGATCGCTTGGGTCACCTTTAACCATTGGTTCATATACATCTTCACCAAGGCTCAAGGTGACAGTTCAATATGTAATTGGTTTCGAGAGTTCCTCTAATTTCAACTGGCAGACAAGACGTTCTCAAGCTACTTCCAGATCATCTTGATGCTAACGATATACGCAAGATGGGGTTTCATGCTTCTATAAAGTAAGATGAAGACTATTTCAGGGACACCAGGTAAACCTGTGGCAGGCTGTATGTATAGCACAGCACAGAATAGGACGGTTAAGCAAAAAGCAATAATAGATAGCTGAATAGAAGTAATGTTCTGTGTAAGTTTACTGCGTGTTTCGTTTTGTAGTTGTCATCAGGCACAAAAGTGAAGAGAGACACCCCCGCCTCACCTTCAGGGACAACCTGAACCACGTGATCGGTCGCCCTGAGGTTCTTCCAGGCTCACGGTGGTTAGCACTTCTCGAGACTCAAATCAAAAAATTCGTATGGAGTTGTTCCGATTAAGGTAGGCATTGGCGGGCAAACTTTGTCACGTGAGCGTCTTAGTAAAGGTGAATCCTACCTAGAGTTTTGGTACCGAACGCAAGCTATTTGGTAGCTTCTGATTACTGAAAGCTAAACTTTCAATTAGAACTATTCTATTATAGTGCTAGCTGTCAGGCTACCACCACTGGCGCACAAAAGGTTTAGGCTTTCAATTTCGTCTATGTTCTTTCAGAAACCGTACAACCTGTCCTTCCTCACAGAACAGTCTCATTGATACAGTTGTACGGCACCATGCAATGACGAAACGGTCATAACCCTCTAAATCGCAAAATACACATCTCACATCGCAAATCTCACATCTTAAATCCCAAATCAATTATGATTATAGAATTTTACTAAAAAGGCCACGATATCTTTAATTCCTATTTCCTTCTCCCCTTATCTTTACCCTTTACTCTCCCTCTTCTATATCTCTCTTATTCCCTCTTCCCCGCTCCTCTTACCTTCTTCTCCTAATCACTCGCGTACGTAACCTAGTAAAAGGAAGGAATACTTAACTCTAGGTAAGGAGAGAGGGAGAGGAAGGGGAGAGAGGAAGGGAGGAGAGGAAGGAGGGAGGGAGGGAGGAGGGAGGAGGGAGGAGGGGAGAGAAGAGAAGGAAGGAAGGGAAAAGGGAGGAGAAGAGATCTTCGGAAATTTTTACTAGTGCTTATATTTTAACTTACCTTGCCCACGAGCTAAAACACCTAGATTTTGCCCCTTTCCCTTCCCCTCTCCCCTCCTCTACCCTCCTTATTATACGTAGAAGGAGGAGAGGAGAAGGGGAAAGAGGTAAGACTAGGTAAGGAGCTTAGCTTTTAGAGGGGTATAGAAAACGATACTACTTAGGATTTGGGATTTGAGATTTGGGATTTGAGATTTGGGATTTCGTCCTAGGGGGGGTTATGACCGTTTCGTCACAAGGTGCTGCCGTAGTTGCACACCAAAAGCATTTTGGTTTACAAGACCACCTGTTTTTACAAACAGATACTTTCCGGTTTGAAATGCCCAATGCTGAATGATTTCTTGACTAGATGCTAATCTTGGCTGTTGAGTTGCATATTCGATCGTGTCGACAAATTCCTCCCCGCCCATGGACGAATCTCAGGCAGTCACTACTGCTCGCCAGCATACCTCAGCTTCATCCAATATCTCTCAATTCACTTGCTTCAAAAAGCTGCCCCCCGAACTTCAAATCATAATCTAGTCTTTCGCAATCTCAGAGCCCCAACTCGTCTTCGTACAGCTCAAATGGTTTCAAAGCAACTACGACGGTCTTCCAATCATGACAGCGCATATCCTATCGGTCCTTCATGTGTGCCGATTATCCAGAGCCTTAGCACGCAAAACCTACGAACCTTGCTTTTCCCAAATTTTCAAGCACCCTGTATATTTCGATCAAACCAAAGATCGTCTGGTGTTCGAGAGCGTGAAAGCTTTCTCACTTTTCCGTGAAGAGGAAGCAAAGGCCTATTCCTGGGATATGCTCTCTGTCGTGCTTGCGGAACCTCTTCACGATATTTCGGAAATTTCCCTAGACCTGGAGATACCCTTTTCCTGGTTCGCCTGGAGATTGATATTGAAATGATATTGATCGTCCCAAACGACACTGGAAGTGGGTCAGTTCATGTGCTGAAGTCACAAAACCTTAAGGAGCAGCGGTCCATTTCGTCTGAAGCGGAATTGGAGGAGATGCGACCTCATGTAAAACCTGTCGCTTCACCACGAGAGAAAATTCGTGACGGCTTTGCCATAAATCAGTGACCTATCGAGCCTCCCAGCGGAACAAATCAATACTCTGCTCACAAACCAGGCTTATGCAGAAGCAAGTCTCTCGTGGGCGGGGTCACTTGATGGCCTTACTTAGGAAATGTCACGTTTCGAGCAGGGTCCATGCTTCGTGGTATCTTATATCTTTGGTTTCGTTTAGGGGTTTGGCGGGAAATTTACATATTCAATTTGGCATGCCTTAGCGTCTTGAGAGTCACCATATTCTCAGGAGCTAATCAGGGAGGCATATCATTATGGATAGGATCAACGCAAATCATCAGGGCCATATAGAAATATTACTATCATATCTACAGATTTCGTGTTATAGTCCGTCCATATCTAAAAATCCAGTGAAAAAATAGCATATGTGGCCCCAAGGACGGCTAGTCCGAATCAGAAGAGCGGCGGGGGGAGTAGAACCGGTCTTACTAATACGTTCTAAGTAAAGTAATTACGATTAGCTCCCGGCACAAGCCCACCATAAACCGAAAATATGCTTCACAACTCATTGCAACGCTCATTATTAAAGAATTATTTGTCAATTTACGCTTCCCCAATTACAATAAAATGTCTCTAACACGCACCTTCCACGACTTTTCCCGTCTTCCAGAAGAACTCCAAATCGAAATCTGGAAATGCGCCGCTCAATTCCAGCGAATAATCTCGGTCTACCGCCTCCACCTCTCCCTCCCAGAATACCATTGCCACCACGAAACGCACGAACCTCCCACGATGTTACAGGCTTGTCGCCTATCCCGCCTTATCGGATTGGAGAGCTATCGAGTTCTATCTCATGATCACGGATTAAGACACCCCGTCTACTTCTCGCCTGCTAGCGATGTCGTGTATTGCGGAGGTATGTCCGGCTATCGGATGCTTGCTCGAGAAATCCAAGGTGTTCTGGGTGCTGAGAGTGGTTTCCGATTTGTGGTATTCAAAGCCAATGATTTGACTTGCATGGGAACGCTGTGGGCTGTTATTGATGGCCCTTTGCGGAAGAGAGGCTTGAGTGCACGTTATACGCGCAGTGAGGGCCTGGGCGGGATTTACAACTGCGCTCAATGTGGCTGCAGGGTTTCACAGTTTTATGGATTGGAGTTTAAGTGGACGTCTTCAGAGTCAAATGGGAGAGGGGAGCAGAGGTGCAAGGGCAGTGGAAAGGCGCAGCAGAAGTTGAATATCAGGGTGTTGGGGAGGTGGGATATTGATCGGGAGTTTGGTGATGGACCTTGGAATAGAGATCGCTGCCTTGCTTGCCCCTCTCACCAAGGATTGATTAGGAAAGAGCCTTGTTGCCTCGAGGGCGGGAACTTATATTGACTTAACTCGTGTACCTCATCGCAACAGCTTGCACTTCTCTCATAAGCCTCTTTCTATCACGGGTCATAGAAATTGAGATTATGATTTTTTTTATCTTTGAACTAGCCCTACTCTCCAATTTAGTATCAGTCAACAACTAGGGCTACCGAGATTTGGAGGGCTCAGATGCAGAGAGGTTGGAGCGAGTGATCTTGGGCATCGACTTTCTGTCAGGAGTGTGAGAGTAGCGCAGGTAATAAAACAAGGATGTCCCTCCTACAATTTTCACAGCGAGTAATTGTGCTCAGGGTAGGTATCATGCAAGCAGTGTCTCTTATAAAATTGGCAGTTAAAATTCTGCTCTCTATGACTGTCGCTGCATTACCCTCTTGCCATATCTAGAATAGGGGCTCGGTTAGGGCCCCCATTCAGAGAACAGTGGAATAAGCGAGACTTAGCGTCTTGCTCAACCACAGGTGAAACTCACGTAGCTCCAGCCTCGCTTATCAAGCAATGGGTCAGCTTAGGCAATTCGAAATGATGCTGATGCTATATAATCAGCAGCGTTACCCAGGCCCTTCTAAGTATCTCCTCAAGCGTCGTCACGTGTTAGATTATCATATTGTCCAAGCACTAGCAGGCATCTCTCTTCTCCATCCATTTCCAATTTTCGCATTTCACGGGAATATTCTAAAGAGACTCTGATTCCCAAGTATATTGCCTAGCAACATCTGTGTTACCTTTTCGTCATCGTCTACAATTTGTGCTCCACCTTTCCAAGCCGTCGCCAATCAACAACACAACTTCACCTATACGACCTTCCTCTTCAGGAACGCAAATCCATGTCCTATAAAATCAATACTAAGTTCCATCTTACTGTGCCGCAATCCAAAACCTCCTCCTCCTCCTATTGGTTCATTCTCCTGACTTCCACGCATGATTGGTCTGATCAAGACCCACAACGCATTAACCCGAGTCGAGTCTCGTGACCATCAACCAATTACCACCCTCAAAACCAGCCCCCACCCTCCTCTCTAGCTGCCTAATTGCTGTGCCGCAATCCAGATAAGACCTCTCTTCATCTAATTGGTTCGTCTATCATGCTTTTTGTATAGCTTCACTTTCATTGGTTAGATATATGACTTAATACACGCATTGTGTCGTGTCCGCTAGCGTGTTTTTCTGAGAGCGCGAGTATAAAAGGCTTCATAGAGAGAGAGTTGAACGATCTTCCTTTTTAAAAATTTTTGGAACTTCAAGCTGTTCTTCTGTTCACGTGAGATCTTCTGCTCTTCTCTCATCACAATACTTGAGGTAGGAAGTTAGTCATCATGGGTGGTGGTCCAAATAACCCGGTGCTCATTAGGGATGATGACGTTGTAAGTCTTATGTCTTGTCTTTTATTCATCCTCACCTTTCTCAAAGTTCTCTAAATACTGTAACATGAACCGAAGCTAACAGCTCATCGCTACAGGTCCTCGGCTCACAAGTGAACGCCCTCGTAATCAAAGACGAACTCGACAACGAGCACAAAATGGTCATCAACCTTGACTCAGATGATGAGAAAGAGGGTGTTCTCGACGGCGAGGATATAGATAGTGATCTGGACGCGCCAGCGGTCGCCGAGCGTAAGGTGGAGTTGATGAGGGAGCTGAAGGCATTGGGCATCAACCCCAATCTCAAGTAAGGCTTTCAACTTTGTCCTCGTTTCTCATATTCTGGCATCGCTTGACGCATTTTGGATCTTACACTGCGCTGTTTACAAGGTGGTGCTGACGATGTGTCTGCCCAGACCAGATTACACCAAGCCTTTGAATGAACCAAGCTGGGGCGATTCAGACGAAGAAGAAGACTCCGACGTAGATATGGATGCCGATGGTGTCCTTGATGGTGAAGATGAGTCGGATGAGTATGAAGATGATGACATGGATCAGGATGAGTTGGATGAGTTGGATGAGTTGTACAAGGATGGGAAGAAGCCCATCATAGCATGAGAGTTCCTTTTGGCTTCCATTCTTGTGATCACTCAGTACTTTGCAATATTCTTCTAGAGGTTTTTTTCTTTCTTTCTTTCTTGATTGGTCTTTGTTTTTATTTTACATTTGCCACACGTCTCGTCTCGAGTTGAGCTTTTTTACACGAAGAACGAGCTGAAGCCAAACATCCGTGAAATAGATGTGGTCTACGGCCCAGTTCCAATCATAGAATTAAGGATTACGTTTCATCACCAGCATCCTATTAATTAGTTGGCAAAAATCCCTTATCCTAGTGTATTTTTTGGCCTTCCGGTCAGCTCTACATGCACTGGGAAAGCTTTGTTTCCTGTCGGGCATGTTTCCCATTCCCGATCCTCTGTCTTATGTTATCAGCGCCGCCTTTGCTCAGTGTTGCGAGTTATCAGTGATGAAAACATAAGGTAATAGGGCTTTGGTGCGCTGAAGACTATACTTGAGTCTGTAGGCAGTCACTGTAGAATATAGGCAGTGAGCTGAGACAGGGAGTTCTTGGCTTACTTAAGTAGTAACGAGCCCACCCACACAAATCCGTGATTTTAGGGATGTTTTTAGGGATCGTAAAACCAAAGTCACTAACTTTACTTTATATTGCACGCTTGAAAAGATTTCTTGGTTTTGAAATAGCATCAGCATTACGATAAGTGCGATACTGATGAAACAATAAACAGAGCTATTGGAATCCATTCCTGGGCGCTCAAATATTTGTGTTGAGCTCTACTTTTTCGTCATCATCATCTGCTTTCACGAAATTACTGGTCTCCTGAAGCAGTTTGTCTATGTCATCGGTCTTCAGTTTCGTCTTGCTGCGGAAGAGTAAAGAGCGAATGACGAAGACCGCTGCGGTGAGGAAGACTGTCAGTCCGAAGTAGAGCGCGATCCATCTTGATACGTGCGAACCGCTGTTGCCTGGTTGGAAATTGAAGAAACTTGCACTGAAAAGTGTCTATCGACAGTCAGATTCCGTATTTACACTCATCTGTTTCTATGAACTTAGTCTTACCGCCATGAATGTCCCAGGGAGAAAGACAAGGGTTATCCAAGTGATCACTCGCATATCCGTACTGTCTCTTCGTGCCAGGGTCGCGATCAATGTGTTCGGCTTTGTATCGCGTCTTGCCAGTTTTGCGTGGCGGAGGTTGACGTTGTTATCTGTTTGATTAGAGAGGTGAAAAGTCTATAGTTATTAGCAAGTCTCGTCAAGACCTCAAGTTCTAAATCGAAGTTAATGGCATAACTAACCAAATTGATGCGAATGTTAGCTCGGTCCCGATAGTTTGAGACCCAGCGCTTAGAATGGTGAACCTTGGACAACAGGTATGACAGCATATCAGCTTCATTTGTGGTTCCCGCCGCCGGAGTCGGGTCGATGGCAAGTTTGACTTTTTCGCTCGCTCCAATGAGGAATTTGGTTAGCTCTTCCAAATCTATAAAATTTTCCACGGCGATATGGAGTTGCTGGGTAATTCTCTGAAGAATTTTGGATTTGGCTTCGGGATCGGCACTAGATTGCCCAAATTCCTGCTCGACAGTCAGAAGGATATTACATCCGAAGTTGATTTGCCTTGTGCTTACGTCCTGTAGTAAGAGGCGTCTCAAGTTAGAAGCTTCTATATTGAAACTTTCTACGATCTGCGATACTAGGCGTATATGAATTGCCAATAGGTCTTCACTAAGAGACCGTACAAGTCTGATTCCAGGCTTTTCCACTAGAGAGATTGATTTGGCTGGATATTAAAACAGAGATTAGTTGTAAGCTTCTTTGCAAAGTCATAGGTTGTGAAGATATACGCCCGACCACCTCCAGAAGATGGACACCGATAGAAGAGGTCTGATTAAGCACTCCGATGTTAACGTGTGCAAGAAGTAATCGAGATTCAGGAAAGACAAACCTAATCTTATGTAACCCCTGTTTTCATCTCGAGAAAAGAATAAGCCATTTCCAGGCCTGAAAAAAGGATCATGCTGTAGTAGTCCCTCGATAAAGAGCACAGGGACGCCAATTGTAGTGCATATTATGAGGAGGCTAGCAGAAGTGATTGCTAGCTGCTTGTCACAGACAGCCCATGGGATAAAACTAGAAGCTTTGAGTTACGAGATACAAGCATATACAAAATTCCAAACTTATCACCATCCTCGAGAAATTACTTACAAGTTCCGTGTTCTTATAGCTGTGCCTGGCGTCTCGTTTCTTATAATCTGAGAAGAACTTCTTAAACAAGAACCTCAGTCTAAATAATAAGGGTTGTATTCATACCTCGAGTCTCCGCAAGAGACTTTCGTCATCAAAATCTGGTTCTTCGGCTAGCATCTTGTCAATAGTTGGCTAAAATACCCAGGAGCGAGTTGACAAACATATGAGATCAGGTGATGAGACTTCAATCAACCTCACTTTCGAAGTCGTGCTGAATCGGCCCACGGACACTCCATCTTGTATGGTCGCTGCCAATTCGGGATCAACGCCAGCCGTCGCCATCATGATGTCTGGCAAAATCCTGACGAAGAATCCTTACGCAGAGGGCATGACGAAAGATGAGGTTGTAGAAGTGAGAAAGAAATTTCTTTCCGTCGCTGCCTACTTTCTTGATAACGGAAACGATTGACGCGCGCACGCGCGCCCGCGCTATAACCGTATGTAAATCAATCGTCAAAATCGCGATTTTAAGCGAAGTCGCCAGAACACGCGTTTTGCTCTATCCTACCGTTAGCTAGTCCTACGCCCCGGCGAATTGCACTATAACCATAACCTTAGACGAAGATATAAGTAGCTTAAAATAATAGGGGCATTAAGTTCTATCTATTACTAACTCGATTTTCTATATAGATACCTTACTATCTCACCGTAACTAAGAGCGCCTAGATTAAAGACGCGCTACGCGAGTACCCTAAGATAGTTATACTAGACTTTATTTCTTAGCTAGCTAGGGATTATTATATATCTACTAGGACGATTTATTAATATTAGAGACGTATTTAAATAGATCTTCTAGTTATACGTTATTTAGGAGGTCGACCGTGAGCTATTATATAGCTAATAGAGTAGGTAATTAAGTAGTTATTAGACTAGATACCTTAGTTTTATTAAGACGAGATTACTAACTTTCTATTCGAAGTTTTTAGGGTTAAAGTAGATTAATATACTATTTTAAGGGCCTTAAAAAGAATACGTATTATAAGGAAGAAGCTTAAGGTAGAAGTAGCTTAAAGGAACTAAGAACTATAAACGTAATAGAGAGATGATCTTTAATAATTTACTACTAAATAACTTATATACGTGAATAAATCTAGAAGTGATAATTATACTAGTGATCGTTAATATAATTAGGCTAAAGCAGGTATTCGTGCTAAAGTATAGCAGTAGTTAATAAAAAGAGATAGAGTCTCTATCTTACTAGTATATATAATTAAAGGTTATATTATAGCGGGGTAAATAAACAAAAACCTAGGACCACGTAAAGAAGAGGAGAAGGGGCCTTATATAGGGCTTATATAAGGGGAAGTTAAGTATAAGTAAAGTATATCTATATTATTCTTCTCCTTAAGGGAGGAATAGGCTTTAAATATATAAGGGAAACTAGAAGGGAGGGAAGATACGTGATCCGTAAACGTTTTAGGTTTCCCTATTATATAGTTCCCCGCCTAGATAATAGTTCGCCCTAAACTACTTATAAATATAAGTATTAGATAAATAAAGGAAATACCCTTTATAATATTATCCTTCCTTATAGAAGGGAGAGACTTAATTAGTTAGAAAAAGGCTTAAGGAAAGAAAATAAACTTTTAGTACCCCTTTATTACCTTAAGGCCTTCTTAAGCTAGGCTTAGAAAAGGTAAAACTACTACTAACTTAAAAAACGCCTTAAGTCTATAAAGTAAATTAACTACCTACTCCTCTACTAGGCTAAGAACTACTACTAGCGTTTAGCTTCTTTACTTTACTAGTTATAGTCTACTAAGTAGCTATAGCCCTAGGCTTTATCTTAGGGATCTTAGGTTCTTTTCCTCCTATTACTAGGAAATTACCCTTATTAAGTTTAACGCTACTACTACTTCTACTAATACTACTATAGTCTCTAAAAATATTATTATCTAGTTCTTCTCTAAGGTTATTAGTTTAATTAATACTATTAGTCGCTTAAAGTCTAGTACTACCTAGAGTATTATCTTTACTAAAGGATTTAGAGAAGCTATATTTCTTAGACTTTAGGTTAGAATTATTTAACTTATTATAGCTTAGAACCCTCTTACGTTTTCTAGTATTAGGTTATAGAGATTCTTTAGTAGACTAAAAGTAGATACTCGAAATCTCTAAAAGGTCTAAGCTATTATTATTAATATAATAAGTATTATTAGAGGGAGTATCTTTATCTAAGTCCTTATTAGTAATATACTTAGTTAACTTATAAAGGTATCCTAGATTAGAAATTTAGCTCTACTTCTTTTCTAAGCTAGGCTTATTAAAAGAAAACTTATTATTATTATTAAATAGCTCTTCTAGGATAAGGGTCTCTTTAAGCTTAGGTTTAAACTTTAGATTAGAGGAATAGTAGAATTTTAAGAAGTCCTTATCTTTATAGAAATACTAAACTTTCTCTTTTAGGAATATCTTATTAGGCTTATAAATAAATTAAGTAGCTTCCTTTAATCTATTTACTTTAATAAAACTATATTTATTAAGATATAGGTAAGGCTTATTATAAAAGACGCTATTATAAGTAATAATAGCTCTTTAAGTAACTAGCTTCTAGAAATTAGTTAAATACTTCTTAATTTCCTTAGCGTTTATATTAAGAAGTTAGTCACGCTTAGTAATAATACTATAGTTAGTCTAAGGCAGGCGGCTAAGTAAAGCCTCGCTTAGGGGTCCTAAACTAATAAGGGTTTAAACTATATAGAAGAGCTTAGAAGTAATAAGGGCTTAGTTAAGGTCGTCTTAGTAAGGAGTTTTAGAGGCTTAAAGGTATATAACTTCCTAATTAAGAATACTCCACGGAACCCTATTCTTAAGAGTACTATTATTTAATAAAGCTATATAATTAGCTAATAAGACACGAAGAGGGAGCCGTAGGGTCTTCTTATTATCTAGGCTAGGAAGTAAGAAAGTAATTTAAATAAGTATACCTTATCTAGTTAAGATAATATTACTAGCTTTAAGATTATTAACCTTTTCCTATAAGTAACTAGCCTTCTTTAGATAAGCCCCTAATTAGCTTATTAAGCCGGGCTTAAAAAGAATATATAGCCTATTATTACGCTTATACTTCACGTATAGCTTAGTCTTATTATATAGCCTAGCGTGATACTCGATTAGGGCTATTACTTTATTACTATTATTCTTAGGCCAGCTAAGGATAATAAAATCGTAGGCTTAATTATTAATACGGGGTAGTTTTAGAGTCTTATACTTAAAGGTATTAGGAATATTAACCTAAGTAAAAGAGATAATACTATTAGATTCCTTAGTAGCTAGGACGCTTCTAGTATAGTCTAAGTAGGCGACTAAGTAAGTATTCTTATTACTATAGGCGGCGAGGGTAGTTAAGTAAAGGCTATAGTCGAATTAAATAAGCTATTAAATAATATTATAGATTATATTTAGTAATATTAAACCTATATAGTTTACTCCCTTTAGCTTAGAGTAGTAATAATATTTATATATATACTATTCCTTATTAATAAGTACCACTAGGGGACTTACCTTTTTCTTCGACTTTTTAAATAGCTAAGAGAAGTTAACTTTACTAACGTGGACTAATCCCGTAATTCGAGCCTCTTACTCTAATCTACGTAACTAGGTACCGAGAATCGAGTCCTTCTTATTATAATTATAAAGATACTTAGGGGCGGTTAAAGTAGCGTATTTAGATAAGCTAAGAGAGGAACTCTTTTAAGCCTCCTTAGCCTTAGCTATCTTCTTAAATATCTCTTAGCCTTTACTAATATAAAAGGAAGCTAAATTATTATAATAACTAGCGACGTCTAATAACTACTTATCTAGAATAGTTATCTTTATCTTAGATTAGACGTTTAGGCTAATATAGGAGCTATATAAGTACTTATAAAACTCGTATATACCTCCTTCTATTTCACTAAGTATAGTTAAGTAATAAAGTTAGGAAACACGTTCCTTAATAGGGATTATAAGAAAGGGCGGGTTACTATACTCTAAGTATAACTTAATATAATTACTAATTATATAAAGGTAGTTTTTTATATTTAACTATATTTTAGGGCGTTTAAATAATAATTAACTTACTAATCCTAGCTTAAGAAGCCTCTTCTAGCTTTCCTAAGTAAGTTTATTAATATTAGTACTATCCTCCTTTAACTTTAAGATCTTATTATAAGTATTAGAATAGGCGGTAATAGCTTTATATTCTATAATTTAATTACCGCTTAGGTTAATAGCGGAGCCCTTTAACTACTTACTAAAACACGCTATTAATATTTTCTAAACTAGGTTAAGATATACCTTAACTATAAGGGTAACCTTAGGCGGATTATTATTAGTAATAATAAGGGTCTTAGGTCTCTTTCTAGACTAGAGCTAAGTAAGCTTATAAGGAGTAAGCTCTTTATAATATAGTTATCTCGAGGCTTAGATTACCTAATCTATCTTAGCCGCCTCCTACTACTTATTATTAAAGGGGTTAAGGAGATCTAAGCTAAGGGGGTTAGAGGCGGTATTATCTTATTAAGCCGGGCTTAGAAAAGATAAGTTAGCTTCTTCACGGCCTTTACCCTTATCTATAAGGACTTAAGTATCTATAACTACCTTAGTCTCTTTTATAAATATAGCCTTACTATTATTAGGTCCTAGAGTTAATAGCTTTAGGAAAGAACCTAGCGTAGCTCCCTCTATTTCTAATAAACCTATAAGGCTAATAAATAAATAAAACTTATTAAGGTTAGCTTATATAAGGAGATTAATTTATTCTATATTAAAGTTCTTAGCTTTAAGTATTATAAAGGCCTTTTAGATATCGCTTAAAGTAACCCTTATATTATTATATCCGTGTTTAAACTTAGTTATACTAGTTATTAATCTTATAAGGTCTTTTTTAGTATTATAATAGTCGTAGTAGTATTTAAGAATATACTTATTAAGGAGTCGGCTTATTTAAATTAGGCTTAGGGCTTTAGTAAGCGTTCTTAACTATATAATAGTAATATTAGCGGTAAGGTTATATTTATTATTCACGTAAACCTTAATCTACTTAATTCCTCTCTTATTATCCTCCTAAGCTTTAACTATTCTCTTTTAGTCTTAGAATTTCTTATCTTACTAAGTAATAAAAGTATTAGCTAATATAAATAACTCCGTGAAGTTATCTTTAATATTACGTTTATTCTAAGTATCTAACTTTAATAACCTTCCCTTTATTTATTTAAACTAATTAATAATAGTCTTACTAGCTTTTCTTATAATTTAATTTACTCCTATATTAGCTTAGTAGATTAAATTAACTTAGTTATTAGGAGAGGTACTTAAGATTAAGGCTATAACTTTATTAAATCCTACTACCCTTCTTCCTTTATAAAATACTTAAATAGTACTTCTTAATCCTAGCTTAGGAAGAGCTAATTAAGCTTTTAGGGCTAAGCTTATAGAGGTAAGTAGTCTTCGAGTAATAGCGGTCTTAGGGTTTAGCTAACTTCTAGTAATATAACTAGTTCTTAAGATTCTAATTAATAAAGAAGTAGATAGAGTAGGTAAAGAGCTTTAACTCCTTAAGTTAGAGCTTAGGTTATAAAGACCTTACTTATACTCTATATTAGAGGCGCTTAGGAAAAGGAGTAGTAGTCTCTATCTAAAAGAAGAGTCTTATTACTTTCCGAGTAGTAGTTATAGTAAGGGTATTCTAACTAAGGGTAGCGATAGTAGTAGTTCTTATAAAGAGCTTAGAGCTATCTTAAGAGGGGTTATAGAATCTAGAGGGCCTAGAGGACTTAAAGGGGTACTTATTTTAAAAGAAGGCTTACTAATCCTAGATTAGGAAGCTAATTAAAAGAAGAAGGCCTTCCTAAGCTAGGCTTAGGAAGACTAAATAGAGGAAGAAGACCTTTTAGGTTTTTAAAGCTAGATTTTCTTAATTAAGTAAATTTTTCTAATTTTTCCTAGACTTTAATATATAGTAAAACCTCCTTAAAATAAAAAAATATATAAGAAGAATAGAGGATTTTAGTAGAAAAAGGTAAGGGAAAGGGTATATATAGGAATTTTAGCCTCTCTTAGAGTATAATATATAATAAAAGAAATAAGTAGTAAAAGTAAATATAAAGTAAATAATCTATAGTATTATATTAATCTTATTAAAAGTAAATATAAAAAGTAAAAAAAATTAGAATAACTTAAATCTAAGCTAACTATATAACTTCCTTATATTTCTCTTTTAACTTCTCCCTATCTTAATATATACCGCCTTAGTATATAATAGGATAGCTATATTATTTTTTATAATTTTTATAATAAAAGAGAGGCTAGATAGGTAAGAGAATAGTATTTATATACTAAGAACTATCTTCTAAATACGAAAAACGAGTATATTAGGCTTTTTAGGTCTTAGAAAGAGCTATTAAGATAATAAATAGCTTTATAGTTTTAGTAATAAGCTTAGAATAGCGGGTCTAAATAGAAGATCAAGGTAGAGTTATATCCTTAGCTAAATTACCTTCCTAAGAATTAGAAGCTTCTAATAAACTAAAGTCCTTATCTTTAGAATCTTTATTAATAGGCTAAAAGGTATTATCCTTAAAAGTAAACTTCTTTAAATAGTTACTAGTATATATTCCCTTTAGAGGAGTTCTATCTATCTCCTCTAACTAGTACGTGCCTTTTTAGTAAGCCTTACTAATCTTATAAAGTCCTAGCTAACAGAAGCTAAGCTTAATATCTAAAGATATATCTATTACGCGCTTAGAGTAGTAGATAAGAACTATATTACCCTTATTAATCTCTCTTAGGTAGAGGCGATATTATTAGTTAAAGGCTTCTTTCTCTTCTTTATAGAACCTTTACTTATATAAAATAATCTCTTTTATATCCTCGTCTTATAGCTATAGTTATTAAGCCTATAATACTAGTAGATCTTCACTAATATATACTTTATTCTAATCTAGGAGCCTCTAAACTAGGTATCTTACTTTAAATAATAAAATCGCCTCTCTCTTATAAATTAAGAAGAATAGAGATACTCTAATTAGTTAATAGATTAAAGTATATTTAGTAAGGAGAATAGTAATAAGATTATTCTACTAATACTTATTACTACCTCCTATCTTAGAAAGAGCTTCTATAATTAATTTATAGCCTTATTCTACTATACTATTAGCTTTTAAGTTATAGGCAGAGATTTATATACGCTTAACCCTATACTTCTTAATAAAAGCTTTAGTAAGTCCCTAGTTTTTAGGTCCCTTATTAATAATAAGTTATTTAAAAAGTCTATATTAATATATAATTTCCTTTTATATAAAAGTCGTAATTAACTTAGCGTTAGTATTAGCTAGAGCCCTAGTCTCTAACTAGCTAGAAAGATCCTCTCGAGCTATTACTAAGTACCTCTTCCTATTATTATTTAATAGGTAAGTCACGTCTAAAGAGACTTTTTCCTATAAAGAAGATATATAGGTTAGGTATATAGCTTTTTCTATATAATTAGCCTCTCTTTTTTAATAAGAGATATAACTAGCTATATATTCTTAATATTTATTATAATAACCCTTCTAAAAGAAAGCCGTAGAAATATAATAATAAGTACTCTCTCTCTCTTTATAACTAAGCTCTATATAGTATTACTAAATAATCTTAGTTTAACGCTTTTAATTATTTATTACAAGGCGTATTAGTATATAAGCACTACCCTAATAATATAGTTCTCTATTAATAACTAAATATATTAAAGCCTTATTCTTAAATTAGAAAGAATTATAGATAACTTATATATATAGGCTTAGAAAACATCTTAAGGAAGCAGGTAATAGCTTAAGATTCTACTAAATATTCTACGCTAAGAATATCTTCTTAAGTTTAGCTTAGTAAGGACTAACTTAACTTTGAATTTCTAACTAGAAGGACTATTAGGGTATCTAGCTACGCCGTAACCTACTTATTAATATTACCTTTATAAGCTTTATTAATATCGTCTAAAGGTAATCTTTATTATCTAGATAAACTATTAGTAGTAATATTCTTCTTACCCTAGATAAACTTAACTTCGAAATTAAAAAGCTATATTTATATAATCTAATATATTAATAAGGCGCTAGGAAGATTAGTTATAGCCTTATTAAGTTATATAACTAAGATAATAGCGTTAGTTTTAAGGATAAAATAGACACTAATTAGATAAGAATATATCTTCTTTAGAGCCTTTAAAGCTCTTTTATATTCTTATTTTATTATATTATAGCTATATTTAGCTTTATTCTAGATCCCGCTCTTAAATTAGGCTAGGTATTATACGCTATTTATAAGCTACTATAGGATTACTCCCTAACCGGATAAACTAGTATTAACTATTAAAATAATCTTACTAGCTCCTTTAGAATAGTTAATAGAAATAAGACCTAGTACTTCTATAAGAGCCTTTTAAAGTAGACGTATAGCCTTATACTATTTAGGCCTAAATATAAAGATTATATTCTTTTTAAGAAGATAATAAAGGGGTTCTATAATCTTACTAAAGTTCTAAATCTAAAGATAATAAAATATATATATACTAATAAACTTATAAACCTCTTAAGGGTTCTCTAGTATTAGCTATTTAAGGATCTTAACTACTTTAGCTATAGGAGGATACCTCTTATCTATATTAGTTATAAAGCTAACTAGGGATAGTCTAGGTATATAAAACTAAGAGCTTCTACTAATAATAGCTCTGGTATATTTAATATACTCTAAGATAATATCTAGATTTTTAATATATTCGAGTATAAAGTATTAGATTCTAGGAATAACCTCCTTAAAAGAGTAATATATCTTTAGTCCTTTTATAGTAATATTATTTATATATAGTTTCGCTTTTAAGGGAATAATATTATTTAGTATTATTTATATAATATAGACGAATTAGGTAACTAAATTAGTTATTCCTTAAGGTAGTCTTATTATCTAAAGGAGACTAATAAGTATTTAAAAGGCTATTATATCTTAGGACTTTAGCGCTAGAATAACCTAGTTATAACTAGAGAAGAAGTCTATTAGAGAAGCTACTATATAGCCCGTGAACTCCTCTAAAAATTTATTAACCTAAGAGGGTAGATTACTATCTTAAATTATTACTCTATTTATCTTTATAGCAGCGATGACTAACTAATACTTACCCTTTTCTTTCTTAGTAATAAGAAACTAAGGATTATAGTAGGGTCCGTGAGAGTACTCTATTATCCCCCTCTTTAGCTATTCTTTAAGTATTTTAGTCACTTACTCTATTAAGGCCTTAGGTACTAGAAAATTTAGCGTCTACTAGGCCTAATACTTAATAGTTCTAATTTCTTAAGGAGGTATAACTTCCGGATAGATTATTTTATAATATATCTAGTTAAATATAAATATAGCCTTATAGTTTATAAGGACCTTAAGTAATAGCTCTTTCTTATTAAGGGTTATTTTATTACTAATTATAAGCTTCTTAACCTACTTAGGAGTTAATTAAAAGCCTAGTAGAAGGTCTAAGAAATAACTAATAAGGTTAAAGTCTCTAAACTTACTAATATGCCTTAGCGCTAGCTTCTTAAGTTAAGCCTTCTTAAGCTAATTATTATCTCCTTTAGGAGCTTTATTACTTAAAATACTAAGGTCTATAAGTACTATCTTATCCGCCTTATACTTATATAATATATTAATCTTTAGAGGCCTTTAAGGAGATAGGTTTTTTAGGGTTAAAATAAAAAAGGTAAAAGGTAAGGGTTTACTCTTAGCCTTTAGAACTTTATTAAAAAGAAAAATAAAGGAATCTTCTTAAAAAAGATCTTTAATCTAAATTATATAAATTTCTATATTAACTTTAGAATTCCTACTCTCTAAATACTTTCCTAAGCCTAGCTTAGGAAGGCCTCCTTTTAAATTACCCTCTATTATCTTATTAACTAATAGGCTATCTTTACTTAGGACTTTCTATTTCCTCTTCCTACTAGTACGCTACTTATCCCTTATATTAGCCTCTATTTTTCTATATCTAATACGAGATTAATTAAGTCCTTAGTAACTATAACTATTACTTATTTTCTATAAGTCGAATCTTTTATAATAATATAGACCTTACTATTATTATTATACTAAAAGGAAAGTTTAGTCTTAATAAAAAAGGGAAATCTAAGAAGAATAAACTTATTATTACTATTAATAACTAGGAAATTAATAAAACTAATATAACTTCTAACCTCGATTCTAACTTTCTTATAAATTCTAAAGAATAGTTTTTTAGATCCTATAATACCCTAGAAGGATAAATAGTCTTAATTCTTAATAACTAGTTTAGACTCTTTAGTAATAGTCTAAGATATTACGTTTACTTTAGCTCCGCTATCTAATATAGCTATAATAGAATTATAATTATTAATATTAATATATACTTTAAGGGTATATATAGCCGAGCTAGCTATATTACTCCTTCCTATATTATAGACTTAATAAATATTTAAGGGATATATTAAAGAGGGTTTAGAAGGCGGTATAGGGGGTATTAGGCTATAAGCGTATATAATAGTAGCGAGGTCCTCTAGTATCTATTTAGTTTACTCCCTCTTTTCTTAAGCCTTTATAATTTAGATATTTATAACTTCTATAATATTAAAGTTATCTCCCCTATAGTATTAATTAATAAGAGGACGTTACTAAGAGAGTATTTAACTAAGGTTATTATAAAAAGCGAGTAAGTCTTATAATTAGAATTTAATCTTATTCTTTATAAAGTAGTTATAAGCTTCCTCTACCTTCTATAAAGTCTTATACTTATTTATCTAATAGGGATATAACTAGCTATTATACTTTAATAGCTTATTTATAAAAGGAGCCTTAATTATCTCCTTATTAGCGGGTTCTAGAGGATTTCTTTAGCTATCCTTAGCCTTATTATTAGTAATTACGCTAGTATTCCTAGGTTTATCTTTACTACTACTAATAGTTCCTAACTCTTAAGTTTTAGAAATACGCTTATTATAATAAAAGGTACTATACTATTTTTCTTTATCTACGCGCTAAGGATTAACTTTAGCTAAGCCTATAACTATTAATAGACCTTTATTTTTCCTATTAATAGTAATAGCCTAAATAGTAAAAGGGGTCGTAAGCTCCTCCTTAGTAGGTTTATCTTCTTAGCGCTAAATAAAGGCACTATAGATAGAAATAGTACTAAGTATAAAGGGCCGCTTACTAGGAGTTAGTTGCTAAGTGACTATTATATAAGGACTAGGGTTAAAATACTAAGAGCTCTATATAGGTTTAGAGGCTTAAGGAGGTATAGAGCCTTATAAGGAGCTAGTTATAGGCGCTTAGGAGGCTAGAGGGTAAATAGTCTTTCCTCTAAATAAGCGATTTACTAGGTTAATATTAAACTTAGTTCTAGTAATAAGTATATAAATCTACTCTTCTTAAGGTCTTACTCTAGGACTTCTATAAAGGTTTATAAGCTTAGTATTTAGGTTCTAAGGCCCTAAGTAAAGCTTCTTATTATAGTTAATATAATAGATATTAGCCTTAAAATCCTAAAAATAAGAAGGATAGTCCTACTACTAATAGCTAGGATTAAAGTAATATAGATAGTACTATTCTTATAAAGTAGATATTAAGTTAATATTAAGAACCTATTAAGTAGGATTTTAATAATTATAGAGTTCTAGACCCTTTTCACGAGAGGGCTAGTAAGGTTAAGCTATTAAACTATTCTTATTATAAGGATCCTAAAGTTAATTAACTTCTATTAAGAGCTTTTTAAAACCTTTTACTAAGTCGTTAAGCTTAGTATTAGTATTAAGACTTATTTTATAAGCTATAGGAGAAAGTCTCTTTAACTTATCCGGGACCTTATACTCCTAGCTATATTCTTATACTAGCTTATAAAGTTCCTTTTTAAGGGATATAAGAGGATTACGCTATTATTTAAGAGCTTAATTAATCTTATTAATTCTAGTAAATTCCTTTATACTAGTATAGAAGAGGGTAAAATACTTATATATTTCTAGCTTCCTATTATTAACCTTATACTTAGATAGAATATATTCTTTTACCTTTCTTAGTAGCTCTAAGAGAAAAAGGCGACCTTAGTTAATCTTAGATAATATTCCCTTATTAACTAAATACTTTAAGACTAAGGTAAATTAATAATAGTAGTCCTTAAAGGTACTATTAGAATAATCTATTTAAGTAAACTCTATAAGGAAGCTAAGGGAGTAAGTTACTTAAAAGCGATTATTAGAGCGAAACTCCCCTTTTAAGATATTTATTAAGTCCTCTTAAGTCTTACTCTTATCCTTATACTTAGTTAGAGACATTATAATCTCCTTATAGGCGCTATTATAGTACTTTAGGAGGGTCGCCTTATAGTTAAGGACTAAGTAGTTTTTATAGAAGAACTTAAAGCGTTCTATAAAGTTAGTAATATTATAGCCCTTAAAGAGAGGGGTACCTTCTAAGCCTAGTATAGGTAAAGGGAAATAAAAGAGAGGAATAGTTATTATAAATATAGGTTTAGTTATTAGGATTATTACTAGTATTTTATTAAGAGGAGTAGCGTCTAAGGAGCTTAGTTCTAATATATTATTTAAGGGATAGAAAGGTTTTTTCTTAACTAGGGAGTCTATAGATCTATATTTAGTTTTATTTATAATATTAGAAGAGTTACTTCGCTTTCGAATTCTACTTTTAAGAGTACTAGTATTACTATCTAATTAAATACTTTAAAAAGGGTCTAGAAGAGATTCTATTAATAGCCCCTTAAGGTCGTTACTCTACTTCCTTTTTAAAGAGCTCTCTTCTTAAGCTAGGCTTAGGAAGATATTCTATTCTAACTAATTAAGTACTAGGGCTATTTCCGTAATTACTTAATATATAAGGGTTAATAAAACTAAAAAGGATAAACCTAAGTTATAAATAATATAGCTAATCTACTAGCGGTATAGTCCCTAGCCTTCTATTTCCTAATTAGGGAATTCTATTACTATTACTATAAGCTTAGATCTACTTATAATATTAGTTTAACTACTAGTATTAAGTTACTAAATACTACTTAAGGGAAAATATATTAACTATCTTACCCTTTTAGTATTAGCTTTATAAGCTTTATATTCTTTAGTCCTTATTTACTTTCTCTATTTAACCTTCTACTTATAATTTCCGGAGTTCTTAAGGTTTTAAGTATTACTTACTTCCCTTTAAATTCGTATTTTACATTTCCCCTTTTCTCTTATTTCTCTTTAAGCCTTTACCTTCGCCTTTATTAAGAGACTATCTAAGTTAATCCTATAGAAAAGGATATTAAAACGCTAATATCCTCCCTATATCGCTTACTATTATAGTGGGGTAAATAAATAAAAACCTAGGACTACGTAAAGAAGAGGAGAAGGGGCCTTATATAAGGCTTATATAAGAGGAAGTTAAGTATAAGTAAAGTATATCTATATTATTCTTCTCCTTAAGGGAGGAATAGGCTTTAAATATATAAGGGAAACTAGAAGGGAGGGAAGATACGTGATCCGTGAACGTTTTAGGTTTCCCTATTATAATATTAAGTTAGTTATATTCTATAGCACTTATATAGCAGATATCTTTAAGGCCTTTATCCTTAATAATTTACTTCCTCTCTATAACCTATATTTAGGCCCGCGATTAGTTATTATTATAGATAACGCCTCTATCTATTATTCACGTTATTAGATAATTATTAATATATATAAATAAAGGAGGGTTTAGGTATAATTCCTATTACTCTACTTACTAGATTTTAACTTAATTAAAGAGTTATTTAGTATCTTAAAGGTATTTATCTAATACTATTATTATAGTGAACGTTAATATTATTAAATATATTAAAGCTTCTTAGAATAAGTAGTAAGAGAGGTTAGTACTAGTAAGGATACTACGTATTAAGTAAGAGTATACTTTTAGTATACTAGAATATAAGATATACTAGATAATTAGAGGGGTTTTAAGTAGGATATACTATTTTTATACTCAGTGGGATATACCTTTTTAGAGGGGCTTATTTTTAATACTAGGCTTAGGGTATTAATTTAGTATATACTTTACTAGTTTTATACTTTTATATTAAACTAATTATTATACCTTTATAAGTTATTACTACTAGAGTAAGTTTTTTTAGTATACCTATAACTAAAAAAGTTTAAATTAGAATAGTTACTTTTATTATAACTATATCCCTCTAAAAATATATATTTTTTAGTAATCTATATATTTACCTATAGAATTCTAGCTCTATTTAATCATAGTTACTCCTCTACTAATTATTCTATCTATAACCCCCTAAATCTTACTTAATTCTACTCTTAATATTCGTTAAAGTAGTTAATTTCATCGTCCTATTCTAGCTCCTCTATCTCCCTATAATACCCCCTTATCTAATAATATAAAGTAGGTTAGAAAGATAGTTAGTTAAGTTATTAATTCCCCTAAGGATTACCTATTCCAATTAAGCCCTCTACTATACATAGCTCTACCTAGCTATTATATACTCTCTTAAATTCGGAAACCTTCTTAATAATTAGTATTATAATACTTAATAGAACCTTATACTTTTCTAGAGTATTTATAGTTACTAGTAACTTTAAGATCTCTAGATTATCTAGCTATTATACTTATATTATATTAATAGTACTCTTAATTACTTAATAGTGAGGAGGATCTACTTTATTATAGAGGAGGAATGTCACGGGCACGTGACAAGGCAGCAGGGCAGTCGGGCCCCTTTCGGCCTAGCTGCGTGGCACGTGCGGGACCCCTTTTATATCGCTCGTAACTTTGAGAGTAGAGAGATAGAGTTTAGCTTGTATACGATTTTGAGAGGACACTTGCGAAGCGTATACAATACTAGCATTGAGCCCCAATTACTACCTTTCGGCACTCTCTTTATGATTCCCTACTTTAGGGGCGCTTGACATCCTAAACTCTCGATCCAGCCAGTAGTTCGTCACGAACGAGAGTCGCAGCCAGTACGAAATACACCAGAAACGCCTTAATTTCCATCGATTATGGCTTCAGCAAGCACGCTAGAGAGCTCACGAGAGCGTATAGAATAGCCATAGAGACGACGTCGCCGCGAAAGCGATTAGGAGCTAATACGACCACTACCACGAATACCAGAGCTTCCAGCATATTACGCTAAGGACATTCAAGAAGCCCAAGACTTTATATCGAAGGTAGAGCGTCGATTTCGCCTCGATCGCGGATACTACCACCCAGACGACACGTCTAAAATCGACTACTACGTACTAGTATTCGAATCGAAGCCGTACCGCCAGTGGAGCATTTTTGAAGCAGATACCAGGGTTGGTAATACCACGTGGGATCAATTCAAGGCACACCTTTTTGACTCAATCTACGACACCACGAACCGACAGCTTAGCGCCACAATTGCGTACAAGAAAGCCCGTCAACGAGAAGACCAGACGATAGACGACTTTGCCGCAGAGCTACAGACGCTTGAGAGAGAGCTAGGCTACACCAATGATAAGATACAAGCCAGAACGCTATTTGCAAAGCTACGATGGGAGCTACGGAAAGAGATATCAAGACGAGGGAGTCCACCAGCTACACGAAGGGGAATACTTAATTTAGCGCGCTCAATTGAGACTGCAGAACGGCTATTTGGGCCTAAATAAGAATAAGGAGAAGAAGTCAAGAGAGAGATACAGAGCTCCGAACGAGCTATAACGAGAACCTATCGGCATTATAGCGAAGACTATACGAGTAGCCGGTGCCCAGAAGCTAGATGCTATAGGTACTAGGGGAAAGGACATTACGCTTCAGCTTGCCAGAAGTAGTTGACAATATACTGTTTTTAGGAGCCTTTATGCCGAATACACCGCGAGAGTAAGACGAAGGAGTGCCGAACGCACTAAGAGCTAGTGACCTGGCCGAACGCCACGAGAGGTCAAGAAGGGTGGCCGAATGCCCAATACCTTCTAGCCACAAGGGGAAGGCCGAATGCCAGAGTACCTTTACTTATAGAGTATAGCTTTATGCACTACTTGGGACGCCTTATGGACGCAGGAGTAGTACCAGTAAGGCTCACCTATCAGGCCGAACGCCCGAGAGACAGTAATTGGCCGTATGCCACGAAGGAGAATCGAAGGCTATACGCCGTACGTACGAAAAGTACGAAAATTTGAGCTCTGAGAAGTGTAGATTCAGGCTATGTGCCAAACGAAGAGAGACAGTTTTATAGAAGGCCGAACGCCTAAGTTAGAAGGCCGTACGCCGCAAGAGACTTGGAAGGCTATGTGCCGTACGAGACGATTTAGCTGTGTGCTAGGCAAGGAAACGACGGCTATACGCCGTACGTACAAGAGAGAGACGATTGGCCGAATGCCACGAGAGAGAGTTGAATTGAGAAGACTACAGCTGAGTATTAATCCAAAATCACTTACAAAGACTAACCGTCGGGGACGACGTCTAGAAAGGGGGGCGACGGCAGTACGCCGTAGGCACGAAAGTAAGCAAGGTACTAAAAACCAGCACCAAAATCGACGTCAAAATAAGTACGAAAAGCACGAAAGCAAGCGCAATTCAGAGTACGCTAGACGATTACACGCCGTACGACCGGCAGAAGACAAGAGCGAATCCAAGTACGACTAGGAGATGGCTATATACCGCAGATACGACGAAGGCTCGGTGCCGTACAAGGGGGGCGATTTGGGCTATATGCTACGACGCCGGAATATCGTATTACTAAAAGCAAGGCGAAAGTAAGGCGAAAGCGAGCCGAACGCAGGACGTACGTGTAGAGCAGTGGTAAGGGCATATATATAGGGCTAGGTTTTATCCACATAGTAGTTTCCCTAGTTCTAGAGACCCGAATAGGCATACATAAGAGGATGGAAGAACTTAAGAGAGCTATTTACGTACGTACGAAGGCGTAGTACTTGAAAGCCTAGGGCAAGGCGCTTTTGGAAGGGCGTATACTCTTAGGGACAAGAGCTCAGAGAGGGAGGCATTATCACGGGCACGTGACAAGGCAGCAGGGCAGTCGGGCCCCTTTCGGCCTAGCTGCGTGGCACGTGCGGGACCCCTTTTATATCGCTCGCAACTTTAAGAGTAGAGAGATAGAGTTTAGCTTATATACGATTTTGAGAGGACACTTACGAAGCGTATATAATACTAGCATTGAGCCCCAATTACTACCTTTCAGCACTCTCTTTGTGATTCCCTGCTTTGGGGGCGCTTGACAAGGAATTCCTTATACTTCTATAACGCCTCTTAGTTATTAATACCCTAAATAGGAGATAATAGTATAGGAGCTCGCTACCTCTTATATAGTTAATAGTAAGGTTAATAGTATTAAGGTCATTGACTATAGGGATAAGAGTACCTATATTCTAGACTATATCTTAAGTAAGCTAGTATAGTTAGAGCTATATTATAGTAGATAACTAGTACCTAGTTCTAAATAGTTTAAGAATATTAAGTAGGTTAAGTAAGAACTTATTTAATTAGATTAGAAGTATATTTCCCTCTCTTTATTATAGTCCTATTCCACCCTTCCTAATACTTCGTAATTGTCACGGGCACGTGACAAGGCAGCAGGGCAGTCGGGCCCCTTTCGGCCTAGCTGCGTGGCACGTGCGGGACCCCTTTTATATCGCTCGCAGCTTTGAGAGTAGAGAGATAGAGTTTAGCTTATGTACGATTTTGAGAGGACACTTGCGAAGCGTATACAATACTAGTATTGAGCCCCAATTACTACCTTTCGGCACTCTCTTTGTGATTCCCTGCTTTGGGGGCGCTTGACAGTAATCTAGTCTATAGGAGGACGCTTAAGAGATACGTTCTTAATACTAATAGTAATCGCCTTAGCCTACTTCTTTTATTTAAGATAGCTAACCTTATAGTAACTCCTATTCCTTAATAATTCAAAATAGTAAGCTCCTATATTACTATAAATACCCTCCTCCTTATATAAGTATATAGTAAAGATCTAAGAGTAAAGTTTTTCTAATATAGGAGTACTTATATCACTTTTTACCTTTATAATAAGTTACCTTTATATAGTTAAATCACGGGGTTTCTAAATAGTCGACTTAGGGCCTATTAAATTAGGAATAAAAAGACCTATATATTCGTCTATAGTTGGGGTATCTCCTAAATTAAAGAGGGGTGTAGCTCGTATAGAACTAGGCCACGCCTTATTCTAAGACGCTAGATCCTCTAGTATATACGCTCTTTTAATAGTTCTAAAAAAAGCCTTAATTAAGAGAGTATTATAGTTCTTAATGTTACTAAAATATCTTATTTGACATAGGCTAGCTTCTATAAGCTCCTACGCTTTTTAGTCCTTTACTTATATAGTCTAGTAGTTCCCCTTTAGATTACTAACTATTACTAACTAATAGAGCCTCCTTAGCCTATTACCCCTAACTAAATTACGAGTTTCCTCCTATTCCTTTACGTATTCTTTATAGAAAGTATATTATAACTAGCATAAATCGTCTCTAACTAGATTATTAATATCTATACTAAGTATAATCTAATCTCTATCCTTCCTCTTACCGTCTATATTTAGCGTAATAAAGACTTAAATATAGTAAGCTTCTTTATCCTAAATAATTATTAGATTAAAAATCGCGGGTATAGTTTTCTTACTTTTACTAGAAGGAGTTATTACTATAGAACTAGTAAGAGAGCTCTTAATTAGAATAGGTTTTATATAAGCTATCTAAGCTTTAGCAAGTGTAACTAGTACTAGAATAGGCGTATTAGGGGTAGGCTTATTATTTCTAGTTCTAGTGGCCCATTTTAAGACCTTTATAGGTGGTCGACTAGCGTTAAATACTGCGAGGGAGGACGTGGCAGGCCTACGCGCCCGTTTCGTGGAAATCGGATATTCCACTACTTAGCCACGTGTACGCTTTAAGTAATAAATAGGAGGTATTGCCCCCGACTTTTTAATATAATATCTAAGGATTTTATCGAGTGGTTATAGAGGAATTAAGATCAGAAGTGGTTATTAAGTGGCTAGGGATCACGCGTGAGCACTAAAAGCGCGACTCGCTTAAATCGCGATTTTGACGATTGATTTGCATACGGTTGTAACAGTGGCTGAGTTCTTCATTTCAGCTCTCCAGCCACCAGTTTCACTTGCGACCCATGAGCCTATAAAATCATGCCGATAAAAATAGAACCACGAAAACCAACACGCAAACTGGTTCTCGACCTCGTGGCCGAGATTATCGGCAGACTTTTGTCAACAGACAGCAGAAATAGTTGGGCACCGCTGGGCACTACTTCCTGAAAGCACATCGCGAAGTATTGGTGTAGGCTGCGAGGTTGTCAGAACTTGTGCGTCAGATTAGTTTTCGCTCAATCTCGACGGCAGGTCCTTGACCCTATGACTCAGCTCAACCACTTTGCAGTAGGAGATGGCAGCAGGGTAGAACACCTATAGTAGATATGCCAATAACCATTCCTCCGTATTGCAAGGGTTGGTCGTGGATCCATCCCTTTAAGAGTCAAGTCGTTCTCTGTGCTCTCAGCTATCCTGAATATCCGAATCAGCATTCTAATTTGCCTTGGCCAGGTTCATTGTGCACAAAAACATATATATGGAGACGGGTACGTAATACAAATATATTGGTCTTCCTGGTTCTTGAGCGCATATCTTGGTTCGGTTGCTATAGCCGGCGGCAGTGGCTACCAGTTAGGTTGACCAACACTATCAGATGCGAAATTGTTTGAGGAGTCCGTATATATCGGAGGAGGCCGATTTTAGGTTCGCAAGAATAGGGTTAAGAGATCTAGTGAGAATTGTTAAGAAGAATCCTAAAATTGATAGAAAAGAAAGGCAACATTATTGATCTAAACTACAAGGTTCAAGATTCTATGCAAGTCAAACATTAGATCAAGAAATTTGGCTGGTAGCTATATAGATTCTAGAATCCTATCTTCTTAATTGGCTAACTCCCGGGACACTACTCCCCCGCTTTAACAAATGTTGAAACCAACAATTATAGGTATTCATACACGGTGGTTAATACGGGGATTCTGTTTAATTAAAACGCATAGAGTCTTCGAAGTTTTTTTATTTACAGGCACCTCCTTTTTCCATTTTAAGGGAAATACCACGTGCCTAATCCGATGCACAAATAACACGGCATGTGAGCCTTCAACGTAAGGGCATTAATAGCGACGAAGATTTCCCCCTAGAAAAATTTCTTCTTTAAATGGTATCAAATCGAATATCTGTTATCAATTAAAGTAATGGAAAACGAAATGTAGATCTCAAAAAGGTCCCGGAGGGATCCTTGTGGGAGTCAAAAATAGGACCCGCACCTAGACATAAGATGAGGAAAAATAACCGGGCCGTTAAAGGAGCCAAAATGAGCTCCTGTAGATACTAAAATAGCTCTTTAATGCATGCTCAGGCTTACTTGGCGTGTGCTTAGGCAGTGATTGGGAATGCTCCCACCCGACTTAAGCTTGCTCACCTATAGCTCAGGCTAAAGCAGCAGCTGCTCAGGTCCAGAGACAAAAATGGACAATGTCATGAGAAAACTCCCATGCTGTACTCCTTGTTTCTTGAAGTGCAAAATGGATTCGGCATAAACCCCCTCTCTTTCAGTGATCGTGCATGGGTAAATTGTCTGAGAATTGACTCTTTTATTGAGAGCGTTGTAGATTTCCTCACATGGAGCTCTTCGGAACTCTCATTGTTGCTATATTTCTACTTTTCCCCTTCCTCATCTAAATTACATTTTCCCTCCCCGCTTATATACCGTTCTCAACATCAATGTCATATTTTTATGGCCTCGTTCCCACAAACACATTTAGCATTCAAGCATACGGCGCGGACTGCCAATAAGCACACCTCTGATTCGCCATCGGATCCACCTCAACAACATCAAAATCACTATCCTCCACAACTTTCACCGATTCATTCATCCCATACACCGGAAACCAGGGCAATCCATCCGCATTCGGGGTTCCCCTGGCAGCAAAACTTGTCAAATAGTCCTGAAAAATTCCAGCAAGATTAGCATTTACAGGAGGTCCCTCATCTGCAGTCGAAGTATCGCCATTGAAGAACGTATAAGCGACATCCTCCCCATGCAAGCCTTCTGGGACGGAGAAGATGTAGCTGTATGTCTGGTTCTTGAATGCTGTGTCGAGGAAGCGCGTGTTGCAGGTGATGGTGATGTCGCCGACTGTAAGCGCGGTTCGCTCGAATTGGTTGAGGTAGCCGTAGCTCCCGTTGAAGATTGGAGGGCATAGTGTTTTCGTGATGTAGGAAATCACGGACTCAGAGGCGACGGGAAATATTTGTTGGATGAAGGCGATGTATTCTTGTTGTGTTTGGATGAATGGCGAGGTGAAGAGTGAGCCTTCTTCTGAGTTGTGGCCTACCATCACTTTGACTGAGGAGTCGAAGTGTCCTTCTAATAGACTGACGCCTGGTAGAGAGCGGACGTATGTTGAGTCGACGACGGGACCGAAGAAGAAGCCTCCGTACGGGGAGTTGCCGATGATGAGAGCGTTGATCTCTTGCAGCATAGCAGACAGCAAGTTCTTTAGATCTCGAACCGAGGTGATGCTTATGTTTGAGATGGCCGACGCATTAGTTCTTGGTGAAGATCGATTCAGGAACAACGACATCTAGAAATAGACAGTCTTCTGATGTCCTTGGATCCGGTGCTGGGATGTCTGAGACGGTAAATGGGCCTGTTGAAAGCAGAGAGATGTTTTGGGTTGCGAGCCAGATCTTTGCGCCAGCGAACCATCCTCGTATGGGTCAGCTTGTACCTCTGAAGAGAGAACGACGAATTCATAGAGCTAACCTGGGTTTGCTTGTGGGCAAATAACTCCTTGCTGCCCGTCGTTGACGGTTGAGTTTCTGACCGTTGGTGCAACTGGTGCATCGAAACGGAGCTGACCGATTGGGGGCTGAGCATAGCGGATATTGGAGAAATTGAAGTAGGGATGAGGCCCGGAACTATTTGATGTTGCCTGGATTAAAGACACCCCGAGATCAACGATCGGGAGAGAAGTGCTGGCGGAATCTGTAGTTGGAGCTGCAGTGATAAAGGAGATTTGTGACGTTATTGCAAAAATAACACCAAGACTTGATTTTAGAGTTATGCCACCCATTGTGATACGAAATAATGAGACCTGTGCTAGGAGGAAAATGGCACAGCCGCACAGTGATGTACAGCAGATTAGTGCAGACATCTTCCAGGCTACTGGAAGGGTTGATCCCCTAACTTCGCAACCTGGCTACGTCTCATTTCACTTCTTATGCCACCATGTCTTAGACACCCAAGATGCCCTGTTGCCTGTCATGGTCATGGCATAGCAGACGAAATGAAGTGTAGCCAGGGCGACCATTCTATCTAAATCAGGCCGACAGGTACGAGTACAGTACCGGTAGCTGTGCCACACTGCCGATTGCAACCCCGGAACGGTACATCACAACGCAAGTTGCCACGACTGAAAACTAGAGTGGACGGATTCCAAAACTGGAATTCGGATTGTTATCTGAATTATTCTATACGCGGACCGTAAGTGATGCTGCGCCACTGACGCGGCTTCTTCTTATCCGCTACTTATTGCCTAAGTTGGCATTCTGTGCGATCAAGTCACGTGATATTAGAGTATCTCTGGCCTCCCTCCTGTGGTAGAATCTACCGGAGGGAGATGCTAACTCAGAAGACACTTACCTCGTGTGCTTCAAAGCTAGTGTTACTCAGAGTCATAGATAGATAAATTTGGTGCCGAATGAAGCTGGAAAGGCTGGCAGCACTGTAGTAGCTAGTCTGGTTGGCTTCGTATTGGCGAAGTTGAACCAACGCCTCTTTATATGCAAAGCAAAACGGAGAAATGCAGTTCACAGCGAGATTTGCCGCAAGCGAAAAAATTATAGCCACAACGAAGTAAGTGAGATCCACTCCACCATTCTTCTGCGAGGAAGGCTCCGCCATGGTCTCCGAGAGATAATCGACAAAGATCCAACCAAACGGCAGTCGCTCGGAAAGTTTGTCAACGATCGAGGATCCAGTTTGGTGTTTGCTCCATTCATCATCGCACTACCAACTCTGGTAGACAGTGTCACTGGGCCTGAACGTCATGTTAAACACTTCAAGACTTCTGAACAAGTGCTCGAGCTGGTTTTGCAGAAATCAGAATATAGGGGCTTGGGGTGTATAATTATCTAGAATACTTATCTTTATGTGGTTTGATTACTTAGAAGAAGGCGAACTTTGGAGGTTTTCACTATTCAATTCTGCTGTCCATATCGCGGAGTCACAACAGCAACATAATTTACAAGAATGTTTAAAAGTAAAAGAGAGACCACTTAATCAAGACAGAAATATAAAAAAATTACTCCAATAACAAGACGATCGCCTTGCAATACTTCTCAAGGAAGACGATCCTTCGGAAATCGGACATTCTAGCCAGGGGCTCGGCTCAGCACCATTTCCCCGCACGGATCGCTCTGCGCCCCCTCCTCGCGTCAGTCACCGGACATCGCGATTCTCGAAAGCCCGAACCATGGCAGACGCGTTGAATCCCTCGAAGATATATGCATACCCCTCATCCCATCCTCACGCCCCTTCCACCCCCCCCTCATTCTCAAACACTCAAAAATCTCACTCACCTCACAATGGCAGCCGATCCCGAACCCAGCGATCTGGACATCACGCTCTACCGCGGCTGGAAACACAACGGCGTCTACGTCTGGTCGCCCTTCGTCACCAAACTCGAGCTCCGCCTCCGCCTCGCACGCATAAAATACGTCACCGCGGAGGGAGACCCGCGGACCGCGCCCACGGGAAAGATCCCCTACCTGTCCATCTCCTCCGCCTCCTCCCCGCCGCTTCAGATCGGCGACTCCTCGCTCATCACCCAACACTTGATCCGTGCCGGACTGATGCAAGATCTGAATGCAGAGGCAGCGCTAGATGAGCGGGACAAGGCGCTGGATCTAGCGGTGCAAGCGCTGTTTGAGGATAAGTTGTATTTCTTTAATATGCGGGAAAGGTGGATCGATAATTTTTATGTGCAGAGGGAGGAGGTGCTAGGGGAGAAGCCGTGGGTGGTTAGGTGGTTGGTCGGGGGTGTGATTTGGAGGAGTCATGTGAAGACGCTTTATGGGCAGGGGACGGGTCGGTTTTCGGCGGAGGAGGCGAGGGGGTTTAGGGAGGAGATTTGGGTTAGGTTGGAGGGGATGTTGGGGGAGAGTAGGAGGAGGAGGGAGGGGAGGGGGAAGGAGAAGGAGTGTTTTTGGTGCTTGGGAGGTGAGCAGCCGACAGGTTGTGATGCGACGGTGTTTGGGTTTGTTTGTTCGGCGTTATTTGCTGAGAGGTGAGTGAGGAGTGGGGATTCTCGTTGAGAAGGGAAAATGCTGACATTCTTAGCTCTCCTGAATCAAGAAAATTTGTGAGAGGTTTGGAAGCTGTGGTGGATTATGCCAACAGGATTCACGATGAGTACTTTCCGGATTATAAGAAATGGGATTGAGGCCTCTTGCTTTCAATTGTTGGGGGTCAACTGTTGGATAGAAAGCTAGGATTGACATGTGGGTTGAGTGAACTTCGTGTAACCAAAACACATCACAATCTCACAGATCACTTAAGCTTATTACCAAAGTAATATTGCAGCAGCACCAGGGCTACGGCTAGCTGCCCCCGAGACATCGTATGGACGTACCCACGTGAGTCAAGCCCAAGATCAACTACCGAACTGGCGGAAACGAGAATGGCTATGTTCCAGCAGAAGGGGAGGCATCGGTTTTATGGTCGGACTATCCGCCCCCAGATCTTGCATGAACCCCGCCAGGTTACCCCCGCTAGTTTGATAGTTATCATGAAAGTATATAACCGAAGGAGGGCGGCATGAACAGCAATTCTTTCGTTCATCTGTCCAACGGCGGAGGAAACCGCGCCCCAACGGCGGCTACACTAGCCGTTCAGGCATCTGTCAAATGTGGATGCCGATCGCTGAATCCAGGTTCAGCTTGAGGATCTCTTCTCCGTTTTGGCAACTAGAATCAATAAACGCCAGCCACAAATCCCACTGCTCAGCCAAGAATGGCACGTTAGGAGATGCATTGCAAGGTCCAGATTCTTGGTAATGCTGTGCCACCTCGGCATTCTCCATGCTGGACGACCAATGCAGCCTCCTGCATTTCAACCCAACGGAGAGTACTAGCTGTCTCTGTCTGGCTCAGCCGCAGCTACCACCGCGGGACAGAAATGTCACTGCACCCAAGCCCTACAGAAGCTTGGACGTTCTGTTGAGATCTGAGCGTCAGCGGGAGGGACAAGATCTTAGGATGGGATTATCCACATCATGCACGGGCAAAGTGCTGGCCCGCACCCCTTGGCACATCTGTCAGAAAAAGGAATTTCGGAGATCGTATTCGATCGATCCATGATCCATCTGAAAGTTTTGGGAGAACTGCTGGGCCTTGCTCAATACAACATTCTGATTGTTTTGCTGGGTGCGCGGCTGGTGCACGGGTTTCCCCAGATAATTCCGGAGCTGAACTGCGCTCTATTGGCAGGTTCCCCTGAATTATCACCCCGCGGGCCGTGATGCCACCCTACACCCCACCTGTTTCCCCTGCCTGGGACCACCACTGCGGTGAACAGAACAGTTCATACTCGTCCGCTCTTCCCGCTCTCTCCTTGCTCCCCAAAATTTGTAATGGTTGACTCGATCTGCCCCTGCATGTCACCAGATGTCACGTCCTGCAGATCCCTTCCTCGACGACATGTTCCCGCATAACCTGTCCCAAGAGGGCTGAGCAGCTTCCGCCGTTGTGGCTTCCAGTCACAGCCCTGATTTGGCGACCGTTCCGAACCGCCTGTTGACAACTCGACAGGCCGGAGACGGCTGGTGACGGCTGGTATCAACGTGGCCCCGGCTATATCATGTGCATTAAGCTCTCCTGCCAAGACGGCACAGAGATACCTGCTGTGCTTTTATCATAGGGCTTTCTTAGTTGCGATTGCTTCACCCTCATATCAACAAATTCCCCTCTTATGTATTACTATGCGTGCAGCACATCTTTGTTCACCCGTTCATTTCTTCAATTGTGTTATTAGTAAATATGTCAGCAAGTCTGGAAGGCAGCAATGAAATTCCTCCCTCGTTGCTGCCATATCTACTCCACGAGAAGATAGACAATAGCACCATGCAACCCGTAATCTTGAAGGTCAACATCATTTTCATAATCGTGATAATCGTTGCAACGAGCTTACGATTCGTGGTTCGGTTTCGAATGCTTCGGACCGCAGGTCTGGATGACAGTAAGTAGTTCCCAACCTCCAATTGGAAAACTCCAACTTATATTAGAGGTTTGCTGACAATTTACAGTGTTCATGGTCTTGGCCCTAATATTCGCCCTCCTTCTGTCAGTATCATGTCTAGTAGGAGAAAGTTTTGGGCTCGGAAAGCACATTTGGAATCTTAACGAGAACCTCCTCGATCTTGCCTATGACATTAGCCGAGTCACGAAAGCTCTCTACGGTTGCTATCTCGCGTACTCAACATCCATCACCTTCACCAAACTCTCCATCGTCGCCACCTACATCAGGATCTTCCCCAACGGCGGCCTAAGATACAGCATCTACGCGGTTGGACTCGTTGTTATCATTTTCTGGATCACGTCCGTCTTCGCCATCATCTTTACATGTGTACCAATTGAGGCAGCGTGGGATTACAGCATCAAGGATTCGAAGTGTATTCATATCCTTGATTACTTTTACACCGCGGCCGCGGTGAACATCGCAACCGATCTCCTGCTCTGTTTCCTTCCACTGCCGACGATCTGGAGATTGCACATGCCAAAAGCGCAACGCGTGGTGGTTTGTTTTATATTTGGCATGGGAACATTGTATGCTCCCCTCTCCTCAAGGCTCCTCCCTCACCCAGCTAACAAACCACAAGTGCATGCATAGCATCCACTCTTCGAATGACCCAGCTCAGTCATCTGAGCGGCATCGACATATCCTGTGAGTCCCCCTCCCCCTTACCCTTCAGACTTTAGCCAACCCCAAAACAAAGACCAATCAGTCAGCTCCCTATACTGGTCCGTCATCGAAGTCGGCACCGCCATCGTCTGCGCCAGCCTGTCCTCCCTCCGGCCCCTCGCAACCCGCTACCTCCCCTCCGCATTCACCCACTTCACCTACCACACCTCGGACCTGCCCTCCCTCTCCGTTCGCCTCGACGACAACACCGCTACCACTACCGCCACCGGCACCTCCACCTCTGCCGTCACCAGCAAAAGCGCGCCGAGCACGGCGACGCGGAGTATGGCGCAGTCGGCTACGGATAGGATATATGTGGAGAGGAGTTTTGATGTTACGGAGTTGGATACGTTGGGGGATGGGCAGGGGAGGAAGAGTGAGGGGCCGGAGAGGAAGGCATCAGCGGTTTGGACGGAGGGGTCGAGGTCGAGTCAGGAGGTTTTGGTTAGGGATTTTGAGCCGGTGGTTGTGAGATGAGATGCTTTTTTGTTTAGATTTGGGTTGGGATTGGGATAGAGATATATACCCCTCAATGCAATCTTGATTTTCTATTTGCAGCCACCTTGAGCAAATGTCGAGTGTAAAAGACAACCGGTGATCTGACATTTTCCAATTGTCTTCATTGGAAATTGTCAACAAAGCACTTCGTTGCGATGGGGGCTACCGCATTAATTGGAATACACGCCCAGGGCTTATATTCCGTGGAGCGCCCATTCTAAAATATCCACATGGGCGTATATATAAGAATGGGCGTCTAACTAGGCTCCTTTACTCCCTTTGAGAGTGCTACAAATATCTCACGCTTCACTGTTGAGATCAAATATGCTCTCCCTTTCCACTGTTTACTATAAGCCTATAGGCTTATAAACCGTATGGATGGCCTCAAGACAAATTATCACATGGGCGTATAATCACGCTAGGCTTATCGCTAAAAGGTGGGCGTGTATTCCAATTAATGCGGTATTTCACCTCCCAATTGCACAAAATCGCAAAGAGGCAAAGTCGATGCCAGTGCGGCTTATCAAATAAGACAATACCATACAACCTTCGTTTCAACACACACTCCCCTCATCACACAACCTAAAACGTCCGGGACATCCGCCCAAAACCCTCCCTCAAACTCTCATCAACCATCATTTACTCACAATAAGAATTCATGCTTACACCCAGTTCTCGGCAACCGGCACACCTCGATTTCTATTTTTATTTTCGTCGCAACTTTCAAACACCCGCACCATGGTTTGGCATTATCCGGATCGGCGACCCGCATAAGGACTTCGCCCCACCTCCCAGAACATCAAACTAATATTCTCCGACGTGGTAACCTGCTGGTTCGTTTAGGAGAGAGACAGTGTGGCGTCGAGGTTTTGCAAATTGCAGCAAGGAGTTTAGTCATCCTTGCTCATAGATGGCACGTGACTGTTGGGAATGAGGCAATCACGTTGCAAGGGTATGAATTGTGGAAGAAGGGATAGGCGTTTGAGGATTGGGTGGCCATTAGGTGCAGGAGAGTGGTTGGGAAAGTGTTGTAAGATTATATAGCGTTTTTCGAAGGCGAGGACCTTGTTCCGACTACTTCGAGTGCTTGAGAAGAAGGAAAGGTGTTGGAGATGGGAGAACGATAACCACCCCATAATGCTTCTTCTTCAAGAGTTATAGATCCTTCGAATTTTCAGTCACCTTGGTATGTCATTGCCTCTGTCACGTCATGATACTCCATCCTTCACTGCTCCACCCTCATGCATTATCACATCTCTCCAGGAACAAGCCCAGCTGATGTAAATCTTTTTGTTTGCTCTAGAATCTATTTCACTTTCACGTCACTTCCAGATCCCTTCATACACACCTCGCCCTCTCCCATTTTCTCCCCCTCTCCTCTCCATCGTCCTCCCTTCACGCAACGCTCACTCACCACCACCAACGCCAATCATAAAGCCAAACCATTCATACACCAAACACCAAGCTATGCATCCATTCTCATCATTCCCAACTGCAGTCCCCGCATCGCTCGCTTGATGAAAAAGATTTCCTTCCATATGTATTGCTCCCGCCCATAGCCCACCCGCTCGCTATGCATCATTGATCAGAGGAAAGAGAAAACCATCGCATCGCTCGCAATTAAGTAGAAGACCCAAGGTATCTCGTCGTAGAATCCAGATAGGAACTCTTATGATCTCCTGCATACCATGCCACGTGTGCTTGCTTCAAAGAAAACGAAAAAGAAACAAATGAGATATCATAATGTATCGCGCTGCTGACATTTTCCACCACGATGTTCCAGGCGAGTTGGTCGAATAAGTGTGAATATCCGATGATTAACCGCAGGGTGAAGTCCTCAGTGAGTCTTCTTTCGCGGACTCGCTCTCTTCCCACTCACGCTTGCACCACCTTCATTTCCAACCTTCCCCTTCATACGCTCTCTCACGATACAGAATTCTCGGACTGCGCTTTCGTGTACTGCCATCGTCTCCACCCATCTTTGCAACACAAGTTGATCTTCTTTCAACCCTAAGCGATACTGCTCCGTAGCCCGCTCATCCGTCCAACGCTTTGAGCCAATATCCTTTAAATGATTCTTACGCGCCAACATATGCAGGAGGAATTTAGTGTTGTAAGTGTCCCACTCGGAAGAATACTTGGCGTATCTTTGGAGATAATTCTCGTATGCGACCTGTGGGGTGGTGCTGAGGTCAGAGGCAGCTGGTGGAGCGGGCGCCAGGGGTGGTTGAGGTATGTTCAAGGAGGTGATGAGATCTTTGATTTTGAGGTCGTCCAGACCAACTTGCAGTTCAGCAGTATCTGTTGGCGTCGATGGGGCGGACTCTGCTGGTCGCTTTTGTGGTTCAGAGAGCTTCTCACTGATCTTTGCAGCGGTGTATAGAGGAACAGTATGGTTCGCAGGTGGAGTATCGACATCCATTGGATCTGGTGTGATCGTTGTAGGCGATTCAGTTGGCTTGCGGCCTGTGAAGAGGGGTTTGTCTTCATTTGATGAACTGCCATCGTCCACAACGGCAGCCTTACCTCCTAAAGTCGTTCGCAGAGTAGGCGTTCTCTTTCTCAGAGGTGGGGGAACGTTCCGTGGAGGCGGAGGCGCAAATGTTTGAGGCTTGAATGTCTGGTTCCATTCTTCAGCTGAGAATTTTGTTCCAGGAGACTCAGTGGGAGTCGGTTCGGTTGGTGGCGCAAAGGATGGAATCTCTCCTGGTCGAACTTTGGTTGGCGATCTGCCTCTCGAACGGCTACCTGATTGAGCACGTCCACGAACAGGCGACGGAGCTGCTCCTGCTTTCGGATCTGGCTTGAAGTAATCCCCACCCGCCTCAAACTTCCCTTCCCAATCCTCAGGCGTAAACTTCGTACTGATATTCTCGGCACTGCTGCTGAAGGTATTCTTTGGCGGCTGGGTGGCTGAGAATGCATCGTTGGGGAAATCGAAGTTGAATCTAGCCGAAGTACGACGGTGGTTAGCATTATTTTCTCTTCTGTAGTTCAAATCAGACATAAGAAGTTCTCTGCGTTCGCTAGGCATATCAAATTCAGAAAGGCGATCTCGAAAGTGCTTGAACTTTTTGGAGGGGCTTCCCGCCTCAGCAACGTTGTTTTGATTTGACGCGAATCTGCTGTTGATTTTCGTGGGAGTTTCTGCCTCAGCAGACTCCGTGTATATGTATTGGCTCCTGCTCTTTGCGCTCTCATTGCTGTGCCTGGACGCTGAAAGCCCGGTTGGGTGATAAGATTGAGGTGTTTGACTTGAAGAGCTTGTTCGCTTGCTGCTGAGAAGACCGTCGACAACACTTCGCTGAAGAGTTTCAAATGCATTGAGATCTTTGGGATCAAGTGTGACTCCACTAGGAGGTGTCGTTGATCGAGATTGTGTAAAGAAAGATGGAAGCTTCATGGAAGATGTTCGAGCTGGAAATGAGGCTCTTGAAGGAGTATTTTCTGCAACTGTTGGTAGAGAATTTTCGAATGACGATTGCTTTTTGGGAGGAATAGACCAAGTGCCTCTGGAGAAGAATGAAGAGTTCTCATACATTGAAGGATTGCCGTTTGCGTCTGTTTTGGCCTGACCAGAGCGTAGTGGAGGTCCATCTGGAGGAAAACCGTTAGGTGGGGGTTCTGTATTTGGATTTTCCCTCATCCATTGTCTAAACTGCGAGATTTTACTAGGCTTACTTGAGGAACTCGGATCGCTTGTCTTGGGGTCTGGCTGAGACGGACCACCACCAGGTTGCTGTGAGGTCGAGGGGCGATATCTCGGGCCACTCGATCGAGGAGGACGGACTTCTTCGTCAGAGCTACTATCCACGCTCGCAGTGTAAGTCGGCCTGGATGGAGTAGAGCGCTCAGCCGTAGAACGATCAGCAAAAGAGCTGGCTCGGCGAGGAGGCTTGTTATTTGGATCAGCGGTTGTGGGAGAGAATCCATTAGTCGTGGAATCCGATGTATCAGTTCGCTCCCGGGTGCTCTTTGATCTGTTGAGATTAGCACTTTCGAAAGGATTCAACTTTTCCCCTCCATGCGTCGCATAAGGCGTGCTCAACCTTGGTTCCATCGTCGGCATAGCCTTTTGTCGGAACTGTCTCAAGGGATCTGGTCCAGCATTTTGCATAGACGGCTGTGGATCTCGAGCGGGTAGATCAGGAGCAACATTTGGCTTGTCTCTTTGAGTGAAGTAACTTCCTCGAGGTGCTGGAGGCTCATCGCCGCCGGGTGTATTGGGCATGAAACCTTTCCTATTCGCAGCACTTGAGCTCGAACTTCGTTGGTGTTGGGAACTGCTCTCAGGTCTTGGAGGAACAGGTCTTTGAGGTCTCGCATTGCTCTCTTCCCGCCCAGATGCCGGAGTACCTCTGGGTGGAGGCTGTGGAGACGACTTCCATGTCTTGCCGGCTCCATCGGTTGCCTTGCTATGCCTGAGATTCTCCCATCCCTCATACGTTGCTTTTCTTGCCTGTGGTCCTTCCTGGGCTGCTTGATATGCAGAAGCTGGTGGAGGTTGGAAGTTCTTGCGGTAGCGCTCGGCGCCAGATGATGGCGGCGGTGGTTGTGACTTTCGGGCAGAAGTTGGTGGTTTCGGGGGTGTAGGGTATTGTGAGCTCACATTCGACCAGGGATTTCCGCGCATGCCAGAAGCCCCAGCATATGTATTTCGGAAGGTGCCAGAGGCCCGTACTCGGTTGGCATCATATTTTGCTCTTTCCGTAGAATCAATAAGAACTTCATGTGCTGACTGAATCCGCTGAAACTTGGCTGTGACCTCATTCTCCTGCCCTGGGTTTCGATCCGGGTGGTATTTGAGGGCTGAAAACTTGAAGTTAGCAGTCTAATCGAAAGCAAAGAGACCAGACAGTGTAGAGATGGGTATTGGAGAGGTAGACCCGAAGGTACGACTTTGGACAGTACTAAGCTATCCATTGTCCCTGCACTGTCTTATAATTGAAGACCAAAAGATCAGGCGTTTCAATATAGGACCTTATCAGACCTCCTCATCCTCAAAGATGGAAGATCCCCCTGTTCCACGTTTCCATCCACGAGGGTGAGAAGATCCGATGGTTTGACATCAAACGGTACCACCTCCTCACCCTGAAAGCTGAAGGTGCGATGGTTCGACATCAAACGTTATCAAGCTTCCTCACCCTAAAGCCAAAGAACCAATGGTTCAACACTAGACGTTACCAGCTCCTCACCATCAAAGGTTCAGATCCATCGCATGTCGAACCGTCGGATACCTTACAAAGAACAAACACAAGAAAAGACGGATCGAAATCAGACGGGTCACCTACCAAGCTTCTTAAACTGCTTCTTGATCTCCGCAACATCAGCTGTAGGCGCCAGCTCCAGATCACCATAGTAATCTCTCGTCAGGTCTGCCTTGACCATCTTGCGATGTTTGTGCACCCGTTGGTGCGTGCTTGGATGGGTATGAAGGTGTGGTGGTGCTCATATAAGGCGTGGTGTTGTTGGGAGGAGGTTGTGAGGTTGAGGCTGTAGGTTTATGAGGAGGAGGGGTGGTGGTGGTAGTCTTCTTTGCAATTCCGGAATGTCGGTTTTTCCAGCCCGAGGCGTAGCCTTGCACAGCCTTGTCTCTCACCACACCACTAGCGCTTCTCTAGTGGAATATGGAAGCTGTGAAGCCCGTTGCAAGTGCCCACAGGAGAAAAGCGCTCTTGATACAGCCTTCCTGCTGGTGTCAGGAATCTGCACACCGCTGTCCAGTCTGCCCAGCACGCCCTTTGTGGTTCCTCTTGTTCCTTGACACTGTCCACTTGTGCAGTGCTCCGCAGCGCCTGCCTCTTTGTTGATGCACCTCTTCTCCTCTTCTCACTGCAACGGTGAATGCCCTCTCCTGCGCAGCTTGTCCTCGTCCTTGTATCCTCCTATCCCTCCACCCGCAGCGGATCGAGAATCGAGGTGCTCCGAGCCTGTCAAACAGTTGATACAATCCCCTCCTCGGTCTCAAGGCCACCTTGTACAATATCGTTCCTCCAGCCCCGGCGTCCTCGTGGGTCCTCGTGGATAGCACCCGCCCCTTCCTGCCAGCTGTTTCTGTCTTTCTCGCCGTGACGTCCGATTCAAAGCTTCAGCGCTCTCAAACAAGCAGGAGCCATGAAGCACCTGTGTTTACAGTAGTCGCAGTATCGTACAGTATGCGTGAGATGTCGTTGATAGCGTTGTCGTGAAGCTTGTACAACGACGCGAAAAGCAACCATGCACTGTAGTCGTCCAGCTGCGAGGTAAATATTCAAATTAGCCGAGCACAGCCCCGTGTTTGCAGTGCTGCGGAGATGACATCACCAGCGCCTGGCCATAAAGTTAGGGAGTTCGAGACCTAGAATTCTTGGGAGAGGCAGCTGAAGGGTCAATTGATTCACGAGAGGGAAGATGGGCTACGCTGGAGGGGGAAGGGGGCGCGTTGCCCGCTGAGGTGTCAGCGCAGATCTTCCGCTGCGTTCCCGTATGGTTGCATCGATAAGCAGACATCCCTGCGCAACTTCAGCCTATCAGTGTGGACACGTGATATGGTTGGCTTTTTCCTGCTTGCTGTTCCTGATGCAAGGCGTTGTAAGCTACGTACATTTGCAGGAGGATGGTAAGGCTGCATGAATACAAGGTCAACGGACCCCAGAATGGCATGTATTTATTCGAGGCTTTGTGCTAGACATATTAGAAGTGGTTGTCATACTTTACGATAAGAGACAAACAGGGTAACACAAGTTTCTAATGTGGAAAGGTGAGAAGACCGAGGAATCATTTCGTATTCATTACTCCTATGCATCAATCAATACCCCCATTCATCCTTCATACTCCATAACACCATGCGAAGAATGCATGCTTCTCCAAAAAAGAATCTCCACAACGCAGAAGTAATTTCTAATGTATGCATTTTCCACACCCTCTTTGTCCTCGCTGCCCATAGTCAATCATCAATGCATGTCCTCCCACCATCATATTCCTACACCATAGAATCATAAGTCCAGCCGCCCTGTCTCCTCACTCTATCTCTGCCTTCCAGATCTCTTCTGACCTCATCCTCGGTCAACCTATCCTGTCCAGTCCAATTGGCACTGGACGTCCTCGCTCGGAATTTGTGCCACCTGTCTTTGCTCTTGCTAAAGACTTCCTCCATATTCAGCGGCCCTGGCTGCCCGAATACTGTTGCAGGATCCATTGCCTCCTGTCTGGCCAATTGTCCTCGGAGAGCGGGAGAATCCGTCCAGCTGGGAGCGTCGAAATTCTCATCAGCAGAATCCTCATCTTCTGAGTCTGTGTGGATCTCTGGAAGCTCAATGTTTTCTCCATTTTGATATCGTGGGGATGACTTCGCAGCCGATTTCGCTCCCGACTTGGCCCCGCCATTCGGAGCACCTGGTCGAGCCGGAGTCTTGTGGTTTTGATTGTGGACCTGGTTCGAGCTTGGCGCGAAGGGAATCGGTGCCTTCGACACCTGGGCCATGTCCATTGGGTGAGTCGTCTTTGCCTGGCTCATATTATGCTGCGACATAACGGTCGACATTTGAAGATTACCACCCGCTGGCGCTGGAGCATATCCATTTGAGAAAATCGACTTGGTTTGCATTTCCTATGAGAATTAGTACACACATCAAGCCTCCTTTGAAGAAGCATACCTTTGGTCGACTGCTGGATTGCCTAATGGGAGGTGCAGTCATCTTCGGCTGTGGCTCAGTCATATCATCATCGTCATCAAACTCTTGACTCGTCCTACGGCGTTTGGACTGCTGCTCATTATGCTGGTACGATGGTCCATTACGCTGCAGAGCAGGTCGAGGGTGATGGTCTTCTGAATCCTGTTGGAGTGGACGCTTCGGGGGGGCCTTGGTAGTGTTTTGCAATGTAGAATTGACCGAGCGGCCAAGATCCTCCTGAGGCTGAGGCCGCTGAGCAGGAGCGTTTACCATTCGCGGAGGCTTCGATTGTGCCACTTCAACGCGTGGAGCTGGAACAGGAGGTAGCGCCTTCTCTTGGAGCATTGTATTGGTGAGATCGCCACTTGGTTGCGGTCGAACTGCTGGTGGTGGGGCTCTGGTCTCCTTAGCTTTCTCCATCTCAAGTCTTCTCTTCTCGATCGCTTGCCGAGAGGCAGCCTTCTTAGCATCTGCTGCAGCTGCCGCCCGTTCCCTCTCACGTTGTAACTCCTTCTGGCGCTCGGCCTCCTGTCGACGCTGCTGTTCTTCTTTGCGGCGCTCTTCTTCTTTGATAGCAGCACGTTGTCGCTCAACCTCCAATTTAGCCTCCTTCTTTCGTTGCGCAGCCTGCTCATCCTGCTCTTTCTTTCTTGCGGCAGCCTCCAATGCTTTGGTAGCAGCAGATTTAAAGCTGCTCGTGGATGCCTTGCTTTGAATAGAGCTAGTACTGGCCTTGTGTCTTAAGCCTTGTGGTTGTGCAGGCTGCTGGGAAGATGCCAGAGAATCCTGTAAAGATGCAGCAAGAGTTGAATTTGATGGATGGTATTGGTGACCTCGTTGAGAGCCCGTATCGACTCTGATAACAGTGGGAGGCTTGGCCTTGGTGAGAGTCTCCTTTGCAGGCTTGAGTGGTCGCTTCGCTCCAGGTCGTCCAATTTGCGACTTGGGTCGTGGAATCGCTGGGGGAGGCATAGCTTGGGAAGCATCTGACATCTCCACATCTCTACCAGCCAGCTCATCTGCACTCGCTGCAGCCGCAGCAATTCCTTCTGCCTCCAATTGCGCCTTCGTTTTGCGAGGGCTGGTTCGAGTTGCTCTCGGTACATCGACATGGCTTGCCTTGGCTTGAGCTTCCTTCTCCTTACGAGCTGCTACTTCTTTCTGCATGGCCGCAACTCGTTCCTTCTCCAGATGGAAGACTCGGGCCTCTTCTTTAACCTTCATGCGAGCTTTTTCTAGCTGATCCGCCATCTTCTGCGCTTCCTTGGCCTCCTTAGCTTCTCTGGCCTCTTCATGCTTTCGACGCTCTTCTCGTTCCGTTGATGCTCGAGTCTTTCGCGAGCTCGCTTTGCCCGGGCTATCGGGTGCTTTCTCATGGTGGTGGTCTAGGTTTGGATAAGTAGGACTCTTGCTGGACTGAGAAACGAGGTCATCGAAGGAAGGTGCATGATTGACGCCTACGCGCGTGCTGACTGGGGACAATGTGGATTTGGCTTCTGCGCTGACAGCCGCACTACTCGCGAATAGACCTCTAGAGGTCTTCAGGATTGAAGAAAACTTGTCCTTCGCTGCTTTCAATGGACTGCCCCTATAGCTTCGGGACGGAGACTTTGGTGGAGTTGTTGACTCGGCTTCAGAAATAGTAGGCGGATTTGGATTGGAAACAGAGATAGCCTGCTTGTGTCCAGGGGAGCCAGCCTTCTTGGGAGATCTGAGCACCGAAGTTGACGCCGACTTGATATGACCAAGCGTACTTGTAGTTCTTTCTGGAATCACAGGCTCCCGGACGGGTGATCTTCTGTGTTGATCACCTCGTTTCGGAATATTGAATTGGGCACCACCAATGCTATCTTTCCCATGAATGCCCTCCATCACATCTGTAGAATGACTCTTAGCCATTTGAGGACGAGGACTGAAAATCGATGGTTCTGCTGTCGCAGCATTTGGAGGCCCAATCCAACTATCTTCATCTTCAGGGAAAGCTCCGGGTGTTGGGGGAGGGCGTTCTTTCCGTAAGGGTGACTTTGGTCTTGTTTCGTGAGTAAGTGGAGGGTGGCTGGCCTGCACAGCCTCAGGTTGAATGGGAGCAGCATTAACAATCGACTTTGAGGGTCGAACATTCGACTGCGATTTCCCAAGCATGCTAATCTGATCTTGCAGTCTTTGAGTAGATGTTTTGTTGTGGAGGCGAGTCATCTTGGAATCGGTATCATCTCTAGCTTCCGGGCCATTCAGTTCATCCATATCCATATCATCATCGTCTCTGTCCTCCTGTCGAATATTTCCAATACTCTTTCCCCCAGTCAGTCGGCCAAAGTAACTTGTTCTTGATGGATCAATATGGCTAGTTCGAGAAACACGATTGCCGATACTTTGCTTCGTAGTAAGCGGTTCTCGCGCAGGTAAAGATGCAAAGCTAAAGCTGCTCTTCTTGCGAATAGGTCTAATTGGACTCGAGCCCTCGGATGGTGACTGGACATCGTGCATTGGCTCATCCTCCTCAACTGGGATGGGCTGAGGTAATTGTTCAATAGGGACGGGTAATGGCTTTGGTGGGGAGGATTTTGCGGGTGTTTGTCGCTGGGGCGAGCGTTTCTGTGGTGATGGCGGAGGTTGATAGCGATTTTGAAGTGGTGACTCGAGAACAGGACGTGAAATTTGTTCCAGCTCGTGGCTGGGCTTCTCAACCTCCGGCTCTTGCACAACTTCTGCTAACTTCCGCGTCTGCTCCTCTTTAGCAGAATGGAACGATCCATCTGTTGCAGTTGTTTCCCGTTCTTCTGAGTCCCTGCCCAGTATAACTACATTGGTATCATCATCGTCATCGTCGGATTCGACAGACTCGGGAGCCTTGGGTGGGGATTTGGGAGGAGAATTTTGTACGGGAGAAGTCTTAGGTGTAGGTTGGCGAGCTACTGGTTGATCGTGGTGGGGTGCCTCGTCTGCTTGGCTGCCATGATATCCCGAATCTTGAGTGTTATGGACGAATTTAGGTGGAGACGGCTGTGTTCGCTGTGTTGATTTGGATGCACTCGGAACTGGTTCCTCCTCTGCTTGCATTGGCTCATCCTCAGCTACCTGAAATGTGGCAACAGGTCGTTCGAAATGCGCTTGTTTGAATGGACTCGGGGCTCCTCGTGGTGTGGCTGAAAAGACATCTGACAATGGCTGTCTGGTGTTAGCTAGAGTACTAAATCGCGCTGGACACGACTTACTGGGCGCGCCTCTGATGGGTTCACCTTTCGAATCGTTCGCGGTGTCTTTCCGCGTAGTTTTCCAGGTGTCTTGAAGATTTCCGCGACGTTTCTGGGTACATTTGATCAGCGTAGCCCAAGAGTGCAAGCTTGTTTACTTACACTTGGTTCTTGCTGAATATCTCGGCCATATGCTCATTCAGCCAATCCACATCATTTCGCGCAGAGAAGCTGAACTCCTCAGCTTCTGCATTGACTAACTGCAGAGCCGTCGTGCGCTCTTCTGCTACCCATGATGCGGATCCGACCTGCAGTCGCGGATTTGCTCGCATTGTCGCCATGATCTCGAATCAAAACAATGCGCGTCGAGCTATCGTCAACAGCACAATGTTGATAAAACCGTCGAGGTCGTGATCATAAGAGCATATCGTGTAAGGGCGAAGCTATGTTAGTATTGGCGAGGTGTCGAATCGAATCGTGGTGGTGGTGGGATGCTGGAGCTGTCGAGTCGATGGGGGTTTGGAGATCTCGGATCATTGTTTTGGTCGCAGCTCCCTGCTCGGGCCAGAGACGCGCTCTGCACGTGACCTAGAAGCTAGACCCGGCAGCCGGCAATTATCGGGAACAAACTTCCCCGCGTCAACCTCGACGGTAAGCTGTTTAATACTTGACATTTCTTTGATGTTTTCCTTTTCCTATATCTTCAATTGTTTTGTTTATGTCTGGCAGTGCTAGACTTTCTTAAAACCCTCATTTCCCTATACTTTCCATTGTGTCCGCGCCAGCAGCTCAGGATGAAGCGAACGATTACAAGATGTGTCGGGATGATCAGTCGCCGTCATCCCTGCATACCATATTCGGGCCCAAGACAGTTCTCAATTTCAATTCCACGTCGAGCAAATACATTGATGGAAACAAGTGGCTTCTCAGATACTCAATTGCAAGTCAGAGAAGCAATTGCCAAAATCTGCTCAAACTTTCCCGATGTGAGTCGAAGTCTCTCAAGCGTTTCATGTTTTGGTTCTGAATCATCGCCAGGAATACTGGGCTGCACATGACGAGTCGGGAGAGTATCCCCATGAGTTACATACAGCATTATCAAAGGATGGTTGGATTGGAATTGCTCTGCCGGAAGACCTTGGAGGGTCCGGCCTCGGCATATCAGAAGCAACAATGATGTTGCATACCATTTCAGAGTGAGCACTCTGACAGAAGTCGTTAACACTCAGTATACTCAAGTATTCTAGAAGTGGAGCTGGAATGGCTGGAGCTCAATCAATACATGCGAGTGAGATATTTTCTTCCCATGTAATAAATATGTGCTCACACGCTTCAAGATGTGTATGCAACTCAACCGGTCGCCAAATTCGCAACGCCAGAGCAGCGGCAAAAGATGCTGCCAAAGCTCGTCAACGGCGAGTGGCGAGCTTGTTTTGGAGTCACTGAACCAAACACTGGTCTGGAAACCCTGAAGCTCCGAACTCAAGCAGTTCGAGAGGGTGACAATTACAAAATCTCTGGCCAGAAGATCTGGATTTCCTCGGCTCAAGTAGCAACTAAAATGGTTCTCCTCGCACGAACGACGCCGATAGAAGAAGTTAAGAAGCCATCGGAAGGTCTCTCACTCTTCTTCATTGACTTCGACCCCAACCAACCTGGTCTTGAGCTCAAGAGAATAAAGAAAATGGGAGGAAGGGCCATAGATGCTAACGAGGTCTTTTTCGACAACTACAGCATTCCAGTTGATTCGCTGATTGGAAAAGAAGGCCAAGGATTCAAGATCGTGCTGCATGGAATGAACGCAGAGAGATGTCTGCTCGCTGGCGAAGCCCTGGGACTTGGTTATGCAGCACTCTACCGAGCTTCAAAGTACGCCAAGGAGAGGATAGTGTTTGGGCGTCCCATCGGTATGAATCAAGGAATTCAGCACCCTCTGGCGGATGCCTACATGCACCTTGAGGCAGCCAAGTTAGCGACCTATCACGCTGCGAGACTTTACGATCAGTCAACAACAGATGACAGCATCACGCAATCGGCGGTTGGAGTTGCTTGCAATAGTGCGAAGTATTTAGCAGCCGAGGCTGCGTTCACAGCTTGTGAAAGAAGTGTGCTGAGTCTAGGGGGCATGGGATATGCGCAGGAGTATCACGTAGAGAGGTATTTGAGAGAGTGTTTTGTGCCAAGGATTGCACCGGTGTCGAGAGAGATGATCATGAACTATGTCGGTGAGAAAGTTTTGGGCTTGCCTAGGAGTTACTGAGAGAGATGGACAATTATATATATTCACAATCCGACTTTGCTCTTGGACGTTGGAAATGCTGCAGAAGTACAATGCTGAAACACGCTTCAATTCATGAGTACTGTTATTGTCCCAAGTCTCCCTAACGCCAATGCTCCAATTATGCATTCCATTCCTAATTCCTCACTTCTTCAACGCAGCGAACCTCTTTGCCAACTCATCTACATCCGGTATCGTTCCTCCAACAGGGCCTTTACTCTGTGTCCCCTTCCCCGTAGTAGCATCCTGCATCTTCTTCGTCGGCTTCAAATCCAGCGTCCCCTTGACCCTTGGATGCAAATTATCCGTACTCGGACTGGGCGGATTAACCCTCAACGGGCTCCCAGGGCCAAAGTTCCTCGGCGGCGTCGCCTTGCTCAACGCCTCTCTCTCCTCACTCTCCCTATCCGGCGCTGCCCCATCTGCCGGAATCGGGTCCTCCAGATTCTTCTGCGCCTGCCCCCCACTCGGATTCTCATCATCATCGTCATCATACCCCGGCGGATCGCCCAGCTCGCCCTTTGCCTTCTTCGGCCAGTCAACACCATACGTCCTCGCAATCTCCTCTAGATATCCATTGACGAGTTCTTGCGACGGAGGCGTGACAGTAAGTTTCTTGAGCACCTTCTCACTGACCTTCCCATCACTATTCTCCACAGCCTCCAGTGCGAACTCCTTCCCGAACTTGTCGACCAGCAGTAGCCGCACCTGCTGCAGCTCCTTGACATCCGTCCTCGGCGCCGCATATATCAGACTCTTGACTGCCTCCTCCAGACCTGGATCACATATCGGTGATTCCATCAGCCCAGTTCGCGCGAGGAGGAGCTCGCAGTATAGCTCGAGAATCTCGTGCAGTTCCGTGGTGATGTCCGAGCGGATTATGTTCTCGACGCGGATCTTGGCGGATTCGATCTTGCCGGCTTCGAGCAGTTGTGCCATCGCCCGCCGTTGTTGTTTGGATACAGCTTCGTCTTTTTGTTGGACCATTCGGAGGCGTGCGATGGAGAGCTTGAGTTGGACCTTGAGCTTTGCCTGCAGGGTGTTAACTTGCGTCTGAGGGCAGAGGGAAGAGTTCTTACTATGATCGACGAAGAGGGAGCCATCTTGATAAAATATGAAGGACTGCTCCTCCTAGTTTAGGTGTATGAGGTATTCGTTTGGGAGCCTGGTGAGTTGATGAGTTGAAGTGATGCCTTGGAATGTCAAGGCGGGGCAGGAGGAGGGGTGGTTCTACGGCGAACGAGAAATGGAGTCGCGCAACCTTCATATCATCCACCGAAAACATCTCAGAGCTCCATAAAGTCTTCAACGGCTTCGACATTATGCCTTCATGTACATATTCTGGGCTCCAGAGCTCCTATAATTGTACTTAATGCTTTGGAAGATCCATTGACCAATTCTGCTTCGAAGACCTCTCCGACTCCTCCCTCAATACCATGACGACGTCTCGCGATCCACCCCTCACGCGGCAGCACACCACAAAGCTGTTCAACACCCATAAACCCATTCCATAATGGGGCTCTCCTCAAAGTCCAAGAAAATACCGAAAGATATTCTATTATGGCTCGAGAAACGCATAGACGCAATATGGAGCAACCTGCTCACGAACCACCTGTGGCAGCGCATGCTCAAAAACACCCTCGCAACCACAATCGCCATCATACTCGCTCTTCTCCCCGCCGTCGTCCGCGTATATGGCAAAGCCGCATATCTGGCACCCATAACGACAGTCTTCGGGCACCCCGGGAGACGATTTGGGCAGATGGCTGAAGCTCTGGTGCTGGCGTTGTCTGGGACATTGGTTGGCGTAGGATGGTCCACCTTTGGGTTATACCTCTCGAGTCTTGTCTACCACCATAATCCACCTGCAGCGTACACGATTAAAGGACTATTCTTGGTGGTGGCGTTAATGGTTCATGGGTTTTTGAGGAGCCATACGCCGAGACTATTTATTTTTGTGCTGCTGTTGATTATTATTGATGTGGTGGGATTGACGAGTACTGCTACTGTGGTTACGAAATTGGGCGTTACACAGTTGTTGTATCCGATTCTGACAGCTTCGGGTGTGCTGCTATTAGTCAATACATTGGTGTTCCCGGAATTTTCGAGTGGGTTCTTGGGAGTTACTACCATTGAGACGCTCGGGGAGACGGTGGGTGCTTTGAGGGATGCGGGAAAGTACTTCATCAGCATTTCTGAGGGGGGCGAGAAGAAGGAAGAGGATAAAGAAGATGAGAAACCGGGTGCGACCCTCGCTCGTACACCAACTTTAGCCGAAAAGCCAAAGGAAGACCCCAAAAAGGATGACCACCCATTAGTGGAACGATGTCGGAAGATGTTCAAGAAAGAGAATTCAGGAAAGGAAGTGAAAGCCACCGAAGCTCCAAAACCAGAGCCCGTCAAGCTCAAGTCTTTAACGGATCGGAAAGCCAAACTCCGTACACAACTTGCTAGCTGCAAGGCAGCACAACAAGAGTGTAATTTTGAGTTGGCCTGGGCTGTCCTGCCTCCTCAGGACGTGAAGTCGATCAATGACACTCACATGAAGAAACTGGTGGCGAACACCATCGCTCTTATCGGAGCTTGTGAAAGCAAGTACGCTTTGATGGGCGATGAAAACGATAAGGACGGTGGTGAGACTAAGGAGGAATATGAGCTGAGGGAGTTAGCTGAGGCTGCAAATGTCGTTCCTCCAGACGAGCTTTCAAGGCCTAGTACTGGTGTTGACAGTTCCCATGATGATTCAACGGACGAGAAGAAAGGCAAGGAGAAGGAGAAGAAGACGAAGCGAAGTAAAAGCAAGACCAGATTGGAAAGAGAGATTGAAAATCTGGAGTTAGTCAAGCCGAAGAAGGAGATTGAATCCGGCGATATCGAGCTCTTGAGATATCTGGTGTCACGCATCTCAAAGCCGTTGGCCGATCTTCAGGAGAAGATTGACAGAAGTGTGGACGTTGTTACGTCATGCTTGGCATATTGCTACGATGTAAAGAAGTTGCCCTCTGGGGCGCGAGCACCAAGCGGCATTGAGCTAGCAGAAATCGATATCCGAGTCGACATACTGACAGAAGCCTTGGCAGAGTTCGATAAAGATTCTGCCACAGCTCTAGAAGGCGCCGCTTCATTACACGATCTAGACCATCCACAGGTGGATATCATGCCACGTATGGAGACATTTCTGATCTCGTCTTTCCTCTTGAATCTACGTCAAGCTGCTCTACATACATTGGAAATGCTCAACCAATCTCGATTGTTGGTTGAGAAACGTCAAGCGAGACATGGTCGGAGAAGGCTCTACGCACCCCAGATCAATTGGCAAAAATGGCTTGCTTCTGGTGGTGAAGAGGATTCTCTTGCTTTGCCTGAGCAAGGGCGAAAGGATGCGCGAACTGGGAAGAGGGATGACAGCCAGGATGAGGTTGATTCCATCAACAGCAAGGAAGCTCTCCTTCAGAAGAAAGATGTCGAGTCTGCTCCTCCCAAGGAATCCCAGTCTCAGTCGCTGCCACCTGCACAATGTGCAGATCCTGAAGCGAGGAAGAAGGCCGCAAAGGGGACATTTGTACATCGCCTGCGAAATGGCCTTGCTGACACTATCGAGTACGTGCTTGGAAGCGACGATGTGCTCTATGCTATCAAACTCACTATTGCTGTCTTCCTCGTCACCTGGCCGGCATTCTTGCATCAATGGAATACTTGGTATTCTCTGAATCGAGGACTCTGGGCTGCACTCCAGCTTGTGTTGATTACTGAAGTAGCCATCGGCACATCCGTCATGACTTTCACGTTGCGAGCAGTTGGCACGACAATTGGTTGCGTCTGGGGCTATGCTGCCTATCAAGCCCACCACGGGAATCGCGTTGTCTGCGTGGTGATTCTCGTCATCGGTATCATTCCCTCAACATACGTCCAGCTTGGAAGTAAATACGTTAAAGCGGGCATGGTGTCCATCATCTCAATGAGCATCGTCGCTTTGGCAACAGTGGACAAGACCGTCGCGGGAACTGCAACCGAAAACTTCCTCAAGCGTTTCCTCGCTTTTCTCATCGGCGGAGTTGTAGCCTTGATCGTGGAAGTCACATTCCTTCCCGTCCGAGCACGAGACCGCCTCGTCGAATCGCTCGCCGCTTCGATCCGCCAGATCAGCGAAATGGAAGCCTGTCTCGCGTACGGCATCGAAACACAAACAAACGTCAACGTTCACTCCGCCGAAGTAGGGGCAAGATTCGAGCGCGCAAAAGGGAAAGCCCAGGGCGCCCTAACAGCAGCCGAGACATTTCTCCCCTTCTGCGCCAACGAACCTCGTCTAAAAGGCTCTTTCAAAGGTCTTGCTCTCGTCTACGCCGAGATCCTCTACGTTCTCCACGCCGTGGTGGACAGAATGGACAACATGCTGCACTTGCGCCAAGAATACGGTTCCAGCGTCCTCGAAGAGCTAAACGAGAAAGTCTACCCCTACCACCGCAACGTCGCCGGCAGTATCACTCTAATCCTCTTCGCCGTCCACGAAGCACTCACCACCAAATTCCCGCTCCCGCAATTCCTGCCCTCTGCTCGCCTCGCTCATCTCCGCATGGTGAACCGTGTCCGTGAAGTCGTGCTCGCTGGTGACATCCACAAGTTAGCCGACACAGATAGATCTGAGATTGAGATGAGCATGGTGAAGCGAGTTGTGCGGCAGAAATTCCTGAGTTGGAATGCAGCGTCTGCGGGACAGATTGAGGTCATTGAGTATCTCGAAGAGCTGATCGATCTTGTGAAGTTGTTGGTTGGCGCAAACGAGTTTCGATCCGGGATGTTGACGCGGCCTACGTATCGAGAGTATGTGGATCGCATCGACCGCAGCGCTCGATCGGAGTACAACTTTGAACATGCAACGGATGGTGCTGGTGTGATGGTGGACGACGAGCGACATGAGTTGAGGGACGCGGTTCCGGAGCCGCAGGTCCGGAGACGGAGGACGACGTTCTCGCGGAAAGAGGATGGCGAGAAGAAACCGACGGAGGACGAGGAGTTTGAGAGGCAGAAATTGGCTCATGAAGAGGAGCTGCCGAGGAGTCTGCAGAGAGTGAGGACTAGGAGGATGGAGGAGATGAGTTTGGAGAAGAGTCGTAGTCGGGATGATGAGAGAAGGAAGAGAGAGGGGAAACGGGTTGATAAGGGGGTGTGAGATGTAACATGTAAGATGCCGTGTATATCATTTTGAAGATACCGTATTCCATAACTCCTTGCACAGTACATCCCTTTCCCAATTGCGTTATCCAAAACTCCAATGGAAATTTCCACCACATCGAAACATTTGTCTTTGAATCACATCCTCGCTTAATATTGCGTCTGTCCCGCTCCATCTCCATAAAACTTTCTATCAAACTCCATGATGTGCCCAGCGGCTCGATTCTGATATACGTTCACTGCCGTCGTCTGCCCTTGAGTGACGCGTTCCACAACATCGGGTTGCTGGTATAGATAGCTGTTGAGAGTCATTGATAGCTCAGCTTTTGAAGTGCGACTAGATAAGAGACTTAGAATCATGAAAGCAGCATTCGCGAGGATTTAATTGAACTTACCAGCTTTTTTGACTCGTCATCCTTGAATTTGCCACAGAAGTTGTGTTTTCTGGCATCGTGTCTGCGGCTGGCCGGTCTCTTGTGAGAAGATGGAAGGGTGGATGTTACTTCAAACTTGATTTAACGTCGAAAGTGGCTTTGCACAAGAACTAGAGACAGTCTTTCGTATTCATATGGCTATAGTAACAACTGTCTTGGGAATGTCAAGGCCCACTGGGGCTTTATACCTCCCAAATCCTCCCATTTCAACTTTCTAGGCATTTTCACACTTCTCGAACGTTTCCGTATTGTCAGAAATGCACCTTCGCGTTTATAGAGCTTTCATCGACTTTCTAAAGAAGATGCAGAGGAAGTGGTCACGTGCGCAATGCTCGACATCGAGAATTGCACCGACGTGCATTAATCCTTGCTCGTTTTCAAGCCTATTCAGCCTCGACGTCGCACCTTCGCAGAAATCTCTTTCCATCGTGCGAAAAACACTTCCACTGTGTTTACACTTCCTTGACATCGCTATCTTGATCGTTTACGTGCTAATAAGTGCGAGCTCCGACAAGTACGTCGTTGAATCGAGCGAGTATCGCCGAAAGGCTTGTGGCCCATTCACAGTCTTGTTTGGGGTGCTGCTTGGTTATTTCGAGCGCTTCTTCAAGGATTTTACATCAAGTTATTGGGGTGAGCACAGTTCACTACACGTACTCGATCTTTGCTTGGACATTCGCTAACGGTCTACGACTCGCAGCTCCCCACCCATACAAGTCAATCCGCAGAACATCCGAAAGAAAAGAGCCAAGGAGGACGGATCTATCACGTTGCTTTTAGAGGAGGAATTGCTTGTGGGGTGGTCATTGTTCCCACATTCCTGGCCAGTATATCTTCCGAGTAGAACTTCGAGCAAAGATCCCTTGGATAGCAGACAGCAGAAACAGCGGAAGGAGGAGCCTAGGTATGGATTTCCCCTCTCCAACCCTCCCTCGACTTCAGACTCACTCGCTAGACTCCTTCCACCTGCTACCTCTATTTAGAGGAGCGGCGATATGGAGAACCATGGGGTGCTTCCAGGATTTACCGATCACGAACAGGTCGTCTGTTCCACTAGCTTGTTTTGCGTAGAGATAGTGCAGCTTCTACACCAGCTCCTTCGGGCCACGATTATTTTGACAGTTCCTTGGATATGGCGTATGACTCACACAATCACGGCAGTGATGGAACTATTAGAAGCAAGTTTCCTCCAATTCCTCGACCAGATTGTAGAGACGATACTGTCCTTAATCTGGGGTTCCACCACCGTGCGAGTACAGCTCACAGATGTGAAACTCAATCGCCCGATACAAGCTCAGGCTCGAAATCCAAGACAAACAATACGAGCCAGGAAGATTCAAAGAACCGCGTTGGAAAACGTCGAAGGGACGACGAAGACAACCGAGATCAGAATGCCGGTGGAGACGGTAGTCCTAAGCGACCTATAAAGTTCTCTTCACCACCTCAGAATGAAGACGACAACAACAAATTCGCATGCCCGTATCGAAAGCGTGATCCTCGGAAGTACTGCATTCAGCATTGGCGCTCGTGTGCCTTGACGCCACTTGAGACCATCGCCCGAGTTAAGTAAGTTGTTTCAAACTTCTAAGCCACTTCTGGTAATGACATCGCGCAGGGGTCATCTATACAGACACCACCGCATATTCCCCTGCCAACGATGCAAACAACTTTTTAAAGACCAAGACGAAGTTAACTCACATCTTAATGAGCCCAAGGCGTGCGAACACACAGATGCTGCGCATGCAGATGGCGTCACCGCAGAGATTGTGGAGAAGCTTCGAAGCAAGAAGATTGCGCAACGGACGGAGTTGGAACGGTGGCAAGACATATATAAGTTACTTTTTCCAGAGGAGATGATACCAAGTCCTTGTAAGTGCAGATCTTTACGTGTATTTTTCTACGAGGAAGCTTTTTAGGAAAACAAAAAGTATTGATATCTCGCTGTACAAGAGGATTGTTTCCGAGGTGGCGAGAGTGTACTAACAGGCAATATAGATTTCGAGGCTGTCCAAGAAGATATCATTCTATCTCTTGACTCACGAGAACTTGCAGAGTACGAAGAGTACTGTCGGCGAGAGCTGCCACGAGACTTCAGCGCAGCGCTCGAGGAAATCGTTGACAACCAATCGCAACCTATCGAAGAGAGCATAAGGAATCAGTTGATGACTATCATCCGAGATTGTCAAGATCGAGTATTCTCAAGATACAGGTCATCAACAAGCACGGTGGCTTGCACCCCATCAAGAAACCACGAAAGAAGCTCTCGGTCACCACCAGCAGCATCACCGGAGGCCTGCGATAGATCTGATACGCCACTCATCGCGAACCCAATATCTAGGAACACAATTGGACGTAGCTCGCCATCATCATTCCAACCTATCTCATCCCAACTGCATCTACGCTCTCGACTTGAGCTACCAGACATGCAAGATAACGTGTCTAAGCTTCCAGATACTAGTGACCCGTCGGATTCTGGTTATAGCAGCAGCAAATCAGCGGGTCTACCATCTTCGTTCAACAGCTCCAGCTCCAGTCCTTATGAGTCAAGCCCTCAATCTCAACCTCAACCTCAACTCCATGCTCCCTCTAGCCCAATTTTAAACGACACACAGGACACGTTCGGATGGCAGGATTGGCTGAACCTATATTAATTGTTTCATTATTGAAATGAAACAATTAATATAGGTTCAGCCAATCCTGCCATGAAATTACATGAAAATAGTGCATTCGACAGTTCTTGGTGGGATAGCAATGCTCACTTGTCGGATGAAGGCACTTGGACTACGTACGTACATTGGTGACATGAGCGAGGAAGAGTAATCTGTTCACGTGAACACCTTGACCTCCGCGATGCTGAATCTGTAGCGACAACTCTGTATCTACCCGGAGATTCGGCCAACAATCGGCTCAGCGGGGACCTGAACACTCGAAGAAGAACAAAGACAATGAGATGTCGAAATTGCAATACTCGTCAGAATGTAGCTGACAAAGAATGTTGGAGATATTCCGCAACGAGGTATCTTCGTCTCCGCAACGACGAGAGACCTCGGATTCTTTCATCTTTCGAGTTCCTCGGGTCCAATTTTGGAGCAAGACTCACAAATATCCCACGCGAATTAGAATATCCAAATTCCGGTGCCAAATTGCAGATTCTATTATCGTTGACTCCCGCTCATTGTACAGATCCATCAGAATGCCAGCCACTATTGAGCCGAGTCCCGGAAAGGCCGGCAAGAACACTGACAAGGCTGCTAGTTTAGGTGAAGAGCTATTTTATAAGACTTCACTCTTATGGGTATGTACTCTCCTGGTACCTACCGCCTCAACAACCTGCTCTGTCATGGAATGTTTGAACTTGCTGGCCTGTTAGGCTGAAGAAGATGACCATTGCCTGTGGGGACCCAAAGCAGAGAAATGGCCCATCATGAAGTCCTCCTTCACCAATCTCAACCAATCTACCAAGATTGTGCCCTATCGCAATGGTTTAGTCAATGGTATCATCCGCGCCTAACAAGATCTCCATCTCGCCCTCAGGCCAGATGATATCTGGCTTGCAATCTTGACATAATTTGGCTTTTGCGTCAACGGACACGCCGAGGGGTTAGGTTCATTGTCCGTGGCCCACGAAGGCAAAGAGACTCTAGCGGTTAACTTCACGCCAACCCCCTTGTCAGCTGTAGATATGAGAGCCATGGCACAAAAGATAACGGATCTGATCCACCAAAACGTAGTTGACTCAGAATTGAAGGATTGGATTATACCAAACTTCACAACGACTACGCATAACGACAAGTCCGTTACAGCAATTGTCATGATGGGAAATTTGCAAGAGTATTTCGAATAGTCCTTCATCGGCGGCTGCGGTTTCCCCTCCGTAACCCTCCTGGGCTCACGGTCCGATTGGGAAGAAATCATAACCCGAATCCACCGGCTCCCCAAATACGGCCCCGAAACCACGCAATGAAGTAATCTCCTAATCTCCCTCCTCCGAAACATCCTCCTCTCCTTCTCTCACCCCAACTCACAATCAACGAAGACTTCTGGCTCCACGACGTGCACTCCACCGGCTCCAACAACAGCCACGACGCAATCACCATCTCCGGGTGGATCACCGCGTTCTGTTTCTGGAGCGGTCAAGGAACACAGATTCTAGATTACACTGGAGAAAGATCTAAGCTCAATGAGACGCCTTTTACGGCACGGGAGAAACTTTGGCTTGACGGCGTGGAGTTTCCTGTTATATCGGCGGTAGAGATTCCAGCGGGCGTGCTGAATGTGCCGGTTAAGGTTCTTGATGGGGAGGATAGAGTGTGGGCGACGAGTTTGATTGCTGGATCGATTGGGGTGACGGTATCGGAGGAGGGGAGTACGTTTCAGTCGAGATCGGGATGGTGGATGGTAGAGGATACTAAGATGGAGGTAGAGGTGGAAGAGAGGGATGAGAGGGAGGAAAATGAAAGGAAATGTAGAATTTTGGGGCTTCAGCTGCCGTATACTGAGGGTCCTGTACGTGTCAGACGTATTCGCTCTTCGCACCCGATGGAGACAAGGCAGAGGACGAAGCTGAGGAGTGATAGGTCGTTGATTCGCTTGGCGAACGATGATTCTCCTCCTTGGGGCTTTGAGCAAGGAGATTGCTAGAATTGTGGGCGCACTGGAGGCTTTAGATTCATGGAGTAGATGCATCTTGAAGTATGAGAAGTAAAATTGGAAATTGAACCAATTTCTTATTGCTCTGATTTTATGTCATTTCGACGACCGATAGACCAAGCCTCCATATTCAAAATTATTTCCAATGCCCATCAAATATCCCCCACCATTTCATTCCCTTGAAAACTCCAATCAAACTCCTTCCGTACACACCAACCTCGCCATTTCCCATTGCCTACAATTGAATCTACAACTGAATCGCCCCCTCTCTACCTCTGAACGCATTCATAATCTTTACCCACAACTCATTCGCCTGCTTCATCATCGCCGCGCCCCTCAAACAACAACTCGCAACACTCAATGCAACCATCAAAACCAAAATCAACAACAAAATCCCCACAAACTTCAAGAATCCTCCCACACTCCCCTTATTCCCAATCTCCGTCTCAGGCAAGCCCTCACAAATAAACGCAAAGCTATCAATCCTCGCGATATCCGCGCAGCCATCTGTGAACTCGTCCGGGATCGCGCCCAGATACTTCAGGTCGTCGGGCTTGCAGCCAGGACGCGAGTATGTGGCGAAGAAGGCTTGGGTTCCGTTTGCGCAGACGGCGGGGGAGAGGACTTCCATGCTCTTGTACATGAAGGTCCAGACGCAAGTATCGACCGCTTCCACGGATGCCCTGTCGGTGCGTCCTTGGTCGACTTTGCAGTCTTCCAGCCGGTGGGGCTGGATCTTGCCGCCTTGAGGCTTGGTGCTTTGGGCGCTGATACTAGAATCGGAAGTCGGTTTGGAGATTGTCTCGGTGTTGGGTGTATCGACGACAATTTTATCGTCTTGGGCAGGCATTGGCTCCTCTCGGACTACGAGTGGTGCGACTTCGGGGTGTCGGTGGGCAGGCAATTCTTCATCCAAGTTCAAGTTATTGCGAGGGCAGAGAAAGCGTATGCTGCGCACTTGCAAGCCCTCATAGAAACATTGTTTTTCGAGCAATGCCCCGACAGGGCGCTCCATCCAGAGCTCAAAGTCCTCCCCGCGGTGGTCGCAGCCTGGTTTCTTGAAGAATTCCGCGAGCGCGTAGGACCCGTCACTGCAGACCGCGGGCTTGTTTATGAAGATGCTATGACCTTCAGGCTCGGAGAGGTCGAAGCATGTGTTGGGTAAGAGGAAGGTGGGTTCTTTGGGCTTTTCGGTTGTGCAGTCGATGGAAGTGTGTGGTGTCACGACGCCGGCTGAGATTTTCGACTTAAAGATAGGCCTGTGGTTGTGGCTCGGAGCGATCGCCTGAACGTAATGGCTGCTTTCGATAGCTTGGGATTCCAGGGTATCGCAGCGGATAACCATCGACCATTCTGTGGACGAGAATGAGACTAGAAGTTTTGGCAGGCGCAGATTGCCAACGTGCTTGTCAGAGCGGAAAGTTGGGCTTCCAGTGCAGCTCGTGGTGGGGTATATAAAGGCGACAGATCGGACACCAAGTGTACATTGAGGCATATTGCTGAACAGGAGGTTGGCGATGGGGAAGTCTCCCCACAGGCAGTTGTCGACATCGAGGGGAACAATGGTGGATAACCTTTCTGGTCCGGAGCTAAACTCCTCAGACGTGGATGCTTCAGCGACGGGGTGAGCCTCATAGAGAGTGACCTTGGCTACTCTGCGGTGTTTATATGGACGAGCTGCGGTTGTGCTGCCAATTATCGCGAGCCCTAGAAGTAAAGAAAGAATGTGGACCATGATAGGCGACGTTGGTATCAAATCGAGGAACGGTGTGCTGTGGGAGGTAGTCCAACGTGTCGTTGGTTGAGGCGAACTCTAGAACGAATGTATGGACTTAACGAAGCCGACTGATACTATGAACTTAACGAGTGATGTGAAAGAACCTGAACCCCTTCGGAAGTTTACTCGAGGGAGTTGGAGATGAAGTAGCGGGGGTTGCGGCGCAGCCCATGTCAGACGGGGCTTGCAGTTAGACTGTGCCTGCGTGAACCACTAAACTTAGGTAGGTACTCGGCGACAGGGGAGAACACGAGGTTGGTGCTCACGTGTTTCGCTCCTTTATTAACCGAGGGGCTGGCTAATATTAGCGGGGAATGTCTACCTATCGAAGACATACTATTTGTCCTCAAGGCAACGGAGATCACATCTTTCGAGCTTGTTCGTATTTGGTAAAGGGTCCGACAAGCTTTCTGGGGTGCGTATTCAGAACGTGAGAAGTTTAAATTTATCGGTTCCTGCAGGGCGGCCGACCCTAGATGTGCGAAGTCAACCACTTAAATCTCAGCTTTAGCCCTTAATTTCTGATTCGAGGATGCGGCATAAAGTACTAAAATCGGATTTTTAGAAGAGAGATTAGGAGCATACATTGGGTAGTAGGTGCCTTTCATAAAGGAATAATGATTGAAAAATGCACATGAGTTTTGAAATTGGTGCTGTTGAAGCGAGTCAGAAAACTCATGTTTCCTCCACTTAAGAATCACTGATTTTCCGGAACTAAACCCCTTTCCAAATTCTAATGTATCAAGAAAGCAGCTCTACCTCTTAATGAACATTTCTACTTCCATCCAGCTCCACTGGCACATAGTCTTGATTCGACAGTCGCCCGTATGTGGCTAATGGCAAGTTCGGCTCGGACGTAAGTTGGCTTATCGTTGGTGCAGGTGCTGGAAGTTCTGCTTTAGGGACGCCGATGAAAGCCGAACTAAGATCATTTAAGTTGTGCTCGGTGGGTTGGTCTGACTGAGGATGACGTGTCTGGCGAGTACGACGCCAGAATATGAAGGCGATGAGCATACTGAGGAGAAGAAGGATGCCCAGTGGGACACCAACGCCGATACCAATCTTGACTCCACTTTGTGATGACGTGGAACTGGATGAGGAGGAACTGGATGAAGTGGAACTGGACGAAGTAGACATCGAAGAGGCAGAAGAACCTTGAAAATCTGTGCTCTGCCAACGGACTTGCACGGAGGCAGCGTTTACTGCACCAAATACGTATGAACCAACTGTTTCCGCAGTAGTGCCGTCATTTACTTTCAGGGCAGTGACGGTAGTGAAATCAAATCCTTGAGTGCAGTAGTAATTCGTGATGAATGGCGACAACACGTACTCGTAATCTCTGAAAGACAATTCAGCGTGTTTCGACGTAGCAGTGTAGATATCCTTACGAAGGACAGCAAGTGACAACCGTTTCGACAAGAGTATTGATGGAATTTAGAGACGTAGTAACCCCGAAATAGCCTGAAGGGCAATGGCCTGGGGAGAAGTAATTCGTGCTGTTCAGAGCCCATCCTGATGGGTAGCAGGCCAAATCGCCGATTGGCCCTAGATAAAATACTGTGTTTGTTCCATTGCTGACATACGTTGAAAAACAAGATGGGGCGGGGGTAAAAGTGGTAGTCAATGGAAGAGGAACTCCGAATGTGGTAGTGGCTGCGGTGGACGACATTTCAGAGCCCTAAAGTTTGGAACCCGATGAGCAGTCGAGTCGCTTCTATAAGTACTGTCGTCCCTCATCCCTGTTATTTTTGCAATAGATTTGTGGGGAAGATGAAGTGAGCATCCAACCCCGAGCTCATCCACATTCCACAACCATATCTTGTGGCAGGTCCCTTTTCGACGCCTCTGGAGAAGAGTCGTACGATCCAATTAGTCTGCAAAGGTTTGTGTGGCCTATCCACAGCACCCATAGCTGAAACAAAGCGAATAGGTCCAAAGCCTGTGTTATGGGCGTTCTAAAATCTTTATCACGTCCAGACACGACATAAAAGTAGGCAGGAAAGGTGTGTCGTTGGGTCGTAAGCGAAAACTTTAGGGGCCTGGCTACGCCATGCTCCGGAGGGTAGCTCCGATTCTTCGTACTTTTTCTCACCCACAACAATGGTACCGGCATCGACACAGGACTCAAGCGTCTCTGATTGGGCCAAAGATCGAAAGAGTTGCACGAGGTTCGTCTGGACGCTGAACCCTTGTAAATGTGGAGCTGTGCTTTGCTTGTGGTGTTGTTCATTTGTGTACTCGTAGACAAGGGTTCAGACTGATGGGCGGCACGAGGAGTAGGATTATGCTCTTTTTCAGGGTCAGAGCCCATGCCCACCTCGGCACTATTCCACCTTATAAACCATCACAGACCACCTTCCTGGACATATCACGTGGGAGAGCATCACCTGATGCTACGGTGGCCAGTGCCACCAGGGATGCAATGCTCATCCATGTTCAGGCTGAAAAGTACTTCTCCCCTCACCGAACACTCCTCCCCGCACCCAGCACGATCAGCAGAACGGTTCCCCACCGCGGGTCTCCGCTTCCCAACATCCACTCGCTTCGCTGTAGGACTCATGCTCATCCCAGTACGTTGCACCGGGCCCTTCAATTTCTCCATCCATCCTGAACCTTGGTCCCTCAAGGAAAATATCCATCCCGGCCCGGCATCAATATGCGTATCTTCACCCGGCCCCTCCCAATTCGCCACCCTGTTTGCAAGTTGCTCTAGCTTGATGAATTGGTCTGTACCTTAATAAGGCGGGGTCGCTGGCTAATGCAGGCCCTCCCCTCTTCCGTACGTGATGGACATCCGGAGCAAGAATTTTTTTATTTAGACGTGCGGTGACCTAAAGTGGAGAGGAGCTATGAGAAGATAAATACCCGTGTCCTTCTCGTTCCCCTCGTTCCTCTCTGTCTAATTGATCCAATTCCTGCTTTTTCGTTTGAGAGGCATTCTGCTAGGGTAAAGTACCGAGGCCTCACGATGCAATTGCTCACCTTTGCGCTCCTCACCGCGAGTGCGGTTGTGCTTGCAGATACTGATAATGATGGGCAATCGGGATGGGGTTCGCATTCTGAGGCTTTCGTCCCGAGTTTCGAGAATCTAGTTACCTTCGGCGACAGGTGAGCAGGCATCACTCACTTTCACGACCCTTTCTGACAGCTTGACAGCTATACAGACGAAAACCGATTGAGCTACTTTATCAATCACAATGGCTCAGCACCACCCGTGGGGACACTGCTACCTGAGAGCACAGACACACCAGGCGGAGGAATCACCTGGGATCGCTGGGTGTCAAACTACACCGGGGCAAAGCTCTACGACTATGCTGTGTCCGGAGCAGTCTGTGACAATAATCAGATCTATCGCTACCTTGCAGCAATCAGTGGCCCATTCCCCGATGTCGTGTACGAAGTCAATGCTTTCGTTGCAGACAGCAAATACATCAATGCTAGCACGAACACGAACACACTGTTCACTGATCGCACAGCCAGCAACACTGTTTACTCGATGTGGATCGGCACTAACGATCTTGGGGCCTATGCCTTTCTGACTGACAGCAGTCTGAACAACACGGTCATTCCGGATTATGTGGATTGTATCTACAATCACTTTGACAAGATATATGCCAATGGTGGGAGGTACTTCGTGCTCATGAACACGGCTCCCTTGGAGCTCTCTCCCTTATACGGCTTGCCTGGTCAAGGAGGACTGACAGCAAGTCATTACTGGCCAGACAAAGTAAATATCCCTCTGCCAAATCCAAACTTCAATACTGATGACAACTAGGGACCAAACATCACCGAAATCAGCTACAAAATGAAGGAATACACTAACCTTGTCAACTCCCTCTTCACCTACCGCACTCCCTACGAAGTTGTAGTCGCAAAACGGTACCCAGGCGCAAACTTCGCTGTCTACGACGTCCATTCCTTGTTAACCGACATCTACAACCATCCGAGCCAATACTTGACCACACCAGCGAACGTCACAGCCCCGTATTATCTCTGTGCGCCGTCAGGGGAGAATTGCACGACGAGCAGCTTGAGTCTCGATCACTACATGTGGTATGATGAGTTGCATCCGAGCGAGCAGACGGACAAGGCGATCGCGAGGGAGTTTGCGAATGTGGTGAAGGGAGGGAGCAAGTATGCTACTTATTGGCAGTAAGGGAACAGCACGGGAATATCTATCTAATAACGAATCAATGGCATTGGTTGGTTGCAAAGAGAGTGGAGTGAGTGAGTGGAGTTGGAGTGACACCGCATATGCAGCCGGGACATTGTTCGAGTCGCGGGCTTGCATCCGGGATCATGCTTGAGCAGTGAAGCCGCGACGCAGAAGCAATGTTGACTCGTTTATCTGCGTCCCGCATTGCTGTAGCGTTCCTTCTTCAGCTACGGGCCAGCCCTGTCGGATGGTTCGGGAATGGCTCTCTATCAGTTTTGGCTGCTTACTTTATTCTTCACATCACATGGCTAGAGATTCTATATCAGGCGCAGCAGCAAGCCTCTCACCGCTAGGACCGCTTTTCGTCTTGCAGAACAGGAATCTATGTTCAAATCCCATGACCTACAATCCCAATGATTCCGATCCTGGAGTGCTGGTTCCTTCAACAGAGGATTGCCCTTTCAGTTCCTCGCTTCCCCAGTCAACCATATCACCTGATTGTGACCCCCAACCTCCCTCCCCCTCCCTCACCCATGATGCATCCCACTCTCACACGACCCCTCATCTGCACCCCCTTCGTCCCGGCGATCATAGCTTCCAATATTTCAATCCTCGCGAGCCCGAGCAATGTCGTGCATGCGTAGTTGGTGCTAGAACCGTAGCGTGGCCAGTCACGGCGCTTAGCGTGGTGTATTCGCCAAATGCATCCTGGTCCGAGTTGGCACAAATCATGTTTTCATGAATTCATAATGTTCGCCGCCTGCTCGTTAAAGAGACCACCCATGGCTGTTGACAGCTGACCGAGAGGGGAGGTTTCAGCCTGTTGCACGCTTCGCTGCCATCACTCAGATCACTGGCTGCTCTCTGCGCCAGTCACGACTGCTGCGTCTCCTAACAGACGCGGCCACTCGCTGCACCTCAGCCACCGCGGACGCCCTACCCTTGGCACCCTTGACACCGGCCCCTTGTCCTGTTCGACTCGACACGACACACCGTCCCGATTTGCACCTTAACCTTGACGACGCTCGACTCTAATCGCACGTCCTGGAACTCCTGCCCACGCCTGTCTGCCCTATAACGGCCTGAGCAATGTCAGCCGCCCTGTGATAGGGACAATAAGGGAAAACGCCTCTCGGGATGTATGCACCTGCTTACGGCTATGGCCCGGCAAACCCTTCTGCCTCTGCTCCTGGTGCACCCTTCAATCCCAATCCTAATCCAAATCCCAATGGGGCCCCTCCACTGCACCTCCAGTCCCAGGCCCAGCTCCAGCAGTCCCCCCACCACCACCCTCAGCAACCCCAACCCGGCCACCAGCCTCAGCACCTGATGTACAACCCACAGCAATATGGCGGCGGCGTCAGTCCTGCTCCTCACCAGTCGCCCTATGGCGGCGCTGGCCAGCCTGGTCCCGGCATGGGGGCCAATGCGGGTGCGATGGGGATGATGCAGAATAACGGTATGGCGCATATGCCTGGCGGAGGTATGTAGCACAGCACACACAATGCTTCCCCGTCCGAACGTCTGTCGTCGACCTCTGGCTGCTGCTTCGGCTCGTCACTGCCTAGCATCGCGCAATCGGTGCTCGAAGACGCCGCCGTGGGCTCTGCGGTGCATACAGCAGGTGCCCGTCAGCAGAACAGACCGAGTACAGGATGTCCAGCTCTCTACCATGTCATCCTCCCTCTTCCCACGATTGCCTGCTCCGTCCGTATCTACGTATCCAGCAAACAATGCTGACATGATTCTCCATAAACAGTGCCGACGTATCAGACCCCATATTCGAGCTCGCCATACGGGGGTAACATGCCAGCCTCGTCCGGCGCCAACATCTCCTTCATGCCCACGACCTCGAACGCGCCTTCTTTCCCTATGAACGCTCCGAACATGAATCCACAACACCAAGGCCAGCGAATGCAGCCTCCCTCCTCATCAACACCTACCCAGCCCGGCCCACGAGCTGCTCCCTTTGGCAACGTCTCACAAAACACACCTCCGAACGCTGCCGCACAAGCACAATTCTCTACACCTCAGAACCAGAATCAGACACATCTACAAACACCAAATAACAACCAGGGAGCACAGGCCGGCACGGTCATCACACCGCAAACACCAAACTTCCCGCCAGGGTCACAGGGCGCGAATGCTGGGTCGAATATTGCTACACCGTTGAGCCCTGGGTCCGAGGCACGGGAGAAGGAGAGAGTCACGTTATTATTAGAGATCAACCGAGAACTACTGCAAGAATGCATGCGACTAAACAGCATCGCGGAAGCCAAAGCACAGGCGGAAACCGAGAAGAACGAAGCCGCCTCCGCCACGGCGTCGCCCAACGGGCCCCAAAAGGACAAAGAAGAAAAGGAGAAGGAGAAAGCCGAGAAGCCGCCGCCAAAACAGACGAGGGATTACTTGACTCGGGAATATTACGAGTATGTATTGGAGAAGTGTGAATGAAGGGAAGCTAATGTGGATGTGGATAGATGCATGCGTCGTCTCCAATACAACCTTGCGTACCTGGCCGCCATCGCAGACAGATCGCACAAACCCTCGTCCCAGATCCCCGCCCACCCCGCTATCATGTTCGCGCCGCCGCCCTCGCAGAAGCCATCGGGCCAACACACCCCGTCCTCCATCTCCTCTCCCACAACCAAGAAAGAAGACTCCTCGGAAGACAAGAAACCCGACCAAGATGTGAAGAGGCCGGAAGAGATGGAGGCAGAGCGCGCCCTCGCGGTAGGCGATCTATACAAGAAACTGCAAGCGCTGTTCCCAGGCGTGGATCCGAAGAAGGAGCCCCCGGTAGCTAGGAACCAGCAGCAGATGCAAGCGCAGGCGCAGAAACAGAACGCGGCGGCGGTGCAGGGGAATGCGGGGATGAATGTGGGGGGTGGGGATGCGAATGCGCAGCAGAAGGCGCAGAATGATTTGTTGAGGCAGAAGATGATGCAGCAGCAACAGCAGCAACAAGCTCAACAGCAGGGACAGGTGCAGAATCGGTAGTAATGTACTCTGGAGGGCTGATGAGGTTATGTGTGAAAGTGGTGATGTGTGAATGCGATGGGTGAAGGTGGTGATGTGTGGCAAGATTACTTATATATAAAACGGAGTACCTCGGAGTTGGGCTCAAAAAAGACGGAAGGGGTGGTTTGTCGTTGGTATACCTAGCATCGTTGATATAAGTGGTGGATTGGCTCTGAAAGAACTCTAAGATGACACACCTCGTCTTTTCATCCACCTCTGCTGCAAGCACGTGTGTCTAGTGACTTACATCTTTCTACTTCTTGAACTGTTAGAGAGGAAAACAATTTAGGTCCTCGAGGATCTCGCTCGCTGCAGGGGCTTTAAATAAGATGCCAACGTAGTCCACAGACTTTTCACTCTTTCACTATCACATTGGTAGACCTTAATATGACCTTTACTCTTATATCAAGCGTTTCAACTCTCCAGTAAAGGTATCCAACACAAGACCAGCAATAGTCATCTTCTCAGCCAACGACGGGAAGCTCTTCAGATACTCCACATCTGCAACGACCGTCTTCTCGGGGCTAATCGCAGTCAGCAAAGCCTTCAGCCTCAAAATTCAATATTCGTACTCATGGATAGCACCATAGTCAAAGCCCGGATGAGTTCCAGCGAAATCAGGATGCTTCTCTTCTGTCCGATCAGAGAATTCCTTCTCAGTCAGATACGTCATGCCACAGTCTGTAACTCCCTGTCAACTCCACTGCCTCTCTTGATACATATAATTAAAGCTATACATACCTGTATGGTGAATCACAACAATAGTTCCCATAGCGCCGAGAGCATCCAAGTCCAGGATCGAGCGAATCGCATCTGAAGTTCTGCCGCCGCCGTTTCGCACAATGGCGCATTCTGTATCACATCGATTGGTATCATGTACATTTACATCGCATTTTGGAATCGAAGAAGTTGTTGCGGAACTCACCACCGAAATTCAGACCTAGGAAGTGCTCGGGTGTAATCCGTGGGTCGGCGCATGAGATGATGACTGTCCCTTTTGCGCCTGTCTTCTTTCGTTTCTCGAGTCCTTCACCTAGGAGCGGAGGGCGCTTGTAAGACTTGGAGAGCTCTCTGAATTGGCGCTTAGTATGAATCTGAGCTACGAGAGTTTTTCCGCGTACTTGTTTCTCTCCAGGAGGTCTGCTACTTTGTCTGTTGACATTCTTAAGGTGCTCTCGACTTTTTGAAGTATTGGATTTGTGTTCTATTATCTCGAAATCTTTCGAAGGCTGCTTATTGACCTGACTCGAAGTCCCACCATGGAAAATTCGTCTGTATATATCTCATTGCAACCCTGCAGCTAGCAGCAGCTTTAACATAGGCACGGTAAGCAAAGTGTGTGGTCCTGAGTTTAAGACTCCAACCATACAAACCAAACAATCCATTCAATCGGCGAATCAATAATTCCTGCCGAACCGGCGCATGTTGTGGAGTAATCGTCACGCAGTTGTGGTTGTGTGTGGTGATTACTATTCCCTCGCTTGCAGTACGGCCGGAAAGGGGAAGCGGGCGAGAAGCGGCTGAATAAGCACCTCGGTAGTATATCTCCGCTCACCGTTCCAAGCCACCTTATCGAAGAACCGCAATGTGATCGTCCGAGGTATAGAACTTGCTGCATGGTGTGGAATAATATTGCGGAGATTGTTTCAGGGAAGTTATGGATATGATAGAGTGTATAAGAGTGGTCAATGATCTGCTTTAGAATTGACATCTCTCGAATTCACATCACTTCCAACTTATCATCTTGATGAGCTTTCTCTGGAACAAAAACTAAGCTTTGATATCAATATCCCTCCATATCACTATTTCTTAAAGTCGAACCCCCCTCACAATGTCAACACCAAAGCAAACCGTCCTAATAATCGGCGGAACCGGAGCTCAAGGAACACCTGTCGTGCAAGGTCCGTTTCCACCCCTGCTCCATCAAACCCACTAACACCCCCCAGAACTCTCCAAAACCAATGCATACACCATCCACGTCCTAACCCGCACCCCCACCTCCCCATCCACCGTCAAGCTCTCCTCCCTCCCAAATGTAACCATCATTCCCGGCTCCGGCTACAACGAAGCAACTCTCCACTCCGCCTTCAAAGGAATTGACATAGCATTCATAAACCTGAACGGTTTCGCCATCGGCGAAAAAGCCGAGCTGTACTGGGGAATCCGGCTCTTCGAACTCGCTGCCGAACACCGGGTCAAACATTTCATCTGGGCCTCCCTTCCCTCCTCCTACAAACTCAGCGGTTACAATCCTATTTTCCGAACTGGACATTTTGATGGGAAGGCGAAGGTTGCGGATTGGATTTCGGCACAGGTGATAGGGGACGGGGGCATGAGATGGAGTATTCTGGCGAGTTGTATGTACCTCGAGACGTTCTCGGAGATGCTTGCCCCGTCCAAAGAGGTCCTTGATGGAGAGGAAATCACCGTTTTCAAGGCACCGGTTGGAGGGGGGCAGCCGCCGATGATTTATCTTGAGGATCTGGGGCGGTATGCGAGGTGGATTGTTGAGAATCCGGAGAGGAGTGCGGGCTTGAATTTGAGGATTGCGACGGCGAATGTGGGGTGGGAAGAGGTGGCGAGAGCGTTTACCGAGACGACGGGTAGGAAGGCCGTGTTTAGGGATCTGAGTCTGGATGAGTACTTCGCGTCTGGGGTTTTTGGAAATGCGGATAGGAAGGTGGGCCATTCGGTTGGGTATGAGGATGAGACGTTGCAGACGTATAGAGAGAATTTCTCGGGGTTCTGGAATACGTGGAAAGAGGATGCTTTGAAGATGAGCGAAGAGAACTTCAAGTTGTTGGATGAAATATTGCCGGGTAGAGTCAGGAGTGTGGAGGAGTGGATGAAGTTGACTGGATATAATGGCGAGAGAGGGAATGTGCTGAAAGACTATGCTGATGCTGGACGCAAGAAGCCTCAATGAGATTATACCGACTCAGGTTGAGATATTCTGATAAACTAGCAGTAAAAATTGTTATGAACTATGTTTTCCTCTAGACAATTGCTCAGATACTTTCCAGGTTTGTATTCTAAAGTCACTTCCGGTAGTGATCACAGTACACGACACACTTGTTAAACTTGCAAAATCAACAGTATTGGAATCGCTGTCCAGTATTGGATAAAATAGCTAACAGCCACATATGACCGCGCCGAGATACAGATCTCCCAAACTAATGGAGCCAAGAGACGTGCATACTATAGGCTCATTAATGCAACTCAGCATCGCAGGGCAGCCTTTTGCTTATACACCGCTATAGAGCAGCAATAGAGGAAGGGTGGGATATAACTTAAGCTTTAGATAGGTATTTAAACGGTTGCAAGAAACACAGCAAGACTTATTAGTCAATCTAACTTTCGTTTCATGAGCTTCCTAAAATTATTAATTTGCATCTCTCAACACTTCACTGCACCTTGCAAATACGTCATATCTGAAAATCGGTTAGTGTATATTTGCAAGCCAAATGAATGTTACGTACCCCAATTCCCTCAATATACTCTCCCTCATGCTCTCAGTCTTCGACACATCCGGTGGTCCCTCCGAGGCATATTCCTTCAACTTCTCTGCTAGATTCTTCACCTCTTCAGTCGGAACGCTCGATACAATCTGCTGTCGACTAGCTCTTTTCCTTCGCACCTCATCAAACATTCTCAGGCGGTCAGGGAGGAAAGTCTTGCATGTCAGGTTTGAAAGGAGAGCAAACAGAGCACCACAATCTTCGAGTGCTTGGTTTCCTCCTTGGGCGTTGAAGGGGAGCACCGGATGTGCTGCGTCGCCGATTATGACGGTTTCCCCGTATATGTAAGTTTTTAATGGGGTGCGGTTCCGGAGACGCCAGCTCTTAATCGTGTCGGCTTTTCTGAATTCATGTCAGTCAACCTTTTGATTTATGAGCTTAGTTTATGGGAACCTTACTTCATGAGTCGGAGGAGCGCAGGATGATAGATAGAGTAGCGCTCAATTAGAGCATCCTTATCTGCCGATGCATCATAATCTTCGAATGTGTCGGCGAAACCTGTAGACTGTGGCTTTCAAGATAAGAAGGACCAGCTCACCTTCTCGACCCAAATCTCCAGGCTTTGCGGGACAAAATGCCGCTAAATTCTGTACTTCACCACTGTTCACAATTTAGTCAGCCAATTCTAGTATAGCAAAAATAACTCCGAACTTACTCTCGACATCGATACCAAACCAAACGGAATGTCATCTTCCCCTGAGGGCAATAAACAAATGTCTGTCTTCCTTGCCTCATTAAAGCTTTGAGTTCAGGATCCTCCTCAACAATCTTCGTATCCAACAACCAACGAAAAACATCCCACCCTCCATCTTCGATCCCCTCTTCCTCTCCCGTTTCAAGGTCTAACCCCAAAGCCGCCTTCCTAACACAAGAATGAATCCCATCAGCACCAACCAACAAATCACCCTTCCACACCGTCCCATCCCTCATCTCAATCTCCGCATTCTCCACGTCAACTCTCACAATCTTAACTCCCAACCTCAACTCCACCCTTGGACCCTTTCCATCGTCTCTCAATGCCAACTCTCTCAACGTATTGTGCAAATCCACACGATGGAAAGCACGATAAGGGAAGCCTAGATTCTCTTCAAGATGATCCATGCTGCCAGGAGGATACACGTGCAGCTCCTCGAGCGTGTCGCCCGCGAAGACTGAAACAGAGTCCATGCGCACCCCTCGCGCGGCAGCGAAGTCGAAGCCGAGTTTTGAGAGGACGCGCGTGCCATTTGGGGCGAGCGTGATGGCGGCGCCTACTTCTTGGAGGAGACGGGATTGTTCGAAAATCTGGGGTGTTAGTCGAGTGGGTGGAAGAGAAAGGCGGGGAGGTACCGTGACTTTGTGGCCCGCTTGCTTGAGTGCTGTTGCTGCTGTGAGGCCAGCGATCCCGGCGCCTACGATGAGGATGTTAAGCTCGACGCTGCTGTCGCAGGAGCCCATCTTGTCTCAATGTCAAATAATTTGGTAGAACTTCACGTTGGCTTGTGAGACAGGGAAGACTTGTAACATATGTTGTACAGTCCAGGGAGTGAATGAAACAGAATGTGACGGGAGGTTTGTGAGATCAAACCAGGGAGAGCAAGAGATCCATTTATAAGGAGGATCGTTGGTACGGTCAATTTAAGTCTCATCTCTGAGAATTTGATCATCGGGTTGATCACTTGAAGTCAGCTTAGTTCTGGCTCATTGGCCGGAAAAAGTGTCTTACTGTGTAACCCCAACTTTGAATCGTCGAGCTATACGAATTCTGTGTAATCAGTCCCAAAAAGAAACTCTCAACAAAATTTTGAAGCAATTCAACTGCGTGATAATGGAAATGGGTTCTGCTTTCATCCAAGAGTGCCCAAGTTTGGAAGTGAGTATTCATCACGTGACTGGCGAATTCAAGATATTTGCAAACTCAAGCCTGAAGTTTCCGTGGGTGAGTTGATTCTATTCTCAATTTAAGATGCAGATTATCCTTCAAGAGTGTCTAACAAGTATCATTGTAACTATCAGGCTACCGCAACATACTCTATCCCATCTTCATGCCCCCTGCTCATGCTTTTGCAACTGCCACGTTCTCAAAGTCACTCCACACCTGCACGATAGCTTTCAAGTACTCAAGCGTAAGTTTCGACCCCTCGCTCTTAGCAAAAGTCTTCGCCGTCGCAATCGAATTCGAAATTTCTCTTCCATTCATCTTCGTATCTTCTAACGCATCCAGAACCTCTTCAAGCTCGATGTCAATATCTTCTGCTGGAACATTTGCAAGATGCTTCTGCCATAGCGTACGTCGGACGGCTTTGCCTGGACTTGAATACTGGAGTGCGAGGTGGATTCGTGATTTTATAGCATCGTCAAAGACGGACACTCGGTTTGAGGTAAGGAAGATGATGCCTTGGAAGTATTCCAGTTGCCGCAAGAAAACTGCAAAGGTCAGCATTCACTTATATGTATCTTCCGATTTCAGCAATTTCACTTACCAGCGACCATGGCATTTTGCTTTAGTTGATCTGATGGACCACTTTTACGTGCCTCGAGAAAGACATCGGCTTCATCAATGAGAACTATGGCTTGGAACGTGGATGCGTAAGTAAGCAGACGCTTGAGTTCCAATTCGATTCTATATTCATAACTCCCAAGTTCTCCTGTTGAGATATTCAGGAGAGCTCTACGGGTATGCTCTGCCGTCATTTCTGGCAGCGAAATCATCAGCCTTCTGGGCAACGACAATCGAATAAGAATTCTCACCTGCAGTCAAAGTCTTGCCTGAGCCTGGTGCACCATGCAGCAACACTACCAGTCCTTTGCCTTTTTGTCCGGGCAGATCCCGAGCTCGTTCGGGAAATTTGTGACCTGATACAAGACCTTTCAGAAGTCTTTTCTGAGGTGATGGTAGGATCAATGAATTGAGGGCATCGGGCTTCCACTCGACGGGTGACAGAAAGTCGACGAAGAATTTACACCATTCTTTCTTCTCGAAGGAGAATCCATAGACGTAGGAAGGGCATAGGCGTGGATCAAGGCTCTGTCCTACTGATGTATCAGAATCATCGAGTGCTGATTTTGGGTTAGTGACTGAGATGATTGATACAGAAGGGAACATACAAGGTTTGCTTTCCTTTTCATCCTTCCTCTTCTTTCTCTTATCTTCCTCATCGGCAATTGATTCCTTCTGTTTCCTCGCTTCTTCGTTGAATGTTTTCGGATCAATCACAACGCGCCCTGTTGTTGTCTCAGGAAGGAAAGTGCCGTCGTAGTTTGCAAGTTCGGAGTAGTAGTTCCAAGGCGGTCTTCGAAGATACAAATAGAGTCCGTTGTATTCCATAACACACATCTCTTTGATTGCTAAGTAGCGTTCTCCTCTCTCAGCCGTTGCCTCCAAAATCTTGACCCTCTCTGTAGCCTCGAGAAACTTGATTGGAAAGGCGGATAGTGAAGTGATCGAGGTTGGAAACATCCCGAAAAACTCCCCTCTATCCCAAATCCTCAGCTTATCATTGGCTCGTCCAACTTTCTCTCCATCGAAGGAGACGAAAGAGCAACTGAGATCAAAGTACTTCCCTCTAGCACTACTCTCGCCATATCCGTGTCTTCGTACCTGGAAGAGACGAGTGTGGCCGTTACTATGCTGACAGACCCAATCGCCAGGTTTGAAGATAACCCACAGCAACGGAAACGTGATGGTTCCAGCCTTGATCATAGTGTTGATATCTTCTTGCCTTGGACCCGCTTCCGCAGTCAAGTGATCGAGCAATAACGCAATATGCATTTTGACAATCGTATCATCCGTTTCATCCCGATACTGAAGCAGCGCATCGCGGTGGTGGACTAGCATCATATAAGGGTCTTCGATTGTGAATTTAGACTTAAAGTCGAGTGACTCTCCTGGATAGTAGGTAATCACCTCTTTGAATACCTTGAGAAGTTGAGGGGAATTGATCTCGAGGGTCGTGCTAATGAGCTTGTGGGTTTCGTCGAAGGACTGCTTGGAAACCAAGGCATATTTGCTGTACGGATCCTCGTCGATTTGTTTGTTACTCTTCTCGATGATTTCGATTTCTCCCTTCTTCTGGCGCAGAAGTAAGCTCTTGACTTCGCAACGTAGTCCCTCAGCTTTCTCATCCATAACACCACTTCCCATCTCGGGTGCGATGCCGATCGTGTCGCGCATGTCGCTGCACCTTCAGGACTTAGGCCAAGGGGAACTGTGCAAAAGATTTGAAGGGGAGAGAGGAGATGAAGAGTCTGCCCCTTGTCTGCCTCAGGCTTGGCCAATAAAACTCCTTCGAGTTCCGGTGAACTGAACGGGCCGTGAGCTAGAACGTGGCCGGGAGCTGAAGCCCAGATATGTGCGCTCAATATTTGCCAACACAGGTGGAGCCTGGAGAGGCTGCAGCACAGCCCACTAGTATGAGTTCTAACTCGCTGGAAAAACCCTTCCAGGGTGCGGCTGCATGACTGCTGCAGACCCCTTCGGCAGATCTCAGCTTATCAGCAGATATTGTCCTTTTGATCTTAAGTTCGAGGGCAAAACTTGCTTCTAGGAGCTTTTGAAGGTGTTTATATGCTAAAGAGCGAATGCTAAATTAGAGTGTTCCTTCTTTAGCTGGTTACATGGGCTGTTGATCAAAATCAAGTGGTTGAGGCGGAAGAATATGTTATGCCCGCGCGGCCCGAAGACGGTTTTTTGGGAGTCCGAATCCCTGAAGCTGCGCCTCGTCCGGGGTCTTTCAAACCAACATCCACTAATAAAGCCACTGGCAGCCAGCTGAAGACCCATGCTAGCTCGGCCGCACATAAAGTTAGGGCTGAGGCAACCCCCACGATCATGCAACAGCTGAATCGTTCCATCATCAACGTCCATCAAAGAATGGGGAACTAGAAGGAGCGGCGCTCTGATCCGCCGAGATCCGGTAATTGTCTAACGACGGCGAGGCGAGACAAACTTCAGTGAACCTCTGTCGTGATGATGAATGACGACTCGTCTTTGGATGGGAGCTCGACCCACTCGAGGTGAGCAGCGTTCCTGCTATCACAGTAGAGCCTTATTGATATTGCAACAGCCCCAATCCCTTCGCTGATGCTATCTTAAATTTCATTGAGGATATGAGAGAGATCGAAAACAAGAATAAAACAGTTTTCTACAAGCATGTCATGCAGGTGGCTTGCCAGTTGGAGAAGGACGATGAATCACGAACCCGAAGCCTGACATTTGCAAAGGATCTGTCAAATTACATTAGCGAGTTGGAATTGCAACACCGGAAGAAAAGTGGAATTCGCAAAGTCTTTGCGTTCGCCCAACCTCTTGTAGAAGGGCTGTTGCAATACACGGGTGCTGTGGATACAATGATCCAAGCGGACCCTACATTCTCTGCATTGTTATACGGTGGAGCGAAGCTGATCTTACAAGTAACCCAAACCCTCCCTTTATAGACCACCTTCGAGTCATACGTTTCAGTCTACTAACGTCCAGTAGTTGGCGAATGGCTATACGAAGTACTTTGAACAGATTACTCAGATGATGGCTGATATCGGAGTACAGCTTCAATATTTTCATATCTACACCCGCGAGTTTGCTTCAGACAAGGACTTCAGCAGCATTCTATGCAGCTCGTACACCGATATTCTTATGTTCTGGCGAGATGCTTCCAATATTCTCTCGCAAAAGGGAAAGAGATTTTTGATTGGTGGGCTTATCACTCCATTCAATGAGAGATACGCAAAGTTCAAGGCCAAATTGGACAGAAATGCGCAACACGTCCGACATTTTGCACAAGCACTTCATGTTCAGAAACAAGGAGCATTCAACAAAACTCATTCCTTCCAAGTTCAGAGCTTGGCAACCACCCTGGATGGACCTAGCTCGCCACGCCCACCGACTTACACCGATTCGGAGAACAGTGAGTATTGAATTTCAATGTTATTAAGGAGCTCCACTGATCATTTTCTTCATAGACTATGACGAAATAAAGCGCTGGATTCTTGGCGGTCGATATTCGAGAATCGATCCTAAGGTTGACCTGGATCGCCATCTCGACTCACGACACAGCGGCACAGCTGAATGGATATTCGAAACCCCGATTTTCTCTAAATGGGACTCATCTGGCGAAAGTGCTTCTCTTTGGGTGAACGCAGCTCCAGGTTCGGGTAAAACTGTACTCGCGGCCTCAATTGTTGAGCATCTGGTAGAATCAAAGAAGGAAGATCACAACAAAGTCATCTATTTCTTTTGTCGATTTGATGAGCCAGACAAATGTAAAGCGATCTCAGCTTTGAAATCACTTACAATCCAGGCCATGAAGCTCACGACTTATATTCCGGATGAACTCAATGAACTCTATCGAGAAGAGTTTTCCGCTAAGGATTGCTTCATCACCAGTATTGCGATTGCAGAACGAGTGCTAGGATCTATCTTGAAGCACATCCCATATCTATCTATTGTTATAGATGGTCTCGATGAATGTTCCGATAGTGTTTTGATTGATTCACTGCTGCGGCTACGCAATCAAAGGAGGTATGTGGAGCTGTGTCTTAATATTTAGCCTTCTCATGAGTCATGATTTTCTGGCATGATGTCTCAACATTACTCCCAATTACCCAGCTTATGAACTTCGCTGATTATCTTATTACATAGTCCTGGGATCATTAAGTGGCTTCTCACAAGCCGAAATGACCCTGTGTTTCGCACTAAGTTTGAGTCTTCCAAATGGGACATCCTCGCCGTGCCCAAGACAGTTTCGCAGAATGACATCCGGAAGTTCTTGGAGAGAAATTCCGATTTGCTATGCGGGACTTGCGATCAATTAGACAGAATTACAAAGCTATCTCAGGGGAACTTCCTCATGGTCAGGATTACAATTGATCCGTTTCGCAACGGAGAACTTACTTGCGCTGAGGAGTTCGAGGCAGCTTTTGACGGTTTCCAGCCTGATCTAGGCCGATGTTGGTTCCGGAGCCTGCAAAGATTGTTGGAAAGGAGTGAACAGATTCAGGAACTTGCTCAGTAAGTCCTCTCACTCAGATTTAGAGGTCCCGACTAACCTCGAGGGAAGAATGATATTCACTGCCATCATACTGGCCGCGCAGCCAATGACCTTCAACGAATTACTGGATCTGTTGTCGGTCAAAGTTGGAGAAGAGCCTTCTTCAAGACGACGAAGAACTAGAAATGTAGTGTTGTCAGCTTGTTCCCCATTCATCGAAGTCGACTCCGATAAAGATTTCCTTAACCCGACTCTACGACTAGCCCATAAGTCGATTCGCGAGCTTCTCCTTCAAGACCCTGGAACACTTGACTTTGTAACTAGAGACTGCTACAAGTTCTTTGTCAAAATCAAAGAAGGAAACGCTGAGATTGGGAAACGCTGCCTGGCTTACCTCGGATACCGACGGTACTCCAAGTTCGACAACTTTACATCCGTTGACGATTCTTCCGACCATGGTCTCCTGAAATATGCTTGCATATATTGGCACACACACCTTGACAGTGCAGATCCGAGCAAGGAAATGTTCGAAAGTGTGAGGAAATTTATGAAATCGCCGAATTTCTGGACGTGTATTCGAGTCCAGAGCAGACTTGCTCCGCACATGTTCGCAAAACTTTCTTACGACAGCAGGAGAAACTCATACAGAATGACTTTAACTGGCAAGACCAATGGTACTACCGGCGAAGAGTTCTATGCACACACATTGCCCGAATGGTTATCAAACTTTAACGAGCAAGGTGAAGATCTTGTTCGCAGCTACCATATGTTCGTGCGCGAGTGGGGCGATGTGCTGGTGAGGAACCCGGACCATGTTCAACGGTATTTTACGAAGGTTTTTGGAGACCAGACATTCTGGAACAGAAAGAGTGTTTCAGAGGGAACTGTGGAGGTCAAGACCTGGGAAGGTGAAAATGCATACGATGAACTTCTCGAAAGCTACGGGCTTGAAACTATCTCGACGTCCCCAAAACTGACGGAAGACATCATCGAAGAGAGTGTTGAGGTAACCGCCGACTATATCAAGAGTGTATTGCACAAAGAAGCAGGCTTTTGGGATTTGAATCACAGCGTTCAAATCAGGAATGGGGACTTTTGCTCCGTCGTCTATCGCTACAAGCTTCAGCATACCTCCTCTCAAGACGTCGAAGCCGCAGATTCCGATGACGATATTTCTGATAGCGGCTTTGAAGACGAAATTGAGCTATTATCCTCCAAAACGAAGTCTTTGTGGTTTCTGTCGGTTACAACGAGGCAAGGGGAATGCCATTGGTATCACCACATATCAAATTCAACTACAGTTCAGGCGTCAATACCTCTGTTTATCCATAACACGTCATTGGTATTCTGGTCACAAGATGACCAATCAGCCTTGTTGATTGATCGTGATACATGGGCGTCATCTGTTAAAGAAATGCCAGCCACCGAGTCAACAGACTCGATATTAATCCTGCAAGGTTTGTCATGAATGTCTCATTCGTTTGCTTCGTTGGTTAATGAGATACTAGAGTACCACTATTCACCAGCAGTAGAGGGACTCTATCGTGCTTCGGTATACTCATCAAAGTCGAACGCCTTCACTATACAGCTTTCATCGTTCACGCTATCTCCCCCCAACAGCCTCAACGAATTCCTTAAAATAAAACCTTCGAATTGTGCTACACAAACAACAACCTGGAAATGCACTAGCAGATGTGACACTCTGCCAGTGCTCTTCTCTTGGCACGGCTCTACTCTATACGCTGCCTTGGGCTCACCCAAAGTCAAATTACTCCGGTTTCCACCCCTCTCGCCTGAGTCAGACTCATTGACCGAAACGACTATCGAGATCCTCAAAACCCGCCTCTTCATTCCATCCTCCTCGTACACCCGACAAGTACGCTTCGTACTCCATTCCGAACCCAGTACCACTACACATCATGCAGTTTTTCTACTTAGCGCTGAACCAAAGTCTGAGCTCCCTACTGTGAGCTTGGATTTTAAATTATCTTCTGATGATTGGAAAGAATATGATCCAGAAGAACAAGATCCGGATGATGTTATCACTAGCTCACAACAATTCTTGAAAGGGGAATATGCCTCTAAGGAACAGGCTTTCAGCGTCCCGATCAGAAGTGGTCTAGATTGGAGGAGGAGTGTTTATGTTACTTGTTGGTGAATACTTCAGTGGGTGCTCGAATACGCTTCATGCTACAGAATCCCGAGGAGGGGCATCTACATTTTCTTAAGCCAACTGCGCAGGCACGTTCTTGAAAACGTTTCCCGGATCAACCTTCTTTTTCAATGCCTTCAAACGTTCGAACTTCTCCTCTCCAAAGCAATCCTTCGACGAAATATCAGGCCCCGAGAACGCTAGATAGTTAGCTTTCACCAAGCCCTCTTTCTTCATCTCATTCATAATTTCATTAGTCCATTCCTTCGACTCAGCGAGCCTTTCCTTCTCCTTGACGGGACCGAGTGCATGGAGAAAGACGTATTTCTCGCGAAGGATGAAGGAAGAACTTGGCTGTGGCTTAATCCCTTCTCCCCTCACCAGAAACAGGCCAATGCCCCAATCCATTCCTTGAGGGACTTTGGTAACCGCTGCGACAAGGATCTGAAGGGCCGAGGTAGAAAGCTCGCTGATGAAGAAGGAGCGGGAAGAGTTGTATGAGGCTAGAGGGAGCATCGGCCTCATCATGTCACACCACTTCTTGATTGTAGCTTTGGAAGATTAGCCTGGCACAATCTCGTGTAGACTATGAGCTTACTTTCAGAAACCATATCTTTCATCACAGTACCCAGTCCCTTGACCTTATCTAACCATTTTCTTCCCTCCTCGAAATCAGTTGACGCCCAAGAAAATAATACCATAAGAGTCTGCACCCCCCCTCTCTTCGTGAAGTGAAAGCCAATCGATAATTGGCTTGGGATATTGTCCCCGTCCAGTAATGTTTGAGCCCCAGCAACGACTTTCTCCCCTTCATCAAACTCGAACATCAGCATGCCACCCAACATCTTTGACAACGAATACACCTTGAATTTGACCTCAGTCAGGACCCCAAAAGCCCCACCCGCACCCTTAATGCCCCAAAGCAGCTCGCCTTCAGCTTCCCGCAACTCTCCATCAGCAGTAACAACCTTCGCACTAATAATCTGATCGACACCCAATCCGAATGCATTAACAAATGGTCCAAAACCACCGCTGAAAGCCCAGCCCACGTGGCCGGTCACTGAAGCAAGCGGACAAGGCGTCACCAACCCGTGAGCATCGAGGAAATCAACAACATCTCCAGTCTGAGTGCCTCCTCCAATGGTGATAGACTTTTTGTCGTCCGAGAGGGTGATTTGGTTCAGTTCTCGGATGTCGACGATTACGGCGCCAGTGATGAGAGAGTGGCCCAAGAGGTCATGGCCGCCAGATCGTACTGTGAGGGGTAAGCTGTTGTCGACACAGAATTTGATGACGGTGGAGACTTCGGAGGCGTTGGTGACTCGGATCACGGCTAGAGGCTCGTTGGTGTTGAATTCGAGACTCCAGATTGCTTTTAGGTCTTGGTAGTAAGGGGAGGTGAGTGTGAAGATCTTCAGCTCGGGATGCTTGGCGATGAGGTCTACTAGTTGAGGAGGGGGTTGAGGACCGATGTCCGTTGATGCATCGAATGCCAGCGTACGGCGGAAGTCTATGTCTGCAGACATATTGGAAGATTTGTTGTGTACGAGAACTGATGAGATTTGTCCTTCGAGGAGGATTGATGGCTCAGCTCGAAGAACAATGTTTCTGCAGGTTGAGGGAGGGTTGATTAGGTAACTCGGATCTCACATCAGCACTGGCCCTTGCTCTGACTCAAAGCACCAACCAGTACTGGTGTACTACTGGTGGCTATATTAAACAAATCTATTAATACCCAAAAGATGGTGCTAAGCATAGACGAGTTTCCTTATAGTAGAAGGGAAGTTGGGGTGCTGAGCGAACTTTGACTAGCGAATTGACAAGTTTCCCCTAGGGTCTCTTGCAACTGCTCAAAGAAAATTGGAATTTCAAATGGCCAAAAGCGATCGTTATAGAATTTGAAAATCTAAATGTGTTTATGCATTCTGTTAATCCATCAATGAACCCACTTTGTGTGCTTTACTGAAACTAGCAACACAGGTAGTTGAGAGGAGACCGGTTTGTAAGTCTTACAAAAAAAGCGAGGGAAAACATCCAGGGGCAATAGGCCCTACTAAAATATACCGTCGGAAAACAATTTGAGAGCAGATCTGGTTTTCTTGGATATGGCTTCGTATCTAGTAGAAGAATCGTTTATAGATATATATTTGGGATTTGACTAATTATTTCTCGCCCCTTATCCTCAGTCAAATTTGTGGACCGAGACTTGGAAAATAACTGAAAGATCAAAATGGGTGCTTGGTTTACTCAGGTCCTTGCACCTCGCTATATATCTAATTCTATTCTGCTTTAGATACCGCAATCTAGTCTCTCAACTAGAAAGGATTTCTCAGTATGGTATGGTTCCAAGACTGGTGTTAGGGAAATAGGAAAGGGGGGAAGAATGTAACTTGGCGCCTCTCGCTTCGGGTGGGGGAATCCCTGAAGGTTTCTATGCAGAATCTCTTATCACTATCACATGTTTGGAATGTTGAATTATTCATGAGAATCATTTCAATGTCTCTAGAAGATAGGATGCCCAGCAATGTTATATGATCGATTCATATTAGTAAGCTAATGTGCAACACTGAAAATGGCATTTCACAGCAGATTACGAAATTGTACTTCAGCTGAGCAGGGTATGGTAACATGTATCTCATAATTGTTGCACTGCACATTAATTCACTATTAAAAAAAAAAATCCAATATTCCTTCATAGTTCTTCTTCGAGCCAACAATCCACGCCCCCTTCGAATTACCATAACCAAACCTCACCAGTCAAGAGGGTACTGGTCCGGTGAAAGACCAAAGTAGCCCACCGACGGTAATGCCTTGAGAGAAGCATTGTTGTTGTAAAGCTGATAATCCAAACCATGCGTCGAAACCTCATTACCCCACCATTTGAAAGACGTGTTCTTCCCAGCGCCAAAACTGAAAACGAGAGTAACGATGAGGCCCGAGATTGCAACGCCGACATTGAGACCTGCGAAGACGAGATAGGCGTATTTGCCCCACCAAGCCGTATAGCGCCGCTTGAGATAGAACTGGAAGTACCAAGCAATATAGATCCCGAGTGTGGCGTAGGTGAGATTTGAGTTACCGGCCCAGTTCAGCGCACCAGAGAGCGCGATGGCAGGATTGAGGGTGGAGCAGGTGGCGGCGGCTGGCCTCCAAAAGTACTTCTCGAATGAGGAGAATTGCTTCTCATCGGTGCGCGCTTGGATGAGGCGGCGGACGTGGGGAGCTGCTTTCTCGGAGAGGACCCAGAAGAGTCCTAGCAAGGCCCCGATTAAGAAGCAATAGGGTAAGGCGGGGTAGAGCTTGAACATGTTGTTGGTACCGAAAGCTCCGAAGGAGATTGTTGAGGAGTAGACAGAGTTGGCGTATTGGCAGACCATGTGCTCTTTGTTGTCCCATTGGCAGAGCGTGCTATCCGAATTGAAGTAAATGACCATGACCTCGAGCATAGCAACGTAGATGATACAGTTGACCACGCAAGATGCGATGTGTCCTTGAGATAAAAGTTAGCTGACTGCTCTCAGTAACCTGGTGGCTTAAAATGCAAACTTACCACGGAAGATTGCTCGGGGTGGCATTTTCGCGTAATGTGCATACTTCAGATCCTGGGTGAAGCCGCCAGCCAACTGCTCGAAGGCGCCACCGAGCATAAGGATCACAAGCTGAGCAAGTGGATTCCCTGGCCAGATAACACCAGGAAGCACCTGCCAGATTGCACCCAAGGAAATTCCCGTGCTGGCAATGGACTCAATAATAACCCAAGGGATAGTAAGCATAGAGCCGACTGCAACGACGACGAGGATCGACCACCAAGGCGTTTCCGTTGGCCACGCAGTTACGGCGACAACAGAGACGATGAAACCGAATGTGAAGAGAATAGAGTACTGTCACGAGATATTGAATTAGCGAGACGAAAATACAATATGTTGAGGGAATTGATTACAGAGAGCAAGGTGGGGATAAAAAACTGGGATGACAGAGAGGTAAAGAGAGAGGAGCTCCTTACCCACCACTCCGGGACCTCTTTATAACGTCGCATAATTCGGGCCTGGCCATCATCGAAGCCTGTATAGATCGACTGGCGCTTCCAAGTATTGACAACCATCCCAATGAAAGCCTTCTTGAGAGGACCCCAGTACTTGATAAAAACATAGACGATCGAAAAGGTATAGTACACATAAGTGGCACCTGTCACAAAAAGATTCGCCACAGCGTAGTATGGAGGCCCGTATACCTTGTATTTGTCGATGTCGACTTTGTTAGCTGATGTGAGCACTTTACTGACGTTGTAGGCCTCCATCTTATTATTGAAGGCCGTGTTGGAGTTGATGGGCATGTAAGCAGCCCAGGACATGTTAGTGTAGTACATTATGAGGATGATGAGACCGGCAATGGCTCGCATAACATATTGCTGGAGCTGAGCAAAGAAAGGGGCGTTCATGGCGGTCGAACCTGATTCATGGGATTAGCTTGGACTTGGCTTTGGCTTAGAACAAAAGTTTGGATTACCGGAAGCGTTGGGGTCAAAACTGGACCAAGGATTGAAACCCATGCCGCCGTAGCTGCCGGTCACTATCGCAAGATTCTACACAAATTGTTAGTTGCAAAACGTACGGAAAGTTCAAACAAAGTTCGAAGAAAATACCTTGTTGTTTGGGGCAATCCAGGTCATCCAGTTGAAAAGACGAAGGGCTCCAAAGAACTCGTTTGGGATCCAGTAGTAGACGAGGAAGAAGGCGCTTGCAAGACCGAAACACACAAAACGGGTGATTCTCCAACCATTGATGACCTCACGCTTGTTGTCGGCATTGATGAGCGTTCGATTCAACGCTAAAGTGGGAAGAACACTAGGCCAAACGGCCTGCTGGGGATACACACTGAGACGACGCAGAATACCAGCCATTCCGAGACCGAAGATCTGATTTGCGAAGGCTAGCATAATACCGAAACCATAATTTACCCATTTCTGGTTGAAGAAAATCGGAAGACGCATGTCCAACAGGCCTGTAAAGTTGCCAATGGAGTCGGCTTGCGAGATAATAGTGGCAAAGAGTTGTTCTTTTGCCGACCATGGGCCCGGGTTGAGCGTGTAACGCTTGCCACGGAGCGAGAAACCCCAGTCAGGGAGAATATAAGCCAGGCCACGGCCCATAGGAACGCAAAGGAGCTGAATAACTGGACCTGGAATGGATATCCCAGGCTGACGGGGATTGAAAACTGTTTAGAGTTAGTACACATGGAGGTATATCAAAATGCAACAAAAGCTAAGCAAAACTCACAGGTGTTGACAGCTGTTGCGACACAAACCCAGAAGAATCCGACAACATATGCTCGGATACTCTCACATGGCTCCTCAGGATCATCGTAAGGGAGCGTGACGGCTCGAACTTCAGCGTAGGGAGACCAATTATTAACAAGGCCAGCCGTCTTGCATGTCACGTATGCCCATTCGCCCTCTTCCATTCCACATGCGGTGTGTCCCTGGATCAGTTCTCCACAACGCTTCAACAGATTGTGGTCGATGGTGTAGTCATCTTGATGGTCTTGAATGAGAGACTCCAGTCTCCTCACCGACTCCTCCTCGTTAAACGTCAGGACCGAAGTAGCGACGCGGTTGGGGTCAGCTCCTGCGGGTAGCGTCTCACTATCCCCGCTATGTTGTCCACTATACTCTTGGACGAAACGTTCTAGCCACTCTTCTGGGGGCAGCCAACGGTCACTCAGGGATGGGGACAAGTCATATCCATCGATTTGTTTCTCGTTGGCACCGGCGACTTTAACATCGTCGGCCGAGAGCTTCTCGCTCATCGTGAAGACGTAGAGTGACTGGACGAGGTGTGGTCAAGGCAGAACGTCAGCAAGTATCCAGGGCAGTACAATACTGCAGACCCGGATGAACCACGAATGGCTAAACGGCAGAGTCCTGTCTGCCTTCTTTATTGTTAAGGAGAGTCCATGATTATATTATCAGAAAGCGAGGTTCCAATCTATGCACCACCTACCCGATAAGCTTCCCAAGACCCCGGTCTTGCCATGCTAGCCCTGCCATTATCTCAATCCTTGATGGATCACCCTTCCGAATATACAATTTTGGAAGGTGCGAATGTCGAGTCCGTGAGAGAACCACTCACGAAGTTGTATGCTGATCACCGGCAGAAAACACATGCGGGGGCAGCGGGGGTCAGATTCCAATACAGAGGATGCAGAGCAGGTCCCCTGTAGAAGAAGAAGTATCAACCCTGCAGCCAACCTTCCCCGCATGGCCAGTGCCCCCTGTGTCCACACGCCTCTGGGCGCCTGACTTGCCCCAAGACGGAAAGACGCTGCCAACTTCCCTGTCTGTTAACACCCTTCTAGAAAGATGTGATCTACAAATAACGGTGAGGCTGGTCACTAACCTTGATTCTGCTCCCCATCTGCAGCCTGTGGCGCGAATTAAACAGCTAGTAATCTGCGGCTTTTCGTGCCTTTCACAGTAGTCGGAACCCTGAAGCGTGTGGCAATTGCGGTAGTCGTGCGGCAAATAGTAAGTGGGACAGCGCATGTTCTCACGAGCTCACCGCAGCATCTGTCCTCGGAGTACCCACCGTTATCAGCTAGCACTCGCCTAGAATTAGGGCTTATCAAGTGATTATCGTGCGATTCTAGCGAGCTGCGGGGTAGTACCGTAACGTTACGTGAAACAGGTGGAGTTTTGTTGGTTCTAGAGCAGTTCGCAAGCTAGGACGGAGCTCGTACTAGCCAAAGATGGGGGGGCAATGCTGTGCGGGGATTCGGGTTAAAGTCTTACGACGGCCGAAAAAGTACGGGAATAAAGAGCCGATGGGGTCACAAGTCCAATGAATCCCAATAATTTGTTGGCCGTAAACACATTAGCCATAAGTGTGTCGGCTATAAACGCCTTGAATATTGCCAGGTTTCGGGACCTTCTCCGATCTGGTGGAATCTATTCGCCAATTGCGATACTGGGCCGGGAGGACTAGAATAAAATGGAAACCTTAAACATGGGAAAGTCACAAACAAGATCGAATTGAGAAACATGAATGGCCAATGAGAGCAGAACCGGGGCGAACCAAGAGGAATTTTCGACAACAGCGACAAACACAAGCTGACGTGTTACAGAATACGGGTGTGCATGACAATCTGACAGCAGACGCCTACTTGACTCAGACTACCAATCACGTCCTACTTTCGTATGATGAAGTTACATAACTGAAGTGATTACTTGCCTGAACAGCCCAAATTCTTGAACATTCAAATCCGCTCCTCGCTAAATATAGGGGGTCGCTCGCCTAGAGCGCCACAGCTCTGAATTGGATTCTCTCCACACTCTTCGCCACCCTCTCCTCTATCTTGACCTCGGCATGATCCTCAAGCTGCAATAGTTGAGTTGGCTCATCTCTCAATGTAACAATCCCAGCCAATATTTCCACATTTTCGCAAAAGCAAGGCTGCTGTTGACGTTGTCGATGAGGGGACGGATGAGGTTGGTGAAGGATGCTGTAGACGGAGAGGGGTGTGAACGACCTCGTTCAGGAGGGTAGAAATAGTGCTGATAGTTGCATCTGTTTTCGCTGTAAGAGATTCTGGTGTCAGCCAGTCAAATATTGGTGGTGATTCGGGCGGCGTCCGTCTAGCCTTTCGGAGTTGCACACATTTTGGAATCCATCTACACGGATATGAGGAAACAGCTTTCAAGATAGACTTTGAGGGCTCTGAAATAAACGATGAATGCAGTATGGAACATAATATCTCAGATTAAGCATACCTACAGGTAGCTACAGCAGGCCCAAGGTGGCAGTCTCGGCAAGCGAGCACTTGGTCAAGAGATCGGGTCACGTGTATTTATTTACATCAACTTTGTTACTTGAGGAAACAACAATCGGCTTGACACCATTATCAACTTAATATAACGGTTTCCTCTCGTTATTAGCCGTTCATATAGTGATTATCCTACCTAATTAGCTCCAGTGCCAGTCACGTGTCGTCTCACCGGATAAGCGACTCGCCATCTCGCCTCGAGCATCTTGTTTTCTCGCCCTCATCTATGGAGACAATTGAGAGGAATCCGAGTCTTACATCTTTCCGCCAGATGAAATCTGATCCTGATGGTACGTCTGAGTCGCGGATGCTTCCGCTGCCGACAGCGTCGCGTTCGCTGCGACGAAGGCCGTCCAACATGCCGACGGTGCATCAACCGCAATGAAGTCTGCGAGGGGTATCGCGACGAGGCTTCTATTATTTTCCGACACGAGACAGACAAAGTTATCGAGCATGCGCGCGCCTCGCAAACGTCGTCGTCGCCCAGTTTAAATGCCACTGCGCAGTCAGCAGCAAGAAAGCGCAGCAGGTCTGTCGATGCAGCTTCTCGGCAGTCTTCAGTGCCGGGAAAGTTTTCAGATCCATCAGCACTGGCTGCTGAAGAGATTATTGGCGTCAAACTCAAGAATCCGCGTCCCTGGCTCAAAGAAAGACTGCCTTCTGAGATGATACCTCCCGTCGAAGACCAAGCCGTCGATAATTTCATGGAAAAGTATGTCATGTATCCATGCAACCAGACATCTTCTCCAGGGTTTCTGGAACATCTGCCATGCATGTTCCAAGAGGTCAATATCAATGGGCGATACGCTTTGCGATGGGCTGTACGAGCTGCTGCATATGCCGATCTCTCCAAAGATCAAGATAGCGATGTGCTGTCGAGAAAAGCACTGCAGTGCTATGGCATGACCCTCTCCGCCCTGGCAGACTCGCTTGCTACGCCCGGAAAAGTGCCAGATGATTATGATTTGATGACCGTGGTCGTCCTTGACATTTTTGAGGTAGGCCTTATAATAGATTACGATGACTCCCTCCGCTCACATACATAGACTCTATATATTCCCAAGGAAGCAGCCAAAGATTCACATGCCCAAGGAATGGCACAGATCCTACGATTACGAGGCCCGGACTTGGTTTACAACTCACGGGGCTGGAGCCTTTTCCGACTTGCCCATCACAGGATCGTAAGCAATCAGACGCTCAATTCTATCTACATGCTAACAACTGCGAAGCAAAAACAGCAGTTGTCATTCAACATGCTTCCCGTTCCAGATACGACGAACTGGCTAGACCAGCTCAATGACAATGAACCTTATGTCCGTCTTGAGAAGAACATGAACGCGATCAGCGATACGTGCAAGCGCGCGCGGATGCTCTTGGATTTGATCAATGCTGGAGGCTCACCGGCATCCACCATTGTCGGCATGATCCAAGAGTTACACTCACTTGACCAGTCCGCAGTCACCTGGCGGCAGACATCTGAGTGGTCTTTCAAGACCCTCAGAGTATCAGACAGGCCGGATCTGGAACCCGCAGCATGCGGAATCACGGATCGGATCCAATTACATGCCGATATTTGGATGGCTTACGAATGGAACTACCACCGAGCAGCTCGCATTACCTTCTTAGAACAACTTCTCAAATGCTCAACGGCCGCGCTAAAGACACGAGATCTGAATCTCGTGGACGAGAATACTTTGACTGATACCATCGCTAGGTGCAGCTCGACGATCCAATGGCTCGCAGATGAAGTCCTCTCGACTGTCCCACAGTGTCTCGGCGATGTCGACGCCATGGGTCGGGCACACAGTATTGAAGATGGCCCGCCTCGCTGCCGAGCAATCGGTGGTTACCTGCTTCTCTGGCCGATTCGGATCAGTAAGCCTCAAGATTCTGCGACAACATCGGCACAGAAGGAACGTGCATGGAGAGACTTTGAACGGATTCGAGACTACACTGGGATGAAAGCTACACTTGGCGACAAAAGCATTATATAACCATCTCCAGCACCCGGCTCTATGAAAACAAATTCCACCAGGCCCACGTTCAGAGATACCCCAGGAAGTCCTAGCCCGCTTTCACCTCATCTCTTCAACACCGTCTCCTCCAATTCAGTCCCATCAGCTAGTTTAATCTTCTCCGAGCTGACCGTGACAAACATAGTCCGACAAGTCTCGTTGGTACGATTAATCCACTGATGATTAACCCCGCCCTGGATAATGAACTCCCCCGCCCTCACCGTCCTCTCGTCGCCGTTGTCAAGCCTCAGCACGATCTCGCCGCTCAGGACAACAGCGTAGTCCATGCTCAGCGTCCGATGCATCGGCACCGTGAAGTTGCCCGCAATATTGGTAATACAAAAGATGACGCCGCTGGGGGGGCACCGCGGGATCGTCTCAGGGAACTCTCCTACTACCTCCTGGTTGTTCACTGGCACTGTTCCGCGTCGGTCGAATACGGCGAATGATGAGCCCGCGGGCCCGAAGGGTCGGAATAGAGGGATTTCTCGGTCGGCGCTGAAGATTGATGTGCCGTCTGCGGCGTGTGTTGTTGCAATCAAGCGAGGGTTCGAGTCGGCTGAGGGCATTGCCTGGGTGAGGGCGGCGGTGGTGTTGGAAGACATCCCGGAAGCTGATTGAGAGAGGTTCTGGGTATTGTAGAAGTACTTAAAAGGGCTGAAATCTTGGGTCTTCTGATAGATCTTGCTTCGATTCTACCTGACAGCTTGGAGAATGCAGTCTGAATATACAATAGCTGGTGCCGGTGTGTTGCGAGAAAGAGGTTGTTGCTGATAAACACAGTAAAACTATTCCAAAACATCCTCTGAGCAGCGAATTAACCTCTTATATACAATTCTTCATCTTGGCATCTTGGTCGTATCGTCAGCCGTGTTCGCGATGCCGTCTCGATTGGGAAGTCGAGGCGAGCCCTCGCGGGCCTAACCGCGTTCGGAAGCTTGCACGAGATCTCTCTTATTCTTTCAGGCCAATCCTCGCCTTGCCAACATGGTCATCAAGAAAGTCTAGGAGGCTAGACAAGTTCACAGAGAGAAGGTGCGGTTCAGAATAATAATGCTCTTTTGAAGAATAAACCGCGGTATATAATGAGCACTCTGCAGCTTCGCGGTCAGCCCCCAGAGTAAATTCACCCCGGCTGGCTTTGCCAATCACTTGCAGGCTCTTGAAAAAGCCAAAACATGCTACGTATTGTGTCCTTATCGTGTTACCCAATTATGCACGAAGTCCTATATTTGAATGAACGCGCAAGGAGTAGAATCATATCCAGTTCCTGACGTCGAGGATGTCGCATGTAAACAGAGCATCTTTGAGATCTTCAAAGGATGAGAACTGGGCTCGATTAGCGAGGAATCATTACTTTTCTCCTTCCTTCCTTCCTTCCTTCCTCCTTTACGTATTTAGACCAGGTCTGCTAATACACTGTAATTCATGGCACTCGTTGCTATCCGTTGGCTCCTCAAAGCAAAACAGTTTGAGTGATCTAAAGCTTTAGCAACGGAAACAACACTACCGGCCTCAGACCCAAAATCCTCGTCACCTTAGTCAGTTCATCGGCACCGATCGGCATGGTCAAATAAAAATCCCAATTGACCACCCCAATCTTACCAATCCTACACCCCATCTCATCCACCTCGCCCTTGGCTTTAGCCTTCCCGAGCCTTGGAGCGCGTGCTCCATGATAACTTCGCCCAAGACACAAGCACCCTGGATCCAAAAGAAGGAGGCGTATCGTAGTGGGCTAGCACCCGGGATATTGTGGGGAAGGGTTGCAGCATGGATCACTCCTGATAAGAGGAACGCGACTACTACCTTAATCATATACGCAGAAAATGACTTCGGCGGTATGCCTATCGCCCCCACAAATACTTTCGCAGGACTTGTCAGTAACTGAAACTCCTTCATTAGTATATTTTCACAGTAAGTGGAGAAGTAGCAAGTAAGGAGACTTACATTCCTGAACAGCTGATGCCATGCCCTACCCCAGAACCCCCTTAACCCACCCTCAGCCACTATTAGTGGGCTTCCCATTAAACAAGGCCAACTCTCCATTCCACCCCACCAATCATCCAGGAGTCCGATTCCACCCAATGACACATGGATAACCCCCAATACGAGATTAATCATAGTAAATACTGCATACTGTTGTGCGAATAAAACCGTAATTCTTACAAACTCTGGAGGAAGAAAGCCCAAGCTATAACGACTTAAGAAAGCGGCTAAATTGAGGGGGAAAGGGGCATTAATCTGTGTGTCGACTTGGAAATAGGGGTCGAAATGCTGGTACAAATTCGTGGCATCGATTATGCAGAAGCAGAGACCCGCGAAAAAGATATTTCTTATTAGCCAACAGATGCGAGTTCGTCTTCCTCCTACTAGATGGGTACTGATCGGTGGCTTGGTACCGCTGCTATCGCCGATATCCCATCCAATATAGCGCATGGAAACGAGGAGTTTGAATACCCAGCTGCAACGTTTCCGGAAGCTTGAGGGATACGGCTCTTTCCAGGTTAGACTTTTGGGGTCGTTCTTAACAACTTCGCCACTCTCTTCTCTTTTCTGCCCTAATTTATCCATGTCGACATTTTGTTTGAGAGGTGCAGATGGAGAGACTGGATTTGGATGACGATGTATGACTTTGAATTTTTCCCTCGGGTCCCGAAATAAGAGAAGCTCATTAGCCCAAAAGAGCTGAACTGCAGCCAAGAAGCCGACCCCAACGGACCAGGAATAGATATGTAAAGCCCATATCGCAGGCAGGAACGCGAGTGCGAGTTTGGTGTGTGCGAGTTTAGAGGGAGGAATTAGGAAGGCTGCGTATAGGAGGGCACTGGCGGCGAGATGGGACAGGAAGCCGAGTTGCATATTGGGAAGCATGGTGCTGGAGTACGTTTTCCGCAAGTTCAAGGAATTGGCGCAATTAGTTAAGTGGGTGATAATGAAATAAAATTATTATATAGAGTATAGGAGATATGAGGACCCGGTGGCCTTGTATATGGCGTCTGGAAACCCATACAAAGGATGCTAAGAAGTTCAGCTGTTGACTCATATTTATTTCAGCCTTGAAAGCCACGATCCCTAAGGATGGTTTTCCGTCGCCGAGGATACTAAAATAGATGATCATACTACTATTCCCTCCGAACATGAGTGACACATCATCTACGACAGGAACCGTCTTAGGTGGCCATTACCTCTGGATGTCCTGTCCTGGATGTCTTTCAAGTTGCCCAGGACAGATCTCAGGATAGAACAGTCCCAGGCGTAGATAGCTCGCTAATTCGCCGTCTGCGCCGCCACGGTGGCAGAATCCCTCCAATCTCAACACCACAATTTCAGCTGCCACCATCGTTAATATTGACACCTGTCCTGGCCGATCAAGCGACTAACCAGTAGCATAAAAGACGCCTGAAAGAAAGTAGCGCCGAAGATGCGGCCGGCTTAAGCTATCAAGAGGCGATGGAGGCCCATTTGTAATTTATTTGGAAAAGGAGAGGACATATTACTGATCTGTTCCTCTAACCTTGGATAACATCGGTCGATAGCATCTTGATCCTAGCTCTTTCCGAGCGCATAGATACTAATAATTAGCGAACCAAAATCACAAGGTTCCATCCCCACTTGGGAAGCAAGAACTCGCATTGCCTCTCTTATCTCCTTGGGAACCACAACTACTGTAGAATCGCGGAGCCATCGCACTGTCATATTCTCCATAGCGGCTTCCCCAATCGTGTAAGGATCCACCCTATGTCCCAACATCCCGCACGATATTGAGTTCAGTGTTCCGGAAAGCAGCTCTGCTCACCTTTCCGAACAGAAACGGATTTTCTTCACGTCAGGATTGGCGCATGATAATCGTCTATGATATCAGGTTAAAGAAAGAAGCGCGAAGATCATAGAATATAAGTTCGGTCCTCTATTCGGCTTGAGATTAGGGAGGGTTGAGATGGACGTGGGCTCCAATCATGGTTTGTCGTTTTTTGGGTAGTATTAAAGTCACCTTGATGACTACATGTTGATGACTCACAGTGGCTAGCTTTCATTTTAAAGGGAATTAAACCGCGCTTAAAACAAGTAGCGTTTGATAAAATAAGGGGGGGGGGGGGGGGTTGGAATATAGAGATAAAATCAAGTATTCTTAAAGCCCTTCGTGCCAAAGTATGAAGTATTGAATAAGAAAGATCAGAAATCCTATCGTTAGTATATCAAGAATTCTCTTTAGCCGAACCCAGTATGCTGACACGATGCCATCCACCTGTTCTACATAGCCAAGTCTTAAATTATATTGCTAGACCAAATCCATCATTCCCCAAAGGTTCTGTGTATCATTGAACGTTGACCAGCCCCGAAGCTCCATTGCCCACAAGATCAATAAACCTCCCTGCCATATAACCCACACCAACTCTCTCGTATAATTTTTCTCCTCTCGGAGAGTCCGTCGTCTTCTTGGGCGCGATCAACAAAACATAATGCGTGATCTCACCAACTGGCATCTTTGCTCTCGCCATCCTCTTACCCACAACTACGCACCGGAAAGTTTTCTCTTCTTCCTTTGACGGCTTGCCTCTGTCGTAGAAAGTCCCAAAATTCTTCTCATCTTGTTCGCCGACTGTAAAGACTCTTGCAGTCGCACTCAACGCCACAACTCCTTTGCCATCCCCAGTATGCCACGACTCTGCTCCACCTTCGGCCCAAGGACTGAGAATTGCGTCAGGGAGCCAATCCACTCCTCCGAGAGGCAGATCCAAGTAGTCAATAGCGCCCTTGTAGCCCATCCATGACCAGCTAGGAACAACAATCGCTCTCTCGGGTGGAAAAGTAATTCTCTCGAGAGCTGAAGCTTCCTGGCCCTTCCGCCAAAGAAGACTCCGCTGAAGGAGACTGTGTCTGTCATCGAAGATGCCGAAGCCACCCTGCGCATTGAGATCACGTATGAGACGTTTCTCAAGCCCAGCGATAGCGATTGGGCGATCGTACCAGCGAGTGAACTCGAGTCTGGAATACTGGCGGTACAGGTCCTCATACAGTCGAATCCGCTCACCGCGGTCACTCTTATCAACGGAGATCTTGGACGGGAAATTAGGGTCGCCGAGGAAAGATATGAGTTGGCTTTTGGGCTGTTAGTTTCTGCCAGTTTTATATCAATGGGAGATGAGCTTACTTGTCCATCTTTGTCATAGTTTCGCATCTAATACCCTCACCGCATTCCCAGTACGTCTGCATATCAGTGAAAAAGATGGTCCTGTGTGCCAGAGCTCTCTCCTGCATTACCCATCCTCGCTTACTCAGCGGCCCATCAAGAACGTGAGCCTTGAAGTCGTCCATGAACCGAGAGACATATACAGGCTGGCCGTTCTTCTCGAAAATCTCAAAATCATTCTTCTTCTGAGAAGTTAAGAAGCCATCCTTTTGTCCTTTGGCGCTACTCGCCGCAAGTACGCAGTAAGCGGAGCTAAACACGTCCTCCATGCGCGTAGCCTCTTGAGCAAAGTCGCCATCTGGCCCTTGGATAATGCAAATGGAGTCAATCCAGAGATATCTCAGACCAAGCTCCCGTGTTGTTGTCACCGCGTTTTGAAAAGTGGCGGGCAGCTTGTCGAAGGATATGTTTTTCTTGTATTCGTCCAGGTTGTTGCGATAGGTGCAGAAGTGATCAGAACCTGGACCCCAAGGATGGGAGAGAGCAATGAACTGGAACCACTCTCCAGGTTTTGTTTCGTAGATGAGAATGGTAGGCTTTTCTCGAGTCCCTAGGTCGATGAGTCTTGTTGGGAGAGGGGATGTCCTCGGTGGTGGACAGTTCGGATGGTTGGCATCGCAGTTCCTCAGAAATTGTCGGACGATGTCAAAATGGGATTTGCTTCCAACGGCAGGCAATTTTGGCAGGCCTATCTGTATGAAATGTGCGTTCGGGGTTTGCACTTCTGTCATATATGTGAGTAGGAATATCTCAAAATTAATGAGGTAACTTAGGTCAAGCTAGTAGCAGTAAACTTACCTGAACTTCGACAGATAGACATAACAGGGATTTGACCTTCATTCAGCTTCAGCATCGACTGATCACGATCGAACCTGATAGTCGACACATTCTTTGCAAGGTATTTTTCAGCGACCTCCAAGCGCATTTTACAAAAGTCACAGATATTGACCGTCCTTTCCAGTTCTGCCCAAGTATCAATGATGTGGAATTGAGGCTCAAAAAAGTCGAATTTCTTGCAGTCGTCACAGCGCCGCTCGGGTGGGGTGTACTTGGGGAACAGCCCTACTCCGATGGTTTTGATTAGTTGACCGGCGAACTTGTTGTCAACCGGAAAATTTGTTTTGTCAATCTGTGCCGCGTTTCGATACTCATCCTTGAAACCTTGTGGCGCTGAAGGAACAGCGAAAGAGAGATCCTCTGATGTAGGAGGCATCGGCTCTTTCTGACGAAACGGAATTCCTCGTCCCTGGGCAGAGTCGGGAGAAAGAAGGGACTCTGGAGCTTGAGACGGGGTTTTTGGCAGATGAACAAGATGACCTCGAGGTTTTCCCGTATACCAGTAGCGTTCGTTTCTTTCGCCTTTAGCAATTACAGCGTCCAGTGCCAAGACAAGGTCCCGAGCACTGGCACGGAATCCGGTGTGAGTTGTAGACTGGTGAGGAGGGCTGCCAGCAGCCGCCGTGTCGTTTAGCGTAGCTGCACCAAGGTTTACAACCAATAACTTCTTCTTGACAATGCCGATGAGGTCCTTGATTGCCGAAGCCTCTTCAAATCTACACTCTTGGTCCCTTAGGAGTGCTTCCATAGTGTCGTTAACCGCAGTGTGCACTTTGGCTGTTTTCTGGCCGCCCTTCACCTCAATTTCGAAGTAGGGGCTGGACTTCTCCATTTCGCTCACAAGCTTGGCATTGAATTCAGTCAACGCGTCGGCACCGTACAGTAGCCAGATGATGAACTCCAATGTAACGCAGCCGATTGACCAGATATCCTGGCGTTTCGATCTCCCAGGGGTGGTTGAAATACCAGGACGAGCCTCCGGCGGCTCATACCTGTATGTTGTATATCTCATGCTAGTCTGCGCCCCCCTGAACTCTGTTCCTACATTATGATGTTTTGCCAGGCCCAAATCAGCGATTTTGAGGACTCCCACATCGAGTTCGGGAGGAACAACAGATTTTGTTCTCACGCGGAGTATATTCTCCGGCTTGATATCGCCATGTCGGTATGAACCTCCTCCGCCTCCATAGCCATGCAATTGATCCAGGGCATCTGCGATCCCCCGGATCTGTTTGACGACATCCCTAACGAGCGAAACGCAAAGCTGTGGCCTGGTGTTGTTATGCCAAAAATCTCGCAAATTTCCTCCATCAGCCCACCGAAACATAAGATAGCGTTTCCCTCTAGTGACAGCTGCAATGAACTCAATAATATGTTGATGGTTGAGCTTGTCAATATCAATGTGAGCCTTGACCTCTCGCTCCCACGCCTCATCAAGCGCTCGTTGGTCTTCTTTATCTTCGGCATGGTCTTGTTTGATCTCCTTAATAGCAACGTTGGATCTTTTACCATCAAACTAATCAGACATTAGATCGGTGAACATAGAAAGCAGCCTGCAGGGAATTAGTGGGTATAAAGAACTCACTGTCAAAACTGGATCTTTGTGATGGGATGGATGGACTGTAACCTGATGCACTTCGCCGAAAGCTCCTGATTTCATGTCGTCTTGCTGCCAAGTGAAAGGCAAGATGACGCCTGGGTGAAGGTCCAAGTTTAATCTCTTTTTGGAAAATACTGGAGCGAGAAATGCCCACTGCCCATTACAGAAGTTGCGACTCGATATTGGACTCCAGGAACTAAAGAAGGGGATATTGCTTTTGGTTTCCTCCGTAATAGGCAATACCGAATCTCCCAATTTACTCTTCCTGAACTGGGTCATCGCGTCAATTAGTCTGGCACCCTGGAACTCAGCGACCAGCATGATAGCGAAAATCTTTTTGCCCTTTTTGAGGATGAAGTTGACAAGTTTTGTATTTGTCTCCTTCTTTAAACCACCCTGAGATTGAGCCAGGGCCAGCTCGTTGATCACAGCTTCTTCAGTGATGAGCGTATCAATGCACCCGTCCGGTAGAAAGTCATCCTTAACATTATTGAAGACGCTTCCCTCGAACAGCTTCACAATCTTTTCACCCAAGCTCTCCTCTGGCGCCACATTGGAGCCCGAGTCACCAGAAGAATCCTCTGAATCGGATGAATCAGACGACATGATGGATCTGGCTTAACACTGAGGTTGGTGCCGCAATTTGAGTTTCCGGACAACGACAGTAATGATAGAACGAAATCTGGTGGAACAATGGGTGTAGTTGGCGAGGAAGGGGAATGAAATCGAGAGTTGTACAAGGGTAAGAGCCTCAAGGACTCGAAGAGTTACTTTTCACCGTGACTGGGATTATTAATGCGGCCTAATGCACAGCATGCAGCAGGCTAGAATGGGGCTGTGTTGGCTTCCCACTCTAGCCCAGCCACCATTTGGAGAGAGGAGCGCACCCCTGTAGCGAAGCGCTTTGAGCATCTTTGGCCCCATGGCCCATGCAGGGATAAAGCACGATATGACTTGTAAGGCTGCTGAAAAGTGTGGTCGGTGTAAACTTAGAGTTAGACACTTTCACTATAAAATTCTACAGCGGAAGACAGCCTCATCGTCAGATGTCAGGCCAAGCTCCAGCTCCAGCGCCAGCACAGCCACGATGGTCTGACTCTTCAGCGCGTGTCCATTGACAGCGGTATTAACGAAGCCTTGTTGAATTTTGACCCGTGTAAAAAGGCTGTCATAAGGCTGCCGCGGCCTGACAGCAAAAATGCCTTGCCAGGGAGAAGTAGTGAGAGACTGAGTTTGTGCTGTTCAAGCTGCCAGTACAATATGTAGCGTGTATATAACTATATAACGTAGATGTATATGGTACTGTATTCAAGGCCAGCGATTATATTTCGATGGTGAAGGGAATGCTCCATTAAAGTCATTTGGTGCCATGTACCCGTTACATAGGGCTGCCCGTCGCTTCGGGCAAATCGATGTAGTCGATATATAGATATCCCTTGCTCTTGCTCCCTTCCATAACCTTTTCTTTCAGAGGAAAAGGATGAGGAGCCGACTTGCACGCATAACTCTCGTCATCCTCGCAGTTCCGGAGCATATCTCCGAGCTTCTTGCGCACTTCTTGGCTTGTTGGCCGACCTCGTGTCTCGCGATCGTGTGTCTGGATAACTAGTAGATCATCTCTGACCATATCTAAGAAATCGCGCAGAAACTTGGTGCATGACTCATGAGAGTAAAGCTCATTTATAAACTGAACGTGTGATAAGCAAATTAGTGACTTGGGAGAAAGAAGGAGCTCCTGACTTACATCTTTAACAACTGGCTTGATTTCTGCCCCCCTTGCATACTTCCCATCTGGAGCTTTAATCTTCACTAACTTAAAAAAGGTCCTGGTATCATGCCCAAGCATATGGTCAGGCTCCATCCGTCTGAATGAAAAATCATCAACTAAGTCCCAGCCTCCAATCAACCACGTTATGAATTCCAGGTACAGACATCCAAGAGTCCATATGTCATATGATCGGCCAATAGCACCAGTGCCTTCTAAATCGACTTCGGGTGCTCTATAGGGAGGAGAAGTCGCAAAACTGGATTTCGGATTCATTGACCTTGTGTTATGCATGCTGAACTCAGCAAGCCCAAAATCGGAAAGCTTCAGGGTACCTCTTTTGGTTTGCTCATGATCTGCATCGGCAAACCAGAGAACGTTTTCGGGTTTGATATCGCCATGGTGGCCAAATACTTCATTCTGAGGCTGAACTTGAAGCTTCGAGCTGCTAGTTCGATACTGGTGGATTGTCACGATACCATCGGCGACGCCTTTACACTGTTTGGCCACCCAGATTACGGTTTCCCGGTCCATAGATGGTGTGGGGTTCACATCTCTCCAGTACCTCTGCAAGTCGGCGTCGGCCCAGTGGAAAATCAGGAAGAAGGTCTTAAACTGCTCGTACGTAGCCAAAAGAGAAATAAGGTGTTCATGAGAAGGATTGCTGAATTTCTTCAGCATCTCTACCTCCTTCTTGAATCGCTCTTTATCTCGCGAGTGGAGACATTTGATTGCAAAACTTGGGTTACGGGTCTAGTGTCATTGTTTGTTAGCTTTGACTAAACCTCGAAACAGAGACGAGCCAACTCACATTCACGTTGTGACCGTCAAAATTATGGTGATCGGGGTGAATATCCACCTTGAAAACTCTTCCGAAGCCACCTTCGAACTCAAGTGTATTGTGTGTGCTTGATTGATCCCGCCGACTAGCCGATATAAAAGGTAAGATAACCTGGTCCTGCAGTGGATAATGTTTCACAATCTTATGCCCACCTCTTCCGAAGAATGGGGAGAGTGTGGTCCATTGGTATCCCTCAAAATTCCTGATATGAAGCTGATTCCATTTCTTGCTGAAACATTTCAAGGGCTTTGTTGGATCGCGGCTCAGCCGGAGATCGTATGAGCCTTTTTCGCGAGGCCGCTGAACCCTTTCAAGCGGCAAGTCCGAATCGTTCACGTCTTGCTCCATGAATTTGATGATTGCAGAGGTCTTTTCAATCATAACCAATATCACAAAGATCTTGCGGAAGCATTTGATTTTCTTAGTGCCGGCCTCGTCGGGTTCTGTTTCCTCACAAATCCTCTTTGCGTATCCCTCAATGTCTTTCTCGTTATACGCGTCGGCGTCAAGTTCCTTGGACAGTTCTTCACGCACACGCTTCTCAGTTACAATGGTAGACAGAACTTTCTTGGGAAAGAACTCTTTCTTTCCTTGATGACTCGGCACGAGGGCCTGAAACAGGCGCTCCTGGAGCGTCTTACGAGGAGGGCTTGGCTGCTCACTGGTGCGAGATGTAAGAGAGCCAGTAGATTTTCGGGGTCTGGTCTTCCGATTCTTTGCATACATGCCCTCTCCGAAATCAGTGATCTCGCTCCGCTCTCCAGTTTTAAGGAATCCTCGGGGCAGGTTAGGTACACCTCCATCTCGGAATGGCGCAATAACAGCAGGGCTAACTTGAATTTCAGGGCTGTTCTATTGTTATGAAGGTCAGATACGATGGCTAGCCATGAATACATCTGTACTTACAATTGCATCCAGATCCGAATCATCGTTGAAATCTGGTATAGGTTCGTTGCCATCTTGGAATTGCTGGCCAGCCTGACCGACTTGAAGATCTCCATCCAATCCTGGGTCCTCACTACTAGTGGAAGCAATCGATTCCGAATCAGTGCCAAAATTTTCGAAAGACTCTAAGCTTCCATTTCTCCGGTCGCGCGCTCCTCGGCTCGCGAGGTCGCTGCCCAGAAGGTTTCGAGCACGCCTGACCGCTCGATTGTTCGCTCGTACCTGCTTGTACTTCAATGCAACCACAAGCTTTCTACGAGGAGAAGCTCCAATATCCTTGCCACTGGACCCAGTGGCAAGGTCTTGTTCATCAGAGGCTGACGACAGTGCCAATCCATCGTGAGGCTCGCTCCACCCTTGGCTTCCCTCAGCCTCATCATGAGCGGCTACCTCAGCGCTCCCGTCATCACTTCCATACTGGAGGTAGATGGGATGTTCTCCTCCGGAAAGAACTTTCTTTATGGGCTCCATGCTATACAAAAATCAATTGAACAAGAGTCGGCGGTCAACGAAACCGCGTATAGATGTTTTACGGAAGCTGAACATCAGCTTGAGCCGCACCCCATACTCGACCTTTAAGAAGCTCCGCCCAATACTTCGGGCCATCGAGGCTGGCGTCCGATCGCCCAAACCTTGCAAGCTGAGAGGCTACTGAAACGAGTTCTGTCCTAAAGTAGAGGGGTGGTGGCGGAGTCTCGCCTCAGCACGCGCCGAGTCCCCTGCCCCCTCCCCCTTCATCACTTCTTCATACTTTCGTATCTTCAGATCGATTCATCTAGGACTCGAGTCTCTCCAGAACCTCAACCCTGGTAGGCAGAATGTCACATTCTTCTCTCATCGTCATTTTCATCTCAATTTTTTCGTGAATCATGTCTTTGAAGTCGGCTGTCGGATATCACCTCCTACAAATACGGGCGCAGGACTTTTAGTCAGGCCTGGGCAAGGCGCAATTCAGGCTTAGCGAGGGCAGATTTTGTTCCATCTTGGGACTGCATTAGTGGGGAACCATAAGGAATTCGAGGTTTCGGTGAGAGGCCCCCTGGAGTGCCATGTGGATGCCTGTGACAGGGGCCTGCTGAGGCTGAGTCGCGGGCAGACTAATGCGCCATGAGAGCCAATTAAGGCTGTGACATCTGCCTCGAATAATAGCCAATCCGAGGGCGTGACGTGGTGTTGCCTCACGTAACTTTCTTATACAAGAGAGTGCGTGAGCCCAAGGTCTGTAGAAGTCAAAGTTATACTCCATAATTATTATTGTACAGTACGGGTCACCTCTGTTTCTTGTTTTTGTACAGTACTACTTACTGCTGTGGAAATGTTGACCGAATCAACAAAGACGAACCAAAATTCGCATATTTCGAGAAATATCAAGGAGAAGGACGTCCAAATGAAGGAAAACCATCAGATTATAGAATATATGGTGGTTGGAGATGATGAGGACTGCGAGGACTGCATCGAGACGACGGACCTGACTTCAGCTCAAGAACTCACTGCGAGGAATGTGAATCCCATGAAGTTGGTTACAATGCTGAGGGTCAGATTTGGCATCGGACGATATGAGATATCAGTAAGCCAGCCTGCGTATTCCGAGAAAAATGAACTAATTTTGCATAGAGAGAGCGCAACGTATATAATATTCGGACCCCGAGACGTCTTTCGATGCAGGAGATAGCGAGATGTAGCTGGGACTGAAGTCCCCGAAGTTATCACTGCCGAGAAGCATCAAACTTTCACGAGGCGATCGAGCTCGAGGAGAACAAGGGGGATTCTGGACAATCGTTTCTAGAAACAAGCAGGAAATTTCTCCTGAGGTGGACGTCCGAAGCCGGAGGGTGGAGGAAGTGGATGAAGTGGCGGGTAGCGTGATGAAAAACCAAGAAGGAGACGTTCAAATGTATGAGATACCTACGCTCAATGTCGACAATGAGTCAAAATTGACTGGAAAATTCATGGAAAGTTATCGTGTCAGCCATTTTACGTCCGTTTTTTGACTCTATATTATACTTGTACCCGAATGTTCTTGTTATGAAAGGCTCTAGCTTGGTGCGTTTTGTGCATTTTGATTTTTTTGCCACTCTAAATATTTTTCATTCGTCTAGCAGAACCTTCCAAAAGCCTCCATAATTGGCAAAGCTATAAGCAGTCTTATTAATATGCCGAAAAGGTTGAGTAGTGATAGCGAGAGAGAGACGTGGCCCTGTGTTTTACTGCAAATATCTGACAATTGATAGTCTTGAGACAGCCTAATCGGTTTTACGAGCTCTCTTGTATAGATTGAGCTGGGATCTAGTGAGTCGTCGGAGATTCTGTGCAGGAGACAATAAATCTCACCTCTGAAAGTTCACGTGTTTTCTGAAGAGGTGCTCGGACATGTACAGTGGAGCCAATCACGCAGTTCCCCCCTTAACAGGAGTTAAAGTGTTTCGAACGATCCATGCAGCCCTACGACTCCTTGAAAGCTCAGTGATGATTGACCTGAAATACGCCTACGAGATAAGAACGGCAGAATTCTGTTTCAGTGACAAGCAAACTGCTACCGTAGACTCGTTCTCGAGACGACTGATGTTATACAAAGGGGAATAGCAGTCGAAGCAGCTGAAAACAGACGCAACCCCGCGAATTCGCTCTAGCCCTCGATTTCGAATATGGTAGAGTGAGATTTTAGAAGAATCCAATCTCTCCAACCCGACTTGCCACTTTCTCCCAATGCCAGGATGTATAATATTTAGAGTACTGTTTGTGCCTGCTGTGCCCCATCCGCAATTACGCCGACCAGCAGGATCATTTAAACTTTTTGTCTTCTTCTATTCTCTTTATATAATTCATAGAGATCGGCGTTACCAGATAGTCAATCCAAAGTGGTTGACAACGATGGCTTGGCTGTACTTGGTAATCGTCTTGGTAGCTTGACTATGACGGTCTGATATTCCAAGATGCCTACAAACTTCACAGTCTTCATCGGCGCATGTAAGTCTCAATGTACTTCTAGAAATTACTTTCGTATTATAGGGGTTGTATGGATTTCATCTTCCCAACCGTTGCCATTTAAAAAGGCCCAATACTGACGCGCTGTCGTTGATCGGGACGAACTGGTCGCAGGGAAGACTATACGGTGCCGCCCTCACTCTTCATACCACCAATACCGCAATTCTAATTGCTGCTGTGGCAATATTCGTTTGATTCACAAGTGCCAAATCATGGACTATCCTATGCTTTGCGCTCCACCAAATCGGGGTGATTCGCCGCACTAGGGATGGAGTCTACCATCAATTGCCAGCTACACCGAGGAACAATAGAAGCGTTCAAAGGGGACAAGACTGTTTCGCCGTGGAGTGGGAGTAGTGCTACTTTGCTGAATGAGGTTGGGGAGTTTGGAGAGGATGAGAAGATTCTGACGAAGGAGGAAAGAGGATGGGGGAGATAATCTAGCGTTCAATGTTGTTGTAGTGAGGTTGCCCTCTTCGTATTGTCTGTAAGGTGTGTTCCTGACTAAAATACATCAGGGAGTTCGCCTATTCAGTGGCATAGCCGTTATTATTTGTGTTGACGAAAAAGTTTGACAGCAATTCTGAGAAACTCGCACTTCTATCTACAGTCAGTATTTCTAAACACTAGTTCGCAAATATTTTCTTCGGTGTAAGCCACCAAGCCTCGAAATGGCGAAAGAAACGCCGAAGAAAAAGCAAAGTTCTGCACAGCCTCAGCCTCACATTAGGTTGACAGACCCCGCACTGCCTTTAAACCCACGAGAACTTCAGCCTGCCTTGACCAAGCATCCTTGACCACTAATAAACTTTCAAGCCTTGCGAGACTCACGTCCACATGACCAGGATGGAGCCGCTTTCGATAACCATGGCAGTCATCGGTTTGTTGAAGACAGCACATGAGGTTTCTTCTATTATCGCAAGGCTGGTCTCGAGTAAGAAGAACGGCTCTGAGGAAATCAGAGATGTCAAGACTACCGTTGATACTCTCCGGTCTGTTCTCTTGCAACTACAACTACTGCTTTTGAACCATGGAAAGATCGACGAGAGACGATCCTCGATGATATTGGTGGATGAGGTGGTCGTGACATTGACAGCTTGTGTCATGACTTTTTCGGAGCTGGATAGCTGTGTTGAAGAGTTAGAATCGAACGAAAGTCTGGGGATACATGGTAGTGTGAGATGGGCGTCGAAGTCAGCTGAGTTGAGGAAATACAAGCAAAATTTGGAGGCACATAAAACGTCGCTGAGTTTGATGGTGAACATTTTATCATGGTATGTTACCCGATCCTCCATAAATAAAGCGTATCAGCTAATTGCGAGAATCTTAGCCAGTCAGCTCATAACGCCGCGAATGATGCAGCTGAACTAAAAGTAATGATGGTCCGTGTCTTGGATAGCAACAAGGCTTTGGCAGAGAGGATGTCGATGTTGGAGAGTCTGCAGTGGCAGCAGTCTATCGATGTGCAGCGAGACGACTCAACCACTCCTGCTTTTGAGAAAGGCACTATCACTAAACTCGATGCTGATACTCCCAAGCTCTCAACCATCGATGGGCCCAAAGGCCATCCTGCCTTCGCCTTCGAAGAGGATCTCAGCAAGTCCTGGGTTTACCAGCGGTCGTTGATTCGCGGCCCTCGTACCTTTTCTATCGCTACCTCGAAGCGTCTCACCCAAGTTACCCAATCCTGGTCGATACTTTCTGGAATTAGCTTGTCCCAGATCTCGAATATCGCTGTTCAATCTCTGCCAATCTTCCAAGACGATTTGAAAGATAATCACCTCTACGCTTTTGGAGATGTCGACCACGCCGACCACGGATCGCGGATAATTACGGATTACACAACTTTTCTTCCTCTTTCTGAGAAGACGCCTCCTGTTCTCAGGAAGAGAACTCGCATCCAAAACTTTGATTCGGGCCCCTCTTTACCCCAATCAACAGCCCGTAGCAACCAACCAAACGGAGAACCCCAAGAGAAAGGGGAAACGCCACAGGTCGATGAAGAATCGCCCAACAAGTCTGAATTTCTGCTCCCAAAATTGGATTTCTCCATGCAAATTCCACAAATGAGTTCGCTGCTTGAAAATATGTCTACCGCAGAAGTTAAGGCAGTCGAGCCTATCTTACATCATTCTTCAAGACCCGAATCAAGCAGCGCAGCGTTCAGCGCGCTGGATATGGCTTCCAGCTCCCTCTTTAAAAGAAGACGCTACAGTGGGCTTATTTAAAGTTTGGTGCATCGCCGCAAGCCTCTTCGTCTTTAATATTTCCGCGCCAAAATCCATAGCAGGATATCGATACTTAACATATGAGGCCGGAGAGGTAAGTTGTCATTGGAGGAAGCAAAATTTATACTAATCCACCCACAGGTCTTTGATGTTATTGGAGAAGTGGGTGGGTTATGCTTTGCAGTAAATCAAGACGATCCTTTACAAGAGATTGGCTGGATTTGGCCCAAACACTTTGCTAGGCTTGCTCCTGAACATGGAGTACAATTCAGCCCAGTGCACGCAATCGATCGAGGAGGGTTATTGGCGAGGTTTGGTAAACTCACCTCGTTAAATAAGATTGATGAAGAACAGGATGATCTACTCGACGAGAACATGCTCTAGGACTGGTGGGCGAGAACTCGTTCTATTAATTTCATTGTTCTGAAATGTTCGCAGACGGCATTTCTGAGCACCGGCAAATTGGAAAGGGGTTACAATTACTCTACGGAGTACCTAACACGGAGCATAAAGTGCAAGACTGCTCAGGTGAACATACTATCTGCGCAAGCTGTCCCTATCTGTGACTCAATCTCCTCGTAGTTCCTGCCGTTGTCAGCGGATACAACTTCAAGACATCTTCTGCCTGACGCGATCACATGCCAAAAGCACAAAAGTAAACAAAACCGCGTGGTGCAAAAGCAAAGGTGTCTTCAACTTTGAAGATAACACGCCTCACTAGATGTATGGATCTTGGCCTGTAATAGACGCGTCACATCTGAGAAATATAACACGATCTCTCCTTAGGTGACAGTGTTGCAACGAGCCAGAGCAAGAAAAGAAGTGGACAATCTCAAAAGTCACCAATGATCGGCGCTGTGCCACACGTCATTGCTGTCAAGCCACAGCAAGCAGCGCAATTCCTTGCTGGACTGTCGCGTGCCACGCGCTAACCCGCTTTGGGGTGGCTCCTTCCAGGCCTGAATATTTCATGTGGCAGACCACAAGAAACTCGCATCATCGTCCAACTTCCAATCCGCTCCCACTCCGCATCCCATCCCACTGCACATTCAAACTGCACATCTGACTTGCTGAACATCATCTACAGCATCAGGACCGGCCTCTATCACTCTCTCGCATACGCAGAATCACCATCTGCCGCAGAGAAGACCCTCCGGACAGCAATCGGAACCCCGTTGATTGGAAGCCTCAAACAATGTCTGATCTCACCGCCAACGATACTCCCGTTCCGTCCGTCGAGACCACAAACGGGTCCGGGCTGGAGAACGCGAAGAACACAATTATCAACAGTAAGGTTGGTGATAACTCTTCATCACAGCATTCTCCAGATCACGATCGCTGACGTCTGAAACAGAAGATCCAAGCTCCCAGGCCCATCAACAGCACAACTGACAAGCTCTTCAGATGCCTCCGCAACCGCCAACGCAGTCAAGAACCACCCATTAACCCAGAGCATCGCCAACGGTATGCTCTGCAGCTTCTGAAAATCTCTGTTGGACTAGTGCTGATAAGACGTGATAGGCCCTGTTGCAGAGAATATCAAGGATCAACACGCGAAGACCACATCCGAATTCTCCAACCTCGCTGCTTCGCGCACAACACCGACCACGCCTGCCGCTACCGGCCAGCAACTTACACAATACCACTCCTTCTTTTCGAGCCTTCTGTCATGGAACAACCCACGAGCTTCCGGCATTGCCTATCTCTCGATCGTGCTCTTTATCTTCGCTGCCCGATATCTCGATGTCCTCCGATATGCCATGAAGCTTACGTGGGTGACTCTGGCTGTCACTGTTGCAGCTGAGGTTACTGGCAAGGCTCTGTTCTCCGTCGGGTTCACCTCGCAGATCCGCCCAAAGAAATACTACACGGTGTCAAAGACTACCTTGGACTCAATCATGGGCGACGTCACCGAACTCATCAACTTCTTCGTCATCGAATCTCAACGCATTGTCTTTGCCGAGAATGTCTTTGCTTCTGCTGCCGTAAGAAAATATCGTTCTTATCTTCCACACCCAGCTGACGAAAGCATAGGCCTTTGTTGGAGCGTTCCTCTCCTACTACCTGATCAAGATCGTCCCATTCTGGGGTCTTACCTTGATCTCCACCTCCGTCCTCTTCCTCAGCCCCCTTATCTACAAGACGAACCAAGAGCTCATCGACCACCATCTCAAGAACGCCTCTGATGTGATCAACTCCCAAACCGAGCAAGTCAAGCAGCTTGCCAGCCACCACGCTGCACGAGCCACCGAGACTACAAAGCAATACGCTGGAGAGTACGCTGCCAAGGCTCAAGACTTGATCGGTAGCCGCAGCCGTTCTGTCTCTCCCACCATCACCAAAGCTGAGCCAGCTGCCGTAAAGAAGGAGAGCAGCCCTGCTTACAAGAGCGAGGATTTCCCCGCTGCACCAAAGGAGGAGTTCAAGTCCGTCCCAGCTACAAGCAGCGAGCAGGAGCCTCTAATTGCCACATAAATCCTCACACCCTCCACATGCTCCTTGGAGCTTTTGAGGACGGCGGATGTTGGTGGGACGGGTGACGTGGACACAATGACCGACAATCAACAGCAACACTGATTGGTACGACAGACACACGATGCGATGCTATGTTATGCTTCTAGGGTCTCTGCCAATTTCCTTGACCTTATGAATATCGGATTATGGAATATGGATGGCTGGCGGCATGAATGACCTCATGATCGGACTGGACTATTGTATTATGATGTTGAAGTCTCTTTTACTTACCTCTATTTCCTTTGCTATCGTTGAGTCACCGCCTCGGGTGATGAATCGATACCTTCGCGGTAAGGGGGAGAGAGCTAGGGGATGTGGAGTGTCTTTTTTGCTGCATGGCTTGCGATGCGTATTTGTTGTGCTTTCTTGCTCGGTGGTGGTGAGGCTGTAGAGAATGAGAATGAGAATACGATCCTGAGCGTGAAGCAGAGCGCTACTGTTACTGTGTTGTGTGAAGAGTGCAAACCTAAAGTCCTCATCTGTGAATCCTGCATTTAGATCAACAGCCTCCTCGAGCGAGGAAGACTTAGCACAACGCTCTGTTTAATCCGTTCCCCCCCAGAGCCAGGACCTATTTTGCATCTTTACTACGTTGCTTGTTTCCTCCAATGTATAGTCGTGAGACTTCGAATCTCATAGTATGGCAATGCCATCTTGCTCCTGCCGGCGCGGTAGGTATAACTCGCCCTATAGACAGCTTTTCTCTATAGACCTTCTGACTTAACACCTTTTAAATAGTAAGTGAGGAGACTCTCCTTAGCTTGATTCTGTGCCATATGATGAAGGAGCATTCCCGTAGCCATTAGTCCCGGGCTCTCGAAATCACTAGAATGGCAGAATATAAACGCAACCAGCGACGTATCCCTCACGTTAAAACATACTCCGTTGATCTCTTCCTCATTCGCGCGGTAATTAACGTCCGCGAAACCTATCATTCTGTAGCTTATTTATTATGCGAGTAACGCACTGCGCGAGTTGTCTTGTCCAATGGGTACATGAGGCCATGCGGGCGCCTGCCCGTTGTTAGTAATCAACATTTAGCCTCGCCAAGCAGAGGTACCTTCATATCTGCGAGGCAATCGTTTTATGTACAGATGGTACGATCTACCGGGTCTGAAAGTTGTAAAACGCTAAAACCATATAGCAGAGAAGATCTACCCAACAGGTGAATAAGATGGCCACCTCTTCTGTCAACACACTTTCTCAGTCGTAGCAGTCAAATGTTCGAAGAAAATGCCAATAGCCGGCGTGCATTCGACGAGCTCTGGCAGCTCAAAGCCACCTAGTCATAGCTCTGGAATCCGACTCGAGTGGATTGATGAGCAGGAGCGGAGGCGAGATCCCAAGTCACACCTGCGTACTGTTGTACGCTCCATTGCCAAAAGGAATTACCATCTCAATCTCAACGCCGCTAAGGCCAAGGCCAAGGCAAAGCCTCTCAGGAAACTTGGCAAAGCAGCGCATCCGACTATTACTGCAGAACGGAACAGGGTATCAGGGCAAGGGTCGTCGACTGGCAATACAGGTTATGCTCTTCCCACAGACGTATACCAGGTCTCGAATGGCCATTACCCTTTCACACAGTTAGTCGAATCCGGCAAACGATTTTCAATCCAGTCTAGCCAGCGACGAAGCACGCCACAATTGATACTTGGCGCAGGCGTGATCGACCCTTTTGATAGCTTCCCTGTCAAGATGACTCCTCACTTGCATAAGATTGTACATCACTGTAAGCGATTACTCGAACTTTTCGTATGTTGCCAGATGGATCGAACGAGAACGCGCTAAACTTCTGATTAATAGATACTTCCTATATGTGTCATCTTCTTCCGAGAAGAGAAGATGGACAAAATCTCATCAACACGCAATGGGTGCCCATGTGTATGGTAAATATCATGGGATTCAAAAGCCTCCTTGTAGCAGCCGAGACAAGTTTACGAGGCAATTCAGGTCTCAATCCTTGGTAAGTGCTTCGATGCTCCAGTTATCGATTTGTATGCTAAAAGATATTCTAGGTCACTTCTTACGATGGAACTCATGACAGAGATTGTGGGACTCCTGCGAAAGGAAATAAGTTGTTCAAACCCGAACGTAAGTGATACCATGATCGCAACTCTGGTCAATATTGCAGGTATTGAGGTAAGCACATGATATCTTCCTGATCCAAGGATGTCTTATTGGAAGGTTCTAATAAGGTGAAACAGTTGACTTGGGGAAATCGCGGGGAATACGAAAATCATATGATGGGTTTACGAGAAATGGTCAGAATTCGACGCAGGCAGAAAAACGAATTAAGTAGCTTCTTGGGAGGGATGGTTAATTGGTAAGAAGTTAATCTACCTAAATTCTCCGATTTATGACACTTCGGCTGATTTCCTAGGATGCAACAACTAGGAGGGAGAATGGTGACATCTAATGTAGATGAGCTGGACACCACCACCACCAGCAGCAGCAGCACCAGGCCCAGCCAAGCTCAAAAGGGTTCTGTCGAGAACTCCCCCACTTCGCCCGCTCATCTACCTATATCCAACGACCTGCTTGAGATCCTAAAGTCCATCCAATCTCTCACCGTCGTCCACAAACCCCTCAATGTCGGTTTCAAAGAGGCCATAACGAGCGATTTTCGAAAAACGTGCGGAGGTATCCAACGCCAGCTACGATCACTCTATCCAAAAGCAAGCACCATCTCAAAGCTAGAACGACTATGCAATCTCGCCGCGCGCTCCTACATAGACATAATTCTGCTCCACTCTCCAGGTCGAATAAATGATGTTACGCAGGAGCTTCATCAAGCCTTGACGGAGGTGCATAATTCCGAGGAGGAAAAAGAAAACGATGACATTATTAAATGGGTTTTTGGCATGGTTGCAGCGGAACTCGCCATTGGAAGCCAGAATAGCAATAATAAGGCGATCCTAGTTGATGAGCTCAACGAGATCATCTTTCGGTTGGAAGGGCTGTCCATACAAGGATGCCAGTAAGGCAGTTTTGGTATTCTAGGTACCGCGGTCTGCTGCTTGCTATCTTCCTTCGAGCTATGTACAAAGACCGCCATCACACTGGTGCCTATCTACTTTAACACGATCTCGACATGTTCGTCCTCAGAAGTCATCTGACTCTTCTCAACTGGAGGTTCAGTCGCAACATGTGCATTCTCGCCGTCAAACAACAACGCGATCTCCTCCAGCGTAGGACCACGCGTCTCTACGAAATAAAAGTATATAACCAAGCATTCAATAACCAACACAGCGATATATACGAAGTAGTACTTCCACTCCAAGTTGAGCAGGCCAATCGGGTTGACATACTGGTTGAAGATGCCACTCAGGGCAGTAAAGACGAAGCAGAGAGTCAGCCCCTTAGCACGAATATTGTACGGCAGGATCTCAACGGTGTAGCTGACCGTGAGACCTGGCCATGCGAGGCCGGCCACGCCGTAGAAGAGGAAGATCATGGCGAGAACGGCAGAGCCGGCACCGCTGCTGCCTGTCTTGGCGTACACGGCGCTGCAGGCAGTCCATACAGTGAATGCGACCAGCATGCCTACTCCGGCAGTGAGGAAGAGGACTCGTCGGCCAATCTTGTCGACAGCGAAGGCGAAGGCGAGAGAGACGAGGAAGGCCCAGATTGTCAGGCCGCCGTTGATGAGCGTCTGCTTTGTTGGCCTGGAGGTTTGAGTCAGCAACTGAACTTTGTCGGCAGGGGTTTCAAGGCATCCTTACTCAATAATACCAATGGTCTTCAGGACAGACGACAGATAGTAAGACACAAGCCCATTGCCAGAGCACTGCGAGAAGATCGCCGTGCAGATGATCAAGGCGCAGCGCTTGCGGTTCCCAGGCGTCCTGACAAGCTCGTACCAGCCGTTGTTAGCTGCTGCTGCTTTCTCCATGCGGAGCGTCTCTCTGATCTCGTTGTATTCCCATCTCGCGAATGCATTGTTCGGGTCGCCGTTGCCGTGGTACTTGATCAAGAAAGCAAGCGCCTCGTCATCTCTCTCTTTGCTAATCAGGAATCGTGGAGATTCGGGGATGAACCATAGGAAGATCAGCTGGATACCGGGCATGGCACATTGCAGCCCCGTCGGAAGTCGCCATTCGAGATCACCGCTGAGGTGGACTAGTGTCCCGTACGACGCCCATGCGGCAATGATGGCTCCCTGTGGAAAAGGTCAGATTTTCTGGACTCCATGTATGATATGAAAGTTGTCTTACAAGATACCACAAAGTGTTGTAGATGGTAGTAGTTTTTCCTCGATGTCTAGGATGGGAAATCTCGGTGATGAGCAGCGGACACGTGCCATTGGTTAAGTTCCCACCGAACCCAATGAAGAACCGACCAGCCAGGTACATGGGCGCTGGGTTTGAAGCAGGTGGGAAGGCTTGGAGTAGTGCCCCTAGGATCACAAAGAGGCAGCCGATGGCCGTTCCATTCCTTCGTCCGACGTTGTCTGCGATGTAGGGGGCGAACATCAGGACTGCCAGGCCGCCAAAGCCAGGCATTGCGCCGTATATCCCTAGTGTTGAGCCAATAGGGTGATTGAAGACTGTGGTGTTTGTTAGCTTAGTGAAATAGTGGAAGAGAGAATTACAGGAGCTTACAGTCTTGCCAAGATCCCATACTCTGTAGGCCATTCAACAGGCTTCCATCGTATCCAAGGGTGGTGGACCCCAAGAACAGGAATGGGAGCATAAGATAGAGCCGTCGTAAATTGGGTTGTTTCCACCAGCTGATATCAGCTTGCTGGTATGCGCCAAGTTCGATTTGGGGAGCCATATTCGCCGTTTTTTCTGACGGAATGGCAGAGACTGTTTGATAGTGAAGGTCCGAATCAAGAGCGTCTTGTCGCCGAGTAACTTTTCGGAGGCTCTTGAATGCTTTGGATGATTTCTATTCGAATGCGAAATGATCGGCATTTTATAATCTTGGTCTTGTGGATTATTGCTGTATATGTTGAGGGGTATGGAGCAACGCGGGGAGCATCCAGGCCTCTGGGTCAAGCTACTGCGGCTACACACCAAATCCGAAGTTTTTCCCGCGAAATTTGCACTAAAACTCTAGCTTAGCTGTGGACAACTCCGAGGTTTATGCGGGGATTCTCGATACTTTTTAAGGGCGGAAACAATAAGCGGATGGGGTTCGGCCTGGCCCAATCCAATAGCTATCGATCCCCTCATTACCCCGCTCCCAGAGGGCGAGGGTTCTCGTCCCCATATCCGGGGAATTTCCACTCCCAGATTTCGCTTTGTCTGCTCACAACTCCGACGATTATCCAGCTCTGATGCACGCTCACAGCCGTGGTGATGGACGACGCATCCCCGCCAGAAGAGAGGCAGATCCGTCGGCGTTCTAAAAATGCGTGCGATGCATGCCGCTCGCGCAAAGTCAAGGTGGGCCATCCGAACTTTCGAAGAATTTTGTTTTTGCTGTCTGAGAAGTACAGAACTGACAGGGGTTGCAGTGCCTCTATGACAATCTTGACTCGGTCTGCAAAGCGTGCCGTGAGCTGGATATTCGATGCACACATGACAAGCCTCGCAGAAGGAGAGGGCCTCCAAACCAGTAAGTAAACGTCTCCGTACTTTGTCTTGATAAAAAATACTGACGATGAAAAAGATACGTTCTAGACCAGAACAGAGCCACGCTTGAGCCCAGCGAGTTCTCAACCTCTCCTGCATCAACGGCGGTATGCGGTTCAGAGCGACTCGCACCCTTTCCCGTCATCGAGCATATGATGCACGACTGGTTTGATTTAATCCATTCAGTTTGTCCAATCTTCCATCGCGGGATTTTCCTCAGCCGTCTAGCCTCAGGAGAAGCAAATCAAGACGGCATCTTCGCCGCTCTCGTGATCTCTGTGTGCGCTGCACTAATTGCCAGCTTGAAGCGGAAGAGCACAAATGATTACGGCATTGTCACCGTCCAGAGATGTGTTGATTCCATTGAGCAAATCGAGCTGCACACTGGCAGATTTCTGTTCAGTCTTGAATCGTGCCAGATTAAATATCATTTGTGCGTGGCTTTGGGAACAGAAAGATCACTGGATGATGTCGATAGCTTCAGGTTCCTAGCTGAGTCGGTCATGGGTGTAAAGTACCTGGTCTATTATCAGATGCAAGATATGGATAAAGTATCGCAGCAGCTTTTAAAGCGGCTGTACTGGCTACTGTTTGTAGCTCTCTGGTAAGAATGCCCGGCTCGGGAGCAGACAGTTTATTTCAAGGAATAACCCAGGATCGAATGAAGAAGCTAACTCAGCGTAGCACGTCAGATCTGCATGGCCGGCCGTATGTAGGTCTTCTGACTCCCCAGGACAACATTAGTACCTTGACTCCATTGGAGTTGTCCGATAATGAGCTGGACCCCACCTGCTCCCCCTTAGGAGGGGTTGATTGGCACGGCAATACGAAATCCTATATCCCCGGCTTGAATCACCTCTCAAAGCTCTTTCTACTGTGGCACCAAAGCCAGCAAGGGTCCAACAACTCAATCTCGCATCTGCAGCACTACTCTAGTCTCGTCCAGCGGGCTCTAGATTACTTGCCACCGGAGCTAAAGTGGAGAGGCGGTCTATCTAGGCCTCCTCAGAGTAACTTCGGCACCGACGTCCAAACGGCTAACTTGTACATCACGCAATTGCACATCCGCTCCAATCTCCTGGAGCAGATCCGTCGCATCTCGAAAACCTCGGGAATCCAGACGCCAACTGAGGTCAGCAATGAGCGGCAGAGCATTGTAGGAGACATGCTCGAAATTTTGTACCACACGTCGCAAGAGACTCTGGAAGCAAACGGGCATTCGCTCATTCCCAAAATTAGAGAACTGGGGTCGGCGCTGTTGGATGAGGTCAGGACGGGCGATAGGGAGCAGGGATTGAGTCCGAACGCTTCGGTGAACCTAGAGAGGTTGCTTGCGAAACTTGAAGATCTAGATGTTCACTCACAGCTGCAGTATCTGGAAATGAGATCGCAGCCGGAGATACTTGAAAGCTAAGGCTGATCTATTTGGGCTAGGATATTTCTATCCTCCTTGAAGCTAAATTCGCGCTACAAATTTTCAATATAATCTCTGACGACGAATGACCCCACCAGAGCCCATTTCCGTCTTTAGATCTGAGCTATCGGTGCTCTAACCTGAGCTGAGCCCTGAGCCCTGAGCACGCTGATGAATCAGCTGGATCATGCTCAGGGGATCCTCTTCTGGCCCCCTCGCGAATGAGTTATAGTTTCTATATTGTCTTCATATAAATCTTGCTGATGCTTGTTAATCTGGAACACAGCCCCCTCTTTGAACCTCTCAAGTCGTGGCGATGGTTGAGTTATTAGATTATGGTTAGATCCACGTAGTTTTTAGGATCACTCTGAAGGTCTTGGTCCTCCTCCCATCGAAAGCTTTGGAACGTTCCAACCCGTTCGAAAGTTGTAGCGTCATGGCATTGGGCTGGTACGAGAATGAGTCCGAGATTCGACTGGAACGGGGCGTGGCTAATGTTTAAGTCCTCGTATTCTCCAATAAACAGTAAGGTCACACTTGTCCAACTGAAAGAACCCGGATTGAAGTCAAAGTCTAATTGGATGTCTGCCCGAAAGCTTTCAGGCTCTATAAAATAGTGCGAGTCGGCGCTGTCAACAGCTTTGCTTGGCTCGTGGATGTCGTCTCGGGAAATCTCCATAGTAGGGCCGCGCAGTCTAATGTATCCAGATGTAACTTGGCCGAAAACGTTATGGGGATCTACCAGTTCAACGTGGATGTCGTGAACCACGGTATTTTTCATATAAAGCCAGTCCATTGTGAAGTGAAGGCAGTCGATCGGTCCCTCTGAGTGAGCCCAACTCCACGTCGGGAAGCGGGCGGCATTCGCAGGGTTTAAATATTCTGTTCCGCTCCGACGACGCCACAAAAGTCCTTTGGGGAGGTGGGACTTGAATTGACCAGCAATATAGTCATCTTTCAATATGCTTTGGACTCTCCTAGCAACACCCGCGATTGCGGGCAATTTGTCTTCAGCTCGAGTCAAACATCGTTGGGAGTATTGTTCCACAATTCGCAGCCAGTACTCATACTGATCTGCCAGGTTGTAGGATCGCCATCGATAGTTCGGATGGCCAAGCCCTGTTGTGAGTCCTGATGGGAAGGACTCGCATGCTAATGGGACCTCCGAGCACTCCCAAAAGATCTGATTGTGCGAAAAGTGTATCGTGCGGGGGGATAAGAGACGCTCCTGTGCTACCCACCCACGGGAGTCTAGGTGAGAATGACCAACTGACTGACTTTCAAGTTGTTGGTTTAATTTCTCTTCAACAAATGCGAACAAGCTGGGGGGGTCCTTGTGAAAATCACCCAAGTAACCCTGGGATAGACCTGTCGTTGACACGAGGCATGGCACGACCCCAGCTGGGTTTCGAGTAACAAAACAGCCAGAGTTAGGATTGTGGCCGTGTGCAGCAGCGATATTGACCGCACAGTTTTCGTAGATGCAATCCATCATCCCGACATGTTTTTGCCAATCTTCGACATGCTCTGGACTATGCTCTGCCCCCATTGGGCCGCACTGGATGATACACAGACTATCAATCCAGAGGTAGTTGACTCCAAGAGATCGGGAAATGTGTATTGCGTCTCGGAAAGTTTGGGCGAGCTCATCTTCCCCAACGCCATTGCGAAGCGAGTCCATAGTGTTGGCGGTCAACTTCATAAACTGATCGGAGCCTTTCCCCCAACAATGGCTTAATGCGACATAAGACACCTTCCCCATGTTGGACGTGTCTGTGATTAAACATATAGATGCAGCGCGAATGTCCAAAAGCCTCGGTGGCACGAAATCCAGGTCTCGATCTCCTGTACAGATTTGATGATTCATCAAACAATTTCGAACCCACTGGCTTGCCAGCGCAAGGGCTTTGTCACCTCCCGTGCTGTCATGTCCATCGTAATAGAAGCTGGCGTTTCGATAACGTGGAGGGAGCATTTCTGGCTTATCATGCTGATATTCTATTTCGTCTACTGGATGAGAACGGAACTTTATTTTGACAGACCCGGAACCCGTCTGGTGTACACCGAATTCAATACGAGGATGTCCAACAGAGTAATAACGATAATAGGATCCACCAATTGGATCACGCTGATGGGATATATGAAACTTGGCCCTGGCGGTGAATTCTGAGGTAGGCTCGATTTTTAAACACTCGACTGCTTCACACAGCTTGGAACATAGGCCGCATCCAGCTGCTGCAGCGGTATGGACAGCCACCGCGGAGGTATGGTGAAGACCTTCGTATATGCACTCCCCGTAACGTACACTTGAGGGCAGTGATGCTTCGTTGATGCATTTGACAAGTTTTCTGCATTTGTCGCACAAGTCGGTCTCCATCTTGGTGGCCGCGTAGACTAGTAACCACAGAACTAGAGTATTCAGCTCAGCCCTGGTGGTATCCTTGTGACTTTAACTTTGGGAAGGATACTAGTCCAACTTCTACAGTGTTGATGGCCTTGCGACGAGAGAACTGGGACCAGAATATCAGCCGAACCTTTGAGCCTATCAGGCTATCATGGCAAGGCCGACCGACTTCGGGAGGACTCAAGGTAGAGTACTACTTCCGGGTGACTTGAGGGAGAACAGGTCCGACGCCAGTATTCCCAATATGCCGTGGCGATGACAATAATAGCGTCGGAAGACTGCTGGAGGAAGCAACAGCTTGGACCCACGGTCTCTGAACTTCCTTTCAGAGTGCTTGGGTAATGAATGGGCTGGCAGCCTTGCGGCGATCAGACGGAAGCGCTGGAAGGCGGGAAGCCTACTTTTATAATACTGGCCGCGAAGACTCGGTGGGGTTGTGAAACTGTGAGAATTTAGTTCCAGAGAGACGATAAATACGGTATCTTAGCAACAAGGCGGCAGTGCGTTGGCAGGAAGATGGACAACGAAGTAAGGGGCGCTAGGCTCTAGAAGGTTAGACAAATATCCTGCGAGATCGACAGCCTCAGAGTATTTCTTCCTACCCAAGCGAGTCCTCAATTCCATCAACTATAAATAATTGCACCCTCCCAATCTCTTCCTCCTGTAATTTCCAATATGATATTCATCACGTAATACACCTGGAGCTTCAAGACCGAAGCTCCGCAGGCCTTTCTTGGCATACACGAGTATACAAATTACAAATGGACAGAGCTTTGACTATTCGAGACGTTACGGTGAAGCTATCGGAAGGTCCAAGGTCCCTTTGCAACATTTCCTTCAAGCTTGCCGTATTTTCTGTAGTTATCATCTTGGCGCTTGGACGATGATTGTTATCATCTACTATCTGGCAAAAGAGACTCGAAGACTTTCGATACTTGACTAATGCGAATGCCATCGACGGGCTTCCCGAGGCCTCTATTCTCATCTTCGATACTGGACCTCTTGTAGATGCATAAAATTCTGGTACATCGGGAAATTCTAGAAGAATTGGCACCGAATGGAATAAATTCCTTCTGAGCTGTGAAATTCGATATCCAGGATAGATCCCTCGTGCTTTGCGGACATGTTTTTGCGGTTTACCGAATCTTTACCCCCTGTCCATGCTCAACTTCATATCGCGAAAACCGCTCAAAATGTTCTGATCACAGGCTTGTCATAATTTGGTCTAAGTTTAACTTCATTGGCCTTAAAGAAAAAACCGAAGAAGGCATTGAGCCAGTCTCTTGGTTCAGTTGCAGAGACATTGCTGCGAATATCGACTGCTTAAGGAAAATCTTAGTCAGTACCTGAGTATCACAAGTAAAGATAGGCTAAGCAACACAGCGACGCTAACTACCGCGTTGGACACGAAATGGAAAATTGTTGTCTGAGATTTCCAGCTAATTCTAGCGACGAGGAAAACAAATGCTACCTCAGAGATCTTCTTCTTCCTCCTCAACACTATATGCAGTACACTCAGCAATCATCGTCCGCGCCGGAATGGTGACCGCAATGGGGAACCCCCCATAATCTGGATCCTCGTTCGGCATGATGAAGAATTCTCCACTCCTCGTCTCATCACCATTCATCACCCTCGCAGTCCTCAAATTCCCATCTTCACCAACAATCTTCTCTTCCGCATGCAAGATCCCCGTAAACGTCGCGCTCGGCTTGGTGCTCTTGAAGGAAACATTGAATCCCCACCCAACGAGCAGAAACTTGCCTGCGCCTTGATGGATGATCAACCCGGAGCCAGGGCCTGCCTTCCCAAACACAAATGCACGGGCGATTGTGACTTCAAATTCTCCAAATGTACGCACCCAGGTCCTCTCTGTCTTCGTTTCGGAAAGCTCGTCGAAATAGAAACCCATCACGTCTTCCGGCGACGAGGCTTGTTTCTCTAGCAGGATTTTGCTGATGGAGCTTAAAAGGCCGTAATGCCGTGTAACCGCCGCGTCTTTTGCCAGTTCAGAGTCGATTCCGAAAGGGGAACATCCCAGGGCTGCGTAGGAGCCATAGGCCAACCAAACCCGCCTCGTCCCCTTTTCATCGCGGCGTTGCTCTGGGATAAACAGCGGCTGGTCTTGGTGAGTGTACTGCCTGCAGACCTCTTCGTAATCATGAAAGTACAGATCGGGAGAGATGAAATCCAGAGCCGGTGCGTTGAATTTCCACAGGTCCATTGTCCTTCCGATAGCGCCACCGGATGGATAGACACCGGCTGTTGCACCACCACCAACTGTGGTTGGTAGGCCTTGTAAGTCCAACTGCGTTGGATCGTCGAAGTTGAGCCACACATTCGTGTACAGTGGGATCGGATATTCCTTCTTCCCTGCCTCTGCGACTTTGCCGACGTATTTTGAAAACGCGTCAGCCATGAACATCTCATCTGCGTCGGCCCCTTTGCCAAATGCTTCTTCCCAAGTTGCTACACCGGCAGTGAGTGTTTGGAAGCTTGGAAAGCGCTTGCGGAACTCTGGATGCAAGCTCCTAGATTGAGATTGGAGATGCTGGATGACTTTTTCCGGAACGGCTTCTTTGTACAGCTTGTTTGCGATTTTTGACCTGTCGCGGGAATCACCTAGCAGTCCCGTCTCATTTTCAACTTGGATCATGACAACCGTGCCGTATGCAGCGTCAACATCTTTGAGATGCCGCATTAACGTCGCAAAAGCTTTCGCATCAGCTTCCCAAGCCTGCCGATTAAACGGTGAAACCAACTCTTCAGTTCTCGTGACAGCTCCGGTTTCTGAAACATGTACTCTTGGAAATCTCTTGACGTCTTTCTTCACCCAGCTCGGCGCATATGTACTCAACGCATTCTTGAATGAGCCAAACCACAACAGCACAAGATGCACGTCGTGACTTCTCGCATCTAGAATGACTCTGTCCAGTTCCGAGAAGTTGAATATCCCTTCCACGGGCTCGATCATCTCCCATGTCACCGAGCCCAGAAGGGTGTTGATGTTCATGGCTTTCATGTTCGGCCACACGGTTCGCATGTATTCTGCGTTGCTGAGGGAGGAATTGTGCAGCTCGGCTGCAAGCATGAGGAAGGGTTTGCCATTTACGATTAATTGGCTCGAAGTTTTCGTCTTGCGGAGATGAGGAATGCTTTGAGGCATTGTAGCGGGTGTATGTGATTTTGTTGTGTATCTTTGAGAAAGGGGGTTCTCATTTGCGACCATTGTTCTTCGACTACCCGTCTTGTTGGTGAAGGTGTTGACTTTCGGGGCTGGTGGAAGTGAATTATTGCGGATAGATCAGAAGAGAAAATTATCTATATGGAGAGGTGGAAAGTTAATATTGGAAAGATCGAAAACTAATTAATAACTGCAATGTGCAGCCCAGGATTACGGAGTCTGTTCGGATTTAACCCCACTTCCATCCACATCCATGTTTGCTACGCTTAATCCTCGGACTTGGAGCGAGCGCACTAAGTCTCCCCGCGCTTTGCATAGAGACTACTGCAGATCGGGTAAGTACGCGTGGCAAATGTCTATCCGCCATCTTGGCTCTATGGCAGATGGGTCAGATCATCAAATGGCGTAGTCTTCCAAGCAGCGGAAACTTCTCACGAAAGCCCGTCATCCTCCAAGATCTGTGGACGTCGCAGCAGAGTGTTCTGGCTACGGATAAGGGGCCTGGATAGAGCCGGACCATCTTGCCTACCTTTTGCGTGCGTGCTATTTCGAGCTTTCTGGCTACTGCTTCGTCTGTCTGAGTCTCCGAGGGAGCTTTGTTAGCAACATTTTGCAGAAGATTGTGGCAGTTCAAGTGACTTAAGACTGGAGGCTTGAGCTCGAGGTTGCAAGAATGAAGTTCGAATTTGTTGCACTATGTATATCTGTGCAGATAGAATAGAAACAAAAGGGCCAGGAAAAACAAGAAACAAATTGCAATCAACAATCATCACTCCCCACATTCTCTACCATCCTCGCATCAAGCCTGCGAAAGCCGTTTTCAGAGAAAATATACAAAAACCTACGGACAGTATGCTGCCCCTGAAGAGGGATCGATATAACCAAGGCTGATGAAGTTCTCATAGCTCCAGTAGTCGCTCTGCACACCCTGTCCAACCACCGCAGCATCGCCAGTAAACTTGGCGGTCCAGTACGCAGACAAATGATCGTACTTTGCAAATGCATAGAGACCCGTGTTGAGATTCATGGCGCGGGTAGAAAACAGGTTGTCGGAGACAGTCTGGATGGACCACTCGCCGATGAAGATGGGAAACTTGCCATCGCCGACGGACGTCTTGGCATCGGAGCAGATGAGGGCGGATACATTGAGAGAGTCTGTAGGACGCCCCGCAAAGTAGTAGTTGTGCACGTCGAATACGGAGACAGCGGCATAAAGTCATGGGAATACAGGGCTATTATTTTCATAAAAAACAATGAACTCCACTAAATGCCCTGTAATGTCTTAATTTCATCTCGCTAAACGATTATTCCGCTCCCTGTAAGCCCTGTAAGGGTCCCCTGGAGAGTCCAAGAGCGGGCTGACGTCGTCGATTACCCCTCTATCCCCTTCTTATATAATTTCTCCTCTTCTCCCTTACTTATATTGCTTTTTGGGATTAATATATTCATAGCTAGTAGTTGGGGCCAGTTTAGGGAGTATAGGAAAGTATATAAAGTGTGTTTATTTAATAAGAAGTAGAATAGAATGAGAAATATTCTTGTGTGTGGACTCGCCTATACTTATGGGGCGTTTCAGGCCCCCTAGTGCGGCTTACGGGTCCCTGAGATTAGCTTCAGGGGGGCTCTGAGACCCTACAAGGTGGTCGAGTGGCCTAGAAAAGACGTAATTGTGAAAAATGCACTATATTCCCATGACTTTATGCCGCTGTCTCCGTACTAGGTTGGTGCCTGACGGGAAGCTGGGAGACCAGTATGCTTCGCCCTTGAAGCTTCCTTGGAACATGGTGGGGATGTTGGGGTTGGCGGCTCGCACTCTAGCAATGACTCCCTGGAGGTATTGAAGGACCCAAGCTGCACCGCTGTCCGATAATGCCGCGGGTGTTCCGAAATCTTCCAGGTCTGTGTTATCGACGGGTTCGTTGATGGGCTCAACGGTGTATGACTGGGGAAAGCCGGAGCCTTGGACATAAGCGATCACTGCTTCAATTGCTTCGTAAGAGTAGGCCAACGCTGTCGCATTGTTGAACCATCCATAGTGACCGGTGGCCTCGCCAAAAGCCATGCCATTCACGCCTCCAGGCAGACTGTGTACATCAATGATGACGTGCATATCATACTTGGTAATAGCGTAGGTAGCAATAGTCCGGAGGAAGGAAACCTGGTTACCCGAGTAGAGCTGGGAGCCGGGGACCTTGACCCATGCTGCGTACGTAGTTGGAATTCGAAGAATAGTAACACCCGCTGCTGCAAGTATGTCGATATCTGAGGGCGTGATGAAAGTAGCGTAGCGTCTCTCGAGGACAGGGCCGCATTGGCTGCCAAGGTGCACGCAAAGACCCCATTCGTCTGTTGCGTTGCCACCATATTCAGCCCAGAACGCTGTGTCAATGGTGGATTCTTGTTCTAGCCAGCCTCCAAGATTGACACCGGAAGCTTTAAATGTGGTCCAGTTCACATAGCTTGATGTGGGAACAGCTGATGCGACTTGCAGTATCAAAGCGATGAAGACAGTGATCTTGATTGAGAACATTATTGCAACTGGCTCTTTTCGACTTTAATTGGAAAGACGTCTTTGGAGGTAGAATTTCTGTTTTTTTGGAGAGACTCTGCATTACCTCACGAAGGTCTTGAGAGATAATTTATATGCGATCGAGTATACGGGAAGAGCTATTGCCACCGGAAAAACAAGTGGTAAAAATCAAAGGTCCGGAGCAGAGTTCGTTTTCAATCCTTAAATTCAATGCAGTATAACGATATCCTTGCTCTCCGCTTTCAGAGACAGACCTATGATTTGGTGATTGTGGTGAACTCCTAGGGAGGCCCGACTTTCTCTTCCCCTGCAGGCACAACTTCCCTTTGCGGGGCCCCACACCTGGATCTTGTCCCCGCAATCTCCTCATTCCATTTTCTTCCCCTGCACCCCGCTTACCGTCTCCAGATAGCATCAGCTTAGAATCCGCACCTATCGTATCTCAGGTTTCTATTAGAAGTGTCTCAGGAAGGAACTTCCCAGGAACATGTTTCTGAGGTCCACCAATCAATTGCTTATACTGCACGCAGCTCCTTCCCACATGACTCCCGACAAAGTGGTAGATCAACGCTGGTGACGAGGGGTTACTTCTGATATTGCGTAATGAACATACATGCTTGCACGTCTCTTATCGACTTCCTCATCTATTTGAGAGGGGATGGGGACGTAGTAACTGGCCTCTATTATTGAACCTGGCTGGCAGTCCAGCTTATTTCCTTCCCTCATTCCTCGTCATCTTCTTTTACCCTCAAGAACAATATAGCAAGTCAACTCATGTCTAACGGTTTCGCAAGGCTGCCTTACTCTTGAGTCCGGCTTCGAGCATTGCTGTCCCGTACCTGCATTTCTGAATAGTCTCGTTAGCAGATGCCAGCAATCTAAGACAGCTACGATCGGCAAAGGGATGTTCTTCAATCTTCGGGCTAATTGACACCGAAATTCTTTTCGCGGTTGTCGGTTTCCGATGCAAGCTGCAAGATTGATGTGTTTCCTGAATCCTGAACCTTCGTCCCTGCAATATTGTAACCACTCGGATGAAGTGGAGGCGGCCGCTTCCGTAAGCGAGGGGAATAGGAGGTTTCCGAATGCTTGATTTAATCGCGAGCTGGTGTACATTGCTACATATTCGCCCGAAGTACCCCTCGATTTCGCAAAGAAATGCACCGACGGTGAATAGAAATGGAATTTCTGAGGAGGCAGATGTTCTTGCGAAAAGGGGATGTGCGCTTCCAGCGGATGTACGAAGTAGCATCATCAGTTACTGCTCGCCAATGGCTCAACTACCCCACCTCGGATCACTTTCCGGCGGGTGCCACTGAGGTATCTACAGAGTAAAAACTGAAATTCGCTATCTTCAGCTTCAGCTTCATAGTCTCTTCCATTAGGATTTCTATTTTTTTTTTCAATCGCTCTGTTAAATATTTCTTATAATAATTTCACCTTCAAATTCTTGTCGAGACGCTTCGCTTTCTCTTGTTACGTGGAAAGGACCACTTGGAGACCAAGTCAAATTGAGCAAGCGACTTCTGAAAAACTGCTACTGGTATAAGTGTAAATGATAAAGTCTCATACCAAACACGCCGCATCTATACCATATACTTTCCCTCCCAGAATACAACCTTAATTGTCCGCTTTCCTACGCCTCAATTTTTTTGATTTTGCCAAAGTTAGAAATGCTCTTCCACTCTCACAGAGATATTGGTTAGTGGCCAGCTCTGTGCTGCTGGCACGGGACACACCAAATCTGTAGTTGATTCTGTGTCTGGGCCTATTCCACGTGTTATGCTCACAGCAAAATCAGGCTTGCCATCCTCCGTGTTGTCGAGATGATGTGAGGTTATGTGGAAGGCGTGAGGGCGGCGGGCATATGCATAGTTGGATGCGGATGAACCAGCACTCGTAGACCGGGCACGGCCGCACAGAATACGGTACAGGGGTTTCAATGGTGCAACGCAGGCGCAGAACAAGCCGGTAGAGCTTTCTACCGCAGACCAGGTTGTGATATCGCTTCCATCCCCTAAATTTTGCACACATCCTTAATAAGATATTCCCCAAGAGCAGCACTAAGAGGAAGGAGACAAGGGAAAAGAGTGCAATAGGGTTAGATGAACGAAAGGTCATTGACTGACAGGTTTGATCGCTGCTGGACTGGAATTGTGTAACGCGGGCTACACGCACCATGGCGGCGACAATAGCAAGCAAGCTGAAGGATACAACGACCAGAAGACCGATCTTCTGGCGATGCCGTATCCTCAATGATACTGAAACGGAGTGAGCTATATCCACTACCGTTCGATGGGCCGCACAACTTACAGATGCGGGGAATGATGAACACCAAGAGCAACACGTCAACGAGAATATTGCAAATACCAGTGGCCCAAAGAGTTCCAAGGTAGCTGCTACATGTCGGCGATGTCTCGTTCTGCCAAGCATCACTGATGGGATGGCACTGAAAGGTGCTCGTGAAGAGAAACACAGTGGTATAGCAACCGATGAATGCGAGAAGGCTGTACATGGCATATTTATCTTTCTTCTTGCTGTTGAAAATGCGAAGAAATAAAGTACAGATGGCGATTTTAGTTGTACCTAGAACGAGCTGGTACACGAGGCGAACAAAGTAGCCTATCAGGAGTGTAGTTTTGTAATCTTGAAGCGTGGTGGTGGATCGGTGGTGTCCAGCGCCATATCGTGTTAGAACACAGTTCAGAGTCGTGAGAAGGATCTCAAATATCTGTTGGGAAGAGCTTAATGGTTTGCTTAATCAAACAGAGGGGTTGAGATAGTCTGCGTACCCAAGATATTAGAATCCATGAATCGTCGGTCCCCCAGTTATGGGTCACAAGGCCTCGAGTCGCAAATCGAGCCAGGACTGTCACTGATGCGATTGCGAATGGAACTAAGCTCCCAACTAAGATTTGTGCAACTCGGGACTCGGCGAAATAGCTTGTGTCCTAAACTGCTTTCAATCCCAAACTTGATCGATGCCCGGACATCACTCACCTGTAGTTGCTTTATTAGCGGGTGTTGACTTTGAGCTGATCACAAAGTTCTCTTAGGCATGTGTGAAGGAGCAAGAAAACGGAATCTACATACCTTTGAGCCACTCATGGTGAATTGTACAGGAATGTGTGTTCCCTCTCTTCCTTCAAGGAAAGCAAGAAAACAGTAGAATCCAGGAAGGAACAAGAAGCACAAAGCTTCCCCTGTTTCCTGGTTTCTATCCAGTTATGTCTCCTTCCCCTTCCAAATTTCCAGTTCCCAAAAACACGGGGTACGTCAAGGATGCAGGGACAACACCCCGGAATGTGGGGTTCCGTCTCCAGCATCCGGGGAACAGTGGGCCATCTTCCAGCCTTGGTGACCCCCTGTTGTCCAATCGTAGAAGCCCTTGCTTCCTTATGCGGGGGCAGGATCCCCCATTTTGTCAAATCTATTGTCAAGATCCGTGCTGATGTAATCCTGGTAGATACTTCTTTAATAGCAATATGAAGTTGGGCTGGTACGCTCTAAATGTATCAAACGGAACTTGCATTTGATCAGGTCACATGAAGTATGTTATGTTTCTTGGAAATGCTCTCCTTTACTCGCCCTTTAGATTGTTTGAAAAGATTTTAAGCATATACCGAATTGTAGGAGTCATCATTTATTATAAGCTGCGTTTACTATCGACAAGCAGAGCACGTTACTATCTAACCGTTTCACCAAGAGTCCAGAGGTGAAATACGTTCTCTTCTCAACTACCACACCACGGCCGGACCTTGAGGATCAATCAAGTCTTGAATCTCACACTTGATTCTCCTATACCAGCCACAACGTCTTCTGTCTAGCCCACGGCCCAAAGAAATAAAGTGGTACAGCCAGAACTAGAACAGCCCATTGTATTGCCGCCATATCCCAAAACATCTTGACGAGGCCCACCTTTGCAAGCCAGTCGGGCGTACTAAGCGTGAGGCCGAATGCCACCGCATTCTTCCCCGCATTGATAAGCACGAGAGCTTCGGAGCCAGTTGCTGGCCAGCCATCGACAACAACGGAGAGAACGACGGAGGGCACGAAAGCCAGTGCGGAGACTTGCATGGCGTAGCCGGCTGCTGCTGCATATGCGCTACCACCATGGGCCAAAGTGTATGCGAAGACGAGGAGACCGGCTGGTGCAATGGCAAAGGGCATGATTAAGGCTGGCATACGGTATTCAGGTACGTGGACCTCTGCGTGAGATCTTCGGCCGAAAAAGCGCGAGAGGTAGTCGGTAAATGGTCCTGCAATTGGGTATGCGATAACGATGCCGATGAATGATGAGAGAGCGAACAGCCCAATTCCTGAAGAGGTGAAGAGGTATGGAGGAGGGGAGAGAAGTTGTGGAGCGACCGTGGCAATCATTACGGCGCTAGCTCATGTTAGTATTGAATAATAATGGTTGTCAGGAAAAGGAAGTAAAAATAAACTTGAGGATGATGTACTAACCCTCCAAGAAAGACACCGTAGGAGATGGTAGCGAAAAGTACTTGCGGAACCAGCAAGAATCGGAAAGGGAGTGAGAATTGTCGAGGCCATCCCAGAAGTCCTCTCGTTTCTGTACCACGGTTTCGGAAATTGACGAGATCTCTCCAGTAGGTGCCGGCGTATGGCGAATTCAAAGGGAGCTCGGTGGATTCTGCTTGGCCGCTTGCATCTTTGTTGTTTTCTTCGATCGTTTGGACCGCTTCCTTATCGGCTTCTTGTGCGGTTTCCCCTTTGTAAAGAACACGACGATAGTTCGTCTCGGGGAAGAACAACAACATGAGGACAAGGTTCACCCCAGCGAGGATGGCGCACAAGATAAAGAGCCTAAATAATCACCTTAGTATTGAAAGTTCTCGAGTTGGGATTCCCAAAAGATATGTAAGCTTCCATGACGCGCGTGCTCCCTGAAATCTCATACAAAAAGAACAATTTAATGTGTAAATAAGCTTACCATCTCCAACCCTTTGCGCCGATCAGAAATCCAGCAATCATGGGCCCAATTTGAGAACCCCCAGAAAGACAGAGAGAAAATATAGCCATTGCTGTGGCGAAATAACGTTCCATGTAGAGATCTGTAGTATGGATGAGAAACATAATCTCTCCCAACACTTCGAAGTTCCAGAAAACTCACCTGCGACTATCGCTGGGCCAAGGGAGTCGATACTACCACCAGCAAAGCAGGCTACAACCCGTGAAGCCACAAGGCTGTTAAAGGTCGTGGCTTTGATGCTCCAGATGGTGCATGCCAAGAAAACAACGAGAGCGACTATAATCGTTGGGCGTTTCCCGAAGCAAACCGCAGTCGGGGTCCAGAAGACGTTTCCCACGCCTAAGGCCAAGACCGGATATGATATTGTGTTGACTAACTGGGCATTGCCGACATAGAACTCCACGGCCAGCTCACCGAAGCCCGTTGTGATGCCCGCTGTGTACATGTTCGCAAGGAAAACCATGAGGCAGATGTTCGCAAGAGCTAAGTGTCTAATGTATGCTGGCCAGAACTGGTGCAACACAAGCTGTATCAGTCAAAGAATGCGGGTGGGTTCCGGAGCTGCCCACCTTTGGATCACCAGCTGTGCACTGGGAGAATGAATTTTGCGGTGCCATGATGAAGGCAAATACGAGCTTCAACACAGTCACAGCGGCGTTCTTGGCCAAGTTTGTATGGTGGAAAGCCAAGTGCAGCAAGCAAAATGGTCACAACCTTAGAGTGTAGATCGGTGTAGAGTGACCGAAGAGGGAACAACTCAGAGAGTAGCAAGCGCGGGATAGTCGAAGAGGTGTCGGTGAAAGAATCCTTGATTGGAAAGTGCGCCATAATAGTATTTGAACGGCCGATCATATCAGTCCGCAAAATGAGAAGATGCCACCCCTTCCGCTGTTGCTGGCTGGGGCGAACCCGGGGGCGGGGTCCGGAAACCTGGGGGGCTAAACGTGTAGAATGTTTCATCTTACATTGTCAATTCTCTATAGAATCATAGATATGCAGCGAACTGGAGGTCGAAAGCGGTTGAGCTTGTGTTGCTGCTTAGGTCATCCCGGTGGCTGCTGCAGCGTGGCCCGCTCCCGCCGGGAAGTGGCTGTACCCTGTCCTCGAAGGGCTGCTGTTTGGCCAGATCACCATTCCACTATTCCCAAGGTTGCTCAGGATAGACCGAGGGAATCGGGTTAACAGATCAATTAGGCAAAACTTGCGGGAAAGGATCGGCTCTGTGTCAAGTGTTCAGATCGTTCGTGCCCCTTTACCCCTTTCCTGATGACTAACTACGCTCACTTCGCTTCAACGCCAACCGAAATATGGGCGTCTTCCCCGCCTCCTCCTCCACCTCCGCCTCCACCTCCACAACTTCCACTGCCCCATATCAATCATTTTTTATTCGACCACCCGGGTTCACAGCTCACCTGTGCGCTTTCAGTAGGCCCGTACCGAGTCCCAACGTCTCTCGAATGCTGATGGTAATGGACCTAATTCTTGATGCTATATGACAACGTCTGACTCTTTAGCTGGATCAAACTCAATCATGGCCGGATCAGTGGCTCTCGCCGCGGATGGTGAGGCTGGGGGTAATGAAGCTGAGGCCGAGCTCAGTCGCAAGCGGCCACGACCGCTTTCTGGGCTGCCACCAGCACCAGCAGCAGACACACACCAATGTCGCATCTGCAAGCGCTCATACGAGCGTGCGGACCGGCTCAGCCGCCACCTCAAGACGCACGAGAATGCTCGGCGGTACCGCTGTCAGCAGTGCCCGAAGACCTTCAACAGAGCGGACCTTCTCAAACGGCACGTGATGACGCATCGTTCTGCTTGTGGCGATGCGGGCTCGGGTCACGTCGGCGCTGGTTTTGGCTTTACTCGTGCAGACCGAGCAGGTCAAGCTTGTATTGCATGTGCAGCAGCGAAGGCTCGTTGCGAAGATCAGAAGCCATGTCGGCGATGCTACGCTAAAAAGATCACGTGTGAAGTCCCAAGGCATACAGCAAACCGCGCTCGAGGCCAACAGCAGTCAAGCACCAGAAGGTCTCAAGGTAGCTCTCCTGATCCTAAGAGTCCCAGTCATAACCCGAGTCGTACGGCACTGCAACAGTTTGCGAGTAGTACATCGAGACCACAGCCACAGAAACAGCATCCGGTCAACCATGTCCCTCGTGCCTTACTCGACAGCCAATCGAGTGGGATGCGTACCGAGGCAACCCAATTCCGTTCAGACATTTCCGATAGTCAGACTGCAAGCCAAAATGTTGCCACGGATTATCAAGTGTCTCAGCCTGCATCGATAGAAGGTATGCTAGCTCAGATAGACATTTACGACGTTCATTCGCAACCGATGTCTAGCGACCAACTACTTTTAGACAACATCATGAACGAAATCCTCTTCATGTCCAATACAACCGATTTCAACAACCAAGACCTAGACATCAACTTCCTGGATTTCGTCTTCCAGGAAGAACAATTGGACACGTTTCCCGCTCCGTCCATAGAAACTACCGCAGCTCCGATCATCAAACTTCCGGCCCGACCTTCGGGGTACACTCGCAATATCCGTGCCGGCCATGCTGCCTTTACACGCTCAACGTGGCTGTTCAAGCCAGAACAGCGAGATTGCGTCCTTCGTGATGGCGAAGACCTGACATTGGACGAGGACAGCATCTACTCGGCGCTAACGCCAAAATCTACAGGGTTGACACCTAACGTCCCAAGTTGCGGTATGCCCACGATTGCACCTGCAATGCGGGATAGAATGTATTATTTGGTGTCGACGATGAATCGGTATACTAGCCGCATACCTGATTTTCCTTCCATCGATGTTATCAATCAAATAGTGGAAGCTTTTTTTGTCAGGCAAAGTTATCAAGTTGATAATTGGATTCACGTACCAAGTATGGGAGAGTCAGATGTTATTCCAGAGTTGGCTTTAGCATTAGTCATTGCAGGTTCGACCGTTACGTCAGTGCCTGCAATCTGGAAGATGGGTCTTGTGCTCCAGGATGTTGTTCGGGTGAAGCTTGGAGAGCTCGTAAGATTTTCAGACCCGAATTTTGAACAGTACTAATCCCCCAATTGCAGTGGGATCGAGAAAATATGGCTACGCGCAAACTGCAGCCTTTGCAAGCATGGATGCTTTCTTTAGATGCCGGACTATGGAGTGGATTTCAAAGGCAAATGGAGGTCACAGAGAGCTTTGGCCAGACTTTGATTACGGTATGTCTTGTCATTAGTCCATGAAACTCGCATAACGTAATGAATTTACACAACAACGCTCAAGGCTCACAAATAGCAGATGATGCGTCGTGGCGGAATGCTTGGGGCAGCTCCTGACACACAAGCTCTCATCCCTCACGAATCCGACACGGGACAGATTCTTGAAGCAAAGTGGAAGAAGTGGGTACAACGAGAATCATTTAAAAGGTTGGTTGATTTTTACTCGATGAGATTATCTTCACTGATAATAAGAAAGGCTTTCGATTCATCTGTTTCTGCATGATACCCGAGCATCAATCGCTCTTCAGAAATATCCCCTAATGTCAATTATGGAAATCTCATTCTCGCTACCAGCCTCCCAAAACATTTTCCTTGCTGGCTCAGCCGCGGAATGGAAGTCCTACTTTCCTCAACACCGCGTCCCTCTCACACGACCCTCGCTTCAACTACTCGATGTCATGCACGACATAACCGTTTTGGACAACCTCCACTCGGAGGTTGACGTCAATCTCTGCTACATGGCCGCAATCCACGGATTCTGGTGTCAGATATGGGGCTTCCGTGAATCCTGGAAATTCCACGCCAGAGGCGGCAGCAAGGACTCGGTGCATCGTCTGTGGCTCGTCACACAGCAGCGCGAGCTCTACCACCAAGTCAAGACCTTCGAAGAGAATTTGCTCCACATGCAAGTCTGGCGATCGGAGCTAGTTCTTGTTGTCGAACTGCTCCTCATGATTATACACGTCTCGCTTGAAGAACTTCAACGCTTTGCTGGCAAGAACGGCGAAGCAGCAGCAGCACAAGCCTCTACGAGTCTAGAAGAGTGGTCTGGCACCGAACAAGCTAGAAGAGCGATTTGGCATGCAGGGCAAGTACTGCGCTGGGCAGCACTGATGCCTCCCGCCGAAATGCGGGATTTCTATGCCATAGCTGTGTATTTCGCCAGCCTTGCTATCTGGGCTTACGGGCACCTGACAACTTCTAAAGACACTCCCAACAGCAGCCCAAAGATCCAAGACGACGATGCCTCTTTTCTGAAATTAGATGCTCGTTTCAATGGCAACTTTATCGTTATTAACAGCGAGGAGAGCTCCAGCTTCCGCTCCTTCATCGCTGGCCGTCAGATAACTCCCGTCCTGGCAACGGCAGCAGGAAATCACAACGACACTTTCATAAGCCTGGATGATCCCAACTCGGTGCTTCAGATGGCTCGGAGCTTGTACCGCGGGAACTTTCCAATCGAAGATGAGCCCATGCCGCCCTTGGTTGAAAACATGGGGAATCTAATGAGAGATCTGTGTGGTGCATCTGGGAGTAGGTTTTCGAGGCGTGGGAGCCCAGTAGGACGGGACACTACACATGAGGGATCCCATTCGCCGGATGGTGTAGACGTTAATATTTTGTCGTCTGGCTGATTTACACAGCACTGTGGCTGGACTATGTATCAAGAAAGACAAAAAATACTTTTGAACTAGAATCTTGCTGTCAAAGTATGCAAATTGAAGTTTAAAGGAGAGATGAGAGGAAATTGCGGGGTAGGTGATTTCTAGGTATTCTTTGCTATGCCTGTACCAGATTAACTCATAACACTTCCTCGCTGAAGAGTTATATGACGTGATCCTATATTCCCCAACACTTGAGTTTTAAATCACCCACCTCCGACTATCTTCCCCTCGTGTCCTAAGTCTTTGTGAACGCGCACCATTCCAACGTTTCAATAAATTTATGCAAATTACAATCATGTTACCTGTGGGGTACAAGTGAGTAGGTACTTGATGCACACAATAGAAAAGCGTCCATAACGGCCCGTAACCCGTCAAAAACCAAGCCTACTGCCTTGTGTCCAGTAAGTAATTATACCAACAACCACCAAGGGAATCCCAATGCCAGTACAAACGCCGAGAGCAATTTTATTGGATATGCTTAAACCTCCGCCACCAGGCGTTCCATTTGGACTAGCTGTGTTATCTGTTATAGTTTCAGTAGGACTATAGCTCTTTGTTCCATCCTATCCTAGCCGCCACCAGAGCGCCAACAACCCAATAAAGATCGGCGGAATCCCAACGCCCAGAGCGATTTTATCGGATCGGTTTAAGCCCCCGCCACCAGACGTCCCATTTGGAGGAGCCGTGTTATATGTTATAGTTTCAGTAGAACTATAGATATTTATACGCCAGTCCGCACCACAGATCTCCTGTGGATTGCCGGCACAGGTCATGCTACAGTCATCCGAAGAAGCACTAACTGGTTCATTTACCAGAGTGTTCCCACAGTAACAATTGGCTGCAGCTGTACTAGATCCCGGAAGAATTCGGAGTGTAGTATCCTTCCAGCAGCCTAAATTAGAATAGCCTGTTAGAGATGCTGCAGTCGGCACAAGACTGTAAATATTGATCCGCCACTTTGCACCACAAATCTCCTGTGAATTGGCAGTACAAGCATCGCTACAGTCATCTGAAGAAGCACTAGCTGGTTGATTAGCTAGAGTGTTCCCACAGTAACAATGGTTTGCAGCTTCAACGCCGAATATTGTGTAAGAGTTTTGAGAACAACTAGTTAAGTTAAGTTAGTGACTGTTAAAAATAAAGTAGTACCTAACTTACAAGCTCTGACAATATTCTACATCTATATCGCTTCCACCTGCACTAGACCCAGAAAGAATTCGGGTACTAGCATCACTCCAGCAACCAAGATTATTGTAACTGATGATGGATGCAGTGGTTGGGCAGGGTGAATAGCTATTATAGCTCCCACGCTGGACCAGCCCAGGCGCTGTAGGCTGGCTTGCGAACGGGACTGGACGTTTTCGCATTATCATGCTAGGAGATGCTTGCACAGTGAGGCTATAGGCAACCATCAATGATAGCGCCCGAGTCAGGCAATACGTTGGGATAAGCATTTCAGCTCCGCAATAGTGCAGTTCACTTTGACTTCAAAACGGTAGAAACTGAAGATCAGAAGTGAATAGAAGGAGCTATGGTTGAATATGGCATAGAGAGGAAGAATCCAGATTCCGAGCCTTGCTGCTATCTAAATGCGCTTTTAGATGTCCCTTTCAATTTTGGAAGGGTTGGTTGTAGCGGAAGGCTCCGCACCTTCTTGCAACCATCCTCATAACACTCGCCAATCAGGGGTAGTATTTACACTGTCGCCGTCCGCGATTGGCCGCCCTATCATGATATGGCGCTTTGGTGCGACTCCGGAAAGCTCTTTCCGTAGGCGAATATAAGGCGGGCTACTTCGTATCTCGTAAATCTGTACAACCGCAACCACAACCCCAATCTAGAAAGGCCACCCGTCGCAGTCAGGTCGGGGTCGGAACTACGTCGCGTGCCCGATCTAGGTGTGAATCACATGCCTTTAGCATAGCGGTATTCTAAGCCACCAGAATGAACCACTCAAGCAGACAGGTTCATGAGGCAACCTTGTTTTGAGAAAGCCGCTGCAATGCCAACAAATTATAACGTGGAGCCAAACCGGCGTGCATCTACAAGGAGGCATAGTTCATGTATGTCCGAGGAGACATAGTTTCGTGCATCTCCGAGGAGCCATTGTTTCTTATTACACATCTCATAGGAGGAGCTCCGCCTTGCTATTCCCTCATCCGGTGAGACATGGTCCATGCTAGCAAGGGGGGTGTAGCTGCACGCAAGCCTCCTCTCCTTGAGAGTAGGAGTAGGAAAAGGAGGTGAGGCTTGCGTGCAGCAACACTCCCCTTGATAGCGTGGACCATGTCTCACCGGACGAGGGGATAGGTTACCAGCTATTGTCCTTTCCAGGGGGAGAGGTGGGGGAGGTAAGGCGAAGGACTCGTTAGTTCACACGTGCCTCGAGACCTTGTAGAATTATGCAGAAATGCGTGGGGGGCCGGCGAGGAGCACGGAGAGAGAGCTCTGGGAGTCCAGGAGCGGCTGAGATGTGCAGCACGAAGCCCGCTCCACCGGCACCTACTGTGCCCCCCAAGAGCATTAACGGAAAGCTCCCGGGCCAATAGATCTGTGGTGAGGAGAATAAGTTTCTCGCTCGTCTTCTCAGGAGATCCATCGCCGAGGAGGTACGACAAGCGTCTGCTTTTCTCCAGAGTAGTTTGGGATCGATCACGCAGAGGTCTGGTTGAGAGTGTCCCCCGTTGACAATTGGAGCCTGCATTGTAACAGGTAAAATAGAGTCTTATTTTTCAGTCTAAAGAGAAGAAGAGAAGAGAGGGTTTCTCATCTAAAATATAGTGGTTCTAGTCAGTGCGGCTAGTGCGGTTCTAGGGGCAACGCGCAGAGGCAATGCTGGGGGGCGATCGCTTAAGGGGCAATGGCCAGGGGTGATGGCCAGAGACGATGCACGTGATACCCAATTGACACCCCTTTCTTCTACTATATATGAGCCGAGAATTTCTATTCTGGAGCAGCCATCTATCAGGCCGGGTTGAAGAAGCGCTACCGGCTGAGAGAATCGGATTGCAAGCCTAAGAGCTTGTAGACCGGGCAGTTTATGGGCTAGATCTGTATTGAGAACAGTCTTATGGATTTCTGAGATAAGAAGTTAGTTGGATGTCGGTACCAAGACTGTTCGAGGCTTTGGTGGATGGCCTTTGAGAGTTGGCAATACAAATAAGCAGTGAATATTAAAGCACTTGTCTATTTTATCCCAGTTCCATGACCATTTGTTCCTCCTTGTTGCAACTTTTCGGCACTTGGACCACTTCCCACCAGACAAGGTTTCTACACTCAAAAATTCGTTGTGTGATGCATTTTCAATTCTCCTCTCACTCATTATCATAATATCATTACCCTATAGTATTAAGCATGCTATCGAGGCCAATACACCAATGACCCAACCCATCCCCGATGTCATTACAACCCCAGCACTCTTCTTACTAGTAGTAGCTGCTGGTGCTCCAGAGCTCGTCACGCTGGGCGAAGTCCCGCCTGTACTTGTAGCCACCGAGCCAACCTGGTAGTACGGCGCCTGCTGCCAGAAGCCACAAGCTGAGACTGCCCCGGGGTCCTTGATCTGCGTTCCAAGCCCGGTGAGACCGATATTATTGGCCGTATCCTGCGAGCCGTATACCGTGAAGTCGTCATATCCGCTCGCGGTGGGCTTTCCTGTAATGGCGTAGTCCGTCAAGTATTTCTGGAATACTCCAGCCACGGTTGCATTGACAGCTAGTCCGTCGTCACTGCCGCTACTAGCTCCATTGAAGAATGTATAGGGGACATCTTCCCCGTGTAATCCTGGCGGTACGGAGAACACGTACAGGTAGCCTGGATTCAGATTTGAAGCAAGAGCTTCCGCGTTGCAAGTAACTATGAAGTTAGAAATTGCTAAAGCCGTGCGACCAATGGCGTTTGTGTAGCCATAAGTTCCATTATAAACGGGCGGGTAGAGAGTATTCGTGATGTAGGAGACATTTGCTGCGCTCGCAGTGGGAAAGAGCGCTTGGATTGCCGCTACAAATTCAGCCTGAGTCTGGACGTAAGGGGGTGTGAAAAGTAGGCCTTCGTCGGTGTTGTGCCCGACTGTGACGCTGACGTTGTGAAACTTCCCTTGGGAAAGCAACCTGGCAGGGAAATCGGGAACGTAGGCACCAGGGCTTGGGTCGACAACTGGCCCAAAGGTAAAGCCTCCGTAAGTAGACTCCCCTACGATGATTACATTGAGGTCGTAAAGCTGCTGGTAGGACAGTGCTCGTAGTTGCTGAGCAGTAGTTACCGTGGTATTTGTGAGTGTCGAAGCGTTCCCCACAACCTGAGAGAAAAATGCCTGTGACTGAGATGGAACGAAAGGCTGGAATGCAGGGCTTTGAGGAATGGCTTGCTGGAATGGCACAGTTCCGTTTCCGCCGTAAGAGGTGATGTGGTGCATGATCGACCCGGCTCCAGCAGATTCCCCAATAACCGTGACTCGACTAGGGTCTCCACCGAAGAGATGAATATTTGTTTGCACCCATTCGAGAGCTAGTCTTTGGTCCAAAAGTCCTGCGTTTGCGGTGACGTTGTCATTGCCAGAAAGCCATCCCTAAGGAGGTTAGCTTAAATCTCCGAAAGTGTCTAGACACATACAAAAAGACCCAGTCGGTAATTCAATGCCACGAATATCAGCCCTTCACCTCCATTTTCTAGACTCGTGGCAACCAGGCCGGCAGGATTACCACTGCCAGTCTTTTCTCCTCCCGTATACCCACCACCATAAATCCAGACAAGCACAGGAGCCGATTTGTTAGCATTGAAAATTGACGTCGGTGCAATGACGTCAAGAAACAGGCAGTCCTCAGAAGTTCGGGGATCCGGAGTAGGAATTGATGAAATATTGGTGACATAAGGAGAAACAGTGACTTTAGGAGGAGTTTCAAAGGCGGAGAGGTTTCCTCCAGTCAGGTAGGCAGCGAGAAATCCAGAAACAGTTGTATCCCATGCTATGAGAGAGTTAGTCGACTGCAATTGAAGAGGTGTGTAATGTACTGACATGGATTAGCTTGGGGGCATATTACACCTTGCTGCCCGTCGTTGACGGTAGTGTTTCTGCCTGTTGGTGCAAGAGGCGGCGCGAATCGAAGTTGGCCTACTGGGGGTTGTGCGTATCGAATGTTCGAAAAGTTGAAGTACGATCCGGAGGACTTATTTTAATGAGCTCGTAGCACATGCCAATGAATTTGGGACTTACATTCAGAGTTGCTTGCTGAATTGCATATCCGAGATCAACAGTGGGGAGTGAGACAGCTTCTGAGAACGCGCTGCACAAGAGTAGAACCGCAACAGCGCCAAACATGTTTATAGATGGACGGAGGAGCTTGAACAATGGAAGAAGAGACAGTAAAAGTAAATGGCAACCAACTAGCACTCTTTATAATATTTTTTAGAAATGGCACACGCAAGACGGTGACAGCGGCACAGAGAATTGACAAATCAACAACAGACTGTCCCATTGTTGGTCCTACCAATTTGGAATAGAGGCCCAAAATCATGGCATAATGCGGGGTTATTGATATGCCCCACCATAACCTCGTGCTCCAGATGTTGGTTGTGGTGTTTTGCTACCGAGGCTCGGGGCAAGGGCCCAAATGCGGGTGCTATTGCGAGGAGTAGTGATGATTTCAATATTGACACCTTAAAGCCCCGATGTTGGGAATAATGGCTGGCCGGCAACTCCGGGCGGTATTAAAAGGCCTTCTCGTCCCGTCCATGGGGTTTTTGATTTCACTTGTGCTTTCAAGTGAGTACCATCACCGCCGAGACGGGTCCAAGACGGGGTCCGCAAGGGTTTGCGTATTTACGAGTTCAGAAGATAGTTCGGTGGGGTGGACTCAGCCGCCCACCTGACGAGTAGCAGGCAGCCACTAACCGAGTCTATGGTTCTAGCGGGCTTCGCCCCCGCAATACTGACGTGTCTGGCTCGATCCGGCACCGGTCCCGAGGTCCTCCTCAGAGGCCTTCCAATTCCGGTCTAGGTGACATGATCTTGGGAGGCACGGAGTTATTGACATGCCGATTCGCTTTGTGCAAGGTCAAAAAGCACGAAATATGGCAGGTGGGCCATAATTTGAACAGAACTCGCTAGCAAGGATCATATAACCCTGTTCAAGATTGCCGACAAACCCGGAACATGCAGCTTTATTCTAGAAGATATTACGCACGAACCTCCAAATCAACTCTCGTTCAATTTTTCAACAGACATGTGTCTAGTCTATATCTTCGAAGATGCCCCCTATTTGTTTCCCTTTGCCACTTCTCTGCCCATTTTAGCGGCAGCTATACCAGCTTTCCTCCCATAGAGCCCCTGACGTAAGTCCATTCCCACTGGATAATTCTTCTGACACAAACCACTCATCATCTTTCTAGCACAAAAAAATTCAGGGAATGACTTCTCCTGTTAGACTAGATATGCCCCATTCGCGGACATGCAAGCCGTGTAATAGTAAGTTTCTCATGTTGATTGTGGAGTTAAGCTGAGTTAGATAGGCCAAGAACCAAACCCCTGTAATCAGGAATGTACCTTCCATCTATGCAAATGAAATTAATGGGTAGATATTATTGCAGTGGACCTCGTCGATCCAATAGATAAATCGTGATCTTAAAAAGTCTGCCACTCTTCGTAGCCTTATATGTTGAAGGCAATTGGCTTTTTATAGGCTCACCGGCCGCACGATTACGATAGTTCACATCTCGCTAAACCTTGAATGCAAGTAGTAAGAAAATAATATAGAGATACGAAAGTTTCGCAAGACAACTATCTGTATGAACAAACACGAGCGCTTATATCAGTTTAAAACTCTCTTCCACGTAATCACCTTTCATGAACTCGCCCATCATGATCCCTTCAACATAAGCCGGGCCAATAAATTGGTATCGACCATTATCCAGCGCGCGGATGATGGAAGGAGTGTGGGCACCAAAGAAAATGACGACGATGTCATCTTCGCGGGCCTCGTCTGGAGCATATCCAACAAGCCCAGTTGCCGCAGCAAAGTAACGGTAGTTTTCGGCCTTAGATATCAAATCCACGACAAGATGTGCGATGTCACCCGTGCTACGGAAGTCCTGTACCCACAAGTCCAAGTCTGCGAGACTCGTACCCTCGAGCAGATGGAGCCCTCTTCGAACCGATTCAGCACGATTATTGTCCATTGTATCACCACAGAGAATGATATTGAAGACTGGATCATAATCGAGAGATTCGTATACCGGGGTAGCTGTGACTGCTTGTCTCAGCTCACTTATCCAGTTGATAGCCCCTAGGTGATCGCCGAACATCTCAACCGGGTGGTTCACCAGATTCAACGTAGATATATCTAAATGATCTTTCCTTTCAGTAAGAGCCGTTATTAGCTCATCGGATGACTTATGCGCGTTGGTGAGGCATTCAGGCCAACTGAATCCCGTACGAGCAATAGTAGAAACTCTGCATCCTTTTATAGACATGACAGTTTTAGATAAGACACCACCTTCTATATCAAAGTTGACCGAGGATTGAGTTTCTCCTGCAGAGGCGAAATTCATCTCATCATCGAACGGGGTGCCGAATTCGGAGGTCCTGTCGATTACCCATGATGGCAGTTGAAAGTTATGCAATTTGGATAGGAAGCACGATAGCGAGAACATTTTACCGGAATGCAAAAATTCCATCATCGCTTGTGTGTAGACATCTGCACAAGTATAGTTGTAATTTGGTCGAAGCCTATTGCTGAGATCTCCCACTATCCCAAGAAGGCCATAGATTTTATCTCTCGGGTCCGTAGCCGCGAAACGGTTGAAATTGACATATAGCATCATCGCGAGGTCGAAAAGCAGTAAAGTCGCGTCTTTGATTAGGGGCTGCATTCGCAGCATCCACAACGACTGGATTGGAACATGGCTCTTGCCAACACTCCGCTGATAGTCCGTCATGTTCGTATTTCTGACCGGGTCTTTCTGCACGCTGACATGATAGAACCCGAAGAATGCCATAATAGCGGGACAAAATTGGGTGTCCGGAAGGCGACGATGACCGCAAGCAAACGTTACAGTCGAAGCCAACAACATCTCTTGCAAAACCCAGACCCGCGACCACCACGGTCGCTTTGTCAATGCCTCCAGCTCTACGGACGGGAATATACCTTGCCCTGACTCGCTAGATTGTCCTGAGATCTTGTCGAGGAATGATTTTATGCTCACGCCTCGATCATCCACCGGGTCGTCGACTTCCCAAATGCTAGGGTCTGACATTTTGCTGAATATCGTGTCATCGAAGTGGAAACGTTCAGCTTCCCTCCCAATCTCTGCTAGAGCATCTATCGCCTCGTCGCTCCCTTCACCAGCCGGGCCAAGCCACACGATCACCTGGCTGGCTGTTTTATAGATCTTTGCCATCAGTTGTACTTGCACGGACTTTTCGTCATTGTTGCCTTGGTCGATACATATTGCATCTGCCCACAAAGTGAATACCAGATCCTTGTCTCTCAAATGACGTAGAGCTGAGGCAAGATTCGCTCCCACTGTGGTGCCGAAGACGTCTGTCGTGTGATTATTCGAGAAGTGGCCTGAAAGTTCATATTCTACCTCGATGTCTTCTCTATCGGTAGGATCCCCCCAAGCGTAGGAGAGCGCATGGTACTCGGCGTCTTTGATGGTAGAATGTCTGACGCGGCAACGCAACGGTGATCCTTGTTCAAGAGATGGCAGCAGATCGAGGAGCCTGATCTCTTCGCGTGAATTATCAAGTGGGCGACACACGATCGACATTGTGCTTGAATTCGTGATTGATCTAAAGGAAGACTCAGGGAGTAGCGATGTACTTCAGAATTGTCTTCACGATTGAGCTTTTGATTGATTTGAGACTATGACGTGGGCTGAGCTGAGGTGGCTTGGGCACATGATGCACTGACGAACCAAGGATTCGCTGAAAAAAATGTCAGCCTTCTATATTGATAGGCGTATTCAATGCCAACACGAAAAATCCACATACTCTTTTTGAATAATACTCTGGATCCACTTACGCCAATTGTACGAGCCCCTTCCCTTTTTGATAGAGACGCTAGTATCATGCCTAAGTGTACTAACACCCAGTAGTGGTCAACGTGCTGCTACTCTATTCCCTGGTCCTAAAACTTCGGGCAAAGGAGCAGCCACCTCCTACCAGCCTGTAACGATATGATACTGCGCAGTATTATTAGGTGCTATCTTCCTTTCGTAGTGTAACGGTTCTCGCCGGCACGGCGCGTGTCAGATGACCCGCCAAGCGCTCTGCCAGTCGAAAGGAATTCGGTTGAGCTAGGTTTACTGATCCTTGAAGGCTTAGCTGTTAGCGGGTTCTTGCTGGAGAGCTGTGAGGGCTGTTTTTGTTTCGGCCGCTCTGTTCCTGCGTCTTAAATGCAAGTTTTAGACCATCTTAATACACAATTTGTGTGGGAGCTCGGTGCAAACTACTGGGCTGCTTCTATAAGCTTTTTGGTGAGGATGGGTGGATCTTTTTGAGACTTCAACAGTCTATTCTCTAGTTTCCCCGCTTGCCATCTTGTCCTCTCGTTGCCGCCGTTTCAGTGCGATCTTCTCAGCTTCCTTCTCTGCTCCTTGATAGGTCCTTCCGTGGAGATGCTTTGAGCACACCTCTTTTCCTTCATTCGGGTAGTATAGCCAAGTCGCCCACTTTGCGAACTGCAATAGGCCGTTAGTGATTTGGAATATAGGCAACTCCCGCAAATCCTTGTGCGAAAAGCGAAGAGGAAATTGGTACATTACTCACAAGTCCTTCTTTCATCTGCGTTCTGGCACGTTGACCGATCTTGTCCTCGATAAAATCTCCACGCAACATTGCCAAGCGCGAGGGGAAGACCCTGGCAAGGTAGTGCTCAGTACATGCGATATGTGGCTTATCATGCCAAAAGAAGAGCGGTGTGAGTGGGATCTTCACATCTGGTTGCCCTTTCGGACTATAGTCACACTTCAATTCTGATGTCAGCTTCCTCAAAGCCGGGAATCTGATCACTTCTGCAGATACAGCGTACTTGAGCATGCGTACTGCAGGTAGACAGACGTACTTGACGGGAGCGTCTGGGTCAGACTCCGAAGTTTGCATGATTTGTAAGAGTGGTTCAATGGGAACTGAAGAGGTCAAGATCCAGTCATGTTGTTGAACCCAGACGTACGGAGTCGAACACAATCGAAGTGCGGCACGAACAGCTAGACCGAAGCCGAGACGTCGAGAGGGTTCGATGAATGACACGAACGTATTACGCGATTGCGATATTGTGTAGCTAACGACATTCTGGTCGTCAAATGGGCTGCCGTACTCCGCGTGTGCTTGTGTTTGAGTGAAGTGAACGGCCTGGTTGTCTGGATAGTATTGCTTGATGATGAATGTCTTGACGTTTTCCTTGTAAAGACTGAAGTTTTCAGCTTGCTCGGCTGTGACACAACCCTTCTTCAGACGAGGCTCGGACACAACTCTATCATAGCCATCAAACACCACGATCGCTCTGCAGCCGACCAGGCTTGGGCAGTGGCGGCGATAGGACTCCAACACAGAGGATATGAGCTCGGTTGAGGGCGCTGACGGAGTGACTGAGGTTGTTATGATGATTGTCAAGAGACCCTTCGCCGTTGATAGGTCAGCCATGCTGATAAGCATAAGTTCATTCAAATTCTAAGCAATAATGGTCGAAGATAGAGCCGAAGGTTTCCCACTTCAAGGTGACAATCGTAAGGAGCTCGCACATCCGAGATCGCAATATCCACTCATTACTTCGGTTCCGAAGTACGGCAAACTTAATCTTGCTAATCAGTCGAGGATCAAACGCTGGGAGAACGATATGAGTTGACCTTCTTTTGCAGGAGAGAAAGGTGGTATTACGATGATGTATTCATTTCTATGGTGGTGAGGAAGCTTAGAAGCTGAGGTTGTCGAAATTTTAAGGTTGCCTAGCCGACCATAAGCGAGACACTAGTCTTGGCTTAAGATGCCCCTGATATCACGGTTCAGCATAAAAATACTTGCCACAGGGAGAAAAAAGCCATTTCGGCTATCATTAATGGAATGGTTGCAGATGAATAATTTTCGAGGTTTGAGGCAAGGAAAAGTACGGTAGTTGAGGTACAAATTCTGCGGAGTCCAAAAGAGTCAAACTACGGTAGAGTCTGTTATCCCTCCGTGGTTAAAACCCATAGGTAACCATGTTCTTGTTTCCAAATTGTTCGATTTTCCTATGGGCACACAGTATGTTATGTGGAAGAGGCTGAGAAGGGAAATATACATATGATTCTAAGTCTGCGAATACAAAGATACCCCGGCGAAGGTAGTTCAATTAGTAGCTAACATAAGCTCTCAGTGACCATGATTTTTACCTGAGGAGATCTATATATCGAAGCTGTTATTATCCACCATTCTATCCCTTTGTACCTAGAAAATTTCATGGTTGCCTTTCAGATGGGCATCACGCGTCTAAATAATGATTATTATTTACTGTACAGTACAACCTCGCTTGACAAGTATTTACTACGATTGGCAGGAGTGTAATCACTTGAAATCCCTTCTTCTGTACTCTTACCAAAAAATAAAATCCATTTACACTGGAAAATTTACAAATTTTGCACCAAGTTTCTCAACTTTGCTGCTAAATTCTGTGCTTGTAAGATAAGTACTTAAGGCAATGCTGGAGTTGACCTTCCTTCCGACTGTCTTCCTCCATCAACCTCAAAGGTATTGCACACCACGTCATCTCTAACTTCAGTTCTTTCAACTGAGTCATCACAACAACTGCGTCTTTGAGCACTAGTCATTTGACATCTAGCGCACTTCGTCCCTTCATGTTCCTGTAAACAAAGTCCATACGCCATTCACTCCACGGTCCACCTTCCAAAATGCTATCATCCATCAGATCCACTTTCGGACGCAAGAAAAATGTTGCTGTGCTCCGCTTCTTGCACCCGAAGCCAGCAAATCTCAACCATTCAGCCCAAATTTATACAGCTCTACGTTCTGTTCCGAAAGCAACGACATCACGTTCTTTCTCAACAATGCAGACCCGCCTGTTCACTGTGTCGGGCACCATTGAGCATACGGCAATCAATAATTCAACTTTATCTGCCCTTAAGAACTTCCCTACTTCCAATAAGTGAGTGTTCCTCGCTCTCATATCATGCGGTACTCTGAGCTCATTTCTCTAGGAAATCTAGCACTGAAATGATGGATATTTACGTCGGTCCTCACTCACAACACTTTCGAGTTCACAAGAAAGTGCTCTGCCGACGCATTCCATATTTCAATAATACAATAGAGAACTCGATAGAATTCCCCGATGAGGGTCCAGAAAGCTTCTATGCTTTGCTGCTGTGGGTCTACACAGAGAAGCTACCTGTTGTGAGCAAATCCGAAAAGGTGAAGGTCCAATCACCTTGGAATTTGCTTAAGGTTTACTCTTTGGCACAAAAGCTCGCCTCACCGGAGCTGATCAGCTACGTCACGAGTCAGTGGATCGAGCAGGCGCGAGGCCAGTCTAACGCCCAATGCCCCAACTTCGAACTCCTGGATGAGATCTATTCAACACTACCTGCAGAGTCACGGCCTCATGAGTACATCTCCTGGGTTTTCTACTCACTTAGCAGACTAAATTCTGAGAATGGACTTGCGGTTGGAGAGGTGTGGAAGCTGATGAAGAAGCATCCGGACCTGAAGGCGGATTTGGTGCAGTATATTGAGAAGGAGAAAGCTTGGTATGAGAGAGAGAAGTTGCGCGCTAGCCAAATCCAGGAGATTAAGAAGACAGATAAAGCAACTGGGAAGGACGAAGAAGACGAGCACGATAGCGGGATTGACCATAGGTCTTGTACTGAGGCTTTTGCTGGTTGATTCATAGAAGAATTGTTGTTTGATTATTGGATAAGGCAAGACAGGATTGATTGGGAGATTACGAAGCGAGCATCAGCTTTGGGAAGAAGTTATCTTTGCAAAGTGGTTCTGTAATTTTGATATACGCTGCTGGCCACTGCACTTGGCAGTACTGCCCCTGTGAATTCCAAATTTTGGCATGCAACGCTTCGTTTTGAATATGTTCATCGTGTGATCATTGTGCCTGCCCTAATTTTCCTTACAAAAAGTATCTCCCAGGTAACGAGTTTTTCCATGTCGATCTAGGTAGGATCTTTCCGAAGAATAGAGCCAGTCAAACCGTGTTTGTGTATTGCCATTTGACTGAACATGATGTTTCGTGATGGACGAAAATGAGACACTAAGTGTCTGATGCCCCCGAAAAAGTCTGAGGGTCTTCAATTAAAAAGTCCATCTATTGGGTATTTGAGAAAAGCAAGTAGAGACAACCTTCGTAGGCACCGCTCCTCGCCTCGTGTAAGCGGGAGCGGCATGCACTCAAAGGTTACACCGCAATCATGCTATGACCCCGTAGGTGACCCCGCTTCTGGAGAAGACCGTGTCGAGTTCTCCTCTGGTTTCCGGCCCCACACGAAATAACTGTTCTCGTCAGCGAGGTCTTCATTTTAGTAATCAGCTTACTCACATCGGCATGTAACTGTGAATATCGCGGCTCATCAGATCCTTCCTGACAGCAACCAACTCCGCCTCGACCTCCTGTCGTGTCCTTCCTCCACCTCTGGTCAATACAGCCATCGCAGTCGCTTGCAAGGCATCGATGGCGTTAGCTCTTGCCCACAGCCCGATATCTTTCATCCGCTTGTCTTGCATCCAGGGTCCAAATGGCCACCGTCTAACCTCAACATGAACATCGACAAACCCGACTTCCTCCATATATCGTACATAATTTGGAGGCTCGGTGCCAAACGGTCTGCCAAGCTTCTTGCCCGCGGCTATTAGGTTATCCCACCACGCAACCCACGCCGTACCATCTGAAGAACCATCGTCACTTCTCGCAGGGGCATTTGCATCTTGCATTTCCAGCCAGCCGCCTGGTCGCAACGCCTTGAACGCGTTTCTGAAAACCTCCTTCACGTCCTTGAAGCACACTGTCAACATCCGTCCATGGATATAATCGAACTTCGTACTGAAGTTCCAATCTTCCTCTGCATCGCAGATCTCAAATTGCAGGTTCGAAGGGACGTATTTCGGCTGGACGGCGCTTAGATCAGTGCCTGTGATCTTTGCTTGTGGGTGCATATCCGCGAAATCGATTGCCCATATGCCAGTCCCTGTTCCGATGTCGAGCACATTGTGCAGTGTTTTAGGGTCGAGAGGCGCGAGGTAGAGCTTTCCTTCGAGAGTCAGGGAAAAGAGGTGGTTCTGTAGATCGAGGCGCTCCTGTTCTTGCTCATCATTCGGGAGGACGTATTGACCGTTGCGGAAGCTGTGATACTGGCGACCGTTTTCTTCGATAGAGCTATAGATGCTGTCAGTTACGCTTGTTGTGCTCCTGGGCTTGGAATTAGCGCCGGGGTTCTTGGTGCTGGGGATGGGGCAAAGGGGTCTCACTCGAGCAAGGAGGCTCCGAGGGCTGAGTCGGTGTCTGATAAGAGGTCTTGGTTTCGAGTTGTTTCGCCGCTCGAGTGTTGAAGTTGTGAGGGATGAGACGTGTCTGACAATTGCTCCGAGGGGTCGATCTCTCCAGAAGGAGGATCAGAGGCCATTGTAAAGCTCAATTCCAAGTGCGATCTGACATGATATGGCAGTAGTCGGGAACCGGAGGGGTAGCAGACGGCGGGGTGAAGAAGCAAAACCGTGGCTGGACTTACGTGCTGAAGATCGTAATATTGGGGGCAATGCGACCATGAGCGGGGAGTGAAAAATGGGTGAATCTTTGCAAATGAAATACTTCATTGTTCAGCCTTCCGATTGACGTTGTGCGACGACGCAATACCATGCACAATTTAGCGATTCACCGCAGGCGCCTGTTTTACGTGCCGCTCCGTTGCACCTTATCAATGCCCATGTCTACCCCCCACGTTACCTCATGTTGATTGCCCGCCTCTTCTCCATGTTTCTATGGGCGGAAAAATCAAAAAGATAATCCTAGGTCTCCATTTCCCTAATTAATGGATAGTTCGAGAGGGGGAAATTAGCAAGGATAAATTTGAGACGACGTGGAAATAAAGTGCTTATTGAATTGACGAGCTTACTTGGTCCCCAGGATCAGTAGATGAACCCATGCAGCAGCAAATGTTCGCGGCCGCCAGGGTAAAATTACTGATCTCCAAGACCAAGTATGCCACTGCCATTGGCTCCTCATATTCACTCAAAATTAAGCTACTAAGCTGAATGGGCGATGAGATGGCAGCAAGACTCAGAATTCAAAAGCAAGATTCACCATCAAATAGCCATTCTCATTCCGCCATTAGCACAAACGACCTGCCCCGTACACCATCCGGCATCGTGAGAGCAAAGCATAGCTACAATCCCCGCGACTTCGCTAGGGTAAGCTGGTCTTCCACCCACGAACTCCTTTTGATCGACTATTTCCTGTTCGTCAATCTCCTCTCTCACAGCGGCTAATGGAGAATGAAAAGTCCACGGCCTCAATCCACCTCTGTGTTCCAGAGGCATTTTGTCCCACATATCGGTCTTTACTGGTCCTGGATTCACTGCATTGACTGTACACCTCTCTGCCAATTCCCTTGCCCATGTTCTAGTCATCGCTTCCAGTGCAGCCTTGGTACCGCCATAGACAGATTGTTCTACGAAGCCTTCGCTCGAGGAGATGGATGAGAGGTTGACGATCCGCCCGCTGCGGTCATTAGGTAGATATGGAAGAGCGGCTTGAATGAGGAGTAAAGGGCCGAGTACGTTGATTCGGTACATCCATTCGAAATCCTTAATCTGGAAATCTTGGATTGACGCGTTGCTGGCCACCCCAGCGTTATTGACTATGATATCAATCTGGAATTTGGCTTGAGATTTGGCGAGGAAGCTGTCGCGGGCCGACTTAATAAGGAGAGCTGGGCCAGTGGGGGATCCAATGTCTGCTTTGACAGTAAAACAAGCCACTGCATACTGGGTTGCTATCTCTTGAGCCAGGGAGGAGGCTTGACACGCAGAACTTTCCGAGGAATAGTTCAGAATCACGCTCGCACCCTTTGAGGCAAGATTCCGAGCTACGGCCGCACCAATGCCTATTTAAAATCAGCAAGCGACGGCTTTGCATATTCAAAGGAATAGGTACCCCTCGAAGCCCCAGTAATTAGAGCAAGCTTCCCCTCCAATGGTCTTGAAGTGGTGGTAGAAGGTATACCTTGGGGTGCAGATTTTGTCATTGCGTCGATGAAGGGGGAATGCAAAACACACCGAAAGAGTATGCAGATTGGAGAAATTACGGCCGCGTCTTCGACAGTTATTTCAAAACATGAAGTATATGAAAATATCCTTTCAAGAGGTTGCAGAGATGCTGGCCGAGGTGACCACACAGTTCACCCCTTCGGACTCTGCCTTGAGCTGGACATACGGTACAATCGAACAACAAAGCATGACAGGCAATTTTAGTTTAGGTCGAGATCACTTGATATCGATTGTTTATCCTCGTCCCGAGCTACCACTCCTATTTACGGTCGGAATTCTCGTGCAAGAGCTGACGTATGCTTGCAACTTTACCGGCTGGTCTCGAGACGAAGGTCTGGGCTTACGAAAATAGAGAAGGCCGCAGGCAATCTTGAAATCGGACCGAAAATGTGTGCCGATACACTGAAAATCGGAAGAGTCTTCATGAGATGCGCACTTATGAATGTACTGCTTGAGATGAAGTGCGGCAAGTAAGAGGGGAGTAAAACCGTCAGTCCCCATCCAGACTAGCGTGGCCTCGAGACGAGGCCCTTCTCGATAACCTCAACCTTCGATCATCGAGCATACGGCATTCGCCCCACCTCCCCGCTACAACACCGAGTCCAACGCTACTTGGCGTGGTCAGCGCGGGAAGTATATTCGCAGATCAGCAGGATGGCTTCCGTGCTCAATCGGCGGGGCGCGTGGAGGTGCCATGCGGGGCAGGGCTGACTGGAATTTATGTCTCCTTGCCCAACCCTCCCTCGAGACTCTGCTGCAAGACCTCACACATTCGAAGACATTGTGGCTTTGATCCATCAAGCACAATGGCACCCTCCCGTTGGCGCATTCTCCAAGGGAAGACTGCAGCAATTACCGGTGGGACCACAGGAATTGGACGAGCCATAGCCATCGAGTACCTTCGTCAAGGGTGCAATGTTGCCATCAACCATTTGGGTCTCGAGAAGGATGAAGTGCACAAGAATAGTTTGCTGGAAGAGGCAGCTGCTCTGAAGGCTGAAAAGGTCGAGGGCGAAAGCACATCTAAAGCCGGGGATCTGCTGGAGGTTGTTGGAGACGTGACGAAAGCGGAGACCGGGGAACTGCTCGTTCAGAAGGCGGTAGAGAAATGGGGGAAACTGGATATATTTGTGGCCAATGCGGGCATATTCCAGGCTGCGGACTTCTTAACGTGAGACTTCTTCTAAGGTTCACTCGAAGATCCTGGCTGACCATGTTCGTTGCAGACTCGACCACGAACTCTTCGACCGAACTGTGCGAATTAATCTCAACGGCGCTTTTTATACCTGCCAGGCGGCAGCTAGGCAGATGGTCAAGCAAGGGCACGGTGGATCTATCATTGGTATCTCCTCAATCAGTGCTCTTGTTGGGGGAGGCCTACAAACACATTATACACCCACGAAAGCCGGGGTTTTGTCCTTGATACAATCAATGGCAATTGCACTTGCTAAAGACAAGATTCGATGCAATGCCATATTGCCAGGGACTATCAAGACGCAGTTGGCAGATGAGGATATGAAGAACGATGTGAAGAGGAGGTATCTGGAGGAGAGAATCCCAATGGGGAGAGTTGGAAGCCCAGAAGATATTGCTGGACCTGCTGTGTTTCTTGCAAGTGAGGAGCTGAGTCCCTACTGCAATGGCACGCAACTACTCGCGGATGGAGGGATGTTTGTTCATTTACAATAATCAAGAATATTCTTGTCGATCGCATGTTTCTGGAATATGTTAGAGTTCGGATGGTGGTTATTGAAACCCCGATGCACGGCCATGACGCTTGCCAACAACTCCAATGCTAAATGAAGCAATGTCAGCAAGAATCTCGTTTTCAAATTATCATTCGCATTCCAATAGTCTGGATTTAACAGCTCATGTGCCTTGCGAACTAGTCATGGGACTGACTCCTGGGTAAGTCTCTATGCCGTGTCAAAAACTTGACCTAAACTAGACTTGGTTACCCCGGATATGTGGGGTACCTTCTAGCCCAAAAGCTGACCTCCACCCTTGACAGAGACTGCCAACGCCTACAGCAATTCGATGATTTCTCTTCAAAGTCCACTTCCGGTGCTCTCCTCTCCCCAAATTCGACGATGACTGATGAAGAGCGGTCGCTGTCGCGTAAACCTCGACATCGTCAATCTCGAGGGCGGGGTCTTCGGAAAACTACTGGCTGGTATGCATATCCCAGAGCCTATTCTCTAGAATCTCCCAGCTTTTTGATGTCCCAAGTGCGAAGGTACACTGACTCTAGAGCTAGCATCACGTGTCGTAGGAGGCATGTGAAGTGTGATGAAGAGAGGCCTCACTGCCATCGTTGTATGAAGGGTGGGCAGACATGCATTTATGCAGACAGAAGATCAGAACCAATTGTCCGATCAGATAATAGGACATCCGAAGTCATCTCAGACCCATCACAAACGTCACATCAGCAGCCCGCTCCCTCATGGCAGACCTCACCCCAGCAGACTCTTCATTATGCTCAACCTCTCGCATCTTTGCTGGAGAATGGTTCTCCCGGATCTACTGAGACTCCAAGCTTTCAGAAGCATCTAAGTGCCACTTCCACGAATGGATTCATTCTTGGCAACCAGGCCAGCGTACTCCCCGATCACGCTGCTCAGCAAGTCATGTCTCCAGAAATGTCCCATGCTGGAACTGCATTCTCCTTGGGCAGCAATGACACTGGTAGCTTGGTCGCCAGATCTGTATCATCTCAACCCACATTCAATGTCGCAATCAGTAGATGGTTTGACATGCTCGTCGGAGACTCTGCATTCGAAAATGGATTCTCGGATTTTGATGTTAGCATGGACGAGCCAAACAACTTTGACACTCCTAGAGAGCCAGATCGCATGGCCACTCCTTATATGGGACATCTCAACAATACGCCTACTGCTACAGGGATAGAAGCTGCGTCGCCTTCTTCCTCCAGTCCACAACTCCTCGAACGAAGCGCCCCTGGACCTGACCGAAGCGCAATCGCTGAGAAGTCGAAATGGCAAACTCCCACGGAAATAGAACTGCTACCTTACGAGCAATTGATCTTTCGCAACTTTGTACAGCGGATCAGCCATTGGGTAGACTTCATGTTAGAATTTATAGTTACGTTTTTCTGACAGCCTTCAGATCGACCTGTTTGACCCCACTCAAAGCTTCTCAACATTCGTACCTCACCTAGCTGTAAGTCTGCAAGCGACGGGTGTTTCACGCAACTCTCTACTGACAGCTTTCAGATGCGTAACACTGGTCTGATGAAGGCCATTCTTGCCCTATCCGCACGTCATATCTCTCTCAACACAGGCATCATCCCAGAACAGACACATGATCGCAACGATGCATTGCAATATTATAACGAGACTTTACACTATCTCTCGAAAGCAATGCAGTACGAAACGTACAAGACGAGTTTAGAACTCCTCGCTACTGCCCTGATCGTCTCAACCTACGAGATGTTGGACGGTTCTGGCAAGGACTGGGAACGACACTTACAAGGCGTGTTCTGGATCCAACGGTCTCAAGTCATTCACGGCGATTCGAAAGGGCTGAAACAAGCAGTATGGTGGGCTTGGTTGCAACAAGATGTCTGGGCAGCATTCCGAGAGAAGCGGAAGACGTTCACGTTCTGGAAACCAACTCGAAGGTTCGACGACATGAATCCCTATGAACTAGCTGCCAGATCCGTCTATGTCATTGCAAAGGTGGTAAACTATTGTTCCCGAGAGGAAACCGAGGCTGGAGATATATCGTTGCGAATTGAGAGAGCAGATCAGCTGCAAGCGATGCTCGATGAATGGGAACGATACTTGACCACGGAGTTCACTGCGTTGCCTTTCAAAACAGACAGTGCGGAAGAGGCTTTCGAGCCGTTATGGATACACCCTCCTGCTTTTGGTGAGTACATCAACATTTTACACGCATTCTCATAACCTTTTTATATCAGGTGTTGCACTTCAACTCCATTACTCGGCTCGTTTACTACTACTTCTCAACAAACCCTCAAAGGGCGGCTTTGGCGGCTATCTTGAGCAGAGCAGGATGATATCAAAACTTGTAAACAACATTTGTGGCATCGCTGTTACCTTGACGGATCATGCATCTAGCGTGATGTGCTCGCAATGCCTATACATCGGTATGAAACTATTACTCAACTAACTCTGCATTGACTAAGCTGGCATCTCTAGCGGGTATGTGTGTTCAAGGCGCTCGGCAACGAGAAAGTGTCCTTGAGATGCTTGATGGCTGTCGACGGCGAATGGGATGGCCTATTGCGTCTTTAGGAGAAGAACTTCAGACGTTCTGGAATACTTCGGAGACAATGCCAAATGGCTGAGCCAACGATCCATCTTTCCGAATCTAAGACTTAACGAACTACTTCTGGCTTTAGGCCTAATCAGGTACTGCTATAAAAGCAATAAAGACTCAGCAATCCTGTAGCAAGGTATAGCTCTCCAGCGAGATGACTCAGGTGAGACGTCGAGAGAATCGACCCGAAGTCATGGGGACAATCAATGGTAATGGGTAGAGAGTCAAAGCAATAACTCGTTCATTCCTGTTCATATAATCATACATCGATCGGCCTTTACATACCCGAACAGATTATCTTTCGAATGCAGCGTCATGGAGATGGCATATTCTCTTCCATGGTCACAGGATCGAACATTCTCCGCCCCCTCATCCTTCCAAAGCACACAAACATTGACTTCCCCCGACCAACGATAAGCTCAAACAGATTCACGAAAAAGGTTCGGAATGGATGCAGCTTGGCATGTGATATCTTCTGCATCAATCCCTCTATGCGAGCAAGTGATTCGGCTTGTTGCGTGCTCAATTTCAGGCGCTGCTCTTCAGAATCATCTCGGGCTTTAGCAAATTCAGTCTGGAGCTTTTCCAATTCATCCCTCTGGTTAAAAAAGTCTTCCTTGACCGTCTTCAGTTGTGTTTCGGTACGCGAGAGATCGTCTGTTGCCGCCTGCAAAGATTGGCGTACTTCTCCAGCTTTGTTCTGTTCGGACGATAGCTGACTGCTGAGTGCCTCCACTTCTTGTACAAGTGCTGTGTTCGTCGCCTCTAGCTGAGCCTTCGCGTTGCTCATAGCCTTGATATCTTGCTCTTGGGCAGTGACCCGTGCTTGCAGGTGTTGTTTCTCTTCGGCTAAGGCATCTCTGACTGCCTCAACTTCCTGTAACTCCAGTCCAGTTCGGCCGATTTCCTCTGTCGCACTTTTGAGCTGGGACTCGAACTCGTCCTTCTGTGACAAAGCCGTGTCCTTCTCACGTTTTGCTTCAATCAGCTCGGACTGCAATTTGCTGTTTGCAAGAAGAGTTGTGTCGAGTTGTTTGGTTACCTCAGAGACTTGATCGACGAGGATTTTCTCCCTATCCTCCGCCTTCTTCGATTCCGAGCTCATTGTACGTTTGGCTTCCTGTAATTCCTTCTGGAGTGTTGTTTTCATCTTCTGATGCTCATCATCCAACTCAGCTCGAAGTGTAGAAATGCGCTCCTCCGTTCCAGCCACAGATTTATGGTAGGCCTCTGACCATCTCTTCGTGACTTCTTCAGTTTCTCTCGCTTCTTTCTGTGCTTGCTTCAGTATTTCTCTCATTGATGACACCTCCAGACCCATAGAGCTTATCGCTTCGAGCTGCTCCTTCCTTCGCGCCGTCTCTGCTTTAAATTCGCGCTCCAGGTCCTCTCTCTCTGCTCTCTCTTCTCCCAACATCCTTTGCAGTTCTCGGTTCTTCTCTTTCAAATCACTTCCTTTCTGGTAGGCTTCGGTTGCTTCCTCAATGGCATCTTGCCATTCGCCAATCTTCTCATAGGCTTGACCTTGATGCCAATCTTGACAAAGACTCAATGAAGCGAGACGTCCCAGAGACGGTATCGCTTTTGCAGGCGCGTTCGTCTCGAATTCGTCCAGTATGCGGCGAACTTGAAGGAACTTGTCGTGTGGAATATCCCAACGACATCGCTTGCCATATCTATTGTTACCAACACAGGTTGCCCCGGTGTCATCTCGACCGGTGATATTGAGGCCTCGATAAGCATCCCATTCGATCGGAGCCATGGTGAGCAACTGACAGATGCACGAGGGAATAATAGAAGAGGTAGGAAGGATTCGATGCCTTCAGTAACACAAATTCACTGAAGCAAGTATGGAACAAATTAGCAAGGAGCAATCCATGGGATAATTCTCGTCATAAATTGTCTGTAGACTTCTGATCGCTGTTTAGGACGATGCAGGAGGCCGAGACAAGATGGCCCAGCCACAAAATGTTGGGTTTCACAAATGCCACAACAGGACACTCGGCGCGTATTGCGAGACTGCAAGAAAACGGAAATCTCGAATTGCATTCGTGGAGTTCCATCAATGAAACCTTGAAACATTATTGAAATAGAACTCCGTGGGTGAGTCACGCGCGCACCCCGCTGATGCCTTATCCCGCCCCCTGTCGTAACAGAACTGCCTGAAACCAATTGTTGGTATCGCCAGCACAACAAGCCGAACGGAACGGTCTCGAAGCACCGAATTGCCCTAGTCTCGGTCATTAATCACCTGCCTATTCCAGTAAACATCCGCTTTGCCGAGAAACGAGTATCGCGACAAAGGATCGAAGATCCAGATCTACTTTGGTAATGCATCAGCGAGACATAGAAAGGACGTCGAACACAAGAAGGAATTCAGAACACGGAAGACAAAGATACCGGGACAGCAAGATAAGCTCCTCTATTCTAAGACGGGATATTCGAGTTTACAGTACACCAGAGGAGAATCCCCAAAATCTGATTTCATCTTCCGCCTACTCATCTCACTCCGTTCATTACCTTTTCAACATTTGCTTTCGCCTTTCCAGCTGAACCGCAGATTTCCATCCACTGCATCGTCTGTTTTGTCACCATCTCTACTCCTTGCTCCATTAATTTCGTCTGCGGTACTTTTCCTGCATTTGCTTTCAGGTGGTCTGAATAGTCGTCGAGAACAAGCTTATTCACATTTACTTTCGCTACTCCTTCCGAGATGCATCTTTTCATCAACTCTGGCTTGAAGCCATTCGTGCCATGGAGAGCGATTCGAACACGGCCTTGGATCTTCTCTCGTATTTCCTTCAGTCTATCACATTGTTCAATACCATTCCAGAACACTTGTGTAATATTAGACACTTACCTCCCAAAATCCAAGTTCGGATCAGAAGTTCCGTATGGATTCTCACCATGCATATTTCCAATAGCAGGTGCCAGAAAATCCACCCCAGTTCCAATGAAGTCGCTCACTTCCTCCATCGTTGTCATACTCCCTTCCAATCCTTCTGTATCCATTACTCCGTCTTCTCCACCCTCTATTCTCCCCGGCTCCGCCTCCGTTGCAATACCTCGGTCGTGGCAATACCTAACTAAAGCTTCGGTCTTTGCGAGATTGATCTCCTTCTCGTAGTGCGACATATCAATCATGATACTATCGAATGGCAACGTATCGGCTGCTTTCCTTATCATTTCCTCGTCTTGGGCATGGTCGAGGTGTATAGCAACGGGGACTTTGGCTCGTGACGCAGCGTCTGCTGCGGTACGAATAAGTAACCCCGAGGAAAAAGTGATGGCCCATGGGAAGAACTGGATTATGAGCGGCGAATGGATAAGTTCAGCAGCCCGGATCATGCCTAGTATATGTTCGATATTATAGGCCACTGTTGCTAGAACTCCATATCGTCCTTCTTCTGCTGCTTTGAGGATCTGAATTGTGCGGTTCGTCGCCTTCCAGTCTGGAGAGGGAGCCATAATGATTTTGATTCCTTGTTCAACGACAATTGGAATGAAAGGAGAAGGACTGCACAATTCGGAAGGCAGTGTATGTTCCAGTTTATACTCATGGAATAGCGGCTCGAGCTAATACCGTAACGAGGACTTTTGACAGCAGGAATACCTCACATGACTTCCGCAGCAACTTCGCACACCCAAGTACTAAACCATTCCGCACGTCGGACCAAAGCCAGCATCCGAAAGATCATCCCGGGGATGATCATGGGTACCCTCGAGACGAGATGAAGTTTGCCCCACGGCCCGCACGAGCTCGTCTCGAGGATTTCGGGTTTTGCGGGGTGAACACGGAGAACTTTGGGGACACCACTCGATCCCCAATCCTTGTCACAGAGAATTCCCTGTTCCACGCTTCTACCGCTTCCACGTTAAGTCCTCTCGCCATCGATTTTGTCAAAGTTTGGCTAAGAAAAGTTGCGAGTCATTGGCTGCAGCTGACCCAAGTGCGGATCGCGGGGTCGAGATGCGCTAGTATCCCCAGTTGGAGTCCCCGGAACGGGTACTCTGAATGATAGGTGCCATGACAGGGGGAGAGGTTTGTTGATATCAGGATTTCGTGATATATAAAGATCGGTTCCGTCTTAATCCCATCTCCAGTTTTTTGTTGTTGATCATTGCGTCTTCGATTGCCTTGCTTTATCGAGCAGAAGACTATTCAAACTTCACACCATACAAGACATTTGGGATATTGAGCTCCATCATGGCTCATGGAGAAAACTTACAGGGCGTCACAGCTCTTATGAGAGCTGAGATGGCCCCGACAGGACTCAAGGGACTCTTGAAGAACAAGAAAGTCTTCTTCATTGCTATGTTTGCTTCGTGAGTTACCCTTCTTCTTCGTAAATTCTAAGCCTAAAAGCAAACAGTTTCGGTGGTCTCCTTTACGGCTATCAACAAGGCGTATTAGGTCAAGCTGTCGTGATGCATGCTTTCCAAAAAGACTTCCCTGAGATTCATAAGAGTGCGTCGGCACTTGGCTGGCTCACATCGGTATTGCAACTTGGTGGTTGGGTTGGTTCGCTCTCTGCTGGTATCTTCGGAGAAGTATTCTCGAGGAAGCATACTATGTTTGCGGGCTCTTTATGGGTAGTCTTGGGTAGCTTCTTAGCTGCTGGTGCACAATCGACTTCATATCTGTATGCTGGACGCCTCTTTACTGGCCTAGGTGTTGGGACGCTCTCGGCTATTGGGTGAGTTTTCCTGTCAGATATCAACACTGTTGCCGACTGACATGCAAAGTCCCCTTTACAACTCAGAGCTTTCTCCACCCGAGATGAGAGGTTTTCTCATTGCTCTTCAGCAATTAACGACCACAATTGGCATTATGCTGGCATACTGGGTTGCTGTAAGTTGAGTTCGATCCCCATTGTACCATTCCCCTCTGATTCAACTCTCAGTTCGGCAGCAACTACATCGGAGGCACAGGAGATGGACAATCTGACCTGGCCTGGAGACTTCCCATGATTATCCAAGGCATTCCTGCCGTAGTCCTCTGCATCGGTCTCTTCTTCATGCCCTTCTCTCCCCGCCTTCTCATCAACAAAGGCAAGGAGCAAGAAGCCCTCAAGACTCTTTCATATCTCCGAAACCTTCCAGAAGAACACTACCTCGTGCAAGTCGAATTTCTCGAGATCAAGGCCGACGCTGAGTTTGAAAGAGCAATCTTCGACAAACGATTTCCTGAGTTGAGCAAAGGAATTGGGAATAGCGTTTGGCGACGAGAGTTTGCCCAATACAGCAACATTTTCAGATCGAAGGACAACTTCAAGCGTGTTGCGCTGGCTTCTTTGGTGATGTTCTTCCAGCAGTGGACTGGAATTGATTCCAGTAAGTCTTGTTCTATCTCCAGTTTCATGCTCTCTCAAAGTCCTGGGAGCACACCTAGGTACCTGGGTGATTCAGAGCCCGTTACGTGACCAATCCAAATCATGCGGAGTATATTATCAACACAGACTAACATTCTGATAGTTATCTATTACGCCTCTATCATCTTCCAATCTCTTGGTCTTACCAGCAGCACGATTTCTCTCCTCGCTTCAGGAGTTATCGGCATCATCAACGTCGCCACTACAATTCCAGCAATCTGCTTCATTGACAAAGTAGGCCGAAAACCACTTATGATGGCCGGCTCCCTCGGAATGTGCATTTGTGAAATTGTCATTGGTGTCATCGTTGCAACTTGTGGCAATGATTGGACCACCCACGCCGCCGCCGGATGGGCTGCAGTTGGTAAGTAAGCCATTCTCCAAACTAAATATCCCTACTAACATGGCTGCAGTCTTCGTCTGGCTTTATATCGTCAACTTCGCCTACTCTTGGGGTCCAGGCTCTTGGATCCTGATTGCAGAAATCTTCCCTATCTCCATTCGCGCAAAGGGGACATCGATTGGTGCTTCCGCAAACTGGATGAACAACTTCATTATCGCTTTCGTTGTACCCCCTATGCTTAGCAACATTGGCTGGGGAACATATATCTTCTTTGCGTTCTGGTCTGGTGCTGGTGGTATCTTCATCTGGCTTTGCATGCCTGAGACCAAGGGAAAGACACTTGAGGAGATGGACCAGGTTTTTGGCAGCCACACTGCGGCGGAGGAGATGGAAGAGTTTGCTAAGGTGCAGGAGAGAGTGGGTTTGACGGCTTTGATTCAAGGTCGCTCAGGACCGGCAAGTGATCAGGTAAGCGTGGAGAAGGAGGGAGTCATGGAGGTGCAGCATATCAACACTGTGTAGTGATTGACTCCAGGCTTGCGGATAAGCCTGTGAAGTTTCGTTCTCGCATAATTCAAAAATTCGGATACCAGGTAGCATTGAACTGTACAGCATTAGGACAATCAATGATCGGAAAACTTTGGTATCAGTGCTCTCAAAATACGTGAAAATACGGCTATAGGCTCATATAATAAAATCAGAGTGTTTATGTCTAGGATACCTCGTTTCGAGAACTCTTTTGTCCAATTGGGAAAGGTTGTGGAGAAGTGGGGTCGAAGAAGCTAGAATGGCGGGGTTGATTCCGCCCACGTCAGGTTCGCAACTACACTTCAACATATTTACGAAAACTTCAGCCCTCATTTCTGCAAAAGAGAATATCACAATGGCAAACATTCCTTCCGATTTTACAGTCTTCGACGAGAGGTTTCATCAACTTGTAGGTCCATCACCCACTTTAGAGCTACTCCTCGAGCACCACGAATACCCCTTCGCCCATGAATCAGGAGTCTACCTCCCCTCAACCGACGAGATATTCATCACCAGTAATCAGTTTACCAATTCCTCCGGTAACAGATGTATCCAAATTTCCAAGATCAGTGTCGGAGATGGATCCCAGAAAGCAACGAGAGAAGAAATCCCTTCAGGTGAAATTCCCATGGCGAATGGTGGGATAAACTACAAAGACGGCATTCTATTCTGCGCTCAGGGCTCAATGACAAAACCTGGTGGTCTCTACCACATGTCCGCTTCCCCGCCATACACCAACACTCTCCTGATCTCCTCCTTTTATGGACGGCAGTTCAACTCTCTGAATGATGTGGTGATTCACAGCGACGGAAGCATTTGGTTCACGGATCCGATATACGGGTATGAGCAAGGGTATCGTCCGAAACCGGAGCTCCCAAATCAGGTGTACAGGTATGATCCAATCACGCAGGGGATCAGGGCTATGGCAGATGGGTTTGGACGGCCGAATGGAATTGCGTTTTCGCCGGATGAGAAAATTGTGTATGTGACGGATACGGATTGGATTCATGGTGACGGGAGCACGGATGGGATGAGAGCTTCGACAATGTGAGTTCGTGATACCTCTGGCACGGAAGCGAGACTGATAGAGAGAAGATACGCATTCGATATCACTTACTACTCAGGGCAACCGTTCATGATTAATAGACGGCTGTTCGCCATGGCCGCGAATGGCATTCCGGATGGGATCAAATGTGATATGGAGGGAAATGTGTACAGTGGATGTGGAGACGGGATTAACGTTTGGTGTCCTGGTGGTGTGTTGTTGGGTATTATCAAAGTTGAAGGCGGCGCTGCTAACTTTTGTTTTGGGAGGGAGGGGTCATTATATATTCTCAATGAGAATCGAATGTGGAAAGCACAATTGGGAAAGTCTGTGAAAGGGGCTTTGTTGGGGATCTGAGAAGGAGATTGTGGTAACTTGTAAGCGTCGCTGAGAGAAAGAAAGCAATTATTCGAAGGGATTCAGGGGAAGCGTATTTACCATACTCCTAAGGATCTACTAGGTGATTACGTTGTTCTATTTCGTTATGCTTAGTAGAGGATAGTATGCCCGTGCCAGTCATACAGTAGGGGTCCTCAGTAAGGAGAAATGGAGACTGAACCCCTGCGCGTTCAGGTTTCTCAAGTCGACCATGTAGTACCAAACCTGTGCACTGTTTCCAGAGATCATCATATTAGTCTAACATCAAAATTCTCAGTCATAAGTTTTTTTTCACCAACCTTCAAGTCAAATTACTGATGATAGAAAGCCAAACAACTTCATGACCCTACTAGGTAACTATCCAGGCGTATTGCAATTTGATTGGCTCCTAAGCGAGTATTCTTATTGACTTTTGAAGCACTCCAAAGCTTTACCAAAACGCAAAGGGTCGCTCACGTCCGGAATCAAACATAAATATCTTTCCTTTCATTTAATTTATACAACGCCATAGACAGGATCTGAGAGGGGTAGCCGAGGTACCTGGCGGGTGAGGTTACATTTTGTGGTCTCGTGATCTAGCTAGCCTTAGAGAGTACTAGCGTTAACTGAAACTCGAAACACCCGCGTCATCAACGTCACCTGCACTTCAAACCTCGACGATAAGATCAACAACACTCCTCGATCAACTCTCACATAATCCTTTGAATACCAAACATAACACGATCTTATCAATATGTTGTTCTTCAAGTCAGCCTTAACGCTTTCGGCCCTGTTGATGGTGGCGTCGGCGTTTACGGTCGAGCGCATCGGTAAGATCTGGACGAGATCTGGCAAGGAACAAACACTCACACGATAACAGTTCCAGCCCACAATCAGGCTCCTGTTAAGATATCGAGCCATGCAGTGGTTAGCAAAGTCAAAGGTACGCAAGCTCCGACACCCTCTCAGGTCCATCCTACCAGGCGTTTCTAATCATCACACAGTTCCAGCGTTCTCTGCCCTCAAATCCGATTGCGAGAAAGAGGACGAGGATGATTGCACCGAGTTCTGCAGTCTCCTTGAGCAGACTTCGACATGCGCCGCCAACGGAAACAAGGTGACCTGCTACTGCAAGGGCGGAAAGAGCGAGTCCAACTGCGAGGAGAGATGTTTGTTGTGTATGTCACGTGCCCCCTTCATTTGAGCCATATCTTGATTCTGACTCGAATTGCGTCCTAGGCATGCCCGATAAAACCGCTTTCGAGGAGGCTAGCCGTCTCTTCAAGGTTGGAGGATCCAAGAACGAGGAGCTATGAGCGGGTAGAGTAGTTCATATCAGCCATGCGGCGGAAGCTGGGATTCTGTACGTTTCCTTGTTCTGATCACAGAATTTCAGTGTATTCAATAGTTCCGATCCAAGTTTGTTTTTCGCATAATCTCGGAGTCTGCAATCCGTTGGTGATTTTCATAGGTAAACGGATAGGTCTGTCTAAAGAGTCACGTGCACCCGTTGGGAATTGAAGCATTAGTTTCGTGCCCTTTCGAAACTTATATTAGTAAATGTTTTACATCTCATCTATCTCAATTGCACTATATAAAGTCCATTATTGCAGTCACGCTTTATCGGATTGGACTTCTAAACATGTCCTAGTTGGCCTCGAGACGAGGCCTGTCTAACGATCTCAGGGATCAGGATAGTGACCTCGAAGCGAGGTTCCCCAGTTTTACCCCTCATTCGAGAAATGCTATGATTCTTGAGCAGGAATATTATCTAGAAATCCACGTCATTATCAAGTTGATCCTCGAGACGAGACAGATCCTGCTGAAAGCTGCAGATTGATACCCCGCGTCACGAAACACAAGCGGGAAGCTCTCGAGGATCCCTCAGACGCGACTGGGACTTGATCCACTCCGGCAGATGCAGAAAGCTTATCGCTCCGACTGTTGGACGAAGCCAAGAGTTCGCGGATAGAAACTGGGCCTAGGATCTGCATATGTCTGGACCCTGCGTCAACCCGAGGCGATGAATATACGAGCATGCGGGCCGAGTTCGCGTCGAGCCAAGGGTGGGCTCTATATAGGACTTAAGATGCCAGTGCGAGAATAAGTTCCGACTATTACCTGTTCATGCTTCGTTTCAGCTGTTTCTTTCAATCAAAATCAACGTTAATTCTTCAGAAACTCGACTCAAAATGGCACCTGCAGCTATCGATACGACGACCCCCGCCGCGGCGCCGACAGCGGTCTCAACTACTCCCCAAGTCCAAACGCAAGTGACTTTAGGAGGAAAAATTATAGCCAGTTTGTGCTTCACCAAAGAGTCGAAAGAGTCTTCACTAATTATTCGTTTAATTTTAGTAACGGGAGCAAACCGAGGTATTGGTCTAGGGATTGCAGAATGCTGTCTTGTCAACGGCGCAGAGAAGATCTACTCAATAGACATCACTCAACCCGGCGACGAATTCCAGGTACTCTCGAAACGATTCCCAGGCCGCTTGTTCTTTGCCACAGCGGATGTAACCAAGGAAGATAGTGTCACAGCCGCGGTGGACAAGATCGTCAGTGAAGCTGGTGCTCTTCATGGCATGGTTGTGAATGCGGGACGGACAAACCACAAGTCGGCTCTGGACTTCACACAAGCGGAAATCGAGGCACTTTTCAATGTCAACGTGGGTCCAGTCACGATTCCCGAGAGGATGAGGCCTATGCTAACCTGATTTTGAAGTTGTTTGGCGCTTTCTACTGTGCGAGAGTCGCTGCCAGAGCATTCATAAAATTGAACATCAAGGGTGCAGTTGTTTTCACTGCATCGATGGCTTCTTACCGACCAAACAAGGTATGATGTTTTAGGTGTTCCAATAATCCCTCCTCAATTGTTGCTAACTACAATCTTCCAGAGAGTCCCATCGACACCTTACGGCGCGTCAAAAGCTGGAGTACGAAACATGACACACACTTTGGCCATGGAATGGGCACAATACGGAATCCGAGTCAACAGCGTATCACCAGGTCTCGTCAACACGGCAATGACATACTGGGTGCCTCAACAGCCTGACTGGGAACAACAATTGAAGTATTATGGTGGATTTCCGCGATTGGCAGAGGTGCAGGAGTTGGGTGGAGCATATGTTTACTTGTTGAGCGATGCTGCAAGCTATACCACGTCCATTGATATCCCCGTCAATGGTGTTATTGGAAGTAAGTAGTTCCTCTGATTCCCATGATCCAGATGCTAACAGTACTTTAGTTTGCTAGTTATAACATCAGTTTGATAATTATAGAGACGAATTTCATAGAACAATCCATATTTGAAACACCCACTCCATCTCTTCATAAACCCATCTAATCACTGTAGCTACTGTACGCCTCAAGCTTGGGTGACACAACAATCTCTTACTCAACTGATCAGAAGCTTATCGAGGTTGATAAGCTTCGTTATATCAGCTGTGCCGAAGTTTCGAATTTCATATGCCGAGGTTTGTACTTATCCCTGCATCGCATACATTACTCCACGCACCGCAAGGATTGTTTACCCTGCAGGCTAAACTTAAACCCCACATTCTTATGACTAGCTTTGATTTCTCGGCAGCGTATTAAATGCGTGGATGGCGCCCTTTCGTTCTCCGAAAGGAAGTCTCAGACGATAATTCTGCATATTCGCTTCTAACCTGGTTAGTTGGCGTCGCCGCTCTACTCAGGCGCTACTCACCCTCGCCTCAGCCTCTACTTAGGCTACTCAGTCACGTTCCTGCTCTCTCTTCTAGTGACCTATTATAGTGTGTTTAAAATTCGGTTCTACTATGCGAAAGTTGTTAACTCTACACGATTATGTTCTGGAGGATAAAGTCGGTTCCTAGCGAACCCAAACCGGATCCCCCAAAAATAAATCATTTAATCTCAAGGCAGATTCTTCTTACAACATGACTTGGCCCTCTATAGTAGTACCCTGCCTCGGTGTTCAAATCGACGCCTTTGAAAAAATAGCGCAATTTCAGGATCTCAGTAACAGTATTACGGAATATGAGAAAGAAAACTTTCTAGGCGATATATTACGGTAGAGTTTTAGGAGGTGAAGGGCCAAAACTACTAAAAGTGAAAAGGCGAAATCCTAGAATATTAAAGAGACTCTTCTAAGTTTTTATTTAAAAGATCATATACTACCCCTTAAAGTCTTATTAACTAGAATATCTTAGAGATTTATATAAAGCCTTTTTATAAAATTTAATAAGAGAATCCTAAGAAAATAATAAGTAGAAGGAGTAGGAAAAGCGAAGAGGGGAAGGAGGGAAATCACCTCGCTTAAAAGGACTTATAAAATCTGCGGCTCATAGCACGTGCGCTCACCTACTCGCCCCCTCTTCCTTAAAACTCTCTTACCTTCTTAACTTCTCTCCTCTTTATTTTAAGACTATTATTAATAAGAATAACTTAAAACTATTTAATTACCATTATTATTAGTTATAGTAAAGAATAAGTTAAGAAATAAGAATATTTTATATAGGAGAAGAGAGTTAGAAAAGTCCCTTAGTACTCTAGGGTTTTCGCTTTTCGCTTTTCGCGGGTTTGGCCCTTCACCTCCTAAGACCCTGCCCTATGTGTCCTAACATAAGCGCGAGTATAAACCCAGTAGACAGTTTTCTTGAAAATAGTTTTTTTTTCTTCCTTTAAAAACACCTGGTGGGAACTTGGGAAAGGATTGTGCCAAAATATAATCAAATTGCAGTAACAAGGATGAAAAAGAACGTAAAAAAAAATTCCTGCAACATTTCATTAATGGGCCTATAACAAAGACCACTTAATCGAAACCATCCCGCTTTCTTAGATTAGTCCTAGCTTACTCATGACATTCTGCCTCTGACTTCCAAGTCTCCTCCACAGCTGCCCAATTTCAACCACGAACCACCCTCCTCCACCAATAAACCTCCTAAGCCGACGACCAATCCATCTCTTAATCAATGAAAGCGAACATTACCACCCTCCTGCGCTGACACGTAACGAATGGGGCCTTTCCCGTCAACAAAGTAGGACGCCGTGAAAGTCTTCGAGTTCCTTGGCAACGGATCGCAGCCGCAAGACTTAGTGGTCGGTTTGAATGTCTTTCCGCAATCAGCCGCTTCCTGGATTTCTTGCAAGATCTTCGCGTTGTCCAAGACCTTGCCGCCCCACACGACTTTATCTATGCAGAATTTGTGGCCGCGCATGTGGGCTGGAGGTAAGTAGGTTTCGAGATGTCTGGTGCACTCGGCGAGATCGGCCTGGCATTTGAGTAACTCCTTGGCGACTTCACTGTCGACACATTTCTTTTCTTCTTCTTGGAGCCTGCAAATTGTTTCCTGGGCTTCGAAGAGCTTGGTTTGGAACTCGTCTCGTTCATGATCGGCTTTACGGGATTCCTTACGGGCAATCTCGGCCTCCTCGTGAGCTCTCTCCTCGGATTCAGTGGCCGATTTCCAGCTCCGTTTGAGACCCTCGATCTGCTCTCTGAGCTCGTGAATAGTTTTTGTTGAGCAGGAAGCCTTTTCGCGTTCTTTCTCAAGGATGGTGCAGGTCTCCTTCAAGTCGATCCGTATAGTATCGCGCTCTTTCTCGCAGCACTCAAACTTCTCTCTCCACTCACATATCTCTCTCTCGCATTTGGACTCTCTTTCTCGAAAATTAATGCGCTCCATCTCAAACTCAATCACAATCCTCTCCTTTTCCTCCCGCAGTTCTTCCAGCCCAAAACAGGCAGTCTTGCGCTCCTCCTCGCAGCACTCGAACGACTCTTTCCACTTCGATATCTCTCTCTCGAACTTGAGTTCCTTTTCTCGGAATTCAACACGCTCCATCTCAAACTCTTCCATAATCCTATCTTTGTCTCTTCGGCACCTGTCCCTTTCGACACACACAACATCGCGCTCCTCTTCCATTTTCTTCCACTCCTCATGCAACCTCGTGATCTCTCGAGAGTCCTTGCTCTCTTTCTCCCTGAATTCAGTGCGCTCCCTCTCGAACTCCTCCACGATCCTGATTTTCTCACGACGCAACTTTTCAAGGTCTGAACAAGCATCGTCACGCTCTCTTCGGCAACTTTCGAGATCGATTTTGATCTTGGCGAGCGTGGCAACGATTGTCGTCACCTCGATGCTCTTGCTCTCGCACTCCTTGACAACGTTGACCAGCTCACATTCGGCCTTTTCTGCTCGATGCAAAAGTGCTTCGAAGAGCTTTATGAGCGCTTCGAGTCCGTGTATGTGTGTCTTGTACGACGAGATGATTTCAGTGCCGGAGAACTCGTCATATATGAATGCGTCGCCATTGGTGATGCACTTGGCCTCCATTGTGGTTCGATCTTTTGAGCAGATGGCGAGTCGTCTTGCGTAAGTGAAAGAGCAACTTGAAGATAGTAAGATTGGTGATGGGTCGTGAGATGGAGATGAAGGTTTGAGTTGGTTTGAAGTTAACAATAAGAGAAGGGACAATGGGCTCTAGTTAAGAAAAGGCCATGGAAAAGTCGGTGCTGATATACTTATGGTCGCCCAATTTCCTTGATTGCCTTGTGACAGTTGTCTGCAGTTGTTAGAAGCCGCTGAACATGTGAAGCAGTGGAGTGCGTAGCTCTGACCGAATTACTGTTGATTCTCAGCTTGCACATAATTGATCCCAGCACAACAAAGACTAGAGTGGAAACCCACTGCATCCAAAGGACTCACAAAAGACATTCCGAAAGACCATATTGGCGGAGAGGTTATCACAAGACCCAGGCAAACCCCTCAGCCCTGCCAATAGCGTCTATTCAGCTGCACCTTTCTCAAGGGCCAGCTCTCGAATCGTCACCGCACTTTAATATCACCATTGCAGGTAGCCACCGTGCTACAATTCAGCAACATGTGGTATCAATAGGAGGAGCATCACCGAATGCTGCAAATGCGCAATGAGAACAACGTAACGATATTATTGGTGGGGTATCCAACGTTGGTTTGTCCAGTCTAGCCACAAACCCTCTGACAGAGCTTTCCCGGCCTTTCAGCTTAGACTTCAGCAAGTGTTTCAAGCCTCACCGTCGCTTTTATCGCTGAATGATAGAGAAGGAAAGATGAGTAATTGGGGATGTAGAAAGACTGAGTGGGCGAGGAAGCCTCGGAGAATTATGCCGTTCGATGGCGTTTTGGAGGTCAGCTGTAGAGTCAGTTGCCAGTTCAGCCCTATATTTGTGGTTGCATCGCTCCTCCGCCCCCCCTTTTGTTGACAACGTCAAAAATTCTATTATTTTCGTTGTTTAATCTTAAATATCGTAATTATTGCATGCTAAAGACCTATTGCAATCAATCTTACACTATGCTATGTTAAGTTTAATCACATTAGAATCTACTGGATGCGAAATTGTAAAATCAAGTTGAAAAGCATCCTGTGGTAATTGCCAAAGGCGGCAAGGGCCGGCGGGCATCGAACGGTAAGGCCAAGTGAGACAAAACCATTGCAGAGTATTTCATCTTTATTTAGTAGCTTGAGATACCGAGACAACATCATTCTAAGCCTTTAAAATAGAATGCGCTTGTTTTGACTGGTGAGCTCTCGGCATCTGAAAGCTGCGGTTGATTCTGTGGCTGGCTGATATTACACGTAGTGCGGGACTTCCCATCCATCCCGCACCCCGCAGGTATTTGTGGCACTGTGGCTAACATCAGCAGGAAAACTACTCAGGAGGCGCCAGCCACCACTGGGCCTGTGTTAGTTGGCATAAGTTGGAGAATGAAAGGGCGGTGGGCAACTCGGGGGTCTTGCAAGACAATCGGCATAAGTTCGGAAGAACATTTCTACCCAATCATTGCACTTTGCCTTTGGGACACTAAGCTCCCCTGATTACAGCTTCGTCCAGCCTCGCCTAGTACCGTCAGCTACGTTTCGTGCGATTCTCGCTCGGCCAGTTCTGCAAGCTACTCTAGCTGTTCGATTCTGATTCCGATCCTCCCCTAGATAGTGCTGTCACGTGTCTCAAGGGGCATATTTGCGTCGTATTTGTCTTCGCAGATGCTCTTTTCGTGAGAGGAAGAAAGGGTACGGTAGCTCGTGGAAGGAGAAGTTGATGAAAAGAGGTAGGTAAAAGGCTCTCATGCTTGCAGGGCGACGATAGTGCACTCGATAGCGCAAGGGACTGTGAAATCGAGAGCTTTTATAACGTAAAGCTTGTTGAGCCTGGCTGAAGAAAGAATCGTGATCGTGCGCGGGCTAACTCAGTGGTGCTCAGGGTGCTCAGGGTCTGCTCAGTCTCTGCTCATGTATGCTCACCCTCGGCTTAGGTAAAAGCGGCAGCTGCTCACGTCTAGCGACTAAAACGGATCCAGCGAAAGAAAGAAGCCGTCTGAGACTTCTATAAAAGTCTCAGACGACATTTCTTTACATTCGTTTCCGATGCGGTTAGTTAGCGTCGCCGCTCTACTCAGGCGCTACTTACCCTCGCTTCACCCTCTACTTAGGCTACCTAGGCTATGCTACCCTATACTCAGTCACATTCCTGCTTTCCCTTTCGGTAGCCAATCATTCTTTAGCCTTATTCGGTTCTATCTTGCGAATGTTGTCAACTCTACACGACAATGTGGGAGACGGAATCGGCTCCCAGGGTTCCCAAACTGGACCCCCTAAAAATAAATTATGTCATACCATCTCAATCCTCACCGGGTTGGTGGAGGGCGATTTTGAGCCCCGAGAAGCGAGCACGTTGGTTTGTAGGACTATAGCCCGGAGCGATCGCGTCTAAAGTACTCTACTTTAGCGTACTATATGATAACTTACATGTATGATTTATACTGCCGGCCCGAGTACTCCCAATTATAGTACTGCAGCTTGGACTGCTCTAGTCTATAGTACACAAATTTAGACTAGTAAAAATCGAAACACATCGAAATTTTATACTAAAGGTTTTATTAAAGTAGTAGAGAAACTTAAATAGTCTTACACTTTTAAGATTATAAATAGCGAATTAATATTACTTAACGTAAATCAAAATAAAGACTTTATATTAAACGGCTAATATTATTAAAAGTAAGGGATACTTACGAACGAAGAGTCGCTCTTAATAATACATTATTAAACGCTACTAAGAATTCCGTTACTTCGAGAGATTCGGTTAGCAGCAACGAGTTAGTTAACCGGCCAAAGATAAACTCGATAGAGGTATTGAGGAACTATACGTTCGAGGTATATCTAGTCTACTATTTATAAGACTATGTATAATTTAGAAATATATATATAAGTCTTTTAAATAAAGGTTATAAGTTAACGATACTTCTATTTCTAGGAATAAGAGCTAAGAGACAACTAATATAAAGCTCGAAATTCTTGATGTTAAAAATCTTAAAACAATTAAATCTAAGTCTAATTATCGCTCGAATATGTTTCTACATCTCCCTATTTAATATAAACACTCCCGGGCCTATAATATCCAATATCCTACTATTTCGTATTAGCTCGATACCCTAGTAGCTGAAATTAGTTCTAATAATCTGAAAGTTCTTGGGACTAATTATCGATATTCGATCGGAAGACAGAGCCTTGAACTCGAAGGTCTCCCTGTACTGTATATGGAGCTCGGCCCAGACCTTTGTACGCTTGCCCTGTTTGGTGTATGTGGCTAGACGACGGAAAAGGTTGATCCCCATTTTTCGAGGTGAGAGGGTTTGCAAAATGATTTGCAGAGATGTCGTTCAGCAAGGCAAGTGGAAGTCTTGCCCCGTTTTTCTTTCTTCGTGGGAAAGCCTCTGCATGATTTTCAAGCAGAGACGAACCTTCTTCTCATCGTATATATCTCGGCAACCCTGATCCTGCTATTGACTTACTTGTTCCTTTTACTCTAATTTTGGTAGAGGGGCTATGTGCGCTTGTAAATCGTAGTAGAAAGATAGAGCATTTCTAATTTATAATCCATTTTAGGTAAGTCTACACCGCTCTCAATTACGAAGGTCACCAGTATTGAGATTCCTAAGACTCATTTATTTGGACATTTAGGACGAGTATAGGCCTTAATTGTTCTATCACATGAGAGCCTAATAAATCCTAAAGAGCTTTCCTTGTTCGTTTTGATACTAGGACAATATAGTTAAGTGCCGCTTTTCTATCTACAGCGAGCTGAAGCACAAGTACATTAGCTGGCCCTACCTCAAGCTATAGGCTGGGCTGAGACTAAGACACACCAGGAAGAACAACTGGCCACCTTTGTAGTGTTGAGCCGACTACGGACGGCAGAAAGTGGGCCAGATCAGCCCAAAACGTTCTAGCTTCCCTTTTGGTAGAGTTGTCGCACAGAAAAGAGCTGTCAAGCTAGTTAAACTGAGCTGTGCGACTGTGAAGAGCGGTTATATAGAAGATGCACAGCGAAATACGTTTTACCCTTAAGAGGTTAAACGAAGCAAAATCGCCGTAAAAGGAACCCGTCGGGATGATCTTGTCTGACAAATAGTTAAATAATTTTTTACCTCTTAATGTAAAGAGTAGTCGTATACGTTGACTTTAGAGAATCGAGCGCAATTTTCCGTTGTCCAAAGTTACTTCAAGCTCTGAGTAATACATTCCACTTGAATAGTCACTTTATCATACAGTAGGTTCCGTATAGTCTCCATCATTCAAGCTGAAGTCAATGTCCGGATATGAGATGACCTCCTCTGTTGTGTTCTCTTGGAAATATAGGGCTTTCAACTCAACAATGCCAGCCCAAGTCGGTCTTTCCAACTCGACCTCCTTTCCACCTCTCAAGATGAACGTCTTGCCGTGCTTGAATACCGCTTCCGTATCCGAGCATCGAATAACATATCCAAGTCGTGTCGGAATGTTATCGATATTCAAGCTAGGAGGCAAGATTTCATGGGTGTAGAGGCGATTTGTCGACAATGGAATCATGAGGATAGAGTTGGGATATAGGACAACGGTGAACTGTTCGATGAGGCTATCATCTACCACCGTCTTCTTCAATCGAAATCTCAATCGTGTGAGAACACTGGTTCCCTTGTACTGGTAGTCGAATGGATCTGTTGGTGAAGTCTCGTGATTGTAAACATCGCTGGAGTAGAAGGTGCAGAAGGCGATCAGTCCATTTTTGGGCATATCCTTCGTTTTATCCGCGTGTTCCTTGATCTTAGCCTTTCTTTCTTTGACAACATCTCCTGCTGGACTGAAAAGCTTTGTGTTCTCGTAGATTTGAGCGAGGACGTGGTTGAGTCTCGCGGGACGAGTAAAATGTCGTACCGCTAGGTTGTTCGCCAATTCGATGATCTCCTGGTCTGTCGAGCGGAAATTGAGAGTTGGCCCATCCAGATTTGTCGAGCATCGAAGTAGGTTGAACCGTGTTTCGTCGTCCGTCTTCTGTACCTTGGAGAGATAGATCCCCTTTCTGAATGAATGATTTGGTTTGTTCGATTCTGTCAAGGATTGAAATGTATGTTCGGATTTGATTGCATCGAAGTAATCGGTGCGAGTGAGGGCTGGTCTGAAGTAGAGGGCGAGATTGTGTAGATTGACTGGCTCAACCTCTCCGGAGGCGTATGCCACGCATTGCTCCTGGGAAAGCTCTTTGATTGTCGTTTCTGACATGACTATATGACGAGAGGGTATCGGTGGAATAGATCGTGATATGGTAATGTCAAGAAGAAGATTTTGAAGGCTCGAAGGCGCAATATGTAGGTACAGGATAATAATTGTTCTGCGGAATAACAAAGAACAATGGATATTGGTCTGTTGGCTCCAAATTCTATGAACAATGAATGTATTGTTATACTAGCACAAAGCGCGATCGTGAATAGAGTTCAAAGAACATCCCTGAAAGGGTGAGGAGGAGGAGCGTTCATAAAGACGCTCTTTGTGAGTCATCTTCGTCTGGCTGAAATGACATTAAGGCGCGGTCATGTGAGCGAGGCTCAGCAAGCCATGCTCGTCTGCCTGCTTCAAGGTAAAAGCAGGAGTTGTTAAAATAACATAGAGGGTTCATCACTCTATGCTATATCAATATCCAGGGCATCGTAATTCAGCCCTTGGAATCTTTCCCTCGTACATTTTCGAAACTAAATGAAAGCTTGGAAAAGAAGTCTCTCCGTTTCATTTCCAAATCTCAATCTTATTTCATGGATACTTTCTTTACGGAGATGGCCCTAACGGCATCAAATCACTCTTACTAATCGTGTACTCAATATCCAGGTAAGTATGATCCATGCTAGAGTTTTCCATTCCCTTCAACCTGTAGAATTTCCTCTGTTGCTCTTCGCTTGCCATTCTCAATTCCACATCCTTCCCCACAAGTCTCGGAACACCATCAGTGAACTCGACAAAAGTCTTAGACAGTCGAAATGTGAGTCCCATCCACCTCCCACCCGCAGTCGATCCTGATCCTAGAGCCTCGATCTTATGAACATGTGCTTGATTGACAGCGTCCGAAAATAGCACGCAGGAGTTATGACTCAACTCAATCACCGACTCTTCGTTCGTCTCCTTACTCTTGATCTTTAAATACCGTAGATGAGCTTCTCTCTCATACTCATAGCATGAAAACAAGCATATGTATGAACTTGGTGCAATGTCCAGTGCTTGATCGGTGTGGTACTTCATGGTTCGATATTGGTAATCGTAGATTTCGCATGTCGCATGATTGAGCTGCAGTCCATTTATTCCTGAAACGGTCTTGATGTGTTGGACGATCTCCTTGTGGATTGGTGCGAAGTGCTGTGCTGGCATGTCGTATTTTGATGTTGTTCTGACTATGGGGATATGGCCATCAGCATCAATGCGGGAGATCACCGCAATCTTTACACCTTTTGGCCGATTCTCCCAGTGAACGCTATGGCCCAATGTGTCAAACAGGTTGACTTGGAGGGGAAGAAGTACTCTTTGAAACGACATCGTGTAATCGGAGAAGGGCGCAAATTCAGGTTTACAGGATGAGTAACTTCTGCTGTTTGTGGCAGAGTATAGAGCTTGAACTCGAACCCTTGTACGACAGGAATGTTGACAGGAATGTTCGAGAAGCCCACTGACTCATAAATACAGTCGCATTTGGTGGCTGTTCTGCGCCGAAGACATGCATCAAGCCCCGCACCTCGAGATGGGAGTTTCCCGTTACTGCGCCCCCTTTCAACAAAGCAAAATCTCCATTAGATTCTTTAGACAAAGCCAAGATAAATTGTTTTAATAGAGTTCAGGACTCCCTTTTCTCTGTTTTTCTTTTTAAACAGAATTGGTAGAACCATGTTCGACATTGCATGAATCTCACGACAGCCAATAGGCATCTTAATGACCAGGAACCCTTCCGTTAAAGCAATTCTACCGTAGCGATGAATCTGCCTTACCTTACTCAGATGAAATTCTCTACTCCTCGGGGAGACAGAATCTTGGCATGGACCTTTCCCGGATGTGATTTCGCATTTGCACGAGTCTGATCATGCCTATTAAGCACACCAGCTATCGGGTTCTTCGATACAATTGTGGTGCCGTGCTGATGCTGCTTGGTCTTGCATGAATGACATCTTGTCTAGGAAACGCACCGGAAGTCATATTCATATTCCCTTGAGCAACCGTGCTACTAAGAGGATGTAACTCGCCTCGTATGAACGGTAATATGTTCGTGGGGAGCGTTTACATCTCTTGAGATTTGTACTATCGTCCTGCAGAGTAGTATTGTGTGTATTTGAGTATGAATTCTTCCGGCAGAGAGGAATTTGATGAGTGCTTAATAGATATGTATGTGCCCGTATACGCCAAAGTTGACTTCGCGAAGTTTGGTAAGTGGGAAGAGCCTCGTCGTCGTTATGTGCGGATCTTGTTAACAGGAATCCATAATCAGCTCCATGCGGCATCCTCGTAACGGGGGAGCCAGAATCGACTCCTTGCTCAACGTCATCAAGATTTTGATAGGATGAAAGAAGTGGCCATGTTCAGGGCAGCAGGTATTAGCAATATCTGAAAATAGACGATAGGGAAACTGTAACCGGGTCTGAAAAGGGACCTGAACAGGATCCCTGAGCATGAGCCAGCTGACTCATCAGCGAGCTCAGGACTCAGGGCTCGGCTCAGGTTAGAGCAGTGGCTGCTCAGATCCAAAGACGGAAACGGAATTTGGTGGGCTCAATTATCGTCTGAGATTATAACGGAAATCTTCCGCAGATTCTGATTTACTTTGACTGCACGCCTCCGGATCGTCAAGTTTCAGAGATGTGACTATTCGGAATATTGCTGCAACTAACGGCGACGGCACAAGCTCATTGTGGATGCCCTGTCTTTATTCTTCCTATTATAAAATTATTCTAACCTGTTTATGTAGACAGATTTTCCAAGCTGATCGTGAACGGTGTGGCTGAGGACAACGAGTGGGGTTTCATCCGCGAAACGAAGAATTATCAAGACGACTATGGAGTTACAGACGTTACCAGTGTTGATCTCAGATGCTTCCAGTTGAAGCCCGGCAGCTCGGTCGCAATTGCCACTCTCGCAGCTGGTGGAACTCTCGGCTTCATTACCGATCAGGGCATCGATCATCCGGGTCCCGTTCAGTTTTACATGGCGAAGGCCCCAGATGGCAAATCTATCGATTCTTGGGATGACTCGGGTCAGGTCTGGTTTAAGTTGCATTTCTGGGTGATACCATTACTTCAAAAGGAATTCAATGGCCCACATATAGTAAGCAAGGGTGCTCCTGTCAGTCACGCTCGCTAAGTATACGATTTACTAGCCCCGAAAATCGCAAAGAACGCATCATTTAAAGTTCCTGAAGAAACTCCAAGTGGTGACTATCTCGTCCGAATTGAAAGCATTGCTTTGCATCAAGCAACAGCCCCTGGAGGAGCCCAATTCTATCTCTCATGCGCCCAGGTACACATCACAGGGGCTGAAACTGGTACTCCTGGACCTCTTGTATCTATTCCTGGGGTTTACACTAGTGGAGGTCCTGGTTTGATCTTGTCACAAAGCACTGTACCTACGAGCTATACTCCTCCAGGGCCAGCCGCATGGGCGGGTTAAATGCTCGAGATTGTATGCTAAATTGGACCACGATAGTCCTAGTTGGACGTTGAAGTAAAATTGAAGTTCAAATGGCCCGACCCTACTTGTGGTTAATCTCTCACCCCCAGCGAAGCGAAGTTAATCTTGAGCCTTCAGCTCGGGGGAATGGTGCCAACGTTCTGTCTTCCATGTAGCTATCATTCAAGTCCATTTGGTCATGGGTCATCGAGACTTTTACCTAGTAAATATTAAACCAGAGCAGCGCTTCAAATCTATCTACTCGAACCGAGTAATACATCGTGGAAACGCATTTTATATTCAGGCTTCTAGATTGACAAGCTTAAACGCATCAAATTTTGCCAGTAATTGACTTTCTCTCTGCTAGATCCACTGCATCCAAAAATTATAATAACACCTAGGTAGACATATTCTTAATTGTGTGAGTAGCTGGCCGAGAAGTCGAGCATCAAACATGATTGGATGAATTGGGGGGGGGAGGGGCTAATCACGTGGTTTGTTCTCGCTTACTGCATTTGAAAGAACGACATCTCAGCCTCACCGTCAGAAGAGGTGAAAATTCAACCTTGAGATTAGGTCGGTCGCAGATCTCGTCACTTGGCCCCCAGAAAGCACATTCTCCGCACGAGCGTCTCGGTAATCCGTTCTCCATAATGGCAACGTTCGAGTATACACGGCTACCGAGTTCTACGCATAACCTCCGTTTTGTTTGCGTACTACCTGATGAGGCGCATGCTATAGTGAGATGCGATATGTACACATGGATATCTGACAATTTGCCAGAGCGCACTTATCGGGCGTTGTCTTACACTTGGGGAGACGACGCAAGCAAGGTACCGATAATTCTTAACGGAAAAGAATTTCTGGTTACTGCCAACCTTGAGGATGCGTTGCGGCACTTGAGAAGTGCATCATTCAGAGAGGAGGACCAGGAACTACCCTTGTGGATTGACGCAGTATGTATCAACCAGGAGGATAGCGATGAACGAGACTCGCAGGTCAGACGCATGAGGTCGATTTACGAGCAGGCAGACCACGTTATCATCTGGCTCGGTAAATACAACGAGCCCACGGACGGAAGGTTCAAGATTGATCTCAGAAGGTGGGGAATTGGGGAAGTCGAGGATAACTCGGAAGTAATGGCTCGTGCGGCTTTCGTGCTTGCGTTACTTCTGAAAGAGAAGGCCAATCCGGCGAAGCCGACCTCGGAAATCTCGGTCCGCCTCGAGGACTATATCCATGCAAACAATATGCAGGCTTGGGCACAACTATCTCGTCTCTTCAATCGCCCATGGTTCGAACGGCTTTGGATCATTCAAGAACTTGCTGTTTCTCGCCAAGCAATTGTGTTGTGGGGGAACCTTCGAATAGCATGGCCAACTCTAGAGAAAGCGGCAAAGTTTATACTTCGTCCTGGAAACGCAGTTCTATCCCTGCACATTCAAAAACTCTTTCCGCTACTTGGAGCGCATCGAATTACGCAAGTGGCATTGCAATCAATGCTTAATGTTGACACAAAGAATATCCTGACCGTCTTGCACAACACCCAAAATACCAAATGCTCAGATTCCAGAGACCGTCTTTTCGCAATTCTCGGAGTGGTCGATGATACGGAAGACGTGGATATTGACTACTCGATTCCGGTGACTAAGGTGTATACCAGATGGGCTCAGAAACGAATAAAGAGGTTGAATACGCTAGACATCCTCAGCGCCTGTGCCGATTCCAGCAGGGGAGGGGATTTGCCATCATGGGTGCCGGATCTTCGTCGTCCGTTCGGACAGGACAGAATCCTCTGGAACCATAGTCAGACATCGGTAAAAAGATACTGGGACTTTCTGCCTTCGCGATTTTCAATGGGCCGTAAACATCCACTTGAATGCACGCATCTTAGCTTCTCACAGGATGGCCTTGGACTTTCTATCGACGGAGAATTTCTAGGTAAAATCGAGGCCTTGAGTCAAGTTGCAGATGTCGTGACAGATCTCCGAGATCCTGCGGATCTGACTACCAGATTGCGGAATATTGTTGACCTTTGGAGTGTCAACTCTATCCCGATGCTGAGCAATAACTTTAGAGACGCTCTATTGAGAGACTTCATGCCTTTTAAACCCAGTAACTTTGAACTTGAGAGAGCGTATGATGCTTGGTGTGAATATAACGGGACGCCAAAGGGAATACAGAGTAATGTTCCGCCTAACGTAAATCAGTCAAGGCAAGAGACTGCCATGAGAGATTTCGAAAGGGCATTGTTTCCAAGGGTTCACAATTGCCAGATGTTTAAAATAGCTAGAAAAGATGATTATAGCCCTAAAGTTGGTGGTATCGTTGGAGGAAATTGTGGAGCCGAGATTGGTGACGAATTATGGCGTCTCAGAGGTGGATTGACTCCTTTCATCTTGCGGCGACTTTCTACTGCACCGAATGCGGAGCATCGTTTGATCTCCCCATGTTATCTGACTGGGCATATGTATCCTCAAAGTAGCTCTGCCGAGGTCTTAGTAACGTTGGTTTAATAATGCACGAGCTGCACGAATACAGACTTGATACTTTCAGGGCCCTATACTATCACTTCGCACCCAATATCAATATATAGTTATATATCTTATTCTTAACTTCAGAAACTTAAATAATGTCTCGCTTAGTAAAATTATACTCCTTTCTCTTAGTATCTAAAGTAGTAGGCTATTATATAAACCTTTACAGCTTCTACTAATAATTGACTCCCTAGTATAGATTAACTTAGCTATAATTGCCCACTAAGAGTTTAATTAGACACCCGTTCTTTCCCCGTCAAGCGCTGATCAACATCACAGCCTCTAACATAACTCCCTGCTAGAGTCACGCGGCGAAGACGTACATAGCAACTGGACGAAATTTCTACCATGCACGAAGACAAACACTGAACGAACTAGGGACGGCCAAATAAACAGGATAGTTACACCTAAACAGGTCAATTATTCTCTACTAACTAGAGATGCGACTGATCCTAGGGTTCTTACACGAGTTTTCCTTCCGGGGAGTAGAGCACTGGAGTATTTAATTGAATCCAAGCTAGTTAGTTAGTTAGCTAGGGAAATCTATAAGGGGAGTAAGAGCACTAGAAGTGAGTGCTAAGAGAGGGTGTTGGCTGAGACTCTCACATGGCGCTAGGAATTGAGGATATACTCTCTCGCGGGAATAGAGAGCAGTTTCCTAACCGTGCGCAGGCGTAGGCGTAGACGGGGACGCGGGGCCTGAAATGTGGCCGATATGGAAGTCCTTACTATGTGAGGAAAAGTTAGATATCCGGCTATCTAAGCTAAGGGGGTAAAGAAGGGGGTAAATCCTCCTAGCCTTATGCACTTGCTTCGATATTGTAGAAGGCTAGTAATATAAAATAAGAGATACCAAAATACTATTAACCAACGTTCACCCCTGGAGGCGTCCGTTTTGGGCGAAAGCTACAGTTTTGGGACAACGTAGCGAGCTAGATAGGGGAGGTGCAGGGGCACATAGATTTTGTACGGATTTTGTAAATAACTACTAGGCGTGGCATTAACAAGACGCTCTCAATTATCATCATCCCAACCCAAGAGCTTCTTACGAGCCTGCGTTCATAGGTCTGTGCTCACAGGGCAGTTTTAATCACTTTCATAAAAAATAGGGAATAAAGCAGTATTTAATTAAGTATAGACCAGCCATGCCGCTACACTAGAACTGTGACCCAATGCTCTTGCTTTAAAACCAGCCTATTTATCCATTCCTGCGGTATTAATTCCTACTCTTCTAGAACCGCTTACCTTATCTCTGCCTTAGTCGTAGGTTAGCGGGATCGTCGATGAAGAGCTTATTTAATCCACCGCTAGCATTTTTCTATTAGGTTCATATTAGGAGAGGTAGAGGGGTGGTTAAGGAGGATAATACCATGCTTTAAGCGGTATCGTGCATAGTAATTTGTGGTTGATTTGTGACTGTGAGCTGTATTCCCATCTTCTATAAATAATAGCTAAACCCTAAGAGCTTGTGTAACGAGAGTAAAGGCGTCGAGGATAGGGTAGAGGTGTTTAAGGACTTATGCTAAGTAATCGACTTGCTTAAAGGCTCCCTTCTTGCCTGTGCCGTTGACGAAGATTAAGGGACTCTTATAACTAAAACCAATCGCTCCCTAAGCGTTTACAGGCGTCGTATAGCTATAGTGGAATTGATATTATATACAATCTTCACAATATCTTTCTGACTCTCCCTTCCTCGTATTCCTTGTGACCCTATCCTTCATAGATCGTCCCCTAACCTAGAAAGTAACCTCGTCCGACTAGAGGATTCGTAGCTACTCTACTATCTAAAAGAGATGTGCAAGTCCCTAGAGATATCGTGCCGTGACTTGTACTAGAGTTAAGTAAGGCTTTTAGCAAGCTATATAGTGGTAATAACCTCTCTGGTGTATTCGGCGCTTGAGTGTTTCTATAGAACATGCTAACCTAAGCTCCTCTCGCACCTTCCACTAGTTCATTATCCGTGTCTCCCACCGCTATGAGCAGTATACAATCGCTTCGTTAACTTCTCGATAGGATAAGAGGAAGGTAAGGCCCCTTCGATTAGGGCGTCGTCGTTCTAGATGAGGGTATCCAAGGATTTTACGGATTAAGCTCTCGTGAAGGCCCTTGTATCGTGTAGCAAGCATGCAAATCGGCACCTTGCCAAACTAATGCAATTGGCGTATAGCCTCCTTATACTTAGTTGCAATTTCAAAGCCTTTGTGATAATGCTAGTCGTCAAGTAGTGGCGTAGAGGGAGCCATAATTTAATTAATAAGTAAGGTGGGCGAAAATCGCGAAAATCGCGAAAATGCCCTGTGAGCACAGACCTATGAACGCAGGCTCGTTAGTCCATACATTCTCTTAACAGTCTCAGATGTCGTTGTCATTGCATCTCCCCGAGATGTCGTTGAGTCCTCCCGTGGGAGACCAACGCTAGGATTTGGTGCTGGAAGGGAATGTTGTCTGCGAAGCCAGTACAGCGGAGACACTGCTAGCAAGAGCTTTATCCACCTTCACAGCGCATGGATTATACTCTGGTGGTGTATAGAGCAGTTCCATGCTTGGATATATACCATTTTCAATATCAGTCTGAGCGGAGGCACCAAAGAATGTAGGGTTAACAACAGGATATGTTCCCGAATGCGTGGTGGAAATGGACTCCACGACAAACATCCCAACACCTTGAGGGCATTGTCCTTCCACCACAATATCGGGGATGATACCATCTTCGACAATCGAGAAGTATACGTTGTTTGGTATGATTGTAATCGAATGATTTCCCACGGGGTAGCTCCATGGAGCGAGATTCCTTGGGTCTGTAGAAGTATTGTTGATAGAGATGCTCCACTCTAACACGAATTCATCGATTGTATTGGTTTTATTGGTACTACCAATCAACACGAATGGTCCTGATGATGGCAGTGCTTCGATGCTGGAATTAAAGATCCCCTCGGTCCATGTGTATTTATCTCCTACAGGCAAGTCTGACGTGATGTCCCAGTCGATAGCTAGTCCGTAAGGCCAGCCAATCGCTGCGTTTTGAATAGCAAAGACGACTGGAAAGTGAGGTGTTGGTGCATACACAGTATTGTTTCGAGGGAAAATGAGGTCGAGTTCGATGTTTTGCGGAAAAGTGGCTGTTTGTGCAAGACAAGATGTCACGAAAGGCATGACTAATAATAGAGATTGCATTTTGGAGACTGCTATGAGAACCTGGGAGGACTTGGGAGATGCCACATTGTTTAAGTATTGCTCGCAAAATAGCTGCAACTACTTCTAGACTATTATATTAGCACTAGATTTCGATGACAAGGCGCAGCTCAGCCGAGACACATACATAACCGTGCCGCGGCACAAGAAACCGACCAAATCAGCACCTATAATCCCTTTAAGATAACGCTTTTTGATTAGACCATTAATACGCAGAAATTAATACCAAGGGAACTGCCTAATTACACGTGGCGAAGGCGGCTGAGCAGAGGCTCAATGAGGCTATATCTAATTTCAATCCGGTACTTTAAATAGAACAATTAAAAATCTCTATCATAGTCTGACTAAGTGCTCAGTATACGTTTCATTTATACTTGCATAGAATACGATAAATTGGTGGCACATTACAACTTCAGGCTACCAGCTATGCTAATTTGGCAAGCCAACGTTATTCTACAGCTGCGCATTCCGCTTGGCTAGTTTACCGACTAGCTTTGGAAAGTCAATTAGTACTTTAGTGCTAAGAAATAATATACTCTTTAGCGGGTGAGTATTTAATGATTCGACGCCATCTACTAATGTTGAATAATATTAGTCCTTTCTAATATATAGATTCGATCAAATACGCTGGCCTTGGCTTGTCAGCCATCACAATAATCTTGAAGAAAATACCACTTCAAAACAATTCACGCCAAGTCAGTCTACGTATGATCAATACTTTGCTTCCTAACCCAATTTTCCTAGAAGAGCCATCTGCAATAGGACTCACAACTAACAAAATCGAGACGTTCGGGCTTGTTCAGTTTTTGAACGAAGCTAATTTCCTGATCTCAAAGGATTCCACAAGAGAAACCCACGAAGACAAATTGTACAAATGCTTTACCCAGAGCGGCAAAATTGTGCTCGAAGATGTGACGCCTATGGAGGAAACAACGGGTGAAGGGCTACGCGAAAGGCTTTTCGAATAGCAGTCCGGCCTGAAGATATACCAGCTATCAAGCTCCTGACAAAATCAGGTATCGATCTGAACAGGCACGTGTGTCGGCACCAACGAATTCCTGACCATATGACTCCCTTCGCAGTCCGCCTGTATGAGAGGCGAGGCGCACAAACGTAAGAAGTACATGTCCAGAGCAGTTTGCCTTCTAAGAAGCCAAATCCCTAGTCAAACCTATCAACTGACGAGAATCTGATCACCCAATAGCGGGACTTTCGGTGACAGGCACGCTTTATGGTTTATGGGTTGCACTGCAATTTTAGCCCCTAAGAAGCCATAGCCCCGGTCCCTCGCCTCCTAGCCAGAGCGCTCGAGCGATTTCAAAATCCACTCGGAAAATAAGCACTGCAATTTTAGCGTCTAAGAAGCCGATGCACAAAGGCAGAATCCACTCAACAAGTATGCGTGTCTGCTACCCTTTACCAACCACCATCTCCCTCCTTCTCAGTTCCCCCCTCTTCGCCTTGCACATTCACTCTCCATCCCCAGCTCCACCTCTACACCACAACATACCCGACCTCAGACAACGACTCCCACCTCCCTCCAACCATACTCCCTGCGGACCCCGCACGCACTCGTCGCAAAGACGAAATTCACATCGCTCTATACGAGCTCGCTCACAAGTACCTATCTTCCAGACAGACTCAACCCTAGTCACCTCGTAGATGTGACACTCTGTTCAGTTATCTGCTGTGTCCGCAATCTTCAGCTCCTAAAGCCATTAGTTTCCAATGAGGAGGCACTCCTCAACCTTCAAGATTCATGGTCGAAGATGTATGCACAACTAGACAGCAATTCACGAGAATACTTCCATTGAAAAGAGCTATGTAGCTATGTTTCTTCCTAGCTAAATACAAAGCAATGCCTCTCATCCATCATCAATCATTAGCATAACCTATTTCTTTCTAGAAGGTGTATGTATCGATGCAAGAAGCTAATTCTCAACTGTCCCGCCTCAACCTTCTTGAACTTGATGTTGAAATTGCAAAGTGCCATGCCGCCTCCGAAACGAGTGCATCCCTGCCATCCATCCATCCCACCTAGCATGTAATTACTCTTCTTCTTCTTCGTCGTAAAATGAGACTTGCGGATAGCTCATAAACGTAAACGTATACTTGTTGCGCTGGGTTCGAGCACCGGGATGCTGATTCCCATATTCGTGATACCATAACCATTGATATTCCGTCGGGAAAACATAATCACAAGGGAGAGATTCATAAGTAAGGACAGAGACTTCAGAGACTCCGACTGCTGCGCCGACTCATGCTCCTGAAGGTGCGGATCGTCGGATACATCTGCAAGCCCTGGATGTCGGGGTTCCACTTGACGGGCTTGACCTTGCGTCTAACAAGCATGCGCAGACTCGCGTAGCCGATGATGACGAAGCCGAACGCCATGGGGATCAGCCAGTACAGGGGAGTAAGGGATTTGGAGGTCTTGAAGACGACTTCGACGCCCGGCGTGTAGATGATGAATGCTGCGAGGGAGGCGCCGGCCAGGATACAGTAGAAGGTTGCGCGATTTGCGAACATGTATTTGCCGAACGGGAGGGAAAAGCGTGTCTTGCAGGCGAAGAGGTTGAACATTTGCATTGTCATAATGGCCCAGTAGTCTAGAGTGAGTTAGTTTGCTATTTTGGATTATTGAAGGGTGGGGACTTACACATTGATTGCGCCTCGGCCAAGATATCGACTTGCGTAGCAGCATCGATACCCTTGTAGGTCTCTGCATCGCTGTTGAAGTAGTTCGTTGGCGGTCCATTGCCCTTTTGCATGATATGTGCATCGCGAGGAGTGATGCCACGCTTGTTCATGACCACGAAGAAAGCAGTCAAAGCACCAATGGACTCAATAACGCCGATCTCAAGATATGCCCAAGACAGGACAGCACCATCTACCAACACTTCTGCACCCGTGTTCTCGAATTTATCGGTCCAGTAGGCTTTCGTAAACCATTGGCGAACCTCCCAGAACCATTGTTGGATTTTGGATTGGTCTTCAATAGGAACAACGAGACCTGCCTCTTCATCGAAACGGGATCTGTTGTGACGAAGGGCGCGAGCACGGAAGATGTTGCAAGTTTCGAGAGTGACTGGTTTTCGCGGTGGCAGCTTCATCAAGCCCTCTTCCGACTCCGGTGGATCCCAGGCAAAAGACAGAGCAGCGATCAGTTCAAAACCGAGATCGATGACCAGAATCAGGATGGCGGAGAGAGGAAGTGGGATCGGAACGATGACGTAAAGGAGATTGGGGACGACTTCAGGGAAGATGTGGGAGATGGTGTACTGGATCGACTTCTTGAGGTTGATGAAGATGAGGCGACCTTCTTCGATACCACGAACGGTACTTGCAAAGTTGTCGTCCAACAGAATCATAGATGCTGCTTCCTTTGAGACGTCGGAACCGGAGATGTTCATGGCGATGCCCAAATCAGCCTTCTTCAGAGCAGGAGAGTCATTGACACCATCACCGGTAACACCGACGATATGACCCATCGACTGAGCTCGGCGGACAATTTCCAGCTTGTGCTTGGGCGAGGTACGAGCAAAGATAATTTCATCCTTCCAGAAGATATTATCCCATTCGGTGTCAGTCAAGGTGTCGACTTGTTCGCCGTGAACTACAATGGACTTGAATTCGTTCTCCTGGATCTCGTCGATTGGCTTTCCTCGTCGCTGGGCTACCATGGCTTTGGTTTCGCCCAGCATCAAGTTGATCTTGCGACCAATTGCTTCAGCAGTTCTGTAAAAATATAGTCAGCATCATATGATTAATGAGTTTCGCAGAGCACATCCTTGGATACTCGGGCTGTACTTACAAAGGATGATCGCCAGTAACCATAATGACCTTAATTCCCGCACCTCTGCATTTTCCAATCGCCTCTCTGACACCGTGCTTCGGAGGATCTTGCAAACTGGCAAGGCCGACAAAGATGAAATTACCCAATGGATAATTCTTCTCCTTCTTGTCGAAAACAAAGTCCTCAGGGTACTTGTCACCTGGCAGAAGCATCTCTGCAAACCCGAGTACACGATGACCACGGGAAGCCATGTGCTCGTACGTATCATCGTAGGCGGATTTAAAGGCAGCTGATACCGGGGTGCACTCTCCGTCGGAGCCAGTAAGAACACGGTTACATAGAGTCCAAACTCGTTCGGGAGCGCCTTTGATGAACAGGGTAAGGTAACCATTCGCATGAGGCTTCTTGTGGATGCTCATGTGCCATTTGGTTTCCGAGTTGAAGGGAAGTTCGAAGACCTTGGGATAGAGGTTGGCCAGATTGTCGTAGTCTCTGAGCTGTCCGATGGCGTAGCGAATGAGCCCAGTCTCCGTGGCATCACCTAGAATCTGTCGCTCCTTGATTGGAATATCGGTCCGGTCGAACTTTGCCTTGGCACAAAGGGCCGAGATGAGTAGAATATCGAGTACACCTGGATGATCAATGGTCGCAACATCCTTTTCGGCACCAGCACGATCCGAGGCCTCATAAAGCTCGCCGCAGGTCCAGATGTTGGTGGTCGTCATTTGGTTTCTGGTCAGCGTCCCAGTCTTGTCGGTAGCAAGCAATGTAATAGCACCCAGAGTTTCCACGCCCTTGAGATCCTTGACCAAGACATTCTGGCTAGCCATTCTCTTCGCGGCGATAGTCAGCAGCATAGTGACAGTTGCAGGCAGACCTTCAGGAACCCACGCAACAAAGATGCCGATGGCGAAGTTGATAGCGAGGGTAACATTGTTGTTATTGACTGGGAATGCAATACCGAAGAAGACGAGGGCAGTGACGATGGCGATGGTTGCAATGAGCTTGACGAAATTGTCGATTTCGCGTGTTAGAGGAGAAACCATCTTGTCTTCGCCAGCTGTGAGATACGCAATCTGACCAAGAACTGTGGAGTCTCCAGTGCGGACAACGATGCCATAGGCTTCGCCGGAAATTGCCAGGGTACTGTTGAACATGAGGTTGGAGGCTTCCAGAGGATTGGTCATGTCATTTTCCTTGGTTCGTTCCTGGGGTTCGGATTCGCCAGTCAGGGATGAATTGTCGACCTTGCAGTCCGAAGCAGAAAACACCAAGAGGTCAGCGGCAGTTTTGTCACCCATGCGTACGTAGACCACATCGCCAGGTACCAAAGTAGCAGCTTCGATCTGGGTCATTTTGCCATCGCGGATGCACATGCATTTGGCCGGGATCATGTTCAGGAACGATTCCAAGAGGGCCTGGGACTTTTGTTGCTGGTAAAACTCAATGAAGGCATTGATGAATGCAACCAAGATGAGAATGGCTCCCAGGTAAGTCTAGGAATCGTAAGCAAGAGCACGTGCCTATGGAGGGAATTGGGATACGCACATTTTGGAAATTCTCATGGAAGTTGATACCCAGCAGAATGTACTCCAGGACACCAGCAAGGATCAAGAGCAAGTTGAAGAGAGACTTCAAACAGTCCCAGAACTTGAGGATCCAATGTCTCTTCGAAGGAGGCGTTAGGATGTTGGGACCGTGCTCAATGAGCAGTTGCGCAGCTTGTTCGGATGTCAACCCCTGCGAATCACCAGGCTTGTCCAAGTTGATTCGTGTGTGATACTTCTCGGCGACTTCCAGATGGGGCATGAGATGCTCGTTGATATCGACATGTTTCTTCTCCTCCTCTTTTTCCTGCTTGCGACGCGCCTTCTGCTTCTCCGAGATCACGGGGGGCAGCGAGACATTGGATTGGCGTCGCTGGGTGATGGAGCCCACAGACTGAGACCGCCGTGATGGAGGGATAAAGGTTGGACCATCATCTTTGGCACCTGGCCTGGGCTGCCTCTCGGGCTTGACGGTCGGGATGAACTGGATCCTCTGGTCGGCGCCGGGAAGGGTAGTTGTCTGCACCATCTCGACCGAGTCGTCGGCAGCGATCTGCTTCTTCTCAGGATCGAGATCCATGGCGGCGGGCTGGGGTAAGCAGCTGGGCGGCGTGCCTGAGGTGGGGAGATCTCGGATTGCTCGATCTGAAGAAGCGCAACAACACTAGACGACGAGGACGAGGAAGGCTGAGCAGTCGAGGCGAGGCAGGGTATACCTCTCTGCTAGCGCGGGGTAGAAGACTCGTACCACTTCGCACAGCTGTGAAAATTTCGACGCGTGATGTTTGCCTCCACAGCTGGAGGTCGTGACGAAAATTTAAATCGCGCAACTGCGTTGTACCTGTACCGCTGGCCATCGCTGGCCATCGCGCCCCCTTCGCAGCTTCCTTCATTCCTGCCGTTGCCGTCGCAGCACCTCCAGCTCGCTCTAAAGGTGGTCGACCTCGCTGTTGCCGAAAAATCGCGCATAGTGAACGACTCCAGCATTTCAACCATGTACCGCTACCCCGCATTGCATTCCATGACTTTTTCGGAAGCTTTTGATTGGGCTAAGTGCGGGAGAGGCTGGATCTAGATGCGATGGCCGGTCACCGCTCGGCCGGGCCTGTGATTGTCATGACCTGATGGTTATCTTTCTCCTCTCGTAACGTCGAAGCACAGCACGTGTTGCATGCGATTTCCGACATCGCATCTCGCATTGTCCTATCACGAATTATTTGATGCCACCTTGATGCCAGATCTTGGCGGGGGCGGGTAGGGCTTGCCTGCCGGCTTTTAAGTGGTGCGATGGACCCTGAAAATGTGTGACATCCAGACAAGCTTTCCCGCGATGCATGCCAAGCATCTCTAGTGAGGGGCCGCCCCGGGTGAGACGAGATCTTCCCGCTACGACCGACTGACGGGTGCTAGGAAAAGGGACGTGAGCAAGGAAAAGGGTTGGGCAGATATGTCAGCGGTAGGACTAACTGCCAGCTTCCACACCCTTACGCTTGACCGGTCAAGAAGAGGCCCCTCCACAAAGGATGACTGTGCAGCGGGTAATGATGAAAATCGAGTGATGTATCAGATGAGACGGGAGAAGACGGGACAAAGACTACCGGCCAGACCAATCGAAGAATGCACAGATCTCTTTTTGGTTGGTGGAACAAGCTCTTATCTTGATCACAATCACTGAACCTGACCTCGTGGCAAAATGCCCGAAAAAGTGAAAATGCAGGTAAAAGAATGAATAGATATCATTACAGCAGTATGACGAGTCCCGGACTCTAGGCATAGATTGTCCAAAAATAAAGGCAAAGCAAAACTCCTCTTTCAAAATAATAATGTACTATTTGAGCATAGTTTAAAGATTGCACACTCAATACTATTACTTGTTGACTTGGTGAGAAATATGCAGGAATTACTGAGATAATCAATCGATGGAAATTAGAATAAATTAGAGAAGGAGCCAGGCCTTGTTGAGATAATCGATTGACGGAAATTACAATGAAGTGGAGTACGAGCAAGGTATATGAAAGCTTGCATGTTGCTTACTGATAAATGTCCTTGATTCTTGTGCATGCAGATACCGTCTAAGTAGAGCACCTCCGATGGAGAAGGTCTCCTCCCTACGCAAAAACGTGCACTTCCCGTCATGTGATCTAGAGATCAGCCAGCAAACAAATACTCACTGCAACCATTCCACTTAGAGTGATACTATAGTCAAGAATGTGAACAGGGGTTGTCCCATGAATACTCAAGCTTTCTCCTTGGCCTTCCAAATATATCTGGTAACCACAAGTCCGAAAGCCTTGCCTGGGCTCAGGAAGATCACACATCTCTTTAGCCAGTAAATCGAGTTCTCCTGTGAACCTCTCTCCGACTTTGAGGCCCTTGAAAGCTGCAGTCGGTGGAATCAGCGTTGCAAGCGATGTATCCTTCTCCAACATGCAGAACGTCTCATAGCGTGAGCGCTGCCATAATTGAACTGCATTTTAGGTGCCGTGCTGTCCGAGTTTCGAGGCAGCAAAAGATCCTCGGTAGAGTAGAGTTTGTGAATTTCTCTGATAATTGGTACCTCAAACATAAACTCCCGTCGGCTTCCAAGATGGGCAATGCACTATCACGATTGCTAGCATCTTGTCCAAAGTAGTTGACGCCTTCCGTTGGCATCTATGCGAAGGGTTCATATTCGGACACCGGGAATCCTCGGAACAGATCGCAGAAACCTCGAACCAAAGCCGGAACCCATCATTATTCCATGATCTTCAAAGTGCCATTCGGGGCTATCAGCCAAGTCTTCTGGAAGATATCTTGACGATCATCGATCATATCACGAACTTCCAAGGGCGGTTTCAAGAAGAGAAACAATGTGCTCCCGGGATCGGGCGGACACGTCTCGCAAGAAGAATTGTGGCCAGAAACGTCGACGCATCATGTATGTATGGGCCTTAGTACGAGACTAGTGAGACTCAATATGGCGCTTGATACATGGCGCAGGCCGGTTCCGAAAAGAAGTGAGGAAGGAGGTGCGAAGGGGAAGTGACCGTAGCCTTGCGAAGCATCGACAATAGAAGCTGTCATTGGGGCGGCCATGATCAAGTTCATTGTGCAGGAACCATCAGTTGAAAGATTCTCACCGCGACTCGAGGCTCGAAGACGGAAAGGCGAAGTTGATGTTGAGGAAGGATGTGAAGTCAGGAAAGAAAAACGTTTGAGGATCCCAACCGGAACATCGGCACCGCGTGGGGGTTCCCGTCTTGGCATCTGGGGAAGCGGGGCACGTGCAGCACTTCCTTTTCGAGATAGGTAGAAGCCAGCGGTGATATCTCTGAAATCATTATATTTGAGAGATGTGTTCAAGTTTTGTAACATATCTGTACACTATATATACACACTATATACCATCTCGTCAATCATCAAGCAGACCAACCGTCCACTCTGTGATTCTCTCGACACCATGTCCATTAATAGCACTGATTGGTATCCCCTCGACTTTCCCTGCCCAAGGATTCTGTTGACCGCTGGGATGCTCGTCCTCGCCAGCATTCACAAGCTCCAAGTACGCCTTTAAGGCCTCGAAGTTCTCCTTAGTCCCCGGCAAGTCAGCCTTGGTGGCAACGACGAACCAAGGCTTGCCAGCAATGCTTGGTGCTACAGGAGCAAGAGGATTCTCGAAATTGGGGCCAGATGAAACGACGATGGTCTCCTGGCGGTTTGCTAGAGCATCTTCCACGGATGTGAAGGGTGACCAGTGGACGATTGGATCGGCTATCTCCTTCTCTTCTTGGATCTTCATCCGTTCATACTCCCCAACTTCTTTCCAAAGCCCCTTTAGAGCTTCAACAGCATCACCAGCATTCAGATCAATGACAAAAGCTAGCACTCGAGCTCTTTCCACATGACGGAGGAAGCTGATCCCAAGACCGCGGTCCAGATGAGCGTCCTGAACCAATCCAGGAATATCTGCAATCGTGAAGTTTGTCCTCGGCTCTCCATCCCCGTATTTCGCCTGTGCCAGTGGTCGACCTTTATGGTTGTCCAATACGACAGTCCCGATATTCGGCTGCAGTGTTGTAAACGCCCAATTCCCGACTCTTGCTCGGCTCTTGCTCATAGCTCTCAACAATGTACTCTTCCCAGCATTCGGCAGACCAACCAACCCAACATCAGCCAAGAGCTTCAGTTCCAGTTCCAGCGTAATCTTTACTCCTTGCTCTCCCTTCGTAGCAAACTTTGGCCTGGGTACAGTTTTCGTAACGAAGTGTGGATTGCCCAAGCCACCAATAGCTCCAGCAGCCAACAGCAAAGGCCTCTCCATCGGCACCGTCAAATCCAAAGATATAGGAGCCTTGACCTGCGACATGGCCAACGCAGATCTTCTCCCTCTAGGCAAAGAAGGGAACTCTGCCGTTGCGATATCTTCTGGCGTCGTAGCAGGATACAGCAGCCATTTGTCCCGACTCCATTTCCAGGGTCCAGTCGCATCGACGCCATCTTCTTTTCCCGCCTCAAGCTTCAACCTCTGCTCCTCAATTGCCACTGGATCTATGCGTTCGATTTCTCGAACTACAGTCCCAACTGGCACTTGCAGCACTATATCTTCTCCCCGTTCTCCGCCGCGAGTCTTTCCTTGTCCATTCCTCCCACGTCCAGCTTTCAGTATGTTGCGTCGTCCCAGCTTGTGCAGTGAGGTCTCGCCGCGTACGGCCTGGATGTAGATATTGCCTCCGCTTCCTCCATCACCACCATTTGCGGGCCCTGCTGATATGTACTTTTCTCGGAGGAAAGAGATGCAGCCATGGCCGCCTGCGCCGGCATACACTTGAACTGTTGCTCGATCGGTGAAGATTGTCCGCGAGTAATCGGTAGGCGGAGGATTGAGGTGGGAGCCCTCTTCCGGGAGCTGTGGAAGGGATTCGGTGCTGGTGCTTTCACAGCGGCGGATGGAATTGAAAAGGGGTCGGAAGCTCGACTTGGCAGCATTGGAGACAAGGAACGGGTAGAGAAATGGCGTCAATGTCCCCTGTAGAGCGGAACATCTTGGTGGCATACTTTTGGACAGGGAACAAAAGGTGTCGTTCTTGGTCAACTTTTTGATGGAATTTGATACTGATCGGCTGCATCGGATTATCTCCCGGCCCGTGTTGCTGCTGCTGCTGCCCAACCGAGCCGATGTTTCACTTCTATGAGACAACACCTCACTCTCCTCTTCACTCACAATTCCCACGTACCTCGCAGATCCACCCTATGCAGATTTCTCCCGTCCCCCTACCATGGTTTCCAGGTCCCACCAGAGCCCCAGAGGTTACATCGGATTTCCGTCTCATCTCAGTCATGGCCACAGCATCCAGCGGTGTAGATGTGACCTCCAAGTACCTCTCCTCAGCATGCACCTAGCATGACCTAGAGCTGCAGACCCCCGGTCTCCCAAACCTCCATCACGAGCCCCATTGGCTCGAGGTTCATCAACCTCCAACCGGATCTCATGATATGCTACACAAGGCCGCATCTTGCATCGCTTCCACGCACGCGACGCAAAGCATTCGAGCCACGACACATCGCGATGAGCCTCCCCGCTCCCATTTGCCTGCGCCCGCGTCTTGCTCCACTTTCCCACTTTGCACGCCTCTGGCCATGGCAGAGCTTGCGGCTACGACTCAGCTATTTCTCAGCCGGCGTCTTGTCTGCGTAGTTGCGGTCTGAATGCCTTCATGCTTGTTCCCTGGCCTCACTGCCTTTGTATATCGCCGTACCCCCCGTTCTAGATTTTCACTCCGGGGCTTTCCTCCTACCTTCCGACCATAGTGTGTGTGGATGAGAGCGAGCACCGCGAGCCTGCTTGCTTGCGGATGTATAGCGTGATCTCAACATCCGCAGCAAACTAGAGAGGTGGGTGATCTGCCTCCCTCCCACACCTCTGCCCTCGCGGCGCCCCTGAAGACGGATGACTTCTACACCGTTCATTCCCCACGATCATGGGTTCTCCAATCCCGTGCCTCGCTCCCCTTTCCTATCTCTCCCACATGTACAAAAGGCGCTGCTGCTCCTTACGAACCTCTCTTTGTTCCTTTTGATACCCACTCACCCCCACCGCACTGCACATACCCAAGCCCCTCGCCCTATCCCCTCACACTATCTTATTTAATTCTTAATTGTACTATTTAATTATTTTGTTTAATACTCAGATGCCATACCTGCGCCCCGAAGTCATGTTAATCAAGCACAGCAAGTCCAAAAAGCCCATCAAGATCATGGACCCCGACTGCGCTATCTGCAGCCAGCCCGCGCTCGCACAATGCGAGTGCGAAGCCAAAGGCCTGGACATTGCTGTGCGGCAGGCCGAGCAAAGGATGATGACTACTGTGTTCAATGACATACGGTACGCCTTCCTCCACGCCTCCCCATTCAATTGACCCCTCACTTCAACACATGAAAGCTAACGGAAATCAAACACAGCGCCTGGGTCCGCGGCCACGCCCAAGACTACATCCTCTCCTACTTCAGCATGCTCACCACCCGCCGCAAAGACCAACACGCACAAAACATCCACCGGATGACCGAGCGCGCCGCCTACTACTTCCACGCGCGGCCGCACCCAGCAGAGATCGCCGCCGCAGACGCCGAGCTCAAACGCGGCATCGACGAGGATTGGAAAGCTTCAGTGCAGCGGTATCCCGAAGTGTTGGAGTATTTCTACGGGTTGGTGGATTTGAATCTGCCCGCGGATGATGAGCCGGGCGTGAGGGATCCGCCGTTGAGTGCGCTGGGTGGTGTGGCGGTTGGGAGGGAGAGAGAGAGGAAGGTTAGGTTGAGGGAGCCGAGTGAGGTGGAGGAGCGGCGGCGGCGGCGGAGGAGCAGGGAGAGGGTTATTACGGCGCCGCCGCCGCCGAGTTTGGGGGCTAGGGAGAGGGGACGGCCGGGGAGTTTGTATGCGCCTGCGCCGATGGGGGCCGGGTATGGGTATGTGACGCCTGGGTATATGGCGCGGGATATGTAGGGACTTTAGTGGTGGGAGATGGAGACCTGGGGTTAGTAACGAGAACAGGAAGACAAAAGAGTTTGAGGAAAAGAAGAAGAAAGAAAAAAGATGAATGTGGAGTTATACAGGACCACAGGACCAAAACGCAGAGAGTCGGGGTTCAATGGAGTATGGTTCATACTCTCCTTCACATAATCGGCATAGCAAGCAGACACAACATAGCATAGCGACCGGAGTTATCCTTACTTACCTATCGTTACTCAATCAAAATCTTCACAAAACATCTCATCACATCACTCTACTTTCACAACCAAACTCATCAAAATGCACATTACAAGATGTGAGAAACGCAATGCATGCATTATCTACCACTTATTCTGATTTCTGATTTCTGATTTCTGCTGCTGGAAAAAACGACGCCGCAAATATGCATGATGTGAGGAAACCGCAACTTGCTTGACTCTCTCGCTCTCTCTCGCTCTCTCGTGCCCGTCATCCAACCCGGCACCACCAACCACTACCACTAATACACACAAGAAAGTTTTTCCGCCGCTCCACCCCTAGGGAAAGAGGTAGCCAAGCCAAGATGCAAAAGGTGAGATTTGATTGATTGAATTTTTTGATGAGACGTTTTTTCCTTTTTTGAACCTGGCACAATTGGAAAATGAAGAGGTGATAGGAGGATGAGGTAGATAGACAAGGGGAGTCTATTCTGCCTTGTCCTCGAGTGAGGCGCTTTTGAGGTCGGCGGTCACATCGGAAGTAGCAGCCTTCTGGAGCTCGACTTCATTGGCGACAGAGCCACCTTCGTCGACAGCAGCGGTTGCTTTGGACTCTCCATTTGCGTGGGCGGGGACGGTAGGGGTACCGGGAACAGAAGACGCCTCCTCGGCTTCCAAGCGCTCAACCTCGAGTTTTGCTTTTGCAATGTTCTGGAGGCGATTGTTAGTTAAATGTAAATTCTGTTTCTGAATGGGGAAAGGGATTTACCTTCTCGGTCTGAGCAGCCTGGTCCTCTTTCCAGTGCTTCAGCTTGGCCAGGACTTTCTCACGAACGGCAGGGATGTCGGCGGCACTCATAGGAGGATCAATGCCCATGGCAGAGCAGTCCTCCATGACAGAGGGAGGGCAGCTGTACTTTCCAGCAGGAGCAGGTGTGTCGGGGGTGGCGGCAGCTTTCTTGTTCTTCTTACCCTTCTTGCCACCAGTTCCAGCAAAGTAGTCTTCCTCTTCCTTCTTGACTACCTTCATGCCTTTCAGACCAGAGTCGTCAACCTTTCGTTGAGCAGTGGCAGTGAATTGGGAGGGTGCTTGCAGAGGTGCCTTCTCAGCAGAGTACGAGGGGTCGAGGAAACGAAGGAGAGACTCGGCACGGCGGATTTCATCGAGATATGCCTTGTCGCTGGCTGCTTCCAGCATCTCTTTGGCTCTTGCCATCCGCTTCTCTTTCTGGTAGTTCTCTTGCTCGGTCTTCTTCCGTTCGCGAATTCGTTGCCGAGCTTCATATTCGTAAGCCTGGACAGCACGGGTTTGCTTCCAATAGTCATCTTTAATCTTCTTGATTGCCAGGTATTTTTCTTGCTGCTCCGCTTGCAGCTTCTTCTTCTGGTCATGTAAAGAGTCAAGACTTGCATGTGCCTTGTCTTGTTCAGCCTTAATGGTGTCCAGCTCGGCTTGAATCTTGTTGTATTTTTCGGAAAGGGCCTTGGATTCCGGGTCGTCAAGGGTGTCTCGGAGAGACTTCAGCTTGGCCTTCTTCTCATCAATCTGCTTTTGCTGTTCATCGAAGCCAGCGAACCCCTTCTTTTGCTTCCGCAAGTTCGAGATTTCGGTCAAGGCTTTTTTCTCGTCCACCAGCTTCATCATTCCGCTATTCACTTGCTTGTCCAATCGGTCAATCTCCTTGTCAATCTCCTCGACGTTCTTGAACGAGACTCGGCTGCGGGCTACCTTCTGAGCTGCAATCAGGTCCTTCAACTTGCTGTCCTCATTCTTGATCTCATCAAAGATCTTGTTGCGACCGGCCTTTCCAGCACCCTGCTTCTCCCGGATCTCCTTCAATTGCGCAATGAGTTCACCCCTGCGCTTGCCTGCCGGTGAATCTTTCGAAAGTTTTGCCGATTCCACTTGTCCCTTGGCTGCATTCTGTCAAATTATATTAGCATGTGTCGCTGCAAGGTGCCGAGCGTCGTTGTGCGCTCTTTTTCCGAAGTGAAGGAGGATTGTACTTACAAACTTTTCCACAGAGACAGCATGCTCCTTCTCTGCCTTCTTGAGAGCTGCCTTATATGCCTCCTCGTCTGGCTTCTCCGGCTTCTCGATCACCTTCTTGTCTTTCTTGTCCGGCGCGCTGCCATGTTCGGCTGCGCCAGAAGGGGTTGCGACATCGGCCATGACTGGATATGTCTGTCAACCAAGACGACTGGGGAAGAGGCAGTTGAGGAAGATCAATTGCCTTGTGCGAAGGGTTGCTCACAAATAAATGAATATTTGTGACGGTGGTTGTGCGCGTGAGAAATAATAAATGCTTTCGGTGTCGGTTCGAGAACAGATTTAGACTTCCAAAATATGGCCCGTGCCACCCCTGCCGAATCCCGTGGATTTACTACGGCAACGGGCATGTTCACTGTGTGCAATTCGCGAAAGTGAACTTTTTGAGCCGGGATATTTGAAGAAGTGACTTCAACTCGATCTCCCAGAGGTCTTCAACTCCACCCCACCTCCCCCCCAACTCCTCCAATCTCGACCACCTTTCCTCACAACCCACTCGAGTTACAATCGCGGTATCCATACATCGCCAATATGTCTACAGACGAGGAGAAAGCCAAGAAGCAACGAGAGGCTGGTGAAAGGGAGGCAGCAAGACTCTGGCGCGCATGGAGGACTGTCCACGAGATGGTCCAGGACCGTGGCTACGAGTTGACTGATGAGGAAGTTAAGATCAGCTTCGATGACTTCAAAGAAAAGTTCTCAAACCCAGGAGAGGCAGGCATCATCGAGTAAGCTTCCCCTTGCCCTTACTGCTGCCCATCGTCCTCTCAAGTAACACGCCCGCCTTCCAGTCGCAGACAGATGAAATTCTCCGCTCGTCCCTCAGATGCCATGATCGTCAGATACTCCAATCCTCCCACGGCCGCCGACCCCAACCCTCCCAGCCCAGACATCGGCACGATCTGGATCGAATTCCTGCCTGACTCCAGCGTGGGAATCAAGCAGATGCGCGCCTTCGCACAGTACCTATCTGCCAATAACTTCCACACCGGCATTCTGATCACGAACGTCAACATCACGCCGGCGGCACTCAAGATCATCCCCGCCGTTGCGGCCGAGACGCGCATCGAGTGCTTCGTTGAGAGCGACTTGCTGGTCAACATCACACATCATGAGTTGGTGCCTAGACACGTGTTGCTCAGCAAGGAGGAACGGACTGCGCTACTGCAACGATATCGGTTGAAGGATACACAGCTGCCACGAATCCAGTTGGGTGACCCGGTCGCGCGATATCTTGGCTTGAGACGAGGACAGGTGGTGAAGATTATTCGGAAATCAGAGACGGCGGGACGATATGCGAGTTACAGGCTTTGCGTTTAAGAGATATGAGGGGATTTGGGTGGCAATGAGACATGGAGTTATGGCGTTGGGTGATTTGGCAAAAGCATGCATGGTGAGGGGCGTCTAGATTGCACCGCTGCGACCAGCTGGCGGATACCCAAATAAAGTGTATTAACAAAGCCTTGCTTTTGCATATATCTACGTGATACTTGAAGTCGCAAAAGATGTTAACAGATGGGGGGTAGGGATCAGGAACAAGAATGAGCTTTTTTGTCCATATCATGATTTGCCATCCTACGCATGATGGCTGGCAAACGGGTGTGCAATACAGACGGGATTTCCGCAAGCGGCGGAGGCAACAACAATCTCATTGTACCAGAGCAATCTCAACATTAAGTCGACATGCAACAAATCTGGCGGATAGTCACTCGCTCAAGGAATGGAGATGAATGTGCCTCACCTTCGAGAAATTTTCATGCTCTCGACGTTCTCATTGTACCAAAGGTTCTGGGACAATTAAGACCGAGCGACATGCAACAAAGCTTCTGGTTTACCTAAGAACAATTGACCCCTGGAAATCTATGACAGAAGGTGAGATCTGATTCGATTGGTGACATTCTGATTGTTCCACACTAACTCGGGACATTGAGGCGATGTGCAACAAACGATTGAAGATAAGAATTCACTCAAAAAATGCTGCTGTCTGAATTGTCTTTCATCAATTTGCAGAATAAACACAACCAGCATTTGGCAATTGTCCATACATTCGAAGCTATACTCTACAACTTCGCCTTCACGCTCTCATCTCTAACCACAACCCCCCTTCCACCCTTCCCATCCCTCAAAATCCTCCTCAAGATCTTCCCACTGGCACTCTTCGGAATAACATCCACAAACTCCACCTCCTTGATCCACTTATGCCTCACCTTCCTCTCTCTCACATACTTCAGGATCTCCCTTCCCACCACCTCATCCCCTTTCTCCCCTCCCTTCAAAACAACAAAAGCCTTCGGTTTCTCCCCGCTATACTCATCCTGTATCCCAAGCACTGCAACATCTTCAACTTTCGCATGTCCAAGTAACAAATCTTCGAGTTCCGCAGGCGCAACACCAATACCCTTCACTTTAATCATCTCCTTAATCCGATCCGTAATAGTAACCATCCCATCCTCACCCACCATGGCCTGATCACCCGTATGCAAGAACCCCTCACTATCAAACGTATTCCTCGTCGCCGTCTCATTATTCAAATACCCCATCGTAATCTGCGGTCCTCTCGCCAGTAACTCTCCCGGCTGATTAGTACCCAACTCCTTCCCATCTTCATCTATGATTTTAACTTCTGTAGAGGCGCAGATAGTCCCAACCTTATGCGCATGCTCATACGCATATTTCTCCGGCGGGTGCGCCGTGATACAAGAGCATGACTCTGTCATCCCATACCCCTGTTTAAACCCCGTACCAGGAAACTTTTTCTCCAGCAACCTGAGAATCTCCTCGCTCAAAGGAGCAGCACCGCTCGAAAACCGTTCCACGCAGCTTAGGTCGTACTCCGATACAATAGGGTCTCGCACCAGGCGGATGAGGATCGGGGGCACGAGGAGCAGCTCGGCGATGCGGTATTTGGAGATTGTGGAGAGCATGCTGGGCATGGTGAAGGAAGAGAGCATATAGACTTCTGCGTTGAGCAGGATTGGGAGGTGGAGGGCGTGCACGAGGCCCGTGATGTGGAAGGCAGGGAGGACGGCGAGGATCTTTTTGTGGGTTGCAGGTGTGATGAGGGCGATTTGGAGGCATTGAGCTAGGACGTTGGCGTGGGAGATCATTACCTGTCTCTTGTTAACTCTATCTCTTCATCGTTCCTGTTGGAAAGGGGAAACTCACTGCCTTGGGTAATCCAGTCGTCCCACTACTAAAACTCAAGAACCCGCAAAGATCACGGTTACTCTCCCCATTTTTCAACTTATACTCCTCCACCTGCTCCTTCTCCTTCCTCCCCTCTTCCAACAACTCACTCATGGTCTTAAACCCCTCTATCTGACCCTCCAACAAAAACACCCTCTCCCTCGCAATCCCCGCCTCCTCCGCCGCCCTAGCCGCAACCTCCATGCTCCCCGGCACCGTAAACAAGAACTTAGCACTCGCCGTCTTCAACGCATAAACCATCTCCTCAACATTATACGCCGGACTGGCCCCACTCACGATCCCGGCCACACGATTCACAGCCAACATCGCAACAGGATACCACGGCGTATTTGGACTGAATAGTGCCACGACATCGCCTTTTCGGAGATCGTGATGCTTTACGAGCGCGGTGGAGAGGTGCGTGGTATGGGTTTTGACGTCGTGGTAGGAGATCCGCGTGTTGGTGTGTGCGTTGGTGTAACCGGCGATCTTGGAAGGGGCGTGCTTGGTGAGAGGGGAGGCGGGAGAGGTGAAGAGGTAGGTCCATGTTGTGTGGTTTGTGGGGACTGGACAGGTTAGTTAGAATTCGTGAAGGGGTAAGAAGATGTAGCGATAGAGGGACGTACGGTCGATATCTGGGAGGGTACTTTTGAATGGCATCTTGGAGAGATGGATGTTTGGTGACGGAGTAGGAAAGCAACGATTGAGAGATGAGAAGAAAATGAAAATCAAATATTGCAAAGAGAGGAGACTTATATTTGAACTTACCTAGGCATGGAGAGAACTAGGAGCTCCATGTTAGCAGCAGATTGGTCAATTGAGATCTCTCGGCACCATGGAGAAAGCTAGGAGAGGCGGGGAACTGCGGGGTCGTTAGTGGGGGGATAACCCGAAGCACGTGCTTCACCCCTTAACCACCCCCTTTCCCCAAACCCTCGGTTGGCTTCTCACGTAAGTCAGAAACATAAGCCCCGGGCTATTATGAAGCTCGTCTCATTCAATGTAGATACCAGAAGGAAGACCAGCTATGCCATACTCCAAGCAACCCAATGCCACAGGCAACTAAAAACAAAGTCGTGAACACATATCTACATCATCGATCCCTTTTAACCTACCACAGCCTTCATGCTCAAGCTCTCTAGAAAGCCCGACAAGTCTTCCTTTTTAACCTCAACCACGCAATGTTCAAAACTGTCGATCCTCACTCTAGCATTCGTTTCTTCCACCACTTCTTGGAATGCATTGCCGAATTTGTTTCGTCCAAATCCTCTCACCTCAGACTTCTCATCCTCCTCTTCATCAGAGTCATCATCAGATGACGATTCGGAGTCGTCTGATTCCGTATCCTCTTCCTCGTCGGCCTCGTCACCCAGAGCAAGTCTTCGTGCTTCTCGCTTCTGCTCTCGGACTTTCTCCTTGTTCTGCTTCTTCAATTCGCGTGCCTTCGCTTTGGCCTCTCGCTTCTCCTTCTTTTCCTTGGCCGCATGTCGATCGCCGAACCCCATTCCGCCACCACCTCCACCACCAGTTCCAACGACGACATACACTCCTCGACTCTCATTCAATCCAGCAACCACGAGTGATGTGCCTCGTCCGCCGTGACCAATCTTTCCCTTGCTCTCACGTTCCTGTTCTGCAATTGCCTCTCCAATCCAGAGGGCAAGCTTGGTCAACGCTGAGGGGTGCGTAAATAATGTCACATCGGGCCCATCTTTCACAACTGCCATTCGAAACGCTCGAAGATGGCGGATCTGTTTCTTCTCGATTAATGATGTACCTGTCCGAAGGATAGCACGGTGAAGATGTTGAGCAGTTGGTAGGGCTGATTTCAGTTCTTCGATCCTAAGACCATTCTATCAGTATTCAACTTCACAATCTTTTTTTTTTCAACACGACTCACTTTTCAAGAGCATCGTAAGCATCCCAAAATCGACCAACCCATTCTTCACCTTCTAAAGTCCCATCCTCATCAGAAGTCTCTTTCATTTCTCGTCCACGATCATAACCCCCATTTTCAAGTGTCGTGACAGCTTTCTTTCCCACTTCAAGGACAGCTCCCACTACCACTCCAACATCTTGGGCACTAAGTGTGGCTCTCCAGCCCCAGCTTCTCACAAATCCCCAGCCCTCTTTGGTTCCGCCTCGATCTTTGCCATCGGTGTCTGCAGCTGGAACCAAGTCGTCAAGTCCATACATCTCCGAATACTTTAACAGCTTTGTTCGCAGGCCTCTCTTCAGTTCCATGTCCATATGTGTGTAGCTTTGCTTGCATTGGACAAGACTGACACCCATCTTCGCCAACAGTTTGTGCAGTCTTTTCCTCCCACTGTCTGACCAGATGTGTAATCTCGCTGACAGATACGGTGAGTGAAGCATGCTATCATAAAGGCTCCAGTGTCGGATCAGCAGAAATTTAGGTTCAGGTGATAATCGAATGCTGGTGTCTGTTGGACTTCGAGCTGTCGTGGGTATGATGCCGCTATTCTCTGGTAACATGTTTCGGTTGCCACTCAAACTTGAATCTGAGAGCTCAGGAGGGTTCAAACGTCGAACTTCGTCTCGAAGTAGTTGTCGTATCCGAGATCCTCGAGTTCCAAGCCAACCTTTCGGAGATGTCGACTTCGACGTGGAGATTGCAACGCCTACAGAAGATCGACCGTAAAGCTCCATAGAAGTTACGCCTACAATAGCCATCCACAGCAGATCATTGTCTTCTCGGCCAAGTTCTGAGGCAAGAGAGTACATCATGGACGATATTGGCTCCGAATAAGAAGCTCCCAGGGAATAGTAGGCTTGTAGTACAGATTCGTTTTTTCGTCGCAGCTTCAATAGACGACGCCGTAGTTTTCGTGCCGATGGTGCTTTGGGGGGTTGAGCAGGAGTAGGGGAGACGGAGCGCGAAATACTCGAAGCGATTGCAGAAGCTCCATTAAGTGATAATAGCCCTCTTTGTTTTGGTCGTATCGGAGAATCTTGAATTGGGCTCGACTGATTAATGGGTTAGTAGATGGAATCAAACTCTCCACAAGTCACGTACCGAATTGCTTCTTCGCCGTTGCCGTGGTCTGTCTTCATCTTCGCTACTATCATCCTCCTCATCTCGGTCTGACCAAGATTTTCGTTTCTGCCCAGTTCGAGAATTGCTTGGCATGTCCTCCTCATCCTCACTCTCAGTATCACTTCCCTCACTCTCCTCACCATCGTCTTCAACTTCTGGCATATCCACAAGAGCAAGAAACGCGTCTCGTTCTGCATCTAGCTCCTCTTCGATATCCCCATCGTCAAAGACAATAATGCCACCCTTCCCCGGTTTGTAGTCTCGTTGTATCTTCCCACCATCAAGACCTTGCGGTTGTTGAGTAATCAGCTCTCCGCCGTCTTCAATGGGCGGTGGTAATGGAAACCCTGCAAAAACGTTTCCCAGATTCCACGGTCGTCGCGCGTCAATCACCCACACTTCTACACCACCATAATTACTCTCGTCACCCTCAGCTTCAATTCCTAACAACCCCCCAAGATCAACCAGTCCTCCCACTCCAAGACAGACTACAACTCCCCCACTGCCTCCCTGGCTCTCCATCATGGGCCGAATGACATTTCGGCCAGCCTTCTCCAAGTCGCCATAGCCCGCAATTGGCTGTATCTTGTGCGGTATGTAGTCGCGCTTGAGCAGCTGGGTGAGGATGCGGCAGCCACAGAGCGCATCGGGCTCTAGAGCGACGAGGATGAGAACTGGTGGAGATAGAGGGTGGTGGGTTCGTTGGAGATGCAGGTACAGTGTTGAGATGAGGGACCGTGGCAGATACATCGTTATTGAACTTTCGACGCGTCGGAATTCATAATATATTTCTGCGAACTAGGAGACGGGTTAAGAAGGGAATTGCTGTTCTTTTGGAGGAAGTCCAGCTTTTGTTGCGGGTGGACGCGTTTTGGAGGCCCAGCGAGCGGGATTTTGCAGGATAAATTTCGTTGAAACTTTTGAAAATTCAATGTGGTTGCTCTTGAGAATCGAACTCCAAATCCAGCGGTAGAATGGATCCAGAGATTATTCTCAAGTCTGAGGTCTGTGGAGTGGAGGTGTGTAGCTTTGTTGGTTGGAAAGTCGCGATTTCCGCCTTGGCCCAAGTCGCGTCGCGATCCGGCGCTAAAAATGCACCTCGGGGAAAAGTTGTTCCACCGACAGCTTACATCTTCAAGGTTCATCTCGCCATCTTTCATGATCTACTCTAACCAGAACCTTCAAGTAGAGGCCAAAAAGTCCATCTGTCTTGAAGCTTGTCTTTTGATCTGCGTTTCTCTCTCTTTCGCGTACCATAAAAGCCTGCTGCCTAAACCATCTCCTCCCCCAGAAGAAAACAGCCTGGCCAGCAAAGACTGTACGGCAAGAAGGATTCATCGAATCAAAGTCCTTTTACTTTCAAGTTTGTTATTTTGAGTTGTATAACAACCCAAGGAGACCAGGCAAAGACCGAACAGTACGCTCTCCTGCTTTGGCAACCACAAAGCTCAGCGCTCTGCGATTTACATCCACCAAGGTTCCCAGGCGGCTACCTACCTAGACACCTGTCTGCTCGTCTGAACTCAGGAGCCTCGTAGGAACATGGCATCTGGATTCAACCATGGTGAGATAGTTCCCCCACTGCAAGAATATGCATCACACTCACATCCATCGACTTCTTTGGAATCTATCCTTGCCTCGTGGCCAGCGAAGCTTTGTCTCAAATGTGCTTCCATGACTGGGACATCGAAGGGGCTTCAGGAATTGATGTCAAGAGACGGATACGTACACTTTGGACGCTATGATCTCAAGAAATCAGCAGAAATGGGATGTGTGTTTTGCATTTTCATCTCTGATGCCATTGATCCAGACATCTGGGAGGACCACGATGATCCGATCGCCACTGCCATTGATCCAGACATCTGGAACGACTACTATGATCCGATCTCCACCCAAAAATTGAGTGATTCTGAATATCTAGTGGACAATGAAGATGGGGTTGGAGAACTAAAGGGTCCTTCGATAATGACTGCGCAGCCTGGCGAGGATAAGCCAAAACGTACAAAGAAGATCTCGATCTCGTGCTTTTCCGAGGATCTGTTTACTCCCGAAGATGGTAATCTGAAAGCAGTCGACTTGCGACATTTCAAAGTTGGCTATAGGTCAGGAGACGAAGCTGTTTATTATCCGGATGCTTTCTCTACCCAGTTCGAGGGTTTTACTAATGCCAAAGAGGATAAATATTTGAACTCCGCTGTAGTTGATGGTTGCTATTCCACTATCAAGATTTTGCTTCATAGCTAACCTCAACAGGGAACGATGTCCAATTCTCGTTCGATCAGCTGCTGCTGCCGCTGTCTTTTGCCGACGAATCGGTAGTAAAAGCCATCAAGCATCGGCTGAACGACTGTGACTTGCATCATAAGTCGACCTGCCCTTCCAAAATGCATCTTCCGTTACCATCTAGGGTCATTGACGTCGAAGCAATCGGTAACGGAGAAGAGCTCCGTCTACATATCACACACCCTGATGAGTTAGGGCAATATGCTGCCCTGAGTTATTGCTGTGGGTTATTCCGAATTAAAGTTCTCCAATTTCATATCATCTCCAGGCTCATGCACACGTTCAATTTCATCCCTACCCATTTCGTATGGTGAATATGCCGTTTATTTCGCCTTATACTGGTACGTTCTTCCCAATCACTGACTTTTTGAAATTCGCTAGGGGGAGAGCCACCTCATACCTTCATCTGTACCAAGGCGATGCTGGACAACCCTTCTATGATCGATTGGAGCCATCTTCCAGCTACCATCGCAGACGCAGTCACTGTCACTCGGAGCTTGGGAATAAAATACCTATGGATCGATGCTCTATGCATCGCTCAGGATGACGATGCTGACAAAACAAAAGAGATCAAATATATGGGCAAAATTTACAATAATGCGAGAGTTACAATTGCGGCTGCAAGCGCACAGAGCGTGCAGGCTGGATTCCTCAATAGAGATTCTCGTGGCGACCTTCCTCTCCCCATTCTCTTCCCCGAAGGAGGTTATGGTAAGCTTTGGGTACGGAGCAGTCTGGTTTTGCCCGCTGAGCCTCTGGACTCAAGAGGGTGGGCTTTGCAGGAGTATCTACTCTCCCCACGCGTTTTATATTATGGTTCCCGAGAGCTCTTTTGGAAATGCCAGCAGGAACTGTTTGTACCGGTCCTCCCAAGTCACGGTATCTATCCAACAGATTCCTTTTCGCAGGCGCATGTTCGCCTTCCAGCTAACATTTTCGACATCGCTTCCGATCATGTTATAAATACTGATGATTTCTGGATCTGGGTCCAAGCGGCTTACAGCGTTCGTGACCTGCGGCTGTTTGATGACCGCTTCCGTGCATTGGGTGGCATTGCTGAATTTATTCGTGAGTGACCTGAGACTTTCATTTCGTGATAGTTTGCCTACGAGTCATGGTCCACCTTATTCTTTGTATTATTTCTCGGCGTTTAGCCCAGAGATCCACCAGTCGCTTTCTGGAATTCGTGGCGCGATGCTGGTTTACAATGCACAATAAGTCAGAGACTATTCAGATGGAAGAGCCCTGCTTGTCAGAACATGCCTCAGGTTGGGGGTGGGCATTTGATAAAACAAAATGGTCTTCAGACTTTAAATATCCCTCAAGTTGTAGTATTTTCGTGTCGCGCAGGCAATTCTGAACACCCTTCGTGAAGTTCCTTTCGCCCAAATATTTAACGACAAAGAATCACTTGATCTAATGCAACCTTTACTGGTAGAACGAGCATCTGACGATGTATACCTAGCTGGAATGTGGAAAAGCTCGATTATCCATAACCTTGCATGGCAACAAGAGAAGGAAAGATTTACGACAAAGAAGAAAGTGAGACCATCAAGTAGCCCTTCCTGGTCTTGGCTCTCTCAATTTCAACCAGTTTTTACATGTCACATTGAGCGCTTCCACGATCCCTTGGCGCCAGAGCTTTTATCATGGTCCATCCAACTCGCAGACGAGTCTTCCCCTTTCGGTCACGTCTTGGGCGGAGAGCTTGAACTAATGGCCACTGTCACCCATTCTCCGAGCATCCACCGCACAACGATCGAGGCAATCAATTTTTCTATTGATTGCGACGGCCGGGGGGTATCAGAAATACCAAGCCGGCTCATCCGAGGTACCGACGAGATTGTGAGCGAGTCTTACTATTACTTGTATCTTGGCAATGCCGATTACTCATATTTTGGCAATACCGATCATAAAGGGGATCGCTCTTCGTTTGGCCTTCTGCTACAGTCAGTGGGAAACGGTACATTCATCCGAAAAGGCCTACTAAAAATACACTCAAAATAAACAGGAGCTTCGATTTGGGCCTCCGAGCATACCCAGCGCATGAAGATCAGACTTGTATGAGATAGTGATCAGACTTTCATTCTTATGATACCAACTCAGCTTTCAGCCTCTCTGTTATATTACACTTATTGAGAGTAATTAGAAACTTTGATCAGAACCAAGAACGGCAATCGCTCATCGTGATTCTGCGAAGATCTCTCGAATGCGTTTTATTTCGTACTGCCATCGAAGGATTTTGTCGCCTCAAGCACAGGGCCTTAGTGTGTATTGTGGTCAAGAGATGCTTATTATTAGTGTTTGGATATTATTGAGTGAACATTCCCATGGTTTCGGAGGGAGTTGGATGGAATCGAGTCGGGCGACATGGGACAACAATCATTGTTTTAGCCAATATCCACACTGCTTATGCCACTACCTTTCACTAGTTCTCCATATTTGGAGCTTATGCTCTAGTGTCTAGACAACATCATACAGCCAAGGGAGGCTTGGTGACCAGTGGCGGAGATTACTTGGCAAGTCCGAAACTCGGAACTTCAGAGTTCATGAGCATTGCCCGACTTTCGGGGCCACAATCTCTACAATCGAAGCTCTTACGGCTGGATGTTGTATCCCTGTCTCTGCGTCGATCCTGACATGTGGTCAAGATTGAGTGGGAACGGTTCAAGCTCACGTGACTATTTAGTCGCCTTCGTTGTTCCCTCGCATAACCAGTTCTCCTCTGACTTGCTTTAGGTGCTGAAACGCTCAATTTCTTAACCAGTCTCACTACTGCTATCTCATATGTTTCGGCCGAAGGTTCGTTACGGATATAAGTCATTCAACGCCGGAGTTGATGGGATCGAATTGCCAAGCAGTCAAGCGTGCTCCGCCTCAAAATATTACGCACCTCTACCGCCAAGCACTCCTCTTGTGACTCTCACGCTCAGCACGCTCTTTTTAAATACCCACCGAATTCACTAATACGTACAATTTCCTATTGGCTGCAATGAGGCAGCTTGCAGAGCGAAGCCTTAACTCCAATGCACAGCTGCAGAAGTTGTCAAGAACTTCTCGGACCCAGCCTAGAAGTCTGGGCAAGAAGCACAAGAGGACGCTACTTTGCTGGGCGCATATCATTTGTTTTTAGGTGGCCATTTCGGTGGCAACATAGTATCTAAAAAGTTTCTGAATCCCAGAATATTCTATCTCACGAGAACTTGCCCATATCTTCAATTTTCCCTTTCGTCTTCCAGTGCAGTCTTGGAGCACTTCTGCTCCAAGACCCCAAGGGCGCCGGGGTACGATCCCGAATCACGTTAAAATTATGAAGCTCTCTGATTTCACGCGTACCATATGCAGTGGTCTTGCTCTCCTGATACCGTCAGGAAACGGTGCGTATTTACGTTAACCTACTGCTATACCATGAATCTCACATAACGCCACAGCACACTCCTCAGCCCGAGAACCAATAAAATATATCTCAGTCCTAGAAAATCTTAACATTGATACTCCGTATCACAAGATCGGCCATCTTTCACATTTTATCCTTACTTTAGTTCTCCGAGACTCCCAGCAACAGCAGTTCAAACTCAACTTGGAACCCAATCACGATATTCTACCAGATGATGCTCATATTTCCTTTCTCGATGTACAAGGAAACGTCAAATCAACAGCGCCCATAGAACGACATGATCACAAAGTATTCAAAGGCACAGCCTGGCTCCAGAATGAAAATGCGGATTGGGATGAAGTGGGTTGGGCTAGACTATACGTGAAGAGAGACGGACCAAAGCCCCTAGTAGAGGGTGTATTCAGTATGTTCGGAGATCATCACCATATCCAATTACGATCGAGCTATTTTCAGACACGACGGAAGTCTGACGCCTTTCTTTCGAACAATTCTAACCAGCAAATGATTGTTTATCGCGATTCTGATGTGGCTCAAGAAAGGTTCTCTGACCTTCAACCACGGTCTAGCAGCGGTCTGAGTTGCGGATCTGATCAACTCAGTTTCAACTACGAATTCAGTCATTCAATTCTAGGTACTAGATCTGAAGAGCTATCTACACATCAGGAGCAGGCATCCTTCCTGCTAAGACGCCAAAGCGGACGAATTGGAAACGGCAACCTTCAAGCAACCATTGGATCAACAGCCGGTTGTCCAACTGAAGGCAGAGTTGCCTTGATTGGAGTCGCGACAGACTGTAGCTATACGGCATCCTTTGCTTCGACCGATGCCGTTCGCGAAAACATTATCAGCATGGTCAACACAGCATCTCAATTGTATGAACGTACTTTCAATATCACAATCGGCCTTCGCAATCTCACAATTAGTGACGCGCAATGCCCTACCACTGCTCCCACTGCCACGCCATGGAATATTGGTTGTTCGGGTGGAGATATCGAACAGCGCCTCAACCTCTTCTCGACCTGGCGTGCATCAACTGGAGATAGCAATGCTTACTGGACGCTGATGAGTACATGCAACACGGGTACCTCAGTGGGACTAGCATGGCTGGGACAACTATGCGTCTCTGGAGAAGTGGGAAGTAGCTCCCAGTCCATCAGTGGAGCAAATGTTGTTGTCCGTACTACTTCGGAGTGGCAAGTCTTTGCGTAAGTGCTCTCTAGATATAAATCTATCGTCGACTAACATCATTGCAGCCATGAATCTGGTCATACTTTTGGGGCAGTCCATGATTGCGATTCAACTGGTTGCCAGTCCGGGGCGTGCTGCCCGCTTTCTACTTCGATCTGTGATGCAGGTGGCCGATATCTCATGAGCCCATCTTCGAGCAGTAGAATCACCGATTTCTCACCTTGTTCGATTGGCAATATTTGCTCCGCCTTGGGTCGAAGTACAACCCGCTCGGCCTGCCTCGGCGCTAATCGCAACGTGACAACCATCACTGGAAGCCAATGTGGAAACGGGATCGTCGAAGCAGGAGAAGACTGTGATTGTGGTGGAGAGCAATCTTGCGGAAATAACTCTTGCTGCGATCCCACAACTTGCAGGTATAGAGACAGCGCAGTGTGCGACGACTCCCGTGAGTCATGCTGCTCTAACTGCCGGTTTGCTTCGCCGAATACAGTCTGCAGAGCAAGCACGGGTATTTGTGATGTGGAGGAAGTTTGCACCGGCCTCTCAGGTTCTTGCCCCGCAGATGAATACTTACCCAACGGACAGAGCTGTGGAAACAGCAGTGGACTAGCATGTGCCAGCGGCCAATGTACCAGTCGCGACCTTCAGTGTCGAATGATTGGTGACACTTTCACCACCGGCAATTACACCGGCGCCTGCAACAGCAACTCATGCTCAGTCCTCTGCTCCTCGGCCGCCTCTCCAACCTCAGGACGGAATTTCTGCGCATCGATGAATCAAACTTTCTTGGATGGGACCCCGTGCGGTAGCAGCTTGCTTTGTGATAATGGTCGCTGCCGTAGAGCGACCTCAGGTGATGGCGGAAGCTCTTCTAATGGTGGAGGTACCTCTGGAAGTGGCGGATCCTCATTGTTTGATCGTAACAGATCTCTTGTTATCGGTCTTTCTGCTGGATTGGGAGCCTTGGTTGCTCTCCTTCTGTTATGCTGCGTTTACAGCTCTTGGCGGAAGCGGAGGCGTGCAAACACTTTGCTGCCTTCACAGCCACCTCTGGCTCAATTCTATCCGAATGCTCCAGGAAGATACGGCGCTCCTCCTGGGTATTCCCGCTCGCAGAATGCAGATTTGAGTTTTAATGGTGGACGTGTTCCTTGGGTAAGGTATGCTTGAGGGTCATCAGATCTGCTGCGTGGTATCTGGTCGACCTAGAGTGCACTTAACTAATTTCTAAACATGAACATTCTTTATCAAACTTTCATGGTGAGATTACAAAATCGTTGATCAGAAGCTGCATACAGCAGCTCCGCTCCCCCCGCTGTGAATATTTTAGAGCCCTTGGAAGGTTCTATATATGTTAAATTGAATAAGTCGGCGTGGAAATGTACGCAGAGCAATGGCTCGAGTTCTTACCTTGCTCGCTGTTATTGCATGGCTCGCTAGAGCCCCTATATCTGAGAGACTTCGGCAAACGCTCGGCGATCTCGGCCCGAAGTGGGCCTCGCCAAACATCGTTCGATTCGCTCAATTCCAGACTCGCTTCTCGTTCCCACGACACTTCTCTTTCTATGTGCATTCCTTCTTTGTGCATCAGCTGAGGTGAGAAGACTGTATATAAGGCACTGTCGATGTCATTGTTCATCAAATCCACATGAGCAATGCAGCTCAAGATGAAGAGCACTGAGAAGCAGTCTGCTCTTTCGCCCCCGCCGTATTTTGACCTTGGAATCTATCATCGGCTCATCAATACCGATAGTGAAGATACGCAAACATGGTTTGATCGAGGTCTAATCTGGATCTATGGCTTCAATCATGAAGAGGCTGCAAAGTGCTTCGAGAAAGCTATCGCTGCCGATGAGGGATGTGCGATGGCGCACTGGGGTTTGGCATTGGCCCTCGGTCCCAATTATAATAAGCCATGGGACGCGTTCGACCAAGAAGAGAAGACTATCAATTTGAAGCGAACTCATGACGCTGCGATGAAGGCAAAGAAACTTGCTGCCTCTGCACTGCCAGTTGAGCGTGCTCTTATCAATGCCCTGCAATCCAGATATCCTCAGGAGATACCAACTCCAGACTTCTCGGAATGGAATAAACAATATGCAGAGGCTATGGAACCTGTTTACAAGGAGTTCATTCAGGATCTTGATGTAGCGGCACTATATGCTGATGCATTGATGAATCTCACTCCGTGGGCGCTGTGGGATAGACGAACAGGAAAGCCCACCCCAGGGTCTCGAGTTTTAGAGGCAAAAGATGTTCTTGAGCGCACATTCTCCACAGATGAAGGGCTTCGACATCCGGGTCTTCTGCATTGCTATATCCATCTCATGGAGATGTCCAGCACGCCTGAGAAAGCATTGACGATTGCTGACCGGCTGCCTGGTCTCGTTCCAGACTCCGGACACTTGCTACACATGCCTTCCCGTAAGTCAACAAAATCGCTAAATCTTACCAGTCTGCATAATTTAACTTCCATTCATAGATCTTGACATAATGTGCGGCGATTACCGGCGAGCCATAGCCTCAAACACAGCAGCCATCCTCGCAGACGAGAAATTCGTGGCCCGAGAAGGCCCCCTTAATTTCTACAGTCTCTATCGAACGCACAACTACCACTTCCGTATCTACGCCGCCATGTTCTCGGGACAGTCGAAGATTGCGCTTGAATCCGTGGCTCAGATTGAGACTTCGTTTCCGGAGGAGCTGCTGCGTATCAAGTCCCCGCCAATGGCAGACTGGCTCGAAGGTATTTTGAGCATGTGGGTTCATGTTTTCATTCGTTTTGGGCGTTGGCAAGATTTAATTGATCTTGAGCTTCCGAAGGATCAGGAGTTGTATTGCGTCACGACAGCCATGGCTCATTATGGGAAAGGCGTTTCTTTTGCAGCAACTGGGAATATTGCAGAAGCTGAGAAAGAGCGTGCCTTGTTTCTTGAAGCTGTGAACAGAGTCCCAGGTTCTCGCACCATCTTCGCCAACAAGTGTATCGATATCCTCGCCGTGGCTGGAGCGATGCTGGATGGCGAGCTTGCTTACCGCCAAGGGAATATCGATCTCGCGTTCGAGGAACTCCGACGGTCTATCGCGCTGGATGATGACCTTCCATATGACGAACCGTGGGGATGGATGCAACCTACGCGCCACGCATATGGCGCTCTGCTACTGGAACAAGGGCGTGTTGAAGAGGCTGTTGCTGTGTATAGTGCTGATTTAGGCATGGACAACACAATTCCGAGGGCATTGCAGCATCCAAATAATGTTTGGGGTTTGCATGGGTATCATGAGTGTTTGCTGAAGCTGGGAAGAACCGCTGAGGCAAGGATTCTGGCACCGCAGTTGAAGCTGGCGCTTGCTGTTGCGGATGTGCCTATCAAGTCATCTTGTTTCTGTAGATTGAATACGTTAGGCTAGCAAATATGAAGTTTCCAGGTACCTATCTGCTTGTCTTTGTTTGGACAATACTCATGTTGTCAGCAGCTGTTCTCTTGTAGCTTGCTTCTCTAATCGGTGTGATGGTCCAATCCACAGATGGGATTGTTCTGGGCGAAAAAATTGAGAAGGATTAAAATGGTGATCACGTGATGTACATATCACGCCTTATTTCATACCGTCTTGATCCTTTTTCCACTCCCAGCTTCAACATCCACCTCCTTTCTCTTCCTATGAGCCTCATCAACCCATCTTTGCCACGGCAACAGCATACCCGTTGCCCAAATAGCCAGCACCAATAGCGTCAACGGAATCGCAATAGCCAAGTAGTATTTGAACCCGTCTTTGATAACCGGACGATCGCCTTGCTCCCAATTGAAGAAGGGCATCGCGAAGAGTGTCTGTCATGCCATTATTTAAGTAACTTAAGTCAAGTGGGGAGAGAAACGTATTGGAAATGATGAAAGAGGACATACAGCAAGAAAAGTCCCAGGCAAGAAACACATTGTTAGCATAGCGATAGCTTTCATAGCCGAACTGTCTTTCTTGCTCTCCTTTGCGATGATGTTGGTTGTTTCTGCGAGTTCAAGATTTACTCTGGAGTCTTTCTGCGCCATGAATTGGTAGACCTGTCGATTAATGTCAGTCATGTATTGATTCCATGTGGGGAACAGCATACAACGGCAATCTGTGTCTGCAGTCTCTTATCCTCGAACTCCGCTCTCAGGATAAGGTTTTGGCATGTATTAGTATGATAAGCAATCAACTCCTTCAACGACCTCCCTTCATCTTGTAAGCTTTTGAAGCCGAGCAGCAAATCATTCTCGGCTTCGATATTCTCAAGAACAAGCAGATTTGACTTGCACCTCCAGATCTCCGCGCCTATACCTCGAGACATGAAGTTCAGTTGTTTCGTCGCAGAGGCGAAGTCCAGGTTGAGTGGGTCGCCTTGGGTGAGATCAGCCCATTCATGCTGTCCGGCTGCCCGCTCTAGGTCATTGAGTCGTTGATTGGCAGACCGGATCCGCGGAGTGGAGGACTCGATGCTAAAGCCTGCGATAAGTAGGGGAAGGAAGAGCGGATATAGGGCCAGGGAGGAGTTAGTGGTGAGATTCTGGATGATGGTGGAGAAGGGGGAGGGTAAGTTGAATCGGGGCTTGAAGAGGACCAGGGCGTAGGTCAGATTTTGTTTGGGGGAGTAGGAGATGCACATGTGATATTGACCGACTTCGAAGACGCCTGCTCCATAGACGAAACCTGGACCTTGGCTTAGTGGATGACTTTTGGACGGCAAAGAGGGTATGTAACCTACAGGTGGTCGGTTTGAAAACGGAGGATCGAGATGGAGAACATGAGATTTTGTAGCAGCGGGAAAATGTCGCTATGATAGATGGAATGAATTGTGGGGGAAGTTGAAAATGGTTGGAAATGACGTTGAACTTCTCTTCTGTGAACGGGAGGATACGATAGTCGTTCTCGGCCTCGAAAGCACACTCGCACAATCTGTACTACTGAGTAAATATGAGGTGGCATTTGGCCCCTATGTGCACGTACATGAGTCTGAGGCCACCATTAAAGGTTTCATTTAGTCCTTCCGAGCTTGCTTCCAGCTTGGTGACATCCTATCCTTATCAGCACAGCCAAGAGAAGTCACGGAACACAGCAAACCTTGAATAGCCACTCTTCTAACGATGTGTCATCTAGTTCCCCTATTGAACTGCGGAGCACTGTTCCATTCGAGCTGACATACTTTAAAAGCTCGAAGGAGGAGCATGTCGTCATGAAGCTGTACTTCACTCCTCGCTCAAACGAGGGACTCCCATACTCTAGATCACCACGGTTCAAGTCTTTGGGCATGGTTTTTGATATTGCTGGTCAGAAGAGATATTTGTCCAGAGAGTTGTGCGTGGAAGCCTGATCACTTGGAAGCCTTGCTCAAGTTGAGATGCATCTCCAAGCCGCATCTGCAAGGCGCATCTGCAAGGATCAAGATGCAGCCTTGCCGAAAGCCAATGAGAGCACCAGAAACGAATTCGCAAGAGACTTTTCAAGACCGCTCGATCAAACCAGAAGACATTGGGCATTACCACTGATACAGAGAATAGGAGAAGATCAGAGTCAAAGGATCATGCGGTCAGAGAAAAATTATATTTACAAGTAACTAGAGGTACGGCTGAGGCGAAGATCTTGGCAGCGCAGTTGAGATTGGCGCTTGCTGTGGCTGACGTTTCTATTAATTCTTCTTGCTTCTGTCGATTGAATACGTCAGGCTAGCAAATATAAAGTTGTGGGGTACTTGCTTGTCTTTGTTTGGATAATGATCCTACTGCCAGCAGCTGTTCTCTTGTTGTATGCTTTTCCAGGCGGTTTGAGAGTCAATCCATAGATGGGATCGTTCTTGGCGATACAATGGTGCACAAACAAACATGCTTGAATAATGCGGTGATCAGGGTAGGGACTAGTTTGTCCCTATACAATTCCTGTTATTTAAGAGCTCTTGGGCTCCCTTTCGCCTTCTTTAGAGCACAGGCTCGGATGGCCATGGCTAAATTTATATACTCATGAATTTATTGTCTCAGTTTTGTGGAAGCACGATCCAACCAGAAGATCACTCCATAAATCGTTTACAATATTTAGGTCGGCTCTTGTAACTTGCCCTCGCAATCTTTGATCTTCCCACTATCACTGCTCTTCCAACTCTACAACTTCCAAATACTGCAACCACATCCAAAACACCATGGCACCATCCAAAACTTCTTCTGTCTTGACAGAGGTCATCACTAACTCAAAGAATGCTGTTGTTCCTGGCGTCGAGGTTGCCAACCTCGCCTCTATTTCTCACGGTCGCATCCTGAGATCCTCCACCATTACAAAGACTGGAAAGTCGAAAGACAAGGTCACTGTCAATCCTTCAACGATTTCACTTAAAGAAGAGGTATATCAACGTAAGTAGTTCATTTCCTAAGCGCAAAGCTTTGATATAAATGCTGACGTGAAGCTACTAAGCAATCGATCATACCATTTGCTTCATCAAGAAGCTCCCACCCGAAATCCTCCTTACCATTGTGAAGACCCTCGACCCGGTCAGCTCGGCATGCTTTGGACTTACATTCAAAGCTGTCTATCCACACCACCGCAAAGTCCATGGGAAAGTCAGCTTGAGGAATTGGTTTGGTGACGGAGCCTATCAGGAATATACCAAGGACGGTACCATGTTAGCCAACTACCTAAAGGACTGGGTACCGTCGAAACTGAAGTACAACTACAAGGAGCGCAAATTCGTTACCAGGAAAAATTTCAGACGGTTTATCGAGGAAGCACGCGAGGCAGATGGACAGCAGGCCTACTGCGATGCTACCATAATATACGTGGGTCTTTCGAATAGGGACTACGAACAGATCCAAGACAGATACATGAGGGAAGTGGATAAGATGGGCTGGGATTATGAGGAAAGGCCAATGCTAAGTCCTACTGTGAGACAGCAAGAACGCTCACAGAAGTGGCGGAAGAAGAATAGTGGATAATTTTTGGGTATCTTGATTGCATCATGAGTCAGGATGGAGACCGAGTAACTCATCCTAGAATACATGAGTGGAGTCTACGATTGCAGCAATCTTAGAAATGGAGTTGTTTTAGAGCAGCTCAACCCTGGCCAAAAAGAGCAGTCTCATCTGAGTGATATCCACCCAGGATAGTAGGAGTCGGTGCTTCTAGCCCTTACCGGTACTCCGGTATTCAGGCCTTGTCATTGAACGCAAGGCGGAGTAGCTTGCCTTTTGCTCTAGTCATTTCACCTATGACGAGAAGAACCATGTCTGCAGGGTAGCAACATGGCGAACTAATACCATGTGACTCTCTTGTATCGAACGATTTGGATTCGATCAAAGCCCCTGTTTTCGGGCCGACTCTTTTTCAACAACTGACCTGGTCACACGGAAAATCCATCTCTCGTACGTGGTTACCCCGCAGTGCCACAATCCTTGATGGTATCTACCATTGAAGCTGAATTAAGGGGATATACAAGTTCGGTGTATTTGGCTAAGACCTTGAAGGCCGAGACTTAACGAGTAAGGTTCGTTGCTATTGCTTAGTGAATATTTTTGTGATAGGCATTTACCTCCTCCGCCCAGATGTCTTTATCATGCGAAACTCTATAGAAGGGTAGACCATTCGTTCAAAATAACGTTGTAATATTTATTCAATGAGATGACCTCAAAATATCCGCAAGAACCTCGTGCTATCCCGAATTCAAGATCAATTCATCCAACATAAATTATTTGCGCGCGAGAATTTTAAGTACATCTGTCCACTTAGGGTGGATCTGAATATTTGTTCATGAATCGAAGCCTGTTTAAAACAGGGTTGAGATGAACTTCACACAGCAAGATTGCTATCGGTTGATCATGGAATTCTGTGACAAGATTAGCCAAAGAATTACCTTGGGTTACATTTATTAACTTACGCTGTGCCATTCCCATACCCATAGCTGTAGAGATCCAATCGGTTTGGACCTCCACATGTTTCAGCAGAGTTCCCGTCACACTTCATATTGCACTGAAGATTCCCATCTGGTGCTATTGTGCCTCCATTTTGAAGCGAATTATCGCAATCTATTTCAAAATTAGAATAGGAGTCGAGCAGAATGGGAGAACATACAGCACTCATCCGCGTACTCCACACCGGCCAGCGTATATCCAAGTCCCTGACACACAGTCTGACATGCTTCAATAGTCATTGCAGATGCTCCGCCTGGGACTGGTTCGCCGTGACCCAAAGTGCGGCCACCCACGTTATCAGTGTAGCAGCCTCGGAAGTTCCATCCACCGGTCGCAGTTGGGGAAGCCGAAGTTGAAGCTGTCGTGCTTGTTGAAGGTGTGGTTCCGCTGCCGTAGGAGTATAAATCGAGTCTATCGGGACCTCCACATGTCTCTGCAGCGTTACCAGCGCATGCCATATCGCACAAGGCGTTTCCGTCGGGTGCAGGGCCGCCACCGTTTGAAAGCGAATTGCCGCAGTCTGCAGCGTCGTCAGAAACATAGATCGGAAAGCGTTTTGAGGATACTTACAGCACTCATCAGCATACTCAACACCAGCAAGAGAATATCCGAGTCCCAAACAAGTACTCTGACACGCCTCCACCGTCATCGCAGCCGCACCACCAGGAACCGCCTCACCATTCACCAATGTTCTCGCCGAAACGTTATCCGTATAGCAACCCAAGAAAGTCCAACCAGAGGACGTAGGAGACGAGCTTCTCGTTGATGTGGACAGAGTAGTCGGCACTGACGATGTAGTTGTCGGGGAGGTCCCGGACCCTCCACTGCCCGCGGCGAGTTGAAATAGTGCAATGGTATCTCCATAGACATTGACATTGGCGCTGTAGACTGCCAAACTCGAGCCAGCCTCAGAGATCATGTTAATTGTGCCAACCGTAGTGAGACAGTAGATGTTGATGTTGCTCAATGTGCCTTCTAAGTCGATAATGTTGATTTGACAATTTTCGGGACCGCCGCCTGTGTTGCATGCTTGTGGGGGTTCAGCTGCTGAAAAAGAATTGGGAAGATGCATACTTACTGCCAACATAGTTATCAAAGAATGAATAATGCCCTGCGCCGTAAATGAGAACATTCTTAGAGTTGACAATACGTAATCCCCATGCATCGTAGCAGTTTGCGGCTTGGCCGGCACAATTAGAGAACGTGGGGTCATTGAGAGCGGAGACGGCGGTAAATGGTGCTGGGGCTTGAGGATTCGGCTGGTAGTACCTGTTTTCTCAAGGTATTAGACAGTTCCAAAAAGCGGGATAGGGGAATGCTTACGGTGTTTCAGTCTGAATGAAGCCCATGTACAAGTTCTGAGTATTGGCAAGCTGATATTGATAGAGGGTGTGATGCTCTACCGCAGTGCCAACGCTGAGAATATTTGCATCAGCCGATGTAATCGAATTCAGAACGAAGACATTACTCACAGCCAGATTGTTCCAGCAGTACTCTCAATAAAGAGTCCCCGCCCGGCATATATCGTAAGTTGAGTGTTCGACGGATCGTCAATGTCATGATCAGCAGTCCAGAGCCAGTTATTCTCCAAGTAAAGACCAGATGCTGATGGTGTAACATGCATAGACATGTAGGCACCGATACACGCAGTGTTGATAGTTGTGCTTCCTGGATCCTTAGTGCACTGGGCAACCTGAAGGTCTGATCCGGTGAATCCACCAATTCGAATGTGCACGTCCCACATCCCTGAAGGTGTTCCTCCTGATGTGGCTAAGTTCCACTCAATCAGAGTTGCGCCCGCTTGAGCTCCTTGTGTACTGACGATCATGTCGGACCATTCTACTTGACCGGTTGATCCGGCGGTGCCGACTTGTACTACTGGCTGGGGACTGTTGATATTGTTGAAGAAGCTACCGCTTGACACTGGAGGCGTTAGGGTTAGTCCTTGCTCAAATTGGAAGAAGAAATTGATGCTGGATCGAAGTGCCTAATAATTCTAAACCCCCAAAGCCCCTCTTAACAGAGAAGGGCTAAAATTTGAACAAAACACTTGGCAAATGACTTACTGATAACTGAATAACTTTCTCCAACAAGTTTCGCTCCAGGTGGTATCTTAAGCGTCTTGGTCACGAGGTACGTTCCTGCGTCAAAAAACACGACATTTCCCGCGGCGGTAGCACTATTAATGATATTCTGTAAAGCAGTCGTATCATCCGTGACGCCGTTTCCAGTAGCCCCAGCACTACGCACGCTGGAGAAGGACGATGCTGCGAGAGTGTTGTATTGAGGCTTAGACCGAACGTAGTACTTTCCTCCACTGAGAAGTGATCCGGGCCTGGAGTTTCCGGTGAAAGGCCCTTCCAAGCTTGTGGGCCCAGTGGGACCATATTTGTTGCCTTCACCCCACGCAGCAATAGTCGTGCTGCCGGTGGAACCTGCCAGAACTGTCGAGCCACCTGTTAGCTGTATGGCAACTGGTACGTTACTTAGTGCCAGATTCTCAATTATCAAACTGCCACCCGTTGGCGGTGATGAAGATGGAGGGCTGTAAGCTGTGATGATTCCAATAGGCGTGTTCGTGATGGAACTGTCGACCAACGTGACAGAACCGACAGCTTGTGCACTGCTGCCCCCGCTCGATATATCAATACCTTTCTGACAATTGTTGATGCTGATGCCTTGATAGACCCAGCCCCAGTCCCATATTTGGGAGATAGCGGTCACACAGTTGTTGAAAACTAAGTTACGCATCGTGAACTGTGAAATTTCACCGTCAGTATTGCCCAGTCAACGAGTAAAGAAAATCAAGCTATGTTTTGTGAGTTTTGACACGTAATCAAAACAACAAAAAATCTGTTCAGAGTAGAAGTGCGCGGAGTGTTAAGAGTAAGACAGAGTCGAGTCAAATTTTCGTACCTGTTGATTTCCCACCTGAGCGCCAATAAGGCCGCCATTGAAGGTCAGATCAGTTGCAAATCCTGCAGAGCCTAGAATACATCGAGTTAGCTCTGTGGAGTTTATAATTCCAAAGAAAGAGGTGGGTTTTTGAGTCACGGCATGTGAATGGCGAGAGAAATCATGATCCACTTACCACTTTCACAGAATAGTCCTACGTGTTGCGTTCCGGACGCTGCACTCATCTGAAACACGATGTTCTGCAGACTTGTTGCTTGCGCAGTGGGCCAGTGTATTCCAGTTGCCGATGAAGTTGCCGGAATACTTGTCATATCAAAGATAAAGTTCCGGACCTGCCTGTAGAATACATTCGTGGATCCCCAGTTCAAATTTGCCGTATAGTATTTGTCGCCGTCAATCAAGCCGAATCCAGAAAATCCAGCGGTAGCTTTTAAGGTCGGCACATCGTTCGGATTTCCGATTAGTTGTGTATAGTACTGGTCAATAATTGACGAAGAAATCAGATAAGTTCCAGCGGGAAAGTAGACTACTGCAGGAGTCGTCGTGCTTGACGCGCAGCCTTCACCACAACGACCACCATCACTTATGGCAGCATTGATTGCAGCGGTATCATCTGTGACGCCGTTGCCTTGACACGAAGATTTCGAATCAGTAAATGTTTTTATTTTCGCAATTCTCCAAAGAGGAACTTACCCGTTGCACCATAGTCCTTCACATTCCGGAACACTGTGTAGCCGCTAGGACCGAATGCGGAAATTCCTTGGTGGTCGATGGTTTCATACCAATATGCAGTTGATTGTCTCTTGGTGCTTGCTGAAGCTTGAGAATGATTGCCTTGAAAGTGGACATAGTCTCCAAATTCTTTCAAGGTCTTTCCAACAATATTCGCTACTTCTGGGATTTCGAATTGCTCGCACCATGCTCCCAAGGCAAAAGCAGAGAGCAAGGCCGCTTTGAAGAGCTTCATGTTCAATGAAGTCTATGGTTCTTGTGGTGATAGAAGAAATTGGAAGATGAGATGCTGCCACCAGAAACTTGGGGATTATGACTTGACTTATAATAATGAGAAGGTTGCGCACGGAAAGATGGACTCTCAGCTGCCCCCTCTCTGGCATTTTGACAAGCGGCCCAAGTGAGACCTTCGAGATGAATGTCTAATACGAATGAACGAATGAAAGCAATTGTGGAAACTGGATCTGTACGGGTAGACGGAAGGGAAGAATGAGAAGGTGGGGAAATAGCGAAGACAGAATATCTGAATGCCCGAAGGCGTCCCGGCAGGACCTTAGCTTAGCTTAGGAAAGATGAAGTAATCCGGTAAGGAGAAAGTCGAAATATCTCTCCTCTTGCAGTAGTGCAAAATTTCTAGAGACTTTCAAGCCACGATTTGCCTGGTTTAACGCTACGAAGTAAGAAGTGTAATATCTTTCGATAAAAACGAGATCGCTTTTGGGATTTATTTTGAAATCGTATAGATTGCGGGCCGATAGAAAGAAAATACAGAATAGTGACAGAAATTTGAAGTGATCACCTGTCGTCCTTGTAGCTCCTTTACACCAGAATAGCCTAGCCTAGCCCTTTTTGGAGGTCGAGAGGTCTTATGATGCAGCTAAGTAAGTCCCGTCAAGTTTCTCCGCCCACGTGGAAATGAACAGACATTCCGATGATACGCGGGCCGTCGAATTTCCCCCCTGCAGACCACATTCTGCAGCACTCATCAGCTGTTATAAGCCGCGATTCCGCATGCGTGCCTCGTGCCTGGCATTCAGATCTCACCCGTCCCGTCCCAAGATCGAAATAAAATTAGGGTTCTAGATCTAGCGGCCGTTCGTCGGTTCAACCCGAGAATGCGGGGTCTTGTGGCTGGATTGAAAGCGGGGAAAGTCAAAGAGCGGAGGCCCTTGCAACGGCCGGCAATTACGGAGGGAGAAGCCCAACCTGCGTACTTACTCATGAAGACGCCTACCTTCATTCTTGCAACTAGACTTTATCGCCCCCCTACCGGCGAGTCTTCGGCGAATTAAGACTTATGGGCGTGAAAAAGTGCCTCGGAGATTTGACAGTATGCTGTGGTTCCTGTCCGCGGAATCGAGGAGAGAATGGATGCCGGGGTTAACCAAACCCCCTATTCTGTTCATACTGGCGCTGAAATAGTGCCGAGGAAACCTTTCTCAGACCGTTTTTAAATTTTTGTCTTCTCCTTATACGCCAAGTAGTGTAGAAAAGTCACAGAACCTATGCCTATGCGCTACTGCGCGATCAAGGGTCCTTTAATTTTATGTATGTCAGACGCCACTTGCGGGGGGATTCCGGGGAAGGGGTTTGTCCACGTTTGCCTATCTGTTACGTTGCACGATTCTCCTCCTTGTCCTGGTCTAAAGAGAATAGGGGTCACCATAGACGATGACCATGGATGTCGTCTGAGTGTGGAGTTTAGATTTCTGGTGCAGGCCTGTGAAATGTTCCTGCTTGTTGGTGCAATAGCGACTACTTAAAGTCAAGAAAGCTCTCTATGATAGAGACAGTATGCCCTGCATAAATTTGGAATTCTTTCAAATTCCTCTTTTAAGCACTTAGGTCTCGAGGTTGTCAACTCTTTTTTGGCACATAACTTGCCGTCTTATTTAGTCTATATATCAAGCTTGGCACTGTCGATAGACCAGACTCTGTACCAACCATGGCCTTCTCACGCTATTTTCTGAACCTCAGAGTTTTGATCTACACTGGAAGTGCAGCTGCTCTCGCGGCCAACTTCAATAAAAGCAATGTCGCCCTCTCAGCAGCTAGTTCTTCTGAAAATTCAACAGACTTGTCGGCTGCCCCCGCTGCCCTGGTTGCCTCTTCTGGCTGGACACTTTTAGGATGTTATACGGATAGTGTGTCTGCACGTTCATTGCCATATGGGGCAGCAGTTCCGGGTGGACCAAGTGCTATGACTAACGAGCTTTGTCAATCTACTTGCCATACTGCAGGTTACACGCTTGCTGGTACCGAGTATTCGGATGAGTGCTGTAAGTACCATTTTTTTGTCGATATATGGCGACGACTCTAACCTTGTTACAGATTGTGGTAATGCTCTCCAAAATGGAGGTGCTCTAGCTCCAGATGGCAATACTCTGTGCGATATGACCTGTGATGGGAATACTGCAGAGATCTGTGGAGGCCCTGACCGGTTAACTCTCTATTCTTATAGTAGCGGAGGTTCTACCCCAACTAGTACCACAACAGCAAGTTCACCGACTGGAACCGGTAATCCTTTGCCAGGGTGGAGTTTCCTAGGATGCTATACGGACAGTGTGTCGGCACGTACATTACCAAACAACGAACCGGTTTCAGGAGGTATGACAAACGAAGGGTGTCAGAATGCATGTCTAGCAGCCGGTTATAGCATCGCTGGTACCGAGTACGCAGGCGAGTGTTGTAAGTGTCTGTCTTTAATCCTACTATGGCTTTCTTTAATAATTAATAGGGTGTGGCAATGCCTTTGCAAATGGAGGTGGACCAGCCCCTGATGGAAATGCGCAATGCGATATGTCCTGTAGTGGCAATGCTAATGAGATTTGCGGAGGCCCTGACAGGTTAGATGTGTATCAGCACAGCAGTGGAGGTTCTTCCCCATCTACATATACTCTCCAAGCGACCTTCGACTCTACCAACTTCTTCAGCCAAATGACCTTCTTCACCGGCGGTGATCCTACTGGCGGCTATGTTGACTACCTAACACAGTCCGCGGCCCAGAGTGCTGGTCTCATCAACACCAACAACAACCAAATATACATGGGCGTCGACTACACAACTTTGAACCCATCCGCTGGACGCGCCTCTGTTCGTGTGAGCAGTAATGCTGTTTGGACACACGGCCTCTTCATCGCCGATATTGCCCATATGCCTGGTGGGATCTGCGGCACTTGGCCCGCCTTCTGGCTTGTAGGCCCCAACTGGCCAAACAATGGCGAAATCGATATCATTGAGGGTGTCAACCAAGGGAACACGGATTCTATCACGCTACATACCGCTGCTGGATGCACTATTAATACCAGCGGATCTCTAGCCAGCAGCGTCCTGGACTACACAAACTGTAACACAGCTAACGCCAATGACGGCTGTGGTGTCAGCACCACCAACACGCAGGGCTATGGCGCAGGTTTCAACGCCATCGGCGGCGGCGTGTACGCTACGCAATGGACGTCGTCGGCAATTGCTGTTTGGTTCTTCCCTCGAAACGCCATTCCCTCAGACATCACGTCCGGTAATCCTAACCCAAGTGGTTGGGGCACTCCGGTGGTAACTTTCAATGGGGGTTCAGGATGCAATATTGACTCTTTCTTTGCAAACAATCAGATTGTGTTTGACACGACTTTCTGTGGCGATTGGGCGGGTGCAGTGTGGAGTAGTGGGAGCTGCGCGAATTTGGCGAGCTCGTGTCAGGACTATGTGGGAGCAAATCCCAGCGCTTTCCAGGGCGCTTATTGGACGGTAAATTCAGTTAAGGTTTATCAGTAATAATACAGAGCGTTGTTCCAAAAGTCCTGACCCTGGTATCCCATTGATATTCAATTCTGGTAGGAAATAGGGGAAGGCAAAAAATTTGGGATGAGCACTATTCCGAAAGCTCTGGGGAACTGGAGTTGAATGAAGAAAGCAAATCCGGGTTATGGACCCGCTCAGTGTGCATGTGTGCCCCCTTTTCATTTTCTCGCTCAATCGTTTAGTACGATCTAATAATCTAAGGGTTTCCACGGGGAACCACCTTAATTTGTCCCGTTATATTTTCTGATAGTACGAGAGTAATCAAGCCACTGTATTATTTTGAGTGTCAAGATCCAGTAGGATTTCACATTGGATATGATTGTAAGAAATGCCGAAGACATGAATGAGCCATACCATCGCCTATTAGTCTCTTACGACCTTGGTAAAGTGGAATATATCAATACAAGTTCCATCTTGAAATATTCGTCGTCAACACTTGAAGAAATTTCAAAGTCAAAAGCCAGTACTGGCCATACAGAGAAATAAGCAAAAGTCGACATAAGACACCCGACTCAAAGAAACACATTACTAGCATCCCATAAGTTCATCTTACATCTCGAGCTAGCTATTTGCATTGACACAACTCCTGGCGGCATGTACAACCCGTATTCCCATTTACTTTGTCTATCTCTTTTTGACCTGAAAGTCTTGCACAAGCGAGAGTACAAGTGGACTGTATGTATCTGAACAAAAATCCTTATTACTACGTGTGGTGCGTCCTATAATATATATCTTGGCAAAAACAAGTGAAGAATACATCGGTGACCGTCTCAAGCCTCTCAGCTTTCCCTCAACTCCCACCATCAACCTAAGCATTCAACTTCTCCAGAATCACCACCGCCAAATCTCTAGCGCTGCCAGGATTCTGACCAGTTAAGAGCCTGTCCTCCTTAGCCACAACTACATGAGAGGCCCAGTCCTCAGCCGCCTTCTCATATTTGCCTCCAGAGATCTTGTTTAGCTCAGTCTCGAGCATAAACGGCATGTACTGCGAGAAATCAATTGCATCCTCTTCTGCATTGGCAAAACCCGTCACGGGAGTGTCGGCCACGAGGTAAGAGCCATCTGAAAGAGTCGCGTGGGTCAAGGCTGCAGCGCCGTGACAGACAGTGGACACGATCTTGCCTGCCTCCCAGAATTCGCGGATTAGAGCGATGGAGTCGGGATCAGTAGCTAGGTCGTACATTGCTTTGGTTTGAGTTAGTCAAATCTTATAATGCAAGGCGCCGGGGTAAGACATACGACCGTGTCCTCCAGGGTAGAAAATGGCGTCGAACTCCTTGGCGCGCCCAAGGAAGGTCGAGAGCTTCTCGGTGTTCTCCCAGAGCGCGGACTTGGTCTGTACAAATTCGACGCTCTCGGGATCAGCCTTGAATGCCTCTACAGACCCGGGGTCCAAGGGAGCATGCCCGCCTTTCGGGGAAGCGATCGTGAGCTTGACATGTGGTGCGAGAACGTAGTATGGATGGGCAAATTCTGGCTGCTAATTGTTAGAACCAGACGATATAAAGTCATAGGGGGAAAATGAATTCTTACCAAGTACCAGCCAGTTGGTCTACCAGTGGAACCTAACAGGTCGTGGGAGGAAAGGACAATGAGGACGTTCTTGGTGGCCATTTTGATGGATATTAAGGTGTTTTTTCTAGTTATGTTGTCGAGTTTCGATCCTGTCTTTGTCGATGTAGGACTGTTTGCAATTAATCTGAAGAGAATGGTGAGAAAAGAGAAGTCTCGCAGTTCTACAACATGATCTATATAGTAGTTGTTGTTCTCGGTAAATGCGATGTTGCTGCTGGTGGTCCTGTAAGATTACAGTAACCAATTGCTGATAGGCTGACAGCCGACCACACCACAACCACACCACACAGCGGTGACGATGCCACACACAATGACGGTGCCACACAGTGATGACAAACAACACCGCATCGCAAAACCGCAGAATCTCACAGCAACACTTTGCGACAATACCAAGAAACGACACCGCGTGCTAACCATACTGCATCAGTAAGCCAACTTGGCTAAGTAACCAGGCGATCCGAGCAACCCGCTTCCGTCTTGCTTTAGGCTCAAGTAAGAATTGAATAAACACCTCGAAAAAAGCCACATATTTAAATAACTAACCAATGTATTGATTCTGACTCGGCTCTAAAAGTAGGTCCGAAGTGGTGGAAAACGATTGGAGGAATATGCTCCAGGCTGATTGGTCGCTAAAGGCCGGTGTGCACATGCACGGAGCACCGCGAACTTCATGTCGTAAATGCCTCATTCAAGAGCCTTATCAAAGCCTGTTCGATCTTGGGTGAAGACATATTATCTTCCTACAAACAGAAGTTGCTGAGCTACACCAAGCAAGGGCAGAGTGCTTCTCGAAGGCAGGAGTCGTTCAAGACCAGCATCATCAACCCGACTCTGCAGTGAACCAGATACCGAAGGATACCCAGCGACTTATCCGCAGACTCAATCACAATGGTAATTTCTTCGCACAGCATTGCCATTTCAATCATGAAGTCAGGACACGGAAGTTGGTCTGGTACTGTACTCCCTCAGACTGTGCCAATGATTTGAGACGATAGGTGATTGCCCAGTAACGCCCAGAGCTAGGCGTAACAGGCATCTTACAATACATCGTTTGGCATGGGTACCTAACCAAAGAGGAACTTTTAAGTCACCACATTAGACGATTATTTAGCAAGCTAGCCCCATTTCGTCTTCTGCCAGAGTTTTAAAATCAGAAAGTGATCTTTTGTCATGATCACAGCAATCATATCACGTGCTAGCGCGGGAGCGCTAGCGGCCACACCCATAGTTGAGCTCTCACAAGCTTCCTCTTAGCTCCTTAGTCTACTTTTCTATGAATAATACATCTTGAATCCTATACTTAGGTCCTCATACGTAGTCTTCGTAACATCTTTCAGCATTTCTCTCTTAACAACTACCCAGCCCAATCACCTTCCATCGCATGATGGTTTGGCACCTGCGCTGCCGCACCAACATGGGCTCCCTAGACTCAAAGACTGTTATAACTAAGAAAGTTGAGGATGATCAGGTCTCTGATAAGATGGCAAATGGAGAGGAGACTGATCTTGGCTTGGAAATCCCAATCTCAGCAAAGTCGGGAGAATTGAAGGTGTCAGTTGGTATCACGTGTGTGGCTTCCACTTGCTCTCCTACTTGAGACTAGCTCCGATCGATAGCATATAAGGCATCTCTTTAGTCGACTACTCTTAGTTCTTAAGATATTAGAATTAGTATTATTATTACCCTCAAATCTGACTTATCCTATGATTTACGTGACTTCGGGACGCAACTGACAGAAGGCAACTTGTATAGCAGTGGAGGAAACAGGTAATTGACAAATGTACCACAATTAGGGATCGTAAACGCTGAATTAGTTGTAATAGCTACTGCCCAAATCTGCTTCATCACAAAGCTTCCCAACGAACTTCTGTTCAAGATCATTGACGAGCTGCACCCTGTCGAGTCGACTTGCCTTGGTCTTACCTGCAAGGCCTTGTATACTCTGCACGGTGCCAAGAATCCTAAGGTCAGATTATGGAACTATGTCCCGTAATCGTCCCCGTAATCGACAAAAATGGATATTATTTATCTCATCGCTACCATCCTGAAGGAACTATACTAGCCAACTTCTTGAGGACCTGGGTACCGGCCAACCTTATTTACAATTACAGGACCCACAAATTTATTACTCGGGAAAAGTTCCAAGGGGTGGTGGCAACATTGCGAGAGTGTAAGAAAGGATCTTGTATGACCAGAGTGTCGTATGATTATGAAGGGCTTCGGCGGAAAGATTGGGCCGACATGACAAGAAGATATATGGAGGAGGCCGATAAGCTCTGGGAATGGGATATACTTGTCTCTATCGATGACGTGGTACCGACAGAGAATCAGCGGCGTCGACAGAGTGCGTGGATGGAGAGAGGTAGGCGAAGAAAGGAACGTAAATTGTTGAGAGAAGAAGGTGTAACTACTTGCATTGTTCTATAGATACAGTAGTTGGACTTGCGCCACATTAGCCTCTACAAGATGACTTAACAAGCAATCCAATGCCTTCTCTTCATTATCTAATGCCTTACGCCTGCCTGGATCATAAACTTACAAGCTCTCCTAAATCGAAACTGGCATAACTCATCGAACATTCTGCGTCGACACAGTAGTCTTCCTAATCCCGGCTCCCCAGCTCTCCGAATCCTCACTGCTGGCCTCCGTCAACCTACTCTCGCTATCATTCCACGCAGTCGGCGCACTCGTCAAGTGTCCCCCACTCCCCCTCCTCTCCGAAATACTCCTCATCACACCCTTCCCATCCCCTCTCTCCACATCGACTCCCGCCTCAACAACCGTCGTCACACCCCTATTCTTCCCAATATCACTCCTTAGTCCAAACTCTTCTAGTCCGCCTTTGCTTCGACTGCGGATATAACCCGGGTGACCGGAGGCAGGCCAGGGGTTGGAGGCGTTTTGAGAGGAGCTCCCACCGAGAAGCTTGGAGCGGGAGAGGAAGGTGCGGAAGACAGGGCGCAGGGTCGCGAATGAGGAGGCGGCGATGCCGATTCCGGTTTCGGCGATTGACCAGAGGGCTACGTCTGTTGTGGCGTACAGGAAGTCTTCTTGGTTAGAGAGATCTTTGACGTAGGGGATTCTGACGATCGTGGCGGTGGAGGCTCTAGTATGTTGTAAGTCTGGTATCTGTAAGGTAGGAGGGAGAGGGGGTGTGCTTACATGGCTCCGAGAGCGAGAATGGCTGCAACGGAAAGCTTTGTTCTGGGGTTCATTTGCAGGTTCCAGACGAGGGAGATTGGAAGAAGTCCTAGTGTCCAGTCCGCAGCACACGAGACAGCAGAGTAGGCATAGGTTGCGTTGACGGTGATGACGGGGTTGATACAGGTTCCAGTCCCACCAGTATAGCGAGTCCAGAAATAGCTGGATGGCACGCACTGCATGACGAAGAGGAGGAAGTAGGCCAAGCCGTATATTTCGAGGACCGAAACCGTTATCCAGATGATGATCTTGTGGGTCTTTGATACGGAAATTCTGAGCAGCATGATGCCGATGCTGAATTTGAGTGCCATGTTGCAGAGAACGTAGATGGGTTCGCATGCCCACCACCACTGAATCCAGAATCAGTTGTGCTTTTTTTTTCTTACAGGATAGTTATTGTTACCTTCAGTCCAACCGGTATTTCTGCCGGAGGAAGATCAACTGAATGCTGGCCGGTGCCATGGTGCACCCCTGTAATTACAAAAGTACTGAAGAAAACGAAGAGTATCTATGGGCATGAGCGTCCAAAGTTTCATTGACGGACGGGAGAAAACGTACCCACGCAACCAACGCAGACCAATCGTCAACCCCAAAGCTTTTGACAACCAAAGCTCGACAATAGCATCGTAAAAGAATTGTGATAGTGCTGAGTGCAAGGAAGAACCCAGCCACGCCTTCAACTTGAGGGCCTCGGCCAGCCACCGGTACTGTCATTTCGACTTCAGGATTGAATTGCGACTCGAACAATAGGAAAAGCGAGTAAACCAACGAAACAGAAAAAGAAGTCGGTCCGCATGTGGGCAACGTTGAGGTTAAAACCACCTCGGCCGGCGCGGTGAAAATATCATCACGGCATTTTCGCCCCCGCAAGTCTGGCCCCATCCACCCGCAGCAGCGCTGGCGATAGTGCCAGTCGGCCGGCGATATCCACATCAATGCACCCCTGAGTCCACCTCCCAGGCACCAAACCCAAAATCCACAAGAGGCCAACCATTCCCAACGCAGCCGTCGCTCACCCAGGCGTTCCTAGATTCGCGCTCACGTCGGCTGTCAAGCAAACCGGGCACCCGGTAGTGGACCCAGGGGCTTATGATATGCGTTATGCTTCCTGATTGTGGCGACATCCGAGTCATCGCATGCATGTGCTTGCCCGTGTGAAACGGCTCCAGTGGACCACCCCTAGATAGTTGTGGGGAAAGATCGGCGATCTGATATTGGGGGCTTTTGCTGCCAGTGTGCTTTCGGAAGTTTCGTGCGCTCCAGCCTCTTTGGCGTTATTTCTTTCACGTGGGATCGCCATTCTGAATTGCTGGTCAGACTTCAAGCTTACTTGGTGTGGGAATTGATCTGGTGGTGGTCGCGATGAAGATGGAAAACCCCTTTCCGTCCACTGTGAAATTTCCACTTCTTTTGACAGCGGGCCGGCTCTTCTTTTTAGTCTGCTCCACTTGGGTTTCTCAAAAGTGTCAGAGAAACGGTGCTATTCGCTTTTCCGCTTGCTGACTATTTTTCGTGACTACAATTATTGGCCAACCTCGGCTTGAAGCGAGCCTGTCAGAATTCGGTCCCAACGAAACCGGCATCAGGGCTCGGGACACGGCGCCCCAGGGGGCAACGTGGCGATCGGTACTTCCTTATGTACTCCAGCCCCGGACTGGTCAGAATAATCATGGAGCATAGTGTCCGCTTTGGATGGGGAGTACGAACTACGGAGTAAGAAAGTGATACCGGTATTGGGCTTACTAGAGCAAAGATGAGGTAAGCAGTCAGGGGTTCGCTTAGTTGTTGCCGACAGTTTCAGGGGTTGGTGAAGCTCTCGACAAAGAGTACGGTGTATATTGTATGTGCTTAACTTGCGAGTCATGACTCGATCATCCAGGAAAAGCAAGTTCATTTTCTCTTCTTTTTTTTCGTAATTACGTCTCTTCCTGCTGATCATTCCCAGCTACGGCTGAAAGTTCCCAATTCCCTTTTTGGCCAGGCAAAGGTCTGAGCTTCTTGGCTACAGGAGCTAACAAGCGCAATAACCCCAAAATTGATTACTGTCTCATATGCAAGTGACGATCCTGCGGGGTGCAGCGATCGGCAAGATACTGAATACCGTGTTTTTCTAATTACTTGATGCATTCAGGGGTTGGCCATATCCAGAGTGCGGATAATCATAACTCAAATAAGTTGCACATAAGTCTTTTCGATATCCTGGGTCGCGATTCCAAACTAGATCACAGAGTGTTCTTCTGCCATCTGCAATTTGTGCTCCTCTTCAAGTTTTTTTGCTTTGAATTCAACATATTTCGCATACCCAGCCGGCGAAATGAACAAAGTCCTGTCAAACTCGTCAGCCTTACTCTTTCCCTCGTCTTAAATTATTACATACATCGAAACAATCGCAAACGCAGTCGAATAACCCTTGTAGCTCAGATAGTGACCGGATGAGTCGTAAAGATAATCATCGATGACCGTGACAATACCGCTGATTGTCCAACAGCCGATTTTGATAAGGTTGCAGCGGAGATAGAGCCTAGGCGTGAAGGTGAAACGCAGAAGGGAGGTGTACTTGGCGTAGACTAAAATTTCGAACAGGACCTCAAGCATGGTGGCTAGGCAGAGGGTGTAGAGCAAGATGCGTTCTCTGCGTTGTATCAGTTCTCTGAACTTGAATTCCGGATGAAGTAGCTCAATCTGAACTCTTATAAATGTAGAAAAGCAATTGATAACATCGTCTTGAAATAAATTCGCGAAGTGCATCAACTTACGCTCTAAATATCCTTACTTCATCGCCTTGCCCTTTCAATCCAGTTGCCAGAACCAGAACGTGTAACGCCATCCACTCCAATTGAAAGACCCAGAATGCCGTCAGGATAATTCTGTTGAATGGATTGACTTCTGCATCGTGGCGTCCTAGAAGTGGTGTAGTGGCTGATGGACGACGCATATTGCTAATTCAATTGCATACTTTACGATATTGATGATCGCAGAGAAGCTGTGGTTCTGTTTCGATTTCGAGGTGAGGTGAGGTTAAGGTACAAATGTTGCTGCCTGTTCGGTAAGAACGTACGCCAATTACTGGGGTCTCTGCACCCCACTTACAAGATTAGGCGTGCTTGCGGCGAGGTGCAGCAGGAACACGCTACAGCTCCTGTGTGGATATATTGCGTGACGGGGTGATTGATCGGAGTTTATGGAGATTGCGCGCAAAGGAGTTGATACGTGATGACTTCGTTGACACAAGAATCTTGTCTGGAGCTCACCATTTCACCGAATGCGACAAATAGTAACGATATATAAACGACTCACACCCAGTAGGACGGTCATAAGAATTTCGAAACAGTTTCATACGCTGTTTTCGGCTAGGTACATAAAAGTAGTAGCTGTCGGGACTCGTAACGTAACAATAATCGCCGATGTACCATTTTTTGAATGGAGGTATAATAAAGTATATTGACAGAGAAGTTGGCCTCTCAAGACAGGGTTGAGCGCGTATATATACATAGTAGGGTAGAGCTAAGAGCTTGTGTGATATGTGCGGTAAGTGTGAAATTAGTGACGTGTGGCCACGTGGGAACACCATAGATTAAGGAACATCTAAGAAATAACAAGAGATCTACTTGTGAGGATATTCCTCAATTTAAAAGACATTTGAAAAAGTAAATTCAACTTCAAACTTTGATCTTGGCAAAAATTGTAGTATATTAAAGACTAGTATTGTACCGCAAATTCCGACAACAACGATGTCACTCTTTCCTTATGGTCCTAGTCTCGCGTACTGATAGTCCATCTTCATCTGACCACCACTTCATTGTCTCGTCCATGTTCATGTCGACTAATGGTCGAGCGCGAGTAACCACCCAGACGGGAGGGTTTCAAAGGAGGAGACGCTCGAGGTTGAGGCTTTCCACAAATAGTTTTTCATATCAATTTTAAAGATTAGGAGATTATTCCGAAACTTACATTTCGAGTCCTTGTAAGTTTCTAGTAATGCAATTGAATTGTTATGAAGCGCACAGCCAGATCTTTCGTCATTTATCCTACATTTCAACACGCACAATCGAAGTGAAGCCGTGCCCATCTTATAACCCTGGCCTGTCACCTGAAGCTCACACTTGCCTTCATCAGCTGATCGTGGAATCAGAAACCGAGGTCACAGATACCACTGGAAGGGCGCTGGCTTCAGAAGCGAAAATATCATCGAGAGTATTGGGACGAGTCCCATTTGGCACACGAGTAGGTGCAGCGGGCTACGCCTGAGACAACGGGCTCATAAGCCACCACGATCGAGCGAAGCCTTCAGTAAGAACGCCAAACTGGCGTACCCTTCGCTTATATATTACGCTCATGCCCCCAGCCTTTCCCGAGCGTAATCATTGACATTTTTTCTAGCCTACACGATGGATCTCAGCAGAACTTATGACAACCTATGCGATACTTGCGCCGATATTCTTGACCAAACAGCACTTGACATTCTTCAAAGCAAGATCGACCTCGGCACGGGCCAGGAAAATCCTTCCACAAAGCCCCATTTAACACACAGATCCTTAATGACTTCAGCAAAGGGGGGTTGCCACTTGTGCTACTTATTGTTCATGTGTTTAAGATTCATTGGTACCGAACTCGTCATTAGTGAGGAGCTGGACTTCGCCGCTCTGAGCTCTTGTGACATTCAAATGTACACCAGACTCTAGAATAGCGAGTTAGCTATATTTGGCGACGTTCCTCATCAATTATATCAACTGTCGGGTGTACTTCAAATATCTCTAGCGGTAGGTAGAGGCAATTTCTCCAGAATAAAGGGTTAATAGTCTAGTTAGAGCTTCAATGATATTGGCAACCTTATTCGAAGTCGATCCGTAATAGCGAATACACTTCACAGGTCATACATGCAACAAGTATTCGCGTGGGCTAATTCCTGCTTGAAGAGTCATGAGTTGTGCAGAAATCATTGGAAGCACAGCTCTTCACAGAGACAACTCCCGACAAGGCTTTTGGATGTTGGAGAAACAAGACATGAGCCATATATACGCTTACAGGCGACGAATAATATACCATCGGATACCCCGTATCTGACTTTAAGCCATTGCTGGGGATCGAAGCGATTGATTTCACTAACAACCGAGACCATGTCCAATTTCGAGAAGGCCATCCAAATCTCAGACCTGCCATCAACATTTCGGGACGCCGTAGATTTTGTACGGAGCTGCGGGCTTCGCTACCTATGGATCGATTCCCTATGCATCGGTAAGTAAAGTCGCCAACCATCGTTGAGCTAGTTCGGAAGTATAATAAAACGACGAGTTTCGTCTGTTGAAGCATTCAAAATTGCTAGAATAATGAAATCTAGGAGTTAACTATAATCCCACTTAATTTTGTGGTGGTACGCTTTTCTTACTTACTCGCTATTTTATATAGTTCAGAACTCCCCGGACGATTGGGGGAAAGAATCATCCTTGATGGCGGCGGCCTATTCTCATGCAATTCTTAATCTATCGGCGGCAGGAGCAAAAGATGGCGAAGGTTGTTTATTCCACCGTTCAAAATCTTTCAAAACACAGCCTTGTATAATGTATGCCTCGGCAGAAGACAAGACGTCGTTCTCGTTCATATGTCGCCCATACGATGCCTGGGGAACTAGCATAGAAACATCTCCACTCGGCACTCGGGGATGGGTACTACAAGAGAGACTTTTATCTCCCCGTATCATCCATTTCGCCTCTGATCAGCTCTTCTGGGAATGCTGCCAAGGCTATGACGCGGAAATTCTACCGTGGTCTAGCATACGGAGCTCCAACGGTCACTTGAAGAGCCTTTCATCTAATATAAGAGAGTTTGAGCTGGACGATGAGAAATTGCACAAATACTGGAGAGATACTGTATCGAAATACAGTAAATGCAAACTGTCAGTTAGTTCGGACAAGCTGCCTGCGATTTCAGGGTTAGCAAGCCGTTTCTGTCGGCAATTAAAACTAAGCCCGACTGATTACCTTGCTGGAATCTGGCGTAATAGATTGCCAGAAGACTTTATCTGGACTACAAATTGGCGTTATGGCGGGTCTGACTCATGCGTACGGGTTCCCGATCGAGCTCCCTCCTGGTCCTGGGCCTCAATTGATGGCGAGATCAATTTCATGGGCGGGGACAGCAGAAATCTTTCACATTTAAGAGTCGTCGAGTCTAGGACCTTCCCTGTAAGCCATCCATTCGGAGAGGTTGAAGGTGGATATACCCGGGTACAAGCCCCTTTATGCACGCTGTGCACCATAGGTGATAATGGGAACCATTCCTTTGAAGAGTTGGTATGTGGGACGATTGACGGAACAACCGACCCACCTTCTGTTCTGCGGAAGCTCGTGTACTGGGACGATTACCACTGGTCCGTGATTGAAAACGACATCGGCTTCCTAGTTTGTAACGTACAGAGGAGTGAGAATTCTTCCGACGTCAAAGGTCTCGTACTTCGACCTACCGGACGAAAAAACGGCCAATTTAAACGACTTGGTGTTCTATCCCGGGCAATTGATGGCCTCGATACCCTCCTGTGCAGATCCACTGATCCAGATTTTCTTCCCAAAACCTGGTATGAGGCATCGGATCCGGACAAAGGATTTATAGTTGAACTAGTGTAACAATCCTGATGAAATTCCAGGCAGCTATTGGAGACTTTCAGGAGAATATGGACGTATCTGGCAACAACTTAAGAAACTGTATTGATGTTGGCAATGTTCATGTGGGTTTATTTTGTATCCTCATCCTCTTGAGAGATCCATTTAATCACCAGAGTGAAGCGTGCCGGTTGCGAATAGGATGGGTGGGAAGAGGTGCAGATCTTGCTTATTGTAGGGGGAAATATCGTAGAATCTGTTAGAAGCTCGGGGGTTGCTATGGCATTGTTAGAAGAGCTCCACGTCAGAAGCGTTAGAGTTGAAGCGCCGATCCGCGATATCGCTCACTTGCCCTCAATAAGAAATGTCTTGGACACTTGTATAAAGAGGGTGCCGGGAGTCGAAGGTTCCTTTCAAGCATCAATGGTTCTGAGAGTAAGTCTTTTTCTCCACTGTTAGGTTGTTGCTAATCGGGAGCTAGGATGCCACTTTTACAGCTATGTCATACAAAGACTGGCAAGAAAGCATCAAGCCAAAAGTGCAAGGTTCCTGGAACCTACATATTGCCCTGCCAAAAGGCACGGATTTCGTCATCCTTCTTTCTCCCGCTTGTGGGATCTTTGGAAACGTGGGCCAAGGGAATTATGTCCCAGGCAATAGATGTTAGAACGCCTTGGCCCAACAATGCGCCTCCCAGGGCGAGAAGGCTACGTCATTAGATCTTGGAGTTGTTCTATCTGATGGATTCGTTGCCGAGAACTCCCTGATACTGGAGCATCTTTTGCGACTTGGAATCATGCTTCCCATCGTCCAAGACTAGTTGTACGCTATTTTTGATTGCTAATGCGACCCATCTCGTACTTACTTATCTCCACTTCAAGCACAGGTTCTCATTGGATTGGACTTACCAAGCAACATTCAGGCTTGGGGTGGGGAAGTACCTTATGCGCTGCGGCAGCCGCTTTTCAGAAATATGCACCAAATCGACTCTTCCAGACAGGTGTCCTCTAACGTAACTGAGCAAAGCGCTGACTATAGGACTTTGTTTGAAGCAGCAAGCTCTTTGGATGGTGCAGGTGTCTTGGTGTCTGAGGCTCTAAGGAAGAAGTTGTCAAGGGTCCTTGGCATTTCAAAAGATAGTATCGAACTTATTAACAGGGTGGAGTCTTACGGGGTTGATTCGCTAGTAGCTGTTGAGTTGAGAAATTGGCTGGCAAAGGAAATGAGTGCTGATGTTGCGGTTTTTGAGATTCTTGGAGGGGCTGCACTCATTAGAGTTGGAGCTACGGTCGCTGCAAAGAGCTCCTTTAGGCAAAGTTGCTTGGGGTGAGTAATGACTGGATGCCTCTTATCCTTTTTTCATGTCATGTACCATAATATAATTTTTATAGCTATATTAGCCAGCGAATCTAGAACAAATTTGAGCTATCTAAAGATGTATAGCTTTTGCCCTATATGCCAGTTCTGTGCCTTTTCTAAAAGCTCACTATGATAATTTAGCTGCCCTGTTTACAGCTTCTAAAATCAACACCTATTTTTCTTAAAGTTAAGTAGAGCCAACTCTCTCTAAGCTTGCAGCCCTATGGTACTAAATCCTACCTAAAAATGCAGTTGTCTCTAAAATTTTAACACTTGCAACATGCGTTCCTGAAAATTCTAGCGCGATGTTGGCGTAATATTAGTCCTCAATGTACTGCAACTTAAAGATCATTAATTAAGAGAAGAGCCTTCCTGGTGGGATGTTACTCAAACAAAGTACATGGGATGAAGAAACGGGTGTTCACACTTTGAATCTCCCTGAAGTTCTGTGACTTTGCACGTTTAAAAATTGGCCATTGCGCCACGCATGCCGACAGCTACTGGCTCAATTCTCTACAGTACGCGAATGAAATTATACTACTTATGAAATTATCCATAATGTGAACTAAAAGACACTCTTGCCACCTCCTCGTACACTTGTGTAACCGTCATGCTGTAGTCCACCTTAAAGTCCTCCAGGTGCCACAAGTAATCAACCATTCCCCAGATACCAAAGATCTTATCTCGAGGATCTGAACACTTTTTATATCGCAGGTTGTAAGCAAGATCTAGAAGATCAGGAGCCGCTCGGTCACAACTACCCCAAGGTTTGCTAAATGAGTTTGCGTCTTGGAAGTCCAACATCTCCAGCAGCGGTCGCATGTTCACTGTATCAAGTCCCAATTGCGTCCACTGCGGTAGTATCTCTGCGTATTTGATCATCCGAATGAAGCGTCTTACATCAATAGAGCTGGTCGACCATTGAACGCAATCTCGTCCACAGAAGAATATCGCGCGATGGGAACGTCCAACTTCCTGCACGACCCACATTCTTTCAAACCAGGGACGGTTCATTACGTCCAGGAGCCCCTGATGTACGAGCGACTGAGGATAAGCTTGCCATACTGGGCAAGACTGTGGTCGTTTTTCGGTGGCGAAGTAGCGAAGTATTTCCATTCCCACCCCGCTATTCACTGTGGCAAGTCCGAGCCAGATGAGGACAGAACTAGCCTGTTCGTAAATCAAACCCATTCTAGCGACTTGTTTGCTTCTCTCTGGAATATCTTCCTGATTAATGCAAACATAGTCTACCCAAAGAGTTCTGGGTTTGTCTCGGTAACGCAAGTGACGGAGCGCAGTCTCGAGGGATTTCGTAACAGAGACGGTGCGGCCATCAACCAGTATAGCGACTGAGTCTCTTACATCACCCCAGACATATGACAAGGCTTCATATTGCTTGTTAGAATTAAATCCCCACGAACTGTGTTCGATACGCCCAGACACAGCATCTTCATCTGAACCAGGGTATAAAATGAACAACCGAATTTCGGACTCCTCAAGAGGAAGGTACTGGATTTTAGTCTCATACTATTCTAGTTTCAGCTCTTCTGACATTTCAAAAGGTGAGGTATGCATGAAACAGTGGATGCTATTACCGTTGCTGATAGGGTGCTGTGGGATTGGATGTCTTGCGAAACAATATGTAGCCAGCATCCAAAAGACAAATGATAAGACTGGCGGATTTGAGAAAAGAAGCCAAATCCGATGGGTAGCAATTTGAAATTCCATGCTTTATCGAGCACTCTCCAGATATGTAACGACATGTGTATAGAGTTGATGAACCGACGGCGCTGAGAAATTCGAATGACCAACAATCCGTGATAGATACTCGCTTAATTATCAAGATAATAACAAGTGTCGTTGCCAAATTGATCCTTTTACCCTCTAAATCTTAGGATAAACCAAAGATGTGGTAGCTGAGAGATCAGGCCAGGCCCGGATAAAAATGTCTGCCTAATTTCTCTCCCGTACTGCAGGCACGTGACTACATCATCCACACCACTGCTAAAACGGCAGCCTCGTTCAGCATGTCACGAAAACGACTTGATATCTAGCGATACGCCAATAATTTCCTACCTCTAGATGACCTAAAAAAAAATTTCCTAGGAATACCTGGTAGAAGTCGAAAGATACGTACAGGGAGTATCAGTTTCCTTTAACAAGTGAACTCGTCAATCTAACAAAGATTTGAGACGAATAGTTTATTATCTTCCAACTATGAAAGGTAGCTCACAGATTCGTTATAGACTCAGTCTCAAAGTCACCGGATAAAGGTAACAACTTAAGCAATATAATGGCTGCTGAGATTTCCACACCGGGCACACCCTAAACGGCATCACCAATTCTCTGCACGATAGTATGTCCAATCTCTCCCGTCCATTTATCAATCTTTTCCCATTCCCTAAAGTCACCAAACTTACCACCGAAGACGCGCCACCAGAAGTTGAACTTCGATGAGGCATGGGACTTGAGAAACTTGCCATTGAATAACACATGCCCTTCAAGCTTGACATCCTTCGATATTGCCGCAGCCAAGTTCTTCTCTTCATCTTTCGATTCCATCATGCGTTGAGCAATCTTGCCCACAGCGAATGGGGTGCCGACGCTGAACGCCCAAACGGCGCTGTTGGATAACGCTGCGCTGTTCACAGATAACCAGCTCGACGCGTATTCGACCCAAACAAAACCATGCACTGGACTGCCGATGATCACGAAACTGTACTTGGATAGATCGACGACTTGCTCCATGGGCAGCACTTCCACTGTTGAGGGCGCCGCGATGTTCGTTGAGAGGACCGAGCCTATGCGCTCGGCGATCTCTTTGGTTGACCCGCGGACAGAGTAGTAGGTGACGAGAATCAACATTCTGAGTAGAAATATCTTTATGATCTCGAAGAAGTCATGGAGATGATGACTGCACTGCGAGTTTAGGTGGAATCTGAGCCACAATCTCAGCGCGGCTTTCAGGCTAGTAATTGCAATGGCGATGAAATCGTTGGCTAGGCAGCGGGACGTGTGCTATATACTAACTCGACTTTCGGGTGCCTAGTTCGGAACCCTTAAGAACAATTGGGGCATCGCCCTGTGGTGTAGGAGCACCAACTTGTTATTCAGCCAAGCCATGTCATGATCGGGCTTTGTTGGGCCGACAGAAACTCTCCTCGCTCATTTGACAACTCCGCATTAGAGCACGCCACCACCCGACTTCAAACCATGCCAAAATTGTGCTCCACTAACCGTGGAATATTCTCCGTGATCAACTTATATTTGAGAGCTAATTACAAAGATGGCTCAATAGGCACACTTCATACAATGCGCGGCTATATATCAAGTTTTGCTTCATTCTATAAGTATATAGTATTGCCCAAGGTTGTCAACTGAGGTAATAGGGGGTGGTCGCTAAATATTAGCGAGGTCTCGCTAAGCTTACAGGGCTGGCTGGCTGCTGGGTACCTAGAAAAGGGGCATTCGATCCTCAAAGTCCCCACTTCACTTTCTCATATTGTTTATTAAACCCTAGAACATTCAAGAACTATGTTTATGCATTATTCAGTTTTAACACCAAAAAAACGATAATTAGCATTACTATATCTGTCCACCCTCACAGCTGTAGACTACGGTATCTGTACATTCTCCAGCTGCCAACCCGCCTCATAATTATAGTCTTGACAAATATAATTCTTGCTACTTTTTAAAGTTTTAGTTAATTGGTCGATTGTTCTATAAGAATTGAGGACTAGCACAGGTAAATAATAGATTGATAGCCTGATCTTGCTATAAAATCTAGCTCTTAGAAATGACGATTCATACCGTTTCCTACTATTTTATAGTCCTCCAGAGGACTAATTTCTGGCTTATTCTATAATTCTCTGATTCCTCCTTCCCTCCTATCTCCTCCCCTCCTATCTCCTCCCCTCTCCTGCCATCTCCTCCTCCTCTTCTTTCCAGCCGTCTCTTTCCATGTTTTGTTTTCATTGGCGCATGAGAACTAATACAAAGGTGAGTAAGTGCTTGAAAAAGAAGGAGGATCGGATAGACTAACCGTAGAAGGAGGATGAGAGATAGGGGGAAAAAGGACTTATTAGAGGAAAAGAGAAGAAGCGTGAGGAGAGAGAAGGATTTTCAAATGAGAGATTGCAAGAGCAGTGTGATTCTAGCACGTGCAGACAATTAGGGAGGTTTAAAGCCCGTAAATGGGAGATGTAAAGCCGGGGGGTATCATCATTCAGAAATCCTCCGGGAATAACGCGTGAGCCCAAGGAGATTAAGCACTGCGTAGGAGTGCGTTGCGCAGGAAAGTGGGGCTTGCGAAGGAGAGTGAGCGCTGCGCAAGGGATTGAGGGCTTCGGAGGAAGAAGACGAAGGACGAAGGACTGCGAAGGAGAGAGGACTACGAAGGATATAGGGCTGCGAAGGGGAGTAAGTGCTGAGAACAATTAAAAGTGGCGTGAACTACTACTAAAAACTATTAAAAGGGAGGAGAGCTATAAAAATAGCGCGATACTCCATATGCCAAATAAGCTCTTCTTAAACCACATTATTAAGAAATCCCTATTTCAATGGCTAGGGTGCCCAGAGCAATAGAGCGACCACCTATACATATGGAGGGGTCGAGGGGTTGGCAACGTAGGGATCAACACAGATGAACTATGCACTCCACCAACTTGGTGTACTCCTAGGAGAAATGCAACTCTGGCATAAATTTGCACCCTTCAATTTGGGAGCTTCACATCATACGACTATATAAGGAAGGTGTTTCGTGGGCTGCTCCGCCATGCCGGCGGTGCGGGCCAACTATCGTCCCGAGTCTGGCATCTTATGAGATCCCGTAACTCCGGCGAGCGAACTTCAATTCTCGGTCTCAATACGCATTTCTTTGCAGTTTGCAACACTTCCTCAATTGACAAATCACGTCGCGTTTCGAACGCCAAGATGTCGTCAACTATCCCAGAAACTATGCGCTCTCTTTGCATCTACAGCTACAGACCGCCTTCGGAATTTGAAATATCTACCCTTCCCACGCCCAAGATCACTCTTCCAAATCATGTGCTTATCAAGGTTGCTGCAGGCAGCATTAATCCTGCTGATATGGAACAAGCTAGAGGAGAGTTCAAGATGCTCATCACACTACCGCAAGGACAAGAATTCCTCTCGACTTACAAATACTAATTAACTTTAGATTCCCGCATAAGCTCGGACTGGATGTTTCTGGAACTGTGGTTGCAGTTGGCGATGCCGTAAAAGAATGGAAGATCGGGGATGAAGTCTTTGGATTTCTGCCTTTTCCGATGGATATAGGTAAATTCCTTTCCTGGTTTGGCTTGAAGGGAATTTAATTGCGACTAGGAGGATTATCAGAGTATGCGCGGACCACTGAACCGATGTTGGCTCGCAAACCCAAAGGAATCAGTCATCTTGAAGCTGGCTCGCTAGGTTGTGTAGCTTTGACTGCTCTGCAATGTCTGGAGAAGATGGAGCTCCATGGAGGGGTGAAAGGAAAGACTGTGTTGATCACTTCTGGTCGTAAGTCGCTTGGATCTGATGTGAAAGAGATTTTTGGTGAGCTTCAGCTAATATTTCGTCATCAAGTGGGAGGAGTGGGTTCGCTAGCCTGTCAATTAGCTAAGAACGTTTTCGGTGCTGCCAAAGTTATCACGACCGTATCCACAGAGAAAGTTGGAAAGGTAGATAAGCTTTTGGGAAATGGTGTTGTGGACCAGAGTTTGTTACCCCCGCCCTAATGTTTCAAGACTGCACTGACAATTGCGACCAGTTGTTGATTACAAGAAGACTGATGTCGTGAAGGAGATTCCCCGCGGCTCTGTAGACTTTATGATCGACTCAACCTACCAAGCCATCCCTTACGTAAGTTAATCCTCACATCCCCCCCGAAAACAATTTTATTGACCATATCAGGCTCCCCTCATGTCGAAACAACAAGGGGAAATAATATCCATCCAAGGCCACCTCTCTGCTGAGAATATCCGAGGCGTACTACCTGATCTTAATGGTTTCCTCGTGTTCATCGTCAGTATTGAATATTGGATTTTCAAATTCCGTCTATATCTGAAGGGAGTAAGATTTGATAGTGTTCTGCAAAAGCCCGGTCCAAATGGGATTCGAAGTATTGCGAAGTGGGTTGATGAGGGGAAGTTGAAACCGGTTGTTGGGAAGACGGTCAAGCTTGAAGATATCGATGCTGTGAGGGAGGTGTGCACCCAGATTGCGAGTGGAAAAGGAGGACTTGGTAAAACTGTGGTTGTGGTTTCTTAAGATACCCCTAAAGTTAAGCTTCTTCTTCTCGCAACAATCCCAGGTACAGCGATGAGGCAAGTACCATATAGCAGTTCACAGTGTTACCCTAACCAGATATAGAGTGCTATTCATGTCTTTAGTCAAGTTTGTACGCCTTTTGCAAAGCCGCAATAGTATCTTGCACATATTCCTTAGCCTTGTCTAACTGCCCATCCCAATGTCCGAAAGGGTGGCCACACCCTTCATAGATCTTTAAAGTACTCGGTGTTCCTGCGTTAGTGAGCACTTGATGATATGCAATTCCCTCTGAAGTCAAAGTGTCAACTCCAGCAACGTGGATTGAGGCTGGGGCAAGACCCGAATGGGATTTTGCAAGTATAGGCGACGCTCGGAAATCCTCGGTGATTTTCTTTCTTGCCTCTATGGAAGTATCAGCAAAGTGTCACTCATAAACCTTGGGAGAAAATACCCATATCAGTTCCCAACCACAGCTTGTAAAACCATCGCAACCTGTTCAGCGGCAAGCACGGCGCGAACTCGTTCTTTATATAGCTCTCATACGGCACACTTGGATCACAAGAGCCCTCCAAGGGGATGAATCTCGTGTCCACAACCGGCACGACCAAAATTTGAAGCGCCAGCTTCGGCAAAGTCGGTTCATCTCTTGCCAGCAATGCCAAAACAGCAGCTATTTGTCCGCCAGCAGACAACCCTCCCACCGATACTCTGGAAGTATCAACCCTCAAATCGTTTGCATGCTCAAATACCCACCTCAGCGCGGTCCACGAGTCAGTCAACGGAACAGGATGCGGATACTCAGGCGCCAATCTATAATCGACATTGATGACTAGACATCCGACAGCCTGACACACCTGTCGACACCAGGACTCATCGCTTTTGAGATTTCCAATGACGAAGCCACCACCATGATAGTTCACGTGAGCTGGCAATTTTCCATCTTCAGTTCTCAGTCCTCCTTTGGAGATCGCATCTTCGGTAGGAGCGAAGAACTGGATGGTGATTTCTCCCGCTGGGGTAGAGACAGGGACCTGGAAGAATTTGATGCAACCAACTTCTGGGTAGGGACCCGAGGCTATGGGGAAGGTGTACTTGGATCTATCGGCGTTGTATTCCTCGTAGGTCACTTGGTCTGCCCTGATTCTCGGAGCTGTGAAGGACTGTTAGGAGGAGTCTACTAGAGAAGACACATCTGAGCAGCATTTGCATACCTTGATATTTGGTATATATTTCAGCAAACTGGGGGTCTAATCTATCAGCGACCGAGGGGTGGAGGGCATTGATAAGGGGTGGATCTTCTTGTTCTCCCATGACGTAGTCTGTATGACGATGAGGAGTGAAATGTTCTCGAACTTTGCTCACAGAAGAAATGAAAGCATCCTTGAATCTATAGATATACTTGGTTTTTGAGTGTAGAATAAAGGAGATGTATACTTGTCAGGACTGATGAGGTTGTAGACAAGTCATCTCCCCCACACTATTGAAGAGTGGGGGTTTCTACCCCGCACAACGTCAATCACCCCCCTCCATCTTGACGGGTGTCGAATGGGGTTTTAAAACTCGTGCACATTTCATAGATGGAAATTTAATCTGTCTATGATCTAATAAATAGCACCTTCTAACTTCAAATTATCTCATTAACAGGCGCAACCGGCCTCCCAGTACTGAACAAAGATTTGATATTCTCCAAGCATTCCTTCTCGGCATCACGTCTGGCTTTCTGCGTGAGCCCACCCAGATGTGGTTGGATGATACAGTGGTCGCTTTTGGCGAAATACGGATTAATATTTGGCTCATCCTCGAAGACGTCCAAGCCAGCTCTTGCAACCTTACCACTTTCCAATGCAGCAATCAGCGCTTCTTCGTCGATGATTGCTCCTCGAGCAGTGTTGACTATGAACACGCCATCTTTCATCTGAGCGAACTCCTTGTGGGAAAGAAGGCCTTTGGTGGTTGCATCTAGAGGACAGCTGACCGAGATGACGTCTGAAGTTCTCAATAAGTCCTCCAGAGTCTCACAATACGTAGCATTGTATATGACTTCGTCCTCAGGAGGCAATCGGCGACGATTGTAGTATTGCAAATGCATATTGAACACCGCGGCCTTCCGTGCATGATGCTGGGGCCCTGTCAATATATTATAGAGGAAGCGTCCTTTAGTCATACCTTTCCGATCGCTCCCATTCCAATAATGCCAAGTTTCAGCCCACTCGGATCAGTACATGGCACATGATCATTTCTCCATAGACCAGCTCTTGCTGATTTCTCGGCTCGTGAAGTATCTCGTATGACGGCGAGGGTGAGGAACATGGCCATGTCTGCTGTGGGCTCAGAGACGGAATTGCGTGTATTGCAAAACCAGATACCGTTTTCAGTCAACCAGTTGATGGGGAACTCATCGTATCCCGCAGATGCAGAGACTAAGATCTTGCAATGAGGCATCAGTGGAGCAAAAAATTCGGGGGTAAAGGGTTCATATGGTTTAGTGCCCATGAGAACGACGAAGGCGTCATATGGTCCGGACTCTGCAACATATGACTTGATGGCTGCCGTGGCTTCTTCATGGTTCGAAACTCTTAGTTCCTGTACCGGAAGTCAGCGAATAGTATTATACTTTATGAAGCTTTATTTCTTACATCAAGTACAAAGTTAGACTTGAAGTCAGTGAGATACTTGTCTTCTATCGCCTTGAACGGCATCAAAGATAAAATCTTAAGCTTTTTCTGAGTATTTGTTGACATTTTAGCCGAGGCCGTGATGTGGAGACACTCGAAAGATAGCTCAGATCTGGAAACTTGTATCCTACGACGGGTCTAGCGTACGTTGGTTTTCGTTGGGGTGTGTAGTGGAATCACCCGTTTGCAATAATGTTGGGAACAATATCGGATGCGGGCGGGCAAGACAGAAAGGCAATTAGAAGGATGGGGGTTGCACGTGATAGCACCGCAGGCTTGCACAAACTTTGGTCGAGGACAGTACTGATTGCTTAGTAAGTAAAAAATAGTGAGAAGATGTAGACAAAAGGATGAGAATTTGATTAAGGTGTATTAAAAGCCTAAATCATGTAGAGAATAAGTAGCATTGATTCCAATCCAGCTGTTAGGAATTTTGACCGATGAGTAAGATTGACCAACGATTCCCTACAGAGACCACAATAAAAAACCAACAAAGATTTCGTCAGCGTTTATCCCCTTCGTTTTCCAACTCCTCAATAAAACAAAAATCACCCTGAGAGCACCAAACAGTCGATGAAACTAGTCTATCTTGACAACAGCGCTGGAGCAGGTATTCATCTCGTGCCTCTAACGTCCTAAACGTTGTTACAAACATTTCTTCCACACCACCAATGATTTATTCGTCATACCTTACTTAACACTCGTTTCAGAACCAATTTTCAGCATGGTTCTGACACGCGTACTTGAATTTCTGTATGTTATCGCCTTGAGGATCGCAGTAGTACTCGACCCAGTGAACACAGAAGCATGTTTCCTCATTCAAATCATCGCAGATGTGTTTGGTCACCTTCCACATTTCCTCAGTGCTGACATCGGGGTTCTTGCACCTGTATGCATTGTCCCCGCAGGCAGAAACAATGGGAGCCCAACACAAGAGTAATGGCACGAATTTCATCATGAAATGAAGATGCGCGGTTGTGGCGTTGAAGTATTTTGAATCTACTGTGGATGATAAGGGAGGAACCATGAGTTCTAATAATCCCAAGGGTATTAGTGATTATGTATGCCCAACTTTTAATAAGACCGGGGAAACTCGATCGTGTCACACGTATCACGGCACTTCAATTTAGCAAGAGTTACATAGCCGCACCCATTCATCTTTCTCTTGAACACTCATGGGTTTAAATCACCAGTGATGAATCAATGGTCGTTCTTACCACCACAGTGTGGCTTGCGACACCGGCTGGCAGCCGCTTGGACGTCACCAACCAGAGCACCTGATTACCTCTTCTCTGAGCTTCTACAATAGACAGAATCCTATGCTCAAGACGAGTGGCGCGTTTGTAGGATACGAGAATGTCGTGTTCTTGCGTTGTAACATTTTACAGTGGACGAAAAGTTAGGGGTCACCCACTAGTTACTTGTCATACTTACTGTAACGTGACATTCGGCAAGTCACCTATGTTAGTTCACCGGACCCATCTAGGAGATAATATATCTAGGCTTGAAGCAATTATGCTAAGAGGTGTGAAATCAGCGAGTCTTTTACACATGGAGCATGACATTAGTCGCGGTAAACTTGCCATCTCCTCTGACTTCCCCAAGTCAAGCAGTTTTAGCTATCTACTTACCAGCGGCTACTGATACCCTATTTCCATTATATAAGTTCGTGCTACTGACTTTAGCTCAAAGTTGTAACCTCCCCCTCATGCATAGGACAACAAAATTGAGCGAACACAACCTCGCGTCCAACTAGCGTCCACCCACCACGTTTGTGTTCCTCTTACGTTCCGGGTGCAACAAGTGCTAGAGTAACCTGAAATTTATCACAAGCTGGATAGCCTTAAAGTCGCGGATACCACTCAGCTCGCGTCGGTGTCCACGATCGAATCACATTCTCTTTGGCTTTCGCACCCACAGTCAGTCGGAACGCGTGGCAAGCCATCAGGAGCAACAGCACCATCTGCTCAGAGTCGCGAATATATAGTCACCTGGTTTGGCGCGAGCGATACAATCTAACCATTTGTTCGATGCATGGCAATAGACAGATCCTAGCAAAATAGTTAGAAATCGCCATTGCTCAAATGTGTTACGGTAAAGCATAGAGACTAAAATAATTTGTCGGCGAGCAAGTTGAGTGTTCGTTATTCTCATATTTCTTATATAAATGTATTACGACTCGTATATGCGAAGTAAGTCACGCAACAAGTCGTTCATGCGCGAAAGATCATTGCTCTCGTCCGCCCAATACGTAAGCGTCTCAACCGTCATCTCAACCGCCTTCCTCCACCGCTCCGGCAGCATCATTTCCTCCAACTCCATAGCACTCACACCAGTAGATCGTGCTTCGGCTTTGCACCTCAACGCCATAGCCAGCAATAATAGGGAACTCCTGCTACAAGTCCTCGCCATCAACCACGTCCCTTGATGCCGATGAAAGAACGACTCTCGGTTCGCCTCAATGCTTTCTACCGCTATCTCTAAGCACTCGCGTGTAAGGCGGAGCTGGATAGTGCTGAAGTTCCGCAGGGGTACGTGTGGGTTTATTGCGAGGACTTCTTCAAGTGCTGGGAAGCGCACGAGATCTCGGACGTCGATCATATGGCCGCGCAAGATGAGACGGAGGATGTCGTTTAAGGGCACGTCGGAATGCCGTGGGAACTTCATCTGTGCTGGCAACATGTGGTACCTAGCTAATGTTTCAATCTTTGCAACTCAACAAAGCGGATTACATTGGTGCACGAACCAATCTTCATTCTGTCTTTCAAACTCAACGACGTTGCGTTGCAGTCTGAGGTCTTTACTCTCTCGGTCTAACGGTTCTACTCCAGGTCTGTTATCATACCGCCAAACCAGAAGATTGTTCAATATCCGCTTCATTGCAATTTCTGCGAGGTAGAAGTACCAGGCCAGCTGTAGATTTTGGAGATCCACATTTGTCTGTGCCGGGCTCGAGTACGACCACGGGCTCGTCGAAGATGATGATGCTTGATCATACATATCTGGGACATCCTGTGGGGGCGATGGGTAAAGATGGGGGTAATCGACCTCTCCCAGCCCAGAGCCAGGGAGTCGCAGGTGGAACCTTACCTCCCTACCGAAATCAGCCATGATTTGTGTACGGGGACGGGATGCACATAAGGCTTTTACTCACATTTCGCTTTTCAGACAGCTCCAATATAAGCTTTCCTCTATATGGTGCGCCTTTTCGCTCTCATTCTGTTCCCATAGCATATTTCCCTCAGAAGAAATAGCTGCTCTCAACTTGTGGTCACGGGTCATGCGGCCTTGACTAGTCAGCCATGCTAGGCACTGTGACCCTGCTTGGACAAAGCATTTCCATGCTGCGAGAATCCGCAATGTGGACATCAGATAGACGGCACTTAGGAAGGAGCATTGTGCCCCGATGAAAGTATTCGCGTGGCACAGCATCCCAATCCGGCGTTGGGATGCCAGAAAATATGCTTCTGCTGTTGAGAGTCTGTCTTGTTGCTTGGACACTCCAGGCAAAAGCTCGTCCGTAAGTGACGCTGATAAAGTACTGATTGCACAAACAATTAACTGTCAAATACTGTTAGAGACCGACCATTCCAGGATACACGGGACCTACTAATAAACAGCTACTTCCATCCCATTGTGGACCCGACTCCGCAAATTCTCTGGCATCAGCCCAAAGCTCTTTAACATCTAGAACAGGATTCTTAATGTGATTATTATCCAAAAAGTTCTGAACGAGGCGATTGATGGTTTCAGGACTGAGATCTGGAAGCGTCGAACTTGGGGGGCCTACATACTTTGGCCTTGGTTGTCCGACGATCTCGATGAGTGGAGTTTCAAGCGCTGGAATGAGATGTGGAGCAGTTTCCGAGAAGATCGACCATTTCAAGATAGACTCGATGGACATCTCAGATGCCCGAAGTAGTACTCCAGCTGACGGTGGTGCGTTATCCGAGTGGGAGACAATGGGACCATCTTGGACCATTCCGCTTACAGCGGGTGAGTCCCAATTGGCGGATCCAGTACTTGAGCCTTCGTATGTTCTTGAAGTTGCCATGTGCTCATGGGGGGCTTGATACGCGTAATATTGCGAGTCTCTTTGCTCGCCTGGGCGTTGGTCGTTGGCAGGTACCCAATCTTTTGCTGCTTTGTTTTTCGACGTGGAATCGATATGGTTGATGAGTGAGGCTTCCAACTGGCTGATACGTTCCAGAATCGTAAGAGTAGATCGATCGAGCTGACTAGGGTCTAGGTCTACATAACGGCAATCTCCCCCATTAGAGATGCAGAAGCCGCATCTTGGCCGTTGGTTGTCACATTTGGTTTTCCGCGAGCGACAAACGAGACAAGCGTTGCTGGCTCTTCGTCTATTGTACGAGGATGCCGGTTGTCTGTGAGATGATTGGGTTCCAGGCCGGCCTTGTGACATTGTGAAAATCTCGACTGATTAGATACGGTGGAGAACATGAAGTAGTCACTGGTGTAGTCTGATATTCGCATGCGGGGTAGGCGCTTCACGTGATGCTCGGTAGGAGATCCACCTCCACGCCTCATCTTACTTAGAATGCCACAGTTGTGACAGCTTTTTCGGGTATTCTAGTAGGATTTAACGGATGTATTCAAGATATCGCTGTGGAAGAAGCGGAATGAGTCACAGAGAGGTCTGCGACCTTGGTGTCCCTTCTGCATCTTTGCCATTTGTAGGTGTGTTTACATCACTAAAGGGGCGCCACATTTGACCAAATTTCTATAATATAGTTTTCGGGCCAACACAGAGCCAACACTAGAGGGCAATAAAAAGAGATTGAGGAAATAATGAGGAGCAGTAGAATTACATGGTCATCAATTTAGATTTTTGAAGCTGGGTTAGGTTGTGAAATTGCAATGGTTTGGAGATGTTAAGTGTTCTGTCAACCGTCGCACCCCTGTTGGTGCAGCCACTCAGGTCTTCATTTATGAGCCCTCTGGCTAGCCTCCTGCCCTTGTGTCTCGGCATCGGTAACAAATGTCTTGAATTCGCGTGCTGGGACCTTCTTCATATATAGCTCATCCAACTCCTCATATGAGCGACCTGTCGTCTCCGGCTGACAAAAGAAGATATAAACGAGAGAAAGCACTGACAAGCCTCCGAAAATGAAGGCAATCTATTGCTTGTATTAGTAAATAATCTGTGATGAGTTGATGAGGAAAACATACCTTTGCCCCGAGGTTGGCCTTGTTAGGATTGAACAGGTACGGCAGAACCAGACTCAACATGGTGTACCAGGTATTCTGCACTGCAACACCAATTGCGATGGTCTTAACCCTTAGACGGGAGGTCGCGTTCTCAGTCAAGATTGTGTATGCTGTACTGCCGAGCGTCATGTTATAAAAGAAGCCATAGATGATCATGAATCCCAGGCAAGCCTTGATGCTCGGTACACTCCCGGCAGCGGCGGTACCACCAGCTAGCATGAGAATAACTGTGAGGAAGGACAGACCCCAGAGAGTAAGATTCCGGCGACCGATCCTATCAATCAACGACCACGAGATGATGTTGCCGGTCACGGATACGACCTGCAGGCCTACGAATAGCTGGAATGAGGTCTTGGTGCTGAAACCTGCTAGTTGGGCGTAGTATGTGGAGTAGCCGGCAATGAAGATAACGCCGCTCAAAGCCTGGATGGAGAGCGGAGCAATACTAATCATAGTGCGTCTCAAATTCGATTTGCGAAAGCATTCAAAATAAGTGGCCCCCTCGGTCTCCTTGCGGACTTGTTCGAGAGTGAGTTTAATGACTGCCAGTCGTTTGACGGCTTCGCCGTCTTTGCCGTAGCCGAGACGCGTGAGGCTTCGAATTGCCTTCTCCTCCCTCTCCTTGCTGCAGAGCCACCAAGGAGATTCCGGCATGAAGAAAACGAACAGTGCGGCAGTTCCGGAAAATCCATACTGGGAGCAGAAGACTGCGCGATAGGCCCAGCGTGTGTCAGCTGTGCCGGTTGAGTTTAGGATCAGAGCAGCGGTGAAGGGACCAACGGTATAGGCTAGGGCGATGAGACAGGTAAATAGGCCGCGGAGGGCAAGTGGTGTAACCTCGCCGATATACGTTGGGCAGACAGCTGCTAAGACGCCTACGGCAAAACCGTTGACAAATTTGCCAGCGAAGAATAGTGCGTTGGTCGTTGAGACTACTTCCATAGATACGGAGCCGAATGAGATGCAAAGTACTGCGATGATAGTCTTCTTGCGGCCCATCAGGTCGGCAAAGAAACCAGCTGTCAAAGCTCCAATTGCTGTGCTAAGTCCTGTTAGCCTTCATCTTTCGTAAGTGAACAATGGGGTCATAGCTTACGATGCAACAGGTCCTCCACTGAACGCAGCCTGCCATTTGGCGGGCAGAACCCAGCTGCCGTCTGCGAAAAACCCAAAGTCTTTCCGAAATTGCGGAATGCCAATCACGATTCCAGATGCTTGGTTCTCAAAACTGACGAGAAGAGTAAGCCAGACGGCAAACATACACCAGGCAAAGGCCCATGGGTTCTGCTTGATAGCTTGCATCCGGGTTTGCTCATGATCTTCTTGATTTGCAAGATGAGCAACTGCTTCGGTACTCGAGTTGATGGGCTGGTCCAAGTGGACAATGTCCAAATTCTTTTCGGAGTCCATGGTGGCTTCGTTCTGAATCAAGGCAGAGGAGAACAAGTCGCCAATCGGAACTGATCGATGTTGTTTGGAGGAATAGTGAGATATGCTTTGTTGTTATATGTAAGGGCAATGGCTGTAGAAAGGCCTGGGAAGGAAGCCAGGAGGATGGTAGAAATCTGGATTCTGGAGGCCCAAAGCTGGAATGCAGCCGAGCTTTATAGATCACCGCAATAGACGGAACAATGAATATCTTCGTCGACTTTCCGCATAAGAGGGAATTTCGGGCAGCATTCACGCGAAGTTCGATCAAACTTAACTCGATTCTCTGTGGAGGCGCCTTTTGGCGGCTTTGGCCAGACGTCGTTCTCCATGAAGTGCCCCGGATGTGGGACGAAAGCGGGAAAAGGAGGGGTGACCCTCGCGGAAAATCTTCGGCAAGGATAGATTCATCTGGTGATTGGCAAAATTTGAGCATGAAATCAAGACTTCAAACAATCCAGAAACCGACCCACTCCCTGGAAGGTTTGCGGGGCCCCGTGGGATGAGGCGTTCGGGAGAACCACGGAAAAACCTCGGGAGAGAGGCACCCCTCTGGGCGGTATCCGATGCTCCACTTATACTCACTATCTGCACGAGTGAGCTGCGCTGCCGATACTCCCCGAGTGGGCCAGCCCCTCCCATCAGACCCCGAATCCTTGCACCGATACTCCCCGACCGAAAAGAGATCGAGACTCCACGAGACAGTCCCCGACTCCCCGCGCCGATATTCCCCATAAACTGATCTAGCTTCGGTTCACCCAGGAGATACAACCATGAAGGTCTTGCCTGCAATTGAAGCTTCCATCCTTAAATTCTGCTCTGCCAAATATGATTAAAAGGAATTATCGTCGGCATTGTGTCTTGATTCTGTTACATAACTGCGCTCTTCACACACACACACACACACACACACACACACAATCAAAAAGAAACCAGAAAACATCCTCCAACTGTTGTAGCTTTCTGCTTGCAATCAAAGTGCTTTCTTCAAAATGACGAGCTTCACCAAGACGCTGCCGCAAAATGAGGCTTCTATATATACTTCTCCAGATCATGCGATTGCGGATATCAACCCACTGATGTATGGGGGCTTTACGGAGTAAGTTTTCCTATTTAAAAGAAAGGAGGGACTTCCAATATGTTCAACTCCCGAAATACCAATATCTCAGAAACCTAACGGTGATTGGGATATCTTAGACACATGGGACGTTGTATATACGGCGGCATCTACGACCCCACGAACACCAACAACTTGATCGACGAGCACGGCTTCCGAACAGATGTCATAGATTGTATGAAAGAGCTACAAGTTCCCGTAGTTCGGTATCCCGGAGGAAATTTCGTTGCGACCTATCAATGGCAGGATGGGGTAGGGCCTCGCGAGAAACGGCCCAAGAGACCGGAATTGGCGTGGTTAGGCACAGAATCGAACCAGTTCGGGACAGACGAGTTCATGTTATGGTGTGAAAAAGTTGGCGCGGAGCCGTATCTGGCGCTGAATATGGGGACTGGAACTCTGGCTGATGGTGAGTTTACTTTGAATATTACAAGGAAGCCCTATTGCTAATATCAGGATTTAAAGCTTTAGCGTGGTTGGAATACTGCAACTCCGAGCAAGATACATACTATGCGAACATGAGACGAGCGAACGGTCATGAAAAGCCTTACAAAGTGAAATATTGGGCACTTGGGAATGAGATTTGGGGTCCTTGGTCAGTTTCATGGCTTTAGTCAGACATTCATGACGACGAAACTAATGTCATCCAGGCAGGTTGAACAGGATACCAAAGAGCATTACGCGAAAAAGGCGCATCAATGGGGAAAAGGTAAATACCAACTTCTGCGACATGATGCAAATCCATCAACAAAATTTGCTAATCATGCTCCAGCACTCAAACTTCTCGATCCGTCCATTACTCTAATACTTTGCGGCAAAAATGGTCACAGCGACTGGGATCGATATGTTCTCCAAGAATCAATGCAATGGATTGACATGCACTCGATTCACATGTACACATATGGAAAAGAGTAAGTGCCTATCCTCAACTAAAAGACTTAACCCACACTAAGAACACAAGACATTGCGAGAACGTCACCTCTCCCAAAGCAGCAGAGCGAGCCATCGAGATGACATCTGCGATGATCGACCTCGCCCGCTGCGATTTCGACTACGAAGGCTTCATGAGCGGGCACATCGACACATCCGCCAAGAAGCTGACACGGCCCACAATCTGCTTCGACGAATGGAACGTGTGGGACCCTTCGCGCGCCCCGGGCGACAAAGGCGCAGAGCAGCTGTACGACCTCTCGGACGCGCTGGCCGTCGCCGTCTGGCTGAATGTGTTTGTGCGTCAGGCGAAGCATATTGGGATGGCGACGATTGCGCAGAGCGTGAATGTTATTTCGCCGTTGATGACGACGGAGAGGGGTGTTGTGAAGCAGACTACTTATTGGCCGCTGTTGTTGTTCTCTAAGTATATGCGTGGAAAGTCGCTGGCTACACATGTGTGTTCTGCTGCCTATGAGGGGAACACGTTTCCGAGCTGGTTGGCGAGCACAATGGATTTGCCGCTGCTGGATGTTTCGGCGGCGTTGAGCGATGATGGCTGGGTGAATCTGGCAGTGGTGAACATTTCGGAGACGGAGGCTATGTCGACGACCTTGCCTGAAGTAACTGGCCCGGTCCAGACTTTTGTCATTGGAGGCAAGGGTAGTCATATTAGAGACAGTAATCAAGAGGGTGCTGAGAGTGTCACTATTAGGGAATCCTGTTGGGATGGTCGTGGGAAGTTTACTTTTGAGGAGCATAGCTTTACGCTATTGAGATGGAAGTTGAAGGCTTGTCGTGTACGATTAATTTAGTGGCGAATCTTGGTGTTTAGATTTGTTTTCTTCAATCATATTGAATGGAGTTAGGAAGCATCTATGGTTCGCAGATTCACGAGGTCTTATGCGGATTAGCAGAAGGACCACCGAGCTCGCTCGTACTTGGGTCCTGCATAGAAGATTAGAAGATTAGAAGCTTTTATCTTCACAATGAGTTTTGAGATGAGGTGACGTAGAGTGTAAACCGCGTGCTCAAGGCGCAAATCCTCAGCCTGCGTTAATTTTCAATCTGAACGAGGTTGGCCAGCCATTTCGGTAAGCTTGGCCAATGTGATGGATACGGAAGGCCGTAAGGCCCCAGACGGGTTTGCCGTGTGGTGCGCCTTGCACAAGCCCGCAGCTCACAGCTTTCCTTTGTTTTTCGGCGAGGCAATTGTCTTAACCTCAAGGCAGCCTCGCAACTTCAGTCTCTTAAAAAATGCGTCCCAACCTGAAGGTCAGGTCAATGTTAGTAAAAATATTTCCCTGATGGTTTTTGGCTGTCGCAATCCCTTCTCATCGAATCCACAAGGACCAGAGGCAAGAACATCATCTTTTCCCATCAGTCACACTCTCCAAACTTCTCAGCCTTGTCTGTGTGCCGGTCTGACGAGGAATTCGTCGACGCTCTGAATGGAGACGTCTGCACAGCGCGATGCCCGGACTCTCATTGAGAAAATCAGCCGGGAGCATACCCTAGGTGGAAATATTATTGGAACAAGATTCGAGGTGCTGGTGACCAATTGCTTGGAAATGTAGTGTTCATTTGCGTCCAGACGTGTTTCATCTGGAACTGACCTGGCGTCGTAGTTTGTCGAGTCAACTCTATGAGAAATCAACACACTTTCTGCTAGAACTTATTCAAAACGCGGACGATAACACCTATACTTGCGCAAATCCTACTTTGAGCTTCTCCTACCGCCCAGGAAGTCTCCGAATTGACTACAACGAAGTCGGGTTCACCGCGGAGAACGTTGAGGCAATCTGTGCGATCAGTCGAAGCACTAAGTCTGGCAAGACAAGCTATGGCGAATACATTGGCGAGAAAGGAATTGGGTTCAAGTCTGTCTTTAAGGCCGCAGACGTCGTTTGGATTTCATCCCGTGAATTCACATTCAAGTTTGACAAGACAAAGTTTCTAGGCATTGTTACACCTGTCTGGGCAGACTTTCCCGAGCCAACGCAGCCAGGATGGACTTCTATATTTCTCCAGCTGTCCGATGACTATGAGGAAGACACACTCATGCAAGAGCTATTAACATTCGACAATAATCTGCTCATATTTCTCAGACGGATCGAAGTAATCAACATTCGAGTAAGCTGCCAAAATGAACAGGTCTGGGAAAAGACAGTCCGAAAGACCGAGAGCAGCAAAGATGATGATCGGATTATCGTCTTGCAGATTGGTGAAACTACTTTCCAGTACCTTATTCGAACCCACATCATCAGGGACCTTCCTAAGGAGCACAAACGCCCAAATTGGCCTCAGACAAAGCTTTTGCTTGCTTTCCCTATATCAGACTTTTTGGAACAGCCGCAAATCTTTCCGCAGAATGTTTACGCGTTCCTGCCGATCAGAAATTATGGCTTGAAGGTAATGAGAGCCCTCACCAATACCAGCTCGCTTCTCGTCTGATCAAGCACAGTTCCTTCTTCAAGGAGATTTTCTTCTCACTGCTAGTAGAGAGGATATCGAGAGTACTCTACCGTGGAATCGCGCGCTTCGTGATGCTGTGGCTGAAGCATTTCTACAATCCATCCATCATTTCAACAAGGGAAAACTGAAATATATCTGGCCTTATTATCTGCCATCTACTTCAACGGGGTCTTCTTCGTTTTTCGAACCAGTGGTTGCGTCCATCTTGTCAGAACTTCGCGAGAGCTTTGTGTTTGAATCTTGTGCAGGAATCATGGTGAAGCCTTCCTCATTGAAACACGTGCCCTTGAATCCATTCGCAGATGGTGAAGGCAAACCATTCACCTTGGGTCCACAGACTGAAGCCAGCTATCTGTCTTTGAAGTATCCAGCATGGGTAGTTGAAGCAATAGGTGCCATTGGGGTGTCACAGCTCTCTCCACAAGAATTTCTGCAGGATCTTAGCTCAGCGGTCAAACAAGATCCAACCACATTTCATACCAGATCAGCTACCTGGCATTCGCAACTTTCAGAGACCCTCGTCAAACTTGGAACAGATGCAGAGCTTCTGACCATAATTCAGGACATCAGTCTCATCCCGTTAAATGACGGAACCTGGACTTGTGCTAAAGGACACGCGATCTTCTTGTCGAAGAGTGAAACTTCTCTAGAGATTCCCGGTGGCATCGAAGTGTTCGTCTTAGACTCAACTGCAGAGGCTGATCCCAATCGACGCAAGCTTTTCACGAGCCTTGGTGTCAAATCCTGGGAGGCCCCCGAGATATGTCGCCTTATCTTGCAAGTACATGCCTCGCCAGACTTTGATCCAAAATCCCTTACACGGAATCAGCTTATTTCCCATGCTATGTTCCTCTATAAGGCCTCATGGCAGCCACCTAAGACCTCAGATTTGTGGTTCGCAACCATGCAAGGCGAGTGTTGCCTCGGGAGAAAGCTGTACATCCCGGGGAGTATTGCTGCGGACTCACCAGCAGGCAGAATTTTCGCCCAGCTTCAAAAGAAATTTTCGGTCATACACAAAGATTATCTTGAAGCATCTACCTTGGATGCAGATTGGCCGCTTTGGTTAGTCAGTAATCTTGGTTTGTCGATGATTCCACGCTTGATCACACCGCACGTAGAGCCTTTACCTCAGACCATACAAGCTTTCGAGGTCGCCAAAGACATACAACTCCGTGTGATTACTGAGCTTCCTGTATATCAGGAACATATTATTTCTTCGGACGAGCAGTCAGACAAGTTTAGTTTTTTCGAGGAGCCCAGCGAGCAGGAAATAGCAGTGACCACTGGCAGCTCACAAGAGTCACGGAATCAGCAAATGCAAACAATGCTGTCGGAGCAGCAAAACAAGAAGCTCATGGAAATAGCTCCGCTAGAGCAGATGGACTCCTCACGCTATCATCGCCATCCTATTACAAAGACTCCCGCACCACCACCGCCTGCGTATCTGCCCGGTCCCGTTTATACCGGACCACCCAGTCCTTCTCCCTCTCCAATACTTTGGCCTATCGATATGCCTCGACAAAATTCAGAGCACGAAATAACCCAAGAGCACACTCATTCCTCAAAGTTTGTAGCTCAAGATGTTGATAGGGACCTTCTAAGCCCTGGTTGGGACCAGATGTTTGAAGACACCTCAACGGGAGCCGAGAAACCACAAATTCCATTATCCAGCAAAAGACGCACGTCACTTGGTTCCCTCACCGGTCTCGATGATCTCGAGATTCAAATCCTTGCGCATTCACACTACGGTTCGGCTGGAAAAAGGCTGGGCGAATCGCACAGTTCGTCTTTATCATCACCTCCACAGCCAACCAAGAGGTCCGAGATATGGAAAGGAGATCACATCGGCCCACCCGTCGAGGACACGCAGTCAGAAGAAGTCAAAAATGACGAAAAATTGTTTACACTATCCGAGGAGTTTGAATTTATGTTCAGTGAATGCCGCACATCTGACGTCCTCCAGCTTTTCAGAGATAATTGGCACTATTATTCGAAATGGATCGAGGGAGCTCATATGAAATGGCAGCACGGAGCTTTTCTAGCGGCAAGGTCCCACTTGAAAAGCACTCTGGGTGTGTCTCGTGTACAAAGTGCAGCAGGGCCCTTGCCATTGCAAGAAACCGTTCTCCCGAAGATAGACATCGAGCTTGACGAAGAGGCTCTCATTCCTGCGTTGGATATCAACAATGCTCAACATCCCGAATGGGCTCTGTTGAGCAACTTTGGAGTTCTTATGAAAGGAGATATCAATTACTACTTGCGATGTCTCATTGCTATCTCTGATGGACCGAGTCCTAACGTTGACAAAGTTGCGTATATTTATGAGCAAATACAGACCAGATACAGAGAGAATGAAGATATTATCAGGTGCGTATTGTAATAGTGGGCTTGAAAGTAGAAATATTGTACTAATTTTACAAGGGCTGCATTCTATCAGAGAGATATTGTCTTCGTTCATCCCAAAACTAGCCAGACCTCTAAGCCGCTAGGCTGGATAAACATGGACGAATGCATTTCAAACGAAGTTTCAATCGAATCTGATTATCCAACCAGTTCATATCTCTTTCGGTGCCTGTTATCTCCTTCTGGTGATCCTATAGCCCCTTTAGTTGCCGCCGCGACATTGGTCACTAGTTCGAGTAGATTGGAAGACATTTCACGCCACTTTCGCAATATTAGCAAGGCATTAAAAGATGTCAACGCTAGCAAAGCTGCTCAACTGCTTCGGCCCCTCCAACATAGATCGATTTTCCCAATTATAAATTATGGTGGAAAACGAAGCTACGACGATCTTACGGGCTTGCATGATACAAGCTGGTTCATCGCCGATCGACCTTCGATTAGAGAAAGCCTGCGTGGCAAAATACCATTGTTAGCCTTACCCATCGAGGACCTGCCGGCTTTGGAGGACTTATTCCACGTTCTAAGGCTTAAGAATCGGCTTTTATCGAAGATTACAACTATTCGGACAAATCCGAAAGGGCGTGTCACTACGCACTGGTCGTACACAGCTTCTCTTCGAGCTAAAGCACCCTTTATCAAAGCGTAGGTGATTTATTTTCGATGACAATACAAGTGGTTCATCATCCCATGACTGCTTAAAACTTTCTCCAGCGGCGAGAATATCTCCCTTTTGGCTGGGAGTACATCAGCTAATACTTATCACAAGTCTGATACCTCACTCATGTCACGACAGAACAACTGTTGCTCGCCAGGTGGATGAAGTGCGAGTCAGTGTTGCAACACAAATATCACAAACTTTTCTACTAAAGCTCACCTCCACTAATATCTGCGGCAGTCCTGTCCGTGGACAAGTATCTCTTTCAAGCTCTGGAGGGTATCTCAACTTATTTATGACAGAAGAATGTGCAAATGCTGAATGTCCGCCACACGAGCTGGTAAGACTTGTAGCAGAGGCCTGCAACATCACTGATCCAAATCACTTCTCTCTTCTCTACACAGCGCTGAGTAATTCTCGCCTCGAAAGTATATCAGCAGCATTTACACAACAGGGCATCAATGTTAAAGGTCTTGTTTTTGGTATGTATTAGATTTTTTTGTGTTACACAAGAGCTGATCTCGATGCAGAGAAGTCAAGGAGATATCTGGGGCAACGAAGAAACTTGTTTCACATACCTTCGCCTTTCTGGGGAGACTTGAACCGCATGAAGGCTAGTATTTACGGGCAGATTGAGGCTACTAGGTTCGATCGCTTTGGGAGAATGAGAGGCATATATAGCACGGGCAGAGATCGCCGTCTGCCAATAATCAGAGTGGTGGGAGAGAGCTGGTTGATTGATCAAGGTGACCAGGACGGAAACGGAAACCTTGTTTATCAGCCAGATTCGATTGTTGGATGGGAGCATGTTCAATATCTCGGCGAGCATATAGTAAGAAGTAACCAAGGTAAATGCTGGCTTATGTTGAGCTGACGAGCCACAGATCTCAAAGCTGCTACAAAAGTACTTAGGGGATGTTTATGACCCTGAAAGAGATTGGACAAGCGTTTTCCGCAGCAGATCTGGTTATAAACTATTCGAAAGTTCAACCGCAGCTGCATCATTCATATTGAAGGACACAAATGTCCGAAATGCAATGACGGCGTTCATCATGGAATATGGCCAATCATACACCCCCGGTTGGAAGGAAAGTCTCCAAGCAAGCCCGCCAATCTATCATTTGGATGTAGCTGTCAGCACGGGCAGCAAGACTTCATCGTTTGTCATTGAATCCTCACAAATCAAGCGAGTAGGCGACCAGTTTTGCTATCCATAGCTACAGATTTGTTACTAATAGATTTCAGATGCAAAATTTCAGGGTGCACGGCACAACCAACCAACCAGCAAGAGACATAGCTATACTGTTCAGAGTCAGTGATATACATTCTGATAATCTGTCGTCTGTTAGTCTCTTTGTCGATCCATGGGTCCTCTTCGACTCCAATGATATTACTGTTGAAGAGAACTGGCTTTTTAAGGGTACTTTGCAGGAGAGGCGTTCCGAGTCTACGAGTAAGAGACGCAAGCTTCATACCCCTTCAGTATCGTGGGATTCACTATCGAATGTCGGAAGGCAGACACGTAGTGTTGCTACCCGCGATGGCCATCAGGCTCGAAGGCCATATACCTATAAATCCTTGGAGTCTGGTTACATTCGTTTATTGTATCTCTTCCCTGGAGAACAAGGCGGTGAATTGCAGGGCATCATATTTCATATCCCTCACGAATCGAGTGGGTTGTATCGAGCGCTATCGTATGTCTGGGGAACGAATCAGCTTACGCATGAATTGGCAACACCGGATGGAAATCTTCCCATTACGTCCTCCCTACACAAAGCTTTGAGCAGTCTACGAGATGAGAGCAAAGCTGTCCTCCTCTGGGTTGATGCAATTTGCATCAACCAGGAAAGTAATGCAGAAAAATCACAACAGATTCGTTTGCTGCCCGTGATCTTCCAGAGGGCATCATCCACTTGTGCGTTCTTGGAAGGTGGCGAGGGAAGCGATGCTGCCATCGAAATGTTGATGCAGGTACGATATAAAGATTCTCACGCTGAATGGACGCGTGCAGGAGGCACTTCAGACAGAGCATACTCAGAAGAAGAGACTGAAGCAGAAGAGAAAATAGAGTCGAAAGATACTACAGATGTAGATGATGGTTCAGGCGAAGGATTTGATTTGGAGGAGTGGCCAAAATATTTACCAAAGATCCCGGCTTCGTGGCATGGCAGATCTATACCCCCTCTGGACGACGATATTTGGACTTCTGTTCGAGCACTGTTCGACCTTTCTTGGTTTCGTCGAGTGTGGATTATTCAAGAAGTTGTTGCAGCACCAGTTGTGAAGATTGTGTGCGGTAAATGGATAATCGATTGGGAAGATCTTCATCTTGCTACAGAGATCATTGACCGCGAAGTCCAGTTATCCGACGATAACTTCTTACTACTTAAAAAGAGTTGGGAGCCCTTCCTATCGCTTGCCGCACAACGAGAATGGGAAGCTCGAGAGTACCGATGGACGCTCATCATGCTCCTTGAGAACTTCCGGTATGCCGAGTCAACGCTCAGCCGAGATCACTTCTTTGCCTTATTGGGATTGGCTTCTGATGGCAATGAAGCTGCATTCGAGCCAGACTACGAGAGCCCGTTGGAAGTCATTGTGCTGAGATTTGCTCGCATTTTTGTTCATCAAGGAAGGGGTATGCAATTGCTATATCGCGCTGGCCTCACTCAGCAGTCTTCTCGATTCCCATCTTGGATTCCAAACTGGACAACCAAAATACCTAGCGGTCTCCACGACTCCAGCGAATGCGGCGTCTCCTACTCAGCTTCTGGATCTCATCGAATAAACATCAATTGCATTCCTGACAGTGACGAACTCGCCGTCCAGGGATTTGCTGTAGATGTCATCCAATTGATCAGCAAGTCATCAAACATCGAGCAGGAATGGGAGCAATACTTCAATGAAATTGATTACATGGTCAATTCTCTAAACTCAACTCCACTCCGGGATTTTCGCGAGGATTTGAAGTGGAAAGTGCCAATTGCTGATATACTCTATCCCAAGGTAGCAGCCTCTGCAGGTCTTGATCTACGATCGTCGTACAAGGAATTCCGACAATTTATAAGCAAGGGAAAGTATAAGGGGAAAGCGATGGACGCAAATGCGCAACCCGGCTCTCTTCAGAACGAAAGTATGGGCTATATAGCTGCACTTCAGGACACTCTTCACGGGTGGAGATTTGTTATTACAAAGAAAGGCTACGTGGGGGTTGTACCAAACATGGCTCAACGAGGCGATACCATCGCCATATTCAAGGGCGGAATGGTGCCATTCATCTTGCAAAGGAGCACGCAAAGACTACAAACTTCTCGTCTCATAGGAGAATGCTATGTTCATGGCATAATGAACGGTGAAGGTCTGTCTTTGCAGGATGTTGTTGAGAGCGAGTTTCGTCTTCATTGAATATAGCTCGATTAGCTACGTATGACAAACTCTAACAATCTAAGCAAGAGGCGTCTCAGTCATCAACCAGACGCTGCTGTTTAGGATTAAACCACCTCAATGATAATTGAGACTATTTGGTCTCAAGGATCATACGATAGCATTTGATTGCACAAATAGGAACCCAATCTCTTTCTAGCTAAGACAGTTTAACATCATAACCTGTTAGGGAGCACCCTTTTCTTTTTCTTCATACTTTACACTGGGGCACTTCTATCTCCGCAGCGTGGTCAAATGCCCTTCCCCTCCGAAACACAAGATCAAACGCGTCACATTGCACTAAGAATAATCCCAACCCGAGGGGTTTACTCTCGTCAAACCTTTGAAGGAGAATCATACCTAAACAACATATTTGCATCCCGTCCGTCATTCACCTTCGCATCTAACCGAGCTCCACCCTTTCCCCACAAGAGGTGGCCCATTCGGCGGCTCAAGATACCCATTACTCGTCAAATTCCACTCCATTTTCATCTGACACGGGACACACCCAGGCCAAAACCACTCCGGCGTCCTCCCGGACACCAAATTCCTATACGGCCACCACATGCGCTGGATCTCGGGCCACTGTACATACCTCCCACTCCCGCCCATAAATCCATCCTCTCTCGGACTCCCAAGATCCTTCACACTAAGATCCGGTGGGTATTTCGTGCTCAGCTCACTGGGTGCAATGACTTCCGACTCATTCCTAGGATCCATCCCACTCCAGCCAGAAGCCCAGTCTTTCGATTCCCAGTAGAACTCGTCGATGCCTGTGGACCAGAGTTTCCAGACGCCGTTTTCGAGGACGAGTTGATTGGCGTACATGCCCCCTTCGAAAGTCCCCGCTTTCTCCTGATACGTAGAAGGTTGTAATAGGCGAGCTCGCAAGTTCGCGCTTCGGCCGTCGTCGGACACGAGGATGACTGGTTGCATGAGCCAGTGGAAGGAGATGCCTGAGCGGAGTGCAGTTAGGTTCGGGTAGCCGTATTCGGTGTGGCATGCAAGGGCGATACGGGTGCTGCTGTGGTAGAAGCCCGTGAAGGGAACTTCTTTGTGCCCGTTTGCTGCGTGGATGGCGCCGAGTTGGTCGGATTGGAGATCATCGGCGTAGTAGCCGTATGCGGAGGCGATGTTCTCTGCACCGTCGTAGGCTGCGCTTCTGTTTAATTGCCGCTGAAGATCGGTGATATTCGTGTTTGTGTTCGTAGTTGTTCCATTTGAGGAAAATATTGGGCTTCGAGTTCTAGAAGTGGAGATGAAGTCGGGAATAGAGGCAGGAAGTGGAGAAAGAGATCCATTACCCCATCCAGTCGAGTAGTTCGCGGTGATTAAGGGCGTGATATGCAGTGCTTTGAACTTCCAGATCCCGTCGATATCCTTAATGAACTCGTTGCGAAAGACGTTGAATTCCCAGCTGGCAGTCCGAGTATTTGCGTCACCAATCATCCCAATCTCAATTCCCCTAGATATGGCTTTGATGCCCGAAGAGTCGACAGAGACGATAGTGTCAACGACTATATGCTCATTAAGAATTCCTTGCGTCAGGTTCTCGGGGCCCATTTGCTGCATTGCTGAAAGCACGCCGGTAGCCCCATTGAAGCTGTCTACGCCGCTGATTGTGACGCTAGAATTTGCAATAAAGAGGTCTACGACATCAGGCCACATACGGCGATCAACGTAATAGCCGTATGCATCCTGGAGGTTACGGACGGCGTCCTCATCGTTCAGTTTCGTGATTCGATGTCCCAATTGGTCGATTGTAGCAGTGTTGTTGAGTATTTCACCTGTGGGCGGTGGTATAGGTATACCGGCACTATCGGGTGTGAAATGGTATGGGACGATGGAAAGATTGCCCCCTACATTACGCCAGCCGCCAATGTACGGGCCTGCGTATAGTGGATAGTAGTGCAGCAGGGAGATCTTCCAGCCATCTCCAGTAGAGACGAACTCGTTTTCGTAGATTCCACCTTGAATCCAGGTCCCACCTTGGCCGTCGCCCTGGAAACGCAAGCCGTTCCAGCGGCCTTTGGCTGTGAGTCCGTCGACCGAGAGAGTTACCAGAGGGCACTCGGTTACCACGGTGTTGAGTGAGCCTGGTCGAATACCGTCCATATGGCCAGCGTCAGTCTGTAGCCATGTCTTGATCGCAGCTGGGCCATTTGCGATGGCATTTCCCCATTGCAAGGTACCATTGTCAGAGAAAAGCACTGCTATGTCGCTCCATCTTCCAAACTGGGCCAACTGAGCAAAGCTTTTCTGAACATCTTTGACTTCTCGTACTGACTCAACTCGTTCGACGTCCCGTGACAGTGTATTCAACGTTGTCTGGGCAAGGCTGATTTGTATGCCAGCGAAAGACACCAGCGCTGCCGCTATTGTATGCGGGAACATTATGGTTCTTCTCTTCAGCCTCTACGAGGTGTGTTTCTTATCCTGTGAAGATCGACCTGGGTCAAGAACCCATGACTGCAGAGGTTCCTTATATAATGTCAGTCCCAGCGTAACAGTGACGGCCGGCCGGCAACTGGTTCTTTCTTCATGGATATCAATGTGGCTAAGATTAATTACCCCACACTTTTCCAAGAGGTTGAGCTACCCCACATAAAATATAGCCTCAAATATACAATAATATACCGACCCTGGGAGGATTGCCGAATATCCGTTCTGACAAATATGGAAAATTCGTTGGTCGGTTGTACCAATGATTTTGGAGAGGGAAAGCATGATGTAAGTGAACAATTGCACGGAAGCGAGGTTGTATCCCAAAACTTGTGACAGCAAACGACAGGTGGAGACTAAGGATATTCTAGACACCCCTCGATATCTGGGTCGTTGTAACGATATCCTGGCACTTTCACGGCATTCCGTCTTCGAAAAATGTTGCTGACTAAGAAATCTGTTCCTATAACGAGCAATTCAAAAGCAAGATGTTCACACCGAGTTCCTAAGCAGCATTCCGAGAACGAAAACTAGTCTAGCAAGGGAGAGAAATGCAGATCAAATTATATAATGTGTGACTATACAGATGCAGCGCGGAACGATCTCAAGGAGAAGCAAGAGGAGATTGACGCGAAGCAAGCTCTTTGATTCTCAGTATGACTTGCTTTTTAGTGAGCAAACTTTAGCCTGGAATTCTTCTGCGAGCTTCGAGCGAACCTAGCTTTCGTCTATCAAAATATAAAGGTTTCGGACAAAGACGGTGCAGGTTTCTACTATAAAAAGATGCTTCGAACTTGCAAAGGTAGGGTCAAAGAGGGGCAGGCAGGAGCAAGCATTTCTGGAGATGATGATTCAGACTTTCCACCCCTCTTTCCCAACTATCCGAGCGATAAAAGTTGACAGGCCAAGCCTTTAAACGTAGCTTGATGTGGGATTGGCGCTCAATGGTCAAGCCATTCCTGAGTATCGGTAGTCCATTGTGCACATTATCAGCTAAAAGGCCGACTTGCTCCTGATCTAGGGCCCCAGGGTCATGACTCGCCCATTGCATCTCGCAATTGCGATTCGCCTGTCTGTATTCGATCCAAGGGCCATTCATCGAGTCGTGAGACGTTTTGTACACTTCGAACTGCGGAAGGGAGATGAGGTTGAAGAACGCGTCAGGAGCAGACGAAGCGCGTCTCAGCACGCGAGCCGAGGCGCCGCCAAAACCTCGCGGACATCACAACTCCGCGCTTCCCAACAATCTCACCACGATCTTGCATGAAAATTAGCCACATGGTTTGCGCAATGGTTGGAATATCAGCGCTTAGCCTTTCTGGTGTTAATTCGAGTCCGCAATTGGGGAAGTGAAAGCCAGCCTTTGAGGATGAGGATCCTCGGGCGGCTTTACAAGACGAGGAGACTACTTTCCTGCACAGAAGGAGGCTCTTCAATTAGCTTGGGTGAGCTCCTATCCAGTGAGCGTGCTATGTCTCGTGCTGATACCACAGCTGTAGCTCGGTACCTGCAATTGATCGCCTGCGAAATGACAACCCTGCTCCGTACTCGAACGATGACCTCCTTGAACAGTTGACAGCCAGCTCCTGCTGTATTATAGTATATCGATTAGCGAGTGGAAGAGCTAGATCACATGCATCACAGATCACACTGTATATCTGCATTCGATTGCTGCGGAGCTCAGAAATACACGAACATCTCAAGGCAGCACTGAGGGGAACAGCAAGGCTGTCATTTTCGCCGTCGAATGACAAAATACGGCACCGTGATATCAGCCGATACGCAGTTGGCTGCCAGTTACCTGCCAAGCCATCTTCTTTGTCGAAAAGCTGGAAACAAACTGGCTCACTCATGGAGGGGAAGACAGGCCAAGGGCAAGAAGTAAGTTAGCTGGACCGGACTTCACGGCATGTCCTTGGCAGCTCCAAGTGGGATCCTTGTCCGGGCAAAGATTCTACATGCCTTTGTCACTCTAAGTCATGGATTTGGCCAATCCAGTGGCGGGCTATGCATACTTCAGTTCAAGCTGCAACTCAGAAGACGTGGGACAAACTCGGGGTTGAGCTTGCTCTAGCTACAAGTCTAGCGCGACTTCGATGCAAGGTTCACGGGGTCCACGGAGCAGTTCAGACGAGAACGATCAGCTTGATCGCGGTGCATGCCAAGATTGATGAAAATCACGGAAGAGACCTTACCCACAGATTTTCGATCCGCAAAACAGGCACGTATAAAGCCCATGTGCAATCCGGAGATCAATGTCCTGCTTCGACTCACCTAGGAGGTTTAAGCTCCAAGGTTAGGTGGACAGGTTCTCCATGGAGGTCTAAGTCCGGCGGTGCGGGGTTACCCCTCGATAATTTCTACCCGCTTATGCATGATTTCCCCAGCAAAGGTAGAATTCTGTTCTTGGCTTCCCCACCTTTGCTATGTCGTCACAGTCCAAGAAGCTATCGTGAAGAGCTGGGTGATCTCTATGGATATGTTTTTAACCGGTATGCGACAAAATCTTTTCCCGTAGTAACGATCTGGTCGATCAGCATGTCCAGTCCTATGACTATTCTAAAAGGTTGGGCTTTCTTATATCCCGTCTTTTCCTTCTGCTCTTATAACTTCATCCGAAGCCACGCGAATTTTTAGTTTTAAAATTGGAAAGGTATCGATTTTTGCAGCTATGTTGCCTTCATCCTCCTTCGCCTTGATTGGCTTGATATTGCCAACTGCTTTATGTTATGATGGACTAGTAGTTCAAACAACTAGTGGTGAAGTTCATGGCTTCGTAAACGAAAGTGCTCCTCTGGTACGGCAATTCCTAGGTGTACCCTATGCCGAGCCCCCAGTTGGAAAGTTGAGATTTGCACCACCGGAAACAAAATCCCATGGAGGGGTGATAAATGCAACGGCATTTGCACCAGTATGCATACAACAGTTCAGCAACAGCTCTACCATCTATACAGCACAGGTTCCACAATTCCTTGTCAACGGAGGACAATCAGAAGACTGTCTGTATCTTCATATTTGGGCACCGGCCTTGAAGACAGAAGATCCTCAGGAACAAGCTCTTCCTGTGTTCCTATATATTCCCGGTGGTGGCTTCACCAGTGGAGGGGCGAACTCACTGTACAAGATTCCAGATCAATGGATTCAAAGAACGCAATCTCATATTGTGGTGGTCATGAAGTTCGTTGCCTTCTCTCCTCTGTCTTCCATCATGAAATTGATCATATCTCAGCTACCGCCTGAACGTGTTTGGCTATCCGAATGCCGAAGGCTTGACTGATGCAAACCCTGGACTTCTTGACCAGCGAATGGCGTAAGACTGCCAGAAAGGAACGTCTTTTGATCGAGACATACATTAATTGGACCAGCGTCGAATGGACTCGAGACAACATTGCCGCATTTGGAGGTGACCCTAAGCGCATCACGTTGTGGGGACAGTCAGCAGGAGGAGCCAGCACATCTATTTATGGCTATGCATGGCCCGATGACCCCATCGTCTCCAGCCTCATCTGCGACTCCGGTGCTGCTGGTCTTCTCGGAAGCGGAGACAATCAACACACTAATTTTACTTTCCTCGCAGGACTTGTTGGCTGCAGTGGCCTCGATGCCCAGACCGAGCTCTCCTGCGTCCGCAACGTTTCTGCGACCACTCTAGAAAATGCTCTCTCGAACTATAGTATCAACGGCACCAAGCCTGCGATTTCATTCACGCCGTTCCCAGACAACAAGACAGCATTTTCAAATACCACAGACAGAGCAGTGAGGGGTCTCGTGGCCAAAATTGTAAGTGATGTCTTGTGTCTTCGTGTCATGAGCTGACGCCTCTCTCATAGCCTGCAATTCTGGGCAGTAATGCAAATGAGGGTGCGGGCTTTGTTGCTTATACACCGGACGGGCCAGGAGCAGCAACTCTCTTCTCAGTCACGGAGAGCGTTATTGCATGTCCCGTCAGCAAAGAAATCCGGTAAGTGAAAACCATCAGGTGCAAGTCCTCACTCCTGACATTGCACAGTACCCGAAACCTTGTCGGACTCCCCACCTATCGCTACCAGTACGCAGGAAACTTCTCGAATATCTCTCCTGTTGATTGGATGGGTGCTTATCACAGCTGTAAGTAATTTTATTCAAGAGTGATTTCGAGTCAACATGCTGAGTCCAGTGACAAGCCGAACTCCCCCTCCTGTTTGGAACACATTATGAGTTCCGAGGGCCATCAACGAGCTTTGAATACAACGTTTCTCATGCTATGGAAGGTAAATTGACTTCATTCCTTCTCAATATATACACGCCATGTCCTCAATACTGACAACCGCCGCAGCCCTCTGGCTTTCATTTGCTTCCAATCCCACCGGCGGCCCCGCTCGCTGGACAGCAGAAGAAGGGTACTTCGCTTGGCCTGAATATCAGCAGAACACCAGTTCTATACTTCTTCTTGCTTCTGGTGATACGTTGCAGCAGCTTGTTACTGGAGCCGGGATCGATGGGAATTGTACTGGATGAGATTCGTCTTTTCTTGCTTTGATAGCATATCGGCTACTATTTGTCGGCCTAATTTTATCAAACAATAATTATCATCTTCAAGCAAATCACCTCTCAAGATGGTGCGAAACTTGTCGTGAGGTTGAGTATATTATGTCACGTCAGACTTGAATAATGCGGGTAGTACCCACCCCCCGTGAGGTCAAGTAATCGCGGGGGTTTCCAGCACCAGTGGGGTACAGAACACACTACAATGACGGAAGATTACGACTGAACGCATGCCTAAGGCTTCTCTAGAAGTTTCAGAGGGAGGGTGTGCGGCGGCAGCTAAGCCCTGTGAGTTAGAGCTGTGTAAGCTGACTTCACCCCTATTGTCCGAGCGATCCTTGATTGGTCAACTGTTACGAGCTCACCGAGTTGCACTCTTATAGACGTCTTTCTCGTCCGAATCGCCCGAGTCGGACGAGAAAATTAGCCATGTTCAGGATCTTTCTACGTGATATATAACCAGGAGTTTCCACCGAAATGAAAGGCAGACTCACCAAAGCTGCTTTGATACCCTGCGAGCATATCCAAGCACCACGATGCCTACATTTGATTTCATTATAGTTGGAGGTGGTACAGCCGGTAAGCATCCATTCCCCAAAGATCTAGATCACAAGTCTTACAGAGTGCCCTAGGTATCGTTCTCGCAAGTCGACTCTCCTCAGCTCTACCCACAACATCCATCCTCTTGATCGAAGCAGGAGCAGACGGCGACCCGAGACTCGAACCATCTCAAGGCTACCGCGCCGGTCTCGATACTAACCTGGAGTGGGATCACGCGACAGTGCCGCAGAAAGGCCTTGGTGGCAAGACGATCAAGCAGATCCAGGGTAAAGTGCTGGGCGGCTCATCAGCGATTAATGTCCAGGGTTGGACGAGAGGCCCTGCTGCTGATTTGTAAGTTTTAAGAACAGTAGATTGGGTGTGTGCTGATGTGGGGGAAAGTGATCAGTGGGCAGAATTAGTGGGTGATAGGCGGTGGTCTTGGGATGGTTTGCTGCCGTACTTTAAGAAAACGGAGACTTTTTACCCTGCGAAGAGTAATACTGCGGACTTGGAGAAGTATCATGGTTTTGATGGGCCGATAAAGGTCTGTGCTCTCTCCTTCGTGGCTGCTGTTTTGCTTGAACGTAAATATTGATACGTAAGAATAGGTCGCGCAGCCCAGCAATTCCGGGAAGCCACGGACCTATCCTCTCAAAGACATGGTGTTTCAAGCATACGAAGCAGCTGGAGTGAATTGGCTTCCTGATTGTGGCACCGGAGATATTCTCGGATATTGTGAGTCTACTCAAAATACTTATAATGGGAAGAGACACTACGCAGCGAATTGCTATAAGCTGGGGCCAAATGTGACAACCTGGACGAAGACGTTGGCTGAAAAATTGATCTTTAAGGGAAAAAAGGTGACCGGACTTGAGGTAACTCAAAAGGGCCAAAGTTCGCTCGTTGAGAATTTGAAGGTTCTTGCGAGGAAAGAGGTTCTCGTATGCAGTGGTGTTCAGGGATCTGCAAAGCTTCTTCTTCTGAGGTACAAAGCCACCCCTTCAATAGTAAAATTTCTTACAATGGTTGCAGCGGTATTGGTCCAGGAGAAGAATTGCAAAAACATAGCATACCTCAAGTCCTGGAGCTCCCGGTGGGAGAGAATTACTCGGACCATCCATTCTTCCACACATTCTGGAAAGTCCGCGATCGGGGGCTTTCACTTGGCGATATGCCAATGGTGACACCTGAATGTGATTGGACTGCTGGATTGCCCGGAGATGTAACGGCCTGGCATAGACATGATGAAGTGATGAGCAAGTTCGGCAAAGAGAGCTTAGACCCGAAAACATACGAGTTAATGACCGCCCCGGGGAAAGTCAACACAGAGTCTTTTGTTCTGTAAGTCATCTATCCTGGTTTCCTGTAGTTATTTAACGTAGATAGATACGGTCACATCGATCTCACCCAATCAGGCGAGCCAAATCCAGGTGGCTCTGTCCTGCAAATGTGCAACATGCTCGTCTCCCCAACCTCACGCGGGACGCTCAAGCTCCGCTCTACGAACTCGCAAGACCCTCCGATTTTAGATCCAAATCTGCTCTCCAATGAGCTGGACACACAACTCCTCTACGCATGCGGACGACTGACGATCTCAATGATGCAAGGACCAGTAGGCCAGAAATACGGCGCGAGAGAATATGGCATCCACGAGTCGATACGGGATGATTTATCTGATACGGCTATGCAGAAGAGATTGTTTTATGCATCGAGGAGTTTGAATCATGGGAGTGGAACGTGTGCTATGGGTTCTGTGGTTGATTCAGAATGTCGTGTGAAGGGGTTGGAGGGAGTGAGAGTTGTGGATGCGAGTATCTTCCCTAATCCGTTGGGAGCACATTATCAGGCTGCTGTTTATGCTGTTGCTGAAATGGTAAGGGACTTTAATTTTGAACTAAGTGAAGATGCTAATTATGTTTAGATGACCAATTTAATTATTGAGGGAGAGAAGTCTAGGAATGCTTCGACCCAAATTCCTCATCCCCCGCGGTTGGTCGAATGAATAAGATAAGATCTAAAAGCTTCATTCTTCCAGAATTTACAAGTCTACACACCTAGATTTATTATAGTTCGATGAGAAGTTTGGCTACACAATCAATAAGCTTCAACTGTGAGGCAAAGCAAGCCATCACGCATTTCATCAATTCCAATTCCAAATAAAAGCAATAATTTCACCTTTCAAGCCCTCTTAACAACTAGTGCTCTGCATGATGAAGATACTCTTGCAACCAAAGTCCGAATATGTCAGCAACGGCCCACACCCACTCTTCGCACTTCCCTCCACCCTCCTATTCGCCCAACCCCACAAGCGAGAAATGGCGAAATTTATAGCTTCCATAACGAATTCACTTGCTATCTACATCCTTATCTATCCATCTCCCTCTCAACCCCATGTATTTCGATTCACCTTTGATCAGCGAATATTTACACTAGAGGAAGATTTTGTTTTTGATTCGCGAGAGAAATATTAGTGAACCAGGGAATTACTGAACCGGTAAGCAATGGGCGGACATTAGGTGTTGTCGGCCGGTTTTTGGGACCTTGCAGCGGCTGAGCTAAAGTCTGACTAACTGTCGGACAGGACTTTACTTCGTCACGCTTTACACAATCTGATATAAGAAAGCGGTCTTCAGACTCGTTCTTCACTTTCAAGAATTTCGATTCCTAGTTACTTCAGTGTTTTTTAAAGGCCCGAAATGGGTTCTCATCAGAAACGCGTAGCGGTGATAGGCGCGGGCGTTAGCGGTGTCACGAGTGCGAAACATCTCAGGGAGGCAGGGATAGAGGTTGTGGTTTTCGAGAGATCGAGACAGGCGGGTGGGAATTGGTTTGTTTGGTCGTGAGAGTGAAGGTGATGAGAGGCTGATGATTGCAGGGTTTATGATGAGAGGAAACCGCTTGAGCCTAGTTATCCTTCGATTACTCCTTCAATTGCGGATTTCGTTCTTGAGCCAGTTGTGAAGGGGGGGAGTCTCAATGGTGACGAAGAAGAGTTGAGATTTGCTCCCCCGGGGTAGGTTTACCTTCAAGGTTGAATCTCAATTCTGTATTAACAATTATAGGCCAGCATATTCTGGACTTACAAATAACGTTTCGACAAAGTTACAACAGCTCAAAGGCTTTCCATGGAAAGAGGGGACTCCAGACTTTGTCAATGTCCGGCAAAAGCAAGAGTACATTCAATCTTACTCCACGCATTTTGGGGTTGAACCCTTGATAAGGTACAACACTCGAGTTGAGAAACTGCAAAAGGTAGATGGCAGATGGAAAATTAATTCCTCCACTTTGGTCAAAGACGGATCGAGTAAATTAAAGAAATCGAATGAAGTCGAGGTGAGTGCTTTGTCATAAATATTTGAACGAAACTTGACTTGCTACAGGAATTTGATTCAGTTGTGGTAGCTTCAGGGCATTATCACAGCCCCAATGTACCCGATATTCCTGGGTTAAAAGAATGGAAGAAGAAATGGCCAGAAAGAGTAACTCACTCAAAGACGTATAGGACACCAGATGAGTTCAAAGACAAGGTGGGATTCCCTATTTGTCTGTAGATCAAGGCTGACAGAATTACCAGACAGTACTTCTTGTCGGAGCCGGGGTTTCATCCATGGACATTGGAAGAGAATCCTCCCATATTGCCAAGAAAATCTACCAATCATCCCGTGGCGGACCATTTGACATCCCGGTGGTCATGCTCTCTGCAGAAACGGAACGAGTTGCAGGCATCGCTTCTTTCCACCTACCTTCTAAAGATGATACTTCTGGGGAAGTAAGGCTTGTCGACGGCACAGTTCTAACCGGCATCGATCGAGTCGTAATATGCACTGGCTACCTCTTCAGCCTCCCCTTCCTTCTGGATCTACATGACGACTCCGTCACTCCCGCTGAAGCCAACGACACCGTCCTCGTAACCGACGGCACCCAATTGCACAACCTACACAAAGACATCTTCTATATCCCCGACCCGACTCTTACTTTCGTTGGAATTCCCTTCTACACTGCAACCTTCAGCTTCTTCGAATTCCAAGCCATCGCCGTAGCCTATGTATTCTCTGGTCGGGCCTGGCTTCCGTCGAAAGAAGCCATGCAAGCAGAATATGCAGAGAGAGTGAAGGTGAAGGGGTCAGGGAGGGCGTTGCATGATTTAAAGGGGACGTCGGTACAGTATGTTGAGGAGTTGGTGGGCTGGTTGAATGAGCAAGCGGAGACGACGGGTGCGCAGAAAGTGGAGCCGTATTCGGAGGAGTGGCAAGCGGAAGCGAAATTGATTCTTGAGAAGTATGTTGCGCGTGTCAAATCGCAGGATACGTAGAATAGAAGCTGATTTTGGAAGGGGTCTTGCGAAACGGCAATTGAGGTCCCAAGAGCTTAAACAGTAGGATGGAGGAGGCTCATTACAAATGGCATGAGATTTCTCGGAGAACTTGTGGGATAGAAGCTGCTGAGGATTCTTGTGATCCTGTATTCGTTGTGCATGAAATTTTAAAGGACAAGAGACATATTTGCGAAGTAGACTGGCTGGGCCATCATCTGAATATAGTTAGATTAGGAGATTAGATTTTATGCATGCCAAGAAGGGGCCAATACATCTCTAGTACTCATGCAGCTACTTTGACAGGAAATAAATCCTTTCCGGAGACTTCTCCTAGGAAGCATTTCGAATCAAAGTGAAGCGTCCCTTCGTAGGCAATTCGTTACATCGTTTAAGCGATGTGACTCTGGAAAAGGGGCTCGCTAGAAGGTTTCCAGGGGACCCCGCATCGCTAAATCCTGCGTCGATCTCTGCTACACCACACCGAGGCAAGAGTCCACGTCCCAAAAGACTTTTGACGTCTACTTTCCCCAGACCTGAGTCGCTTCTTAATATTTGGAATAAGAGCGGCCGACAGCAAAGCCAGGAAGGAGCATGGCTGAGGTCAGCGCTGCTTGGCGAAGATCAGCACTATACTCGATCCTCCTCCCACGTGCCTTCTTCAAAAGTAATACAACTACGCGACACCTCCGAGGCTCCCATCTTCCAATTCACAGATTCTCTTCTCAAGCTCTACAGAACTCCCAAAGATTGTCCCCGTCCTGGGACGAAACAAGTTCGCGATGCAGCCAGCAACAATTGCTACAATAGCCAAGGGCCTTCGTGGCTCCCTCTCCAAAGAAGCTCGTATCATGACAGCAACAGAAGATGCAGATTCTCCAGCCTTCCAAGCCTCACTATCCCGCTGGACATATATCAACAAGCAAACACCCTCTGCAATCATTCAACCGGCATGCGAAGCGGACGTTGAGTTAATTGTACTCTCTTTCCCCTTTGCCATTTCCTTTCTTCTCGACGAGAACTGACTCGCTGCAGGTTTCCATGATCAAGGAGAAAATCCCATTCGTGGTCAAGTCTGGAGGAAATTCTCCTTGGTCCACCATCGATTCCTCTGGATTGATCATCGACCTCTCACTCATGAACAACTTCACGGTCGACATGGCAAGGGAAACGGCCACTATTCAGCCTGGTGTACTTTCTAAGGATATCAACTGGGTGAGTGCCGCCGTCCACGTTCTCGGAATGTTGGTTTAATTTTTCCTTTTGCGAATTTCGTGCAGCTTGTGGAATAATTCACCTTTGAAACAATTCGAGATAGGAAAGCTGACTCCGAGTTCTTTGGATAGATGGTCGGCGAAAGAGGTTATTGTATCCAAACTCCTACTTCAGCACTCGTCTCTTGCGTCGGTTTCCTACTCGGTGGCGGCTCTTCGTTCCTCAATGGTCTTTACGGAATGGCTGTTGATTCTCTGGTTTCTGCGAGGGTGGTCACGACGAAGGGCACGGTTGTATGCAGCGAAAAGGAGAATCAAGACCTATTTTGGGCCATTAAGGGGGCGGGACAGTTCTTCGGTGTCGTTACGAAAATCAAGATGAGAATCTATCCTTTGAAGGACGAGGAAGGACCGTTGAGCTGGACGCTGATCTTTCCGTCTGCGAAGATCAAAGAGATTGCTGCGGTATTGGAAGAAGTGAGTAAGGGGGAACAGGTGATTAGAAGCCCGGGTATGGCGATGATTCTTGCATTCCCGGGACAGGACAAAGTAAGTTCCCTAAAGCGTGCTCAGGTCGGAGAAGAGCTGATGCAGAGGAACAACAGCCAGTGATCATGGTCAATCTTACGCATTTCAGACCCGAAGAGGAAGCCGAGAAGATCATGGCTCCACTTCTGGCACTCGGTCCTGTCCAGCAAATCAAGAAAGTCATACCCTGGGCCAACATGACGGATTCTTCCGATATGCTTGCCGGACACGGTGGCTTCAAGACTTTGCATTCTTGTGGAATGAAGGAGTTTGATGGGAAGAAGTTTGAGACGATTTTGGAATTGTGGGAGAAGATTGATAAAGAGATACCTGGTGCAAAGGGATGCGTTTTCTTGATGAACTGGTTTTCGCTAGATGCGATGAAGAAGAAAGGTCCAGAAAGTAGTGCATGGAGTCATAGGGATATTGGGCTTTGGAAGTAAGTAACCGTTTTGTGTGTTGAAGCCTTCACGGTGGACCTGGTGAATCCAAGAACTGATTCGTTACAGTATGCATCTTATCAACGCCCAAGACAAAGCTTCGCATGATGCTGCAATTGCACTCTCGAAGGAGAATTTCGAGTTTTGTCAAGAAGACCTCCCGGAGTCCGAGAGATCGCTCTTCCCGAATCATTGGCGTGGTGATGACGTGGTGGAGCGGCGATTCAGAGGTGAAGGAATCCTCAAGAAGTTGAGGGAGTTGAAGGCACTGTGGGACCCAGAAGGCGTCTTCACAAATCAGTTCTTATTGCGATAATGTGAATGTTCAGATGTCGTTGGTTGGTGTATTGTAGCCCCTGGTAGGGCAGCAAGCAGCTCGACGTCCAAATCGAGAATGATCGACGTCAATTGATAACGGTATTGAAGATGAGCTGGGCAAGCTTCATTTCGCTTTAATGGTCGAGCTCCCATTTATCTAAATGACTTGCCGTGCTTGGCGAGTGCCCCTTTAGATGTATTCTTTGCAGACCTTCCGGCGTCAAATTTTCTTCCTATTGAGCATCTCTCTGAATTTCTGGCATCAAAGCGAATCCTAGTAAGACTCACCTTTCAATGGTCGGCATCACATGCAAAGACGAAGACGTTTCTGTCTCCTTTTTGGAAAATTTAACACATTTTATTGGCAAGTCTGAGCTTCTTGCATTATTTACGCCTTGGTTGAATTTACCAAAAACCTGATATTGAGGCTGGCGCGGGTTGACTTCAAGCGACTGAACCAAATCCTCTCCCTATCACCACGTACGCCAGCTTTGGCTTTCATTGAAGACTAATCGAGTTTTCTTCTTCCTTGAACATCGAACAGCATTCCTGTTATCCTAAAACGTTGCCTCGGCCAGTCTTTATTCATCAAGAATGGGCAACATTATCTGGCTTTTACTTCTTGTCGCCGTGTTGTTCCTGTCTAATGGCGTGGCAGGATTGGCAATGAAGTCAGGAGCGTCATTGCCTCCTAAGACCAACGTCAAATTTCTTGGCAGAACAACCTCAAACCTTCCCAACATATTCCGAGATGGCGGTGGCGGCGGTAAGATCAACGATCTAAACTTCATGATCTTCTCAGACGGTATCTACACCACCAACGGTCAAGTGCCAGCCAACAACTTTAGCAACTGGGCCAACTTCACCTCTAACTCTATTGCCTGCTCAAACTTCGACGGCCAGGGGATTACGAGCTTGACCGAATTCGGAACTACAGAAAAAGGTCCATGGCAGCAGATTCCATATTTCTACAACAATGGTGAGAATGACAGCAAAAACGGAATCTGGCCCGACCAAGGCTTCGCCACACTCTGCAATGGAAGCTGTGGTGTCTCCTTCCCACTAGTCATAGATCGAACAGTCGCGATAGGGGGGAACGGAGCTGGTACCCTCTACAACACAGGAATCTCAATCGAACTAACAGCCTTCGGGCCCCTCGTCAGCCGTCCAGTTAAAACCCTCTTCAAGAACGGCCAGCCCTTATTCGGCACCTTCGGTACACTCGTTGGCATCGACAGCTATCTCTATGCCTTTGCGGCCATAACCAAGACAGCGAAAAGCAACGGATTGAAGGTAACGCGCGTCCCGCAGGGCTCGTGGTCCGAGATCTCACAGTACGAGTACTGGACTGGTAGGGAGTGGGTCAGCAGTATGCCTGCTTATGATGAGGCCGGTGCAAATATCTTGAGTTGGAGCGAGGACTTATTCGGTTCGCAGTTTGGGCCCGGGACGGGTGATATATTCTTTAGCAACTATTACGAGCATTACTTGCTCATCTTCATCTCTGATGCGCCGGCTTTGGATCCGAATGGCAAGTCCACATACCACATACTCAGCTAAAATCATACTCGTGAGGTAGAGATGCTGACTAGGATGATGGCAGTGTACCTCTCGTACAGCAGAGACTTTACCGGAGGGTGGTCGAAGCCAACAGTCATCTACACGCTGCCACCAGTCGGTGACGGGTATAACTATGGCTTCCATGCTTATCCAAATTATGATTCGACAGGGAAGGTCGTACCCCTTTCTTGGACGTAATGGTCTGAAACCGAATCATACCATATTGCGATGGCGAACGTTACTTTCTCGTGATAGCAATCCTTGGATAGCTGGTAGAGACGACTTGGTGGGGGTTTGAGTTGGGTTGGGATGGTTGATTGCGGTGCCAGGAGATCTATCTATCCTAAGGAGTTGAATTATTTACTTTGCTTGATGCAGAGTTTGGATCAGAACACTTCAAAAAGAAATCACTTCAATCAGACTTGTACTGCTTTTCCTTGGAATATGATATTGTGTTTGAGGACCTTTTCATGCGTTTACTTGTTAGCATCTATGTATAACCAAGTAATCGACTCAAAAATGTTGAGCGTTGGTAGATATTGGAATAAGCGTTCCAAATTTAGTGCGTCAGAACCAGAAGGTAACCAGACGGAGTTGCAAATCGTGCACTGTTCTTAAGCGCAGGAGATTCAATAACAAGGTAATCATAGCATAGATAGAAAATGGCCAAGAAACACGTTCGATTCTGAGCGTGAGAGGTAGTGTTTCTCTAAACGAAGAACGAAGAACGACAGGTTCTTGACATCCGGGATGTTTTGTTTTCAATGCGATGAACCTATCGCGAAGCGGCTTGCTGAAACAAAGGGGCCTACGTACCCAGCTACGGGAACCTGCCTTAAGAGCCTTCGATCTTCAAACTGATCGAATTTGATGATGTCTGGAAAGTAAAGTATGATTGAAAAGGCAAATATTATCTCTGTTGAAGGGCATGCTCAAGCAGGAAGAGATTAAGTAGATCGTTATTCATATAGATAAAGCAGCCGCAAAATGTTCGCACCCGTGTCTTCCCCTCTGCTGTGCGATATATTCCATGGCAAAGCAAAAACAACACTGACGTGATTTCATGAAACAATGTCGGGGAAACATTAAGCAGACCTGTTTCGTACCAGGACCCCACCACAATTCAAAATCAGTGCTTCTTCATGTCCAAGTCATCAAAATCAAAGTCGGTAATGCTCGGCCGCCCTTGCGGCTGATACATCACTGCATGCGGCAGGTGCTCGAAAATCAAGTCCTTCGTCTCGTGCAGCCTCTCAAGTTCTTCCTCAACCGTCTGCGTCTCGTCCTCGTCATCATAAGGTGAAACCAATTTCCACCCAGCACGTTTGAACCTGTGCTGCACCTCTTTATTCAAGCCTACGAATCGCATCTCGACACGCGGACCCCCATATGATCGCAATTCGTTCTTGATATCTTCAAATGTCTGCATGCCTGAAGCGTCAATGAACGAGGTGGCGGATAGATCGAGAACCAGGACGCGCAGTCGAGGAATGAATGTATCTGTATTGCTGACTCCTGCAAGTCGGCGAAGGCGTTCGACGTGCTTGTCTCGTCGATAGTTCCATGCACGTTCGAGGTTTTGCGATTGGGTGATTGGGATCCCGAATTGGTAGGTAAAGGCTGTGTTGACGATGTGTCTCTTGATCCTCTCGGCGTTGACAAAGATGACGTCTGTCTCCAGCTTGATTACTTGGGTTCCCGGAGGGATCCGATCGTCCTTCACCCACCAGGGTGGCGTGATGGAGCTATAGACATTCTCGAGGTCGATGCTCAGGATAGTGCTTGGGCGGGAGAACATGAGGCGGAAGATGGTGTAGAAAATCATGATGCCCAGGCCTAACCCAATGCCGATTGTGTTGCTTACGACCATGGAAACGTTGAAAGTCATAAGAAATGCGCCAAAGTCTGTGAATGAGATCCTCCAGAACTGCCACATGTAGGCCATTGGCGGCATCTGATCGATTGTTGCGACGAGGATTACGCCTGCGATCGTGGGCATTGGAATATATTGGAGAAAACCGCTGCCTGCGTACATACCCCCTAGAACAGTAACGGAAGTAAATATGCCTCCGAGGGGACTTCTGACTCCAGATGCTGAGTTGACAGCTGCTCGAGGTAGATCGCCTCCTCCAACGGGCATACCACCGAAGAAGGAGTTGACGACATTGACAACTCCAAGGTAGAACATCTCTTGGCTCGCATTGACAGAGTACCCGTTCTTGCGTCCGAATGCCTTGGCAAAAGCGACATGTTCCAGCATTATAGTAATGGCGAGTGCGAGAGTTGGTACAAACAGTCTTTGAACAAGTGCCATGACAGGAATTTGCGGGGTCGGAAGCTCGGTTGTAATGGGACCAACAACCTGCCAGAGAGGTTGCTCTAAATCTTTATTGAGGAAGAAGCTGACAAGAGTGAAGATGCTGATGACGAGCAGACTCCGTTGTAAGGTGATAATCCTGACAATCTCATTCTTGTGGCCCCATTTCTTTCCAACAAATTGAAGAAATGCCAACAGAACGATAGATGCAGCCGCTAGACCAATCGATGTGGGCTTTGATTGGCCTATCTTGTTGATGATCTGTGGCATCATCTCAATGAACACGGGGCTAATACCCGTCAAGCCAAGTATAGTTGGAAGCTGCGAGACAATCACGACGTTGCCAATTGCGACGAGCAGGCCGAGGACCATTGGCAGGGAGAGGAGGTCGAATATAAATCCGAAATTGAAGGCTCCCAGTATCAGTGACCAGATTCCAATACAGAATGACACAACCACAGCGACGAGTGGAGGTGGAACCTTGAATGGGACTAGAGAGAGAACAATTTGCCCGGTAAGAAGTGCAGTGGTCGATGTTGGTCCGGTGCTGAGATCTGAAGCAATATTTAGCTATATGTCTGCAAGTTGTAGGTTCTCCAGACCTTTGGTAGTTCCCATAATGGTGTAGATGACACCAGGCAGCCAGCTTGCAAGGAGAGCTTGCTGGACTGGAACACCGGCGAGGGTCGAGTACATCACTGCTTGTGGAAAAAGAAGCATCCCGACTGACGACCCCGCAATTGCATCCCCAATAAACCATTTCGGCACATATCCTGTCACCCATTGTACAATCGGGACTTTGTTGCTGAAATATCTCCCTGTGCCTGCACGAAGACCTCTGGCTCCTAAAACCACCCCACGTCCAACGCGAGAAAAATTCGCATCCTGCTTGAGCGCGGCGACCTTCGCGCTAATGAATCCCATAGTGAAAATCGGGTCCGAATCAACCCAAGCTCTTCATTCGCCGTTGGAGATCTCGGATGAAGAAAGGAATGAATCCTCGACAGGATATGCGTGTCGTCTGGTTATGAAGGAAGGCACGAATGCATGTAATTATACATGTACCCGGAAAACATTCTCGAAATGCCTTCCAACGCTAGTTATCAGACTTCGAAAACCATATCAGCTGAAGCACAGCCTCGAGTTACGGCCCGTTTCACGGGGCGTATGTTCAAAGCAAGCTGTCTAGACTTCCAGATACTTTCCTCAACAGGCCAGAACAAGCTTTGAAGATCCCTCTAGTGCATGACTGCTTGAGGGCAAAGCCAATAGCGAACGAACTCGACTTGTGAGGATCTCTCTGAAACGCGGAAATAGACTTTCCCAGAGACACTAAGGCCTGATTCTGGGATGAATCGCGATTTTTCCGAGCTCGCACTCGCACTCGAGATATGCGTCTCTCAGCCGCCAGTCGATTCGATGGAGGGGTCAAAGCAGCAATCGTCAAACGGACATCGAAACACAACACTTTTGGATAACTTCATTCAAAGTATCCGCGGCGACGATAAGTAGTGCTTGCTGCTGTCGCGCCTGAGAACAAGCCGAATGCACTCCTCAAACAACAGCCTCAAACCCGATCACCGCACTCGCTGCGGGTGATATTGTTGTTGCTCACACATTCCCTGCATTCATGATCATGGACCAGATGGCAACATATGTACAGTACGTCCTGGGCTTGCTCCCAGATCATGTACCATCGTGGCAATACCTGCGACATGAGGCCGCGGATGTATTCCAAAGATAGACAACGCTCGATCGCATTCTCTGCGTGAGGTCAATTGGGGCTTGGTGTACGCTCCGTACAATGGAGTGGAGGGGAGGATTGAAAGAGTCGACAGGTACGTAAGCGCCTCGCCTGAAGCCCCGAACCCTGCTGTAACCCACGCTAAAATAGCGGCATAACCCGAAGTTCTACAGGGTCCCCTTTCTCTTCTCCTCTACAATCATCCATCAACTTCCTCCACAAAGAGAATCGCTGAACCAAGTCGGAAACTTTCTTACGGGAATGCGATATATTCACAATCCATAACACTTCTATTCCCAAGAATTGAGGTTGCAGATCTCGTCTGGCAAGGCCTGGGCTTTGGTCTGCGACCTATGTGCTGCCGTTTGAGTCGTGATAAATGCGAGGCGTCTTTCCCTAGCCTGAGCTGTCCGAAGTTTGAAGTGCAAAGAGTTCTTGTATTGATATTCTGTTGACTATGTGCTGCTCGTACTATTTTGGTCCTTCCACTTCTCCATTGGCTGTGGTTGACCACCGAAGAGATCGCGAATCCACTCGTACTTGTGGCAAAGGCTGCGATCTAAAGCCCGTCGGATTTCCATACGCTGTTGTGATGATCTAGGATTCGCATGATTTCGGGTTTTTTATGTCGTTAAGCGTACGAGATCAGTCGTCCGAACGTGTCGTTTCGTCTCTCCATGCTCTTGAACTTTCGCACCTCGATTGCGACTACTTCAAATCCCGAAAGTGTACTCGATAAGAAAATTCACACTTGAGGAACAACATACAGCAAAGGCTGATCGCCGGCTAAATTGCTTCAGTAAGGTTCAATTGATCCCTCATCACACGACTTCTGCACGAAAGCTCTGAGATTCCCGACGATAACCCACCCCACCCTCCCTACCACCAATTCAATCAGAAGGCAGCAGCCAGTATGATTGGTCTCAACTGCTCTCACAACGGTGGACAACAGCAATGTCAATCGATCCCGCTGCCAACGAGGCTGGTGCAACTACGTCGTGGAGTGATAGACACGTGATGATGTGGTCTGATCAAGACAACACCACACCCTTTGCACAAATCTCTCGGCGTGAATGAGTCGCCGCCTCCGTCCATCCGCTGGCTGATTGATTGGATTTCCGTGCTAGTAAATAGCTCGATCAGACATTTTCCGGGACTTATTGTTGCCGTCGTCCCGGTCTTTCCGCCTGTCCAAGCGTATAAAGAGATATTCTACTCAAGTAGCTTTTTTCCAGGAAAAAAAGTTTCTCGCAAACAATATACTTACTGAATCCTATACTTCAAATATGCCTTTCTTTCAATTACATCATATACATGCTAACTCAGATGACACCATCCCCCCAGTCATCGACGTCGAGAAGGGACCTAAGCCAGAGCCTCTTCTCCGTCGGAGTTCAATCTACGAGAAACCAGACGACCCAAACATTGTCTGGTGGGACGGTCCCAATGACCCCGAAAATCCTCGGAACTGGAGTACTCTTAAGAAGAATATTAACGTCGGTCTGATCAGTCTACTATGTTTCATCACTCCGGTTGCCTCAGCGATGTTTGCTCCGGGAATTCCAAAAGTCATGCAAGATTTCCACAACAGTAATGATGAGCTGGCATCCTTTGTCGTCTCTATTTTCGTCCTCGGGTTTGCAATAGGACCAATTATTCTGGCGCCTCTCTCAGAAATATACGGAAGACAGATCATCTACTTCATCATGAATGTCCTCTTCGTGATTTTCACTCTCGCCTGCGCCGTCAGCAGTAACCTGGGAATGCTCATTGGATTTCGGTTCCTCGCTGGAGCAGCAGGCAGTACACCATTGGCGAATGGAGGGGGTACGATTTCTGATCTCATCGAACAAGAGAGAAGAGGTGCAGCCATGGCAGTCTTCGCCATTGGACCTCTTCTTGGACCGGTTATCGGCCCTGTCGCCGGAGGTTTTCTTGCCCAGGCTGAGGGATGGAGATGGGTTTTTTGGGTGATAGTGATTGCTGTAAGCATGGTCCATTACATTCCGTACCTGATCTCCACTAACCACCAAGCCAGGGCGGACTGACTACGATACTTTTCTTCATCCTCCTGCGAGAAACATACGCCCCCGTCATTTTACAACGCAAGACCTTGAGACTTCAAAAACAAACTGGAAACCTCCTCCTGAGATCCAAACTTGACAACGGCCTCTCCGCAACTGCACAACTGAAACACGCTATCGTTCGCCCCGCCAGACTCCTCTTATTCTCACCCATCGTCCTCTCACTTTCAGTATTCCAAGGGCTCTGCTTCGGCTGTCTGTACCTCCTCTTTACAACGTTTAGCACTGTCTATACCGAGCAATACCACTGGAACACCGGCAAAGATGGACTCTCCTTCCTCGGTCTGGGCACCGGGCTGGCCATCTCGCTCATTGTATTCGGCTATCTATCTGACCGAATACTGAAATACAAAGCTGGCAAAGGAGAACTAAAGCCAGAATACCGACTCTTGCCTATGATACCGGCGACGATTTTCATCTCAGCAGGGCTCTTTTGGTATGGGTGGTCGGCGCAAGCAAAGGCGCACTGGATTATCCCGATCCTTGGAACTGTGCTTGTGGGTTTTGGATATCTGCCGGTGATAATGTGCATCCAGACCTATCTAGTCGATGCCTACGAGACGTACTCGGCCAGTGCTTTGGCAGCGAGTACGATCCTGAGGAGTCTAATGGGTGCAACGATTCCGTTAGCTGGCAGGAGTATGTATGCCAAGATGGGGCTAGGATGGGGAAATTCCTTGCTGGCTTTCATTACACTTGCTATGTTGCCGCTGCCATGGATGTTCTATCGGTATGGTGAGGGGTTGAGGAAGAGATATAAGGTTGATTTGTAAGGAGTGTGAGTGACCTGTTTTGCCTTCATTGACCTTCGTCACGAAATTTACTAAATTTCCTGATTGTTAGGCATCAGAGGTGGGAGTGCCCATGGAATCCTTTTTCCACTTTATAAAGCCAACTTCGTCCCTGCAGCCTGTGGAAACTTCCTGCCCGTTTCACAACAACCAACAAAGCCTCGTAAACATCTCTCTCGCAACAACGGATACCCAGAGTCAACCCAACCTCAGATCTTCTTGTCAACTGGTAAAATTCCCATATACAATTTAGCGATGGTGCTGACTTCTTCAAGGGCGCTGCCTCCACAGTTGGTCCATTCCTTTTTCTTCGCCAAAGAAATCATCACAGCCCACAACCGTCAAAATGAACGACTCCGCTGCTCCAACTCATACACAGGAGCTCAAGTTTACCTGCTTTCCTAAGCTTTCCGCCGAAGTTCGCCTCAAGATCTGGGGCCATGCGCTAGAGCCACGACAGATCACTCTCATATCACCTTCGAGATTTATTGTCGGCACACTAAAGGAGTTCAAGGAGGGAGAATCAGTATTCACAGTTGCTCGCTCAACTAAACAGCCAGTGCTTCTTCGAGTCAACTACGAATCAAGACAGGTTGTCCTTGCTAAGTACGACCGCGCCTTCGGTACCCTGCTAGCGAAGCCGATTTATTTCAATCCCGATATCGACATACTCCAGGTCCACGCCATTTCTTCGCATACGCTGAATCTGTTTGGGAAAGGCAGGGCCAATCAAAGTATGGAACAGAAGCATGAAATGGAAGTTGTGCGACAGACACTACGCCACTTCATGTTTCGCGAACGGTTAGTTCAACACTTTGGCTTCACCCAAGGTATCTCAAAATCTCCCAATATCGAGTCTATTACTATGCTGGAGGACACTGGCCGGTATCCGTCAGAAGAGCTATCAGTGACGAGGTTTTATACCTTCTGGAAGCAGATTCTGAAAATCAAAGCAAAGGCCCCCGTCTTTTTCTTCAAGTCCCAGTCTGCAATGGATGAGGACTTCAAGGTAAGAAATGCATATCCTTTACCTATATACGTACAAAGCTCACCACAGGCAGGGGTTTCTTCCACACTTACATTAGCGACCGACTTCTCCTTACATATCAGTGTCCTCCGTTACGTTGTAGCCTGAGCGGTTATGGATGGGGTAGATGGATGGTATGAACTTTCATTTGGGCGGGCTTGCGCATGATATACCTTCATTGATGTTGGATTACCCTCTTATTTTGAGTTTTTGACAAGACTTCGAGTGCATTGGGACCCGGGTTCACTTGGAAATCGGGCAGATTTTCTCCCAGGCTTTGAGAGTATTGCGTTTAGTGAGAATCATGAAACTCATATTCATAATCTTAAAAGCCAGCCTTGACCCCTCCAAGAACCTTATCCCTCATTTGAAGTGATCGAAGCCAAGATTGGACAGAGACTGCGGGTAAAGCTTACGATGTCACCCCGACATGAAAAGGGGGGGGAGTCACGTGATCTTTTACTAGTTCTCCAGTTCATATTGCAACCTTTGTTCGATCTCGTCGTATTTAATTACCTTGGTCCTCGAAGGCACATCTTTCTTTTTATTTTCTACACATCATCTAAGAAACCGTTAATTTATCAAGCTGCAAACCTCCGGAAAGCGAAAAATTCCATCTCAACATCAACTAACTGCAACATCATCTCAACCCTCAGCACCACATATTAAATGGCTCCTTCACAGATACCAAGCCGGACTTTCACATCATTCTCAGCATTGCCCCGGGAGTTGAGACTCCAGATCTGGGAAGACTATATAAAAAACGAAGTTCGAGTCGTTAGAATCCGAGGGTATAAATGGGACCAACGCTACCAGCCGTCAAATTCTTTTTACGAACAAAAGATACTCGGGGCGGTCTGCAAGCCTCCAGCGATCCTTCACGTAAATCGAGAGTCGCGTGCCGAAGGGCTCAAAGTATGGCGCGAGACCTACTTCGGAACGCGATTGATACACCCAGTTTATTTCAACTTCGCCAAAGACTTTCTCGTCTTCGATGGACGATTCCCGGACTTGTACTTTGTGCTTTTCATGAATGTCTACCTCCGATCTGCTACGAAGTCAGAGCAAGAGAGAAGGATGTTGCAAAGAAGACTTCGAAATCTCATAGTCTGCGCGTACGACTACCGCTCACCTACTGCCGATCGGGAGCTGCGCAATTTTCGCAACTTGAATAATATTTATCAAGTTCCACGCCCATATAACCAATTAAACGATGCCCAGATAATCCGTCTTCATACCAACTAGAGCGGGAAATGGGAGGTCCAGCAGAGGTCGAATTGATAATGCGAGGGGTGGTACTCACAAGTGAAGCCAAAGGAAAAGGTCTTCATACTCCAAAATGTTTTACTTGTAGTCTCAATAGCATATTATACTTTCCTTTATATTCCTTGGAGTCATAAAGAAGTCCATCTCAAGTCACAAGCTTTGCATCACAAATAGAATCATCTCTGTCAAAGTTGGTAACCCTCACGCCTCCTAACAAGCCATACATGTTTTATCCGAAACTTCACAACTTGTCAGCACTATCCATCTCTGTGGACTATTCGACGAAATACACTTACTGCTCATGCAAACCCTCACGACTTGGAAGAACGAGTGCTTTCTCATGCACTCCTCGAAGCGTTGATACTTCGGCTCCGAGTCTGTGCCATCGCCACGAGCTATACACCGTCAGTTTGCAAGTTTCTCACGAACGAGAGAACACTGATAGAAGAAAGGACATGCATACATTCGATGACGCCAAGTGCTTTGGCATACTTCGCCTGGTCTGGAAATGGGCTGGCCGAAGCGAGGGTAACGACCACGGTGAGGATTGTGAGGAAATTTGTGAACTTCATGGTGACGAACTGTGCTAAATTGACCCGCGTTCCCGGTTTCTTTCTTTCCTTCTTTTTGTATCTTGCGAGTTTTCAGGCCATGGAACACATAGTATAAATACCTAGGTTGCTGTTCATCGTCATGGACGGTGAGCATGATGAAATGTGGGGAAGTGTGAGCTCACTTCTCGCTTTGGGTTCCAAACTGACGTCCGGTTTTGACACCTGCCGACGTCCCGGAGCATGACTCCTAGACTGAAAGCTTCTGTCTGGATCGAAACCTAGGAGTTTGCGGCTCTCAGGTGTCTTGAAAAAGGTTGAGGCTAGTGATAATGTAGTGTAGATCCCCAAGCCGAGAGACTTCTTGCATTTCGCCTGATCAAGAAGAGTGGCACATAATATCGAAGACCACGTCCAGAATCGGTTGACAGATCTTTCACATGAAACACGCACAATAATCGTATTGCGATTATACTCCTCTTCCATTCACACGAGGTTAGAAACACTGAATTCATAGCGCCTTGCTCATGGTATTGGGCTCCCACTGCATTTGAAGATTCTGTTGTGTAGATGGTATTTGAGAAGCGAACGGGTATCTTGTGAAAGAAATTCTATGCTGCATGGGCTCCAAGCACGTCTAAAAATAAACAGCTAGTCGATCCATACCAAGCCTGCTCGTTTGTGAAGAAAAAGATTTCAACGTCGCTACTACACCCAAAGATGTTGGTGTGGTGCATCAGCATACGTTTGCCTCATTGTTTCCTCCGATTTGATTGTATGCAATGTCGAATGACAAGGTATCGACCACAACCATAGAGCCTCATGAACCTGGATGTGGAGGATGTCTCATCTCTGCATCTGCGTCCCGGGCATGAGGGTAGATGGCGTAAGCGCACCTTGCACAATAATTACAATCCGTGGGTTGGTGATCGGATGCCCAAAAACCATCGTGCAAAGCAATAGTAGTCATTCAAGCGTACTAAACTTCGTAACCATCGTCATAAAGCTCGTAACCATCTTCATAAGAAGGATCATGGTCATCTTTTGCGGCAGGAGTCATTTCCGGCCGAGAATTGTACGATATATTGTATGGCTGTGCCGCTGGCCCAGGACAAGTTGCTGATGCAGCATAAGAGGACGTATATTGGCTGGCACCCCACCCGGGATATGATGTTGAAGATGTTGGGACAGGTGTCGCATTTGGATAGGTTGGATCATGCCCTTGTGCGTTCATGGTGTACATGTCAGGTGAGTCTGGCCGATCCGAGTAAGATGTCGAGCTAAGCGGAGGATGTGTTTCGTTGAAAGCCATGACAACCTCGTGCTCGTAATTATCCGCTACCTTGCCGATAAACAAGACCTTGACGTTATGCTCGACAGTATAGATTTTGGCGTAGTTCAACCTTGATATTGGATCTAGCTTTTCCGAAGGGTCCTTGATGTCAATCTTAATGGGCTTTTTTCTGATCAATTTTTTCTCTCCTTTTAGGAAACGAGGTCCATCTCTCGGGTTGGAGTAGACAACTGTATGGGTCTCAGGATGAACGCCTGGTTTGAGTACGCCTTGATAGCCATATGTCAATATGGGAATGCAGATGCTGTGACCTCTATCGCTTCTCATAACAATGAAGCGTCGAACCTTGTGGTAAGCTTTTTCGCCAAACTTTGTATTTTGGACATTTTGTTCAGTTATCTCTGTACCACCAGCTCCGGCGGGTTCGGACCATAAGACCTTGAAAACTCTGCCAAATTCAAAATCACTAGATCTATGAACCTTAAATCCTACGGGGCCACTTAGTGCATGAACAATTAATTTTAGTAGCAAGACTTACTGGGATCGAGTTTGTCCTTGCTAGTGCTCGAATCTTTCACCAAATAGTGAACAAGTTGAGAGTCGGCGGGTTGAAACTCGAAAGGTTGATGTTTGGTAGGTGGATACTCGGGATATTGATGATAATTGCCATATTGATCGTCCGGATCGAAATGATCGTCGTAATACTGATGGACTTCCGTCGGTGAGGTGGGCAAGGTAATTTGTTGGGTAGCAGGTTTGTCGGTATCTGGATCGTCACTATGCCAAGTTTTGATGTGTAGGCGAAGTTTTGCTGCGGTTGTCCAACTTTTGACGTTTGCAGAGCAGTTGTCAAAAGGGCAATGGTAGGGTCGCGCGCCCTCCTTCAAATGCACGGTCTTGTGGTGGCGTTCGAGATCAGAGCCTCGAGAAAATCCCATGGAACATATCGGACACAGTATCTCCTTCCCTTTGCCGTCGGTTTCCGTATCGACGCGTGCGTAGGTTGCACTCTCATCAGTCCAATTCGTGCCTGCGGTACTTGATTCGGGATCTGCCTCGATGCCAAGTGTCATTCGGTCGAATTGTTCAATCTCAATCGATACACAATCTTTCGCGGCCCATGGCTTTCCCTCTCGCATATCTTCATGAAATCTGGTTGAAAAGGCACTCTCAACACTATCATGCTTAGCCGGAGCACCTCCTGGTTCCTCATCCTGCTCACTTTGCTCGGAAATTGTGAGTAGCGCACCATGAGGGTCTGGGCTTCGATCACTTGGGCTCCATGGCGTCGGCTTTACAGGGGAATCCGATACATCTTTGGCCCGCGTTTCGGCGTACTCCCACTCCCATTTACCTATAGAGTACGTGAGAGGCGAATCGTTGCTGTGGGGGTATTGTAACAAACCTTTGCAAACCTCACGATAACGGACGTCGCGTTGGTATTGCTCATTCCACTCCCATTCCGACCAGCGCGTAGGATAGGATTCGGACCTTCTTTCGTGGCGCCTCATATACTCGGTATGTAGAGAGAACTCAACACTGTCGAGTTGGGTGGAAATCTGTCGCGATACAAATGCAAACACGTATTTGGATGGCCAAGGGCGATGAAAGATTGCGGATTTACAGCCTTACGTGATCAAGTGGCGGGGAGAACAACCCCGCACCACATGACATGGCACCCCACCGATGCCCAATTTTATTTGTGAGACCATCACAATCATGGGGTTATTCTGTAGATGGACTTCGATGGCCGCTCAGATCTGGGTGTTTAGGTGTAAGATACACTACTTTTACAGGGGGTTAAGTCTTTCAAAAGACAGATTTCCGTGGGGTGGCCAGCAGGGATGAAGGTTACGAAGAACAGTGCATTTTAATTTGTTAAGTTATTTCAATGCGGCGAAAAGAATGAAAAAAAAGCCAATTTTGCTTTGCATTTAATAATAATAGCTGTCCTGAGTCCAATGAGAGTACTTGTAATCAGAGTCTGCAAGAAAATGTTTCAATAAACTTCTCCCCCTTCTCCCTTTCTCCTTCTCGTTCTTCATCGTACGAACGTCGATGTTTCAATCTGGTAAGAGGTTGCCATAAGCCAAAACAGAGGTTTCTTCTCCAGCGTCATAACTGCGTGACAGTAGGAGTGATACGTGATTTGGAGACTGGTGAGGTAGCGTTGGATTTGTCTGTTGTGATCATTCAATAAACGTATGTGGATAGTGTGATGCTGAAGATAGGTCGCAAGGATCCATAACAGAGGTTTCTTCTCCAAGATCATACATGTATGGCCAATGGAGTGATACGTGATGATGGTCTTGCTCTATCTCACTGGGAAGGTTCGAAGAGTTTCCCAGGGGTTGCCATTCGGAAAATGATTCCTGCGATACAGTATCGCCGAAGCCAGTATCCTGGGGAAACGGCTCCAACGGGGGCCCGCTGAAGCCATTGAAGTATGGTGTGTAATATGCTGGAAGTTGAAGAGGGACGAGCATGCTGAAAGGATTATCGTACATAAATGTAGACAGCAGGGGTCCCTGATCTGGCCTCCAACTGACTGTTGGTGGAGGTGCGAGCTGGCCGAAAAGGAATTGATTCAACGACGGCGCAACCTTAGTCAGGGAAGGAGTGACCAATGACTCCGGACTAGCATCACCCCAGCCGGTTTTAAAGAAGTCGTGGGTATCGATAATGCCGGGATCTCCCGGCGGCGTTGCTTCGATAGAAGAAGGTGGGGTGTTTGATGTACCAATCGATGTTGACCCGTGGCTGCTTGCGGAAAGAGACCTTGCGCTCCTCATTAAGCCTGCTGAAGTAATCGTTCTGATGTTGAGCGAAGAGATCTTCACACTCGATTGCAAATCTTCAAGAGTACCAGCGAAAGCCTTGAGCCATCGAGGATCGCAACTCAGACCTTGATGACCAAGGAGGAGGTCGAGATATTCTAAGGTCAACTTGATTCGATGAGCGAGGAGTCTGGGCAGGTTTGAATCGCCCTAAGAATTAGATTAGTAACGTGCTTCGCATTTCTAAATAATTCTGAAGTAGCTTACGCAGATGGGCCGATCAGGATGGTCTTTGAAACCCCCTTGAGCATGAAGCAGACCAAAATAGAGGATGGCAAGAGAAACAGATAGTTCAGACCAATACCTCTCATCCCCCAGCTCTTTCTCTTTCTTGAAGCCGTTCACAACTTCAGAGATGATCTCATCAAGTCGTGTGAAAATGAGATTAAATAGACGTATGCTGTTGGTGAAACTCTGTGCCTCTTGGACCACGTGGCATGGGAAGAGAAGTGCGAGGTATCCTCTGCCCAACCATGCGCTTGTCATGAAACTCGTTATTGCAGTTTTCGACACAGCATTTGGAAAGCAAAACTTGATCACCATTTTATCAATTTGCTTTTTCAAAGCATGGTCCCATTTGCGAAGCTTGCACTCTGGTATGCAGTCTGGTATGCCATTCGGGAGACCAACGTCGATTTCGACAGTGTTTTCGTTCGAATCGAGGGAACCATACTCAGGTGTATCAGCCAATGATAGGAGGCATTCTTTAAGGTCTAAGTTCACGTCAGCGGATGAAATGTGTGGACTGCAGAAAAGGTGAAATACCATCGCCATAGAAGCCTTCGAACGAAAAGTCAACACTCTTCAATTTAGATCTTCCACATGGCCCACAGTCTCCCGAAGTGGTCCCCCAGTAGCACTGATTCCAAGTCAGTGCTCCTCTGAAGTTTCAATTGATTTGACTTTACCAGTTCATTCGAATCGTGCCGCATCAAGCATCCTAAGCACTGTTCGCCTTCCTTCAGCTTCTGTGAACGCCTCATCGGGTACCGTTGATCGTCGGGTACTCTTTGGCACGAATTCTGCGAACTACTGCAAGTGTAGGACTGCGAGACTCGAGGGATCGTCGAAGGACTCCACAGTGGTCCGGGCAATCATGTCCTTAAGACAAACTCCAGCAGACTATAGAGTTAATGTGTCCAATGTGGAATTGCGCCCTGCTGTGGTAGGCAACCTAATCAATGAGGCCAGCCTCATCCTGCGGGTTCTCAGGATGGTGAATCGGCGATTGGCCATGGGCCTCTGCCAGCAGGTTCATGAACACTTTTGGCGTTTTCGAATCGTATCCAAAACACCGTAGCAGGGTCATTCCTCTACGAGGTCCAGGCAGAGCCTTGACCGGGTGGGGACTTCGTCTTGTCAGCAGTCTATGAGGCATCATGATGAATACTGTGTGCGATATTTTTGGGGGTGCAGTGCTTCGGCTCAGAGCTTAACACAAGCCAAAGGTGCAATCCCTGTGACGCTTATTGACTAAAGAGTCTCTATGGGCCATATTCTCAACTCACAACGAGGTGTTTGAAGTGTAGAAAGAAAAGAGTCATCGCTGAAGGGCGGCATTTTTCTACAGGGCCCCGAAGCCGTGGCCGGTAACCTTACTGTAGCGCGTCCCCGCCATCTCCACTGCATCCACAATCATGAAGATCATAAGACAAATAAACCGGCGAAATAGGGACTTAACGCACACTTAGATTTACTCAAATCAAACACTTACATAAAATTTCGGGAGGTGCAGAGCTGTGAACTGAATGTCCCTCACTGAGCAATATTTCTATAGTTTAACGTACACCAACCCCTATGAAATTGTTGTAGCCCCTGAAAGGCACTAACGGACCGTCCCGAACCCCCTAGGCTAGGCTCGGTCCAACTTGACATTCTGCTCTTAACATAGGCAACGTGGTTATTGCATATACTAAATGATTAGATCAAAGGAATATCCTCGAGACATGCGCTACCGAATCTAGGCCCAAAAACTCGGGGAAAAGTGCTTGTTATTCGTGCAGAAGTGACAGGTTGCGACTTTCCACAAGCAAGAATCTTATTCTTTTCGCTTATTCGAGTCTCAACGATCACTAATTAGTTTCAGGTTCTTAATTCGTTCACTTTTTCACGCGCATGGATGATAGAGAGCATTTTGGTGTGGAATTTTGTATTCTCTATGATATTGTATGTGCGTCAGAAGCCTGTTCTTGAACCAGAGAAGGAAACAATACCAGTAGAAATCGAAGTAGAAAACAGCTCACAAATTGTCGAAACAGAGACCATCAAATTCAATGATTTAAACAGAAAATTTTAGTTCAGCCTAGAGAGAAAAGCCGTGACCACGAAAAAGAAAACTCGTCGCAGAAGGAAGGTCAAAACAGAAAAGCGCGAAACTAAACCTAAAAGCAACAACATGAGAGTAAGGAAATACTGGACGATGACAAACGTCATTGAATAGGCGACTCAGTCTAAAGTCTCTTCAGAAAGGGTACTGTCCCGAATGGTGACTGTAGTGCGAGTCATATCTAGCGTCCAATGAAGATGTCGTGGGGCCAGAGTTTCCAGTCGCGAGCGGGGTTGTACGAAGTAGTACCGAGGACCAGACTCGGCCTATGAAATTCGTCCCTCAGCTTCGACGATGATGCTTTCTTTGGGATTTGACGCTGGAAATAACAGAATCATCTTATTTGCTAAAGACAGAAGGATCTCATGAACTTTTGCGTTCATTATTTGCTGGAATTGAACTAAAATTGGAGGAGCATTTGCACTGAACGATAGAAGGCAGGAGGGGAGGTTAGGATTTCACTTGAAACCTATTCCTTTTGCATTAGGAACAAGGTTGGAGTTATGCAGAGAGGAGCGTTATAACCTGCGTAGCATTTACAGACTTTTCTTCCCAGCTTAGAAAACCGACCCAAGCTGGAAGATTCCAAACATAGGTTGCACGCCTCCTTCGGGTTTGTTGAACCCCAGCGTAATTCCTCTACCCATAATATGGGGGCTCACTTGCGGCCCATGCCTGAGGAAAGCCAATGAAGTCTTTCCTACGCATTTATTGTACGAAAAAGCTCCGTTTTACTCGCCGACACAAGATAAACACCTCACCTGTGATTCAGCAAGCATAGCTTGGAGTGGCCAGGTTCAAAAGGAAAGGGGATAGCAACACAGTAGATGAAGAATCAAGTTCATTGATTCTAAGAATCTGTGCATGAAACTCCATATACACCACATTTCAACGCCTGCAGCAAGCCCCTTCTCATCTCCCATAAACCCCAGTCGGTAACTCAGATGTAACCTGATTTTGAGTCGACAGTTCATGCCTGTGATCCAAGAAGTCCGACTGGCTCCATCCATTCGCTACTGGTACATTTTTTATCTCCAGAAATTTTTGTTCACTGAGTTGCGACGATTCGGGCTTCATTTCTGGTTGTGTCTGGTCTGATCTCTCAGCCTCCATTCGAAGCCTCTTCTTCCGCTCGACAGCAAACAATCCGAAGCCCGCCACCGCAGCTAAGCCAAGAAGCCCACAAAGAACAGCCGCAACAATTGTCCCAGTAGCCGTCTTTGGGTTTGAAGTCAACGTACTCAATGTCTGCGATGAAGAAGCTGCAGCGCCTGCTGCTGTGTTGGAAAGGCTTGTTGTCGCCGAGGGGGCGAGAGTGGGTGTCGAAGCTGCAGCTGTAGTGGAGCTTGCGCCTGGCTCTGCGAAGATAGTGCCAAACGACGGTACGAAGGTCGAAGCCGAGCAGCAGTTGCCGTCATATGCACAGCACCATGATCCACTGTTCGATGCTGCATTGCATGCAATCACATTTACGAATGTGCTGTTCCCAGCTGTAAGAAGGATTCAAGTCAGTCTTCCACACAGAATCAAGTTCTCAGCGCAATTGGGATTCAGACTTACAGTTCGTATCTGCCAAGCAGTATTTCGGGCACGAAGGATTCAACCAAGCGGTATCTGTGCAAGCTCCCCGATAATGATATCCCTTGGAATCACTTATGCAATAACCCCATTCTGTACAGAAGTCACCGTTCACGCAGCAACCACCATCCTCGTTCGGCGAGCATGGAACAAATTCGGATGCTATATTTCCATCTGGAAAGTAGCATGTGTTTGTGGCTGCAAATGCAAAAGTAATCGAAATAAGATGGGCTGCAAAGAAGCCTGAAAATCTGAGTGAAAAGGTCATTCTGAGAAATATGAATAGAAGGAAACCAACCTCACGGCGATTGCTAGGTTCATAAGTCTTTTAGGTGCGTCTCAAAGGAAGGTCTTGCTGGAAAGCAATTGTCCAATAAACCACCCTCCCCCGTAAAGGACCCTGCATACACGAGATCCGAACTTCAGCTAACCTACCCGCCTATTATTGGAAGGATTAAAAAGGTGGGGTGGTCGGGTCTTATTGGGTGTCTCTTCAGCTTGAAAATTTGTGGGGGCCAGAAAGATATCCCGACTCGGCAAGATGGTGCGCTGTAACCAATTATAGTAAGGTTTAGCGATGCTGACAGCATATGGGGCGTAACATACATTCCTGTTCTGTGTAAAGGAATTACTTTCAAGTTTGGGCTGATCTGCAAGAGACCTCCCTTGGCACTCAAAGCATTGAACTATTAATGTATCCGAGTGCTAGCTTGTGATCCGGGCCGTCAAGAGCAAAGACTGTTGGTTTTCATAGCGCAAAAGACGGGATAGGACGGAGGTTTGAAGCTCGAGGTAGGGCTTCTACAGGAAGTTTGGAAATATCTCCTGGAGATGGAGAAAGTGCACGGTTACTGAGAGACCACTCTAAGAATAGCATTGATAAATCATAGCAATAAAGATATACACATATGGACAATTCAAACAAAACGTTACAACGCTTGCAAAGGGACTGGAACCAACGCATTTTCGATAACGTATGTTCGATCGCCGTCTGAAATTAATCAACGCAAAAGTCAATATAAAGGCGGGATCGAAGTTCGAAAAGAATGATGGCTCAGGACTGACGCCACGTAACGTATAATTGCTCGGGCCAGAATGGCGCTGAGAACTGAGATGCCATGGGAATAGAGGCTTCAGGCGGTGGGTAGAACGTGTCCGCACTGGAAACATAAGATGACATCGGAGGAGAGTAATACTCGTCCTCTTGGAGATTCCATTGAGAAAAGGAATCAGTGCCGAAGTAATCGGTGGAAGATCCAGGATTGACCACCGGAATCACTGCTGAATCTGGCCAACCGTCACCGAAGTTCGGAATAGATTTGATTGTTGGTAATGGCCAGAGTATCCCATAGGAGTGATCAGGAGTTTTGTAGGGTGTAGGTCTGTACTGGGCCTCTTGCATTGTGTCTTGACTGACAGTATTCATCCAAGGTTGACCTGGAAGGTTGGTAAGGCCATGAGAATTACTGCAGCCCGGCCCAGTCAACGGTTCCTGAGAAAGTCGATCATTTAGAAAACCGGGAGTTCGAGGTTCTGCAAATTGATATTGCGTCTCCATTGGGGCTGGGTAGCTCATAGGCACCGAGTTCGAGTACTGCGAAGGGGGGGTCACTCCATAGACATTCGGAGTGCCGAATGGAGTAAACTCGTTGAATCCATTCATGATACTGGTTGGTGAGGCCTGATCCAGCCCAGGACTCTGACAAGGACTGGATGCTTTAGCTGACGAGGCTTGAGACTCGCCCAATTCATCCATATCAACAAGATGGCTTTCTTGGATCAAGGTGATACTTTCGACAAGAACTTTGCAGTGCAAATTGTCTAGGGCTGCGTTGATAGGCGAGACGAGAGGAGCACTACAGCCCAATCCTCGACGAAGGAGCGCCGCCATAAGATTGTCTGCAGCTGACTTTGCCTGGTCTCGAAGATGAGCTGTCAATTCGGAACCACCCTGGACAAGTTAGAGCTGTTCTCGAAAGCCAGGGATTATACTGATTATACTTACGCAAAACAATAAGGCCTTTGGCACCACAAGTTCGTTGTAAACACCATACAGCTCCTTGTAGAGTATTGCAGCTGCTATCGAAACATTGATCCAGAATTCTTGATCATCAAGGGTCCGTTGCTTCATCAATGCATTCATGACCAGGCCAATTATGTCGTCGAGACGAGAGAAGATAATGGAGACAAGTTGAAGGGCAAGGTCGTCTCCGCGCACAGCCTCGTCTTCGGTATCTCCATTGGGTATAGTTATTCTCTGCTCCTTGATCACGGGCGAGAGCAAGAGGGCTAGATATCCTCTTGCATCCATCGCAGCCTGACAAAGCTCTGTGCGGGGTTCTGTCCAGTTCTTAGGAAAACAGAACTGTCTGACCAGCAAGTTCAATTCATCTTTCATTCGTTTCTCAAATTCATAATCTCCACCATATATGGCCAGTGTATGAGTGCGTTTCGTTCCATCAACCATAGTTATGGTCTGGACTCGAAGCAGGCTATTTGGAGAGCCATCAGGCTGGAGGGGGCCGATTGCTTGGGCTTGCTGGATCCGCTGGGAGAGGGTGTTGGGGACTAGGAACAGTGTTAATAATGCCATTCGTCGTATCGGCTAGAAGGCTTACCTTGACTGAAGAATGTGCTTGGCTCACTGACAGAGATTGTTGCTTTATGTTGCCCACATTCTGTACAGCTGCCAGCAAGTGTTCCATAATGGCACTGAGTAGAGAGTCAGCCTTAATGCTGGATGATCGCTGATTTAACAAACCTGGAATCCTCTGAGAGAGCAGCCCAAGCAGGTTGGGCGTCGACGCCTGACTCTAATTGACTTGATGCGAGGAGCCTTCGGCATGGTGGATGAAGCACAACACTTGCTGGGTCATGGAGAAGAGGATAACGGGGATATGGCTGTGGCGAAAGGACAGCGGGGACTTGTTATGTATTGGGTTCGTGGCATTGCCTTGCTAGCCAGGCCCGATACGCAGCAGACAACTCGGAGCTTTCGGGTCATTGAGTCTCAACCAGAGACCTCAGTGAGCAAGGCTCTCTTGAAAGCCTGCTCGCAGAAGAGCAGATTGGGGGCTTCTGGCTGGGATAGCATGCAGAACTTGCAAGGATACACAGATTCGTCGAATGAACGGCTTTCGGAATTTGGCCTGAATCTATAGGCATGAATCCTGCCACTGGCAGGAGAATTCATTAGTGACCCTATTTGAAGAAAGGTAGAGGCTAGCCTTGCCTCGGAATACGACTCGCGATGAACTGTACTTACCGCCCACCACGAATACGCAACGAGTCAGTCCGAAGCTTCCACTCCCGGAAGTGAAGCGTGGGTTTTTATCACGTGACCAATGACTCGCTAAGTTTGTCATGTTTGCTGGCTTCGACAACACCGTTCGACGAACTTGCTACCTGAACGAACAACTCGCTGAGCTCAAACACGGAATACCATCATAACCTCTTTTACCAAGGTATATCGAAGACTGAAACAGGAACTCCTTGTTGGGAGACTATGGACGGGGCAGACTCCTACCGATATTACCGGAGACGACTCCAGCTTCTATCCTAAGATCTCACGGGTTCTGGCCCATACTATCATGTCGTCTGGGGCTTCCAACACGAAAAAGGTTCACTATGAGAGAGGGACGAAAGGAAAGCAGGACCGCCATCGCAGTAGCCGGGACTCTGGCGTTGGCAGCAGCTCCGCTTCTGATCGCGCCGCACATGACACAGCACCCGACTATTCATTTCCCTTGAATGATGAAAAAAACATATCGGTGTTCCGGGAAGCACTTGATGCTGCAAATGAGAAGATCAGAGAGCTTCAAGCTGCAAACGCTAAACTCAGCCAGGCGCTTGCGGAAAGCCACAAGGAAAATCGCTTGTTGAAGCGGGAGAAAGTGCAGTTGCTAAACAAGCTCGACGATGCAATTGATGACCTGGAAAATGAAAGGAGGATGAGTAGGGGGGCAAGGGAAGGGTCTCCAAATAAAAACAGTGGAAGATCACCGCCGGTGCCACGATCAACCCGTACAGGCCCGGATGAGACCATATCAAGTATGATGCGAGACGAGAAAACCTCATCGGCAAAATCGATAGATCTCGCCGTCATCTCTCAACCAACAAGATTCTTCCAAGTTGGCAGGGTCTTCAAGACTCTTTGGACAGAGCCTGCTGGAGAAACTGCTACCGATACAGACAAGGAGTACTATCGTCCGGTTGGCTACGGGCAACTCAGCTTCACTAAAATGAGACGTTTCGTCGTAGTCCGCAAAAGACTTCACAGCTGTCTCTGTCTTGCAATCTCTACGTATGGAGGTCAAGGGTCAGCTAAGAAGGACTCCCGGTCCGAAGACCATGCTGTGGTGTATGCTTCGCAAGATCCCCCCCCATCGGACGATGAGTTCACGAAGGAGCCCATCCCAGTCATCATTGAGGAGACCAGCGAGACTATCGACCCCAAATCTGTGATCGATTTCGGTCGGGTTTACACCGTGGAACACAATGTCAAGGTTTTGAATGTCGGGAGGGTTGCTAAAAGCGACAAGAAGCGTCTGGATCAATACTTTACCGATACAATCGGCATGTCACCCGATCTTGAGGATGAAGGCTATGGAGGCGATACTCCGACTTCTAGGCCAGAGAGTCGGGCTGATAGACGGCAGTCTAGTGCAGCCCCTCGGGGGTCATTTAATACACCCAATCCTATGGCCAACCCCTTCACGCCGTCCATGCGCACCCAATTGAGACCAATATCATACCATACACAACCTCCCGCCGGCTATGTACCAGGCCAAGTTCCAGTCCCAACTGCGTACGTTGTCCCAGTGCAAACAACGTACGCTATCCCAACCCCAACAACACGCGGTCACTTTCCACCTCCTCGGGCCCCGGAAGCGCCGTCAAAGTACCCGCCAAACGACGGGTACTACCATCCATATCCAATTTGAGCTTCTCCTGAGCTTCTACGACCAGATACGTTGGTTGACAACCGAGCTAGGTTGTCTACTTCGCCACTTCAAATTTTACAAGTGGTTCCTTTTGCCTTTCAGGCCCTGCTCACGAATGACGAATTTCCTTCTCTCGCCTCTAATCATCGAGAATGGCAACTCTCTCCAACGATACCCGTATTTCACATCCCCTAAACACACCTGCTTTTCCAATCTCGGCCAGTCGAATCACCGCAATTCTAATGGAATACTGTCCTATTTCTCATTTATGATTTACAGCGACGGCGTTACGGCGTGATGTAAAAGAGGAGGCAAGGCGTTCGTTCGGATTGAGATCTCTGTTTCCCTTTATATTCTGTGATATATGGTGGATTCCATACATTTGAGAGTTGGAAATCATGTTATCTGAGGACGAACTTTTCGTTGCCTAGTTTCTCAAGCTTGATTCATTATTGCCACATGTCACCAGGCCTAGCCAGCATGTAATCTTATCATACACCATAAACGCCCTGCTCAAACACAATATTGAGTGGTATCACGACTAAAAAAAGCCATCCATATTTCCATTCCTTTCCTTTTCTCTTCCCTCCTTTCGCATCTCCCATTTTCACCTCAACCTTCAAACCTAAAACCCACCAGTCCCCCCAAAGAAAAACCCATCAAAAAGATCCAAACCCCCACCTTCCGCATGATCGCCCGCGCCACCATCCCACCCTAACCCAGTACTCATCCCCAGATCGCCATTCCACCCTCCGTCAAACCCACTTCCATCCCAGCCTCCCTGCAGGAAATCCATGCCGGGGGCGTTCTGCAAGGGGAATTGGAGGTCTGCTCCAGTTCCATAGAGGTTGTTTTGGTTGAAGTTGGTGGAGAAGGCTGTTTGTGGGGAGGGGAGGAGGGAGGGGTCGATGGCTGAGGTGTCGAGTGCGGAGAGGGGGGGCGAGATGGCGTAGTCGGAGGGCGAGTTGCCGATTGTTTGGGGGTTGGTGGTGGAGTTGGAGGTGTTTTGGCGGATGGGGCCGCTTGTGGCGGAGGTGTTGAAGGGTTCGAATTCCAGCTTCACGCCTCCGCTGTTGGAAGAGGGCGCTCCCATGCTGTTCTGCGAGTTGGGCCGGAAGCCTGGTGGTTGGGGAGTTTGCATGTTTGATGGTTGAGGGGAGCCAAGGAGATCATTGAGACCCATATCGAACTGCGGTTTTGGCCGCGAGGAGTTTTGAGTTGGTGGACCCCGGCTTTGCCGCCGGTACTGTTTGCTGAAGTAGTCAGTTTCGGTGCTTTGGTTGTGGTGCTGCTGGCTTTGAGAGTGCGAGCGGCGGCGTGTGCTGAGGCTCGAGGAGGAGCCGAAGCCTGTGGTTGACATGCACATTTGGACGGTGGCTTTGGACATGCGGTCGAAGGCATCGCGGCAGGCTTCTGCAGGCGGGCATTTCTCGATGAGGTCACCCAGGACGGAAGTTGCTGCTAGGATCGTGAAGTCGACTTCGTCCATGGTCTACAGCTCGTTAGTCCCACAATTCTCCACTAGGAATACTTCTCCACTAGGAAGAAAACTCACCAGTCGACTCCTCACAATCGGTGAGTGCCAAATAGCATAGAGAAACGATATCCCCGCCATGAATAAATGATGAGTAGCCAAGAACGTATAATTGACGAGATGCACACGGTGCAACTGCCTATACAATCTCAGCACTCTCTGTCCTGCCTCTGCAACTTTCAAGAACACCCGCTCCTCATCTTCCCTCAGTTCCACATTATGAATGCTTGGGCTATTAACCTCTTCGCTCGTGTTGTATTCCCCTTCAAACATTTGTGGGACGCTCAAACTTTGTCTGTAGAGCATAATGACGCACTGCCAGTAGTTGAGCTCAAGGAACTCGACCGAAAATCCAACGCCGGTATCCTTCTTCGTTGGTGCCGAAGTTTTCCACTCCCACAAGCGTCGGTCGATATCGATTCGCCATGATCTGAAGCTATCGAATTTCGATAGGAAGGGAGATGGCAGGGTGGTATGCATGAACGGATTCCTATCATTGAGACCTGAAGCTCGAGCGTGCTGAGCTTGCTGATGCTGCAATACTTGCAATATCTCGGACTGCAGTAATCTGAGTCGGAAGTAGTGATATGCGGCATGCTTGTAGCTCGGCTCAACAGTTCCAGTTGGAGGTTCCAGGAGACCATTTGGCGTGATATATTTGTCCTCGAGCAAGGAAGGGAACTCTGTAGTGATGACTTGATCCGTAATACCAAACGGTCGACCAACGCAAGTCGAAACGAGCCGATCGAAGGAGTATGTGCACCACCACAATCTCCTCTTGAAATCTCGGACCCACTCTCTACGTCCTCGTTCTCGTGCAATGCGCTCCTGTTGCATCCGCACCAGCTCGCTATCCCCTCCTTTTGAGTTCTCGGCCACTTCTTCAAGGCCAACCTCAATATCCTTCCCATCCTCATAATGCAGTCCTAAGTCCACTGCCAATCTCACCGCAACGCCGATAATATACCACAGCCCAGGCGCGACAGGTCTAAGCAGCGCGAACCCAGCTAACAGCAGCACCGCCTGCAACTCCTCTAGCCCACCACCAAAGCCATCGGGTCGATCAATTGAGCTCGGTGAGCCCAACAAAGCTTCTAGATGCACGATGGCAGAAGCATGGTATTCCTCCGGTTGACATTGCTTATCCAGTCCCGACCTACTGCGTTTCTCCTCTTTCTCCTCCTTCGCTTCTCTGTCTCCCGAGTCACCCAGGAAGATTCCAGATCCGATCGCAAACACAATATTCAGCATATACAGCTCCCTCGGCGTCCTGACCCTCGCATCACCATCCGCATATGCTAATTCGAACATCTTCATAAACTCGGGTCTATGCAGGATCGGTATTTGCGGGTTGGCGTGCTCGAAGTAGAAGTTCACCAGCCGGCTACCCACTTCCTTTGACGGGAACGGTGCTTGCTTGATAGTTGGCCGGGTGTGTAGGCCAAAGAACGAGTCTCGCATCGATGTACCACTTGGTTTGTCCTTGATCACCGGTCTCGAAGGCCGGACGCCGCTCCTATCACTGTTGGTAGTTGACACCGAAGATTTCACAGCCGCAAACACAACTCTTGCGAATGAGATCCCAGATGTCGATCCCAGGTATCTGGAATCAGAAGCCCCTTGCACCGACACACTGCCGATATTTGAGACCAGCTTGTTGAGCTTCTCGGACTCATCTTGCTTCTTATTCCATGCTACTTCTTTCGGGGACTGCTTGTGGGTGGTGACAGCTGTATCGTTGCCATTGTAGGGCGGCGGCCCATCATCGCTGGGTGTCTGGACGGTACTTGGATCTGCACCTGGCCTCGAGGCATGGTCGAGAACCTCGGCTGGCGCAAATGGAATGCCGTTATCCTGCAAGACCTTTTCTAGATATCCGACTCGAGTTTCGAGGTAGAAGACATAACTGTATTTCTCCTTATCAGCCATCTCCTAAGCATGCCCAGCCCAAATATACTTCTGTAACTTGGGAAAGAAGAGAGGGGTAGACGAAACTCACCTCCTAGGAATTTCTCTCTTGGTAATAGGATCATATCCCACACACTTCACACTGGCTTTCTCGCAGCTGGCGCAGGATGGCAGACGTTGATCACAACGATTCTTCCTCAGCCGGCACCGGTTGCACGCACTCACGTTCCTAAAGCTGCTACTCTGTCCAGCTTTACCTCCAGACATCGGCGCAGCCCCAATAATCTCCACCTCCTCTACACTCGTCGGACTCGTAGGCTTCAGCGGTCCTCCACCACGCTCCGGCGAAGCATGCCTGGCGCGCTTGTGTGGATATCCACCGCCTCCACTGGTGGTCGAGGTCGTCGGCGACCTGGGATTCATGATCAAGCTCAAGCTCAAGCTCGCGCTCCTCCCACTTCCACGTCCTGAACTCGACGTCGCTGTGCTCGTGGCAGGGATCGAGGGAGGGAGGGCGATTGGATTGGACGGCGCCGCTTACTATCTCCTCGACGTGTACGCTGGGCTCATTGTGCTCTTGCTCGTTCGCGGTGGTGCTTTATCTCGTCCGGAATCGTACGATAAGAAAAGGTACCGCGTTTTTCCTCCGATGTTCAATGCGACTTTCGTCTGATCTCTCTCTTCTTTTCGTCTCTGCGGCCTTTGTAGAAGAACTTGGAATTGGTAGAAGAGGAGACGGCTGCCGGCGACAGGCAGACCGGGGCGCAAAAGCAAAACGCAGCTTTCGTGGACTGGGACTCTGCGAGTCGGTCAGGCCTGCAGCCGCGTGGGATTTCTGTGTTGTACAGAAGATTACAGGCTTTAGCGGACCCTGAAAGCCGCGCCGAGAAAGAGCCAGAGGGCCAGCCGATAGCGTATGATAAGAGCTTTATCCAATCACAGACTGCCTAGACATAGTGGGAGGCATTGGCCAGGGGGCTGACATTAATGTAGCCATCGAGTAAAGAGTGGAGGTGGCGAGGCTAGAGTGCCGTGGCCAGGGGGGATTTGTAAACAATAGGGGGGCGTGTTGTGCAATGATCAGGTGCATGTTTGCATTTTCGCATGCAGAGATGTCAAGGTCGAAATGCAAAGCAGCAGTGTAAGTTGTCTTGATGATTGCAAATAGGAAGGTGTTTGTGTGGAGCGAGAGCACATCCGGAAGGCCGCTCCGGCTAGCATCAAGAGCGGGGGAAGATCTTGAGCAAAACACAAAATCCTCGGCTTCACACCCTCATAGAAATAGATACCTGACGATACATAGAATACGCCTCAAATTTAAGATGAGTTACCATTCGAACAGCGAAGAAGAAGCTGAAGTGCTGAATTATTTACTACGAATCTATTTAAACATTTCATGCACAAAAGAAAATACTCCCAGGATTGTCGCCCTTCAAAACTCGATGCGGAATATTTCAAAAAGAAAACCACATATTACCATGATGCAAAAGAAGTACTGCGTCCAGTACCCAGAAGCTGGTCCGCGTAGGGCTCTCTTGAGTTTTCGTTTCTGTGGCAGAGCATACCTGGCTGTTAGTCCCCCAAGTCAATCGTCGTTGCGGCAAACTTAACAGTCCGAGGCCTCTAATTTGAAACTATTTTCTCTAATTAGAAACATATAGCTTGGGTCGAATGGGACGTGCGCTGCTTATATAAAAAGCACCATAATAGTGTCGTAGTCTATTTAGAAGGTAGACTAGCCTGTTCTCGGACGCGAAAGTCACTTCTCCCTTCTCAAGAACACAACTTGGATCAACGTCTTCATATTGAATAGTTCTATCTGTCTGATCCCTCTGCATCCAACTCCATGCCCATCGCTCGGTGCAGCAGAAAAGTAAAAAGGTATATTATGAAACGCCTGTTGAAAATGCGATGCCACCCAAATCCAATCCATGATCTGTAAATGATAAAATAACGCGGAGCACTGAGTGCCAAAGCCAAGTTCTCCAGTGACTTCCAAGCATCAAAATGATGACTTACAATCCGTCCAAGAAACTCCAATTTCCAAACAATGTTTTCCAGCAGCCAGATCTAGATCTCCCCTTAAACCCAACAAAAAACACCGTCTGATCTGATCGGAGCTGTTCTAGTTTATTTTTATTTTTAGCCAAGTCCTTCTTGTAAAACTCCTTTCGTTCTCCTTCTCGCAGCAAAAATTTGTGTGTATCGATGTATGGTGTTGATTCTCCGAGTTGCGCCGCGCCCAAGCAAAGCAATAAAGAACCCGCAACGCTGCAAAGCAAAAGCATGGATATCGGAAGAAGGAAAATGTCGGCATTCGCTCCAAAATTTAAAATCTTTATACAGATATCCTCCCAGAGGAAAACGTAGAATCGAAAATGTTTGAGAGTCGTCAATGCGTTGGTCGCACACTATCTTTCCCGTGAGGGAAAGTCATCACTTGATGAGATTATTGTCTATCGGTTCGATGTCTCTTCGTGGCTCGGCGGCTGCGATTGCAGATTCCAGGGCGTGGTGGTCCAAGATCTGCTCTTCGAATCCCAGGTCACGGTCTTCGTCCATCTTCTCGTCCTCATCCATGCGTCCTCCTTTGTCGGTCATGCGCAGGCTGATGAAAGCACCTGCTAGAGCAATGACAGCGCTGCACCACCATGCGAGGCCTGAGTACCCCAGTCGAAGGCCAGCTGAGAACAGGAATCCGGACACCGTTGGACCGAAGGCTCTGGAGAGACTGGCTGTGGATGCCGCAACGCCGTTGATTGTTCCCAGCATGAGAAGCGAGGGTGCTGAATTGGTGAGCAGGATGGCATTACTCGGATATGCCATGGTCGCAAACGTGCACTTCCAGATCACAACTCCATAAACCCCTGCCATTTTCAACTTGTCGGGCAAGAGGACCAAGTACGGGGTAGAGATGTACAAGATAGGATACGAGATCGCAAGTGCCCTGAAGAGACCAAGAGCTCCAAGTCGGCGAACGATGATGGGAAAGAGGAAGATGGTTGCAATCATGGAGTAGATACCCTGGACCGAGAGAACAATGCCAATCTGCTTCGTGCTGAGTCCATAGCCGCTAACAAACTTGAAAGGCAGCTTCCACGGTTCGGGGTTTTCAGGAGGTTCCGTACTGAGAAGTGTGGGCAGCATTGCATCGAAGGTCATAGTGTGGCTGCACGAGTCAGTGAGGCGCGACAATCGGCCATGCATGACTTACTAAGCTAAGATGCCATAACCGACGATGTTCAGAACGACCTGTTTCGTGAATGCTTTTGTTGCCGCAGGCGCTGTCGCAATGCGCGAGTCGTTCAGGCCCAACACCTCCTGACGATCTGTTGATGGAGTGGACGGAAGGCTGGGCGAGCTGTCGTTCGTACGGTAATTGGGTGGCTGCTCATCGTCGCTCAACAGCGAGAGGACCTCGTCCAAATCCATTTCCTTTTCGCTCGACGACTTCGACTCCGCACATCGTGTAACCTTGCTCAGAATCCATTTCCCAGCTTCCAATCCCGGATCACGTCGGTGCTTCTTCTCTTCGTGTGTCTCCTCGAGAAACAAGATGCCAATCCCTACTCCGCAGGTTACGATCACCGTACAAACTAGGTTGGGCAACAGATAGGGGAATCGATCCCAGATGGATCCGGCGTGGAAGAGGTCTGGATAGCTTAAGACTGGCCTGGCCAATGCGCCTCCAAGAGTAGGTCCGAGAATCGATCTTTGGGGGGGGAAAAAGTTAGCAATGCTGTGATTCCGAGAGAGACAGAAACTCACCCGAGACACCACACAAATGGCATGATCGTATAAGCGCGAGCTGTCCGACTCGTCAGCAAGCGGCTCAAGATGAGGGGTAAAATGTGACACGTCGGATTTTACTCACGTTGGTGTTCCTTGACAGTTACCATCTCCGCGACCGTGGTTTGCAAAACGCCAATGTTTCTAAATGCAATGATCGGTTACAAAATTGTTCACGAGTCCATTTGATGCAGGAGTGCATGAAACCGGGGCTTGCACATACCCGTTCAACAGCCCTCCCAGCGCGCGAGCCAACAATGCAACTGGAAGGTTTGGTGCAAATCCAAAGATCAGCATGCTGAGTGCGGTACCAGCGAGTCCTGTGAGCAGGACTGGTTTTCGTCCGATCTTGTCGCTCAGTCTTCCCCATGCCACACCAGATGAAAACTCAGCAAAGGCAAAGGCAGATGTCACCATTCCAGCATAGACTGAGATTTCGGATTCGCGTTGAGTGACACCGAAGTCCTTGATCATGAAGTACACATATGGGAAGATTGACATGAAGGCAATTGGCTCGCAGATTCGACAAAGTGCTGATTCTGGTTAGCAAAGGTCTCGAGGCAGTCAAATTCCCATCTTCACCAGCATAACTTACCAAGGATGGTCATCTGCCTTGTAGGGAATGGTGGGGTCCGCTTCCGCGAACCCGTGTGCTGTGCGCCAGCCATGGCGAGCGCTGTGGCTGCTGTCTGGTGCGTGGTAGTTGGATGGTTCCACGGTTGGGATTGGGTGTACTTCTGTTTGGGAGACGAATTGGTTCGAAGAAAAGGTGGGAGGTAGTGTTGAGTTGGAAGCTGTGGACCATATGAAGTTATATGCCTGGACGCCGTACTGCTGTTCTGTGGATAGTCGTCACAAGGTAGGCGGAAAGGTGCAGTCAGAGAAGTGCTACTCGTTAGGTGCAGAGACAGAGTGGAGTCTTTCGTGTATTTTGCTAGGTCAGGGAGCAGGAAAGAAATCAGAAGATCAGAAAAGCAAGATGTGCAGAGGAGATTGGGCCGTTCATGTAGTTGACCGCCGGGTGGCCTCTTGCTTAGTTATAAATGTACCGGGTAGCGGCCGCGTAAAATTATAATCTGATGGGCGGTGACGATGCGTAACAGAGAGACACTTACACGGACTAAGTTAGGGTCAAAGAGATCCAAAAGGGGAGCTGGGGAGTGCCATCGTCGGGGTCCAGCAAGCATGGGGGGCTTGGAGCTTGCAACCCAAGCTGGGATCGTCGTATGGGGGCAGCAGGGACGACAGGCTTGAGCGAGAGGCCTTGTATCAGACGGTACTCCACCTTGCGCCCGGCATTTGCTCCGTGATCCGTTGGATACAGGGGACCTTCCGAAGGGATTATCATCAGAGCCCTTAAGGATCGCTTGCAGGCGTGGCACATGGATTAATGCCTGCTGGTAACTTTAGCTGGGTCTAGTAGCGTGGTATCGTCAACTGGGGACAGCTAGTATTGTGCACGGCCCGTTTTGCAGTGGTGGCGGTGTGGAGAGAGAGATGAGGGAGGAAGAAAGGTAGGGAGGGCGGCGACATGACCGCGGGCGTTGATGCACATCTCAGCAATCGCCGATAGCCATGCAAGATCCAAAGCGGAACGGCAGCATGCTGGGACGTTCTGCAGAATCACTGGACAGACATGAGAGACACCCTACATCATTTGGCCGAGCACGCACATGGGAGAGTTCACCACAGCTTTCCCTGATAAAGAGCTCAAGAACCAGCCTCGTGGATGCTTAGGGCCCGAGGCAGCCTCTAATGCGATTCGACAATGCCAGCTGGCTCTTGGAAATGCGATAGTAGCAGAGTCTGTGAGAGGTTGGCCATGGCTGGAGGCGAGGTTCTTTGCCCCTTTTAATCCTGGTGACGAAGCGCGGGTGCCCTCGGGTTCGCAGAGCCCATTGGCGCGCTGGGGGTACGAATATTGGAGCGTTGGAGACCCTGTGCCGCGCCCTCAGCGACATCAGACTCAGGTCAAATTTAGGTTCCAACTTTCTCATGATTCCATGTGGTATTTCGGCAGTGCGGAATGCGGATGCTGAGTTGCAGTGCTGATATGCACGGGGGCGGCAGATTCATGAGATACATGATGGAAGCTGACTCGGCTCCGCGAGTTGTGCATGCGTCTGAACTGGTACCTCTTGCCTCCCCTGTGCTGCACTCCAACCACGACTCCGCAAGAGCGAAGTTATGGGCTCGTACTCCCCGACTATCACATCTAGCCACAGCCCGAGCGTGGTCCTCGAGTAGCAGTAGTCCCGAGACAGTGCCTTTTTAATAAATGCTCCGAAAGCCAAAATAGTTTCTAGTGATGTGCAGTGTGGACGCTCACGGCCAAGGAAAGTCGGAACGCAACTCACGGCTCGCATAACCAACCCGCTCCACAGCCAAACAAAATGCTGGGATGAGCTGGGGGCCCAGCTGCCCAAGTACCAAACTTCTGGGCTCGGCCCCCTGGTAGTGGTCTGAGACTGGGGGCCCCTCAGTGGCAGGCTACTCGTAACTGGCCCACGCCAACCCGTAGGCGAAAGCCCTGAGTCCTGTGACCAGTTCGTGGACCGTTGGTCTGTTCCCCCTAGCAGCACGTAGTCAGGGGGAGTGATGGCCGGGCCGGGGGCTGGCCTGGGTCTGGCCTGGGTAGGCGACGCCCGCCAGCCTCCAGGCCAAGTTTAGACCTTTCGAGGACGAACTCTGTTCCGTTTGATCGCAAACACGAATATCGCTCATCGGCCATCGCTCTTCGATCTCAAACATGTGGCCGTTCCGGATAGGCCGGCAGCCCCGTCAAGATCAAGAATTGAGGCTGCGCACTGCGCACTGCAGGACATGCTGATCTGATGTTGGCTTTGTCTGCGCTGGGAGAGGTTGACGTCGAAAGCAGGAATCTTGTGTGGTAAGTAAGCTGCCTAGAGCAAGTCAGGAGGCCACTCTGCAACCGATTCTTGCATGCCTTGCCCATACTCGAGTCTTTCGACAGGGCAAGAACATACAAAGTGGACAACTGGTGCGTAATACGAGCACAACATGGAGTGGTGCGTCCAGCTTCAAGAATAGCAAAAAAGATGGGCACGTTGCTATCCATGTTTGGCGACTAGGCGTCCCCTCTTGACTCGAGCCTGGGGGGCAAGGCGTGAGGGGGACTCAGGGCAGGGAGTTAGGAGTCCTTAGGCCGCAGATAGGCAGCTAAACGGGTGGCCAGCGTTCGTTTGGCCTTTCCGCGGAATTGGGTTCGGTGCAGGGATCGCAGAACAACTGGAGACATTCCAGACATTCCAGACGCAGGCAAAAGAATGGTGTTCCTGCTCAAAGTGCTCAAAGAATGCGCGGGTGCGGGCCCTGAGGCCCTCGCTCTCGGGAGAGAAGCACGTTTCACACAGCCACGGCGGACTCGTGTGAGATTAAGGAAGCGCGCCAAGGCGAGCGGGGGATCGTTCCGCTTGGGCTGGCTGCTTTGGTGCTTGCTCCTGGGCCAGAGCCTGAGCCATGAGGTCTGGAGGAGCGCGTGGGTTTCTGGGCGGACTTCGGACTTCTGGGTTGATAGGAAACGGCTTTGGCAGCGCTTGCCCTCGGAATAAGGTATGATTGGCTGCGTTGCGATTCAGGGGGGGAGGGCGCCAGCTTCGGGCATTTTCAACCACTAGCTTTACTAGCTTTTCTAGCCTTCTCGCGGAACTGTCTCCTTGACTGCCGCCGGGGAAGCGGTTTAGCTTGGGCGTGCTAGGCGTGGTCAGTGTAGTCAGTGGAGTCAGTGGAGTCAGTGATGGACCCAAGCTAGGCTGCTAAAGGCATAAGCTGGCAGATGGGAACTTTTAGGATTTGGAGCAGCGTCCCAGACGACCAACCAGTCCCACACGCCACAGAGAGGGATCTCCTCTTTCTCACCCCTTTTCTCCATGGTAAGTAGTTCATTTCAGATGCAAAACGGCCAACGAGATCGCCGCCCCACGCAGCCTGGTCATCAACTTCAAACCTTCTTAAATCTCCAGCTTCCGAAAGACCATCGACTCACCAACCGCAGGCGACTTCCTGCGCTTGACTCGACTCACCGCCGGTCTGGCCTTGGATCGGGCTGCCGTGGCAACTGATGTGTGACCGCCTCTCTGGGAAGTGATCCCACACTTCAGCAGCTGAACGTGGGCTCCACCAGCGCCTCTCCCGAGCGACGTTTTGCGTCTCGCCGTGAGAGTCCAATCAATAGCCTCAGCCGAGCTCTCTTTCGTCACCTTGAATTCTTCCAACCGCCCGGCTGGGTAGGCACGCTTCTCTTCGGGGGTCCAGCGTCCAGCTTGATCCAAGAAGGAAGCTCTAAGCAGAGGTGATCAAGGACGTGGCCTGCGTGTTGCCGTCAGGATGGCGACACCGCCTTCAGACATTTGACCCCACAGCGGTGGTGATGTTACATTGGATCTCAACGGAGTGAGCGCTCACGTCTCACTCCGATCTTTCGATCGATTTCATGCCGCTTCCCTGGCTGCAATGGCCTCTGGCCTCGCATCAAACAACGGCCTCGTCACGCCAGCGAGCCCCAATTGCTTTTTGGAGCGTCAGAGCAGAATCCCGACAAACGTCGTTTGTGCATACGTCTCTGCAAGGGTAACGGATAGTTTCCGAGCTACCGGATTGAAACAGCTCGACGTTACACAGGACGCATCGGCGGCAGGTACCTCGGTACTGAAGAGGGGGGACGTGCCACGAGCCTTTCTAAGTTTCTGGTCATTCTGTAGCACCTTCCATCTTTCTCCATCCATACCTGCCTAACATCAGACCGCTTCACCGTCTCATCAAATGCCCGATGTCGCTGCAGCAGTTTGAGAAGAATGACTCTTTGACGCAACCCTTGGTCACGAGCACTCAAGATTGGGCTAGATCAGCGTGACGACAGTGTCGCACAGCATCGGCAGCATCAGCAGAGGCGGCTCCGAGGGCTTGTACGTCTGGAGAGGTCGAACCGAGCAGGCCGGGAGGGTTCATGCAGCAGATCTAATCTTGGAGCCACTCTCATGGCTGAGAAGTGCAGCCAGCCTCACGTTGTTGCGGCTGTTACTCAAGGCCCTTCATGATCTCAATGCGTCGTTGACGTTGGACGTTGGCCCTTGCCATGCATTGCGCCTGGAAGATGCATATGCATCGAACACTGCACGCACATCGCTCTCTCAATCTGACAGCCTTCCAGCGTTCCACCGCCACGAAACTAGACCACATTGGCTGGAGTCCTCCCGACTGGACTTCAGCCGTGCTCTATTGCATGCTCTGTAATAGCCTTGGTATTGTGTCAGAGTTTCTTGGTCATCATTTCTCGGCGCTTAGATTTGTGCACTATTCTTGTGTTCGGAAGTCTTCCCAACCATACAGCACTTGACTTGTTTATTCTCTGTGTATATCAACCTTGGAATGACCAGTTTCGGCGCGAATTATTTGTTGACCTCCCCGATGCCTGCATCATGCGATCCTCCTTGCTTTTTCGGTCGATCGGGCGTAAGGGTCCTTACTGCAGACGCCCTCTGCATTCGCATTGCAGTTGCAGTGCAGCGGAAGCAGCCAGCCTTGCCGATGCGGATGCCACCTCATATTGCTTTTTTTCCTCCCGAGATCTTGCCGGAAGACGACGACGTCGGTGCCGATACTTCCAAGTAACACCGAGTATGAAATTGCTCTCCACTCTCATCGAAGACAAGTCGTCAGATGGCGAGGTGCATGGAGTGCAGGGCATTTCCAGTGCTTTACGACGACTCTTTGTCACACCGCGGAATCCTACCCAGATCCTTAGCGCCATGTACCTCGACGTTGTACCTCCTTCAACGTTGAGATGACAGCAAGCAGATGGCATCCGTGGGTCACAGCGTTGTAGGTTCCCGATATCTCGTATCACAAGACGCATCATTTCTCTGCACAATACTTTAGCTTGCTGAAGGGTCCGTGGTCGTCTACCCATTCAGAGCCAGAGCAGCCGACTTGACGATAACTCAATCGCATCACTATCAGATGACCATCAGATGACACTATTAGCTCCTGCAATATCTGGACACCACAGGAACTGTGCAGGATGCAATCCTTCACTTTCCGGTCTTATCACCAAGCTGTCAAGGCAATCCCAGTCAAGCTGCGCCTTTACTACGAGCCGTGCTGGTCTGCCCTCCCGCCTATAATCAATTATAGGTGACACAAACATGGGATAGGAATACTGTCCTCATTGGTGACAATTTTTCCTGCTTAAAACTCTCCGGGATGTGTTCTTTTGCACAGGAAAACGATCCTCATTCCCGATGTAGATGTCGAAAGGTCTCTAATTACTCAATGGTATTGGGTGGCTTGGGCGCAAATCGTTGCGATTTGCTCCACGTGGAACTTTCCGCAACTTCAAAGGACTAGTTTGAGGCATTTCCTGACCCTGGATATGATAAATCACAAATCAAAGGAGAACTCGAGTCAAGACGGACACGTGATGTTCAATCCATCTCAGTCGAGATGTTTCTTCCTAAGGCATAATATCAAACACCGGACTAACTATGTTCCATGGCCGAAGAAGCGGCTCCACAAAGCGAAATGGCGGGGCAATTCGCAAAGACAAAGAAGCAAGCACACCATTCAAGTGTGTGGCAAGATATCAGCACAGGTAGCACAAGCTCTTTCATAAGCCTTCCTCGATAATCCTTGCTTCCCGATATCCTCGAGAGAAATCGCGAGTATGGCAGGCAAGAAAACAGGAGAGCAGAACACGAAGAAGGTGGCAGGCAATGCAAAGAAAGCTGAGGCAGCAGCAGCCAAAGCCGCACAAGAGAACGCAAAGAAATCAGTAGAAGAAGAGCAAGACTGGAGCAGAGGAGCAAAGAGCAACGCCAAAAAGTGAGATCCCGTCATCTTGAGCTACCCCGCACTATCACCCCACTTCACGGCACACTGACTGACTTCGTTTGCGAACAGAGAAGCAGAGGCCGCGAAGAAGGCAGAGCAAGCACGCAAAAAGGCAGAGAAGGATGCTATCCTAGCCGAAGAAGAGAAGGAAGCTCGCGCTGCACCCAAGAATACCAAGCAAGCGGTGAAGAAGGGCGAGAAGTCCAAAGGCCTCGACTTATCCCAGCTCGACGATGATGGAGATTCCAAGAAGGCGACCGCTCTTAACGCGACGGGTATTGACAATGCTCTCGATGCGCTTTCGCTGACTGCCGACACGGGTACGAAGATCGACAGACATCCTGAGAGGAGATTCAAGGCTGCGTTTGCGGCATACGAGGAGCGGAGACTGCAGGAGATGGAGACGGATGGAAGTGGACAAGGCTTGAGACAGAATCAGAAGAGAGAGAAGATTCGCAAGGAATTTGAGAAAAGTGAGGAGAACCCATTCAACCAGGCTTCTGCCGCATACGATGCTAGCAAGGAAGAGTTGAAGGAGCTGAAGGAGGCGGAGAAGAGAAAGATCGAGATGAGATTGGCTGAGAAATGAGGTGGCGATATGGGGTTTGTGAAAAAAAGCATGTCCTGAGGTCAGAAGTAGTGTTTCTGAGCCAAAACGCGTCGATTTTTGATGGGGATGATGGGAATCGCGCCATGAATGACCAAAGCCAGTTATGATGAATAATCAGAGAAATGAGGAATGAAGCCGTCAAGAATAGAGAGCAACCAAAAATAGAAATGTTTCTCTTATCATATGGTCAAATCGCAGCTGGTGTTCCAGATCGCGTCAATTCGAGACACCTGGCAGAATTTCCTAGTGACCGCCTTTGCTCAACTTCACACTTTTTGTAACATCCCAAATAACCGCACAACATGGTGTCGCAACACCTATCCAGCTTGTCCGCTGTGCGGAAGCAGCATTTGCTAGTCGAATTGTACGCATTTTCCCCACGAACAAACCCACTGCAGCCAGCTAACTCCATGCCGCAGCTCGAGTCTCAAGTACGCCTGCCCACACGGCGTATTCATGAGCCTCACGCCTGGCGACCCTACCCTCTGGTCCGGTGTCATCTTCGTACGAAAAGGTCTCCATCCCATATCGTTCTCCTAGGGCCCTCAACAGACTGGAGAACTAACAGGAGCAGGCCCATACGCCCCCGCAATCCTGCGCTTCCAAATCTCGTTCCCGCCAACATACCCCGCGCTCCCGCCTCTCGTAACCTTCAGCACTGATATCTTCCATCCGCTAATCACACCATTAACAACATATATGTACACAACCGATATCCAGGACTCAGGAACGGTGTCAGCGACTGACGATGAACGACTGCCCCCAGGCGGTTTTTCGTTGAGGCATGGGTTTCCAGCCTGGTTTGGGAGGGCAAGCTCAAGGAGGAGTGCAGAGAGGGTGAGAGGTGGCGGGGCGGGGTTGCAGACGCCGGGGAGGAGTGGAGGGGTAGAGAGTCCTGGCAGCGGGAGCGGGAGGACTGGCGATAGTGGAGTTAGTGCGAGTAGTGGGACATTGGCCCAGGTAGAGAGGAGGAAGAGCGAGGTTAGCACGTTTGAGGTGCTGCGGTATATACGCTCTACGTTTGATGATGAGGAAGCCTTGGATTCAGTACCGCTTGAAGCGGCTGGGAATCCGGGGGCGTGGCATGCGTGGAGGGCGTATCGGGTGAAGTCTGGCAAGATTTTAAACGCGGAGGTGGGAGCGAAGGAGAAGATGGCTTGGCATGAGGGATTAAGTGATGAAGAGGAGATTCCGAGTGGGTATCAGAGGGTGGCAGGTGGTAGCTCGAGTCCTATAGCGAGCAGACGGCCGGGAGAATGGAATTGGGATGGAGTTTGGGAGGTCAGGGTTAAGAAGGGGGTTGAAGGGAGTTTGGCGGAAGCTGCGCTGTATGGGAAGGACGCAGGGGATGATCTTATTAGATTTCTAAGTATGGAAGGGGAGGAGGTTGACACGGTCAAGGAAAACATCAAGAGGAGTTTGGAGGTGGAACCGCAGAGGAGGGGAGTTGTCTGAAAAGCTGCTATGGGGGTTTGATACCGGTTATCATCCTGCCTAGACGAGGAACTTGGCTGTGAGACTTTTGGACGATTTTCAGAAGATCTCGGGGCGAAGTATTGATACCCATGAACATTTTTGTTCTACTACGGAGAATGATTATGACTTCTAGTCCTCTTTGTGGATTGTCTAGGAAGCTGCTTGGAGACTATGTAAGTGTTCATTTAACAGCTTCAACTTTTGATGAAAGTTCATTCAAGCTTCTGGGGCTTGGTTCACTGGTTCTGCTTAAAAAGTTAATCAAAAATGTGGTCCAACGACCAACTTCGCAACATGTCGGGTTTCGGATATGGAGAGCAGCTCGAATCTAGGGGTGAGGTTGTGATGGGAGTCAATCGATACCATAAATCGTCAAGGTAGCCACGAAGTCGAGTTAGCTTCATGGTAGGTAGCTCCTGCCATGTCCAAACATTCGACCACCCAAATCATTTCCGCTCTTGTCCCATTTGCTTCACAAACACATCACAACGCATTACCCCTTCTAGCTTGTCAACATTACTTCAATTTGGCTATGAGTAGCGGTAGTATAGCAATCGGCGCTCTTGTTCTTGTCCCGATTGCCATTGCAGTATCTGCAGCATTTATTGCACTCAAGTGTGCTGAAGCATCCAAACGCATTGGCCGCTATATTCGCAGATTCTGGGACAGTTATTATCCTTGGTCTCGTAACAACAGGACTCGAAGACGAAGATCGGACCTAAACTTAAACCAACACTACGCCGATTCCTGGGCAGACCTCGAGAGCACCAATACTGAGAGAGGCTACGCCACCTTCATCGGACAATCACCAAGACATAATTCAGTCAAGTCACATAGCAAAGCAGACGCAAAGTCGGGCGACGACATTCCAGGAGAAATATGGCATCCGACACGCTCCGCTCGTCTGATGTGGAGTTTCACGAACCCGAGATCGCCAAACCATCGCCGCTCAGGATTATCAAGCGTAGCCAGACCATCCCCAATAGCTCGCCGGGCAGAGAGACTTTCAGCGGACGACGCGGTACATCTGGCGAGTCAAACGAAAGCATGGGGACACCGCCGGGCGGAGACAGACCATTGACGGTGCGGAAGAAACGCGTAACAAGAGCAAGCATAAGTGATTGGGGTCTGGAGGAACCTTTGTCAGAAATGACCCCTGGTAACTTGAACAAGTTGAATTCGATTTGGAAAGTCAATGGTGAGCTCTGAGCTTCACTAATCTTAGCACTCCCTTACACGTTCGCAGGTCAAAGCAGTCCTCAAGATGATCCAGATTCGACACCAAAGGCAAGAGCCGCTCTACCAAGAACCGTTAGCGCCGGTACCTTTCTCAAATCAGAGCTTCATGGACGCAGTCTTGATATAGAGGCGGGAAGACATTCTGTTCGAGGTCAACGTCACTCGATGTACGCACAAGAAGAGGGCCGTCATCATCGTACACCTGACCAGAACCGGTCTCCTACAATGTCTCAAAGAAGGCCGTCTAAATCCAAGAATTTCTTTCTTCGTGCCATTGGCGGTCGCAGCTCCGAAGAAGTCAAAGGCATCAAACGCAGCGACTCGGCAACGTCTAAGAACACTCTGATACGCCGCCTATCCCGCAGCAGGAAGAGAGGTTCAGGCTCTTATGATGCATCTTGTGAAGACAATAGTTCTTCTGTGACCACCGAATCATCTCTTCCTCCTGAGACTTGCGACATTGCAGGCGGTGGCATCAATTCAAGGATATCTTGTGGAACCCGTTCATCATACTCAGCATCTGATACAACATCGATTACATGCAACGAAAACGTTTTCATTCTGTCGCCTCAGATCAAAATCACGCCGGAAGTTACAAGTCTTGCCAATGGAGCATGTGATCTTTGGGTGGCTGTCGAGGTTACAGGGGTTCTGCACAAGGCAGATGGTGGCCAAGCACTCCCCTTCTTTTCGCAGCTTAATTCATCTGGTATGTCTAGCTTCTTTTCATGACTCCTCCAGCCTCTAATTTGTACATAGAATTGCGGTCACATGGCAGATTGCATTCTATGGAGATAGAGCTCTTTCCAGGTCGAGAATGCCACCTCGCAGCTGTCATTGGTAGCCTCCAGCGCGTACCGACTATCAGCGCTCATGAAACACATCTCGTCCTTGCCAAAATTCTGTTCAGCAAGACCAATTCTTCTCGGCACGTCAGAGAAGCCTCCTCTGCTGATCTTATTGCACAGTTGGAGACGGATCTCGGCGATACCATGAGCTCTTATCTCACGGTCCGGATCACGTACCAGCACTCTGGATTCCCGAATCGCAAAAGCTCTTATGAAGGCCTCCGCTCGCATGTTACTCATTTGGAAACAAAAGCATCAGTTGTGATTAAAAGACATAATCCACAATCAGCATGGTCCCCGCGTAACTCACAGTGCGTACCCAATGTGGTGTCTGCGAACCCACTAATCAAGCTGATTGAAACACACTTTCCTGCAGACAAAGCAAGAGAATCTATCAAGAGACTAACCGATGAGCGAGCATCTATTCCAATAGCAAGGCGCCTGCAACAACATGCACCTGGATCGAGTGAGGAGACCGTGAAACCCACCAGATCGAGCATCGCGGCTACGATTGACTCTACTCTTCCATCCCCTACAGTGCCCTCTGCAACTACCACGTTCGGGACGGGAACACTTTCAGGACCTTTTGCTCGCCTCCCACGGGTACATACCACGAAAGAGAGGGCCTCATCGGAAGCGGAAGTTGACCCAGCCCGAAAGATTTGGACGGAGATGCGCAGAAATTCCCGCGGTGGTCGCAGCCGTCATGCTAGGACGAGCATCAGCGCAGATCACTACTTTAGTTTGGACGAGGAAACCCCTCCTAGTCGTGACAGTTCAGGCAATACTTCTGTTTCGACGATTTCGAGTGGACTCGGGCAGAAAAGGAAGGCTGGAGCAATTGATCAAGAAAGAAGCAGGATCATGGAGGTTGCGCTGAGAAACAAGAGAAGCATGGGAGCGGAAACTTTGAGGAGTATTGCGCCAAGCGTTGTACAAATGGGCTCTTCCACAGTCGGCAAGGGAAAGGGGGGTGCTTTTGGTGGCTTGGGCGTTGGTCTGGGACGGACATGGGGATGGGGTCCTCCTTGGTGGTAAGTGACGGTATGACTTACGATGCATAGATAATGTGGGGAAATCACAGGTACGTTACTGGTGCTTGGGTATAAGGTTATCGGTTTCTTGTTTTGATTATAGACGTCCTATAGGTTTAGAGTTCAATGCATTGATTTGTTAAAATCGAACCGCCACTTCCCGTTCTCTGTAAGAAAGCCACCCTATACACCCCCTTCAATGGTCTTGAAGATGATGAGACGTTTGGAAGGAATAAATAGACGTACACACTATAAATGCTTTTGGTTATCTGTGGTACCACATAGAATAACAGGGACTCACCTCTTTTTCAAGGAATTGAGTGTGCATCCTTGGGGTACAGGGCAAGTCGTCTCGCTAATAAGTAAAAGGGGGAAGAGGACAACTTATTATTGAGACTTTCCACTCACCTCTAAATAAACTCTTTGCACAAAGACTTACCACTCGAAAATCTAGGTTCGTTGTAATTGACACTGCCCACGACCTAATAATGCTTTAGGGATACAGTCACGTGAAGAAGCCACACTTTCACATGCTGCAGCCATTGGTTCACATGCAAAGCGACAGGGATGTCGACGCCTATCCTCAACATACTTCACCCCCCATTTTTCGAATTTCTTATCGCACTCGCACATGAATTTCTCTCTTCTTTCGTCTCACAGTCATTACCCCTCGACGCGATCTTGACATATGATTATGCGCTACTAAAGAATATGTCTAGACCTACAATGTTCTGCATATAGCTTTTCTCCTCGTTTTCGGGAGCTTTCACTTTAACTCCAAACATTGTATATCCTTCTCGCATGCGAATTCACCTTGCATTACCTTCAATCCATCCGGTTGAGCCCGATTCTCTCTCCGATCATTTGACAGACATGGCACAGACACGACAGCGAGATCTTCCAGCCACACTTCGAAGCCGACCACTCTCCGCTGACTTTGCAACTCGAACGAAAGAAGCTTCAATGCTCTACTCTCTACTTCCATCTGCAGTCAAATCCCGTCTTCCCCGTCTTCCTTCACTCCGACGGTCCGTCTCGATGTATGGGCTAGCCACAAGACGGAAATCTGCGGACTCGAGACCTCCCTCTGGAGCTCAAACGCCGGAATACACATCTGCCATGGTGTTGAGCGGTGCTGGGACATTGGCTAGTGAAGAAGATATTGCGGGGTACCTTGTGGAGAGTCTTTCTACTTCGAGTGATGAAGATGTGCCGCAGACGAGTACCGGCAAGGGAAGGCAGACATCCAGGATGGAGCTGACAGAAAGTCGAAGCGGAATAGGCTGGAAGTTTGCTAATCAAGGTAAGCAAACTCGCATGTGTTGGTGACCATTACTAACGACGATCTACAGGACTCAATCTCCTCAGTCTGGCTGTCGAAGAGTCATCTACCATATCTCAAGATGCGAGATTCGGAAATGCGAGCTTTGCTAGACAAGTCTATCTTCACGCCATTACTTACCTGCTTCGAGCCTTACCCAATGATATGTCGACCGAAGAACAATTGAGTATTCGGGGTGCTCTTCCACCAGGTGTGGTGGAGCCTCTACGTTTGGACGTCAACTCGCGTTTCAACACCCATATAATTTCTCCTCCAAGCGATCAGCCATCAATTTTACATCGAACCCTTGCTTCAACGATCGTCCAACTATTCATTCTCTTCCAATTCGTCCTTCCATATCTGAAGTACCTGCTCAGTGCTGCGTATCAATATGATCGGGAACACAAGATCTCTGAGAAGCTATTCAGCCAGGGAATAGAAACAGTGGACTCCCTAGGCAAGACCGGGATAAACTTTACGACAGCGATTTATGGGATGGGTGATGGGAAAGTGGGACAGATGATTACGCAGACTGCAGCGTGGTTTCTGGAAGGCGTCACTGGTGGCATTCATGAAGGTATTGGCGAGGGCATGGTGATCATCGGCGCTGCTCCGAGGAGATCACAGAGACTAGAGAGGAGGTAAATCGTTGGTCTTTTGGGTGTTTGCACGATGTTTAATGACTTATGGGATGAAGACGGAGTCAGAGAAACTGCATTTTACTTGATGATACCCAGGTAATCCAGGATATATGAGGCGTTTATAGATTTACATTAGGGCTAGACATAGACTCGGGCTAGGGAATCAATGAACACATACTTGAAAATGAACACAATCATTCACACATAAAGATTAAAAGGCAAAACATGCAAGAAACCTGAAGGCAAATGGTTCAGATTTTTCAGATAGGGGTCGCTGTCACGTGCCGTACCTATTCTTTCCCAGTCTCAAAGAAGGCTAGCTTCAGAAAAGTTCCCGATAACAATCTCATGAGATTTTCTTCCGAAGTAACCTCCAGTTCGCGACTTTCATCCACATTCCTTCTTGTGTCGATTTTACCTTTCAATCTTGTCCAATTTAATACCTTTGTTTTAATTGGGCTTTTTGTGCGTTGGAATCGACGATGTTTAACATCTGCAGAAGAGGTCCTACCTCGATATCGAAGGTTGCTCGTGCTGTAACTCCTGTACTTCGGACACCATCCACGAGACCATCAACACTCTCTCTGTCGGCTCAAAGCTCTGCAAGGCCGGTGATCGAATCGCGATGGCTCCATGTTTCGTCCACATTGATGAACCAAGCCGCTGCTATCAGAAGTTCACAGCGGTTTGCTGACGATGGTTCGATAGAGCAGCCAACGTCGTTCAAGGAGATCACCAAGTTCCAGGAACTGGTTGAGCAGGATATGGTACATCCAAATATCATCAATGAAATTACTAAGGGAATGGGCCATCATACCATGACGGAGGTGCAGACAATGACAATCAACCAAGGTTTACAAGGCACTGATATGTGAGTACCTCTTTTCGTGAAGTATCGCTCAGCTATTCTGACTCGATCAGTGTTGCGCAAGCACGGACCGGTACTGGTAAAACACTTGGCTTCCTCATCCCGACGATCCAGAACATCATCCGAAGTAATCCTGATCTTGCCGTTCGAAAACGATATTCTAGAGCCAGAGCATCCGATATTCGAGCAATCATCATCTCTCCAACCCGCGAATTGGCAGAACAAATTGCCGTTGAAGCTAGCAAGCTTTGCTATGGTACCGATTTGAGGGTGCAAGTTGCAACCGGTGGTAACAGCAAGAGACAAATGCTTCAGAAGACGCGATACGAGGGCTGTCATTTACTGGTGGCAACTCCCGGCAGATTGACAGATCTCTTGTCAGACGAATACAGTGGTGTTCGAGCACCGAACTTGACGACCTTGGTTCTCGACGAGGCGGACAGACTGCTAGACGATGGATTCTCCAAGGATATCGAGGAAATTATGGATTTGTTGCCCAACCGCAACCAGGTTGATCGTCAAACGCTCCTCTTCTCAGCGACCATCCCGAAGGAGGTTATGCATCTGGTCCGAAGAACACTGAAGCCAAATTTCCACTTTGTCCAGACCGTCAAGGAAGGCGATCTTGCAACCCACGAGAAGGTTCCCCAGAAGATAGCTGTGGTTCCAGGACTGGAGAATTATATGCCAACTCTACTGGAATTATGTAAGCGTGGCCTTGCAGAAGCCGCCCAAGACTCACAGACGAAGGGCGATGCGGCCAAGCCATTCAAGGCAATCGTCTACTTTTCTGCAACAACTCAAGTCATACTTGCTCACCGAATTTTTGATAACCTGAAAAGTGAAGGGGGTGGTATGTGGGGACAGCATCCTTTATACCCAGCTGAGGTCTCTGTGATGCACGGTCAACTTACTCAAATGGAACGAACGCGAGCATCTGATCGTTTCAGGAGAGCAAAATCCGCTATTCTCTTTTCTACTGATGTCACTGCACGTGGTATGGACTTCCCAAACGTCACTCACGTTATTCAGCTCGGTCTCCCTCCTAACAAGGAGCAATACATTCATCGAATTGGCAGAACTGGTAGAGGAGACAAGACAGGAGAAGGATGGATTATCATCAACCAGGCTGAATTGAGAGAGGCACGCAACAGACTGCGTGGCTTGCCAATCACCCCAGACAAGACGTTGGAAGCTGCTCAGCTAGATATGACACAAGACGCCCAGTTGCCCAAATCATTAGCAACAACCTTGAGCCAAGTCGCCGATGCAACAAAGATGGTCGACCGCAGAACAAAGGAAGCGGCTTATATGGCCTCACTAGGACACGCTGCTAAAAACGTTGAACATCTGAGGGCTCTCAATCAGTGGACGAGATATGGTTGGGGCTATGAGAAGCCCCCGGCAGTTGCCCCGGGCATGGCTCAACGAATGGGTCTAGCTAGAGTTGAAGGGATGAATATTGGAGCGGCCGAGCGAGATGGTTTTGATTCTTTTGATGACGAATCATCGTTTGGCGGCGGAGGTCCTAGAGGCCGTGGTGGATTTGGCGACCGTTCGGGTGGGTTCAGAGACCGGCAAGGCGGTGGCTTTTCAGACCGTGGAGGAAGCAGTGGTGGATTCGGGGGCAGATCAGGTGGGTTCAGTGGTGGAAGAGGTGGGTTCGGAAGGGGGCGTGGAGGTGGAAGGGGAGGGGGATCAAGACGCGAGGAGGCGAGCTTCTAACGGACTGCTTTGTGGCAAGTGTGTATATTAGACGGCTGGCTTGGGCTGGCTTTGTTCCATATTTTCTTTTTCGGGGTGTATAAAAAGAAGGAAGGTATGTATGAACAGTTAGGTGGCGTTCAGGCCTCTGGCACTGGTTGGGTAAATCATTGCAGAGCGTTCTAGGAGCATATGGGTTCTTGCTGGATGTCTTTTGCAGACTAGAACAACTGTAATTCAACTCTACTTTCTCCAAGGTCTCTCGACCGAGCCGCATCTCATCTCGTCATTATTTGGATTTCATGGATGAATCGTTCTTCCGAGCCGTGCCCAGAGGAAACATTCGGATACCACAGGCTAAGTATCAGGGACAAAAGGCGAGGATGATTCAGGCTCAATTATTTCTTTCGTTTCTTATTACTTTACAATAAACATCGCCAACGCTCCAAGCCGCCCGTTCCTCGGCAATACAATTCTTCCTGTGCACATTACACGAATAAGTTTATGCAGTTCCTGGTCTCCCCGATTTCTGGATCCCATATTTACCCCAATTCACAATTCATCCGGCCAGGCACAAGGAACAAGTTACCTTGCAATGTTGGAGAAACGTTCTTACGTGTTCGGAACTCCACTTCGTCGCCATCTCTCTTGCAATCAATTTCATCTCAAGCTAGGATCTGAAACCAGTCTCTATTGGCCGTCCACGGCGAGAGCTGTTTTTCCCCCTCAATGACACCACAATTGGTACACGAAGCCACAATCTAGGAGACGAGATTGAAATTGATGCTTTATGAATTTGGCGGTGCAGAGCGAAAAGTCTTACGAGGATGGAGATTGAGCCTACGCTTGTTTCCCGCCCCAACGTGTTGGAATCGGGAGCGCGGGTTGAAGTATCCATCGAAGGAGTGACGACGCAGGTCCATATTGCCTCCAGCTCGTGTGCTGGTGATCTCGGCCTGGCGGATGAAGTCTCCTTCTCCGCTCCAAAATATATAATGTCTCTCTGTTGCTACCTTGCGGTCTCTTGCTGTTCCCTGCGTGAGTTTGTCAATTGAATTTGTTTCGAGTTGTACTTGCACTGCCAAGCGGTCAGTCGAGATGCGTTTCCAAGCTCAAGTCCTGGCCGCGGTGGCGGCTGTCCCTCTCGTTTCTGCACAACTCAATGAACTGGCGAAGGCGGCCGGGAAGCTGTATTTTGGAACTGCGACGGATAACGGAGAGTTGAATGTCACGGAATACGTACAGATCTTGTCGAACACCAGCGAGTTTGGACAATTAACTCCTTCTAATGGGATGAAAGTGCGTCTTTCCCTCATATCCTCTGGACTTGGGTGATCTTTGAAGAGGAGAGGACTGATTAGATGAATAGTGGTTCGCAGTAGAGCCAGAACTAGGCGTCTTCAACTTCTCTATGGGCTCGGTTGTGGCCGACCTTGCAACGAAGAACAAGCAGCTTCTCCGCTGCCACAATCTGGTCTGGCACTCGCAGCTTGCGCCATGGGGTATGTCTTTCGTCCCAGTCCCCCCTCCATCTCATTTGAATCTTGCTAACATTCCCTAGTCGACAACAACACCTGGACGAAAGAGAACCTCACTGCCGCCCTCATCGACCACGTAACCACAGAAGCCAAGCACTGGGCAGGCCAATGCTACGCCTGGGACGTCGTGAACGAAGCCCTGAACGACGACGGCACCTTCCGCAATGACACCTTCCTGAACGTCCTAGGGCCCGACTACATTAAGATCGCGTTCAAGGCCGCTGCAGCAGCTGACCCTGCCGCCAAGCTCTACTACAACGACTACAATATCGAGAGCTTGAGCAACAAGTCTACTGCTGCTCGCAACAATATCGTTAAGTTCCTTCAAGATGCTGGGATTAGGATCGATGGTGTAGGACTACAGAGCCATTTCACCGTAGGCAGGAGCCCGACGCTCGACGACCAGATTGCGAATATGAAGGCCTTTACGGATTTGGGTGTTGATGTTGCGATCACGGAGCTCGATGTCAGGCTTGAAGAGCCAGAGAATGCCACAAACTTGGCTGGCCAAAGTGAGATTTATAAGAATACCACTGGAGCATGCTTGCAGGTTGAGAGGTGTGTAGGTATTACTGTGTGGGATTTCTATGATCCTGTAAGTCTTCTTCCTCTTCTTTCGTTATTTTCCAATCGGAGAGGAAAGGGGCTGATGATGAGCAGAACTCCTGGGTACCGGGCGTCTTCACTGGATTCGGTTCAGCTGACCTCTGGTTCACGAATTTCACGAAGCATCCGGCGTATTATGGGATTGTGGATGCATTGAAGAACTCGACGAAGGCTACTGTTGTTACGGCTCCGACTACTGTTGGTGCAGGGAATGGGACTACGAGTACTAGCGGTGGAGAAGGGGATAATAACGGGGATGACAATGGGGATAGCAATGGAGACGATAATGGAGACGATAATGGAGGTGATAATTCCGATGACAATGGGGATGACGATTCGGGAGATGACTCTGGCGATGATGGAGGAGATGATGATTCCGATGGCTCAGACGACTCATATGATGATAATTCTCATCACCAGTAAGTCATTGCATACTTAAGTTCAGCTCTAAAGTTGAAAGCTTGGGGCCATAAAGAGCTAAAGCTTCTTGCCCCACCTTGCTAAGCCAGAGTGAAAAGCTAATTTTATATTAGTCAGGGCCCAGGTAAGCATGGTTGGGGAAGACATGGGTGGAAGAAACATGGGGGGTCGTAAAATACCAAGTTCGGTGTGGCGATGTGGAGAGACGAGAATGTAATAATGTCCCAACATGGAACGGAGAAAAGCAGCATAAAGACAAGAAAATATAAGCTTCAAATGGATCAATCTGTGCAGTAAAGTTCTTGTATCATAACAAATACTGGTCCCAGAAAGTACAATTAGGGCCGAGTCTGTGGTGAGATAACGAGATCAAAATAGTCGACATTGTAGAATAGTACGAGTATGAAGATGTACAGTCAGCCGTCACTACATTGGAAATTACAGATCGCAAGTGGAATAACATTGCAAGAATCTACGGGTATCACGGGGAACATTCGCTCATGTAGACAGGAGAATTCCCATTCGAATATCTCTATCTAATGTAACTAGCCACGTAAACGCCATAACGCCCATGGTATCATCCGCCGCCAACGCCATTCAATGCAATACCCCCAACTCCATGGTCCTTGAACGCAAATGCATGTGAACATCAGTTTTGTGAGTAGGAGTGCGGGCGCATAACGCTGCGGACATCCCAGACCAAGACCCGAGAATCCCACGAAGTCGAAGCGACCCATCCCTCAGCACCGAAGAGGCACCAGTCAACACCACAGGCGAACTCGGTATGAGCCTCCATAGAACCAAGCTCGCGAGGGCTTCGCAAGTTGGGATGGGCGCCATACGAGCCAGCTACAGTTCCATCAGTCCAGAGCTTGACCGACATGTCGTAGGAACCACTGATGAGGCAATCGCTGACATGAGGGGACCAAGCCAAGCGGCGAACGGCGTACTCATGACCGCGGAGTTGGACCATCGGTTGGCGAGGGTTGCGCAGGTCGAAGGTACGGATGACGGTGTCGACGCCAGCAACAGCAATGACAGTGTCACGGTACTTGTTCCAATCGTGGGTAAGTGCCTCAGCCGGTTGAGTGGGGGGTGGGCGGTTGGCAACGAAGGTTGAGCCGGGAACGGGTGCAGCGCCGTGGATCGGGATCAACTGAACCAAGTGGTTGGAAGCAGAAGCCGGAGTACGCAGGTCGAAGACACGAATGTGGGAGTCAGATGTAGCTGAGGAGATGATCGAGGGGGAGTGTGGCGAGAAAGCAGCAGAGTAAGTGCAAGAGTGAGTTGGGAGGGTCAGGAGGGACGATGGGCGTTCGGGAGACCACTTTCAAGCGCTGTTAGCTTTGCTTTATGCTCATGATCGCGGGGAGAACGCGGGGTCAACGCGTACCAGCTTGATCGTACCATCCCAGGAACTGGTGGCAATGGTGTCTTTGGTAACCAGGTTCCAAGACGTCGCATAAACCTCACGGGCATGCTCGCGCCAGTTTTGGACAGGGGAATTGTTGCCAGTGGTGAGGTCAAAGAGTTTGACTGAACCGTCTCCACATCCTGCAACAACCTGGTTCTCATTCAACTCGGACCATGCAGTGTCGTAGATCGCGTCTTGGGTGTCATATCTGTCGACCTTTTAGCTCCTTCTCCTAGTTTGCTTCCTCGAGTCCTTGCATATAAGTGCCATGGAAGGAAGGAGCGAAGAGCAAACAACTTACTGCTTTGCCAGAACGATACCGTGCGCCGTGAGACCTAGGATATAGAGACGACCATTGCCGACCAGGCCGAAGTTGGCAGAGGTGGCGACTGCAAGACGGTCATTGACGAAAGGAGAGTATTTGACTGAGTAGCCACTATAGCCTGTGGTTACAAACTCCATCTCGTCGGTCGTGGTTGCTTGTTTAGCAGGAAGAGGAGCTTGTTTGTTTTCACAAGAGATCGTCGATTGTAGACAGCCGAGGTGCCAGGCAGAATTGCAAGTGCAATTCGTTTTTGGAAGGCGGTGTGGGAAAGTTCTGGATCAGATCGGCTTTAAGTTTTTCCAGCTCCGTGTTGGAAATTTAAGTCCCTCCCTGTTACCACAGCCCTGTCATGACTCATGCTCCTCTTCTTGAGCTTCTTTGCAAGCCATGGCTGGCAGAGCGGAAGCTAAAAGAGAACAATCCCTGCTAGTTTCCTTTGATAGGCTCAGCCGCCCGAGGCAGAGCTCTCTTTCTTTGCCCCATGCACAGCACAAGAGGTACCAGTAGTTAGGAAGGGCATAAGGTATCAAACGCTTTTCTTTATTCTTTGACCATTGACTTTTGACCCAGCTCCATGCGCCCCGCTCTATCAGGGGATCGAGTCGAGTCCTCTTACTCAGACTATTCTGCTGACAGATAATCATCTCACTCGTTGAGTCTAGCTGCTCAAGCCGCTACACCGGTCTCTAGTCTCTCCAAATCTTCTGCCTTTCATCTTAGGAAGTTATGCCATTGTCGGTTTTTGCCATACTAAGGTTCTCAAAAACAGCTGTCTGACGAGGGGTTTCGGCTGCGTTTCCAGACTTCTAGTGTTGGCGCATAATTGGAAAAAAATTGTCTGGTCACTGATTCATACATAATTTTGTCAAGAAATAGAATACTGTAGGTGTTTGCCACTTCAGTAACGATCATAATGAAGGTAAGCCCAACCAAGGAGGTTGCAGCCTCCCCTCCAGCTTCCTACACTCCACAAGTTCTCCGTTTGATTCTTGAGGTATCATATCACGTGACTGGACTGCCTTCTTCGAACCTAACCTAGAAAAGGAGAATTCTCACCACAAGAGGAGGATAAACAAATAAGCCTACACTAAAAATATGTAGTCAACTAAAGGCTATCCTGAGGTAGGATGTCCGGAACTGAGATGCCACTGGGCAGAGAACACTCGCTAAGGCCACTGCTTACAGTTAGCCGTCTGGGTTAGTGCCGAGGGCGTAAGATGCCCTCCGACTGGCAGCTTCCATCACAGTCCTTCATACATGGTTGATTGGAGCCGAAAATAATGTTTGAATATCTACTCTGTCAGAAGCAAACAGGATTGGAAGCAAAACCCGACTGAAGTCAATCATGGATACTTTTGTTTCAAGAAAGAAGAGGAAGCTGTCATCAGCGGTAACGCCAACCACGATCGAAGATATCAACGCCTTGAGCGCGCCAGACGACGAGTCTACGGACTTCAAGCTTGCTGTACTTTCCTCCTTGCACCCCTACCTCGACCAGCAAGTTCTTCTCGATGTTTTACTCGCACACGACGGCTCAGTTGAGGCTGCCGCGACGTCATTAAAGCCATCAGACTCGCCACCCAGAAAAACTTCTGCTGCAAATGGTCTTCAGAGCTCTCTATCGTCCTTCGTTGCCCAGAAATATTCCTCAGCTGGCCCAGCAAAGCAAGCAAAGTTGCTGTCCAAAAAGGGCAAGACGCTGCATCTTTACGACCCCGCTGACATCGCTGCTCACACCCCCTGCTCGATCATCCACAATTTCCTGCCAACTGAAGACGCTAACGCATTACTCGAAGAACTTCTGAAAGAGTCTCCCACGTTTGAGAGAATAACTTTCAAGCTGTTTGACAATGTAGTTCAGAGTCCTCACACGGCTTGCTTCTACGTGGAATCCCAGGAAGAGATGCAGATACAGAAAACAGACTACATCTATAATGGTGCACTTCTTACGGTGAGTTTATCCAACTCTTGGCTTGAGCCCTACACGGCTTCATTATTCTCTGCATCACATGTAATCCTCTCAATTTTGTATTCTGACTTCTCTAGGATGTCCGAGAACTCACGCCCCAAATGCGAAGAGTCTCCCCTATCGTCCAAAAAGCAGTCAACTCCGAAATTACCAAACGTATCAAAGAACACTATCCAAACGGCGAAAAGCTCAAACATCAATCTCCATACCCTTGGAAACCCAACGCAGCATTTGTTAACTGCTACGATGGCGGAGCCGAGAGTGTAGGTTATCACAGCGACCAACTTACATACCTTGGTCCCCGAGCCATTATCGGTTCCATATCATTGGGAGTTGCTCGTGAATTTCGAGTGCGTCGTATCATCCCTCAAGAGGGAGACAAGAAAGAGAAGTCCAAGGAGGATTCTGATTCTCAAGGCCAAATTGCGATCCATCTTCCCCATAACTCGTTGCTCGTGATGCATGCCGAGATGCAGGAGGAGTGGAAACACAGCATAGCACCTGCACAAGCCATCGATCCACATCCAATTGCGGGGAACAAGAGAATCAATATCACATATCGGAACTATAAAGCGAATTTGCACCCCAAGTTTACTCCGAAGTGTAGATGTGATGTCCCGGCTGTATTGAGGGTCGTCCAAAGGAAGAAGGAGAATTGGGGGAAGTACTTCTGGATGTGCCATGCCGGAAATGTTCCTGGGAAAGATGGCTGTACCTTTTTTGAATGGGCAAGGTTCGATGATGATGGGGAACCTATTTTTCGAAAAGAGAACAACAACATTAATAGGCCGACTTCGAAGGAAGCTTGAGATTTTGCTCTAAAAAAAAACAGTTCGGACACATTTGAAGCGTTTTGTTGGTCACCACCTCTATGAGGCTACATCTTCGAAAGGTCACTGGCTTGAAAACCCGCTGCGGCCGCAGTCTACTCTTCCCTCTCACCGACGAACACCAACTGCATTTTCTTCCATCACTAAGCATACCAAGTAACGCTATGTCTCAAACACTCGAGTACAGTCCACTTGCAGAACTCGACAGCATCTGTTCGATCGACCTCCAGCTATCGCTGGACCACGCCGCCAGAATCTAGTGCAGCCTGATCCATACCGCACGTTCCTCGGGCAAGATTCGAGACGTCTTCAATCCCTACGCTGCCCTCTCTTACGTGTGGGGTTCTGCACAAAAGGCTGACACCGTCTGATTCGATGAAAAGCCTCTCAAACTCACGGCTAGCCTATTTTTGGCGCTTCGGGATTTGCGTGATGAGATGAGATCATTCCTACTATGGACGGACGGTATTTGCATCAACCAAAACAACGACAAAGAGAAAGGTGCTCAAGTCCAGCTCATGGGTCGAATCTATGTCGAAGCATCAAATACCATTATTTATCTTGGACCTGCAGATCGGGATGGCAAAGAGAATCGATACCTGCTATCGATCCGCAGAGGTGATGGTCTTCCCGATCCAGATACGTTGTGTTCTATCTTCCAAAAAGAGTGGTTCAAACGCGTGTGGGTAGTTCAAGAATTGATATTTCCCACGAACCCTTAGGTCCTGTCTGATAGGGCCAGGGCGAAGTGGGCATCGCTTCTGGAACCAAAACTCGAGGCCGTGCCTAGACTTGACCGGGAGATAGTTTCCCAAGTGCGGCAAGCTTGGTCTAACTTCCAAGTATTACCCCCAGAAAAAGCAGCCTTCTTGAATTGGTAAGGGCGCGGAGAGGTCTTGGTGTGTCTGATCCGCGCAATATAGTTTTGCGCACGTTGGGTTTGCTCCCTATGGCAATTGCCTGTGAATCGATTATTCCAAGAGTTGTGCACAGGTATCTACCGACTTTGCAATGCATACGGTGGAAGATCATGGATTCATCACGCTGCTAGGTCTTGTTTGGGACACTGAATCTCAACTATATGAACACGTGCAGGATTTGCCTTCGTGGGTGCCTGATCTAACTACGAGTACCATGTCACATATGCTTCGTTTGCACTTCCAGCCATTTAGAGTCATTAATGTGCAGATCAATTCCCAATTTGTAGGCTGGGCGCTGGCAGAGCAGATAGTGTGTGGATGAGATGCTTTGGATTCCCGAAAAATAAGAAATATAAATGGTTTGGTGGCTGGCAAGCCTGGCTGCAAGTGGACGACTCATACACAAACAAAATCAAACCCGCACTCTAGATATGCACTGCGCTGAATAATCAGCCTTCACATGACTGGATTGCTGAATGACCTAATAAGATTGATTCCAACGGGTTCTTTCATTCTCATTCTCTAGCTTAACACCCCCTCACTCCTGCATGCCTTGAGACAACCTGGCCACTTTAGAGCCAAGTCTACCCACAATCAAAGATAACTGATTGGGAGGCATTGGTATCCTTTTGCAGCCAAGTCCTGAACCAAGCCGGTGTGTTTGAGAGGAATTGTACACGCCAATCCTCGGTACTATCAAAGACCTCTGATTGGGAGATAACGTAGTCCCCTTCAGGTTTTAGTGTCAACTCTTTACCCCGACTAAAGGAATCTGATCTGATAGGGCTTTTACTCACTTATGGAGGCTTCAATTCCTGTCCTGTCTAGGCCGCTAGCGGACTCTCCGGAGCGGCAGATTTGGGATACCTTAATAGTAGAAGATGGACGAGATCACACTGGTAAGGAACCTGTAGGAGATCCTTTGAGGAAATCAGGAGCTGACATCATTGCTCTCACAGAACCTGAATCAACTCGATCGGTCAGCCCTTTTTCTTGGCAAACTCAGCGGCATTGCTCGCCTGCTGACATCAACGTGAGCTTAGCGGTTTCTATTCGTTAATGAGACTGGACGCTCGCGACCAAAAGGGGCAGCTCGACGACTGGTCCGCTCTCAAGCAAGGCGAGACGTGTCTTTCAGAGAGCAGAACCAAAAAGAAGCTTCACGGCCAAAACAATTGACTCGCCAGCTTCGTCCTAACAGTAATTCAGATAGAAGCAGAGAATTCTCGAATTCTGCAGTCCCCAGAGATCAACTTGTCCGAACCAATGCGAAAACCAACTTTTACAGAGGCCAGACAAGTAATAAGTTCGACCCGTTCAATGCCTTGCCAGTAGGAGAGGAAGGGCATGCTCACTATTTAATTAGCAACAGTAGGCTGCCAGCGCCAGAGCTTTTCTTTTTTACTTTCACTAATACACCAAGCAGTTCGATACCTCTTCCACCCTACAACTCGCCGGTACTCACCAATCAGACCAATAATCGAAGAATCGGAGTCTCTCAGGGCCGCAATATTCGATTCAGCGCTCTTACATATCGCGCTTGCACATATATCAACTTCTCTAAGCAACCTCACAGGTACTAAATTGGGACCTGAAGCTTTCTATCACATTGCCCAGGGAATTGCTATTGTAAACAAAAGACTAGCGAATTTCCGTCGCAAAACTGTTACCGATAATACCATATGTGCTATAACTATTTTGACCCACTTAGAGGTACGCGCAGTCTCTTGCTTTTATATCTGCTTCAAATGTATAATGGTTAAGATGACCCTCTTATTAGCTCAGATCTGGTAGACCAGGTTCTCCGGCGAGGGTTAAGGCTCATCTCGATGGGCTAGAAGCTTTAGTAGACAGTACAGGAGGCATGATAGCTCTTCTGGCTAGAGATCCATTTACAACGAAACACGCTTATTGGTAAGTTAATCCAGACACTATCGGGAGGAGAAGTTACTTATATTACCTATGGGTAGGATTGATGTCCAATCCGCTTATAAATTGGGCCTCCAACCACGCTTTGGACTTAACAGCCCTAATCTCCCTTATCCTGATCTTGAACATTCCGAGCCTGGGAATCGCATAGGCGCACGATATCAGAACAGGTTGTTCAACCTTACAGGCTTACAAGATATTAGTCAAGAGACGATAAGAGTCTACTATATCTTACGACATTTGATTACCGACAAAGAACCGACCGCAGGCTTACAGGAAATGGGAATCACGGACGCAGATTTTCAAACGCTACAGCTATATTCCTTTCACCTCATGTACCGACTACTCGCACTCGCTCAGTATGAAGTCCCCGAAGTATCAAATCACAATGCTCTAATTTATTGTTTATTTGGACACGCAGGGTTTAGGCATATCGGAATGTTCACATGTAATATTAAAAAATTTTATGCTCAGCCTCTACCGGATCAAGGTCCTATCTTAACATCGACACGAATAAAGGCCATTTTGGAGAGGATTGATATACCAGCTTTTCAGATTGCATACCCTGAGATGATGCTTTGGGTTATCATGATCGGTGGGATAGCTAGTATGGGGTCGGAAAGTTACACGTGGTTTATCGAGCTACTCGCAGAGTCGTGTTGCGTAGCAGGAATCGCAGGAACAGACGAGCTTGCTGTTTTTTTGGCGGAGTTTCTGTGGAGCGATTTCTATCTTGGTCCTGTTTGCAACGAGTTCTGGGTTGATGTTACAAAGGAGATTAGCAAGCACGTTTCATAAATTGATCTAGGAATGTATTCTCGTCAACAATCAATTCCATCCTTTGGAGTCTTTTTACAATATACTAGAAACAGCCAGAAAGCTCGTTCAATCCACGCATTTCATACCGCCCATACTCTAGCCTAGTCTAATTTGTTCTCCGTTAGAGAATGTATCCTGCTAAGAGTACCGGAAAGAAAGAGAGGAAAAAGGCAGCCACGATATAAATAATGTTACATTAAAGATGAGCTCGTAGCTGTGGGAACAAAAGAACGGCACTGGTTTGATAGTCGGCTTTTACCTCTTCACAATCGGCATCTGACTTGTTGAATGGAGGTATACGAGAATATATTGACAGAGCAGCTGGTCTCTCAAGACAGGGTCTCGAGGTCGTCTATATACATGGTAGCGTAGAGCTAAGAGCTTAAGTGACGTGTGCGGTAAGTGAGAAATTGGTAAGTGACGTCTGGTCACGTTCCAATATGACTTCTCAAATATGTTTTCTGCCTTCACAATATTTGCTCGATATTCGACTGAGTTTGAATCTCTGGCTAAACACTTTCCATTCCTAATCCCTTTAAATGTTAAACTTGACTTTTTGTTTTCAAGGTACCAGCTTAGAAATGATCATCAGCAAGAGGTTATCTCCCTATAACCGTCTCCGTCTCCGCAAACCCAGATCGGGAGCCATACAGGACTCCTCCTGAATTCAAGCTCAAGTTGAGAGCAGAGCTACTGTCCTACCAACTTCTCGAACGTCAAATGATGGGCGAGGCTGGTACAACATTTTTGCTCGATCTGGATACATTTATCATTTTTTTCTGCTGCCTATGTCACTCACTCCACATTATCATCTTGAATCTGCGTCTCCCTATTCACTCTCAAACTATACTTCGCGAACTTACTCTTCTGCCTAATCCTCCTCCCAAATTTCATAAACAGTACAGGCGTAGCACAGAATATCGTTGCAATGCAAGCTAGAATCACAGTTGCCCAATTGGATCCTAGTGCAGTATACATCGGCTCTCCGATCAGCGGAAACAATCCCCCAAGCACAGCTCGCAGGAAAGACATCGCGGCAAATGCAGAGGACGCGTAGATCGTATATGTATCTGCCAGATATCCGGACAACGTGCAAGCAAATTCATTTGTAGCAAAACCGATGGGGATTAGTCCCACAATTGTTGCATACCATGGTAAATTTGAAGCAGGAGGGACGGTCAAGACGAGCCACCATAGCCCGAACGCGAGACTGGGCGCTGCAAATGCAAAGCCCATTAACTTATCTTCCGGATGAAGAGGCGAGTCGGCGTCGGATCGTTTCTTGAGAACTCCGTGGTCATAGATTCGAGGAAAGATTCCAAAAAATATCCCTACCAAAATGGCGAGAAATAGGAGGGAGGATTGCTCTCTTGATAGGCCGAAGCCCTGGCAGATGACGGGAATGGCTTGTGTAAAGAGGTAGATCAGGGCCCAGCCTACGGCACTCATGATTGATACCACGAAGACAATGGGGTCGGTGAAGAAGAGTTGTACAGGGCGGCGGAGAGCAACTCTCGCAAAGGTCTGGAAGCTGGGGGTGTGGTCGGGATTGTTGATGCGGAAGTGGGTGAGGCCAGTCCTTTCATGGAGGATCTCAAGACGTCTGGCTAGCAGGCGGCTTGCTCTGCTCTCTTTGATGAACGATAGAAGGAATGTGAAGAAGGCCATTACGATCGAGGCTATGTAGAACACCCATCTCCTGAGGCAGACCAAAATTAGTGTGTGTTCTAGTGTGAGTTGCTGCTACTTACCACCCGACTGTAGCTGCTAAATATGATCCGTAGATGGGCCCTACTAAAAGACCACCTGTGGTGGCACACGCCCAGATGTAGATGAGCCATACTCGCTCCTTCATGTTGAACATATCCTCAATACTTCCCGAGACTATGATCGAAGGCACAGCAGATGTAAAGCCTGAGATGAAGCGTCCCACCACAGCACCGGCAACAGATGGGGTAAATCCCACGATAATACACGATATGCAGTATATCAGTGACGCTGAGATGTATACTGATTTGCGACCGAAGGCTTCAGAGTATGGTGGGAAGATAACACCGCCGAATGCTTGCCCGAATTGGTACCTTGGTAGGTTAGAGAGGGAGTAACTTCAACCAGGTGGGTTCTTACATGCTTCCAAACGCAACCAATGCAACGACATGACTCAAACCATATTCGAATCTTGCAAATTCTGCCACGGGAGGCTGGTAACATTAGTTTTGGAATACACTTCTACAGAGAGAACTTACTCCGGCCGTGCTAACAGCGGTCCTAGAGATTGTCAGCATTGATCCATGTGCTCAATTGATCTCGAGTTACCCACGTAAAGAGATCCAATAGAAGCACAAGTCCAGTGTCATAGGTCTTTCTAGCAGCAGTCCAGTTCCGTGGATGTGCTGAAGCATTTGTTCTCCATTTGACATAGTCATCATCCACGAGCCTCAATTCAAGCTCATCCAAGACCGTTTTCACCGCTGAGCTTGTTGGCTGTTCAAGCTGTGTAGAGACTCCCAGATCTACCTCATTCAAATCCGTAGATATCTTCTCGTCACTTGACGATGAGTTTTGAAGGGAGTTTTGAGAATTAGAAGCCGACCGACTTTTATCCAAACCCGGTAATTTCCCGCAGTGTATGACGTTGTAATCTTCTATAACATCCATTGCAGAAGGAAATAAAGTAGGGAAAGTATGATTGCGGCGGGACACAATCAACTGAATAAGATTACGAAGAGAATCCAAAGCTTGAGGAGCGGAGAACTCGATAGAATTCCTCAAATTGGGGGAATATTACCTTGGCCCCCGCACCATTGTGGCCTGCATTCGCCAAGGTAGCCTCGTTTGGCTCTGTTCCTGTTCAAAAAGGCAGCATTGGGCCGTTCTTGCATGCAGGTTCGGGGTCTGCATTTCCGCCTCTGCAAACAGCCCAAATGCCGTTCCGGAGGATGCAGCACTTTGCATCGATGGTACTGGCTGGGTTAATCTGGAGAGAAACGTTCAAGACGCATGCAGTTCAAAATATGGGAAGTGATGCCTTGCATCGAATGCCGCTGCAGGGGTAAGGAGGGGAAGGGTGTGATTTCGGTAACCTCATTGGACACTTCCTCCCGCCCCCAAGCTGACTGCACTTGTATTCTGGAGTGGTCGGTGTCGCAAAGAAGTCCTCTTCTGCTCTGCAGCTCCATCTCACCGAAAAATCGAGGGCCGACCTGTTCACAGGTGAGCAAGTGCTTTACTAATGTGTTAAGCGCTGAGATGAAGTCAAGGATCATCAGCTGGTCAGCATCGACTTCCGACAATCCTGGCACGCTTCTTAATCTGCCGAAGGGAACTCCCGAGCAATAAGCACGTTAAATGGCGTCTTCGACTCTTCGTGCTTCGAGCAGCAGCATTGTAATCTTGATTTCTTGAAAGCTTCATCTCGCGCGAATACCCAAGCAGGACATGGACCAGACATGCTTACTCACCTGAGCAATGGCTCTCAAGAAGGCTATGACACTGGTCCATGAAGGGACTCTCTCCTCTTTCACGCTTCCCTCGCACTCGCGTCCTGAACAGGCCTTGTAGGCTGCGCCGCTGCTCAGACCCCACTCTATTCGAATGCCTGCAAATCACATGGAAACCATGGGTTCTCGGAGCGAGACGCAAGGAATCTCACGTAAGTTTCGATAGAAAAGGCACCAGGGGACAGGGAGTGACGGCGAATGAGCAGTGTTACAGTGTATCATCGCACCTCGACCTTTCTTGATTACGACGCCCACATCCTCAATACAACGTCCTTCTCTGCAAGCCACTTCCTTTCGGTGACTGGGAGTTTTCCTTTAAGAGCGAAGTGAAATCAGATGTCAAGGTGTGTATGATTTGAACAATGGTTCCAATACCTGATTTGCTGCAATTACTACTCCGATTACGAGTACGGTATGGCGTCGTCCGGGCTTTTCCCAGAGGATGAAGTGACTCGGTTGAGTTCTCTTTGATAGAATACGCATTCGCGCAGCTTTTTCATTGGTAGCAGTCAAGAGCAAGGTTCTCCCTTGGGCTGATCTGAGCGGGTTTGGAAATCATTGATCCATAAGCACTGTTTGGATTTACTGCAACAACTTGCCTGTGCATAAATCTTCAATGCAGGAACAAGACAGGGGCGATTGGGCCCCCTTATGTTAGTGCTACTTTAGCAACAACAGGCTTGCATAAACGTCGACTGCCGTGGTGACCCAGTCAATACCAACCTTTTCCTGCCTTTGCACATGGTCCATCGAAGATCATGGCACCGTGCATACGTTTACTCAAGAGAGGTCTTTCATATTCCTTCCATCTGCACAAAAGTCAACCAATATCATGGAAAGTTCTCCGAGTTCAATCGTTGCGTGCTCAAAGCACACAGGTAGTAGTAGTACCTTTGCGAAGAAAGGAGCACTCTGAGCAAGATACCTTGGACGACGTGTTATCCCTTCTACGATCCACTTCTATTGCCTGGAATCGACCTGGGCCCGCCGCGTTTGATTTTCGAAGTATGAGTACATTCAGTCAATCCTTTTGCACAAATATATATTAATCCGACTGACAGGTGACGTTGTCACGACACCCACACTCTTAATTCTTCGTGCAATCATCGAAACCACACTCCAAGATGATGTCTATCAAGAAGACCCAACTACCTCCTTTCTGGAGTCCCACATGGCAAAGCTCACTGGCCATGAAGCGGGGACCTTTGTCCTATCAGGTACAATGGCCAACCAATTAGCTCTGAGAACCCATCTCACACAGCCACCACATGCTGTCCTCTGCGATGCACGATCTCACATTATCCACTGGGAAGCCGGAGGGCTTGCTAGCCTTTGCGGTGCAATGGTTCAAGGAGTAATGCCCAGCAATGCCGAATTTCTGACCCTTGAAGATATTCAGAGAAAGGCCATCTTGAGCAACGATGTCCACAAATGCCCCACGGCCGTCATTAGCTTGGAGAATACAATTTCGGGGCTTGTTCACCCCCTTCCTGAACTTCAACGAATATCAAAATGGGCACGCCACAACGGATTGAGGGTGCACATCGATGGTGCGAGGCTTTGGGAGGCGGTTGCTACCGGGCAGGGAAGCTTGAGAGATTTTGCGCATTGTGCTGATAGTGTGTCTCTGGATTTCTCGAAGGGTCTAGGTGCCCCCATGGGCGCAATTGTGGTTGGGAGTGCGAAGTTTGTGGATAGAGCAAGAAGAATCAGGAAGAGTATGGGTGGTGGAATGAGACAAGCGGGAGTGTTGAGCTCAGCTGCGAGAGCAGCTGTTGATGAGACGTTTGGCCCGGGTATTTGGGGACGGAACCTGGGAGGAAAGCTAAGAGGTGTACACGATACAGCCAGGGTGGTTACCGAGATGTGGGTTCGGAGAGGGGGGAAGCTTCGGAGACGTACTGAGACAAATTTGGTGTGGGTGGACCTGGCTAGTGCTAGGACTACCTATGAAGATTTTGCGGAAATTGGAAGAAACTTTGGTGTCAAGCTTGATGGAAGTCGGATTGTGCTCCATTTTCAAATCAGCAACGAAGCAATCAGACGGCTGGGCCTGGTTTTCGATATGGTCCTGGCCACAAGATGATTTGTTTGGTGGGATGGGTGGTTAGGCTGGCAACATTCAGGGGCTTAAGCGAGGACATCAATTTATGTGAAGCTTTACTCCCATGCCATAATTAGAGCGCAGTTTTTGGATAGACGAAGCAATGAACTTTTGAATACATACTCAATCCTTTTACATCTACAACGTACCATAGTTTCGAGGCTTCGAATAGTGGTAGTTTAATATTTTCTCCTAAGTACTCCCAAGTAACCCCCTTACGGTGTGATTTTAGGGGGTAAGTGGTCAAAATGTTAAAATAGTAAAGTACTTCCGTACATCGGCCCCGAGGCCTAAAAGGCCCTGAAATTACTCTAGAAATACTTAAAGTCAAGTAACTAAATTTATAAATAATTCTTTCCACCACTTATTAGGATATAATAAGAGAATACTTAGAAGGAAATAATAAGTAGAAGGAGTAGGAAAAGTTAAGGAGGGAGGGTGAGGGGGGAGGGGGATCCTCGCTTAAAAAGGACCCATAAAATATGCGGCTTATAGCCTATATACTAACCCCCCTACCCCCTCTCACCTTCTTAACTCCTCTCTCCCTTTATTATAATACTATTAGTATATAAGTAGTAAAGGAACCTAAATATATGTTTAGGCGTTTCTAATTCTCTCTAAGAGTTATATTTAAGTAGAAAAATTAGTGGCTATTACTAGAAAAATTATATTTTGATTTCGACGATACTTAGCTATAGCCTCGGGGCCGATATACTTTACTATTTTGACATTTTGACCACTTACCCCCTAAAATCACACCGTACCCCCTTCCAGTGTGTCAAAGAAATAATCAACCTAATTAACTTAGTCATGATTTAGTTAACTTGATTATGATTTGATTATAAGTAACTAAAAAAAAATAATCATGATTATTTTACTTATAATTTAGTTAACTAAGTTAAGTAAAAAGCACGTGATTTTACTAAGGTAAGATATTTTAATTTTTAGTTAATAATAATTAAAGAACTACTTAATACTTAATAAGCTATATTAAATAAAGCTAATAAATATGAAACTAATACTAAATACTAATTTTCTATAATATTATTAAGTAGTAGAGTTAAGGGGGGTTCTAGAAGCGTGTGGCTCGGGGATATGGCTCGGGCATGTGGCTCGGGCGCGGGGCTCGGGCATATAGGCGTGGCTCGCGTAGTTAGGTGGCGTAGTCGCTTAGTAATTTCATAACTACCCCCCTAATTGGGTAGTAGGGTGGCGCTAGGCCGTACTAGGCTTCCGATGCCCTAGCGGCCGCCGGGGCGTATTTTTTCCGGGTCACGTGTATTTTTAATCAACCTAATCAAGACTTAGTTATGATTATGTTGATTTGATTATGATTTGATTATGATTAAGGGCCTTACGGGTTGATTTGATTATGATTATTACCTAATAATCAAATCATAATCAAATCATTTGACACACTGCCCCCTTCGAATAGTTCAAATTTTGCAAACACAGCTCATATATATAGGAAACAATACTATGTCTAGAAAATGACTTCTTTAACACTATAAATTTCCTGTCGGAACAGCATCAACTGTAACCGCCTGCGTCGCAGTATTCACGACCGTCGAACTCAACGTCATTGCATCGATCGAAGGAAGTTTCCACATACGAATGACTGAAATTCGGAATCACAGCTTCAATGATTGTTGCTGGACAGGTGTTTTTAACGGCGGGTTCGAAAGTTGGCAGTGTCGTGTAGGTCATGGGCCACATTTCGCTGATGCCGAGCCAGAAGACGTAGTTGCAGATACTGACACTGGAGCTCCATATTTTGGTGGTTGTGGCTGGAGGTGCGGGGCAGATTGGGGTGAGAGCAGATGGAGGGGTAATTCTTGTTGTTGTGACGGGAGGGGGTGTTGGGTAGGGAGTTATAGTAGGTGCCGGGATATCTCATTCTGCATTGTGGGAGGATTGTATTTTCGTCTTGTCAGGAGGGGAATAGTAAGGAAGAGAAGCAAGAGCTTCATTCCGGCGATCCTGGGATGTAGAGGATCTGGGGGCCTTTGGAAACTCTTATCTATGTACTTCGTGACTCTTATGATGATGATAAGGTTTCGCCTCTTTCGCAAGGTGATACGAGAGACTTATAAGCAAGAAATAAATCAGTAGGCAACCTCGACTTTCAATAGCTCGATATTGTCCAATATATACGCATCTGAGTTGAATATTATTTATCAACACGATCTGGTTAGATACAGAGACGTTCACAACTGCATTCAGCCGAAGATATTGATGAGCTGAACTTCCAGCATTAGCGAACGACATCGCCACCAACCCTCCTTTAGAGGATTTCAATGATATGTTACATATACGATTAGGATCGTTAATCAAACTGCTCAAATATGAGTCTCCAATGCTTTTAAGTATACCCACTTCCATTGTTCCAAAGTTCAAGAAGATTCCCAAGCTTCGAAGTGTTGTGGTCAACATTAAGCGAGCTACCCGTGAAAGTTTGGCGGGGCAAATTTGAGCCCTTAAATAGACCTTAGACTCTGCCGTAGAAGCTCAGCCTGAATCAAAATCATCAAATCCAACCTCCTTTTTGACGTTCATTAGTCTTCAACTTCCAGGAACCGGCTCACGACCTCCACGACCAACATCATAATGCGACCTTTACCTATTGCAGCATTCTTGCTTCCCATATTTTCAGCAATCAGCCCCTCCAATGCAATACTCCCTAGCTGCTCACAAGAAGCAGCCTTCACAATATCCTCTATATCCTACTCTTCCTATATCGCTGCATCAAATGTCACCTTCCCAGATCAAACCACCAGCTCGCTCTCTATCTCCTTCTCCGTCACCAACAACGCCACAGGTGTACAAACAGCATGTAGCTTTATCCACAGTCTGAGCTACCAGGGCGGGAGATGGAACGTAGATCCAATTATCTGGCATCCATGTGGGGAAAGAACGATGTCATGGGATGGTGGGAAAGGGGGGTTCAGTTTTGAGGTTGAGACCATGGCGAGTTTTGGGTGGAGTTCGTGGGTTGTGGGTGTACAGCAGACGTGGGTTTGTAGAGATACAGGGGTTGGGCCGCTGTAAGTTGACCTACGAATGAGATGAGCGAGCTCTGACGCTGATTGAACTCGCAGCATAGAGAGGAATGGCACGGCGAGTGCGACGTTGGTGCCAGCCTGTAGCACTACTTCGACGGACAGCTCCACGAGCGAGGAGTGCACTGGACCGGATATGGTAGCTTTCGCACTCTTGGAGTAGAATCTCGTCTTGAAGGCCAATCTGAATGATATAATTCATTAATTTGATCGATAAATATAATGAGGTGATACCACAGACTGCTGAACAGTGTCGAAAACGCAAACTCGAAATTCAAACACAGCGAAAATGAAATTGGTCAGATATCGATATTAACACGATACTCAACCAACATCTCCTTAACAAGATCAATAAGATATCCATCTATTCATTTCCTCTCAAAAACAGTCCGTCCTTTCCAGCCTCTTCTTCAAAGACTCGCTTCAATCAACTTGATCACTCAATTAGCAGCGGAGGCGGTTCTGAGATCCACTGCAGTGTCTCTAGAGAGGAGAAAACAAGATTACTGCCATCTCTGAAGCGTACCAAGTCAGCGAAGCACGAAACGATCCCAGAAAGGGGCGACAGAAGGCGCGTGAGGCGGTAGCACGTGACGGCGCGATCTCGCACGGACCGTTCTTGCGGTGAGACGTGTCATGCCAACTTCGATCCTCGAAGCCGTGTTCTGCAGCCTCCAACGCCATCTTGCTCTCCGTGAGTCATACAACCAATTGAGATTTACTAGCGCTCAGCTGAACGGGATCTTGCTTTTTCCTTGTCACCGCTCCTTTCATTATGCGTCAATATGATGAACATCGCGGTCATCTATTGGTGATCTCCTCCACATCCTCGCATACCCCACTCTGCACGACCACAGGGCGTGACGGGTCATCTTCAAGCCGAAAGCTTGACCCGTGCCTATAAGAAGATGGGTAGGTGATATCCAGACTTTCGTGTTGGCGTGTTCAACTGAAGCCTGAAGTGAATTTGGCATTTATGTCAATTTACCTGATTCAAGGGGTACAGTCGTCACCAACACCAACTCTCCTCATCTCACCGCACCTCTTGTATCTTTTCCAAATTCTCTCACGGACAAACGCAGCTTGACTTGGTCTCCCAGCTACAGTCATATTTCCATCTGAGCGAGCACCATCCCGATCACCTTCCACCATGGCAGAACAGAGCCCCGAACTTAAGACCTACTATGGCAACTGCCACTGCGGAGCCTTCAAGTTCAACGTGAAACTCCCGGAGCTTGGCTCGGTTATGGATTGCAATTGCAGCATTTGTTTCCGGAAAGGCTATGTATGGGTGTTCCCAGGCGCTGGCTGCTTCACCGTCGAGAAGGGTGAAGGAACTCTGAAGGACTATGAGTTTGCTGGCAAAACAATGGCACACAAAGTAGATTCCACTTACCCTCAATTTCAATGTGTATGTTGAGCTGACTGTGTGAAGTTCTGTCCTACCTGCGGCACAGGCGTGCTGGGCAAACGTCACGGCCAGCCAATTGGAATGGATATCGGTATAAATGTTTGTCTTCCCCCACTCAACAGCTCTCTTCCCCCATTGACTAGGTACGACAGGCTAGGACCATCCGTGATCTGGACCTATGGTCCCTCAAAAGCAGCACTTACGATGGCAAAGCCCTCGAGCCAGCCTTCACTCCCCACTCCTTCAAAGGCGCCGAACCCACCGCCGAAATCGAAAATGCCAAGATATACCATGGTTCTTGTCACTGCGGCAACGTAACACTGGCATTGAAGACCAAAGGTCCTCTCAATGAGGGCCATGAGCATATACAAGAATGCAACTGCAGCATCTGCACTCGTGTACGTCACTCTTACAAGCCATTCTCTTTCGGCTTCTTTACTGACAAATTCCTGCTAGAACGGCACAATTCTAACCTACCCTTCCTCTGACCAAGTCTCTATCCATTCTGCTACCCCAACAACACCCTACATTTTCGGCCGAGCCATGCAATCCCATGAGTTCTGCCCTATCTGTGGCGTCAGCATCTACATCCGTAGACTCTCCATTACGCCTGAACACTTTGCGAAATATAGCAAGAGGGACCAGAAGGCATGGGAAAAGGGCATGCCAATTAATTTGAGGTGCTTTGAGGGAGTGGAGTGGGATAAAATTGAGGTCAAGAAGGGACATTGGAAGGACATTGAGCCAAAGTATGAGGTTCAGTGAGAGGTAGGCAGTTCGTGAAGGGGCTTCGGTGCGGGTTTTCTCAGTATTGGGGCGGGGAGGTACGTTGCTGATAGAGGCATTCCGCATTGTCTTCCTATATTACCAATTCTGTTTCCGATTTAAGTGGATATTTGCTGGCATTGGCACGATTTTTAAGCACGATTGTTCAGGTTTCCACGAGGAGCTCGTGCAGAGCATAGGTCTCTGCTTGGCGCCGCATCTTAAATTTCAAAGCATGAAACTCGGAGTTCCGGTCACGATGTTTGGTGCGAACCTAAACTACAATTCAAGGAACATAAATGATTATCAAGCACTACCCACTGAAACAACATTCATATAAAGTCACCGATATTGCTCCAGAATGAATATCCTCTTCTACAGATAACCAATTCCAGCCATTTGTAACGCCAATCTTTCCCACAATCCAATACCCCTATCATGCCAGAATCCCCTTTTAGAGGCCCAGCTCCCAAGTCGCTGCTACGCAGACACCGCGTTTTGAGCCTCTCTGCTTCAGTGCGTGTTAGTCCTCTCCTCCTTGGGACAACCAACTTTGGAACAAATTGGTACGTACTTGTACATCACCCCCCTCAAGCCCGCCATACCTAAAGGTGTGTCATCTTTATCATTCTACTGACAAGAACTCAAGGAATCAATATATGGGAGAATGCAGCAAAGAAACAGCATTCGAGATCCTCGATCTGTACTGCTCGCAAGGCGGTAACTTCATCGACACCGCTAACAATTACCAAGAAGGCGAGACAGAGGATTGGCTCGGCGAATGGCTCTCCACGCGCAAAAATCGAGATGAGATCGTGCTTGCCACAAAATTCTCTGGAAACCATCTCCTCATACACGCCAAACCAGATACCATCCTCTCCAACTACGGCGGCAACAACAGCAAAGCGCTGAAACTCACGGTCGAGAACTCGTTCGCAAAGCTACGCACCAGCTACCTCAACATATTGTACGTGCACTGGTGGGGCTTCGTCACCTCTCCCGCCGCTGATGATCTCGCTCAACCGGCTCGTGGTGGCAGGGACCGTCTTGTATCTAGAAGCATCAGACATGCCAGCCTGGTTCGTTGTCAAGTGCAATGCGTACGCACAACAATTCGGCTCGTCGCCCTTCGTGATCTACACAGGGCGCTGGAGCGCCGCAGACCGTGAGATGGAGCGCGAGATCCTGGCGATTTGTGAGAGCGAGCAGACGGCTGTCGCACCGTGGGAAGTTCTCGGTGGTGGGCGCTTCAAGTCTGCTGAACAGATCAAGAATCAGAAGGAGGGAGACTCGAGGATGGAGTTGCATCCTGGAAGGGAGGAGGCGTTTGAGAGGGTGGAGAAGGTGTTGCGTAGGATTGGGGAGGAGATGGGGACGTTGCCGACGAGTGTGGCGTTGGCGTATGTGATGAGGAAGCAGGCTTATGTTTTCCCGCTTGTTGGCGGGAGGAAAGTCGACCATTTGAAGGCTAATATTGAGGTTTGAGTTGCGTGTTGAGGGACGAGGATGTTAGAGATATTGAGAAAGCGAGTGAGTGGTCGCCGGGATTTCCCTATGATGTTCTTGCTTTTGGTGCAGAGTGGAAGGGGGTTGAGGATCTGGCTATTTTGACTGCCACTTTTGACTACATGCATAGCCCGGAGGCTATTAGGCCAAGAATTGAATAAGGGAGGTCGAGACTGAAAGCTAAAACCAGCTTTCGTTAGTCGGATTATAGTTAGAAGTAGGCAGGATCCCTCCCTCAAAGCCATAGTCAACATTGTTGCTCTGCTCAAAATTCATAACGTTGTCACGCGGCCCATGATTCCTCTCTATTGTGCGCTATCACCGTTGGACAATGGTCAGGCTTCGAGACAGCAAGGACTTCGTCTTCCTTGTGATGCTCAGATAACTTGTCCCAATTCAATGGACCCCTCCAATTCGCAGGTCTGAAGTCCAGCCTCAAAACCACTTCTAAATTTTAGTCATCCTGCAGATATCTCTTCATCCTCCCCTTGATGCCATAGCCTTATCCCATTCCTCCTTCGTATCAGCACGAGTGATCCATTGTTCCCTCAACGGCTTGATCAATATCCCATTCATATCTTCGACAATACCATTGAGCTCAGTTGTCCCACTCTTTACACTTTCTCTCAGCTTTTCCAATGCTTCTGAATCCCAAATGGCGACCAGCGGCTGTGCAAGCCCGGTCTCATTGACGAAGCACGTGACTGATGATTGATATTCGAGGATGAGTTGTTGAAGAGCCGGAGGAGGAAGGAGTGGATATTCGCAAGATAGAACAAGCCACTTTGCATCTGGATGTAACGAATGAGCAGCGAGGAGGCCAGCTGCGGGACCAATATCCTCCTCCTGCTCATCGAAGATCGGTGTCAACTCGGGGAAGGTATGGTGGTGATGATCGTGCTCAACCTGTTTGGTATCTTCGGCAGTCCTAGCACGGGCTACGACATCTTTCAGCAAGCTTTCGACATCATTGAATTGTGTCTTATCGTGGAAAGAGATGTAGATTGTGGATGCAGATGGCACGGCGCTGTGCAAGGTCTCCAAAGCATGCTCAAGCGCGAGCCGGCCATCCGGGAACCGAAGAAGCTCTTCGGGCGCTCCCATATGAGAGGACTTGCCCCTGATAAGAAGTAGTACATTAAGGATTGGCCCTCTGTTGTCGTACTCCGAGTTTTGCGATTTGGAATGAAGAGAGAAAGGAAGTGGAGCTTCGCTTCCTTAATGCGGGGAAAGCTAAAGTTCACGTGACTTGTGTGACATTGTCCTTTGAGATATTCATGTATAGTATATGCTTGATTCAGTCCCGTGGATATCACGTCGGTATCTCTTCTCACCTCCATTCTATCACCGAGAGCCTTTCGGGCACGCGCCGGCCATAGATGTGCTTACTCACAACGTGCACCAGCCCTGAAAAGTAAATTTGTGGCGGCTGACACCTGAAAATCCAGATCGCTTCTGTTTTCAGCTTCGTCTCTTTGTGTTTGACCACTGTTTCCTTGGATTCTGAAAATAAGAGATAAGCTCGTAAGATTGCTCTATATCCCACAGAATCTATGATTAGGTGGGGTTCTCGTTTGTGTTGTTACATTTTCAGGGGGCTTTCGCTAAAGCTAAGAGATGGACTCCAACCCCTGAACCTGAACCACCTCTCATTAAATCACAATAACAATAACTTAGACAGATTCAAGTTTTGGTTGAAGGGAGAATGCACAATTTTTTCTTCCACGCTTTTTGACGGTCAATGAGGCTCAAGGAAAACATACTTATACCAAAGTCCTCCGCTTTATGCTCTCGCTTACTCTCTCCGGTGCCGGCGTGACGATCTTTGCGAGGTGCTACGCAACACCACGCGATATGCAGCTCAACTATTTTGTCAGCAAAGCTGCCCCACAGCAAACACATATTAGCGTTTTTAATATCTAGCACATATGAGATAATCAACAGATACCTTGCATTCCAGTGCAGTGTGGCTTTTAGGCCAATTAACAATCAAGATAACTCAAGTAAACCCAAATAAGGGAGCTCACTACTCAGCCCATATGTCATCATGCTTCGATACAGTATTGATGGATTGAACTTCAAGTACTTCTCTCTTCCGGATAAGATAACTTCTTCTGCAACACGAGTTGATCCTCAAGTGTCTCTTCTATTTTCCTCTTTCCCTTAAACCTACAATTTCGCTAGCATTCTTATCTCCAGCATGGCGTCAAGATTCCATCTTCCTCTTCGTTTCGCACAAGTAGCTTCATCTATGGTTGTCCTAGGGCTTTCCATCTATGGTAGGCTTTCGTCTCTCACGAAATTCTAGAACCAGAGCTGACGTGAAGAGACAGTCACCTACCAGACTAACAAATCTTCAAATTCTTCCTCGACCCAAGTCAATTTCTTGATCTTCGTTCCATGCTTTTCAACTATCATGACTCTGTACATGGAACTCGTCTACAAATTCGCTCCAAATGGCAAGTCTCAGCACGAACTCCTCCCGCAAGACTCATGAACACCAAAAGCCATACTAACAATTATTCAGAAGCTCATCAATACCTTCCATACCTAATATTCTGCATCGAAGGCGCAATCTCTCTCTTCTACCTAGGAGGTTTCATTGCTCTTGCAGTGTTCTTAGCCCACCAAAAGCTTTGTGCAGGGTCTACGTGCATGGCATCACAAGCAGATGCTGTGTTTGCTGCTCTCACTTATGTGCTGTGGGCGGCTTCTGCTACGTTTAGAGGGATTGAGATCTCGGAGTTTGGAAAGAGCGTGGAGCTAACCGATGAGATGAATGAGAAGATTGTCGAGGAAGTTTGAAGCGAAGGGGTTTGAAAGTGAAGTGAGCAAGGCGAATGAACGGATAAACTGAGAGATACAGGAAACTGCGGGATGATAAGTGATTCACCGTCAAGAATTCGGATGTGCGATAAATTGATTGGAAATTGACATTAAAACTACTGGGTTGTCCAACTTGACTTGAACCAACGAAAATGAAATACGCCTTGACTTTCATAACAGCTAAAATTGCCTCCGAAATGCCCTTCGATATGTTTACAAGAATCAAGAGCACAGGTCTATATGACTGTTAGTAACTGAGCTAATTTGAGTGCTAGAGAAAGTAAGCTAGATAAGGCACATCCCTTCCACTGATGCAATAAATCTATCTTGAGGGTTATATGCCGATACCTATTCACTTGCACGGGTATAGCTCCATCAACGCTACCTTCAGCGTCCTTAACGGCAAAAAGTTCTATCTCTTTCTGTTCTTCCGATAAGTTTTGTCATTGGTAAATGTCTTCACACTATAATAAGTAGCCACGGCCTGCATGATCAAACCTGCCAAACCAACTCCCAGACCAACGCCGAGTGTAAGCTTATCAGAGATACTGAGGCCTGCATATCATCAGCTTATACTCTCACATTTCCTCAATCAGCGAATCACTAACCAGGGTTTAGCAGCATCGAATTGTCAGGATCCCCCTGGATTATATTGATCCACCCGTAGGGACTCATGCCATTATTCACGCAGTAATCCGCAAGCACTCCCTGCAAACGATCATATTCCGGGGAATCAAGATTTTTCGTCGTCGGCAGCGTGTTACAGAACTTCAGACTTGCTTCATAGAGCGTTCCGTAGGAGATATTGAACGCGCCACCTAGGCAAATACAGCTTGGCGTTATGCAGTTCAACTCGTAAGCTAGTCCGCGGTATTGTTGCCAGTCTTGTGTTTGTATGTCCGGGCCGCAGTTTTGTTTCGTGATTGTGCCCGAAACGTCGCGGCAGCTGTTGAGGCAGAACTTGGAGCATGCGGAGAGGTTGTTATATGAGGCAGCTTGAATTATGAGTAGCGCCGCTGGGTCTTGGGTGCTCACTGTTCCCTGTTCATTAGACTTATTATCACAGCAAGTCGGCAATAGAATACCTGCCTGGGGCTGGGGTGGAAGCTGCAGAAGTGACATATATAGTGGTCGAGTTGCTGACTAGCGTAGAAGTGGCGCCTGAAGTAGTTGTTGCAAGCCCTACAGCGACTAAACAGATGTCCCTAAACGTGTTCGCAGCGATGTTGACTTCTGCCGCTGACTTGCACGTTTGTTTAGCACATGAGGTGATGTTAGTGACGCCTGCTATAAATTCGGGACCGTAGGTGTTGTCGGAACAGACGCAGCCGAATGAGTAGCAGCTGTTCAGAGCATTGACATCAAGGACGCAAGGTTTGGCACAGTCTGGTAGAAGCTTATAGCCTAATATGGAAGTAACGTTGGTCCAGGGCTCTGCCGTCAGATTTTGGGCGTTGAGAGTGGCAGGCAGGAAATGTAATGCTAGGAGATAAACAAGAAACCAGAATGAAGCTGTGGCTCCCATTTTGGTAGAGGATACGGTATTATCTCAGCTCGTTCGAAGGAGTGATTTCAAAACTAATTTTACGGTGAATGACAGAAAACTCCTTGACAAGTCAATTTAATATAGAATGGCAGGCTGGAAGACTATTTTAAAATGGGCTTTTGAACCTTCAGCCTACCAAGAGCGCCCAAGCCACAGGCGCTAGAACAGATACCACACCATAAAAATTTCTAGCTATCATCTGTCCATGTCTGAGGTGGCTTCTTTCTCCGTGCTTGGGAGGTCAGTATACATACCAATAACACGGGACGGCGAGGCTATAGTCTGCAGGACGCCCTTTCGGGAACCCTCGATATGACATGGCGTTAATTCATTGGCCTTGAGTTATGCACTTTGTAGCCTCAACGCGGTGGGAGCATGCGGCTGTGTCAATAAGGCTTCCTTTTCTGGGGGCGATGAGCAGGCTGCCCGTAAGGCTGTGTCTCCTGCATGTCTCAGCGGCCAGCCTGACCGACTGGTCTTGAAAAATGCCGATTTCCCTACTTCAAAACATCGCATGTCTTTCGAAAATCTAAACATTATCTTCTTGCAGACGTGAAGAACGGAGGGATTAGAGTATGGCCACCAAGCAGTCAACAAAGACGGTCACATTATCAGGGACGTTCACATCAGGCCCAGGTGGTTTAGTCCCGGCAGCGCCAACCCAATCCATCGAGGGTAAGATTTCGAAATCACATACATTTCATTCATATCTCCTGACAGCACTTTAGACCTTCCCATTCCATTCGGCTACATCATCATTCGTAACAATTTCTTCACTATCTGTTCCAAACCGCTTATTAACTCATATAGATGGCAAAGTCAAACTCACACTTATTCTCGGTATCGTGGTTCCGTTCGTTGGATTCACGCTATTATGGCTCTTTTTCAAGACATTTCAAGTTCGCTTCCACCGGAGAACTGAGGAGATACGCAAGCAGGATGCAAGGCGTGCAACTCAAAGCGCTCGAAATGGAAGCGGCCGTGTCCCTGTATCGAGAGAAGAGCAACAGGAATTGGCCGCAACAGGTCGGTGTCGAGAAGGATGGGAATGGGTACGAGAGGGAGATGGGTTCCGCTGTAATCCACCCGATGGAAGAGGTGCTCATACGATTTCGGCAGCGGAATTACGACAAAGCCGACAGTAGTACGTGCGAATTGGAGCTTTGATTCAGATCCTTTGCAGTCTGTATTCCAAAAAAAATTGTCGTTTGTCAGTCTCAGAGGGAAGTGTGGCGTATTTTTTAATCTCATAAGAGCCTGAAGATGAAGCATAATAGCACAAGATCTTGCTTCATTCTGTAAGTTCAATTCACAATAATCTCTATCTTGACTGCGGGTAGCTGTGTTCTCATTGTATTCTTCCCATAACGGCTTGTGCAACAAGTAAAGATCAAGAAGATAATCGCCAGAGAGCTTCTTGGATTACTGAAGTAAGAAATCTCAAGGAGCGGCATGAGATTTTGATGGATTTGTATGTTAAATCATGTTCGGCCAAAGTGTGACAGAAAGACGGAAGAAGTGAGATCCATATATTTCAATGATCATTGGGGGGAAGGGGGGCGGGGTAGACTCCGATGGCACCATCAAACAAGGCCAACTCTCTTGCCCCACCCATAACATATTCATTCATCAACAACAAGAAAGAACAAGCAACGCTCACATCACCCCACACTTGAAGCTCCAGTAATCCTCCTCTCCTCCAATATAACTAGCAAAGTCATAACAACCATAACCCTCCACTCATCACCCAGTCCCCCATTTCCCTTTCCCATAGTGTCCAAAAACGCCACTTTCCCCCTCTTACACCAAGCAAAACTAACATCCGCACAAACAGCCACAACTTCTCCCGTCTTAACCCTCACCAACTTCATCCCAATACTATGACCCAACGCCCTCACCTCCTCTCCACAACTACTCTTCCATTCAAACCTCTCCCTACGACTTTCTCCTTCCAAATATATCGAAAAGTAATGCAAGACATGAAAAAAACCTTCCTTTTTCAATGCTTCAGTCGGAGCGGCTCCGTAACGCATTGAGCCGAGAGTGATATGAGGGGCTGAGAAGACACCCTTGAACTGGGCCGAGGCGATGGCGGGAGAGGCTTTGGTGGGGCCGTGGTGTAGAATTATGTCTGGTTTGCTGCGGAAGGAGGGGGGTATTGAGATGTAGAAGAAGGGGTTTGAGGTGGATTTTGAGGAGTGAGCGAGGACGAGATGTTGTTTGGAGCTGGGCTGGTAGATGCCGAAGGTTTGCGGGAAGATTTATTTAGAAAGAGATGAGGAAGAGGTAGATGAAGTACTAGTGAGTGTAGAAACGGTGGATATTCTGTAAGATGGAACTTCCATGTAGAGAGGTGAAAGAAACATTGTGAATTTGGTTCGATGAGAAACAGCTGTACAGAAATTCCGGGAAGGGAGTTGGTGTGTTGATTTATTTCTTTCAGACGATAGTCAAGACCCTCACAAAAGCTTTACTCCATCATACAATTGTGAAGACTTGAAGTCTTCACCAATAGAACGGCCCTGGAAGCTTGAGAGCTTCTACCACTTTGTCGAAAATTGACTTAGTCCCCCTCTAGGATCCAGTTGGCCTCTGTCATCTGACACTTGGGGGCGCTAACCTCCACAATCAATGACAAAAGGCTGAACGCTAGAAAAAGAACAGCTTCTAGCGTACCAAACTCAACTGGAAAGCTCTGGAGCCAGTGGCAACCAGCCATTGAATCTTGATGAAGGAAATTATTGGAACTTTGCATTGCCGATCAGTTTTTCAAGGGATTCGGTTCTCGCATCATACATCTCCAGACGACAGGGCCCTTCGGAGTGTTCGTGACCATATCCTCAATATCCTTGAATCCAAGTCGTGGGTATAGTCCAGCACCAACTTCCGTCGCCTGGAGATAGGTCTTGGCGCCGGCATCATCCGCATCACGGAGAAAGCGGTCCAGGAGACGGCGTCCTAGGCGTTTCCGGTGGTATTCGGGGAGAGTGGATATGACGCGAACGACTATAGAATGTCAGGAACCCTTCTTCTTTTGAAATCCAGACCATTTGAAGACTTTGATCAAAATAGAAGACGAGCAGCGAAGTTGTAGGCACACAAAAGATCAGCAACTCACAATAATCTTCCTCATAATTCATGTGTTTATCCTCAAAGTGGTCCATGTTCCCAAACCAATGACCGAAAAGTTCGGCATTCGAGCCCTCGGGAAATTCTGCCTGTACTTCCTCTGCGTCTACGACTTTCGGGGCCGGATACCGAGCTTTAAGGAAGGCGACTATTTTTCTGGGAACGGTTAGCTCGTACGCCTCCAGGTAAAGTGAAAACAAGAGCAAGGCTGCGGTGAGAAGCATGTAGCAGGAGGTGGGCTTTGTTTCAAACCTACCCAGATTCCGCTTCCACCATCTTGAACATCTTCTCGCCCGGTTTTGAGAAATCGTTTCGAAACCAGCCAGCCCAGAACTCAACCCTGTCTTTCGTGTCTACCGACGGCATCAATTGTGAGATAATGGGCTCATCCGCGTAAGTCTTGTCAAGAACTTCCGCCAACTCCTCGATGTCGGACAAGTTTGCTTCTTTGAGGTCGAACGACATAGTGAACAAGTTTTGCTCTTAAAAATAATCGAATTGAATTGGCCTACTTCAAGTCCGTTTCTACGAGAACAGAATAGAAAAGGAGTAAATCGGTTGAAAGCTTTTAAACCTCGACAAATTTTTTCAATTCACCTAACCGACTATGACTAGCAACTCGCAGGCTCGCAGAATCGCCACTTATCCCATTCGCCTAATGTAAGCTCAACTTCGCTTTTCAGCAAGAAAGTGAAGTTGATAGCTGTCGGCCGACTAGTCCGACATGGGTGGAGAGTGATAAGTGAAAATGTATCGGCTTTCAAAGCCAAGTTGAGTGGGGTCGCCTATGAGTAAGCTGTATCCGGCTGACCTCGGCGTTCCCCGGGGTGTTCTATTTGAATGGAATTTGTAGATTAGAGTAAGCAGGCAAAGCAGTATAGAAATAGATGGGCAATGCTAAGGTCACTGAAGCGCTTCCATCTCGACTCAAACAGGTGTCGCGGATGCGTTGCATCGTAGCAGGACTAGCTACAATGGGTTGATGCGCGTGAGTCTCGGAACGGTACCAAGGATAGACGTCGAATACTACCTATTTGATTCGTCTTCAAAAGCGATAAAATGGTAATAAACACCTGCTCTTAGTATCTCATCCTAATCTAGGCACCGGCATGCAGAATGTAGCCGCCATCGACAGCCACAGTCTGACCATTCAGGTATTGGTTCGTTGCAACAAAGAGCACAGCTCCCGCCATATCTTGGTCCTTGCCAGGTCTTCGCGCAGGGACTTTTTCGTACTTTTCCTTCTCAATGTGACTCTTTTGATCTGATCCACTCTCTCCCGCAGTCATCTCCGATGGGAAGACTCCTGGTGCGATGCTGTTGACTCTGATCTTGATGTTGTTGTTTGCGATTTCGGAGGCAAGCATCTTCGTAAGATGGATTGCAGCAGCCTTGCTGGCATTGTAGCCGAAATGATGTTGGGAGGACTGAACGATGCCCGATATTGAGGAGATATTGATCACAGTGCCAGAGTAGCCATGTTGGTGCTCAGATGCCTTTTGAAGCATAGGCAGGAAAGCCATAGTCATGAAGAACAGTTGAGGAACATTAGTTCGGTATGTGTTGATCCAGTCGTCAATCGTAGATGACTCGTCGTCAAACATATTCTTCTTCATCTCTTCAGCCGTCTTAGCCTCGGTTTGTTGTGTATTTCCTGCAATGCCAGCGTTGTTAATGAGAATGCAGAGACATTTCTCCCGCGACTCAATATCTTTCACCAGCTTGGCAATCTCGCTCTTAGATGTAATGTCGGCGGTGATGGGTATAATCTCGCCAGCAATATCTTGTCCATGGGTCTTGACGACATTTTCGAGCTTCTCCTCTGTGCGTCCAACAATGTAGACCTTGGCGCCGTTAACAGCGAGTGCTTGTGTAGCCATCAGACCGATGCCACTTCCTCCACCCGTAACAAGAGCAACCTGCGCTGTTAGCATGGCAAATTAGACCCGGGAACGGGGCTACAACATACCTTGCCCTTCACGTTGAAAACCTCGCTGAGGAGGAAATTTTTGTTTGTCTGAGACATATTTGCAGGCGTTGTAGAGAAATGTTTTGGAAATTGTTGAAGACGCCCAATAGAAGGATTGGGGGTGGCAATACTGTTCATATGAATAGATGGGAAGGCTTTGGGGGATGGAGAGTTTATGACAAAGAAGCCACTTCGTGACGTCACAAGCTTCCAGAGAGAATTCACCCTGAGTGTTCGAGACATTATGAAACATGTAAGATGTACAAGAAAAATAGAATTGCAAAAGCAGGACCACTGGGCAAGTGTTTGGAGCAAATGCTCCGGATCTGGCTGCTTCTGCACACCAAGAAGCCGCCAACTTAGAGATGGCAAGCCCAGGGCCCGTCATTCTCGGAGTACGTACTTCGAATTACCGCAGAGGTGCACCCCAGGCAATATGACATCTAATGATGTTGAGTGTCGATGACGATTGAAAGAGGTTGGGAAAATTGGAAGACGTCAGGTCACATTCGGTGAAGAGTTTATCCGGGATCACGGGGCGACCGCCAAAATCTTACGACCGCTTTGCTCTTTGCTTTCCTCACCCTCCTGTGATATACCGTTCGATTTCGACCTGGCATTGGAACTTCAAAGGTGTCAATTGAGCAGGAATCAGGCAAGTTGCCTCACTGAAGGGCTGCATGGAAGTCTTAGAGAATTTGAAGGGGACTTTGGTTGTTGCAGCTCATTTGCAGTCGTCCCATGTATCGCTGATCTTATCGCTCTTCATCTCGTTCTGTTTATTCTTCTGCTAATTCGATACCTGACAGTGTCCATTGGCAGATTTCTTTCCAATCTCTATTTACAAAGGTCTGAAATGCATTTTGTCTTTTCTGTACCTGTCACGTGTAGCCGTGACAACCACCATTCCCAAACCAGGCATCTCGGTGTGGTTGTTGGTGGCGCTCCAATCAGTGCTGGCAGTACAACTCAGCCGCGGCTATCAAGATACCAACCTCAAGGCTCCGGTGTGAAGATAGTCGATGCTTCAGGGTATAAGTATTCGCTATGCTCCACATTAGAGGGAAGATGGCCAACCCTTTTCATCCATATTATCTTCAGCCACAGCAGCTAGATGTTGTCCGCAAACACCCCAGCCGTGCCAGCAAGTGCTAAACATACATGGCGGGTTCATAAGCCTTCGTCGACAAGGGGCAGGCATGGGAAGCTTGACCCCAAGCGTCGACTCAAAGCAAAAGCAGTGCGAGAACTGAGAGCTTGCCTCCGATGCTCTGCCTTGCGAATCCCAGTAAGTCATCAGCTGCCACATTGCTGAGCGATGCTGATTCTGTGAAGTGCTCTGAAGACGACATATGTATTCCTTGTCGTAAGCTAGTTGAGACAGCTCGACATGTGCATGTCAAGCGGACACTATCGTTCTGCGCGTGCATCAGAACCCGAGTGGTGGAAGTGAACCTGTTTGAAGATGGTGAGTTCGAGAAGTAGATTTCTGGAAGATACCATAGTGCTGATCGTTTTACCCAACAGTCATTCCACCACCCCATGCAATGGGTTTGGTGCGCGAGAATACTGAAAAGCTAGCATTGAGATCCATATCTCTTAGCTTCAGCTCGCTGATCACATGGGACTTATCATACGTTGCTCTTGAGTTTGTTGAATGGCTCAACCAACCGCAGCTGCCTACCGCGAGCTATGTAGGATTCATGTCATCTCCTGAATTTCTCAAGCTCTTAGAACCTCACGTTGGCGTTGAGATTGCCATCAGTTTTCAGCGCATGGTATGTGCTGAGTGTCTTGCCTATACTCAACCAGTGTCAGGTGAAAAGCAGCACCTCGGTGTTTCGGAATTGCAACAGATTGGTGCTGTAGCTGGCTGTCATGTTCTGAATTTCCTTGACCGCAAGGTGCGCCCGGAGTTCTTAAGAGCTTCATCCAAAGCCACCCTCGAAGCAGTCTTTCTCATGCTTGTGGGCACCATTCTTGCCATCGGTTATTCTCGCCCAAACAAGAATGTTGAGAATATCGTTGGAGACCACACCCGATTCCAGGCAATGCAAAAACATCTATGCCAAATCCTGGCCCATCATTTGGTATATGTCGGCTCCAAACTTCATTTGCCAATAGACCACGGTATTGAGAAATTGATTCTCGAAGGCACACCTAAAAGGTGGCATAAGAGAGGTGTCTTCCGTTGGTTAACTGCCTCGCATCAAGAGGAGAAACTGCAGGTCTTCCACCTCAACAGTTGTGGTTCCGCATGCTCACACGGGGCATCGTCGTCTGATAGTCTGGAAAGATTTTTGCTGGATAAGCTACGGGATAACTCTAATCTCGATTTTGAGAGTCTATCGGAAACTGGAGAGGCAAACTTTTCCTCCTTGACAAATATGACAAAACTCTCGGCACTCTTAGGGCGTCTCAACAACAGTATGCTCGTCTCCACTCCGAGTCATCCGACCGGTCTTCCTTTGAAAGACTATCTTCCTGAAATCGAATCCCAGAGGTCAAATCCTACCCGGCCTAGCTCAATTTCCTATCCCAAAGACATTCACAGCTCCGTTATGAAGACGGGAGAATTGTTGAGTCTGAGACCACCATTATCACGAAGAGAACCATCACACAGGTGGGACGGCGCTCTCTGGTACACGTCGCATGGCTGGCAACTACACGCATGCGCATTCCACGTTATATCTTCCAGCTATGGGGAAATGATTGTCGAGGAAGTGGATCGCTGTGATGCCTTCGTGAAACGGCCCGAGACAAGGCAAAGTTTATTGGTTTAGACGTTCTAAGCACTTGGTGCATCTTTTTGCAGCCTACAAGAATCTCTCAAACGCTCAAATATGAATCAGGGGTTTGGTATTTTCCTTCCAAAGCATTGTTCGAGAATCTGCAAGGAAGTGGATTGGATTGGATACTTTGATCACCTTCCTAAATCTCAAGATTGCTTTGCAAAACTCATCTATTTAATTCCCACAAACTATTTTGCAATTCCTCAGTTGATTTCAAGTGAAGTTTGAATCGCCTTGTTTCCTTTGCACTTCGTGTTTAATGTATTGATAGTTCCCGAACATATGGAGCTCAAGCAGTGATATAAAGATCTTGATCCCGACACCTGCTCATAACACCTCACCAAATCAAGTGTAATACCGAATAAGTCTGGGATGTACAAATTGGTGCCTTGGATTTAGATTCCACAGCTCTCAGGAACCACCACTGGCAATTCTCCAACCGACCGATCTGATAATGTCCCCTCTCGTCCCCGTTCCACCTACACCAAGTTAGCTTCATCCAGTTCTCTACATACAAGATACCTTTCACCTTTTCCCATTGAATCCCACTCCTCAAGCGTCGGCAGATTCTTCGTAACATGATCGTATCTCATCTGATCCAGCCTCTTCTTCTGCCTTGTCCGAATATACCTCCATGCATATCCGCCCGTAAACAGAGCACCCGTTACGCACGCTACCCTGCGAGTATACAGAAAAAAGTTACCCATTGGCGAAGGCGAATGAAATAATGTTGGTTATTGTGTTATAATTATAATTCTTTTGAAACCATCTTCGAAATTCAAAACTGAAAATAAAATATATTCATAGAATCATAGCTTGTGGCCCATGGAACGGCCCGAGATCGATACCATAGCCCAAAACCAATTCTTCAGCTTGGTGGCTATTTTGAAACCATGGATCTCTCCTCGCTACCATCCCACAAAGGGGGAACAAAAGCCAGCAGCATGTGCCATCCAATTCACCATACCCATCTGAACTGCTTCTCCTCTAACCACTACTTATTCCCCACCAACGTCCATCCACAAAACCACTCTCTACCAAACTCACACAACCATCAAACAAACACCACCACATCATAAGAAAATAAAAATGCTAACCCGCCTAACCCATCTCTCCACCTTCCTCAACCGCCCCCTCTCTACCTCCCATATCCCAGCCTTCCCCTCCACCTTCCTAAAACTCAAAACGCTTTCCCTGATCGGCGGAGCAGTCTACACGCTCGCGGCATCGCAGTCCTCGTCGCTGAGGACGAGGAACGGGGAGCTGAACTATGGGGTGCTGGTTAGGGAGGTGTTTGAGGAGGGTATAGATCGGGTGAGGGGGTGGAATGAGGGGGAGATTGAGAGAAGGAGAAGGGAGAGGAGGGAGGGAAGGAGGAGGGCGGAGATGGAGAGAAGGGAAAGAGCCGAAAAGGAGAGGAAGGGAGGGATAAAGGTGGAGGGGAGAGGGGGGTTTGTGCTTTTTAGGTGGGGGTGGAGGAAGCCGAGGGGATAGGGGAGAGGTTTGGGTTTGTTGTTCGAGGATTGGGTTAAGGGAGAAGATCGTAGCTTGTGGGGTTCGAAAGAGCTTTGTGTACTGAAGCGTGTGAGAGTGCTGCATAAAAACATGGCACGTGCAAGACAGAACGCATACAGGAGCTCTTGAAAACATGGTATTGTGCAAATCATGGATTTGTGATGGAGTAGCAACTTGCTGCATCACATCCTCTAGTATTCGAATTCCATAGATCTGCCCGAAGGAAAGCTCTAGCCAACGCCTGTGCCAAATCTATACAGCCCTTCTGTTCCATGACATAATCTAAATCCGCGCTTTGATGGTCATCATTGACAGAAAGTTAAGCCTCTCGTTCTTCCAAATCTCGTAACTTGTCTTCCTCTTCTCGTAATCGGTGTGTGTTCCAAATGGAAAACAAGCTCACGACGAATCCCAGCAGGCATGCCACGACGGTGACAAGGTATGCACTTCTATAACATGCCAATCCTTCTGTGCATTCCCGTTCTCCTCCTGGTTTGATTATGCTGTGCTTGTCGTATATCATGCCGTAGAATAAGTTGAAGATGTTCCCACTGATAACAGGAGACAATGTCATGCAGCCCCAATTTGTGCTCAACCCATGAATGCCGAATGCCTCTGCCACAAGCGAAGGGAAGCATCCAAACAGGAAACCGTAGGCGAGTCCAGTAAGTCCGGAGACGAGGCCGAGGTAGTGAGGATTCTCGACCGAAAGTGCGAAAAGCTGAGCAGCAAGAAATACAAGGGAGGCGAATGTTAGGCACCATAGACGAGATGCTTTCAAGACCTTGACAAGAAAGTCGGACCCGATGCCTGGAGGAATTTAGCACTGCATGTAACAATGCAGAGGGGCTACATACCACTGCTGAGCCGGCCAACAAAGCTCCCGACGGAAAGGATAGAAACATGCATGGCTTGACGCTTCGTAATAAAATCATCGGTGACGGAGTCGTCGTAGTGTCGCCATAATGCCAAGGCATCGTTCCCAATATTGCTGTGCCAGGTCAGCAAGTCTCGAACACAATGATCTCAGCTACTCACTTGATGGTCATCAAACCAATACCAGTCAATATTCCCATAAGGGCAAATAACTGCCAGAACTCAACCAATGGGAGCATCTTGATTCCTCGAATATCTACACGATGAGCATGATCCTTAACAATGGTCTCTTCAGATAGGTCGCCAGAACTGGATGATGTGGATTTAGACATCAAGGAAGATGTTTCGTCCGTTTCAGGGGACGTGACGCCCTCAGGGATATCTCCGCCTACATCATAATGATTTAGGGCGTCTCCGTCTTGAGGATGTGCGGCTATGAAGGAAGGCCTACCTGGTTCTACAGCATCCTGTTGTGCTCGGGCTTTAGCCTCTTCCGATCTTGTCCTATGGAGTCGATTCGAGTCGGACCTTGCCACGCCAGGTGACCTGGGAAGACGCGAATAGTGGGGGTGTGGTAACACCCTCAGGAAGAAGAACCCGATAAACACGATGCCAAATGTCCCACATGCGAGCGTCAGGAGGAAATCTCCCGTTGATCCAGGCATAACATATCCAGCAAACATGGAAAAGAAGAATGCGCTGAGCCCAAACGCTGCCAGGGGGAATCCCGTAGCCGTTCCTCGATGGTGGGGCCAGTTCAGCGCAGATGTCTTGATGGAAGCGGCGAAAGCTGCACATCCACCAAGTCCCGTCATGAATGAGAAGAGGCACAATAACCACAGTGGCCCCGAGCCTTTATCGTATGCTTGGTGGAGGGGAAAGTAGCCAGCCCCTAACAGGAGGCAGCCCAGTATAACAGCAGGTCGTGGTCCCTTTGCATCGACCAGCATCCCAACAGGTATTCCCATCGAGTACATCCCCAAATTACCGGATAATCCCTATCAAAGTTAGAGAGTTGCGCGTGGTGATGTCTAGCCAGTAATCTTACTATCAAGTTCTGCTCTGTGGAGGAGAGCTTGAGCTTCTCCGCGAACTGGGGACCCCATGCCGAATAGACATACTACTCTTGTCAGTACTGACGGCCGCTGGAAGCAATCAACATACGTTGGTCCCGCATGCCAAGGAGATACATGTGGCAGCTATACTCGACACAATCCTCGCCCGGTGGAGGGACTTTTCCGACATCTTGATCGAGGGCTTGCAGAGGGTTGAATTAAAGGGGGAGGGAGGGTTTCACTCGTTGATCATTTCGACTCGGAAGATAGGTGGTACAATTCAGACCAAAGATTGTTGTAGTCTACTCGTAGATATCGTTAAGCCATGGTGTAAAACTGGTGCTGAGTAAAGAGGTGTCACTGGCGAAAAGTGGTGGTGTTCAGCTGTTCCAAGACAGGTGAAGTGAGTGTGGATCATGCAGCACTGTGTTATCAGTGAGCGGTCGGAGCATCATCGGCATCACGGCACCACAGCGCAGCAGTAGCGCCTTCTGTTCCACCAACGCTAGCCCATTAACGTTAGCCACCATGGGAATCAGACACGCCGACAGCCGCCCCAATAGCCGCGCGGATAGTGCTGGTGGTAGTCAACCTGTTCGACATCCTAGTCCTCTTTGTATGAACTGCTCACCACCATCCTTTGCGCATACACCCGTCAACTCATTGTTCCATACATCTTATTGCGTCGCAGAGTTATCTACATAGCTCGCGAGATGGGCGCTCTACTCTCTATCCCCTTGCTGGCTGTGCCAAGCATGGGAACCGTACGTCAACACAAGCACCTGATGGCAGGCAGACACTGACTTCACAGGTTCTCACTTTCGCAGCAAGCTGCTGTGGTGCGGCGACTTGTTCTGCAGTATGTAGTGCCTGTGGAAAGTGTGGAAACAGGTCAGTGGAAGCTCCTTGCGCCCCAGTTGCGCTTTACTAACTGCCTGAAGTGTTGCCACTCGGATCGCATATGCCCTCATCCTTCTCATCAACTCCATCCTATCCTGGATCATGCTCACGCCATGGGCCATCAACAAGCTGCAGCACTTGACCTTGGATTACATGACGATCAGTTGCCCGGACGGCCCTTGCTATGGATGGGTTGCAGTACACAGAATCGGCTTCGCATTAGGCCTCTTCCACATCATAATGGGCGTACTCCTCCTCGGCGTTCAATCCTCGAAGAATCCTCGTGCAAGCATACAGAATGGCTTTTGGGGACCTAAAATAATCGCTTGGCTGGCTTTGATTGTGCTGTCTTTCCTCATCCCCGAATCGTTCTTCTTTGTATGGGGAAAGTACATCTCTTTCGCTGGAGCGACCCTCTTCCTCCTCCTCGGCCTGATCCTCTTGGTCGATCTTGCGCATACTTGGGCCGAATACTGTCTTTCACAAATCGAAGCAACCGACTCCCGAGCTTGGAGATTCATTCTCATCGGGTCGACCCTGGGCATGTATGCGGCTTCCCTTGCAATGACGATTGTCCAGTACATCTTCTTTGCAAAGAGTGGTTGCTCGATGAATCAAACAGCCATCACGCTCAACTTGATTTTCTTCCTAGTCGTATCTTTCATCTCGGTACACCCAGCAATTCAAGAATACAACCCGAAGGCCGGTCTCGCTCAGTCAGCTATGGTAGCAATTTACTGCACTTATCTCACCATGTCAGCTGTGTCCATGGAGCCGGATGATAAGCAATGTAACCCTTTGATCCGAGCACAAGGCACTCGAACTACTTCAATCGTCATCGGCGCAATTGTCACGATGTTGACAGTTGCCTACACCACAACCAGAGCTGCGACTCAAGGCGTTGCTCTTGGTGGAAAGGGTAGCGTCAGACTACCTGAAGACGACGAGCACAGCCTTGTTACTCAACAACCAGACAGCCGCCGTGAGATGCGAGCCGCAGCTCTTCGCCAAGCCGTTGAAGAAGGAAGTCTCCCGGCCGATGCCCTCCTGGACGATGATGATGACGAGAGCGATAGCGGAAACACTGCAAAGGATGACGAGCGCACTTCAACACAATACAACTACGCTCTCTTCCACCTCATCTTCTTCCTGGCCACGACTTGGGTTGCAACGCTCCTTACGATGCAGACCGAAGATGCCACGAATAGCGACGACTTCGCGCCAGTAGGAAGGACTTATTGGGCAAGTTGGGTCAAGATCATCAGCGCTTGGATTTGCTATGGCATCTATACGTGGACTCTGGTCGCGCCGATTGTATTGCCTGATCGATTCGACTTCTCATAAACAGTACGAAGCATGACTGCTTTTTCATTAGTTGTTGTATTAAGAATCCTGCATTTGTCTAAGCACGGCGTTGCATACTTTCCTAAAGGAATGAATACGAATTGAACCAAACTGCTCCTGTGGAAGTCTTCTGTGATACAACCCTGCGAGTAATGCAAGCTGGATTCTCTATCTTCTCCTTTAGACAAACCGCGTCATGGGTGCGATACTCCTTATGTTTAGCACAGCAATCCTTACCTTATCTCCTACTGCCAATGCTCAACCAGTCAGGCTTATTTGTGTATAGCTATGAGGTATTGGGTGAAGGTGGCACGTGTTGTGCTTGAATCAAGGGAGCAAAGTTGATGAGGTTCTGAACGGCACATGAGGCGCGCTCCAGCTGCAATACCTAGCTTCTTCTTTTCCTTACCAATGACAGCTCTAATCTACAGATTAAGAAGCAGGCAGAGTCCTTGGCAACCTCACCATATACCGAAACCGATAATTCCCAAACCCCTTATCGCCACTCCTCGCTCCCTTCGCCCACTCCCTCAAATCCACATCCAAGCACTGCACCGTCTCAAAGCCATGCTTTTCATAAATCGGATACCCATACGGACTCGCCTGCAGGAAAATCGGCAATCCAGCTGCATCAGCAAGCCGGTTCCCATGCTCAACCAACGCATTCCCCATCCCCTGGCCTTGGAACAAGGGATCCGTGAACAGCGCTTTACATTGCACGTGTCTTTGACCTCTCGTCCATCTCTCGAGCCAGCTATCCGTGTCCGCTTGCACGAACATCGGCAATCCAGGCGGGAAATCGAATTCTCCCTTCCCTAGCTCTCCCTTCTCAACATCAACACTCTTTTTGGCTACAGCTTTCTCATCACGCTCTCGGATTTCAGCATCGGTGAGAGTATTCCATGATGCCCACGCAGCGAGCTCCCCGGTCTTCTTGTCTATGGCTTTGATGTGCGTCCAAGAAGGGTCCCCGACTTGCCCTTCGAGCATAGAGGTCACGCGCTTCTCGAACTCGGCAGGAGTGGGAAAGTACAGCTTAAAGGCGTTGTCTGGGAGGCAGGCTATCACGTGGATTTGTGATAGTCTTGGAATATCTTCGCGGGTTGCTGGGAGGAGATCGAAGGTTGGTAGGGAATCATGATGTTTTGGGACAATGCGAGAGGGCAAGGAGTTCAATATGGGATACTTAGATATGAGTTGGCGATCCTCAAGCAAGATGTCTAAATTATGAGAAAATGGCAACTTGAGGTTCTTTTAAGCACAAAAAGTGATCCGCTGGGCCTAGATTACTCCCTTGAGTTTACTAGTGCTTAGGTGAGCTGGCACAACAACATTGAGTACATCTATCCGTATACCAGCCAATGAGGTCATGCATCAGCATCATTATACCAATCAAATCACCAATCACTTAAAGTTTGGAAACCATCGTCGCTCCAGAACCCCCAGCTGCCTACTTTGAGGACGAGCAATGTGGGTCACTTATTCCTTTGCCTGATAGTTATCAAGCTTCCCATATACAATATCGATGGCATTTAGGTACATATTCAAGTTCAGCTTAGTTTTCTGGTTACCAAGTCATTCAAAGTGATTCATAAATCAAGCTACATATCATTTACGAATCGCTCTTCCTAGCAAGAATCCACAAAAACGTCACATCAACCACATCCTCCACCGTCTCTTGCACGACGACCTCCAGTCCTACCCCTCTCACCTTCTCCAACGTCCCCTCGCTCCCCCAACTACTCCAAAACATCCACCCCTTTTCCTCCTTCAACCAATTTTGCACCTCCCTCCCTTCCAACTCCACGGCCGTAAAGTTCGCCAGCACCCACCCGCCCGGCTTCAGCCACGCCACGATCTTGCGCAGCATCTCGACCTGCTCCGCGCGCGGGAGGTGGATGATCGAGTACATGGCGACGACGGCGTCAAGGCTCGCCGGCGGGAAGTCCAGGGCGAGCATGTCGCCCTCGAGCAGTGTGAGGCGGCTGGGCGGGTCGGGTTGCAGGTTGGTGCGAGCGAGCGCGAGCTGGGCGCTGGAGAGGTCGTTGGCTGTCACGGAGAAGTTGGGGTGGGAGAGGAGTTTCTGGGTGACGGGGAGGCCATGGCCGCAACCAAGCTCAAGCACAGAGACAGGGGTTGAGGAAGAGGTGGGCAAGCGGCCAAGCAGTTGGTCAAGGTAATTTAGGCGCGTGCTCGAGTGCGGGATTGTCCATTCGTTGTATTTTGGGGCAATTGCGTCGTAGGAAGCTTTCAAGCGGGATTTGAGGTCCGCAGGGGGATCGTATAGAGGTTGAGAGTCGGCCATTGCGTTTGGATAGCGCTGTTTATGGGCGTGGAAAGGTATTGGTGTAGCAAAAAAGGTGTGCAGAACTCTTAGGATAGGTAAATATCTCTGAGAATATACATTCAAGTTATACCAAGACAATTGGATGTCGAATGTGAGTCACCGGCATGGCGTGCTCTTGCCGGTCTCGACAGCGTTAGGCTTGCTGTTAGAAATGGGGCCCAGAAACACAATCAGAGCTGTGAATCAAGCATGTCCCTGCAAAACAGAAATATGTTCTTAAAGCGTTTGGGAAGCAAGAACTTCAAAATGACAGCTCCGAGAGACGACGGGGCTGGATTTTGAAAGCAGCTGCAAAATAAGAGAGCGAGCTGTGAGGATGCGCAACTGAAACTCAAGGCAAGGCAAGTGGAGTGGAAAGATTTAGGATTAAATATTTCAAGCTTTTTCAAGGTGAGTATACATAATGCTGGAAGAAGGATCGATTACCGTGCGGCAAGGTTAAGAAGATGATTCCGTGCTTATTAGTCAGCCCCAAATCACGAGATATAACGCAGGTATTCCATGCCTACCTTGTTAAGTGGTAATTGTTATTATATGTGGACAGTGATATATTCATAAATAATCCATTAATCATAGGATCTGCTCGAAGTATAGAAGCATTTTGACTTGGCTGCCTTCTAACACATTGCATTGATCATGTGACTCTATCTGCATAAAACCATTGACAACGAAGTACATTTTACCCAGTACATATGACAACCAAATATCCGGAAGAAATGACGGAGCCCATCAACAAGTAACCAACCTCGTACCACTAACACAAAGATTGATATTATCGCCACCATTTGTACTCCCATCACAGCGATCCAAATTCGGGCTCTCCCCAATATCGCCAGCACCAGTAGCCTCGATGAACAGAGCAGGATTTCAGGGGGCTCAGTGTGTTCCCCTGAAATATATCAAGCCATTATCACAGGTCGTAACTGTGCATATAAAGCTTGTTCTCTTTCTGGATACTCTTGTTGATAGGCCTCCAATCATAATCACTCTCGCAGGGATGTTACCAACTCCAGTCGCATAATTTGATCCTCAGCCTCACTGCTGTCTTGTTTCATCATTGAAGTTTAAGTTCTTGACATCACTGATAGTGCTATTATCGGACTCGCATTCGCGAACGGTTAAATTCGCACTTAGGCTCAGGCTTTGATGTGAAATCGGACAGGCGAGAGAGGAAATAGTGACAAAATTGTGTTTGGATGAAGGCGTATGCTCCTCGTATGGATGCGAGTTTTGCGTCCGAGACAGGAAATTTTTTTTATCCGTCTCCGAATGTAAACGACGGGTACAACTCAAGCTCTGCTGGATCAGAAGGGCAACGTTCTCGGCTTTTGGGGCCGGTTGAGCGGCAGCACTGGCTCGCTTGCGTGTATTGAGTCCCTATTTTCAGTGACTACACCGTCGATGAGTCGTTCTTCCAGCTTCCTTCAAAACACCACTCTGTGCTCGAGGTTCCATCATCTCAGCTCGATTTGCGGGCCTAAGTCATGAATAATTCAGCCGGTGCCACCATAATTGTCCCTCGTGCGCTCGGATTCGATGCATGCCCTGATGCTTGATACCTCGATTAGTAATGCCGAAGTAAACAGAATCAGCCGGTGTAGAGCCCCTTTCTATCCCGTCCACTTTACAAGGCTGCAGATTTGCATAGGTAACACGTTCATGCGACTCAATGTGCAATACGCAGCAATGAAGCAGAAACTCCACATGTACATCCAAATAACCCCATGAACTAAGGGAAAAGACAATTATCAACTATCACAATGCCAAATATTCTCTGCACCGAAGAAAGCAAGTCCAAGCCCATATCAGCAACGAGGTGCTCGATCTGTCCAGAAGGCTGAAAATGTGGCAATAGTAAGCTACCGAAATAGGTTGAAAAACGCCTCCATATGCGCCTCCGAATACGCGAAACCCAGAAAAGGCGGACAGGTGAGACATTTGAGATTAAGCGTTAGGGCGAACCACTAGGTGGGTTCTTATCGTCTGCTTGTGGAATTCCACAGTTTTCTGACTCATGAAGTCGAGGCCTGCAGAAAGAGACAGAGAGACTTCCCATTTAGCAGAGGTTGAAATTATGAGAAATAGAAATATGAATACGCGAATCAAACAAAAAAGTGAAAGAAAAAAAGAAAAGAGATTCGTTACTCATAACTCGTAATCATAGTGTCATCCCAGAACTCCGGTGCCAATGCATATGCAATTTATCCCGCATCACCCTGAACAGCAGGCGAGCCGTTTAACACTTTCTCGACTCTACTTCCCCTCAACACAGACGTCGTCCTCGTCACCACACCACCGCCCAAGCTCCCAGTACCACCAACCAAGCAAGCACGACAACAATCCCTAAACCACGTCTCCTCCCCCGTAGGCGCTTCTCCAAACTGCCCACAGTACACACAAACCACCCACTCGATATCATCAACCTTCAACCTCGTCCTCTTCCTCAACCGAGGCGGTATCCTCCTCCCCTCAACAACCTGCGACTTCAATCCGCAATCGATGCAATATCTCTCCCCTGCAGCGCTGCCCCCGGGTCGAAAGCTGCCGTAGCGCATGTTATCTACAAACTCAGCCCGAGGTCGAAGCCTCAGGCAATCTTTGCAAGATAAGAATGAACTTTTCAGGTGCGACCATTGAAACCGGTCGAAGCCATCCGGGCGCGGAGGCCCGATGAGGGTGCAAAAGCGGCGACAGGTCGCTCGGAGTGAGTATTTGTCCAGCCACGAGTCTTGCGCCAAGCAGTGAATGATGAGAGCTTGGATGTACGGGTGGAGGTTGATTAGTGTTGGCTTCTGCTCAGATGGGGAGTTGAGCGACCGTCGCGTGAGTTTGAAGTGGCCGTCTTCGTGAGGACTTAGATTTTGGGCTGTCTTGGGATGGTACTGGGGGCTGAGAGGTGGAGTTGTGGTTTCTCCAGCGTCGGCTGGTGATCGAACTGCTCGCGATGGATATGGCGGAATGTTCAACGCTAGCTTTGGTCGACGAGTAATAGAGTGAAGGGTGTGATTGAGATACTCTTGGCGAGTTTTGTTTTCGCTCCTGCTTCCTTCGGACTCGGATTCTGGACTTAGAGGCGGAGTCGTCGTGTCGCCAGCATCGTAGTCTCGGGGTGTTGTCACGGCGCGAGGGATATCCAAGACCAGTTTTGGCAACCGCTTGGTCATCGTAATGAGTGGCGGTCTTGTACCGGCAACGGCAACAGTCCTTTCCACATATTCAGCGTAATCATCTTTCCTGCTCTCCTGCGCTTGATATAGGCCTCTCAAGGATTGAGATGATGGTGTGGCGTCCGCGGTATGTGACTCTGCGGCGATGGGAGATGTTGCTGGCGTGAAGATTTGTATGTTTAGTGAACACGTAGGAGAAAGGGTCGGGTTTCCTGACATGCCGGAGTCTTGCGGAATCTTTTCTTGAGAAGAGAAGACGAAAGGAGCTTAATAAGAGAAGTGCGTGGTGGGATGAGGCTGACTTCCAAAAATAGAACGGGCGTGCCGTGTGGTGCGGGCTGCAGCCTTGTGCGTCCCGTCCAATCACTCCAGTGGTTATTTTAACCCAGGCTGAGACATCAAAGCAGAACGCGGTCTGGAGGACTTTCCAATCGGTGTCCAATTTGCGGTCTGGGAAATAAGGGATTTGCACAAAAGCATTCGAATGGGTCAACACCCCTGAATAGCTGATTATTCTGACTCTCAGAAGTCTCGCAATAGGTCTCACCGTCTGTCTCGCTGCCAATCGCCATTATCCGGTCTCTAGGTCTTAGTAGCCCTGCACGTTCAAAATAACATCTTACACCCCACAAACATAATCTACTTCACGTAGATCTATTTTGTCACCCCGCCCTATCCCGGCCACCTAATTCAGCTAGCTTCGACCCCAGATCTGTGCCGAGCCGTGGCCAGGGCGACAACCTCGGTCTCTAGGCAAATGCTGCGCGAGCACTTTGCATTTGCGAACTTCATTGTTGCTGCAGCACCTTGCTGATTCCGGAGATGATATGGGCCGAAAGACCCGCGCGATCTCAAAGGAGAAGTATCATGCACCTATCTACCCTTGGCAGAAATTCAAGATGCGGTAAGGAGGTGCGGTAGAAGTTTCGCCATGCCATACATCCGTTCAGAGTGGCAGGCGTAGACAGGAAGAATGCACGACAAGTATGTGCGGAGGCCGAGAAGACGCCAGTTCGAGTAGAAGACATTGTTGGACAGTGACAGAGTAACTGCTCGGACTGGTTGTTGTGTCAAACTTCTTGGGAAGAGAGAGTCGTAGTAAAGAGGGATTTCGATGCAGCTGTAGGCTATTGCTGTCAAGAAGGGGTTGAAAAGACGGAGAACATTGTGCCGGCTGAGAAACTAAACGTTACGTGGATTGGGCAGGCGCGGGAAGCGCTGACGGATACGTCAGTGAGGACTGGTGCAGAAGAAGATCGGATCATTTAGGTGGGGGGTGAAGTGCATGATGTGGCCGTGCTTGGATAGAGATGGGTGGTGAGGTCGTTGCTTGTGTTGTCGTCTGCTGTAGTGCTGTGTTACAACCCAGATACTAATCAATAATGCGAGACGTACCTGCCTTCTAGATCCGGTTTCATTCATCCAAAGCCCATTGGAACAATAACTTGCATGCTTCACGGAGTTCAGAAGCATGCAGCTATGAGGATGGCTTTTATTGATCTGTATGTATGAACAACCTCTCGTGACTCTATATTCAGACAAGGGTGCAGTTTCTGTTCTGTATTTCATCCTACCATTCGTCTCCCTTGCTGGGCCTCGCAAATATCCAGCACGCACGCGATCTAAAAAGAAGTATGCCCTGAACTCCACCCAGCCCAGCCAGGAAAGCAATTAGACTGGAGCCTGCCCCTAAGACCAGCCCATTGTTTCTTCCTTTCTGTCAATCATGACGTATACAAAATTCTGTCTCTCATCATGTCGAATCAGATCCCACCTCTTTCCCTCCCCCACAACCTCAAGAGGTATAGACATTAAATTTGGCGCCCCGACAAAACCTCACTTTGCCTGGGCGATTGGCGGTGTATCTCAACCGCAGAAGTATGAAGCTACAAACGGCCGGCGCTATGCTAAGCGCAGGTGCAGTATGCAAGCATGCAGAACTAGGAGTTCGTCTGCCCAAGCCCTTATGTATAGCGCGCCGCAAAATACATCTGGTTTCAATACTGCGCAGAAAATTCTAGAGAATTCTTGTGTCACACAAGAGCGCGAAACCGGGCCTTGTAGAGGAAAGTGAACGTCGATGAATGAAGTCTGGTGGATGAATATCAACCAAAGAATGGAAGTCTAGTGGTGTATTAGAAAGTAGTGCTGCATCGAATCATTCAATCGTATATGGGTGGATGCTACAGGATGATGGGGTGGTTAAGGTGTCTTCCCTCGTTTCCGTATGTCGGTGCTTTCTCCTTCGAACATCGTGCTAAGGCCAGATAGTGTCCAGGACGATGTCGAAGAGTGGATTGCAACTAGCCAAGCTGCCACGAAATTGACCAAGTAATGGAGCATGTAGGCGTATGTAACTCCATAAACTGCAGCATAGATGGCGATGCAGAAGAAAAAGATACTGGTGAAGTGGCGAAGGCGGGATGTCACTCGAGGTACCATTTTCCCACTCGTCAAAGTCTCGACGAGAAGGATGAAAGGCATGATGGAGAGAACATTATGGTGGGAGGAGAAAGGTGTTAGCCAGTGAACGGCCAGATTGTGAACCCAGACGACGAGAATAGGAAGATTGATTGGGAGAATCCATAGCATGAGGATGAGGATTGAATGGACGTAGTTGTAGAAGTTGTAATTTGTGTTCGAAGGAGCCTCTCTCGCGAATCGAAGAGCTCGCGCACACGTGGCTATTTGCACGAGACACGCGACGAGATAGGCGAATTGATAAGGTATGACGGTCGAAACAAGAAACAAGAGTATTGCGGTTGTCAAAATGCGCCGACGAGGTGTGGATGGTGCAAATGCAGGAGACATCGCTCTGCGTTTATCCTCGTTTCGAAGCCAGGCGGGCTTCACACTCAACAACGAGTACAGAATGCTGAATACGTGTGTGATAGCAAGTGCTGCATAGTATACCAACACACAAGCTCCGACGCAGACTAGTCCAATAAGCGGAACCATAAACCAGAAGAATGGATCCTGTGAGCCAACTAAGAGGTCGTTCTTGGTGAAGTCAATCTGGGTTTCCGTTGCGTTGCCACCCCAACCCCAAAATCCAGGAGACGAGGAACGAGGGGGTGTTGTACTTGCTTGGGCTAACGACACCGACAGGCAAGTCAGAGCACCAAGAACAAGAGGTAAAGATTGTCGCAAACACAAGTCCAAGCTCTCGGAGAAGGACATGAATAGTCCCGTCTCATCGTATACTCGGAACTGTTTTCTCAGGACCAAGGCGACCACAAGGAGTGGGAACGCCGCGAAAACTGTCCTGTAACGCATGTACAATTTCCCAAGGCTGCCCGGAATATCCACCTTCAAGGATATTTTAATGCTGGAATTGCACGTAGGGTCTGTCCAGAATTGGAGGCTCAATCCGTCTTGGATGCTCTTGTGTTTCAGTGCAGGAGGCATAAATGGTGAGACGCCGTGCAGATTGATGCCTGCTTGCTTCACGTTCACAAAGTACTTGGACTCGTAAGGGTCAGAGATGTATTGCCGCAGCAGAGGTGTGAACAATTCTGCCTCGTCCCCACAGGTTTGACCGCCCATATCGAGGTTGTAGGCGAGCAAGCTCGAGTGCAATGATGGTATCTTCACTTCCGTAACCATTGGCCTGTTTGGGGGGAGCTTGATCTTCATTCCAAATGCTAGAAGACGACGTAGACTCAAGGACCGCACTCGGTGTGACTGCACGTTATCACTGAATTCGGCAATGACCCACCCAGGAGTAGGATCAACTGCTTTATCGACAATGGCAACAAATTGATGGTCCGATATATCTTCCAAATCATATTGAAGGTAAGAAAATGGTACAAGTTCTTCTTCCTCGTCCAGATAGAATGGTTTCTTCGTGGTTCTCGTTGAAGCAGGTAGCACGATGGCATCGGAAGCAGCGTTCTTGCATGCCAATCTGGTGGACCCCAAACTATCTCCGGATAGGTCCATGCTCATTGAGAACAATGTTGCTGATTGTCCTGGGTGAAGAGGGAAAACGCTGCAGAACAAGACCTCCAATTTCCCTGAATCGCCTGGCTTGTCTAGTCTTTGATCTGTCAAGAGGGTGAACCTTTTCCCTCCTGGCGTTCCTTGTGGTGGGATGGGGAGAAGATGGGCTCGCGGCTTATGGTTCTGTCCAAACTTCCGCACGGTTAGTCGCTCTCCCTGTGCGATGATCGAGTTTGAGTTCTCTTCGAGTGTTAGAAGCGTTGTTGGCTCTTTCTCGGAAAGTGTCTTCTCCGCAATATTTTCCATCCCTGTTAAATACCACTTCTTGAATACTCTCATCCGATCTGCCCTTGGTTTCGTCTGAGCGGCCCTGTTGACATCGATCACATCGTACAGTGACCGGACAACAACTTTACGAAATTGGTCACACCAGAGAATTGCCTGGTGGTCCATACCAGTCCATACGTTTGGTACTGACGAAGTGAATACTGTGAAGCCGTGTGTATCAGGGACTAGAGATTCTAGACTTGCGTAGTCGGAGGGAACCACGGTATCGAGACCTCCTCCAGCGATTGATATCAATGTGACATGCCATAATGGATTATTATTCGCCCATTTCTGCGAATATGCTTGCCTCCAATAATCGTTGATTTGCTTGTATGTTCTAACAATCTCGGCGTCGAAAGAGACTGGTGGTCGTGCATGAGGAGCTGACATGGTAATAATCGTATTGATCGAGTTTGACTGGTAATTTGGCATAACCAGCATCGTCCTAGCAACTATTCCTCCCATGGAATGCCCCAATATTATTACCGAACTAGGATCCGGAAGATCGGGGTCTCGTTGGGACCGTCTCGGGTCATGATACAATGACAAAATGTACGCAATTGCTTCGTTCAGATATTCCGCCTGGTCTAGCAATGTTTGTCCATGAAAAGCTGTGATATCCTCATTGAAGTCGACGGTGAAGAAGTCTAGATTTCGAGCTCCAGCAGCAATTGCCGCCTGATCGTGGCGCAAAACATCGTGGAAATAGGTCGCCCCTTCAGCGGCGATAGGTCGAACCTGCTTGTAACTGCCTGCATTTCCTGGGATGAAAAGAACAGGAACACCTTTGACCTAGAATATTCCATCAGCATTGAGGCCTCCAACAGTTACAATTTCATACCTTTGTATCCTCGTCCACCATCCCCTCGCGGTAGAGATAAACAGAATATTTGCTTGCAAAACGTGTATGCTCCGTATCGAAGTCAGAGAGCTTCGCAAATGAAGGTCTCATATATGACATCCGACATCCTTTTGTATCCAACTGTCGACTAACAAAAGAGTGTAGTATGGACGAGAGGGAGAGTATCGCCAACAAGGTGGTAACGAGCGTGAGGAGAGAGCAAGACCAGGGGCTCCGCAGTCTCGGTCGACGAGCATTTTGGCGGGAATCAGGCATTTTATCGGTGGCAATGGCCTCGTTCGAGGGCACGCTGATGATATCCAGATCCGCAGGTCGACTCTTTTCTAGCTGGCCATTTCGCGAATCTGACAATTTCCAATTGGTGTTGCTTGGACGTCGGCTTCTGGCAGTCGAGGCCCTCCTGTCGGTACTTTTCCGGCGATCAAGCTCGTGCGAGGTTGGCGGAGTCTTCGACGGTCGTGCGGTCGTCTGAAGATTCCTGGGCTCTGTATTCGATGTCGACTCGTCCGGCTTGGAGCTGCCCCCTGCGTCCTGGGAGGATACGATCAAGTCGGCATTCGATTCCGAATCAACGCCTTCTTCCTCTGCGGCGGATCCAGACGATCGCCTCCGCATCTAAGAGACTGGCACGACTGTCCTGCTCCGTGGCGACGATGCAATCGCTGTGAGGAGAGCTTTGCTGGAGAGGACAAAGTTCGCGGGTGAGGAGAGACTCGCGACGCAAGCTTCGAGTTTTAGCCGACCGCAGGAAAGTGTTCTGGCGGGCCGAAGGGAGCACCAACACCAACACCAAAACCATGCGAAGTCCGGTCCAGCACAGGAGATTAAAAATGGAACACAAAAAACCCTCTTTTACTGCAGGCTGCAACGACCGACAAGTGGATTCGTGGCGGAGAGCGCTGGCACCGGATTACGCAGCAGTATGGATTCTGGCCCGGCGACTGTCAGTGCAAATGTTTCAAGCTCGTGTTGCGCAGATGCAGGCTCAGGGAGGCGAGGCGGGCAAACAAAAACACATACATATATTACTTATATTTCAGCAAAGCAATGCAGCAGACAAGTAACGACTGTGGTTCTGAGCTGGAGAGGAAGAGCAAGAGGAAGAGGAAGAGGAAGAGGGAGAAGCAGCGAGAGCAGTTTCCCTTGTGATTTACGCTGTCATAGCAAGAGGCTCGGAGCATCTGTAGTGCGGGTTAGTATTTTATAGCAGCATGCAGGGGAGAAGCGCATGTCACTCGGTCACTGACACCAAACTCCAAAGTTTTATGGAGAGCTCTAAGTACCGTAGTGCAGGCGGGATCAGAAAGCGGTATGGGTGATTGGTGTGCGGTTTCTGATTCGGCCCAGTACTGGAGTATTGCTTTGCAATTCGGCCGCTGGCTCTCGTTCGCCGGAAAGAGGACAAGATGAGCTGCGAGATACCATGAGTCTCCGATCAAGGATTTTGAAGCTTCGAAAGCTGGTGCTGCAAGTGCAGGGAGCTTTCCGTAGTGCGATGTTGGTGAGAACAGGGGAGTCCACCGCCTGCTGCGGAACGAGCACACTCGACAGTAGCGTGAGCAAATGAAGGCTGTACCGCCGAGATGCGTACGGGAAACGTTTTCGATTCGATCAAACCCAACGTCATGTTTTGATGCTCTCGAGGCCACAACAAGGCCCACTCATAACCTTATCGTCTCAAGCCTCGCGCCCAGATGCTTCATTTTCGTCTGTTCCGACCCCACTGTTGCCACGATGGGTAGCGAGGCGAATGGCTGTTGGTGCCAATCTGCTTCAATCTCTTCACGCACTCTCTGTGGTCCGATCGATCGATTTTATCGAACCTCCCCATAAAGCTTGTCAGGGAGGCTGGGAAGGGTCAGGAATCTGCCCATGAATGTTACTCGGCTCTGCTTGGCGCGAAGGCTTGGATATAAAATTGCTTCATCTAAACGGCATAGTCTGAGAGAGATAGGACGAAGGGCTGGCGATAAGAGCGATGTTGTGCTTCTCCAGTCCAGAATCCACATGTCTGCTGCCAGTCTCATTCCTATGCTGAGAGTCAAGTGGCGACGTCGAGCCCTCTCGGGTTGTTTCTTACTAAAGCGGCTGAAGCCAGGCATTCTCTGGATCACGCAGGCGCCAATTCTAGCTCTGACGGAGACTTGTGAAGAAGGAATACTTCCAAGTTCCAACTTTGGGATTAGGAGCTGATCCATACGGCTGCAGCAGCGCATCCTTTGCCCCAATACTTTGGTTGGCACCTTTCCTAACTCCGTTCTTTGGAATCAGGCCACCACCCCGATATTTTATCCGTCGTGAACGTCTGCGAGAGGCTTGGCGCCAGTCAGAAATGGCTTTTGCAGATACACATGGCCCTTGTCCATCTCATCACAATTCGCCATCCGCCGCCAAAATGTGGCGTTCAACGTGCATACCTCGCCTATAATGACATTGCACTGCTTACTGGTGCACGGCTGATTCGTGTTGGTTTCACCCATCAGCTCTCTCCGCCAACTTCACTTCGATTTTACGAAGGATAAACTTTCAGCAACGCGAGCCGGTGGGCGCTCCCGACTGCCCCCCACCCTCAAGCTTGGCAAACATTCTCAATCCCGCAGGCTCAAAACCAAAGCCGGCTTAAGGCTGACAAGAGCAGGGGTTTGCATAAGAACTGATCAACATATCAGGGCGTTCCCAACTACATGAAAGGCTGTGACTTTTCCTTATCTCTCAGGATTCTACCTTTTTACCTGATCTTAGCATGTTTAAAATGGCTTTTACGGCTTCTGCTGTGACATGCGACGACGCACAGAAAACACGAAGCCGCGTCAGACGAAGCTTGACCTGCGCTTGTGGCGCAATGCTGCCGTGGACATCGTCTTGCAAAACTTTCTTGGCACCGAAAGCTGTGGAACGACGTTAATTAGTAACTTAGCTAACCTTTCTATTTTCAATGTTCCCAGCTCATAGAATCCTTAGCTTCCAGACTCGAACTTTATCCTATGCGATCCTGGTCCCATTGGCCGACGTATGGTTTTGCTCCGAGTGGCCTGAGGAGGAGCAGGTGGAGATCTGGGGAACTCCCGATAAGATAAGATCTGAAGATCCGAATCCGCAGAATGCTGAGGAATTGCGTCCTACGGGTGAGTCGAAAGCCCTAAGGCTCGCAACCTTTGTCAAATATGATAAATGAATATGCCTACAGACTATAGCAAATATGCTTCTTATAAAATCTCTAAAGGTTCGGGTGTAACGATTACCAACAAAGGCACTTCGATGCTCGGCACCCCGCATAGGTCACGTGTTACCCCTCATCGATGACCCCTCTCTCTTGGCTGATCTTTTTCAATTTATATCCGAGCAGAGGACCTCTGGACCTCTTCCAGCTGCGTTTCATCTCATCTTTCGACCCCTCATATCCTACATTTCCTTTCTTTACTACACTTTGTAACCGAAGTTGTGAAATCTCACAACTGCGTTCATCCCATTTCGTCATCCGACCCGGAGACCTCAATCACCTGATCCTCCTTCCCTTTCGGTTTTCACTTAAGTCGCCGGCCTTCCCTTCCATTAAGGGCTCCATCTCAAGAAACAAAAGAGACCGATCACCAAGCTTTGATATCCTGGCAAACCAACAACATGAGCAGCGAACCAAAAGTTCTCGGCACACGCCTTCAGGGCAAAGTAGCAATTGTCACAGGCGGAGGCTCGGGCTTCGGAGAAGCAATCTGCAAGCGTTTCGCAGAAGAAGGAGCAAAAGTCATTGTTGCAGACATGGAGTAAGTGACGATCTGTTTGTCTCCTCATCTGCTGCATACACGCGGGTCCAACACACGGCCAATCGATTGATTCCTCAGAGCTCTGCTCCGAATCCTGTTCGAGTGAAAGATGCTCCGGGAAGCGTTTGACTTCAAGATAATTAAACGTTGACATTGGATACAGTCCTGTTGGGGGAGAACGTGTTGCGAACACAACCCATCCACATTCCATGCACTTCATCAAGACCAATGTAGCCAAGGAAGAGGACTGGGAGCAATTGATAGAGAATACACTCGACAAATTCGGACGAATGGATATTCTGGTTAACAACGCAGGCACAAGTTACAGAAACAAAGTAAGCTTGCCCTTCTTTTCTCATCAGTCCCATTTATCTATCTTTTGGAAAGGGGGCGAATATCGGACAATCAAATTGACAGCCCTAGCCCACAGTTGAAGTCACTGAAGACGAATTCGATAAAGTCTTCGCAGTCAACGTGAAATCCATCTTCCACTCCGCTCGTCATTTCATTCCCAATCTCATCAATCAGGGAGAAGGTGGCTCAATTATCAACATTGCGTCCATTGGTGCAACCAGACCGAGACCGGGACTGGTTTGGTACAATGCTAGCAAGGCTGCTGTCGCAAATGTAGGTTCAGTACCTTTAACCATGAAACCGATTTATAGGATCGTTCCCCTAACGGGACACAGGCAACCAAAGGTCTAGCATCTGAATACGGCGATAAACAAATTCGTGTGAACTCTGTTTGTCCACTGTTGAGTGGCACTGGCCTGTAAGACTCTTCATACCCCGTCAAATCCATTGTTTGACAATAAAGCAGATTCGAGACCTTCGTTGGCGTCCCTCCCACAGAAGAGAATTTCAAGAAATTTCTGTTCAACGTCCCTCTCGGTCGCCTGACAGATCCCTCTGACGTAGCAAATTATTGTCTGTACCTGGCTAGTGATGAAGCCAAATTTATTACGGGTACTTGTTTGGAGGTTGATGGTGGAAGAGGTATCTGATCTCTCTGATTCTGGTTTTATGCATGGAGCTAGGATGAGCTGCTTGCCAAGCTCCATAAACAAGATTTTCAAAAGTCAAAAACAATAGTATCTGTTTATCCCCCCTCCCCCAAAATATTCCATTCCTCGTCTTTCGAGTTCTTCACTTTTCGTCGAGTATACCTTCCTGTACCTCTCCATTTCCCCACACAGTTCATGCAGCAGCAGCTGGCTCGCGCCCTCCCCCGAACAAAAATAAGCTCCTAAACTCTCCCCTCCTCATATGTCGATCACTCAAAACGTCCACATAAACCGTATCTCTGGACCGTTGGATCGCCAATGAGTGTTGGGGCCTGAAACTATAGCAGCCCTATAGCATAGATACGCGAGCCGAAAAGGGAGGGCGGGGATGTTTGCAGCCCTGGTAAAGCTCTGCCAATGTTATTTTGAGAAATGAGCACGATAATGCAAGACATAATTGTGCATTTTCCTTTCTGTTTCTGTGTCTTTTGTGTTCTTCGTCTTTATTGTCGTATTAACGAATGTGTGTGTTTGAATGGTGAAGCGATGGCGGAGAGTTCGAAATCACGGTGAATTCACTTAGTGGAAAATGCGATGTAATTGTTTTGAAAGGTGAAAATTCGAACCAAGTGGTCTCCATCTCACAAACACAAACACGTTGTCACGCTCACGACACGTCAATTTTCGTTCCACCAACAAGATCTGGGAATCACCGTTGGGAGAGATGAACGAGTCTCGAACACATGCCGCAATGGCTTCACGCTACCAGCCAGAGAGACACCCAGAGGTGCAGACATTCCTCTCCCCACCAACACCTCCGGCCACACCACCCAGCTCCTCCAAGATGGGCCGCCCGTTCCCCTCCAACAAAGCCTCAAAGGGAGAAGTGAGAAGCTATATCCGCGCCTTGATAAATACCTATCCACCAAACCAAAACCACCAGTCCACTTCCTTCGACAGCTCTGCATCACCTTCACCCCACAAGCCAGCAGGTGGCCTCTCAACACTACCATCATTCCGCTCCATTCGCTCCTTTGCTACTATGACTCTTGTTGACGCGGCGATTTGCAAGGTCTGGTTCGATGGCGGGTACCTTAGATTGTTGCTTCATATCGGAAGCTTGAGGAGAGAGTTGAGGCTGCTGGGCTTTGAGGACTCGCTTGCGGAATGGCTGAGCAGAGAGATCGGAGTGTGCTTGAAGGCCGCGGAGATGAAGGGAAAGGTAAGCTTTTACATCTCCTGCTTTGGGGTGGAGTTTGGAGGTGAGAGGACGCTGCTGATCGTGATTAGGGAAAGTATTGGGAGAGGAAGATGGATCGACAGAGAGAGGATGAGAAAGTTGGATGCTTGCGGTGGTTTTGCATGGTCTGTTGAAGTAAAGAATTCAGAGAAAGACAAGCAGACAAGAAGACTTGTTGGAGTAATGACTGTAGGATTGAGAGATGGAGATGCTAATTGACGGATGGAGAGAGATACGAAGAGTGCTTTGAGATCACTTTATATGGCGTTGATCAGAGAGATGCATTAAATGTCTGGATGTAATAGACGTCTTACTCCGCAGAAGCAATTAACAAACGATGATTTCTCACGGCTTCTTCTGTTGCATGATTTTGCTGGCCGAGATGGCTCTGCAGGAATCGAAATCAAGATTTCAGCGAGGAGCTTTGATTGTTTAAGAGAATTAAAAAGTAGCTCCTAAATAGATTTCGGGATATTGGTTCCTCAAGATTTCGACTGAATCCGGCAAAAGCCTCGATGATTGTGGTCTCAAGGAGGGCCATGGCATCTCTTCAGGCGGGGTATGCGACGAGCAGTCTGGATATACGTGGAAATATTACTATATCGAGGATCCCAAGTATAGAGTGAAGGTTCATATAAGTCTCTCAAATGGTCCTTCCCAGGCCTGCAGCGGGTTCTTCTGGCTGATGGCGGAATTGTTGCAGAATGGCAGCTGCCAGTCGCGTCAGAAAACCACTTTAGCTTTCTCGCGTCGATAATCGCGTTCCCTAACAAGCAACCATGCCATGGCCACCATCAAGCCCATAGAGGGCCGGTCGGTAGGTCGGGGACAGTCCGAACGAAATAAACACATTATTGACCATCTGCAGGTTCATCAAATCCAATCTGGTCAGGTCATTGTCGACTTATGCTCCGTCGTAAAGGAGCTGGTGGAGAACAGTCTCGATGCAGGAGCCACGAGCATTGGTATGGCCTAGCAACGGGACAAAAGGGCTATTCTGACGCAATTTTTGCAGATGTACGATTCAAGAACCAGGGACTCGAATCAATTGAAGTCCAGGATAATGGAGACGGCATTTCCCCACACAACTACGAGACGCTGGCTCTGAAGCATCACACCTCCAAGCTCTCGACATACTCCGACCTCACAACGCTACAGACCTTTGGCTTTCGTGGCGAGGCTCTGTCTTCGCTCTGTGCGCTCTCCCATTTCTCGGTCATTACATGTCTGGCGAAAGATGCACCAAAGGGCACTAAACTCGAATTCGAGGTGTCTGGGAAGCTCAAGGGAACGAGCGTGGTGGCGGCACAGAAGGGAACTACTGTTATAGTCGAAAATCTGTTCAACAACCTCCCAGTAAGAAGGCAGGAGCTGCAACGAAATATCAAGAGGGAATGGAATCGTGTTGTTGGGGTTTTGGGTCAATATGCCTGCGTCCAAACAGGCATCAAGTTCTCCGTCAGCCAGCAGGCGGGCAAGGGGAAAAAGACGTCTCTTTTCTCTACGAAGGGAAACCAATCTACAAGGGAGAATATCGTCAATGTTTTCGGAGCTAAGACGCTCACGGCCTTGATAACTCTGGATTTGAATCTGGAATTGGAGCCTACCAGTGGGCCAAGCCAAAGATGGAGCACCCAAGAGGACGGAGGGAAGAAAGAGATCCGGATTGTAGGACACATATCACGTCCGGCATTTGGTGAAGGTCGTCAGACTCCCGACAGACAAATGTTCTTCGTCAACGCCAGGCCTTGTGGTCTTCCACAGGTGGCAAAAGCCTTCAACGAAGTCTACAAGGCCTACAATAGTTCCCAATCCCCATTTATTTTCGCCAATATCGAGTTAGATACTCATCTGTACGATGTTAATGTCAGTCCGGATAAGCGGACAATTTTGCTGCACGACCAGAATCGAATGCTTGAGAATCTGAAAGTGGCCCTCACTGAGCTTTTTGAATCCCAGGACTACACAATTCCAATTTCTCAGCTACCTGCACAGAAGCAACCGTCGTACAAGCAACTAACAATCACCCGCGGCGACTCCGTACAATCAAATCCTTCACAGGCGTCAATCAACCGCGAAGATTCCACACAATCAGAAACTTCACGCGCTCCACAGACTCCAGCAGCTGAATCTACCGAAGGAGATGACATCGAGGACGAAACTCGGTCGTCTAGACAGGAGCAAAGCACAGATGAAGAAGGTCAACGAAAACCGTATAACCCTAAGTTCAGGCGTGGTGCCGTGTCTCTGGAAGCTAGGAGCAGGTCGGTGTCTCGAGAATCGATGGGTAAAGACCGGGAATCTATTAGCCTTATTTCGAACTGGCTCGGTAAGAAGACGGAAGACCGTGCAGCTCAGAACGATCAAGGTCCCAAGAGTGGTAAGAATAGTATAGCTCTTGAAGGCCTGTCGAAGGAGAAGCAGAAGCTCATTGTCAAATTGGGAAGAGAGAGCGAACAGCAAGCTAGGGACCCTTCTGAAGACCCAGACAGCTCTGTAGCCACGAGCCAATCGACCAATTTTACACCATCAATCAAGCCTCCTGTTCCAGTTCCTCACTTCGATGCACAGGAGGCTGGGCAGGTTGGACCACAAATTGTCACGGAGGCCACTCCAAGTTCAATTGAGCCTGAATCCCCCATACCAGCTCTTTCATCGCCTGCGAAAGGCACGCCGTCTATTGCCGACAGGTTTTCGAGTACTGCAAGATCATATCGAGGACCTGCTGAAATTGCAACAATTACTATCGGAGACCACACAGTGACTAGTTCTATTGGCACACCATGTCCCAAACGCGTGAGGATTGATAGCCTTCCGAGCACATCCCACAACAAGCGTTCTTCACAGGCTCCTAGCAAAGCTCTACCTTCATTCGGGAACTCTCTCAGTCAGCGATTTGGAGCTCCAGGGACAGCTCCGCAACCTGCTACCGAAGAGGAAGAAATCGAGGATGAAGTGGAAGAAACAGAAGCAGAAGAAGTACCACACTCTCCTCAGTTATTGGAAAGTTCTCTTGCCGATGACTCCGCCGAAATGGAGCTCGCGGACCCTCAGGAAACAGAGGAACCTGTGACACAACCGATGGCCATTGTCATCAAGCAAGAGGAGGAGGAAGTTGATTCTTCTGCAATACTTCCCAGTACAGCAGACGGTGACGAGTATCTGGACGAGGATGAGAAAAAGGCTCGAGAAGATGCTAAAGTCCAAGAGATGATTCAAGATGCAGAAAAATCCGGTCATATTGCATCTCGAGAGAATGCAAACAAAGCTAAGATCATGCTCAAGGGTGGATCCAAGAAGAAAGACACAACGCTGAATCTGGTGAAGTCTATATCGACCAGTACCTTGAAGATTGGAGAACAATTCAGGGCACTTGAAGGCAGACTGTCAGCATATCAAATGGCATCAAGCCAGAAGCCCGAGGATGAAGCTTTGGATTCTGATCAGGCAGAAGAGAAACTCGCTCTGACAATCTCAAAAGCTGATTTTGCAAAGATGAGAATCATCGGCCAGTTCAATCTTGGTTTCATCCTTGCCTCTCGTGCTTCGGAGTCTGATGACGGACCGGTGGCTGCTGATGATTTATTCATCATCGATCAGCATGCCTCAGATGAAAAGTACAATTTTGAACGTCTCTACGCTACAACGATTGTACAATCTCAACCATTGGTCCAGCCAAAGACTCTTGATCTCACGGCTCTCGAAGAGGAGATCGTCATGGAAAACCTCCCGTCCCTCGAGACCAATGGCTTCATTGTCACTGTCGACGAGTCCGGCGAGGCCCCTGTGGGTCGACGATGCCAAGTCATCAGCCTTCCCACAAGTCGAGAAACAACGTTCTCCTTGGCGGACCTTGCAGAGTTGATAACACTATTGGCAGACCTTCCTCCTGGAACCGTTCCTCGACCCTCAAAAGTTAGGAAGATGTTCGCAATGAGGGCCTGTAGGAGTAGCATCATGATTGGCAAGACTTTGACACACAAACAAATGGGCAAAGTTGTCAAACACCTGGGAGAGCTTGATAAACCGTGGAACTGTCCTCACGGTCGTCCAACTATGAGACATTTATGTGGCCTAGGTGTTTGGGACGAAATGGGATGGAAAGAAGGTCTCGAACCTGAGAGTGAAAATATCGGGACTACGGATTGGGCGGCGTATGTTAGACAGAACAGGGGCGACCCCAGTTCACCAGTACTTTTGGACGATGAAGATGTATTTGAGGAAGAAGACGACGAGATAGAGGACTAAACCGGCGTTATAGGCATCGATTTTCTATTTCCGGTTTGATTCAATATTTGTACAGAGTCCGACACACAATACCGAGATACCCAACCCTAGCTAGCAGCGTATTTCATCCCCCCAATACGCCAAGAACAAACAATTCTGAAATCAAAAACAGTTCAAAACAAGACATCGCTAACAGTCATGACCGTCAACAGGCGTATCTACAAGCCACTAATCTTCCTGAATCTCGTTCCCCACGCCTTTCCATCGCCGCCACCTCGTCCTTCTTCAGCAATCTTGCCACTCACATCTCGCAGTCTGCTTCCTCTTTCGCCGAAATCGTTTCCAGACGAGATTTGCCTGCTGTTCCTGCCGCCAACCATGATTGGAGGAGTGGCCGGCTTCAGATCTCCGTAAAACTTTGACTTGAAAGGTTCACGAACAGGCCCTGGCTCGTAGGTCATGTCTACGATATCACGGCTATCAGTCGCGCCTTTGTATGTCTCGTAAGTGTGGTTCTTATAGTTGTTGAGGTGTTTGCTTGGCCCGTTGCTGTTGTTGGTATTTGCGCTGATTTCAGACAACGGGGAGACGGGAGAGGGAGGCGTGGGCTGCAGCATGTGTCGGGGTGTTGGTGGGTTTGCTTCGAGAGGGTGCGGGAGTCCGTAGGATGAGAGTTCGTCTCCGGAGTCGTGGCGTTGGTGAAGAGGTGTGTATTTTCCTGGTGCTTTTCGAGGAGAGGATTTACTGCGGGGACGTGGGGAGGAGTATGTGGACGCTGAGTCGCCCGCAAACCAGGCGTCGCTCGTTTGTGACATGCGAGTTGCAGGTCGAGAAGGACTGGGGTTCTGGAGACCACGCTCACGGACGAGAATATTTGCTTCGTATTCTTCCAAGGGGATCACGGTGTAGGAGGGGTTGGATCGTTTCATGGGCGAAAATGACTGAACTGAGCCTCGTTTTAGCTCTGACGCTGAAGCCAAAGAAGAACGGTTTGAGTTCGTGGGTGGAATTTGGTATTGTCTGCTTGGAAGATCCAGTCTTGCATCTCGAGATGGTGGGGGTGTAGACTTGTATGTTGAGAAAGATGTCGTTGATTGGGTTCTCGTGTGGAAGAACGGGATGGTAGGTGGACGGGACAGGTCTTCGTAGCTCGCACCTGAACTGTGGTTGCTTTCCAGAGGCATGGAAAGCCTCTTCTCTTTCTCAGATAATACAGTTGTGGCCATAGACATAGAGGACTTATTGCGTTTGTGGCGGGATGTGAGATTATCCTCCAATGGATTCATGTCCGGTGGCATGTTTGCAATCTTGTGGAAAGTGGCTGCGAGGTAGAGGGAATCTGCCAGGGACACAAAATGCAAACCTGCACCAACCGCCGCGAGTAGAAATACTGCCCCCTCTAAGGAGGTGACATCCATGGTTTGAAGTAAGGAGGCCCAATTGTCACTCTTTGTCTTGGCGAATAGAGCAGTAAATGCATAGAACGGCGTAATAGTAACGTCACAGAACGCAGCGAAGACCATGTATGAAGCTGAGGATCCAGGAGGCCTCCCTGATGCCTTCCTCCCAAGATGATATATTGCGTAGATCGTGTGGAGAATGGCAACGCCAGGCTAATAAAGGTCAGTACCAAATTCTCTTACTCTCTGAAGCGGAATGCACAACTCACCACTATCCTCACAATCCAACCTGTAGTTACATCGATTCCTTTAATAAGGATCAACATAGCCAGCAATCCAACGGCGCAAAGTAGTTCGAAACATCTCAAGACCAATTGGACGTTTCTCATCCATTTCACCCACTTCTTCACCGAAGCGCTCATTGGCTTCACATTCGTATTTCCATATGGCAGTATTAAGTAGGAGCTACGCAATTGTTAGCAAGTCTCTCACATTGAAACTGAAATACAAACTCAGGATGCTGGTTGAAAGAAACCAAAGGTCCTTCATGCACTGGCCGGCGGGGTTTTGGTTCTTGACTTGCGCGAGTGACAGCTTTGGGATCAAACTCCTTGTATGGACTCCTAGGCCCATCCGACTTGACCGGATCATAGAGGTAAGGAGGCTGAACACCCATTCTCGCTGATGATTATAATTGACTGGTTGATGTGCAAAGAGCTCAGCAATGCGAATCGGAATGTGGAGTTGTCAGCTATTAACAGGGGAGTTCGAGACGTTGCAGGGAAGGCCCAGATCAACAAGCGGGACAAGCTTCATCACCATGGCAACGGGCTTTATCGCGATAAAGCTTCCGAAAAGTTCGGATGACGTTGCAAGACCAAGAAAAATGCACATCTCTGCGAAACCATGGATTTGCACACGATGTACAACGGCTTTGATGCGGGGAAGTCGAGGGCTACCTCGGACGAATATCGATAGACAACGAAGAGCATATACAGAAAAACCTCGCGGTCATGATGGACGACCGTTTCGAATGGCGGTTATCGGATCCGGACCTGCCGGCTTTTATACTGCCTATAAAGTGATGGCCAAAATTGAGAACTCCGTGGTGGACATGTATGAGCATCTTCCAGTGCCATTTGGATTGGTGCGATTTGGTGTTGCTCCGGATCATCCTGAAGTAAAGGTTGGTTCCGCTCTCTAGGCATCGGGCCCAGAGACTAACGCACTTTTAGAACTGCCAGGACAAATTTGAGGAAGTCGCAGAGTCACCGAGATTCAATTTTATCGGGAACATATCCATTGGAGACCATGAGGCGGCACTGCCCCTGCGAACGCTGTTGCCACACTACGATGCGATTTTATTTGCTTACGGAGCATCTAGAGATCGAACGCTGGGCATACCAGGGGAAGATAATTTGAAGGGCATATATTCTGCTCGAGCTTTTGTCGGTTGGTATAATGGTCTTCCAGAATACTCCGATCTCGCACCAGACCTTACTCAAGGAGAAGAGGCAGTGATCGTTGGACAGGGAAATGTTGCTCTTGATGTCGCTAGGATATTACTGCAAGACCCTAGTAGCCTAAAATCTACGGATATTACTTCAAATGCAATAGAGACTTTACAAAAAAGCAAAGTCAAGAGAGTGAGGGTTGTCGGCAGAAGAGGGCCTTTACAGGTTTGTGACAAGAGTTCCTTATATTTAATTATCGTGCTAACTACTCCTTCAGGCTGCATTTACAATCAAAGAAGTCCGAGAGCTTATGAAGTTACCACCTGTGGCATTTCATCCCGTGGATAAGAGCTTGATACCCGCAGATATCAAAAGTTTACCACGGCCGACTCGAAGAATCATGGAAGTCTTGCAAAAGGGGTCCGCTGCTTCCGTATCAACGGCACCGAAATCTTGGTCTCTAGATTTCTGTCTGTCACCAACTACATTCAACCCAACCGCGACGTCTCAGAATCAATTAGGGAGCGTCTCCTTCGCAAGGACGACGCTTGATCCTAGTCCATTTAACCTACAGGCGAAAGCGAAGATTAGGTCCGAAGTAATAGACCTCCCAGCGTCCTTGGCTTTCCGCTCCATAGGTTACAAATCAGAAGGGCTTCCAGGCTTCTCCGAATTGGGCATTCCATTTGACGATCGACTTGGAGTTATACCAAATGACCACCTTGGGCGAGTCCTTGATAATGAAGGCTGGTCAGACTCCAACTCAGCAAAACTCATCCCTGGATTTTATTGTGCTGGTTGGGTGAAGAGAGGACCGACTGGTGTCATTGCTAGTACGATGGACGATGCCTTCTCAACAGCAGAATCAATCAGAATGGATTGGGACGGCCACCTCCCATTTCTCAATGAGGGAAACGGGAGTGGTTTAGGTTGGGAAGGAGTGAAAGAGGATGCAGAAAAGAGGGGCTGCAGAAGAGTGAGCTGGCAGGACTGGAAGAAAATAGATGCCGTGGAAAAAGCCGCAGGGCAAAATAAAGGTAAGGAGAGGGAGAAGTTCACCAAGGTGGAAGATATGCTGGCAGTCCTCGACTGAACAGGAAATCTAGTGTCATAATATATGTACATTACTGTTTATTGAGCTTCTCAGTAAGCTCAGGTACTTTATCAAATAGATCTCCCACGAGTCCCACATCTGCGACTTGAAAGATTGGTGCATCGGCATCCTTGTTGATCGCTGCAATGACCTTGCTGTCTTTCATACCTGCTAAATGTTGGATAGCTCCAGAGATGCCAGCACATAGGTACAGTTGTGGTGCCACAACCTTTCCAGTCTGGCCAACTTGCAGACTGTTGTCCGCATAACCACTGTCCACAGCTGCTCGAGAAGCGCCGACTGCAGCCCCCAAAGCGTCTGCCAGTGGCAGCATTATTCGGTCGAATTCTTCTTTCGACTTCAACCCTCGACCGCCTGAAACGACCTTGCCAGCCGTTGCTAAGTCAGGCCTATCCGATTTTGCGAGGTTTTCTGATACCCATTCCGTATTACACTCGGCCTTGGGATCTACCCCATCTTCGATCGATGCTGATCCTCCATCTGCCTCCGCCGCGGCAAAGGCAGTACCTCTAATTGTGATGGTCTTGATATTGTCTGATGACTCAACCGTTGCGATCGCATTTCCTGCATAAATCGGGCGCACAAAAGTCTTCTCGTCCTCAATAGCCGTAATGTCGGATATCTGTTGAACATCGAGTAATGCTGCAACGCGGGGCATCAGGCTCTTTCCAAACGCAGTGTGACCAGCAATTATGTGTGTGAATCCGCCTTTCTTGATATTCTCGACTAATAAAGGAGCAAAGTTCTCTGGTAGCCCCTGATTCAACAGTCAGGATACATGCAATATATCTCTGAAGACTTCAACTCGCCTTGTCGTAAGCAGCATTGTCCACTGCAATTATTTTCTCGATTCCGTTGACTTTCGCAGCCTCTTCTGCCACCGCCTTGATATTTCCACCTGCCACAAATCCAGTGATTGATCCTCCGAGCTTTTTGGCTGCAGTTACAGCACCAAGTGAGCCATGGTTGAGTTTGCCATCCCTTTGCTCTAGTACCGCAAGAGAAGATAATAATCGAGCAAGTGCTGAAAGAGACGCAACAGGCGTAGGACCCGGCTTTGTCCTCAATTGAGGTCGCACTTGGCGTGCCACAGATAGGCCGGCCCTTGAGATCATCTTGAGAAGTGGCTGGAGAGGTTGAAAGGAACAAACAAACAAACAACGACCAAGAAAGTCTGGGGCCCGAGGGGCGTTCTTTGAATTCCACCCGAGGCAAAGCGGACTGATGCGGTAACAGGGGGCAGCAGTTGCTGCCTTAGGCATCAGAGGCACCAACCTGACATTACTGTTCAGCTTCGTCTCTTTCGCGTCGAGAAGTCGCGATTGACAAACTCAAGAAAGAAATCCAACACCCGCCAAACGCGACTACTTCATCAACATTGCGACCGAGAGTCAATGAAGGACGGTCGCACAACAATTTCTTGATACTTTTACACCGGATGCGATAAGTTTCCACCACATTTGAGATCTTGTGGGCACCTGGGCGAGACGGAGGCATTTCTGTCGATCTGGGGACTCTTTGCGACAACTTAGATTCCTCGACCAAGACAACATTTGAGATATGGACGACGATTCGCTGAACTTTGGCTCTGATGCCGCTGGAGCTACCCCTGGAAGTAATTCCATTCTGGCACAACCGCCGCTGCAAGTGGAAGACGGCTCTCCTTCTGCTCAGGAGGGAGCTGGCGATGGTATGTGAATTTCAACTCTTACAAACGTCCCTGATCACTAATCCACCCCAGCTTCTGATGTTTCTATGGCTGAAGTCGGTACAGATAATGGTGCAGACCCGGCGATCAAAAATGACACTTCCACTTCTACCCCAGCTGTCCCTTCAGACAATCCCCTTGATGCTCCAGATGCGCCTCGACGCGAAGATGAAGAGATGAGAGATGTACCAGATGATGTTAAGCCCATTCAAGAAGGTGCCCAGGGTGAGGAAGGGGGAGAAAACGGTGCGGCTGAGGGTCAAGTCGAGAAGACGAAGACGTCTATAGAATCATCAGCACGGGAACATCTCATTTCACAATCACACTCAATCATCCTCCCGAGTTACAGCACCTGGTTCGATATGAGCAAGATCAACAAAATCGAGACGAAAGCCCTCCCTGAATTCTTCAACAATCGAAATCGAAGCAAGACCCCGGCTGTCTACAAGGATTATAGAGACTTCATGATCAATACATACCGTCTCAACCCAATCGAATACTTAACCGTAACAGCTTGCAGGAGAAATCTGGCTGGAGACGTTTGTGCCATCATGCGTGTTCATGCTTTCTTGGAGCAGTGGGGCTTGATCAATTACCAAGTTGGTTGTCTTTACATTGAAGAACGGTTCATCACTGACAAATTGTAGGTTGATGCTGACGCTCGGCCGTCGAGTATTGGTCCTCCATTCACCGGACACTTCAAAGTTATCTGTGATACTCCTCGAGGCCTTCAACCTTGGCAACCGGCAGCAGATCCAGTGGTAATTGAGGGAAAGAAGAATGCGGATACCGATGCCAAAGCCGTGGCAGGCAATGCTCCCAAGGCCAATTTAAATCTGGAGGTTGGACGGAACATCTACGAGGCCTCAGCGAAGGAGAGCAAGATCACCGCCAAATCGCCTGAAAAGCAGACCAATGGAGAGGCTGCTACAACAAATGGCACCTCCGAATCCGCCATAAAGACTCTTGAGGATATTGTCAAGCCATCCATTGCGAAGGTCAACTGTTTCTCTTGCGGCATTGATTGTACGCGTGTCCATTATCATAACTCACAAGCTGAATCAGGAAATACAGCGGGCAAAGTGAAGTATGATTTGTGCCCGAACTGCTTCGCGGAGGGACGGATGCCAGCAAACCACCAACAAGCTTTCTATACCAAACTCGAGAACCCCACATACTCGTCCATTCCTGATCGGGATGCACCTTGGAGTGATGGCGAAATCCTTCGTCTTCTTGAAGCCATGGAGAGATATGACGAGGATTGGGCTGAGGTTGCGGAGTACGTTGGTACCCGGACCAAGGAGGAGTGTGTGGTCAAGTTCTTGCAATTTGAGATCGAGGACAAATATCTGGACTCGGAGCCCATCAACAAATCTACAGGCATCAGTATGTTGGGTTCACAACAAGGCCATCTTCCCTTCAGCCAAGCAGACAATCCTGTCATGTCTGTCATTGGATTCCTTGCTGGTCTTACTGAGCCAAGTGTCACAGCCGCAGCCGCAAACAAGACTGTTGAGGCGATGAAGCAGAGTCTGCGAAATCAACTTGAGAAGCCGCAGCCATCAGAGAAGGGCAAAGAGAAAGAGAATGCCGATTCGATGGACATTGACATGACCCTGACCACCACTACGACAATGACAACGACTCAATCAGTCAGCGCCCTCGCCACTGTCCCACTCGCTACTGTCGCTGGACGAGCTGGTGGTCTTGCATCTCACGAGGAACGGGAGATGACTCGCCTAGTTTCCGCTGCAGTCAACACCACTCTTGAGAAGCTCGAGTTGAAGCTGAAGCAATTCAACGAGATGGAGCAGATCCTGCAAGCTGAGCGTCGAGAACTTGAGCGAGGTCGTCAACAGCTTTTCCTCGACCGCCTAGCTTTCAAGAAGCGGGTTAAGGATGTGCAGGAAGGTCTGAGAATGGCAGCAGTCGAAGATGGAGACCAAGGCACGAAGATGGTTCAGAACGGTATCTCAGGTGGTGAGAGACTTACTTTCCAAGCCCAGGTTGCACCTGCAGGAAGCATTCAACCATTGAGTACTGAGGGGCAAATAAAGAGCTACGATATTTAAGAACGGATGGCAGATAAGGCACTCGGGTGTAATTGATCAATCACGGCGTATCGGGGTTGAATATGGAAGGTGTGGACATTCCTCGAAAATCTGTGCATGTGTAGGCACTTTGCATGGGAACTTTTCTTTTTCGAGGTCTTTGGGGCTTTTCCCTGGATTTCTCTGTGTGTATTCTTAGAAATGCAGGTGGCTTTAGAACGAGATCATTGTGCCTGCGAAGTGAAATGAGATGCTGGCATGATTTATTCCATTTTGATGCTAATGTCGCCGTCTTCAGACGGCTGAGGAGATGGGTGCCCGGAGGTTCCAGCATCTGCGTCCTCGTACTCATGCTGGAAGTCATCCTCTGCTCCCATTGTCCCCGGATCTTCCCCTTCATCCTGCGACCCTATAGCCTCTTCGCCAGACGTCTCTTCACTAGCCCCAGAATCTTCCAATACTTCCCCAACTCGTCTCCTTTTCACCTTCCTCGAAATCCTCCTATTCCTCGCAAATTCCTCTTCCAACAGAGGCGCCTCCATTGTCTCCCAAGGACTGAAATACCCAACCCACTCCCTCCAATCTCCATCCCCACCCCCTCGCTTCCGCTTCCCCATCTCCAATTCCTCCAGCAGCTCCACCTTTTCTTCCTCAAACGGCGGATCTTGCTTCAGAAGTGCCCAGAGTCGTGTTTCTTCCAGTTGGCTAGCCTGCATATCAAACGCTTCCGTGTATTCATCTTCAGCTTTGTCAGCCGCTCTGCGAGTCACTTTTTTCTTAAGCTTTGCTTCGTATCGCCGAGAGGAGAAATGGAAATGGGTTGAGGAGCTAGAGGAGAAGGAAGACAAATCTGAGTTTTCAGCAGCTGAGGTGGGATAGTCCTGGACTGAGCAGTCGGACGATGAGAAATCCAGGCCAAGGTCCAGAGAAGATGGTGAAGATAGGGCGGGGTCTGAATATGCTGAGCAGCGGGAGGATAGTCTCGAGTGCATTGGTCGGCTTGTGGATCTTGATCGTGATGGACTGGAGGGAGATTGTTGAAGGGCAGATTCGACTTCGTCGTATGTCATGGGCGGGTATTCCTGTTTGTCGTTGTCCTCTTCTTCGTCTTCATCTTCCATCGGATCATCATTGATGACCTGTAAATGGCACCTCCGAGCAGCCCCAGTCCAGAATTTGCTATCGTTGGCTTTCAAGCCCAAGATGTTTATGGCAGCTTCTACATCGCCAGAGCTGACTTCGGCGTGCTTGAATTTATTCAAGTCTCTAGCTCGTAATCTTGACATGGTGCAATAAAAAGTCGTTGAAACAAGTCGCTTTGTGATGTTAACAGCAATAGAATGAAAGTCTGTGAACGCAGTGGCCCGGATGGCGGGTGTCTCTCCTGTTTCAACCAGAGTCTGCCAATTCTCCTCTTCGTATGGTTCTGCAGGATTCATGAAAACTTTCTCAGATAGTTCGAGCCAGTTTTTAAGATTGAAGAGGTTCACAGCTGGTAAAATCTCGTCGAGAGCTGCCTCGCCACCCTCTTCTTTCCGTCGTTTTTCCATAAAACGACTGACTTCTCTGTTGAGCAGCCAAGAATCGCCGAACTTCGTCTTCTCAATCTTCTCTTCAGCTAGCTCTTGGCGGATTGCTAGAGCATCACCAGCTCGTTCTAGGACGCTGCTGCATTCGTCGCTAATTTGAATTGCTGCTGGCATGTCTGTTGGTGCCAATAATCGGCCCTCGTGTAATCTTTTCTCACTGATGCCCTGATGGAGGAGCTGGATATACTCCTGGACTTGCAGCTCAGATTTACTACCAATCTGAGTTGCTATACCACGAACATTGTCGCGTCCAAGTCTTGTCAAAGCTGTGAAGAACCGATCCTTCTCCGAAGACGTCCATGTTGAGGATCCAATCTGGCTTGCTGGAAGTGGGTAATCGTCCTCTTGAAGTCTGCGAGCTGCAGTATCTTCAATGTCGATGTTCAAAAGCTCTCGATAGTCATTGCTGTAGTACCGCTTCAGCCGCTTGACTCTGACTTTATTTGCTGGCTTCAGAGCCCGCTTCCTCGTCCGAGAACCCGCAGTACGTCTTCGAGGGGCTCTGATTTCACCAGGTGATTCTGGAGCCTGGAAGTTGGACGCCCATGCCTGCACATCTTCGAGGATGTGGTCGTCGATGCTTGGAGAATTGCTGACTCGGCCACGACTTTGCCTTTCACCGGCATCGGATAGCTCTTCATCCTCAAATTCGAAGGTCTCTCGGCGAGTCGTCTTTTTCCCTCTGCTTCTCACAGAACTGGCTCTGGAAGAGCGGGTGAGGATAGCCTGCTCATCATGTGATGAGCTCTGTTCCTCCTCTGACGTCGTCTCGTATGCTGATCCAGTATCTTCGTCCGGGTAAATGAGAGGCTCCCTATGAGCCTCTATGTCGTCAAGGTCCATGTTCTTGCAGCTGCCAGTATTTCCGACAGGCCTTGTGAGGTGGCATGAGTTGAACGGCTCTCTTCATACTTGGTTGGTGAGGAACCAAACTCAAAGTCGGTAGGAACAGGCTTTGACAGATGATTTGAATCCTTCTGAGGAGAAATCTAGCATTCAACGAGTGGCTTGTTTGGGAAATATAAAATGGGTTCTGAGATTTAGATTTTGTCTGATGTAGAAATTCTTTGCAGGGGTTCGCGTCGACCCATGCCAAGCGCGAGCCACTCTAAAATGTCACACTCTCTTAGGTCATTGACATCCAGACATCCCGACGCCTAGATATGCCTCCAGCATCAAGAGGATGGCTCTCCCGCTTCCAGAAATGGAGATTGTGTTCAGCCTCTCTGGTTCAGCGACGATATGCCACGGCTTCCTCCATTGTGAGTCCTGTCGGACCACCGCTCAAGGTTCGCCTGCGGCAGTACCAAGAAGAATGCATTCAAGCCGTCCTCTCCCATCTGGATCAGGGCCATAAGCGTCTAGGTATATCTTTAGCCACTGGAAGTGGAAAGACCGTAAATGAGAATTCATTCCCCAAGAATATGCAAACAGCTAATCCTGCAAGGTCATTTTCACTCAGCTCATCGATCGAGTTCGCCCCCACAAAGAGGATGCTCATCAGACGCTGATTCTGGCACACCGAAAAGAGCTTGTGGAGCAGGCTGCTCGACATTGTACCAATGCCTACCCAGATAAGCGGATCGAGATAGAGATGGGTGCAATGCATGCTAGTGGGAACGCAGACATCACCGTTGCAAGTCTGCAAAGCATTGTTTCAGGGGATCGAATGTTCAAATTCGATCCAGACCGATTCAAACTCGTACTCGTCGACGAAGCACATCATATCGTTGCGCCAGGATATATGAGGACTCTGGACTATTTTGGATTATCGAAAGCCCAGCCACACTCCCCGGCCCTTGTTGGAGTTTCAGCAACTCTGTCCCGATTCGATGGAATGAGACTTGGGGCTGCTATCGATCAGATTGTATATCACAAGGACTACATTGACATGATTGGGGAGAATTGGCTATCCAATGTAATCTTCACGACGGTGCAGTCCAAGGCCGACATATCGAATGTCAAGAAGGGTGCCAATGGAGACTTTCAGCCCAGCGAGCTTTCTCAAGTGGTCAATACTGAAGAGATCAATGAGATCACGGTTCGGAGCTGGCTCACAAAGGCTCAAGGGCGAAAGTCGACTTTAGTCTTCTGTGTTGACCTTAATCATGTGGGAGGATTGACCAATACTTTCCGCAAGCATGGAATAGATGCTCGTTTTGTGACTGGAGATACGCCAAAAGCTGAACGTGGTGAGCGACTTGACGATTTCAAGGCGGGAAAGTTTCCAATCCTTGTCAATTGTGGAGTCTTCACTGAAGGGACCGATATTCCAAATATTGACTGTGTCTTGCTCGCCAGACCTACTAAATCACGAAACCTCCTCGTGCAGATGATTGGTCGAGGCATGAGATTGCATCCTGGGAAGAAGAATTGCCATATCATCGATATGGTTGCCAGTCTGGAGACTGGTATCGTCACCACCCCAACACTTTTTGGGCTTGATCCTTCAGAGTTGGTTGTGGAGGCGAATATTGATGACTTGAAAAGCCTTCAGGAACGGAAGGACGCTGAGGAATTACGGAAGCAAGAGGCTGATGAGGTCTCAAAATCTTTGCCCAAAACTGGTCAGCCTGTCAGCAGGACCGTGACGTTTACGGATTATGAGTCCGTCTTTGACCTGATTGAAGACACTTCTGGAGAACAGCACATCAGGCGAATATCTCCGCACGCATGGGTTTGTGTATCTCAGGACAAATACATCCTCGCTAACTCTAACGGATCATATGTCAAAGTGGAGTTGGTTCAGAACGAAAAGTCTGGGTTGGAGGAATATCTCATCACAGAAACAGTTGCTCTCAACAAGTCAATCTCCAAGGCTCCATTTATGCGACCGAGAATAATCGCGCGAGCCATTACATTCACAGATGCAATTCATGCAGCAGATACCTATGCCTCCAAAAGGTATCCTTTCCAGTTCATTTCCAGGAGACAAACGTGGAGAAACAAGCCAGCAACAGAAGGGCAACTCGCGTTTCTCAATAAGCTGAGGCTGAAGACCGAACAACTAAGCGCTGAAGACCTGACTAAAGGCAAAGCTGGGGACATGATTACAAAAGTCAAGCACGGCGCCAAAGGCCGATTTGCAGGTATAGAAGCAGAGAGGAGGAGAGAGGGAAGAGCCAGACTCAAACTGGAACAGGAAAAGGCGTTAAAGGAAAGGGAAAAGGTTAGCGTTGGGCCTCTCTTGGATTGAAGAGCCAACTAGATTTCATGAATGTCATTTGTTTTTTTCAGTCTGCGATACCCACAGAGTTATGTACATTTCAACTGTATTGTATGGAGACTCGATGCTTGAGTTGTGCTGGGAGGGGATTGCTAGCAATACTCCGCTCATCCTGAATTTATGTATCTGGTTATGCGATTCGTTGTGCATTTTCAAGAGCACTTGCAGAGAAGAATCCTCTCATAAAAACTAGGAGCACAGAGCTCAAATCTTGCTCTTTCGAGATTAGACATTATTTTTGACAGGCCATTATTCCAGGGAACTCGGGACACTCTCTGTGGCTTGATTCCGATACCCCTCCTGCTGGCTTCAGTTTCAATTTCCAATTCTAGTCAAAGAAACTGAGCAGATGTTCTTCTTATCGATTGAGCCTCATAAATCTAAGTTTAGAGGTCACAGAATCCTAACAATTGTTTCCGCTAGCCCTAAACATTCTTTGCGACTTAATCTTCATTCTGTCCTTTGCATCCCGTTCTCTAAGGCACGCAAAGCACATCGAATACAATCTTGCTCTCAATGACCAACATGTCCTAGTACATTCAACAGTATGAATTGTGTATCTTGTTCATATCATTGAAGTTTGGCTCTGCCAATGACCTGCAAGACTCCGAAAGTCTGCATGCCTGATGTTTTGTCCTTTGCCCAATAATTTCATGGGCACAAGTTTCCATTGTCCCTAACAGAGACGAGCATCCAGGCAGAGTCTGGACTTTCGCAAGGAACTAAGTCCATTGCAACAGGCTGTACTTAAGGGCCATATTCCTATTCTTAATGCTTAACTGTTTTTGGTTTGCTGGAAACCTTGGGTCTGCTGAACCCATTGCTCCCAGGGTAGCAACATGCTTTGATTCTCAAAGTTTGAAATACACGTGGTACCATGCAGCCAGATATTTCAGATGAGAAGGTACTGCTGAGCCAGGCTGTCATCTAAATCTAACGTGTTTTCTCACGGCTAGCATGCATTGTTCTAGACATAATATCTGCTTGTACCCAGACACGAACAAGTCTCAGGAGATTGTCGAGTGATTTCCTCCCCTTCTATTATCGTCCTTAGGCATCCGAAGACTCAAGGACAAGGTCATAGGTGTGTCATTGCGTTAGTTGTGGTTCGCTTTCGAAAATTCACGTATGTGAATGGCACCATTAAGGAAGGCACGCCTAACATAGCTTCCCACAACAGCAACCACACACCCTCAAAAATTCTTCCAACCCCAACACGAACAATCGTCTGAATTCGCAGCATGGGTACGACCGCGAAATTCTTCCTTCCAGATGACGATGACGAAGATGCCTACTCCTCGGAGAATCGAGATCCAACAATGATGTCCTCGAGCGACGTCCCGAGATCACTGCTCGTCGAGAACTTCCACGAGGATCCAAACACCAAAACCGAAATGTTCCCTCCCTTCATCGAGCGCATACCGGAGCCTACCAAGGTCATCAAAGGATTCGTACCTGGTGTTCCGCAGGAGCCTGTCACATCGAAGCCAGCCAAGGAGAAGGTTTACGAGGCAGTCCCGTTGCACCCATGCTTCCCACCCCCTACCAACGAATCTTACTACCTCACCAGCGAAGGTTATGATCCCAAATTTGTCTACGATAAAGCGAAAGTCATCACCACTATGCCTAGCAGTCGGAAACTCACTGGTATAGTCAATACAATCAAACCCAGTGGAAAGCTCATCGAGGTCGCAGAGAACCACGCCCGACATCGAGACTCTCTGTCTGACCATTCTACGCCTAATCGATCTCGTGAAGGTACAGCTACAAGCCCAGAGCCATACGAATATAAGCCAGCAGGTTGGGTTGCCCCGGTTCCCGGTCCCGCCACTTACTCAGTGGAGCAGCGCGCTGACTACGTCAAAGTGATCGATGACTACGCCAAGACCAGTATTCAAGGTGGTCCCCCACGCCGTGGCGGTCCTCACCTCCTGATTCCTCCTGTCAATGCCGATACAATGGCCGAACCGGTCCTCGAGTATTGCAAGAAGTGTAGAGAGAGCCATATCCCTCCGGGATCCCCAATCACCCTTCCAGATCGGGATACTTGCGGTTCGTACCTCCCGGACTGGTTCCCCTCTGAAAATTACAAGCGACCGTGGGAAAATTTCAGAGGCCTGTACAATAAGATTGTTCTCTGTGAGGAGGCAGAGCGTGGTTTCAAGCATAGCGCGCTCCGCGATCCTTCCCAGCCCGTATGGGACAAGGAATACCACGATGAGCACCCGAAGTGGGCAGTTATTGGTCGGCGTATGGGCTGGTGGAAATGCGGCACCGGGACCGAGGTTGAGAGGAAGTGTGAGCTCTGCCACAAGCCCAAGCCTACTGAGGAACTCGCCATTAATCCAGAAAATGCTGGTACGGTCGCTGATCAACGAAAACACTTGGAGAAATGGGTTGAAGATCACATGAAGGCTATTGGACTTAATGACAAGGCTTTTGCAGAGGAATTGATCCATCGCATGAAGCCACAAGAGGTCATGGGTTATTTTGCAGACTATAGGGTTCCGGCACACGAACTGGAGGGCTATGATACTGGCAACGATTCTGATCCGGATGGTGAGAAGCCAGTACCTCTCCGTCCAAAACTCAAACCTACGGGCTTTCATGGTCCAATCCCATCCACGTTCAACCTGGCCGAAAAGGATGGAGGCAGTGAGAAGAGCAGCGACATGTCAGAGAAGGAAGATGTTTTGACCTCGACCGGATCCTCAAGCTCTGATTATTTAGTCATGCGTGCTGGAAAGCCATGCCTCGCCAAATGAGCATGAAGCAACGGTTGGCATGGGATCTGGAACATCGAGGGACCTGTATCTGTCTGGATGACTTGGAGTTTGATTTGCGGCGTTGGTTTTAAGCAGACACTCATACAAAAATGGCGTTGATAGAGAGAGATACCCTTAAGCTCAATTGATTGTTCTTTGATGGCTTTAGACACTATGCGATCCTCTTCCCCGCCGGATAGCAGATTTTTCTTTGTGGCCTTTGACAGTACTCGGTGTATCATATCACTTAAAGAAGAAAGGCCACGGCGGCAGCACGAAAGCATTCAAGGTAAGAGCATTCGTGGAAGCGCTTTGAATTCAATGTACCCTATTGACGAGTACTTTCAGAGATCACGAGCTCTCAATGCCTCCATAAAATATCCAGCGTGCCTAAAAAATAAAATAAAATTTCATCGATGCTTCCAACCAAAGACCCCATTGATGAAGAACAACCTGAGAGAACACGAGCTCTCGATGCCACATATGAATGCCCAACGCCTCGCTTGTGGTGTGGTGTATGTACAATGTAGTGGTAGAGGCAAGCTCCCTTTGGCTTTCGACCGCGCTTTCTGCCGGCCTTTGGGGGGGTTGAGGTGGTCGCTGGTCGGTGCAAGAGCGCGACTCCTGGGAGCTCATAACGTAGTTCGGCTCGTAGCTCATCCATCAAGCCCATTCGGATTTCATTCTTGATCTCCTCCTTGACTTCCTCGCGGATCTCTTCAAGATCCTGGGCCTATGCGTAGATTCATGGTTAAAATAGTAAAGTGAAGACAGGGAAAATTGACGTACGGTGAACGAGACTATGACGGACTCGCGAACGATTTTCTTGAGTTCATCCTTGACAACCGCAGCTGCGTCCTTGATGGCAGCCTTGACTGCATCCTGGAGCTGTCAAAGGCCAGTTTTGAATTTACAAACGAGAGGGGAACATTGATGTACCAGCTCTGGATTGGTCTTCTCGAAGTGCGCCTTGAGCGCATCGATCTGACCAGCGGCACCGGCACGCAGACCAGCGAGGCGGGAGGAGACTTGAGGATCAGCATAGACCTCGTCTCTGATGGTCTTTGCGACGAAAGTGGGGAGGGCAGCAGCGAGTTGCGGGTCCATTTTATCTGATTTGCCTTCGCGGCAAGACTGTATGAAAGCACCGATTCATTCGAGGAGCTCGGAGTGCTCCATTTTGACTTGTGTTGTTGTGTTGGGAAACGAAGAGCGCTAACGGGAATAGGAAATTTAATCGAAGGAATAGGGGAGATAATTTTGCGTGTCGACGCTAAGGACAGGGCTGAGCTTGTTATCACTTGATCTGTGTGCTCGACAAGGCTGTGATACCTATTCACTGACAGCAAGATGAAGAGCGAGTGAATGTTCAAACCAAAGTAATCTGGAAGCCACAGCCTTTCTTCTTGTCTAGGTTCTTGTGCAGTTGTCATCCAATTATTGACAACAGACTAACAGCAAAGCAAGATTGAAACATAAGGATAAGACACAGGGAGAGTTTTAGATGAAAGCAACATGAGCTACTGATCATCCTTGGACCAGAGGCAGAATGTTCAGACGAGATGACCCACGAGTACCTAGCACAGAATCTGGCAAGCCAACTTAGCCTTAGACGTGGGAAAGGTCGGGGCTTATTGCTAATGCTATTCGATTCTAATTCTACCAAGTCCCTGTGATTCAAAGCAGAAGTTGCAGTAGGAAAGGTCCTGCAGCTGCTAATAAAACAGTGGGAGTGCAGGTTCAAACTCGAGAACAGGATTGATTGCAGCAGTAGAGAGGGTTGAGCAAACACAAGTCAATGCAGTCTCATTATATTTGAGGACAACGGGAGCAAGCTCAATGCACAGCTACAAAGATTGTTGGTACATGGGCCTTTAAGAAGAAGAGTAGCTAGTAAAGTTCTCATGTAAGAGATGACAAGATGAAGCTGGAATCTTTGAAGTGAAGAACATTTTGAATGTATTAGCACAAACGCAAGCCTGACAATGAAGACAAAACATGACAACCGAAGCTAAGCAGGAGGCAGCATAGTTGACCTGGTAGATATATCATGTCTGAACATACAGCTCTGCCCTAAGCGTTTGCAGTCTTGAAGGGAAATGAACATTGTGCTCTGAGTTTCTAAAGAACAATGGCGAGGTCTAAGGAGACTTGGAAGTCACGAATGCGAAATCGCACTGAGCAAGTTAGTACGCAACTACTAACACAACCACAAAAGCTAGTGGGTTTTGAAGTTTGGCAGGGAAACGTCCGACCACTTCTACGAAACGGCATAGATGCATTACTGAAGAAAAGAAGCCACCTATCGTTCGGCAATGAGAGGCGTGAAGAAATCGTAGCAAAGTCTTGTTGAGCTATCTGCAGATTTTGACAGCATACAGTTCTTGACCACAAATGATGTCGCACTTGGATGAAAAGAAGGTAAATCATGCAGAATTGAACCCAAATATTGTGGCTGCTGCCAGATGATGTATTGACATATTAGCCGCGGGATTGTTCAAAATGTCCCAAACTGACAAGCAGAATCTAAAGTGCTGGAGTATGGCTGCCAGGACATCAGGCAACGCAGGAGCATGGAGAGCGATAAAAGATTCTTAAACAACGTGTAGCAAAGCATAATACGAAGCAAGTACTGGATTTAGTTACCAAGCATGCAGTCTGCATCACGATTTTAGGTGTCTCGGGGACCTCAATTCAAAGATCTGGTATTCCGAAACACAATGCACAGAAGCTACCCGCCAAACCCATTGCCAGGCCATAATTCTGGCCGAGTATCTCCAGGAACGCCGCCGCCAATATGCCAATCAAATATCAGACATCTAATCCTCCTGAACCTCGAGCTCTTTCCGTTTCTTCTTCTTATCCTTCTTCGCCTCATCCTCTCCGCCCTTTTCCCGTTTCCGCTTCTTCTTTTTCTCGCCGTCCTCTTTCGGCGCCGCAAATTCCTTCTCCCTCTCCTTCAGCTTCTCTGCCTTCTTCTCTCTTTGCTTCTCCAACCTCTCCTCCTTCACAGCCCGCTCCTTCGCCTGCTTCCCCAAGAAATATTCTCCACTTTCGATCTGCAGATCCACCTTACTCTTCTCCTGTGGCGGCGGGAATGGCGTGTACACTTTCTTGCTCTTGTCTGTAACCTTGAGCGGCACTCGTCTCTTACTCAAATTTCTCTTCTTGAAATGTGGTAAGAATCTGTCCCAGCTTTCACCAGCTAGTTCTGGATCTTTTGCGAGTTCCCGCTTGATCATGAGTTCTTTGATATGGTAGATAGGGTGGATATTCGCCATGCAGTCCTCGATAATCCTCCGGACTTCCTTCAAGCCCTTATATGGTCCCATCGCGGCAACAGTGTTTCCTTGCACCAGTAAATAACATTCTGTCAGCAACTCCAGGGCCTTCAGCGTGCTGCCATTTGGTCCCAGTATCCTCTGTCTTCGCTTTACGAAACGCTCCTTATTCCGTACCAAATTCCGGATCTTGATGATGTCGCATGCTACTCCATCTTCTAGGATCTTGACAGCTTGAGGAGCGGGTACGCTGCGTGCGAGGAGCTTTATTAGGTCGCGGGCGTTCAGGATAGAGGCGGGGTCGTAGGTCTTTCGGGTCGTCTTTACCGTCATGGAACCTTCGACTAAATCGAGTGTACATGCTATGCCAAATTTCTCAAGAGAGCGGGTAATTAAAGGCCAGGCTTCGCGCAGGTAGACTTCGCGATATTTGGGGAAAAGGGTCGCGAAAGAGGACTCTTCTGTGAATGTGCCGCCTGCATTGTCGGCGGGTGTAAAAGCTTCAATCTGAAGCCAGTTAGCAATTGCTTCTTTTTCATGAAAAAGGAATCTTCCTATAGCTTACCTTCCATTTATCAATATCATCGGTATCCCAAGGCTTTTCCCTTTTGTGTGTGGAAGGCATTCTGAATTATGTGCTTGACTTGTGGAAGCTTGGGTGAAGTCAAAAAAGTTTGGGTGAAGTAGAAGAATTATTTCGACACCCGTATACTTTTGCGGGGCTTATTGAGCCAATCAGGCACGGCTTACTTAAGCAATTTCCAACATCCACCAGATCCCGGTGATCCAACATTCACCCCACGCAAATAAACTATTGATTTCGAGGATGTCTTTCGCGTATTTTACATTCCCTAGACCCAGAAATCTAGCAACTACTTAAGTACGTGGATCCACAAAGAGAAATAGAATTGGGGTTCTTGAAGCTTCTATTGCCTGGTTTCAGGACCCCATCGCGGTCCATCAAATCTCTCCAATCCTCCGGCTTCAGCAAACTTCCCCCAGAGATCAGCTAACTTGTCCGCGAATGTCTGCCAGTGACCTCTGCCGCTCCCTTCTCTGTCACCTGTCGCGCTCTGAATCTGATTCTTGGAAACCAGTACCCTCAAATCTTGGAGCAGAGGCTCAACACCGTCGAACGTGGCAAACTAGTTCTAGCTAACCAGTACCTCCAAGCCTCGATGGTTCTGAAGCGGGATGACCTAGTACTTCGACGAAATGAGTTTCTGCTCCTGCTGATTCACGAATTACCTCTCCACGTTGCTAGATACATTAGCAATGTGGATAGCGCCAGTGCACCAGAACCACTGGGGCGGACAGATCACGATGGACGTTGGAGATGTTCGAGAATGCTATAAGTTATTCTTTACAAGATCTTATTCTATATTGTTGATACTCAGGAAGAGTCAAAGTGGCGTGTCTGAAGTCTGAACTTTGAGATTCCAAGATTTCGCAAAAAGATGCGCTGCGCCTTACCGGAACCTATCTTGACCGGTTGGGTTACCCCATGATCTCCTCCCTTCCATCACTTCTCATGAAGCTGGTTAAATTTCCAGAATTCAGAATACAGCAGACCTGGCGTTGTTGGTGGGGGGGGCGATACTTCTCTGGCCAACTATGGGTCATACCTAACGACATAATTGTTGAGAGAAGGCTCTGAGAAGAACCTCTAAATTTCAAGGACGACGGTACCTTCAGCTCACAGGGGCAGCATTCAACAGATGCTCCGCCGCTGAGAGTTGTGGATATTTCAGATTTAGAAGGTTGCTGATTCTCGTAAGTTCGTCTAGGACGTACTGTTTATGATTATTTCTCTCCCTTGAGTAAGGTTGCAACGTGGGAGTAAGTCTCCGGAGGATGTTTCACACAAATAGCATACGATTCGCATCTTTTATTTGAGCTTTCCAACCATGTCTTATGGTGGCAAGAGAAACGAAGTGCTAGTCTTCAATGTTCTATATCATTGTTGTACTATACTAAACTGCTACGAAGATAAAATCCAATAAAGATTGTTTTCAAAGCATTTGAAGGAAAAAAAGACTCAGCATACATTATCAAGTTGTAAAACCAAGTATCCAAAACAATTAGCTTAATTCATTTGAAATACATAAAAGCCTCTTCTCTTTTCCTTTCGTCTGTATTTCTGCTTCAGGTGGAGTCAGCAAATGAAGAAACACCCAAACACATGCAAAGAAGGAAGCTCCATGAATCAGTTTAACAATGGTTGGGATACGTAGAGTGTTCGAAGAGATATGAGATAAAAGATGATAGAGGAAGTTTTTATTTCTCAATGTGCTGAAGGTCCGCCATAGTGTCCTTGAGTAATGTATGTGAATGAAGCAAGCAAGATTCTCAAGTGTAACTACCAAATCACGTGAAGAATCCAGTGTGAACATGCTAAACTAAACGATAGATCTTCTTTTCCCATGAAATCAAGTACCGTTTTTGGCAGAATAAATAAAAGGAGAGTGAGATCTTTATCATTGATGATATTGATGATATTGATGATATTGGGCACGAATGGCAACAAGACGGGGCTTTGGAGACGGAAGAGAGTATGCAAGAAGTAAGGTAAACAAGGCTCGGCGGTAGTAAAATCCCGATCACGTGGGGTTACCCCTTTTCCTCGACAACTCTAACCGTATCTCCCACCTGCCACTCCGAGATCAGAAGCTTCCCTCTTTGATTTGACCTCTCCTACACGTGCTGTGTATCTTGGCTTGATCCGTGCTCTCTCCTCTCGTTGGCCATGTCTCTAGTCGTAACGTCTATCTCCTCTCGCTTCCTGCTCAATCTCGTAATACAATCTCCGCCACACCGTGGGCGCGACGTGGCTTCACATTTCTTGCGCAACTGTATCAGCCCTGCCTCTGCCTCCCTGGCGCTGGGATGTTTATCGAAGCAATCGCCGCGTGCCGATTCGATCTGTCCCACCTGTGCCGCAGCGCCAGCGCCCAGTTGCGCCCTGATCCCAGAGCGGATCACCCAGTCCGCCCGCCCCGTTTGTTATCCATATCGGAGGCTGTTATGAATTCAGACTTTTCATTACGAGAGCTGCACGAGAATCCTTCGAGTAAGCCCGTTAGCATCACTACGTCTGCTTGGGGCATTGGCTAGACGTTGCATTACGGTTCAGGCACAGGACTCACAGCTCTGCAGGTACGGCTTATCTGCTTAATTGCCCCAGTTCATCCGATTTGTGTACCTAGTGATGGGCTCGGTCCAAATAATGATCACGAAACGCTGTGTAGATTGAAGGAAAACAAAACATTCAACCACGATGCACCCGCGCACATTTAACCGCGCCATACACTGCCATTTATTACTGTATTTGATTGCTGTTCATCTCAAATGCATTCTTCACCCGTGACAATGAAGCCCATTCCATTGGGCCTGGAGTAGAAATGCACTGCGTCGAGCTCGGCTTTTTATAGATATGCAGGTATAACGATAGAGGATAGCGCGAAGGATAACGCTTGGTGGATTAAGGGGTAGCCAGCAACAAATCACTTCCAACCTTCCGTCCTCATCATCATCATAAGTCTTTTCCAATGATATCTTAATTGCCAACCACACTCGCTGAATCTTCTTGTATATCAGCGTTCTGATCCGTCGAGTCACTCGTTTGAGCTTCACGTTTCTTTGCTTCTTTTGCGTCGTCAATAATTCACGCCCTCCATCACGAAATAATAAGCCAGCTGCCTCCAGTTTGCACCGCGACTCCTACATCAAAATACCTAATACTGACGCGTTTGACACGAACGCGATAATAATTTATCTTCGGATAGCTCCTTCAGGTCCTCGCTCACTCGTCACCTCCTTCCAACCGCAAAAACGGCGTCCACACTCGCTCCCTACAGGGCTTCGGCCATCGACCACGTCCATCCTGCCTCGAGAGAGCCAGCCCGGGACCTCCCTTCCTTCAAGATGGCGAATACCTATGAAGAAGGGCGCCAATCGCTCCCGACGATGGATCCCATCTCACGCCCTTCCTCGACTTCCACGCAGAACTCGACCTTGCACCATAGTGCTTCGCTCCCGCATCTTCCTGGCCTTCCCGGCTTATCTGCACTCGCATCACTCGCGTCTACGAACAATTCCCCCCAATTAAGGTACGTTAGAACATGGACGAGGTGTGGGACATACTTAGGGTGGTTTTGAACATCTGTGGACTTAAAGGGGTTTCCCCCTTACGCCTGGGACTATTTGGTGGACGATATAAAACGTATGGGAACAGTTCTAAGGGCAGATCTGGCTTTGAGCATCTTGCACATGTCCCAGGCTCTTTTTGAATGTTTGGTTTCGGAGCGCTGTTGCAAGTTATGTATGGGGAGAGAACCTTCGAGCTAATGCTGGTCAAACAGTGCGTTTCGGGTCCCAAGTCCCATGGCTTTCTCGACATCTTCACCCTCTGCAACGACGGGAGGAGGTCAGAGCAATACACCGGTATGTACTTACAGTTTTCACACCTTTACAAGCTATTTGTGCCTGTTCATTATTTTTTGTCCTGTATTTGGACCGCTGTCTCACTCTTTATCATCGATGTATTTGCCCCTATCGGGTGCACAAGTGGCTCGCTTCGGCTGCCCGACGCAATCTCAATCTCTCCCTCCGCAAATTTTCGTCGATAACGACTCCCACAATCTTCGTTATCGCAAGAAACTCAACACCATCACCATGGCGACAATGGCTGCTAACGATCGTGAAACCACACAGCCAACCTGCCAGAACTGCACTACCTCGACCACTCCTCTCTGGCGACGTGACGAGATTGGTTCAGTCCTCTGCAATGCCTGTGGCCTGTTCCTCAAACTCCACGGCAGACCTCGGCCGATAAGCCTGAAGACAGATGTTATCAAAAGTCGCAACCGCGTTAAGAGTTCAGGTTCTGCGCAAGGAGCAAAGAAGAAGGTGAGAGACTCTCTGCTGGATGCAGATCTTCAAAGTGTGCAGACATTGACGCGTCGCCACAGAGTGTATTCGATACGAATGGCCTCGACCAGACGCGATCACAAGGGGGAACTCCACCTCCCGGAGCCATCGGCCATCGACGAACCTCTCAAAAATCTGCAAATGGCCACTCTGATGGCTCGAATTCCCCCATCTCCCGCACTGCGACTCCCTCGTTGTATGGCCATATGCCCACTTTCAACGGTCACCCCCTCGATGACCCATATAACCACTCCCCATCGCTCCCGCAACTTCATCTTCGCCAACCATCTCCAGGCCGCTCTGCATCTCCCTTGAATGGAGCGCACAGCCTCGAAGTTCCTCCAACCTTCGAGCAGCTTATCGCCCAGAACTCTGCCCTCAAAACCCGCGTCAGTGAACTCGAAGTCATCAATGAGCTGTTCCGCGGTCGCGTTACACAACTGGAACAAGATGAGAGCAACGCTAGGAGAGGTGAAGAGATGCGTCGGGATTCAGAGCAAGACTTAATGAGACGTCTCGAGGAATCGCAACGTCGCGAGAACCAGCTCAAGCGTCGTCTTGACGATATGGAACGCGAACTCAGCGAGTTACGTGACGGAGCCCCTCGTGCGAAGAAGATGCGCGTTGCAGACATGGTTGGCGATTCTGAGTCTTCGACTCCTCAATCTTCCACATAGACATTTCACGAATTCAGGCGCACGGCATTCACCACTGGGACGGCGGTTTTTTCCTTCTTTGCTTCTCTGTCGATGATACCACCATAACGAACTCTTTTCTCTCCTGGTATGTACTGTACTCTACATTACTCTAGCCGCGTCGAATACTTTCACTAACTCAACTCAGGCCGGGATCTTGCTTCAGTCTCAACCGCGGAGCTGTACTATGACGCCAAGCTTTGCACGTTTTCTTTCCTCACAAAAAAATAGCGCTTCTTTTGATGAATGGCGCGCAACGTCTCTAATGTCAGATTAATTACAACAAGTTCCCTTCCCTCCGTCTCCTTGGCCTCAGTATCTAGACAACTTGCTCTAGAGAACGGCAAGAGGAAGACACACGAGAATAGGGCTTCATTTTCCGGATGAACATGGATGGGAGTGCGGGAGTAGATACGGAAACGGCAATGAACGCAACGGAAGGGAATGGTCTGAACGGTCTGGAGTGAACCTGGAGGCTTTTCACACATGCATGCATCGAGATCTCAGCGCTGTCTCGTCTGGACGGCGCAAACACGGTCTATCTGCATTCTACTGCGGCCTAAAAATAAAAGTTCATGATTCTTCAATCTCGCCCCTTCCCCTCTGCTCTCACCTCTCTTCTTCTTTTGCACCACACATACGTACATCCCCTCGATTTGATATGCAGCTTGCGGAAAATTTTCACCCACACGTGAAGGCTTGCGCTGGATAAGGGGACGGCAGAGATAAGCGTTAGCCCCAAGCCCCCCTTATCATCTGTATCCCCACTTTCGGATCAAAAGATGGCGGGGGTCTAACCTTATTTCCTTATCTGTAATACAAATACTCTATCAAACACGGAGTGTAAAAACAGAAGAGTATGACTTCGTTGTTATGAGGTCGTTGGTTCATTATTTACGATTATGGTGAAGATATCACCTCCAAGCTTGGGGCTATCTATAACCGTTGGAAGTGAATGGGGTTTCGAAATTGTTTCGACGTAAGTTTGGATATCACATTGGTTGGTTTCTACTTCTTGTTTGAACAAAGTTCTGAAATGTTTCATTCGTGATGAGATTGTAGATTACACAAGTTCAGATTGCAGGTTGTACATGTATATATCGCCTGTTTCCTTAACAATCCGCAGCAATCCATATCCAGGGTATCATAACCATTCTCACTTCTCATTCCCTGACACCTCATATCCAACGCGAACAACCATATCAACGCCACACAGGTAAGATTAACAGGCCAGCTATATCACCCATGTCCCAACACCGTGTGATCAAAATCATGGCTGGCAGGGCTAACAACATTCCCTTGCGCATCAAGCTCATCCCCGCGACTGTTGACTCTTGTCGCCCATTCCCGGACCTCGCGCCCTCCAAACTCATCCTCAAGCTTCGGGCTGTCGTCGTCTACAGCCGTCGTCCCGCTGCCCTCTCCTTCACTGCTCCCCACCTCCCTCCCCTCTAATACTCTCTCATCTTGCTTCCGCTTTTCCTTCTTCCGGTGGTGAGCCTGCACTTGTTGCTCCCCAGACAGTCCACGAGAAAGTACGGGAGAGACAGTCGACGCACCAGAATCCGGATTTCGGTGGAGTCGGGAGTGACTGGATCGAGGGCCGGGGTGTGCCGGGTAGTGGGGTTTGTCCTGGTGCTCGAAATCGAGGTCGGCTATTGCATCTGGAGAACGGGAGCCATAACGTTTTTCTTGATTTTCTTGGAATTCTTTGGCCCTCTTGCCCTGTGACTTTGTGTTAGCATGTCGATGGGGAGTTTCGATTGAATGCGATTACTCACATCTTTAGCCATCTTCCTCGTGTACCTATTTAGACTCTCGCAGAGTCGATCGAGAATCCATTCGCTTTCACTTACATCTGCTAGCATGGGACTATCCTCTCCTATCCAGTCCCATTCCACTAAACCCTCCTCTTCCTCTTCGTTAACTACCTCTTGAGCCGTGTTTTTGCTGAAGCGGATCAAGCGAGTAAACTCTACCCATTCTTCATAACCGTATTTCTTCGCGTGAGGAAGTCGTAAATCATTGGCAACACGTTTAATCGCTATTGCAAGTTTCCTGGCAAGTTCGTGCTCAGTCTGTTCGGGTGGTTCTTCTGCGAGCTTCTCCAATGTCGGCTTAAGTTCAGGCTCTTCTATTGCGCCACCTTCTTCGTCCGGGTTTTGTAGCCCAAAGCCCTGTGCAATTCGTTTCTTGGCTTCTCGCTCTTTGGTCTTCCTTTCTAACCACTCTTTGAGCTGAGGGTGTTTCTCGAGGAAGTCATGCCAAACACCAGCTTTCGGCATTACTGTCCAATCCGCAAGAGTGAACGTCCCTCTATTCACAGCAGCGACAACGGTGTCGCCCATGTCTGAGACAAGAATGGTCATGGTGGGCACGGCAACAAGTGACCAGACGATAAAAAACGGTTTCCCAGCATTGGACTTGGGTGCAAAGTCGCCATAACCGATCGTAAGCAGGGATACGTAGCAGAAGTACAGGGATTCAAAGTACGACAGGTCTTGAATTCGTCTCTCGGCGACCATGAAGATAGCAGCACCAACACACCACAATATTCCAAAAGCAAGGACTGACATTGCAAGTGCATAGTATTGCTTGAACCTGCTGGTGTTGGACTGGATTTCCCGCATTGCATCGAAACGATCCTTTTCTTCTTTGAGAAGGATCAGCTTCTCGCGCCGGTCCCGACGCTTGGCGTTGGAGTCTTTTCCAGCTGCTCGCATTTGCATTTTGGCATCTCGGCTCAATGGTGGTTTGGGCTTGTGGGATCTGCCAGCTCCGCCACGGCCACCACCACCAGCTGGAGCCTTGCTTTTGTGCTCGTGGAATGTGATAGTTCGGCCATGAACGTCGAAATGTCCGTACTGCTCAAGAGACGTACGGCGCTCTTTTAGTGTACCAACAGTGGACTGCTTTCGGAGCGTAGAGGGGCGCCGGGCGTCAGAATCCCGGCGTGGGGGTAAACCAAGCCGTTCTCGTAGTTCTTTCTCGCTGGTGACTGACCTGCCAAAAGTTCGTTCTCGTTCATGAAGCTGATGTGCCTTGATGACTTTCTCTTTGGACATGCTGGTGGCGAATTTTCGAATGCTATTGATCATCAAACCTAGAAATATAATGCCTATGACTGCAAATGGAAAGATGAATCCACGGGCCCCGTCGTTGCTGGCTATAATATCTCCAAAGCCTATGGTCAATACCGTCACATCGGAGAAATAGAGCGCATCAGCGAAGCTGAAACCGCAGAGCCTGGAGAAGATTCCTGCACCTCCGGCGAGCCAAATGAAAAACATCATCGTCTGAAGAATGAGTGTTCGCTGGTCGTCGTCTAAATCAAAATGTTGCGGGTAATGGCCGAGGAAATAGCCAAGCATGTTGACCATCAGAAGCATAGAGGTAATGAGGTAGAGCACTGCTGCGATGATAGCATGCCAAAACCCTTGAGAGTAGGTTTCACCCGGTCGTACGGGAGGAACATATTTATTCATGGCAACAATGATACCAATGAGCTGGAAACAGTGTTAGCAATTGAACCTAGATTGAATAAGAAGACACTCACAATACCGCTAGCAAAATACCACGCAATAATGGTGAGTGGTAAGGCAACGATATACCTCACTCTCCGGGTGAAGTTCAGCAGCAAACAGAAGTTGCCAAAGAAACCGCAAGCTAGAGAAATAGCATTCAAAATGACCTCCCTATACATCATTCCTTAGCAAGTCTCCTCGATATATTCTAACAAGAGTACCCACCAGTGCGGATCTGGTATGTTAATGCCCGCATCGTCCGTGCCCTCTGGCAATTGTCCATTATTCGGCAGTGTGACCCTCCACGTCGAGACCAAAGCTACTATCGACAGCACATTTGCCATGGGCCCAATTGTCGCAGCAAGGAGGGGGATAGCCGTAGAGGCAAACCACCAGTCCCTAGTCTTAAGTTAGCGATTCGACTGCCAGCCCATTGAAAGCGTCTTCAGGACTTACTGAGGAAGATTATCGGTTTTCCCTCTGAGTCTCAGTGTCCCAATTCTTCGGATTCCCTCTTCTCTGTCGAAGGTGCTGGCCTCGCTCCTGGTCATGGAGAGGCCGCCAGTGAGACTGCGACCATGGTGGTCGGTCTCTGTATCATCCGCCATAATGGTATGTCCGTCTTTGCAACGATGGCATACTGCTTTCCAATCGTCGTCCTAATAGTCATATGCTGCTCAAGATCACGGGCTGTGTGCCAAGGTCTCGGACTCAAAGGGACGCGGTTGTCCAGATCAAGTATTCTCTTCGCTGCTTCGCCTCGCTCGGAAGCTCCGGGTCGTGCACTTCGATCGCCACCCAATTCACCAGAAACGATATTTGGAGGGAATGGTATATAGATCTAGATATGTATCTAGATCCACCGCAACATTTCAGCTGTTGAAGTGTGGGAGAAGAAGCAGATAACGGAGGCTGCTAGCGCCCAGCGCGAGGAAGGTGTCGTCCCAAGCCACCAGGAATGGCCGAGTAGAAAGTCGGGTCCGTGTGGTCATCGCGCAGGGGGAGCTCCCTCGCGGGGCATGTGGGCTGCAGAGTATTGGCATTTGCAGGCGTCTGCAGGCCTAAAGAGGCGAGCGAGGCTTGTTCATGCCGCCTGGCCAGATAAGCGCGGGGGACGAACCATTGACAAACCAGAAACGAGGGGGTCTAGATCTTGGTGTGCTAGGCCTGGTCAGTTCAAATTTTCACCAGCTGAATTTCACGTGTATCAAACGGGAGACAAAATCATTTAAGGGTTGTGCTCGTCAAAAGATCGGCTCCCTACTGTCGATGCTCGACTCGAGCGCATTGTCTCTCCATTCCAGAAGCCACAATGCATTGTGTCCGAATACCGGCTGCAAGTGCATCACATAATGGGAAATTCTCGTGCAAGAGAGGCCAACTCTCTAATATTTTCAAGTACTGTACACGTCAGCGTACTTCTCTTTGGGCAGAAAGCAGCAGCGTTGCAAGACTGAGCAAGCTGTCGTGTCGTTCTGTAGTCACGTGCACAATAGTCTAAAGATTAGCGGCGTGTAACTTTGTGTCACTGAATTGAGGGGTACCGAGTGTGGAGATAGGCCTACGAAAGAGGGGCGACAAGTTTTGGCCTTTCGAAATCTTAGTGGGGGCTGTGTGGTACTTGAATACATTCCCCTCTTTCCTCCGGTTTGACCGATTCACGGAGTACCGTATAGTAACTTTCTTAAGTTCTTGTTGCATCTTCTGATTTCGTCTGGGACCTGGATCTGAACAGACTGGGGTTTCAATCTCATCTGCCGGTCCACCCTTCTAGCTGTTTGTCTCCCGTTCTCTTCTGCGACGCTTATTTGACTGGCTCAAGATGGTTGGAAAGAAAAGATTTCATTTTCAGGGGGAAATACGTTGCACATCTCACCTACATTCCCTCAAAGATTTCACAGGTCATAGAACAAAATCGTGGAACCAAGATCGTTAGCGCGGTTGGTGCTTATGCCAATGACCTGATTAAAGAAAGGGCACGATAACTTTGTTAATAGACAGAAGAAAACTAATTACGACACATGCGATGAGATTCAACCTGCCAAATCCATCCATCCTTATGATTTCTAGAGGCAGATCACGTGGACTCCACAATTCGCAAGCTTGTGGCTTTCCTGCATACCTTCGGACTTTCGAGTAACGTCCAAAAATAATCAGGGAAGCTACACAAGCAAGTTGATGGCTTTCTGCATAGCTTCGGACCAGTGCGACTTGCAACAAAACGTTCACAGACAATGTCGACGTCAGAGCAAATCTTTAGTCCGAGATGACTTGTCACTGTACCAGAAACCTTGGCTCGTAGCTTGATGTTCCACCAGATCTTGGTATGGTGATATTTTCCCCAAATGTGAGAGAAAAAGGTAAAAGTTAAAAGGGCCTCAAGCGGGGTCAATGTGGATAAAAGAAGCATGGATTCGTTGCGATTCGCTTCAATGTTCCAGAGGTTCTTGGCATAATGACAATGAACAGATTACTCGTAGGATTTAGGGGGAAATGGGGAGAGGCATCAAGTGATTGTGGATCGTGGGTTGCAGTCACATTCGCCTTCTATTAGTGTCGACGTTTCGTGGATTACTTGTCGAAAACGTTACTAATTGAGTTATTGTAGATTTCTCAGAACTTTGATCCAACGATGGGATGAAATATGCTAGGCTCAGAATTCGTCCGATTAATCTGCAATGACTTTGTCTGTAGATGTGGCTTGTTTTAGATAAAAAAACCCCCCGATTTAGCATGCTGCATAGAGAGCCATTCGAAGCTCGACTAGAGACACTTTTTTTTTTAAAGAACTTTTGTACATTGAATATGATGTATAACATATCGAGGGAAGATCAAGTTCATGCTTTCTCCAGAATCAAGGTTCTTGCCTAACGCCGCGATATGGTTTTAATATATGAATGTGTACCTGAAAATCACTATGTATCATAGAACTATTTCCCTTGCGAGCTGCCTCCCACGTGGAACACGCTTGAGGATCGCGTCAAATTTGTTCTTCCTCCATGTAAAGCTTAGCGGAGCCCAAGACTAACAAAGTCAGGTCAGGGTCACGACGTGGCAGCCAGAGGAGGCAAAATCTTACTGGGAAATAGCTCCTCAGGGAATAACCCTTCCTAGTTCTTCCACTGCTATCGATCATAGAGGATTGAGAGGAAGCTACTTCAGGGAGATGGCACAACTGGAACATAAGTATGTCTGCTCAGCGCTTCTATACCCGAAGGGCTCTCTTAGGATGTCTAACTTTAGATCATGCGGTATCCAGTTGGGGACAAAGCCCTCTACTGCGACAATTCTACTGTGTTCGCTCCTGCTACGAGACTCGATTTTGCCCGTCCGCCCTTGTCCTCTCTCCCAAAACATAAGCACGAGAATTCCCAGCCAAACCAGAACAACAATGTCCTAGACACTTTCCTTCTTTTGAATTTCTTCAAGAAGGTGTTCTCAAACCCGTCCAATAGAGATGATAGAGGAAGCATCTGCCACGCGCCAAGAAAAAAAATTATAGCAACAACCAGGTTTGTGTAGAGGGCAGCTGGTAAGTTATGAATAAATGCATACCATCTGAGAGAAATTTTAAGAAACATATGAGCTGAATATCCCCAAATATTTTCATCTCGACGGTCTGCAATGGATGTGTAGACTTCGGCGAGGAGGACTCAAACGCCACAACAGTAATTGCATATTGTTGTCAGCCGGCAGAAAGCAAACCCGACAAACATTTTCTTCTAGAAATCAGAGGACAACCTCAAGTTTAGTGAGTAGTACCTGGTGATAGTATTATTAACCACTCTCGCAGCAATAGTGCTCTATTAAAGGAACAGAATTTTTGGGCTTGGTTACATTGGTGCTCGATCGTGTCCAATCAACGAGTCACAGTAAGTTCTAGACTCCGTCCGTGCTCGAATGCCATGCTTTTCAAGCAGCATGCACGTCCTGGGGACCCTTGCAATTCATGACGAAATCGACGAATTGCCCATGGAACCAGTCGCCAATCTCAAAAATCCCTGCCTGCCAAGATGGCAATCGATTTCTTCCGTCCAGGTTTTTCCGTCCCGGATGATCACTACCTTAGCAACTCGACGACAAAGCCCGTCCCTGGTGATCTCCGGTGACAAGAAACCCTCAAAGTGCGTGTCAACCCTACCAAGAGCTTCAGCGGTGATATTGCCTCAGACTTTTACAGGAGACAATAGTTGGATATCGGGCTGGATTGTGACGTCTCCCATAGATGCACCAGTTCCTGAGGTGCAGCCAACGGCGGATATTCTCAACATAGTATTTTCTCCGAAGGTGCAGTCTAGCACCATAAGATGTAAGCGCAAGCTTGAGCTATTATTTCTAGCCTCGCTGCGCTGCTGAACAACCCGAAACGGCGATGAAATGCGGCTGCGGGCCAGGAAATTGCATTCCTCTTGGCAAAACGAAACGTGACGACTGGTGATGAGATACACTCCATGTGATAATCGAGTTTGTTACACGTGGCATTTTTCCGGTTGAAACGAAGCCAGGGCCAAGGTTCCAATAAATGGCATGGACGCTTTATTCGGATGAACCCATCGCACGGCTGGGAGACGCCCTCTGCGAGCGTGAAGCCGTGGGCGCTTCAGATTTGATTGGTGACGAACTTCGCGGCAGCACCCAACGGAACGTGAGAGGATGGAAAATGTTGGTACAATAATGCCACCCCCCACGGCGTGATCTTACATACAAGGCTGTGAACAACAATTACTGAGAGATTCATCAGCTGCTTCATCAGGAACAGGTCATCGAACCTGCCGTCTCCAACTTTCCAGTCTTGACTTGGCACACTTATCGGTTTTGGAGTAACACAAGCCAAGCAACAGGGCTCCCGACTTGGAAATTCATTCGACTCACTCAATCCCATCCTCATCGTCAATGCCTAATATCGCTTTCAGAGCATCCAATTGCTTCTTCAAATGGTCAATTCCACCTTGTAAACCACTGAGAACACTAAAAATCTGCCGCTGCTTTGCTTTCGGTAGTGTATCAATTACAGAAGTGGACGCTGTCTTGTTATATCCAGATAACTCTTGCAGCGTAGCAAACCCAGGAGTCACAGACTTCTTTTCTTCCACAGGGGCATGAAGCACAGGCCAGTGCCGCTCAGTCGGTAAGGAATCCGGATCTCGGGGACTCGAAGCATTTGCGGTGTATTTTCGAGCTTCAGTGGAATAGGGACTAGGAGCAGCACCTATCAGAGGCCCACGGGCCCTTGCAACGTTGGGCTGAGACGGGCTATGCGGCTTATACTGCTTCTTTTGCGTATGTATGACATCGTGCTGCACGGATGATTGCTCGCGAGCAATCTCATTTTGCAGCAAAGTATCCAGATCTGTACTTGGAGAGATCGCTTGAGGCGAGACGGCATGGGAATATGGGTTCGTGTGGGAAGGTTCAGCCGCTGATTGCATCTGGGACGGTGCAGACCGCCTCTTTCGTTTCCTCGGAGGTTTTGGGTTCTCAGCGGCGTTGCGAATGTAGGATTGCAACACTTCTGGATTGTCCAGATAACGCAATTTCCTCCCGTCTGCGGTCCCTATTCGCCTGTCAGCAATCTGCTGCCAGAAAGACTTACGTGGACTTACCTGACGTCTGGAACCTGAGACTACATTTGTTGCCCTTACTTGTGAAGATGCACCCTGAACAAGCACCCTGAAACCATTGTTCCAATATCACACACTGGGAGAAGCGACCATAACCCGCCGCACAGTGCTCACATGGGCTGGGAGCAACCGCACCTCGCGTGCTCAGAAGAGTTGCCCCTCGCTGCTGCACCCGCGGGCTATCAATTGATCTTTCAGGAGGCAATTCCTGCCCTGGCCGCCAGGGAATTGCTCGTACTTCAGGTACTGCTCGCAGGCGGTCTAGAAACGGAATGTGAATCGATCCAGGTCTCGGGGACGATCGTGCCTGTTTACGCGCATCTTGGTTCACCGGGGTCTGCTGATTCGTTTCGCGGATGTGCTCGTCACCTTTGAACTCATACGGAGTATCTTGAGGGCCAATGTCGAACTCTTCCACGGGTGGAGGCATTCTCAAGGAGAAGTGATGTTGTTGAAACGGGCGGGAGCTTGCGCGCACTGACGGATCTTATCGCCATGCGTTATCAGGAGGCTGAGCGTGTCTTGAAAATTATATTTATTTTAGTTATTAGAAGAACAGCACGGTCTGTTCTAAAACTACAAATTAGGATTATTTGGCACCCATATTCCCATTAGTCTTCATCATCGATGCCCAGTGCCCTCTTTAGAGAATCCAGTTCTCGCTGTAAATGCTCAATGCCACCCTGCAAACCCGAAATGAGGCTGCGAAGAAGTTAGTTCTGATATTTGTGTGGAGAGGGTACTACATACCCATAGACCTGTCTTTGTTTACTTTTAGGTAAAGCATCAATCAGAGCACTTGAGCCTTCCTCATTAATTACTGTTTCCTCCCGTCTGGCCTGCTCCAAATTGCGGTGGCTGCCCGCTGTGCTCGCCGCTCTCTCATAGGTCTGCGGACCAACCAAAGGTGTCGGTTGATTTACTGAAGCCCAGGCCATTGAGTTGCGTTGTTCAAGAGTTCTTGGCGGACCCGTGCCAGGGCTATTCATCTCATTCATTGTCTGCGAAGTAGGGATTGGCATCGTTGCTGGAGAATTAACCGTCGTCCAAGGTCTCTGTATGATCTCGTTCATGTGCTGCCTGGCTTGCGAGTCTCCCAATTCTTGTTCCCACTGAGGTCGTGCACTCTCCCATTCTGGTATTGGATCTGTAACTCGTCGACGCTTGGATTGGGGCCCTTCACTCGGAATGTGTGGTTGGCTATGGGTTCTCGATGAGGCTTCGCCGCCAGGTGTACTGAGGACGTCGTCTCCTTGACTCAGTTAGCTGTGGCTCTCATATTGACTCGGGATAAGACTTGCCATCGTTCTTCTTTATACTGCAGCGGTTTGGCCGACCACTCAACTGGCAGCTGGCACATGCTCCCTTGAAATAACCCTCTAACGCGACGCAGACCTTGAACTTCCCTCGTCCGTTGGCACAACTATTGCAAGGAACCTCTTGTATGTCCCCACGCGTGGCTAGTAAACATCCAAATCGAATTTGTTTTCGCCGTGACTCTCCACCTGTTTCATTATCTGCACCTGGCTCAACACCATCCCTCCAAGGCAGCGGGCGCCTCTCTGGCATCATCATTAATCGTTCCTCCATGGTGGTCACATTAGGCCGATGTCGTTGGCGTGGCAGACGCGAGGAAGCTTGGTCGAGCTGCAGATCGGGCCGATCTGAAGGAACATTTGGAGTTGAGACGTCTTCGTCGAGGGGTTCTGGGGATTCCAGATGGCGAGGAGTATTGATTTGCGCAAGAAGATTCGCAACCACTTGCGGTTCTAATTCGATTTCGTTGTTCATACTTTCTGGAGAGGACGGCCTTGACCAATGAGAATGATATTCCCCCTTGATCACGATGGTATCGTGATAGTCGTCCTCCTCTAGGGTCGGCGGCATTGTTGAGATGGAATGCAGCGTGGCGTGTGATTTGTGGTGGTTCTCTAACGCGCTTCCAAGCTGTTCAGAGTAAATTGTCTGGACTTACACCCTTGCGATAAGCTATTACCGGGTTGTCTCTTATCGATCCCCCCTGTTTTGCCCCTGAAGCGGCTCTGAAAATAGAGAGGTGAGGCGAGGTCAGCTTCTGAGTAGTGCGAATTCAAGAAAATGTGTCAAAATGGACTCTTTTTGGTGCTGGCGTTTTCAAAAAATTGCTATGACGTGGGAAAGGCGTTGGCAATGGATATTGGGTAAAATTATCGTCAGAGCTATGTATTCCCCCATTTTGCTTCGTGTCCCACGTTACTTTCTTCTCAGTATGACCGAATGAGTCGAGTCTATATTCTAATCCAACTTCCCATATTGTACACGTATGGTTCTATATTTTGGTACAATGCCACAAGTTTCCTATCTCTTCTCTCCTTGCTTCTGCTCTTTCGCATCAATGCTTACCTTATCCAATTCTTCTTTCTCCTCTCCAAGCTCTTTCGCAGCTTTCAGTGCCTTCTCTACCTGCCAGACTGCTCGATCCAGTTCGACGTCCAGCTCAGGGATACCGAGAGCTTCGGATATTCGCTTGCCATCAGTCTTGTGAAGGAGCATTTTCTCCTCTTCCAAAGTCCCGGAAGGATTTTTTGAAATCGAAGCTGATCCCCCGTTGGAAGATCGCCTCCCCGTAGCGTACAGTTCGTCGAGAATCTTAGAAGGTTTGGCAGTGACGAGCTTATTTTCCACGAGGAACTGAAGATGCTTTGAGCCCGACAAAGCCCTCCAATGAGACCATGCCCTAAAGACCAGATAGAAGAACGGAAGGTTTGGAATGCTGAATATGACGTTAAACATCGACTTCGGACAGAGAATGAGGTCTTACACAGGTATGATAGCCACAGGGGCTGTTATTGGCATCCCAATGAACGAATAAAGCATCTTCCTCTTGTGTAGCCCCTGCCTCTCCGTAGCTAACGTTGTCAAGACGTTCGAGACTTCTGCCTCCGGTATTAACGCCGACGGAAACGAGATCTCAACCTTCTCCTTGCCGGAGAGCTCCTTTTCTTTTCGGCGGGCTGAGAGAGGCGGCACTGATTTCAATCCCCATTCTTCATAGGGAATCCTTCGTAAGGCCTGGTTGCCGTATTCCACCACCTTCTTCTGCCATCCCGACTCTTTCTTCTCCCAGCCAGCCCACAATTTGGCCGCTCGCGCCGTGCTTTTGTCCAGAAATGACTGTTGCTCGGTGGTGGTAACGTTGAGGCGCTGGCAGTAAATCAGAGTTCGACGCGTCGAGACCGGGAGGAGGAAGAGGCGCATGGTCTCTGGCCGCTGCGTCAGGTCTCAGAGACTCGTCACACAAAGCCTATCATTCCTATTTGAAGCAGGTGAGGCTCGGAGGCTGAGTTTGCGGTGCTGGCATGGAATTGTGTTTATTGTTGAGAAGAGCAATTAGAGTTCACAGGATCCACCATAGAACGTTCGGAACACCCATGGCCAAGCCATTCGATGACGTTAGTTGTTGCGGCACCCCTGTAAAATACTCTAATTTGAGGCCGGGGGTCTGGGTCTTGGAGACCAGCCCCGTGAGCCTCAACGTCAATTCACAACTCATGAGGGCGTCTATTGTTGGCACGTCTGCGGTCTAGCACTCTTGCTCTACGGGCAATGGTGCAGGCCTCATTGACGGAGATTTCGACGTGCGCCCAACATCTTGGGTTTGGACCTCCTCTGCCCACGACCAAGTCTCGACTGCTCCAGGGATAACCATGACGACCTCCGACAGCATTCCCTCCGCAGGCCGTGGACCACTACTAGACGCACATCAGATCTTCCAACATGAACCTTCGCAGACTCAACGGCAGCCTTCTTGGTCCTCGAGGGCCTCATCTACTGATGCTGCCACGAGAGGGAAGAGGAACTCCATGAATAGACCCATGGCGCATTCGGCATCCTCTCGGAATACACAGAGCTCAACAAGCACGCATTCAGAAAACCGTGCTGCCCAGAGAGATGTCCGGACGCTACCGCGTAAGTTCACTTGCTTGTACCACGGAACCGTGGTTTGCCCAACCAATCTTGGCCCGTACACACCATTGTTCCGTGAGGAGAACATGATAAAATGGATGGGGATATAGCAAGATCAGAGATTACAATTTGCTGACACTGGAATAGCATGGATAGATTCCTATGAAGATGGTGAAGAGGTCCTCGCCTCCAAGCCCACTGACCGACTCATCGCCCCATCTCGGGCTCATCCACCACAACACCAGTTTGCCCCGTCAAACCCTCCTCGGAGAATGTCGCAGGATGGATATGTTGATACTTTCGATGATGTCTCTCATGGTGGACTTGGAAAGAAGGCAGAAACGGGATTCTTTGGTGGTCATAAAGAACCAGTGAAAGGTCGAAAATGGGATCATGCGAGGGACGGCGACCCAGTAATCATGCAATCTCTTCCGACCTCTTCTCCCTGGCGGATGTACATTAAATCCTCCATGTACGGGCCCGCGCAGGACGAGGACGGGAAGGTAGTGGATCCAAGATTTCTGCAACAACAAACTCCAGGATATCAGAATCCATGGAGGGGTGATTTAGAGCACAACGGTGATCTCGAAAAGGGCCTTTTGCACAATAGAAAGAAGCAAAGGTCCACCATACGGAAGATCCAGGTATGTTCATCGCCCTAGAGGCCTGAGCTTTGCTAACCAGAACAGCACAATCTCCTCATGCATCCACTGGTCCCGTTGGTATTTCGAGTCACCGTCCTGATAACGTCGGTGGTAGCTCTTGGTCTCTCAGCTTCCGTCCATCACCTTTCTAACGTGTACTTCTACTCGCAAAACCCATCCACAACTATGGCCATCGTAGTAGACGTTGTTGCCATCCCATATATTCTTTACATCACGTGGGACGAATATACGGGCAAGCCTCTCGGACTACGATCTCCAAAAGCAAAGATTCGCCTTGTCCTGCTGGACCTTTTCTTCATAATATTCGAGTCAGCCAATTTGGCTCTGGCGTTTGCGGCTCTTACGGATGATAATGGGAGCTGCAAGAAGGGTACCAATGGGCAAAATGGTATTATTTGTGGGAGAGTGGAGGGATTGTGTGGGATTCTGATGGTTGCGCTGGTTGCTTGGAGCTTGACGTTTTCCGTCAGCATATTCAGGTAAGAAGCTAATTCCACTTTTACGTAAGCCCCTAGAGGTGTATGCTAACGTCATACTAGGCTTGTTGAGCGTGTCGGGGGCAGAGAAGAGAATGACTAAATTTTCTTGCTTACAATCGTTGCATTTGGATACACAACAGAAACAAAACGACATAACATCTAGCGTGGCGTTGCTGGTTTTGGCATATTTCAAAAGCGCAAGCTAAAAGCTGTATATACGACGATACGTCGAGAAGTATTTCTCTAATGAAATAATGTATTTGGCGTTGTGTCCAATCCTCATGGCATCCTATCTCAGCACATCTTCTTCCTCTTATTGTAAAACAGGACCTTCGTCGCCATACAAAGGATCTCTCTCGAACCACCCTAATCCGGAAATGGCCTTGACTTTCTCCTCTCCTTCCTTTCCGCAACACATATCAGGATGTTTACCTTTAGGGTAGCTACCTACCATTTGGAAGTTACTGCTGAAATCATCCAGAAGTCGGTGGGCCACTCCAGCGGGAATGATAATCACGTCTCCTTTTTGAACCTCCGTTTCGACTTTGGAAGGGTTGGATTCTCCGCCAAAACCTAGAAGTATTAAACCGAACCAATTTTGCAAAGGGCCTTTTCCAAAGTTAAGAAAAAAATCCAACGTACATAATCTCGCCTGGCCAGAGAAGACGCATAACACTTCATGAGTAGAGGCGTGGAAGTGAGTAACGTTGTACATTGTATACCGCCATTGTGGAATGACGACGCCGGTCTCGTTGAGGTGAGATTCGATAGTTGAAGCTGTAGCTGAAGAGGGAAGGCAGGAATGATAGATGAGGAGGGGCTTGGCTTGGATGGATGTGTTTGGGATGAAGTTATGGCCGAGGATTTGATAGCTTGAGACTCGAAGAGAGGCAAGTGGGTTGAGAGTGAGAGGTGACATATTGAGCGTAATAGGGATAGGAGTATTGTGAGAGAAGCAGCGAGAATTCACGATCTTCTTGAAATATACTTTTGATGTCACTTGATCAGCAAAGCTAAAAGGGCCAGCGGGCAGAATGATCCTGGTGTTGCGTCTTTGCTCTATGAAATGTGACAGATATAAGCTGTTCGCAGGTTCTCGCAACGCAAAGAACTTTCCAATTTACTAAAATGTAGACATTATTTGGCAGTGAAACGGGTAATGTACCAGCACGTTCTTGAATAACGGGCAGAAAGTCTTCGAACGTTGCAGCGCATGCGAATAAACTGCCATTTCAATTTGCACTGAGGAAAGGAACAAAAACTTTGCCGGATTGCACCTTCCCATCATGCAGTCTCAAATCCGTAAATTTTCCAACAAAAGAGTTCAATAAAAATTCCCAACATAAAGGAAGAGTGATGGAATTTATCCACTCTCGAACTGTTCCTTGATCCCGCCCTACAGCCCCCAGGATGTATGCCTGAGGTATCCATGAGGCATCCTCGCATGTGGACGCTTACCTACCTGAATCACGAATTCATATCGACTTCTCAAACCTCCAAGCCACTTCTTCGAACAACCACGCCCTGCCCTGCTCTGTATTGGCAAGACACCTCGGGCTTGCCTGCAGAATCTTTCCAACAGCTCCTTCGTTTCTTTTGCGGCAGGAGATCTCTTGGATCTGAGTCATTCCCTCACCATCCAGATTCCGATTCCGCGACTCGTTCGCGTCCTGCCTAACCCCACGGCTGAGCAGCCTTGAAGGCACCGACCCTTAGATTCCTGCTTGCCCAAGGACAGGCAGTCTCGCAGTCTCGCAGTCTCGCAGTGAATATCTCGCGACCTTCTTCGGCCTCTGCCACCATTTCAACATCATCGCGAATAAAATCCTAATCTCATCCACCCCTCTACGCCACCACCTTTCCTCTCTGAACCTCGACATGTCAGTCGCAACGCGAACCATGGCGATGCCTCCAGTGCCAAATCGGGAGGACCTTGATGCAACGTGAGTGTGATCTTCTGCCTCGACCAAGTGGTGGCACACAAATCCGGACGCGGAAGCTGACCCTTCGCAGATGGAAGTACCTCGAGGCCGGCGTATCCAAGATTATGAGCAATCTCCAGGAGGGTATGGATATGAACACAGTATGTACTCTTCTTCGATATAATTATCTTCGTCTCTTGCTAACAAGGCCTGCAGTACATGGGAGTCTACACGTGAGTATCCAGATCTGCGATCCGCCCCTCACTTGCTAATATTACCCCAGAGCTGTTCACAACTTCTGCACATCGCAAAAGGCCGTCAGTAATAGTAATCATGGGGTTATTGGAGGTGCCCATCGCGGAGGTAGGTGCCCGGAGGCCACAGCAGTCTGAACTATGCTGACCCTGTCGAGCAGCACACCTTCTCGGGGAAGATCTTTATGCAAATCTCATCACATACCTTAACGGCTACCTGAAAGAGCTTGTTGCACAATCGAAGACTCACGCTGACGAAGCTCTCCTCAGCTTTTACATTCGAGAGTGGGACCGCTACACGACCGCCGCAAAGTACATCAACCATTTGTTCCGGTACCTCAACCGGCATTGGGTCAAGCGGGAGATGGATGAGGGAAAGAAGAACATCTACGATGTCTACACACTCCACTTGGTCCAATGGCGATTAACTCTCTTCAGCGAGGTTCATGAAAAGGTTATGGAAGCCGTTTTGAAAATGGTTGAGAAGCAACGCCATGGCGAGACTATCGAGCACAGCCAGATCAAGAGCATTGTCGATTCGTTCGTGTCACTCGGTTTGGATGAGGCAGATCCTACGAAATCCACCCTCGATGTCTACCGATTCAACTTTGAGAGACCATTCTTAGATGCCACGAAGGCTTTCTACCAGGCCGAGTCGAAGCAATTCGTTGCAGAGAACAGCATTGTTGAATATATGAAGAAGGCCGAGATCCGTTTGCAGGAAGAAGAAGAGCGCGTCAACATGTACCTGCATGCTGACATTATCATTCCCCTGAAGAAATGCTGCAACACTGCTCTTATCGCCGATCATTCAGCCATTCTCCGGGACGAGTTCCAGGTTCTGTTAGACAACGACCGCCAGGATGATATGCAACGCATGTACAACCTTCTGTCAAGAATCCCCGATGGTCTTGATCCTCTCCGTACTAAATTTGAGGCTCACGTCCGAAAGGCTGGTTTGGCTGCTGTTGCTAAAGTTGCGGTTGACGCTGAAAAGTTAGAACCCAAGGTCTACGTCGATGCTCTTCTCGAGATCCATACACAGTACCAAGGTCTAGTCAAACAAGCATTCAAGGACGAACCCGAATTTACTCGATCCCTCGATAATGCATGCAGAGAGTTTGTCAACCGAAACCAGGTTTGCAAGTCAGGATCGAACAAATCGCCGGAGTTGCTCGCCAAATACACTGACATATTGCTCAAGAAGAGTGCCAGTGGGGCTGAGGAGAGTGATCTTGAGAATACCTTGACTCAGATCATGACTGTCTTCAAGTACATCGAGGACAAGGATGTTTTCCAGAAGTTCTACTCACGAATGTTAGCCCGTAGACTGGTTCATACCAACTCTTCATCAGATGATGCCGAGACCAGCATGATTAGCAAGTTGAAGGAGGCGTGCGGTTATGAATACACCAATAAGCTGCAGCGTATGTTCCAGGACATCCAGATCTCCAAGGATTTGAACAGCGGCTTCAAGGAGTTTGAATCCAAGTTACTCGAGCCAGGAGATGATAAGCCAGTCGATGCTAGCTACGCCATCCTGGGTACTGGATTCTGGCCGCTGAACCCTCCTAACACTGACTTCACCCCCCCAGCGGAGATTGCCAAGGCTTATGAGCGCTTCCAATCCTTCTACGGTCAAAAGCACAGTGGTCGAAAGCTTACTTGGCTATGGCAACTGTGCAAGGGTGAGGTCCGTGCAAACTACTGCAGAAACACGAAGACCCCATACACCTTCCAAGTCTCTACTTACCAAATGGCTATCCTGCTTCTCTTCAACGAAAATGATAAGAACAGTTATGAAGATATCGTTAAGGCCACTCAATTACAAGCTGATGTCCTTGACCCAGCCCTTGGTATCTTTGTCAAGGCCAAGGTTCTGAACATGACTAACCTTGACGGGTCGGCTGTGAGCAAGGACGAGGCAGAGAAGCCAGGCTCAAACAAGACCTTCGCTCTAAATTATGATTTCAAGAGCAAGAAGATCCGAGTCAACTTGAACATTGCAGTCAAGTCGGAGCAGAAGCAAGAAGTTGATGATACTCATAAGACCATTGAGGAGGACAGAAAGCTTCTTATGCAGGTGAGTTGTGATCCAATGCCTACTTTTGAGTTTCGCTAACTATTTCACAGTCTGCCATCGTTCGTATCATGAAGGCTCGAAAGAAGATGAAGCACACCCAGCTCGTCTCCGAGACCATCAACCAAATCCGATCCCGCTTCGTCCCTAAGATCCCCGATATCAAGAAGTGCATCGATATCTTGCTAGAGAAGGAGTACTTGGAGCGCCTTGACGATGATGAATTGGGCTACCTTGCATAAAAAAGAATGTTTCTCTTTTGCTTACTGATCTCTTCTCGTCAATGCTTGTGAAATAGACTTGGAGGAGAGCCAGATATGGTATATCGTGGCCACTTTCTCGCAGCACGGGGAGTCGAACTGGGTCATGGAGTCATCAGTCATCCATCATCGAGGCAGAAAGCAAGAAAGCAAGAAAGAATATTTTCCCTCTGTCTCTTCCTTGTTCTCGGTTGCATAAGGGTGGTTCGCTATGACTTGGGTGCATGGAGGAAATTGTCACCAACGGCCTTCCTTCAGGAAATGATCCTGTTTTCTTTTCTCTCTCCGCTTTGACCGGCGATGATGTTGGTGGCGGGCTCGTGGCACACTAAATGGACACTATGCATTGCTTGGGGTGGAATGGATTGGACTGGACTGGAATTGGGAGGAGTTGATTGATACCGAGCGTGGATACCGTGCAGTCAGAGAGCTGTTCTTTCGATGGGTGACTGGAGATGGGGTATTGCAAAGAAGCAATCAGTAACAGTCCAAATCGATGAATATGACTTGAGATTTTATGGCGTGCCCTCTGCATTGTTATTCGTACCCGAAAAGCAATAATTGCCCAGCGTCCAAGCTTCGGGGGAAAAGCAGTGTCTCCTCAACCAAATTCAGAATTATGTTCCTCGTACTACGCTTTCTCTTACTCCCAATTTCAGCGCTCTCAAAGATGAAGTCACTTCTGAGTCCACCTGCTCTCCAAATTCACGTATAACACGTCAAGAATTTAAAACTAGGGGAAAAGAGTTCAAAAACATCGCAAGAATCAGCATTCACACACTTTCTTCCCCCATCCACCCAACTTTCTCTATACTCAAACTTACTTCACGTTCCAAAACCCCGTTCCTAACCCAACCCCAATCCTCCTCATCACGCGCATTCAAACCCTTTCCAATATATATATATATATATTATTGCTCTCGCACAAGATCTTACTGACTCACGGAATTACCAGGCACATGCCGTTGCGACACGAAGATAAGCTCGTCTCATCTCAGCTCGGCCTCGGCGATCCACTCTTCTGCATTAGCCTTCGCGACGTGCAACAGACCCCTTCTCTTCACCGACAAAAGGAAAGTAAGGAGGTGATGTCAGAAGGTGTGACTGAGTGCGCACATGGACAGAAGAAAAGAGGCTGCCGTTGATTCATAAGGTGTATTGCTTATTGCCGTTACCCAGTCTTTCTATTCTGCCCTTCTCCCTCGTCCATCCTTCCACAATCTTTATTCCTTCCCTCGACACACCACGTTCTCTACACACCTGTAAGGAGTTCGCCTGCAGCGTGCTAGACTACAACTCTCCCTTTCCTAATCCACTGGTTTCGCCCTTCTCTGGCTGCAGCGGTTCAATATTCCAGATGCTCTCAGCGTACTCGTTGATGCACCGATCACTACTGAAGAAACCCATTCGCGACACACTGGTAATGCACTTGCTAACCCACTCATCTTGGTTCTTGTATGCCTCGTCAACCAGCGCCTGAGTCTGGTTGTAGCTATGGAAGTCATCCGAGACGAGATAGTAATCACCATGGTCTTCGATTGCGCTGACGAGAGCGGAGAAGGCGCCCGCATCCCCGAAGGTGTTCTTCTTGATTTCCTCGAAGACTTTGGTGAGATCTGGGTCCAGTGTATGAGAACCGTAGGTATGTGCGTGGCGGAGGTCTTCAACATCTTCAGCGAGGTTACCAAAGAGGAAGATATTGTTCTCCCCAATTTCGCGGGTGATTTCAATCTGCTTGATTAGTCAAGCTCTAACAACCATGGTTGATGAAGACTTACGTTTGCACCATCACAAGTTCCGATAATCAACCCTCCATTAAGCACGAACTTCATGTTCGAGGTACCACTTGCCTCGGTACCAGCAGTCGAGATGTGCTCACTGATATCACTTGCAGGAACGATAATTTCGGCCTTAGAGACATTGTAATCCTCCAAGAAGATAACCTTCAAGAGATCACCAACATCAGGGTCTTTATTGACAACGGAACCAACACTGTTGATCAAATGGATGATAGTCTTGGCCATCCAGTAACCAGGGGCAGCCTTTCCACCAAAGATGGAGACTCTAGGAGCAAGCTTCTTTCGCTCCTCGGGAGTCATGCCTTTGATAGTCAAATACCGATGGATGACACCGAAAATGTTCATTTGTTGGCGCTTGTACTCATGTATACGTTTCACTTGTATATCGAACAGCGCGGACGGATTGACAGTGACTCCGGTCGTGGTCTTGATGTGTTTCGCAAGTCGAACCTTGTTGGCGTACTTAATTTCTGCCCACTCTTTCTTGAATTCCTTGTCGTCGGCATACTTCTCAAGTTCATTGAGGATGTTGAGGTCTTTCAAGAATCCAAGACCACCAGTTTTGCTTGCAATAAGCTCCGACAGTCTGGGGTTGGCTTGGTGCAACCAACGTCTGGGTGTAATTCCGTTGGTGACGTTGGTGAACTTGTCAGGTCCGAATATCTTGACAAAGTCCTTGAAAATGGTGGTCTTGATCAGATCCGAATGGAGCTCTGCGACTCCATTGACTTTGTGAGAACCAACGATAGCCAGATAGGCCATGCGAACCATCTTCGGTTGCGACTCTTCGATGATTGAAACTCGGCCAAGGATATCGCGATCTTTGGGGAACTTGCGCTCAACACTTTGCAAGAAATACAAGTTAATCTCGTAGATAATTTGAAGATGTCTTGGAAGCAAGTTCTGGAATAATGGAACAGACCACTTCTCGAGAGCTTCGGGGAGAACGGTGTGATTGGTGTATCCGAACTTGAAAGGGGTCAGCATGATTCATCCTATATTTTGGCGGGTACTTACAGTCTTGGACACAATAGACCAAGCCTCATCCCATTCGAGGCCTTCAAGATCAAGAAGAATACGTTGAAGCTCAACAACGGCAAGCGTTGGATGGGTATCATTCAATTGAATAGCAACCTGATCAGGGAACTCGCTCCATGCACGCTTGGACTTCTTAAATCGGCGAACAATATCATAGAGTGACGCCGCAACCCAGAAATACTGTTGCTTCAATCGAAGCTCCTTGCCACGATCGAGATTGTCATTGGGATATAGGACAGCGCTAATAGTCTCGGCGCGCTGTTGGTCTGCAACGGAGCTCTCATAGTCACCGCTGTTGAATTTCTGGAAGTCGAATTCTCCACTGGCAGCTTTGCTGGACCACAGACGCAGATTGTTGGTAGCAGGAGTGTCGAAGCCAGGAATTGGGACATCATAAGCGACTGCTTTAACAATCTCACCACCTTCCCAGGAGCTAGTCTGCTTGCCCTGCGTATCCTGGAATTTTCTGACATGGCCGTAGAATTGAATCTGTAACCGTTAGCATGTGTAGATTAACGGCGATGGCAGGGAACCCACATCTACAACGACATCATGTCTTGGGAATTCCCAGGGATTGAAATCAAGCCAGTAGTCAGGAACCTCAACTTGGTACCCGTCAACAATTTCCTGCTTGAAGATACCATAGCGGTATCTCAATCCATAACCCCAAGCTGGGTAGTCGAGGGATGCCAAGGAGTCCAGGAAACAAGCAGCCAATCGACCGAGACCACCATTTCCAAGTGCAGCATCGTGCTCTTGGTTGATAATGTCTTCGATACGGAAACCAAGATCCTCAAGACCACCTATGAAATGCGTTAGTAAATTACCTCAGGTAGGAAACGGTATGGAAGTGGAAATCCTGCCTTTAGCAACGTCCTTCAAACCCACGTTCAGCATAGCATTGTCCAATGCTCTCCCCATCAAGAACTCTAAACTCAAGTAATAGACTCTCTTGCCATCCGCAAAAGTCTGTCTCTGCTGCGTCCGGTTCCACTCTGTGATCAGACGATCCCGGAACGCCAGACTGGCAGCGGCATAAGCAGCGGTCTCATCACAATTGAACATGGAACGAGCAAGTGTAGTTTCGACATGACGAACGACTTCTTTCTCGAAATCTTCTTGTGTTTTGAAGCCCTTAGCGGCAAATTTCTTCCAGGCCTCGCGTTGGGGTTCGGGGATAGAAGCTGTTTGAGAAGTGTGCCATTAGCAAGGAATCAATTTACCAATTGCAATGTGACATTGACTAAACAAATTATCAGGAATAGGTGGATTGACTTACCCTCAACACTCTTGATCTCTCCAGCGCCAAAACCAGTAAAGGTACGCTTGTGCTTGGGCCTGGTGAAGCCCGGGCCAACCGGACCCTGAAGATCGATGGGGGCACCCGTGCTCGGACGGCGCTCTCTGGGGACTGTGGAGTTGGACATTTTGCCTGGCGGGATCGAATCGTCTTCGTACTCAGGCTTGAAGATATGGGACATAGAAGAAGAGGTAGAAAAGGTTGAGGGCCTCGAGAGCTCGTGCAAGGACAGCAAGCAAGCTCGAGGGGCGAGCCAGGTGATAAGCTGCAGAAGCGGGATGCTGGCGGTGCGGGGTTGTTCGAGACAGTTGCAGGGGCAGATCAGCGGGAGCTGAAGAGCTGATCAGCGATGGGAGATGCAAATGTGCAAGTGGTAAGAATACTGGGTGGTTTTGGTGAAGAGATGCAGCGATCAGATATGATGCAAAGTCGAGCTCTCTCAAGCAGCCTTGATAAAGTAGAGCAAGAGCTGTCCGGCCCTGGGGTCGCCTTCCTCGTATGATGTGAGAGCTCCTGCAGCTCGTGCTTGCCGATGGTGGGGTCAAATCTTGCGAGCCACCCCTCTCACCGTCAGACACCGCAATCTTTTTATTTATACAAGAGATAACAATGACCTGTTCACGGCAACGTGCTCGATAAGTGCTCCTTAATCAGCACAACAGGAAGGGAAGACTACAATCAATTTGTCGTATCGGACTTTATGTGCTCTACTTATTCAGATAGAGAGGCGGACACCGCCTGGATTGTTACACGGTTTGAGCAGCTCCTCCTGCACGCTATCAAGGAATGCTCGAGGAGTAAGCAAGCTTTTCCTCGATAGGTGCTTGCCTATGCAACCCCACGCTGCTTCGAGCCAGTCAAGTCCGGGGACTGCTTTCCAGCCCAATCCAAGCCTGCATGGTGAACTGTCTGCGCGAATCCTCCATCCACTTTGCAGCCACTGGCAGAATCCTTTGTCACTGCAGGCATGCAAGATGCGTGATCGAAATCCGCTCAGCCGCGGTGATGTCAATGAGGCGGTGGTGGCACAATGCTTATATCACTTCCATTGTGCCTTGAATTATTTACTGTGCGTCATGCGCACCTCGAAATGATGCCTGCCATCTTCCATCCTAGGCACCTGCTAGATCTCCTTGGTAACAATGCAATCGAGCTTTTCCCCTTCCTCTTCATCGCTGTCTTCTGTCTGTCCAACAAGCACATCTCCCTTAAAAGGCTTCCTCTCCATCTTTCAATATGAACGTGATTCTCAGCAGTAGACACACCAGAGAAATACCCCGCTATGTGATCGTAGCAATAGCACAGATTGTGTCTGTGCGACAGTGTGACGGAGACCGTTGGCGCAAAGCCAGAACATGCAGACGTACGTTCCACCGCAAAGTCTTGTCAGACAGCCGCTCCAGAACTCCCGCAAAACACCAAGCCAACGCCGGCGCCAATAAACGAAGAACACTTTCCAAAATGCTGAAAAGGGGCATCATGTATCATGATTGGGCACTCAAAGAATACCGGAGTCCTTGAGAGCATTTTGAAGAATGGTCTCTTTTACTGCTGCAAAGACGAGCCGTACATTTGACGTGTCCGTTGCTTGTGTGAGACTTCGGGGATCAGCTCGTATACGATTGAAGCTGAAGGGGAGACTTACTGGGGATACAAGTTCAGATGTGCTCGATTGACTTGGTTAAATCGCCAAAGGAGGTATTTCGAAGCTCTGTTGATATCGTTCCCGCCTGAGTAATCTGGAAAGTAGTTGCTGAGAGGTGATCGGCCTAGCTTCTGCCTGAACAGATCCACCTTATTCAGAAACAGGATGATGCTCGTCCGCATGAACCATCTTGAGTTGACAACAGAATCGAAGAGTACCAAACTTTCCATCATACGATTCTATACATGGTTAGCTCGAGATCACTATCATCATCGAGCATACCGTAATACTTACTTGATTGCTCTCTTCTAGAAGCACTTGATCGTATTCGCTCAAAGCCACACAGAAGATAATTGAGGTAACATTCTCAAAGCAATGAATCCACTTCTTTCTCTCACTTCTTTGCCCACCCACATCGAACATGCTGCGAGATGTTAGCTCTGCCGTAAATATCCCACCAAGTCCCGACTTACTGTATGCTCAGTGAGCCCATACAAAACCTGGTTTCGTATATACCAGTCGTTTTGGTTCGTGCTCTTAGTACATCCGCCTCCACAGGTATGTACTCGGGGGCAGCAATTCTTGCGGCCTCCTCAAAGAAACTAGACTTGTCAGTACACATTTCACATAACCAGCCTCTTGACGTACTATGGTGCAGAATCCATCAAGTAGAATTCGCTTTGCCGCTCCATCACCTTCTCTATGCTTGCATCTTGCCATAATGAGGTAACCGCCTCACCAACCTTCGGGGCCAGCGGGGTATGCGGATCTGGATCAACCTGATATTCCATCAAATACTCGCTGAATTCTACGTTCACGGGATTTGTGGGATCGATCGCAAACTGCCGCATGGCCGTAATCAGCGCTTTGGCGCAATCGACCAGGTTCTTGTATATCGTCGATCGGTAGAGCGCGAGTTCGTCGACCGTGTATCCCTTCTGATGGATGATCTTCATCTGCTTGACAATTGTCGATTTCCCGCTCTCCCCGGACCCTTCATGAAAATGTTAGCGGGAACTCCGTCATTCTGCTAATGCGCACAGCATACCCAAGAGTAAGATCTTGCATTCTCGTCGAAGCCGCCTTGAGTCTTCCTCTAGAGTCTTGTCGATCTGCTGGCTCCGCTTCTTTTGCTCTTCAAGGTCGGACGAGGTTGACATGCAGGCACCCATCCTTCCGTCTGTTCTGGCTGCGAGTGCAGCCTCGCCGTTTGTCTGGTTATGACAGGCGTCGGAATGACGGCCGAGCTGCTGTCAAATTCGATTTCGAGTCGGCAGAGTGATCGCTTTCACGAAGGACCAGGAACGATGTGCCAATGTCGAGCTCGTCGGAATTCTCGCCGCTGCGTCGATCCCGACAGCGAGCCCATGCAGCTCGAGACTTGACAAGAAAGATTTCTGAGGTCTCGAAGGCCAGCGCGAGGGCGCATTCGACTCCAGCAGAAGTCGCCAATATCGTGGTCGAGAAGTATATTGCCGTCCTCTCCCGCGACTAGGACGAGCCTCTAGTCGGGAAGATGCAGTCGAGTCAAAGGAAGACGATACCCGAGATCGCGCGGTGCCAATTGTCGCTTGCAGGCCGCAGCAGGCAGGCTCGTGTCGGTCAGCGCTGGACGGAAGAATTCGTCGAGGTGAGTTGAGGGGAGGACAAATGAAGAGATGTCGAATGTCGAATGTCGAATGTGAGCGATGGCCGTTGGGGTGGTCGTAGCTTCCAAGTTCGTGGAGTGGAGGGCAAAGAGCGGAGGAGCTAATAGCGTTCCGTTCTATCGCGGGCTGAGGCTGAAGGCCACCAAAGTGGTGAGTGGTGAGTGGTGAGAGGCAGCCCGATTCGATTCGTCGCTTGCACCCGGCTTTGCGTGGCTCTGCCTACTCTGCGTCTGCTTCGCTCTGCTCTGCTCTGCTCTCTAGGCAGAGACAGATGCGCACAATGATCTGTAAAAAGCGTCTCTCGTAAGCCGTCGACAGACCTGCAACAGCCTGTGGCAACGAACGCAACTAACTGGCACCGTCTCTCTCCAAAGCCCAGCCGTATCCGTATCGTGGAGAGGAGCCTGCGCCGAGGATGGACTAGAATCACCATATGAGACGAAAGGGCCCTCCGCCTTCTTGATTTGACTTTCGCATTTGTTTTGATACGGTTCGGGCTCGAGGTTTTGAGACCCTTGGAAACAGGGGCTGGTCGAGTGCTGAGGTTCGAGTCCAGGGTTGCGCCAACGACGTGCACGTTGCACCGGTGGGCCAAACCAGCGGTACTGTATCAAAACTGATCCCTGGCGCAGCGTGGGAGAGGACCTGAACCGTGCAGATCGTGCTGCTTGTAGTTCGTACAAAACCCGTCTGCTCCCATATGTCTCTCCGCGAGCCTTCCAGTTTCTCTGGCAGCAAGTGAGCGGCGAGATAGATGGAGCTTCACGCGACTATCACTCGTCGCCGCGGCCATTCTCTATCCAGGCTTCACCAGCTACAGATCGCAATCTCGGAAGTATCAGATGACACTGTCCTCTTCCATATACTGGCAGGCACAGCAGGATCGTCATGGCCACGGAATTCTCTCCAACACGCCTTATCTCCTCGTCGTGGCCTTGGTGGTTGCTCATGGGGAACTGCCAAGCTCGTCATGCCTAAGACATTCGATGCAATGCTCGAGGGACCACGTTCTAAGAAACTCACGCTCTCCCCATTCTCCACTAACCACGCCCCGTATTCTTCTACACCAGGTAATTTTTAATATCAGAATGCCTGGTCATGCCCGGCCACAATATACCTGCCGATGTTGGCAGGCTGCCAACAAACTCCCTACTGGCCAGAGGTCCGCTCTTATCTTGCACGCTTGCACACCACCCAAACACGTACAGAAAGAAATCTGATGTCAAGTTCGTAAGGTAGCAGTAGCAGTAGGACCACCAGATCACCACTCATCGCAACGCCACCATCCTGGTCACCACGCGAGAGCTCTTTCGCTTGCCAGCCCTGCGCCCTGCCTGTCTGAGGCTTGGCAGAGGCGTGTTTCGGCTTGGCGACCTGATCCACCACTTCAGCTTCATCATCCACCACTTCCTTTCCCCGTACATTCGGGCTCGGATGATGGAGGCCTCCGCGACTCCGTCGCCTTGGACTCTTAGAGTCTCCGACCTTATATTCTCCTGCATCCTCGACCTCGCATAGCCATTTCTAACAAATCCTTCCTTGCCCCTTGGAAGAATTTCCCGTCTCTCTTGTGCCTTGCAGATGCGGTACGCGTTTTCAAGCACCTGCAGTTCGGGGCCAATTCCTCGTTGCTTTCTCCTGGCAGCAATTCCAACACGTACGCTCTCAGCCACCTATTACCACCAACCCGCAACATACTCCCAATTCAGCTGCCACCCCGCTCGCTCCTGAGAAAGCCAACTCATCATATGTCATGTGGCGCCGCTCTCTCGATGAGACTCCATCTCCCTCGGTAATTACTTGAGAAAAAAGCAAGCCGCTACCCCCTAACTCATCCACACCACCGGCCCGGGAAAGGGTTCGAAGTCGAACTCTTCTGCAGAGCTTTAGTTCCAGCTCAAGCCGGACATAACCTCCGTTATGAAATCCGTATTTTCCTCAATTCTGCAACAGCTCATCTGAAATTCCAGATCCAGAGGTGTACGAGGTACATCTCCAGTTTTGCCAGCTTGAAAAAGCAAACCCGCCTAAGTCCCTCTCGGCCCCGGAAAGGTCCCGATCTACAACTGCATCTACCCGTCCTGCACTTGCAGTAAAGATCCCCAACAATCGGGACTACCGTGTCTCATTTTCATGTCAGATATCAGAACTCAGAAAGCCCCCAATCTGTTCCACTGCCGAGTTATGGCTTACGATCGAGGGAGCAAGCCACGTCCTCTGTGCTTCCTGATCGCGTACAAATCATGATACAAATCTTCTATCTCAGCACGTCTCGGCGGATATATTCACTGTCATTCTGTGGGAGTGTAAAAGACGAGGTAAACATTTGTAAGCTTCCTTTACTTCATAAATATGCCACAAGTACTTGCATGAGCTCTCATAGAGTAACCAAACTCATGACATACTTCACCCCAGCATACCATGCCTACCAGCCCATGCTAGATAACTGCAGCGAGGTGTGATAGTCGTGTGTCTATCGATGCGTCGATTTCCTTTTCGTCTGCCCGAACTGCTTCCTGTGTTCCTGCTCTCGATTCACACACTCTCGTTAGCTTTGTGAATATCACAACTGGACTTCGGCTTGGCTATAATTATACTGGTGTGGAGGCGCGCAAAAATTCTTCCGGTACTCTAATCTTTCTACAGCCTTACTCCGTCATATTGCATAGCGCTGCATACTCACGAATTACGACCTATTAAATAGGCCAGAGGTACAACTATCGACAGTTACATCTTCAGGTACAGTACAATACCACTTTGAGATGAAGAATTTTGCCCTGAAAGGAAGAGTACTTGACTTCAGTGCAGTGCAAGACCTAACAGTTAGATCCTTGAATGTGCACTAGGCTTTACAGCTCTTGCTGTCAACAAAAAGCTGTTGTTTGATACTAATTGGTCCTCCCGTCATGAAATGGATCTAGAGCTGCAAGATTGTAAGCAGATACTTTTGGGGGTGAGGATATGAGAGGTGAGTACGGACATTGGCTGGGGAAGAATGTGATATCTCTTTTACCGTGGAGGCTGGCTCAGTCCATCTTGTTCTGCGGTGCTGGATTCGACATCCAGAAGAGTGTCAATGAGCTGCAAAGGTTGTTTCCCGTGCTATGAGTTGGAAAACCTCCTCCGAATAATTTTGTTAGTGTACACTCTTTTCCGGCAGACTCTGCCTTGCTGGCACAGCTCAACGTACAATATGTGTGCTTGCTGAGAGCTACACTTTGCAACGATTCTTCAATCCCTCGTGTAATTATATCAAAAGTTCGTGGCACGACTTCTAGTCCGAATTAAATCACAGAACCGCAGTCTCCAAACAGCGAAGACCCCAGTCCCAAACTCTGCTCCTTCGCCGAACACAAGGTATATCGTCATAAAACCTACTATCAATGCATGCAAGTATGCATATATATCCTCCATAGCCGCATCAAGTACAACTTACAAAAAAGCCCTCAAATCCACTCCTATCTATAATCCCACAATCCATCATCTACCCATCACTCAATCAACCGAGCCTTCCCATTCCTCTCCTCTCCATCCCCTAAAATCTCAATATAAGAGCCCCTATGTCCCAATTCCATCCTTCCCATCCATCACAAACCCCCTTCACCCCAAGCCCAAACCCATCCCCATTTCCATTACTAAAAGAAACGAAGTGAAAAAATATTTGTTGCACATCGCTTATGGCATTCTCCAGATTGCCATCTTTCGAGGATGGCATTCTGAACTTCCTTTTTGTCCAGAGCCGAGTTTGAATGGGTATTTCCGCAGGTGTTGGAGAGTAAGGTATATGATGTGATGATGCTGGGGAGGATGGGGAGGAAGGGGCGGGAAGTAGTGTACTGCCGCAGTGTACCCAGATTAGAGGGATAGTGGAACTGGACGGAGGGGAGAGTGGGAATTTACTGGTAAAGTGAGGGAGGGTCTAGACTTTGTAAAATTTTGAGTGAGTGGTGGATAGGTACGAGGTGAGGTGGTGTAAGTGGTTGGAGATTGCTTCTCCGAGCAGGTGAGGAAGAGTATGTGAGTATTCGAATAGGACCAGCTCAGCCAAAAGGGCTGATCCAAGTCTGGCTTTAAGACGAGACATAGAAGGTAAAGGCAACATCTTTCTTATTCATAAATTATCATATCATATCATATCGTTCAATCGTCTTCAAAGATTCATCAAGAAACGCCAGACGCCGCAACCCATGCTGTAATGCTTACGCGCGTGCTGGCTATGCAGATCCATCCACCCCCTTCCCTCCCATGCCCACCCCCTATCCGCCTCCAGTAGTATGCATACAAACTCTATGGCGAGATCGGTGCCGCTGTAGCAGCTTCGACTGCCTTAGCTACGGCCTTCGCCCGGCTATCAGCATCCTCCTTCCTCGAAGATGCCTCCTCCCATTTCGTCGACGACTTGCCGACTTTGTCCGCAGCCGCTTCTGAGATAGCAACCGGCTGGTCAATCGCCTCGTGAAACTTGGAGAGTTGAGGCGACGGATGCACATTGTCTGTCTTCTTGAACGCAGGCGAATGTTCAGCACCAGCCTCGGCATCAAAAAGATTCTCCTCATAACTCTCCTGCGTCCGCGGTCTGAGAGGTTCAGGAATTGGCTCAGGAGACTTCTCGATCCTCACATTTCTGACGACCGGTAATGCAACGTTCTCTTTTTCCTTTCTGGCGTTTGGTGCTGAGCCTGAAGTGCTTCGCCCCCAACCCGTTTTCCGCTTCTCGCCCATCCAGGTCCCCCAGCTTCCGATGTACGCACCGGCTTTGCTGCCTACGCTTTGCACCGTCTGTCGCGCCCCGTTCAGATCAGGAGCCGTGAAACCAAGATTCGGGACTGGAGTGCCGTTCTTCTCCGCTTCTCGTTTCGCTTCTTCGTGTTTCTTCCTTTGCGCTTCTCTGAAAGCTTCCATATCAGCGTACAGTTTGTTGAATACTGTACCCGCTTTTTCTCTCCCTGCCTGGAGATTCCTGCCTAGCACCTCCTTGCCTACGGCAAAGCGTTCGTCAAGGTGAAATTCCTTCACTTGCTCCATCATGCGCTTCTGCACATCATCGATAGTCAGACCGCCTGCGCAAGGGTGCTTGGGCTCCACAAAATCGAAGAGATGGCTGTCTGTGTAACGATCCCAGATTCTGTAGTTCTCGGACCGGCTCCAGGCTTCAATCCAATCGACGCCGAAGTCGTGGGATGGGTCGCCTTCCACTTGTGGAAGCACCCTAGGATTATTGGCGTGGTGATTCATGAAATTGTGGCATTTCACCGCCGAGATGAGAGAGAGAAGGTATTCTTCGAATTGAAGCCGAATGAATTCTTCCGAGCCGACATAACCCATTGTCTTAGGCCGGCCAGGATTTGTCTCGTCCCAGGTGTCGTTTACGGACTGAGTGATAAAGTCGATCCATCTTCGATCGGCCACGGAAAGGGCGAGCGCTGCTCGCAGAGAGCTGGATGTAATGTTAATAGTTGAGTTGTCTAGATTAATGAGAATATCGCTGTAACGATCTTTTTGTTGTAACAGTAAGGAATTCGTGGAGCCAACGATGTATGATTTCGTTCCGTAATCTGCGAGAATATCAAGTTGTTGTAAAGGGGTATAAGGTCCAAATAAGCTTCCCTAAGTATTCATCAGCAAACTTTACTAGACAATTGACGTTCTGAACATATTACCTTGCCAAATATCTGTAATGGTAAGCCCATATAAGTCAACAAAGAATTCCTATCGCTTGACTTCATACTCGTGGGCTTAACAAGCTGCTTCTCATAGTTGTCCAAGTCCGGATCTGCACAGTCTTGCAGGTTCCGTATGAGGCCAGGTATCAGGGATATCAAAGAGAACTGCATCATGCACAGTCTCTCGCACCTCGAACCAAAGAATAGCATCTATTCTAGTCAGCACAACGCTCAAGTCTCCTCATACCAGAAATGGTACCTTCGGTTGCAGCAAACAGCACTTGAAGAGAACCAAAGTCTGCGACTTGAACTCCCTCACCAGCTCTCTCAAGCTCATGCCAAGGTATTCTTCCCTGTCCTCGTCCGCCAGCCCCTCACCTCTCTCTTTCTCCTCCTGCAAGCTCTCTTGAAATCTCCTCAATATTTCCGTGTCAGAAAACTCCTTTTGTGCGAACCATGCCTTGGTAACGACCCCCAATCTCTCTCTCAGCATGCCAAAGAACTGCGGGGAGTCTGCAATCACAACGACAGCCTTCTGAACCGTGGAGCGAGTGACATCTGCCGGTCGATTGAGCAGTTGCGAGGCGTCCATTTGTCGAGTACAGGATATTCCAAAGAGGGAGGTAGCTGGTAAAGAGCCCTGCGCAGGGCGCAGCAGGGTGAAGTATGAAAAGTCCTCGGTGCTCCTACAAAACCCCACTAGATCAGCTCAGTCCATCGTAGCCTCAAAAGGGGAACTCACACATGCGCACCATCGCTCAATGCCATGAACGGAAGAAGAGGCCACTCATTATCGATTGCAGGATCAGTCCCCTCCTCCGCGCCAAACCAGCTCTCGACTTCCGGTCCTCTGCGAAGCCATTAGCCGTCTTCCTCGCCCGGTAAATCGTGGATAGCTCACCTAGCATGATGAAAGCCCACCACCGTCACCAGCGGCACAAAGCCATGCCCATTGCCATTGCTGCTACTCGGCACACTCTCAGCATTCGCAGGCGCAGCAGCAGACACCACGGGTTCCTTGTCCGGACTCTCCATCTCGAGATCTTATCCAATGGCAGCAGCACAAATTCCAATCCCAATGCCTCCTCAAATCTTTTCTCTGATCGAATGAGTACCCGCGTCAAAGACCAGCGCTCACCGCATCATGGCAGCTCTCCTAAAATCCGTCGTTTTCGATTCGTTGCGCAGTCGTTTTCTTTGTCGGGAATGCACTGGCTCCCCGTCAAAATATTGACAACTGAGGCTCGACTCGCGATCCACCCCTCAAACCACACTTCTCGGGGCAAGGATACCGTCACTTCAAATAAAAAAGCCACCCCTGCAAAAACACCACACGCACCAAATGTTCCTGGCCTTGATACGGAGGGGAGGCCTTGACCGCTACAAAGAGGCATAAAAATACCCTTCTGGCACACTCAACAGAAAAAACCAGGACGATGCGCTGCACTGCGTGCTGCAAGCCAACAACCCACGAATCTGCTCCGGGCTCTGGAGCTGCATGCAAGGCCAGCGCAGCCTACGCTGGCGGAGCTACGATTAGAGCACGCACGGCCGCTGCCAGAATCGCCGGCAGGGGGGTGCGATAGGCCTGCTGCGCTTCACGTGACGCTGTGTCTGATACTGCAGGTGGGCTGGATCGTTGCCAGTTGGAATCTGAGGCCCCGAGATGCAGATGCCGTGCTGAGACGATGGTCATGCAAGTAATCTATGGGTGCGGCGGTGATAGGGCGTGGACGAGGCAAATGGGTGGCCGAGGGCAGGATGTCGACTTCTCACTTGCTTGGCGGGGAGAGGGAGGCCAAAAGGCGGTGCGTGGCATTGACGAATGCTGCTAAGATCTGGGGCTGATTGGGAACGAGGGCATTGCCACTTCGAGCGTAATTGGTACAGAGTACTTTTGACTCAGGTCGCCACTGCGGTCATCGAGCTGAGCGGATACGAGTCACCGTTACACACATGAGAGTGTTCTTGTTCTTTTTTTTTGTCATTCGTTCTATTCCCACGAGCATGCCGACCGCACAATGCTCTGCCTCGCATGCATTCATTCATAGGACGCATTTCCCTCATTCCATTCCGTGATCTACCAAGTCGAAGAAAAGCAGTTGCGTCCTTTGACCGCTGATGAGGCAAGAGAAGAGAACTGCCATTGCCCACCCACAGTCCATGCATATTCGTATTACGCCGTGAAAGGAAATCCATTGTAAAAGCCGGGCCACGTCTCGCAAGCCCATAAGACCACTGGTAAACACAGGAAAAGAAGACGAGTTCAGCTCTCTGATCCATTCCCACTGTCTGTATCAAAACCAACCATACCATGCAAAGCTCAGAAAACCTCCCTCCGGCGGACTGGAGACCAATATCGACTGTTTTTTTATACGTTCATTGACTTGCTTGCACACACACTATTGACCGTTCGTAAACTCTTGCATCACATGATTATCACCGCCAGTCTCGACGTTATGGTAATCAAGGATCTCGGAATACCTGCAGAAACATACCGAGTCAGTCATGCACACTTCTTGCTCTCCCTCCGATCCACTAAGAAAGTGCGATCGAAAAGTGCACTATCCCTGGGACGTCTCATCTTGGTATTCATAAAGTTGCTCGTACATCATGATTTTCCAGGTATCAACTGGAAGGTCCGCGTCATTGAAAGACCAGTCGAACTTCTCCTCTGCTACCGGCTCATCCGTAGGGTCGTGGTACGGGGAGAGATATTCGTGTGCCAGGGCGTCGGCTGCCTTTACTCGCTTTTTGGGATCAAACACAAGCATGTCCTCGAGGAGATCAATGGCTATGGAATGTTAGCAGGGTCAGCTTATGCCTGATCAAAGAAACGTACCAGCCGGGTCGGCGTTCCGGAACTTGTCCTTCAACGGTTGTCGCTCGCGCTTGGGAAGAGATTGAACGAATCTCAAGGTCTATAACTGATCAGCAATTACCTCAATTAGCACTCACTGCCAAATCTTACGTTCTCACTGGCAATTGTGTGGATAACATCATCTGGTGGCGTGCCCAGAAGCTCGGTGATGATCGAGAACTGGTTGACGTGGTCCTTCCCTGGGAAGAGGGGCTTCCCCTCCAACATCTCTGCGAAGATGCATCCGGCACTCCAAATATCTACCTCGACATCGTATTTTTGCCATGTGAGCATGATCTCCGGGGCTCTGTAGTATCTCGTGGAGACATAGCCGGTCATCTGGGGATCCTGGATACGGGCCAAACCGAAGTCACAGATCTTCAAATCGCAGTTCTCGTTGACCAGGATGTTGCTGGGCTTGAGATCACGATGGACAACACCTGCCGAGTGGACATACTTGAGTCCCCTCTGTTCCTGGATTAGCCCCGAACTAATCGGCAGATCTGCTTGGAATACTCACTAAGATCTGGTACAGGAAGTATTGGATGAATTGCTTCTCGAGCGGTCTTGAGGTGAGGAGTCGGTGCAAATCGGTTCCCAACAGTTCGGTGACGAAGTAGCTGCGGGCGTTATCAGTAAAAGTTGGATCAGGAAGTGCGGATAGCCTCGGACGTACATATCCTCGAGAGGCGAAATGAAGATATCACTGAGGGAGATAACCTGCGGCGTGTCAGCACAAGGTAACTTCAGCAGAATTCCAAAGCCCTACGTTCTCGTGCTTGAGATGCTTCAGGAGCTTCAATTCCCGGTAGGTTCTCTTCGATAGGACCGGGGTGCTGAATGGCTTCATGATCTTCTTAACCGCAACATTTTGGCCAGTCAGGTTGTCCTTTGCAGAGCTTCGCAAGCTTATCAGTATTGTCCATCAATTCCCACAGAAGAGATCGTCTCACCAAACCAGACCAAATGCGCCCATGCCCACCGGCTGGAGATCCGAGTATCTGCAAGAAAATCAGTTTCTCCGATCTATGGCGAACGTGTGGCGTACCCCGCCGCATACCTTGAGGTGATCTCAAACGTTGTGCCGAAGATTTGTGCGCGTACAAATTCCGCCATGTTGAGGGATTGCTGTCCTGCCTGGGAGTGCAAGATCTGGACAGGATTCAAAGGATTTTTGGGGAGGAAGAGGACTGGTTCGTGAAGGGCAGCTTGTTGGTTGTCGAGAAGGTGGGAAATGGCCTAGCCTCTAACGCGGAAGGCAAGGCTTTAGCGGTAGCTGGGTTAAATAATCAGCGACAATCCCTGAGGCAACCCAATCAACGCAGAGAAAGAACTCTCGAGGAACAAATCGCGCTGATGCTCCAGAGAGGGAGATGCTGGCTAGGAAAGGTCGGAACTCACCTCAAGAAGGCCCAACTGTTCTGTTCTGGTATCTCAACTTTGGCTGCAACGGGGCTCGGTGGCGGCAATTGAAGTTAGCACAGCGTGGAAGGGCTCCAGAGCTTGGCGTCCACAAGTTCGCCTCTGGCTTCACCTAGGAGACTTCGTCTTTGTCGGTCCCAAGATTGAATAGCTGGTGGTTAGTCTGAAAGCCACAGCTGCCTGCGGGACAATCAACAACAATGCTGCCGGCGTCCGTGGAAGTCTGGAAGTCGAGCAAGAAGTTTGCAGGCGGTGAGGTTTAGGGTGTTGACGTCGATCTTGACTCAAGGGGGGGGGTGTTTGGTTATTATTATAAGTCCTCACAGCAGCATCAGCAGCAAAGCAAGCAAGCAATCAAGAATCCAGACCATCGATGCAGCAGAGGAGGAAAGGGTCCACCACACCATCACGACGCTGTTTTTGGGAAGGGGGGCCACGGCGGGAGTGGATCCTGGTGCTACGAGAGGCATGGGCAAGGAGGCAGTTCCGGAGGGAGGGGTGCAGAGGGGTAGAAAGATGCGGATTTCCATGGCCACGGACAGCTGCTCATTCGACGGTGCCATCTCCAGCACTCAGCCATGGGCAGCCATGGGCAGCTAAGGGCAGCTAAGGGCAGCTGTTGTCCCACCCATCGCTGGCCTTCTTTTTCCAGCCCGTACCTCGAAGCTCCAGCCCTGGTCCGAGACAGAGTCCGGACTGTCAGGGCGGCGAGGGTGCAGGGGCTGCTTCCATCGACGTCATCGGCCCTCATCATGAAATTCGGGCTGCAGTGCTGCATTCATGCACTTCCTTCTGTTGCTGGCCAACAGCAGCCCAGCCAGCCCAGCGCGGCAGCTCTGACTTTGATTCTTTGCTCGTTTCTGGCATATATCAGCCATATCAGAACGTACACAGTTCTTCCACCTGCACTGGATCGTGGGATCTCGGTCGATGCCCTGATGCCCTGATGCCCTGATGCCCTGCTTCCCTCGATCCTCGAGAGAGCATCAGAAAGAGAATCTGGTATGTCATCCCGTCTCTCCTGGAATGCGCCCCTTTCCCGTGATTTCACAAGTCGCCTGCCATGGACTTGCCTCCAAACCATAGAAGGGCTGCACTGCACCGTCCAAGGACCAATGGGGCAAATGGTTCCAGAAGCCGGGCGATGGCCATCGCGCATGGCTTTTTGTACTTTCCCACCTGCGAAACCAGCGGCTTCTGGGCCTGCCGAGCATACCGATGGGGGAAGTGATGGGCGCGTCATCGGGCATGGGTCGCGCCATCGGCCAAACCCCCGCCAACGACCCATCGGGTCTGACCACCAATCGAAAAATATCCTCAAGTGAGGCTCTTTTCCGGCCGACTTCCAGAAGATCCCATCTGATGCATCAAGATTGAGCCTTCCCAGTGGCGCTCGAAGGCCGACAACATCTCGATCTCCAGCTGATCCGAGAACGTTGGATCTCATGAACCTGTTTTCTCTGTTCAGCCGTGAGATTTGGAACCGTCAGCTTGTGGATTTCAATATCCAATTCTCTCAAGCCAGAAGAACCATTCTGATAAGCCCCAAGTTCAAGAACTTGTTTGCACGTATATTATTGTTGTCTTGAAAACCCAATCTTGCTTTGTCCTCACTTCAAGCGTGCCAAATCTTCATGCTCGGTAAGAACGGTATCCGTCGGCGCTCTACCAATCTATCAGGATTGGTGGAGGGTTTATGTATATCGCTATCTCTGTCCTTCCAGGGTCTTCAGATCCAATAAGATCGTCTCTTTTCTACCTTACAAGGCTGTGGAGGTTGTGGAGGTTGTGGAGGCCGAGCAACCGGTTCGAGCAAGTTCCGCTTATCCTACCTCCCGCCTACCTCAATTATAATGGAGCAGACATTTACATGCCCTAGATCAGAGAATGAATAATAGACCCATTCGAACTTTCCGTACAAGGAAATGTCCATCTCTTTTTCAGCCAAGTCTACCAAGATGATGAGGTTGGGAATATTGCCCTTGGCTCCCCTTGGCACGATTCAAGATGTGCAAAAAAACGACAGAAATGTCCTCATAGACGAAAATCCTCGGATTGGGAAGCCCTCGCCATAAAATCCTGACTCTGGTACACAACGGGAAAGGACCTCAAAAGCCGCTAGTCTCGGCACCCGCCATCAGCTTCTTTCCCAATCCAGCGACCCCCAAATCCCACATGTCCTCGACCTCTTTCTTCCGATCTCCATTTCTTAAACATGGACCAAGAGATCTTGGAATGAGGATCGCAATCGGCGATCCAGACCGTGCGATGCGCAACAAAACATTGCAAGCTTAAAGGTTACAAACTCAAAGTTGTAAAAGGTGGCATGATCCAAAGTCACCCGCGAAGGGGGAGACACTACTATCCACAAATGCTGCAGCTGTCACTATCTTTATAGCTTATATCAAACTCTAATATTCAAGGGAGAGATTGGTTAGAGAGTACATTCGTGGAAGTCCACTCTTCTCACGTTGACAAAATGCCAAAAGCTTACCTTTTTGTGGGAATCGCCAAGTTTTGTCAGGCTTAACTCTAAGTCGGAGCTGACGCCAGTTTGTGTGTAACCTGTACGACGTGCAACAAATAGAGCCTTTCTTTCCTTTTCTCACTACAAACCTCCCCGAGGCTGAAAGTGGTAGTCAAGCTAGAGCTGTTCTGAGATGTAGCAAGGCTCAACCAGCACGCTTCCCGATGTTTTCTGGTCGCAACATCAGGGACCTAAAGCTACAAGTGCAATATCGTCCCTTTTCATCTTTTCCGCTGTACCAAACCTCGGTCAATAATTTGTTCTCAGTGTTATACTTCAGACCTGCGGCTTGGCAGAAAGTGTCTTGCTCGACTTGCGACAAAACTCTTTTCACGTCAAAACTCTTTTCACGTCAAAACTCTTTTCACGTCAAAACTCTTTTCACGTCAAATATCAGCACACTCGGCTCCACAGCAATTTGACGCTGTGAAACAAGAGCTAAGCAAGGTGTAGAAGCACAGGTTTAGGACCCAAGCTAGGTTGACGTGTGGTACGTACCCCGAAGATAAAAAGATTATGCTCTAAGCCTGCCTTGGCGCGCCTACGATTTGGAAAAAATTCTCAGAGCAAAGAGGCATATGATAGAATCACTGGACTCTGGGGCTGAGTGCCTTGACGTGCCAGGTACAGCAAGTAGGTGGGGGGTCCTGGAAGGGCTCTCCAGTTAGCTCATGCCCGCTATTGGCATTGCGACGTGCAACAGAAACTGGATATTACTCAATACATCTATAGCCTATCACTTGAGTCTTGAATTAGACTTCTTGAGGCGAGAGGGGAGGATACTGTCTAAACTTTCGCAGATTGATAGTTTACTCGACCAAATATCCTCAAAAGCTGTATTCTCATGGTGGATCAAAGTGTGTTAGCCCTTCTCGACATGCAACAAAACCAAGTTCTGCCGTATTGATGAATCATCAAGAAGCACTTCTAAACCGTAATAGAACGTATTCTTAAGAGCTTAACCATTTCCATCACAGTGCTCAAGATTTTGGCATGCTAAGCTAACCCCAACGCAGAGATTAAGCTCAGTTCAAATCACAATTCTTCTGCCGATATGCAACGAAAGTTGCAACGTTCGTCTTCATGCTGGATATCGATCGTCATGATAGCCAATGGTAAGTAAGTAAGTCAACCAGCGTTCTGTTCTTCGGGACCGAAGGCTACTTTAGATACCGGCTCTAGAGACACTAATAAACTGCACTTTTACGGAAATGTCTCGCACCTGTAGCCTAGAGAGCGGAGATAGAATCAGCCCTACCGGTGTTCCACTACCTGGGGAAGTGTTAATGGTGTGATATCTCCCGTACGAATTTCACCAAAATGAACCCGCTGTCCAAGGTCCGGGACCCGGGCCCGAAAAGAAGACATGAAATCCTTTACTAAAAGCATCTTAAAAGGATATCACCTCCAATTTTGGAAAAGTGCAGAGAAATTCGGATGTTTTTTAGTGCTGGAATGTGTTTCTTGTGCTTTAGCTTATCTATGCTTGAGGTAATTCTCGGTATTCCGAGCCCTGCAAAGGCCACGTCCTAACCTCCATGGGGCGATACCGACCAACAGCTTGCATGCTATTTATAATAGGAACGCGGCGGTTCTGGCAGCGACTGCAATTCCAATCGACTTGGCGCCGCCGTGGCTAGACCGGACTTCGAGTCCTGTACTATCGGTTTCCCGGACACCACCATCCCTTGGTGTATATCATATCATAATAACGAAGAGGACACCAAACCTCTTCAACCCCACTTCGTAGCCGAAAAATCCTGCAAATCCACCCAAGGCCCTCTGCTCCAATCCACGGTATTCAACCACTCCAAATTATCCAAGCCATCATCAAACCCGACATCCAACATCGGGTCATACTGTATCCCATTCTCAAACCCGTTTCCCTCGCCATTGTTCGTCTCCTGACTCGCAACCGGCGCCGAGCTCGGCGGGCTCGGATTTAGGATCTGGTCTAGGATCCGCTTAATAATATGCCTCATGCGTCCGCATAGCTGGTAGTTGCCAGCAGACGGCTTGATCCACTCGAGGAAGCCGATGAGCAGGGAGAGATTCTGCACGATCTCGGAGCGCGGGATGCGCAGCATGTGCTGTGTGCCCTGGGGCAGCTTGGTTTGCTTGAGCAGCTCGACGCAGAGCACGCCGCTGGACGGAATGCCCCAGCACATCAGCATCCAGTCGTAGTCGTGGTGGTGCTCGATGAAGCGGTCGCGCTGCACCCAGATCAGCACGGTGAGCTCGAGCATCTCGCGCGCGCAGTCAACCATCGATTGCCCGTCGAGGATGTTCTGCTTGAATGCGAGGCGCTCGAGGAGGAGCCGGTGCTCGAGCATCATGAGCCGGCCGCAGAGACGCAGCCAGACTTTGAAGTCGGGGACCTCGGGGTTCGAGACGTCTGCCATGTTGAATTTGAGGAAGTCGGGGAAGGAATTATACGTGTCCTCGATCCGGACCATCAGGTCTCTGTTGCCGTATTAGTTATCGGCGGGGATGTGTGGTGGAACAAGGACTTACTTGATGATCTCGCCAGTGATGTTTTGGGGGTCGCCGAGGAATAATTCCAGAGCCTCATTCAAAATCGGTGCAAGTAAAGTGCGATTGCGGACACTGGTATTGATGAAGATGTTGCCGTCTCTGTTCCAGCCATTGGGGTCAAGGTCATCAATAGCCCTTTGGAGCTCTTCTCCACCTTTCATGAGCACTTGGTCACAGACATCTAGTGGAAGCTGAAGGTGGCATAAGCGATGGCTTAGAGCCGGTGGTCTTCCTGTGAGCAGAGAGTTCCCCATATTGCAAACAAAAGTCGCGTTGAATAGACGCTTCTTCGTTTCCGAGAGGAATGTAATGGGCTGATCAGGGGTGAGGCGATGAAGACCCAGAGCCGTTGTGGCACTGACGAGGTCTCCAAGCTGTCTCCACACTACCAGGCCTGTTCTTTGTTAGAAAATCTACAGATGGTGGTGTCGTGAAGTACTTACTAACATCCCCACTAATAACTGTCTGAAGGATCAAATTCTTTATTAGTAAAGCAACCATAGGGACGTTGATGAGGTCCATATAGTTCGATAAAGTAACACATGCTTGCACACAATCTTTTAACTCGATCGAGAAATTCCTCCGGCTCCTCCTGTCACCCTGCTGCGAAGAGAAAAACGGATCCCTTTCTGGCAACGAGAGCACCGCAGAAGTGAGGGCGCCAAATACACCACCGAGAGTTTCCCACCTCATGTTGGCACCACTACAAGATGTGAACCATCGATCGTAGTCCTCGAACTCTTCGAGTCCTGTCTCGGCATTCTTGCACAAAATCAATGACACGGCTTCAAGTTCTTCAGGGCGCCGAGGTTCTGCTAGTTGACGACCATAGGTGGTCCAGAGAGAATTGGCCAGGTCAACATAGGCCTCTTTAGGTAGTTCACATCCATGGCACTTCTCTATGTACCAGCCGAGGAGAAACTTGCATGTTTGATGGTCAGGGAGGGCATTGAGGATCTTGGCGCCGAGAGCTACTCTCGGAGAACCTCTCGGCTCCTTTCCTGCTAGCATCAGGAAGGTTTGAGACTGAAGACTCTCATATGAAGCTACATATGGCTCAGCGTCATTTGAGATTTGAATGTCATCGTTTCCGAGGTTGGAGCTGTTTTCTAGGAAGACGGCTGAGAAGTTTGTGGGACCTGAGTGGGAGTCAGCTACACGTCCCACTATGACTTAAACTTTACAATGAAGAACGGACTTCTCAAACAAGACAACGTGGTGGAGAAGGACAATGAGTAACGTGATACGAAGGCCAATTGCTACGGGAATGGGGGTGCTAAACATCTAGAGTACTGACCAAAGAATCCCCCGGACTTAATAAAAGGACCCGACTCAGGGTTCGGCTTAGGACACGAGTCTTTGAACAGAGTCGACGAGACAGGAGAGCCACTTGAGCCGGTAGAAGGCGTGAGGGGCGCCCCCGCGATTAGGGGTTCGGAGCGAGTTCGTGCATCCGGAACTGGCCGTGTCATGGGCGCCGCCAAGTAGACGCATTTGCTTGTTACCTTCCTCCTTCGACATCGATCACAAGTGGGCAAGCTGTGGTCGCAAGAGACCTTTGCTTTTCGGCACGGCTCGCAGGCAAGGGTCCAAAGTCAGTCTTTCATCCAACACGGAAGCTTCGGTATAAGCTGCTTACCTTGCTGTTTCCCATTCCGGCGTCGTGGGAGACCGCCTCCAAGTCCGTTCGAAGCCATGCCTATGAGGCATAAAATACGGATTGAAGGGCCTGATATCTCGGAATTGAAAAGGCGAGCATTTGTCTCGGCGGACCTCAACCGATGGGGGTTTGGGAGGGGATCTCTTTTTGAAGCGGCATTCTCGGCGCTCGGCATCGGCTTTCAGGCGAGCGACGGAGTTCATGTACCCAGTAGCGCTGTAAGCAATGGATCAACTTGCGAACTGCCGCCAATAGAGAGCTTCAGCTGCTTCACCACGGCCAATTGACCTTCCGTAAAGAAAGCTTTCGCAGGGGTGATTTTGCTTCATCAGTATTTCGTGAAATTCTCAAGTGACGATGCCGCTGTTGTCATGTCCTGAGGTCGAGGACAATTGTTGGCACCACATCTTTGCCGGGTTTCCTATCTCTTGTTGTGGTTTTCTCGAGACATACAGCCCCCCAGGCTCTCTTCAACGAGAGAGAACATTGCATTAGGGAGGTGCTCACCACTCCATGTCCGGATAGCCCGGTAGAACATTTCTTCCTTCTCGCTCCTCATCGTATGGCCTTCCGACCTGGAAATGCAAGACTATATCGAGCCACCAACGAGATCACTAAAGGCTCTGCAGCAAATAAGTCAATGAAGCTTTTACATTCTCTTAATTGCATGGGTATCATAGCACACCCCCACGAGCCACCGTCCATCCATTTCCCTTCCTTTCTCCATGACAAATCCTCAAGCCCCATCATCAGTACCACCGTGTCGTCCCAGCCCCATCATCATACCAAGCCTGCCGTCATAAAATACGCAAAGAGTCGAGAGAAAGGACAACGCGATCCGAATATTCCCACGCCCGCGACCATGAAAAGTCCAAAAGCAAATTGGTATTTCCTCTTTCCTTGACACGCAAACTTCTATGTTGTATCTTTCAATGTCTGACGCCTCATGCTTTTCTCTCGGGAACGACGAAGTGCAAAAACCAACGAAATCAAACGCAGAACAGCAAAAACGACGATAAAATCACATCTTGGTATTTGGGTATTGCGCGCCAGGGTATATCCAGCCAGTGTTACGTCACCATGACTATAGGAAATAGGAGATGAAAACGCATTTAAGAACGCGGTGGGCCAATCGGGCCTGGGTATCCTGAGTTCGTAGAATGGGAAGTGCTGGGCCGTCCGCTATCGCGCCCGCTGTCGATTGAGGCCCGGATTGTGTGTTTGGGGGTTGCATCGCCTGGATGCTGGAGTTGGGAGGTTTTGTGATCGCTGCTGCTCCCACTGCCATTGCCAAAGTGGCGGGTAGGCCATGGAGTGGTATCATCGTCCGGCAAGTTGACACCACTGTCATTCCATGGGTTGCGGTCCGCGTTGAAGCTTCGTGTTGACTCAATAGAGATCAAGGATGACTTAGACACGTTGCTGGAACCGTTCTTGAAGAAGGACCCAGCTGGAGAGTGAGAGCTATTCTTGCGACGATCCAAGAAAGAAGAGATAGACGACATGCTACCTGGTTTGCGAAGCTTGTCAAAGATTGTGCTACGTTCCCGAGCGACATCCTCGCTGAAAGAAGCTTTGGTTGGCGAATCTGTGGAGACCGGCGGAGCATGTTGAAGAAGCTTCGAATCAAAGTACTGAAGGGATTCCTCAAACGAGTCTGACTTTGGTCGAGGGATAGCACCCTTCACGGTAGTGGCTTCAATACCAGCAGCAGCCAAGTTTGAGTTCAGGAAGTCAATGGCATCCCTGACGCCGCCGGCATTGTTCCGGGTGAAGGTCCAGAGGAGTGTCACGGTGGGCTTGCCATCTTCCGTGAGCTCATTCTCGTCTTCCTTGACATGTACTTCAACAACGTATTGTGCCTTCAGCTTGGGGACCAAGTCCTTCGTAAATTGCGCCGACTCGAGGAATTTGATTAATTCCGGTGTGCTAGCAAGGACCAGATCGTGGTTGTCAGGGACCATACCCAGGAATTCGTCCACACAATGAGGAACCTGCCACTCAGGGCCCGAAATTGTGACATCGTCACTAGCGGTCTCGGTGCTGGGGAAGATAATCTTGCAATTCCACTTCTTCTCCAACTCCTCGAGTTGGTTCAGACGTGCAATAAGCTGTCGGTGATACAATCGGTCGACATTGACGGTCTGGGACGTGAATTCAGAATCGACTCGATCAACCATATCCAAGATCTCGGACTTGACAAGCTCCAGATTCTGAGCGTTTCGAGCCGGTGTGCGGCATATGACGTTGTCGACTTTAATGTCATCATCTTCGCGGCCTACACCACCACGGTCCATGGCGTTGGAGAATTTGACGAAGACAGAATGCTTCTTCATGATCCTCTGGATGTGTTGTCCTCCAATGCCAATGATACGCTTATGATACTGGTCGGGAACGTGGAAGGAGATCGAGGCCGGCATTTCTTGCTCGACCAGCATCAATCCGGTCTTCATGGCCTCATAATTGGCACCACAAACATCGATGTTGAAATTGTACTCGTTGAATCCATCGAAGATGATCTGGACGCTACTCTGACCCATGATTTTGTTGATCTTGCCATTTTTCTTGCCACTGACAAACTCCTTGTGCTCATTTGCAAGCTCAATCTTAACCCTGATCTGATACTGTGATCGAGTGACGAATCTGATTTCAGAGATGACCATCAGGGCTGCTTTGACCGCGTCATCGGAGCCTGTAATTGTGAAGGTAAGTTTGTCAAATGCGACGTCAGCGTCAGAGTTGGCACAGATATCCGAGAGCATATTTCGGATATCATTTGGTGAGGGAAGACGTGAAGTGTCGGCTTGCTGAATCCACCACGAAGCGCTGTAGAATTGGCCGGTCTGCATCCGAGTCAGCAACAAGTATTACCTCGGTTGTAGAGGTATTTACCAGAGACATGATATCCCTAACAGTGCGCTCCACGTGCAAGCCTTCGACACCTTGAATACGGATCATGCTGCGCTGGGAGGCCAGTGCCGGAAATTGGATGAAAGTGCCATTGGTTTCCATAATCTTGCGAACCTTATCCAGTCTGCTCAATAGGATACTATCAATCTTTGCAGCAGAGACGATTGCATCCTTCATGAAGATCCTTGTCCTGGTGACGAGCTCGTGGATCTTTTGCTTTGCCAAGGCGATGTTCTGCGGCGTGTCACCAGTAATGAAAATTTCTTCAGGGTTGCGTCGTTGAGCTCCAATGGGACAGTATCTGTAGACCTGTGAGAACGGAGGTGGGAAATAGATAGCTGTATTGGTGGTCGACTCGATGAGCTTGATATTCTTTCGAGAACGTCCGCATACCACTGTGTGAAGGGATAATTCGAGTATTGTGCCATCGACTACACGGCCGAGCTAGAAATGTGTTAGCACATATTCTTTCATCTATCTGATTCATCAGTAGGTGGCCGTACGAGTCTATCAATGAAGATCAACACTCGTGTCTTAGCATGCTCTGCACTCTCCATATCTCCATATATTGCAACTCTCCATCTTTGATCACGACCAGCATCTCCGTTTGAATTTTGCCCGTCGATGAGGGAGGCGAATTTGGGACCAAGGAGGAAAACGTCCACACCACAGAAAGCCGCAATCTGGTCGAGATGTTCCACCACGTGTGACTTTAGAGCAGTTTGAGCCGTGTCGATGACGAGATCACCATCAACATCCACCACTGTACATCGCTTGGAAAGTGTCAGCACCAGTGTTTATACAGCAACGGGTCCTTGTCTTACCAGTGCCAGCGGCGTGTCGTTGAGAATGGTCTCTCTGCTCTTGTGGACCAGCTCCGGGCTTCCGGAGAGGCACACATTCGTGACTTGTCCTTTGACACGTTTGGGTTCGGACGATTTGACATAAGCTTCTATGGGTAGAGGGCCGCCCGTGAGGTCTTTGCACAGCTTCCTCAGATTCGTAACGTTCTGGGCGTGAACTGGCAATTCGTAGATCGGGACGTCGTCTGGCGCGTCTGCTGGGTGTGTCCATCGCTCGACCGCCCCTGAGGTGGCATACAGAATATCCTCCACGTTGGGTCCAGCTAGGTCCGACGCAAAGGGTACGTTGAAGGAGTAGTGTATCGGGGTCTCTGCGGACGTCGGGGACAGGATTGGGGAGGATCCATGGACGGGCTTGTGTTGAGGTGTGATGGCGGTCATATTCATGTTTGGGCGCGACATGCCAAAGCCAGGCCCCATCCTCTCAGACCAATGCCGCATGTTTGCTAATTTGTTCATGGTGAGGCGTTCGTCAAGGGTGAGGAGAGCCGTTGTTGTGGAAGGAGTCTCGTGCCTGGCAGGACAGGACAGCCGGGAGGACAAGACGATTCGGCTGCGGAGCTGATGCTATGTAAGCTTCGAGGGAAGGCCACCAGCGCACCACCAGCAGCACCTTTAGCGAGAGGCGCTGCACTTCGACAGTCCAGAGTCCGCACTTCACTCGCTGCCCAGTCTGCCACTGCCACTGCCACAAATTCGCGATCAAAGGACAGGCAGGGGTGTGCGCACTTTCACCACGAAGCACGAAACGGCCTGAGAATTTCTTTGTTTTGCTGTGTCGAGGAGGCCAGATTATTGCGAAACCGTGTGCCCTATTCGCTGGATGCAATTGGCAGCGAGGATGGGGAGCAGCTGTTGCGGTCGTGTCGCAGGTGCAAAGTTTCCCAGCTTTCGAGAAGTCAAGTGTGGGCTGTTCAACTGCGTAACTGCAAATCCGGGTCCTGGTCCAGTTGGTCATCGAAAACCCGAGCACCGACTCTTCCGAGAACCTACTCCTATTCCTGCCAAAGAACCTGTGTTGATGCAATGACGGAGCGTTCCCCGTGTTCGTACCGTACACTCAACTGTTAGTCTTTTTGTTGAAGGGACACCAGTGGGCGTTACGAAGGGCTTCGAGGAGACACAGCAAATCAGAGCTACCGAACATCATGGGAATGCAAAACCATATCCATTTTGCCGTGGAACCCAGCCGGATTGGCTGGGGCGCCCACTCCCCATTCTGATCTAGAACTTCATAGTAGCATACGCAGGAGCGTACAAGCATCATCATTCACATCATTGGTTTGGAGATGTAGCTCCATGAGGGGCAGGCAAAGTTCTGCGCCGAACAACGTTAGCTGAAGCTCCTAGTGTACTAGATATTTTAGTCCATTCTGACCTCGAGGCGCAAGTTTGGCTATGTCACGGACCAGAAACATCTCGAGTGCCAGGAAACACTTGGACATGCGACCGGGACAGCCCCATATCTTCTGCTCACACAGGAGCTGAAGACTTGTGGTTCAGTCCCATTATTGATCTGTGCATCTGCAGGGATCGTCAAGGCTTGAACGGAAGTCATCCGTTCAAGCCGGTCGTTGTCTGACTTAGGATCTGCGGTGGTTTACCCCCACAAAAGTATTTCTTTCTGTTGACAAACGTGGGGCCGAATGTGATTCTGGAAGAGTTGATGACTTCATACACCTTGAATATCCGGGTGCCTGTAAATCAAATCTTTCCATCCGTTGCGCATGTTTGGGGCCGGTTGCCGCCGGTCCTAAATTTCCAAAACGGTCAGTTGGAAGATTACGGGTAATGGCAAGCAACAACCAACGAGACATAATTAGGAATTGAAGACCGCCACTCGAGACCTCGGATTTTCCCTTACTTCGAACACAAGATAGATAGCGAAGGTTTTGACTGACGAAGAATTAGATAGGTAGATGATTTTTGAATGATTATATTGTTAAGTTGCAATGCGAGATCTTTCTACCCTACAATATGAACTCAGATCCTGCCTGCAAGTGACGTGTCTCTTAAGAGGCATTCTTTTTTAGAGGGCCAGTCGAATGCTTTCCCATCAACCAACGCTCTTTGCCCATGGAAATGAACGTCAAATGTGCGCTTTCGGTACTTTGAAGTCGTCAACCACTTCACAACTTGTCACCAGCCAAAACCACAGCCAACATGCCCCACCCTCTTCATCCCACCCTATCTGTACACTTCTCTCCGCACATCGTCGGCGTAAACGAGCACAGATGATTCCCTAGCCCTAGGTCTCTCAATGAAAGCAATCTCGGCTGGTCTTCTGCTAGGGACTTCCTCGTAATATCGGCCGTCATCAACCACAGGCACTTGGCGGCGAGGAATAGTATCCATAGGACGAAGGCTGAATTCTCTTTGCGACTGTGGAATGACCTCTCTTCGAGCTTCAGGCCGAACGCTTGACGCATATTCTCTGGGGGGTGGCTCTGGTCGAACGCTTTGAAGTCTGCCCGTATATTCCCTAGGAATTTCATACCGAACTGCTTCTGGTCTTGCACTAGGTGCTCTCTGTATATATTCGCGTGGTGCTTCCTCAAAGTGACTCATCTGCCGACGCGGTGCATCCCTGACTTGGAGGTATTCATCTGCAGGGGGCGCCATGGCTGTAGGTCGGACCGAGTATTCTCTTTGACGGTAGGAGCGGTATTCTGGCTGTGCAGGCATGGCATACTCTGGCTGTGTGACCACTCGTCGTGGAACAGCAATTGGCGATGCAGGTCGTCGATAGACAACGCCGTCTTCTTCGTACTCAATTGGAATGCGATTTGACACGGTTCTGACTGGTGCTCGCTCGTAAATCAATTCGGAATCGCGATATCGTATGGGAGCAACAGAATGTCTGATAACAGGTGTTGGGATAGGTTCATAGTACTTCCGCCCAAACTCATCCATCACAATTCGCATGGTCTGTCGAGAAGTAGCCATAGCGACTGGGGAGCGTCTCTCATGCATGATTGGGGAGCGAGATCGTTCACGGTCTGCATCGGGACGAACACTGGCTCGAACAGGATGGTACCTGGCTTCCTCCGGAGCTCTACGATCAATGATGGCTTGTGATGCTGCTCGCACTGTACGGACTTCATTTGGGCCATAAGGCAGGGCATACGTGGCTGGGGACTGAGGACGTCGTGCATACTGTCCAGAATCCACGCGTCGATACTCATCGTCCTCTCTCTCAATACGACGGTAGACAGGCTCCGGGCGATGAAACTCAAGCTCATATCGATCTTCATGACCTCCGTATGCTCGGGGAGCTCGAACTTCTTGGATACGCTCTGGGAGGCGTTCTGGAGGTTCTCCTTGGGGGTCTTGCCGAGGTTCGTCGTAGTTGAGCCCAGCAGCAAATTGACCAGACTGTCGCTGTCTTTTTTGAGGACGTGGTAACGGTGCAACTCCGTATGGTGAAGGGGACCGGGGCTCTGGTTTGATATATGGCGAATCGGGCGTATCGGCAATTTCTACTGCATCCTTAGCCTTGCGTTTCTTCTTCTTCTTCTCTTTCTTCTTCTCTGGGCCCTTGGCGCGATTTGGGGAGCTATCCGTGCTCGAGAGATGCGGCGGATTATTACGGAGAGCCGCAACCTGCGCAGGTTGTGCTTCGTCCATGGCAGCAGGCTCTCGAAGGATAGGAGGGTCTCTTGCGGTGGCTAAGGGAGAGACTCGAGCTGGTTGGGGTGCAATCGGAGACAGGTTGTGAGCGCGCATCAGAGGCGACGCAGGCGGATTATCGAACGCCCGTTGGAGAAGATCCCTGGTAGGTCTCTGCATCTCAGTAGTAGGATCAGCCATCTGAGCAATAGGTCGCTCGAAAGAGGCGCGTGGTACCGTCAGATTGGGTTGAGGGGTGCTGACTTGTACTTGACTTTGTGTGCCCTGTTCGGCTGACGATTCTTCGGCATTCAGGACTCGGGAATCGCTTGAATCAGACTTGCCCATATCTGAATGCTGATCGTGACGAATTGAAGCTCTGGCCTTTTGTGAGGAGGGTGAGTGCTGTAGCTGCGAACGACGAGGCGTTGCATTTTGGTTATCATGGGATAGCGAAACGCCAGTCAGGACCACGTCCTGGTCACCAACATAGCCTTGAGCAGAAATCTGCCCAGTAGGACGCTCGCCAACCGATACTACACCGTGTGACTGAACTTCAAATGGCTCTTTCTGACCCGCTGAGGGGCTCGAAGGCTCCGGTGTATCATGCTGACTAGAATAGAAAGTATTCTCATCAAAGGAATCACTTGCAGACGAATGAGCACCTCCAGAAGCTTCTTCTGCTGCAGTGGAAGGGTGAACGATTGCAAGAGCTTTTGACAATACTTCAGAAATATCAAAATTTGGCAAAGACTCAGACGTCTGAAGCAAAGCTTTTGCTGCAAGACGCTGTTGCTCCAACTGCTCTCTCAGAGCCCTCTCTATCCTCTGTCTTTGTAATTGGATCTCAGCTTTGATGAGATCGTCAGACTTCTCCAGAAGGATAGGATTAATCTCGGCCTTGGAAGACATCGGAACATGTGCGCCACCTGCAGAGCGTTGATTGTTTGGGGACTTGTTGTAGACAGAAGGAGATCCTTCAAAATGCGAGCTAGTGCCAGCTGTCGGGTGTGCAGGCAGGTTTGCGCGAGGTGTCGGGTGGTTTGGGGAGGGAACGTGAGTTGAGCTGTTTTGCTTCGCAAGCAGGTGTGGTGGAATTTTTATGCGAGGGTGGGTCCCAGCCATTACTGCATCTCGAAATTGTACAATTCTTTCGTACTCCAAAATCTCACGAAGCTCTTCTGCGCTCAATGTACCTCCATTCGTGGCCACCGGGGCGACCGCGACCTGCGCCATTGTGTATACACTGCAAATTAGTCGAGGATTAAATAAAAGACGCTGCTAACAAAAGAATCCAAGAACGAGAAGCAAATGTACGTAGAACAGCAAGTGTCGATGAGCTGGTGAAAAGAGCGATGGTCTTGATGGAGGAAGAGAGGAGGTTGGTGCGACTGGGATCCAGCGCTGTTTCGAAGGCGGCAATCCCCGGGCAAGCTAGTGCTTCGACTAAGTTGCCTATTTGAGCCCTTCGTCATTCTAATTCTCATGACTCTTCTTGTACCACGGGTATTGGCCATTTATTTTAAGAGATTCCTCTCTGACAACTTGTCTCACGAGGAACCTGCTTCTTTCAAACGGGTCCACAAAGCGTGTTTTCTCAATAAAGATCATCTAAAACAAAACCATGGCAGATAACAGAGTGGTCTTCTTCTTCGATATTGACAACTGTGTAATTCTCCCCCTTTCCAAGCTCCTGGCTTTTGCTGACAAGTTTCCAATCAGCTTTATCCTAAAAGTTGGTTTATTTCGAGTCGTACCGGCTGTCTTACTAACCTGGTTCTAGGCACAAAGGTTCATCGCCACATGACCGAGCTTATCGATCAATACTTCATCAGACATCTGGAACTGAGCAGAGAAGATGCCTACAAGCTTCACCAAGAGTATTATAAAACATATGGTCTAGCAATAGAAGGCCTAGTCCGTCATCATAAGATCGACCCCTTAGAATATAACCGCCAAGTGGACGATGCTCTGCCTCTGGAGTCGATTATCTTCCCCGATCCAGATCTACGGAAGCTTTTACAAGACATTGATAAGAGCAAAGTCAAACTATGGCTTTTTACCAATGCCTATATCACCCATGGAAAGCGGGTTGTGCGTCTGCTGGGAATTGATGATTTGTTTGAAGGATTAACCTTCTGCGATTATGCACAAGAGACCATGATATGCAAGCCTCACCCAGAAATGTTCCAGAAAGCCATGAAGGAAGCCAATGTCAAGGAGACAAAGGACTGCTACTTTGTCGGTAGGTGATAACTTTTTCTGGAGCAGCAGTACAGACTGACATATTCAGATGATTCCTTTTTGAACTGTAAGAAGGCCGACGAGCTTGGCTGGTCAGTAGCTCATCTCGTAGAGGAAGGAGAGCCATTGCCGGCTACGAAAGCTTGCAAGTATCAAATCAGGCATTTAGAGGAGCTTAGGACCGTCTTCCCACAAGTGTTCAAAGCGCAATAGAGACAGGTGAGGTAGAGGCAAGGGAAAGTACAGTCACTTTAGCATAGATGACAAGTTCTTTGAGCGGCAAATAGCGTTGAGTTTCTTTAGAATAGAATAAACGCCGCAACAGTGCCGTGTCGTAGACCACAGACCTGGTTCAATTGTTCGGATCCGTATCTGCGCCATAGAACTCCGTCCAAGGTATTTCCAAACGCCGTCAGATGCTCATGCTCATGCTCATGCTTAGTATCTGTATGGTGGTAAAATTGCCTCCCAAGTTCCCCAGGACAGCCATCAAGCAGGAATTCAGGACCCAACTCCCACATCCATCTATCCGGAGGTGAGCAGCTGCGTGGATGGGTTTTTGTGGGCAGCGAGCGCGATGTTGGCTTTCACTAGGCCTTCTCATCCACAGTCTCATGGTCGTTTCACACTTCTCAAGACAGTGTCTAACCTCGCAAGCACATCCTCTTTTTCCTTTACTGCTTGCTTCCGCTCCTCCTCAGCAATCTTCAACTCCTCCTCCAACTGCCGAATTGTCTGCTCTTGATCCTTCTCGTTATTCTCCAGCCCAGGCAGTATTGATATCAGGTATTCGATTTGCTGTTCTTTGAGAATCAAGTCTTGCGCTAGTTCCTTTTGTCCATCTTTGAAGACGTCCGCAGGGTATGGATCAACTGCAGCAACATCAGTGCCAAGTCACGCTCTGTAGTCTGTAGTATAATCCCTACCATTTCGATCTCCTGGATCTTCCCCCTCGTTTTTCTGTTGTTGTCGCACTGTATCGGCAGGGCCTAACGTCAGGAGGTCGTGATGCTTGTGTACGTAGTATATGGATGCGACGAATTGATTGGCCAGCTGGCAAGCATTGTTAGCATATTTCAGACCACTTCGATGACACACACACACACCTGATCAACGGCGTCCTGAAGCTGCGTGAGTATGTCAGCCATGGTTGCATAGCGAGCTGTTGCGTAGAAGATGCTTGAACGAGGCTGAACTCAAGTTGTACGCGCCTGGCAGTGCATGCGAGCTGCTCAGCAGCCAATCAGAGGCTACGGAGCTGCATCAAAATCTCCGGCACAACGTCACTTCAACACTACTACACAACACTACTACACAACTTCCCGAAATCACCCAACATTGGCTATGAGTAACAGCGTTTGATGATCGGATGATGCTGATACTGTATCATCTTAATTTGAGTTTCAGATGAATCTGCACAAACAGTTCTGACCCCATTTCATATGTTCCGACAACCATCTCAGTGGCGATTGCTCCGAAGAGCAAAGCAATCACTATGCAAATACTCAACAAACGCAGCCACGGAAGACCTAGTCTATCCTGAATCACAGAGCCCAAACCACCATGATCTCCCTAGCTTCCTGGAATACGCTTCCCGCATAGAGATGGATTCAAAAAGCACCACGTACGTCGGGACACACTATGAATACACCGTTGAAAACGCTCTAGAACGGCTTGGAATGTCTCTCAAACGGATTGGTGGCAAGTCTGACTACGGGATTGACCTTCTTGGCACGTGGCCCGTTCCGTCCACACCTCAGCCATTGAAGGTTCTGATCCAGTGCAAGGCTTTTGCACGGAAGATTGAACCGTCCCAGGCGAGAGAGCTGGAAGGTGCGTTTGTAGGTGCGCCAACTGGCTGGAGAGGACCCGGCGTGCTTGGCCTGTTGGTGTCGCAGAAATCAGCTACGGTAGGGGTGAGAGAAGCACTGGGCAGGAGCCGATGGCCGATGGGCTATGTGCTTTGTGGAGCCGATGGCAAGATTCTACAAATGTTGTGGAATCGGAGGGCAGAGCAAGAAGGTCTGGAGGGCATCGATGTTGGTTTGAAGTACGCCGGCGGGGATCGAAATGAGAAAGAGGTGGTCTTGTTGTGGAAGGGGAGCCCATTTCCGGGTGATCCTCAGGACTGATTGCTTTGAGTTTCTGGCATGCACCACGATCGTTTGATGTGATCTCCCTCTGGTTAGCAATCGGACTCAAACATGTCATGAGCTGTTCCGCCAGCAAGTAACAGCTTTAATAGCATCATATTGTCCCTCATGTCGCCATCCACCAGTCATACGCTACGCCCTCTGTCTCACATCAACGCCGAAGTCGATTTGTAAAATACCTATAAGGGTCTCTTGTTAGAATACCAATCATGTGTCACCAAGTCATCCAGATATATGGCTGTGGACATAGCAGGCCATCGAGGGCAGTGAGATGTAGAACCCCAACAAGCAAATGCGGAGGGATTTTTCTGAGACAGGAGCTTGAGAATATCAGAGGACTGTGTATTGTGAGTCGCCTTCCTGGAGTGATCAGCACTTTCCTAAGTTCCTCAGTCATGTCGAAGAGCATCCAAGTTGAAGTCGGCACAGCAGCAGCGTAGGACGGCTGTCACTGAAGAGGATGAGGGCTACTTTTCGTGATACTTCGTTCTATGATGTCAAGGTGTGAGAATTTGGGCGCAGGATCAAGACTATTGGAAGCTACTTGAAGAAGGAAGACGTGCTCTATTCAATGCAGTATGCAAACCTGAACGTGCCGCCCATGATTTACTGAAGCCAAAGTTACTTCTTCTCCTCCCGTTCATTGGATTCGCCAGCAGGAACAGTTTGCGTTTCGACAGGCTTGGCGGGCTTCCAGCAGAGATACCACTTGATTTCCTTTCCCTCCTTCTGCACTGCCTTGATCGAAACCTTGGTAAAGCCACTGCACTTGACGCACTGCACGCGACTGAGCAATTCGTTCTTGACAACAACCTCAACCTTGCCATCGCGGCGCTTCTCTTCACTTCCATCACAGCACTCCTTCGGAGAGTCCACCTGTAGTTTCTTTTCATACTTCCAAGTAAGACCGGCCCAGGTCGCGACCTTGGCAGCATTGTTCTCGACGATTTGCTCGAATTGAAGGACATCTGTGAACTGGTTGTCTTCGAATCTGATCGAACGATAGATAGCTGTTTCGTTCTTTTTTGCAGTGGCCACAGATCATCTTCTGGAGGTAGATTTGTGTGGCATATCCGAAGGGAGTGAAGTGTTGGTGCTTTTTGAATAACTCCATTTGGTTGCCTTGTTGTGCTAGTTGGGCTTGCTCGGTTTCGAAGCCGAAGAGAGAACGAAGGCTGTTTCGAACTTTGGTTCCCACCATTTTTGCCACAGGTTTGTAAGAGCCTTGACAGATCCTAACATTTCATGCAGGTCAATATAAAGGCTCATAGACTTGATGGATCATTTACCTTAGGGCTCGATAGCAGAGAGAAACCTCCCAAGCTCAGATGTGGATGTTGTTGAAAGTTTGGACGACTGAGTCTCTGTGTGTCGAAATGCGACAAAGTTATGTGAAAAAGTTCTTCGAGAAAGCTCTTCGAAAAAGTCTTCTAAGACTGGCATTCTCAAGGAATAAGTGGTGAATTTAACGAGCTCGTTCATCGTTTTTCGTCAATGAAAGTGCAGCTTTGATTGATCCATTAGTACCTGTTAAGATTCACCAGTGATGTCGAATACTATATTATCTAGAGCATAAGACCGTAGTTTTATAGCCCATTTACACTCTTTCAATTAGGTAGTAGATGTTATTATAACTGGGGGGGGACTAATAAGTTAATCGCCCTACTGTTTATAAGATGGAAGCCGTAGTAGCCACGACTCTAGGACAATCTATAAGTAAGTAAAAGGCTAATATTTATCCATAGTTATTCAATCCCTAGATACTTATAAAGTAGACGCCGGAGAACCCTAGGGAGAATACTCAAAAGTCCGCCTAGTAATACTACACATGAACTGACGAATCACGTAACTTGATATTATTATAAGACTATGATCTTATAATAAGTAGGTCCCATAGCTAATTCACTGGGAAATGGTCTTATATCAGGGGTGGGTCTTATATCCCAGATAATACGGTAGTGTCAATTCTGCTTAATAAAGGGGAAAATATCCTCACCATATTTTGGTCTGGAAATTAAAAGCCACCATAGTAACAAGTCGAATCGAATTTTCCAGATATTTCCTTCAAATTTAACACAACATTTCTGTGAGCTGGCATTCCAAATGGACACGGTACTGCTGTGGGATGTATAGAATTCTACCTCAAACCGCCTTGGGCACCATTTTGTGAAGCACACCAACTTTCTCATAGTTCGTTCCCGTGGTTTTCTCTGAATCTTCCTTCCCAATCGTGATGAACCACCTGAGTTTCCTCTTCCCATCAAGCTGCACGATTGTGATGAACACCTCGAACATCTCTTGGGATTCAACATGGAAGATAACGCTGATGGACCCCCTCGTGATAATATCGTATTTATTTCCAAAGAGCACGCCGTCGCCCCTCACCCCAGACACTTTGTCGCAATTATCGGACGCCATCTCCTCCTCCACTTTGCCGAGTAAGTCGTTCCACGTTGGCTGAACCGGCAGATTTTGTACCCATTCATTATCTCCCTCGGTTCTCTCAATGCGTAGATTGGCATCCTTTGTTCCATTTTGGGTGTCTTTAAGACCGAGGACGTTGAATCCATCAGGGTTGCAATGACGGCAGAGTGGCCATTCTGCTATACTAAATCCTTTGAGTGACTCGGTAAGCAGACTCTTCATTATGTGTGACAATCACTGTTGAAATAGGTAAGAAGTCCTATGATGAAAGATCATAAGACTCAACCGCATGGCATCGATAAGACGAGTCGCAGGAGCGCAATACCATCAGGACGACCAGGTGGGAAAGGCTATGCTACAATTTGGAAAGCTTCAGGTAAGGGGTAACCAGTCCCATTTAGTCGATTAACGCCATTTGCTCCCTGAAGAATGTAGCCTCTTTGACCATCTCTTCTTCCGATCTATTCTTCCTCTCCGACTCTTCAGGCTTCGCAAACCACCCCTGGTTCACTGGACGACTCCTGTCCCAGAGCGCACCGCCCACATTACCCTCCTCGCTTTCCATTCTGGCGTAGATCTCGTCATTTTGAGGAGAAGTCTTCGGTCTAGGGATGATATGGACATGAACATGTGGTACGGTCTGGCCAGCCGATACGCCATCCTGCATAGCAACGTTGAAGGCTCCGTCCTCAACCTTGCCCACTGTGCCACCCTCTGCCTCCTTATCCGTGAAGTAAACTTTGGCTAACATTTTCTCCACCTTCTGGACGGTCGTGAACAGATCGGTGACTTCAGTGGCAGTAAGATCCGTGAGCCGCGGCACCATGCGATTCGAGATGACAAGCACGTGACCTGGGAGGAGAGGCTTGATGTTGACCAAGCAATAGGAGTGTGGGGTGTTGTAGAAGACCTAGTACTAGACATGAGATAAGGTCATGCCAGGCTGATTGGGCGCTGGGAATGCTTACCTGGGTTGTGATCTCATAGGGTCCAAAGTAGGTGAGCTCTGGAGATTTTGAAGCCATCTTGCGCACTTGACGGTATAGGGAATGGGTTCTGAGGGTGGGAAGCCGGAAGAGCATAATCCCCAAGTCAATTAGTATGAATTGGAATGTTGATAGCGCGTTTTTGAGCCATGGGGTTGAAGCTAAATAGCCTGAATTCTGGGTTAACGATGTCAAAGCCTCAACGTCGTTCCTTCTTCGCTTCTCGCTTGGCAGGGGTCAGCACGCCACTATTTTCGAAACAAGTGCAGACTACTTCTCCTTCTCCACATCATAAGCTAGGAGAAACATCATAGCAGAACGCGTTAAACTCTCCTGGCATTCCATCGAATGATGGCTGGCTGTGCCACTCCCAGGCATTGGGTGTATCTTACAATGTGCTGATGAATGACTGGAGCCGTGGTGGCTTGGAGGATGCAACGAACAGGCGCGAATCTCCAGGGCGGAGAAAGCATCTCACCTGCTGGCCCTTTCACTTGCTGGCCCTTTCACTTCGAAGGTCCCCTTTTATCTCGTTGTTCTGCATTTCTTCTATGCTTCTTTTCTATCGCTAAGCTACCGTTCTTTTCCGTGTATGACTTATTTTTGTCAGCGTATGCACGCCTCCGTTCCTTCCGTCACGAACTTAGCCACATCTCTTTAATGATGTCCGTGCGATAATGCTGCGATATAGACTTCTTTTTAGCCCCTTAAGCCTAGCATCCAGCGGTACTATACTTTGGGATGGCCGTTTTAATGATCCGACCTCCAGCACCGACCTGGAGAACTGGCCTTGGTCGAGTCGAATTGGGCCTATCAGTGCTACATCGTATGTTATCTGTCAGTATCGATGGACTTCCTACTCAATATCCCTACGAAGGCACGCGGCGTTGAAAATCGTCCATTTCCCTAAGCGAGGGCCCTGAAAATCGCTCCCTCACATTCAAAATTTCGTGATAAAATTACTCTAGAGTTTAAACCCACTAAAATACTAGGGAAGATAGTTTAACTTTTTGTCTATAGTATATACTTCGATTCATCTTATTCGAGCATATTTGTGTGGCGATGCGTAGTTTTCAAAATGTAGTGATTTTGATGTTCCTTGCCTTAGCGAGATGGACGATTTTCAATGCCGCGCGCCTTCGTAGTACGGCTCGGAAAACGTGATATCCTATGTCGACCTCAATTCCTCCTTCAAAATGCCGGCGGATGTGACCAGCGCACAGGGAGTCAAAATTACTCTGCTCTAGACGATACCTCTTACTAGAACGGGCAGGCCATGAGAAGAACCGAGTTCGTCCCTCAAATTTCAGCTATCATCAATAAAGAAACTATTTTCTACCACTTTAGCATGCAACGCTTTGCTACCAATGCCCCGAGCGAGTTCCGGGAACATCAAATAGCTTTCTTTGAGCGTCAGTTCACAGAGAGGAAGGTGCTGGATGGATCAGCGGAGAGTCAGTAGCAAGTGCGAAGCACCCCAAAGCGTTCTTGGATGGATGGTAGCGATGTGGTTGATGTTTCTGTGTATTGGTCAGGCAATGTTCAAAAGGATTTTAGATGATCTATAGTTTCTTGACTTTAATCTTTCATTTGACATTCTTTTGATTACTCTATTTGCCAGACATAGCTTTCTGCTTGTCCTGACCAATCGTCTGCACAGGAAGACGCTGCATAAGCTTCTGGTTCCAAGCATAATAGGCAGGGTAGTTTTTCTTCATCTGGAGACCCTCAACCTCATCACCAAAGATCCACAGGATCATCATATCCTAAGTGACGAATGACAAGTCCGCATAAGTGCTACCAAACCCCAGTCTCTTTTGTACCAGGAGCTAGGAGAACACTTACCACTTATTCCCAACCAAATACTCCGTTCCAGCAGCCTCCAAATGCTTATCCAGCACCTGCAGAACCCGTTTGATCTGATTCTTATATCCATCCTGCGCACTAGAAATCTTTTCAGGATGGAACTTCACAAACCAAGCAGCTTACCCGAAATATGGACCTTGGCCGCTCATCTGGAAATGCAGCCAGTGTTTCACCTGGTACTTCTCCGGAAACTTGTTGTAAGTCAAGGAATTCGAGGTGTCGTAAGTGTCGACTAGACACCTGATGAACTTGGAATTAGTATTGTCTGAAACGGAATGAATCGATGATTGGGACGGTGAAACAATGTTTCGGGAGTCCAATCCTCACAAGGCATGTTTGACGAGGACGGAAATTTCGTAAGCCATCAACAAGAGATTTTCATACTTTCATATCCTGATATTTCCATACAGTCATATCATCCATCTATCTACAATCCTCTTAATAACTCCTCAATCGTGATGGGTTTCCTAACAGCATTTGAGAACCCTTCGTGAAAACTGACCCAAACTTTATTATCGTCTTTAATATCCTTCTTTTTACCCACCTTGGCCTCCGCTTGAGCATTACCATCGATCTCCCCAAGAGGCATTACTTCCTCTCTGACAACTCTTCCAAAGAAGTCTTTCTTCGGACCCAGGACTCGCTCCTGGGCATGATGTCCTTTGTTCTCCTTTTTGGATATCGCAAACTCGAGATCGTCTTCAGGGTTTCCGGCCTTGTAGCGAGCCTGCCTAGCTGCGTTCTCGCGAATGATGATGTTTTTCTGGTATTCCTGGTCCAGTACTTGGCGAACGGCATATCGTACTGGAGCAGGTGCTCCCACAGAGGCCAAGGCAGTCTCAAACGTGACCAGTGTGTCCAATGGTCTAAAAAATGTTAGTAGTGGACTGAGGAGCAGGTCGGAGTTTAAAAGACTTACGGCTCCATGCGATACACCCATTGAGTCGTCCTGCTTCCAAACTCTCCCTCCAGCTTACCACGCTCAAAGATAACACCGACGGCTCCCATGACATCCACGGATCTTTTGACCATTGCCTTTTCAGCCTCTTTCCTCACACTTGCAATTCCTCTCTGGTCACCACTTCCTCCAACAATGATTGGCTTGATCTCAGGGGTAAGCATTCTGACCAAATATGGCAGCAAGTCCGTAGCAATGTCTTCGGGGCTTCTGAAACTCCTCATTAAGGTAGCATTCAGGCTAGCCTGGAGAGCGAGAATAGTTGCCCGATTCGACTTTTCCGCCTCATGGGCTTCATAATCCGCTCTGGGTCCAGTAAAGGGAAGGGGATCTTCTGCTTCTTCTTCCTCTCCCCATTTCTTCTGCTCGTTAGATCCACCAAAGTAGTGTCGAGCAGGGGAGGAGAACAGGTGGTGGCATGCAAGAACAGGTTGGCTCAAATACGGCGATAGCTCAAAGTCTTGGTTAGTGAAAACTCGATGTGAGCAAGCATCGTGGAAATGCAGCCATTCGTAGGCTGCATCAGGTTTCGATAGTATCGAGTCGTCGTTGAAAGGTTGACTTGGGTACTGGCTGAAAATCTCGGTCACAATACGATCGATATCTCCACTTGTATCGACCATTTCTCTCAACCTGTCCATTCCAGCTTTCTTCGCCAACTCAGCAACACCCAACTGAGTCTTCGGTTGATCATCAGTGACGTCAAGGACTGGGTTGACCATTCCCGTCTTCGGGAATCCAGCTCCTTCCAAGAAGACTCGATTCACGACCTCTTTGGCACCACCTCGCCCGACTCCCCGAGCACCGCCTCCACCGTGTGAAAGATCAGCCATCATGTTTTGCTCGACCCAATTCCTCGTCAAACGTGCAGTGCCGTCTCTCGTAGAAGCCTTCAGCTTCCCTGCAGCCCACTCTCCCACCACCATGATACCCCTAAGATCGCCTTCTCCAGTCCCTTCTCTACCCTTTCGAGATTCGGTCGCATTGACTCCCCAGGTAGCTTCGCACAGCCTTCGAACAGCATCAGTGTCGCAGGAAACTCCTTCTTTCTCAAATACATTCTTCATACGTGTTATAACTGCGTCCAGTGGAGGCTTTCGAACATGAATGATCTCCGCATAACTGGACTGACGAAGAGGTCTGAGAGATGGATGATAAACATCATTGCAGATCAGTATCAGAGGTCGCATCAACTTGAAGTCATCTCCCTTCTTCTTTTTCCGGGTTTGAGTGGGGCCAACTATTGTAGAGTTCTTTTGATCCAGTAGGATAAGATCGATCAAAGCTTTGATGAAACCACCTTCCCCAGAGCCTCCAGAGCCACCAACAACTCCATCCACTTCATCTATAACAACGCATAAGGGATGGGCAACCTTCTTGACTTGCCCAGATTTCGTTGTTATCGTTGAGCCAGTCTTGACACTCTCTGTGCCAACGCTGGTCCGTATCCTTCCTTTCACGACGTCTCGACTTCGTTCATCACTTGCATTAATTTCCATAACTTCGTATCCTGCTTGCCTTGCGCAGACGTGTGCAAGAGTAGTTTTACCAAGGCCGGGAGGTCCAGTTAGAAGCAGGATCTTCCGGTGTGCTTTCTCCTCCTCTGCTTCTGCTCCCGGACGCTTCGTTACAGCCGGTTTTACCTTGCCCGACTTTGGGAAAACAAGAGGATCCCAAGCCTTCAGCCATCGTAGAACCTGTCGATGCGTACGATCATCCCCAACCAGTTCCATGAAGTGCCTAGCGCGGTATTTCTCGGTCCACATAAGGGTTCTTCGTGGTTTTCCGGTGGGTTCTATCTTTTCCACTGATGGTAACGGTAGCTCTGCATTCTGAACTTTCTTGGCTTTGTCCGCGGTCTCCTTGTTTGCTTCGTCAATCAAAGCATGAATGTCGACTCCGTAGTAGCTTTTCTTGGCCCTCCCAGCTTTTGTAGTTGACCTTGCTGCCACTAATTGCTCAAATGGAACCGGAGCTATTTTCTTCCGTTGCTGAATCGAAATTGTGGCACCAGAGCAAGTCACAACATCGGCACTTTTTATCATTCTCTTGCGGAGAAACGAGGGCATTGCAATAGGATCAACTGCTCCAGAATCTTCGTAGTCGGGGGCTGAGACACTCGTAGGCACAACTTTGGAAATGGCGTTCGGTATGCCATCAACAGTTGTCCCGAATTCTGGAAGTGGCGCCTCCATTCCATTATTTTCAGTTAGGCGCTCGGGAGATTGAGATCGGGAACCCTCCAGCATCCTTCGCTTCGGTGCGGGCTCCTGCCGTGCGAAATCATCCTCGTCCGAGTCCTCTTCAACCAAGAAGCCACTGATGGTCTTTGACTTCACCGCGTCTGCTGGGTTTGTAGCGCGTGGGCGTTTGGCAGCCGGCGGAGAGGAGCTTTGCGGGTATGAAATAGGAGAAGATGCAGATGGCATCTTGAGGGTTGGTGGAGAGGATGGAAATGCCGTGTCGTTCTCAGGTCTTGACCTCGACCTCACAGGAGTTTCTAGGGCTTGGTCAGTAATTTGCCCCCAAAGAGATTCTTATGTAAATCAAGGCACCTTCGAAATGATCTGCCTCGCTGCGAAATGTCTCTCCAAGTTGCCACGCTCGATGCTGAATGACTTCTCCTGCCTTGTTCTTCCTAGCGACTGTTTCCTGCTGGACGAGATGGAGAGCTTCGAGATCGTCCGAATTAGCACTGGAAGGAAAGACAATTGGATCCAACTCTTCATCCCAATCATGCAGCGCTGGGTCCGAAGTAAGTGGGAGTATTGGTGACGATGTTGAGTCCATCGAAAAGTATCATTGTAGTTGTGTCCTCATCCGGTACGCGTCCGGTTCGCCGACGCGTTGAACGCGAAGCACTTTAGCGAAGCCTCGCCAAGCAATTCCGCAGTGCGCCCCCTACGCCCCCTATTTTCCGCCGAGAGCGGAGGCCGACCGGGAACACCCATTTGATGACGATCCTCTTCCCTACTTCCCCGCAACCCCCCAGAGCCGAACGAACCTTCAAAACTCCAATATTCCCGCAATCAGACGTTATTCCCATCAACCGCTACGCATGCTCAGATCACCTGTGCTCCCGCAGCAGCTGGGAAAATAAATTATGGATCAGATTGCCCCAGCCCCTCCGGCTCTTTACACTGCAATATCTCCGACGCCGACCGAGAGCAGCGTCCCCGGATCCCCGATCAAGAACGAAGACGGCTCGTTGCAGGAGCCGCCAAAGAAGAAGCAAAAGCGAAACAAGCCTACCTTGTCTTGCTTCGAGTGTGTAGAAAGAAAAACCAAGGTCAGATAAGCATTCCATAATTCTTCATTGCATGCTTCGGAGACAATGGCATGCGGGCGCTGCACAGCATTCTGAGTGTCACCTGTACTTCGGCACAGAAGTCTGTCCAGCCAACGAGAATTGATTTTTACGCTTCAGGCTACACGTGCTGGTTGTGGTTTCACGCCGTCATAAGCTCCTTGCCACTAAGATTACCAGTTCATCTAATCTCCAAACGATCTCAAGTGTTGTACCAAGTTTAGATTTGAACTCGTGAAGTCACTGTCGCTTATTGTTCAGGGACTTTGGCCTTCTGAAGATCAACATTGTCCCAGCAAGAAAACGCAGCAGCTTACTGACAGACGATATAGTGCGATAGAGGGCGGCCTCACTGCCTTGCTTGTGAGTTCCCATGAAAAAAGCTCCCTTGGTCTGGACTCACCATCATCCAGGTATAAAAAGACAAACTGAGTGTAAATATGCTGTGGTCGCAAACATCCTGGAGTGAGTCCACTATTCAGTCATTTACATACCAATCACCAACCCATATCAGGGAAACGAATCGCTCTGTCAGTAATGCAAGGCGGATGACCAAGCCACCGAAGAAGAAGCCATCATTATCAAATGGATTTGAGGGGCCCAAGCAAGCCCCTAATCCTTTTGAGAGGAGCGCTTCACGAGGCTCGACTTCTTCATCTACGGGCTTACTTTCCAATGTTCCATATTCGCACCCCTCTGCTTCGAATGTCTTCGGTATAGGTTCTGAGCATCCATTCGCAAATTATTGGACATGCCAGGGAGGCTTACCGGAGACTATCTCTGTACTACCCGAGAAGTTGCAAGCAGATATCTTACTGGAGCGGTACTTCGAATGTGTTGATCCAGTCTACCCAATGATACATCGGCAAACATTCTACGCCGACTATGAGCATTTCTGGTCTCTTCCTCAGGATGAAAAGAATCGGGTTGATGGTGCATTGGTCGCATTGACCTTTTCTATGCTGGCAATGGGAACCCAATTCGTGACAACAACTTCACCCCGAGAACGACAGCAGACCGCTGAGTTCTATGTCTCCGCAGCCCATCAATCATTACGGATGAGCTCTTATCTCAATAAGGCATCTGTTCGCTCAATTCAAGCCATGGTCCTAGTTACCTACTTCCTCATAAACGACAACCATGCCTCAGACGGTTGGGCTTTCGCTGGGATTCTGATCAGACAAGCCTATGCCATGGGATTACACCGTGACCCAAATATCGTCTGTCCCAATGCCAGCATCTTCGAGAAGCAAGTCCGGCGAAAACTCTGGCAGGCTGTCCTTCTCCAAGACACCTTCCTCACAGTCCTTCTTTCCCTTCCTCCTTCTGCAACCCACACGGACGTCAACGTCGAAGACTTAATCGACGACTCATCCTCAATCGCGAACACCAACCCCACAGACACAGCCTATATCCGCGGCTGCTGGACGTTGGCCAACCTTGTGCAAGAGACGATCTGCTCGCCTCGTTCGCTCGACCTTCCCATCTGTGCCACTCCCCGCCAGAAATCGAAACTCCTCGCCGACTTCCGCGCTGTATATCGTTCATTTCCAGACATTTTCCGATCTTGGGATGCAGAGTCCTTTGAACAGCTCTGCGCAACGAATAAGCGTATTGTTCGTCAAACGTTGTTCTTAACCAGTAATTATTTCCATAATGTAATGCTATTACATAGTAGTGCGAGTGCGGAGGTGCCTGTTAATGTGAGGGGAGCTTTGGAAGCGGCACATGATGCGATAAATTCTTTCTTCTTATTGTATCAACTGTTCGAGAGCGAGGCGAAGGTATGGTGGGTGTTTAATCACAGGGCGTTTCTGGAGGCGATGTGCATTGGGAATATACTTCGCGAGGAAGCCAAGTTGGAGGGCGGAGAGGATTTACTCCAAAAGGATCCGTTGTTCCTCAGAGCGAAGGCTGATATCGGTACGTTTCCCCCTTACAATCTAGACGCGTACAAGTTTTGGGGCAGGAGCTGACTATGAGCCAGCGAGGATGATCGAGATCATGCAACTAATGAGCGAAGGGGAACATGGTTCTGCAGTAGCACTAACGAGGGTCTCTGTATTGAGCACTTATCTGCCGGAAGTAACATCGCCGCAGATCTCAGAGGTGCTGCTCAGTGTCGCTGCATAAGAACCTTCATAGCACGACATTAATTCAATGAAACCCAGTGTATCTTCGCTCGCTTGCTTGCTTCCCCTAGATTGATCTCAACACTAACATGCACTATTGCTCATAAGCAATCTTTCCCCGGAACCGAAACGCCAGTGATGCTTAAACGCTCTGAAGAGATTAAAAGAAACTATTTCGTGAAAACCATCATCACAGACGCCAGCTTGAGATGACTCGAGAAGAGAATTCTAGGTGATTAGACCAGTCAATCAACACTACAAGCCTGGCTCCCTAGTAGGTCGAGAAAGAAAATCTAATCATTCCGCCGATGCGACCTTCCTAAGCGATCTCGAAGCCAGGACATAGGTCCTCCTCCGCCACCGCCACCACTACCTGAGCCGGAATGGGAACTTCTTCGTCTTTCTCGGTCTGACTCTCGAGAGCGGTCACTGTCACTTGTGTTGCCTCTCCTGTGCGTCTCGCTGACTTCTGACTGTCGTCGGAAGGATCCTGGCATCCGCGTTGCATAGTCATCAGCTTCACGTGGTCCTCGAGCATCTCCATTTGATGGCCATCTTCTCGGCTCTCCTGGCGCTCCCTCTGCTGGCGGTGTGACTCTTCCGAGACCACGGATCGCATCTAATCTTGCCTGATTCCGAGCCGATTCAGATGTATCGGTGCGCCGAATTGACATCCTGGCCGAGCTCAATCTTCGAGCTCTGTGATCATTGCGAGATGAAGGAGTGCTCTGGCTTGATCTCCTGCTACTTGATGTTGCAGAGTCGCCATCGATGCCTTTCCTGCATATTGGGCAAGTGTTGTGCTCACTCAACCATGCTCCGGCACAGGTCTCGTGAAACCAGTGATTGCATGGCAAAAGCACTACTTCGTCGCCGATGTGCACGTCATCCATGCATACGCTGCACTCTCCCTTTCCTTCCGGCCCAAGCAGTTTCTCATCCAAGTTTTTCTTTGGCAATGCTGCAATCGCATCTGGAGATGCAGGGCCGGGGGCGTTCGAAGTGGGGTGTTGTTCCATCAACGTTGAGATGATCTGGTCCAAAGCTTCCTGCGAATAAACTGCGTCTCCAGCACGTGCATTCGCGGGGTTGAGCATTGATGCAAAGAGAGCTTGGAAAGTGGGTGGCATCCCAGGACCGTCAGCATGATGACCAGGAGGTGCAGCCATGGAACCAAGTAGGCCTCCAATAATACTAGCAATCTCGTTAGGCGGTGCTCTAATACTAATGATGAAGAGGGGACGGCCATTAGAGGAATCAGGAGTGGGAGGGGAGGCGTACGTAGCTAGATCATCAATTGGTGGTCCTCCAGGTTGAGGTCCATTTGCATCTCTCGGCCGAAGGCGCCCACCAGTCGTGGTAAATGTAAACCGTCCTCCCATAACTTGTGGTCCTCCATTACTTCCTCCTATCCTGAATCCCGTTCCATTAGGATATTGCGTGAATAATGTATCGGGACCCGATCTACCAGGCTGGCCAGGGCGAAATCCGGGACCCATCAGATTTCCAATCATATTCTGGAAATCTCGCATGACAAAGTCAGGATCATCTTGAGGCATGGGATCTCTTCGTCGTCGACTGCTACCAAATCCACGCGAGGCATTACTAGTCCTGACAGTCCTGGAAAACAGCACAGAGCCTCCTGGTCCCTGTGTAATATGCTCCTCAATATCTGCCTCTCCGGGGTCTGGATACTCTTCTGCTCCCCAGGGATTGTGGTGGCGGAGGCTATGAAGTGATTGAAAGCCAGGGGGAGTGGGAGGGTCGTCGTTGGCTAGTGTTGGTCCCCCAGGTCGAGGGTCACTTTCAGCTGTGATCTGTGAGGCTGTTAGAATATCTTCCAATTCAACACTGGTGCCAGAATATCTTACAATTTCAGTGATCTCACCCTCACAGTTCGGGCAGACCAAGCCGCTCTCATCTTGGTACCACTCATGGTCGCACTGGTGACAATATACCACTTCTCGTGGGCCCGAAGCGTCCAGGTGCCTGCTTCCGCCACCAGGCCGTGAGGAGTGGTCTGCCATGGCGTCTCGAATGCCCTGATAGGCGGCGAGGGCAGTCAAACCGAGACTCAATGCCAGACCAGTATTTCGAATCGCTCGGAACGCCAGAGTGTCAACTTTGGGGGGTCTCCGAATGGTGTTATTTGCCTTCGTTCAAAAGATGCTGCGGGGCCAGTGATCGGGGATGACAAGCCGCGCTCTTCTTCGTGTGGCGCAAGCTTCCGAACTGCCTCGTCGGTTGACCTTGGAGGGTGCTGGCTTGATAATCAAAAGTGAGGGGTCGCGGAGACGCAAAGATCGATATTTAGATGCTTGAAGAAGCTGTGGGGGTTCTCGTGTGGTATGCTTTAATCGTGGCGATGAAGGAGAGGATACTGAAGAGGAGTGTTCCGAGCCTGAATGCGAAGATCTCGTGGTCGTGAACGAGACCAAGCTGAACAGAGGGTCTTGGTGACGCACAAAGTGATCGCTTAGAACCCCTGTCACCGATAGATAGCTTCATGTGAAGTGCATTTGCTAGTAACTTGAAGGGGCAAATAGAGGCTGTGCAGATGATGTTTCAGTTTATCCTCCACTGAGAGGAAGTTTTGTGTGCTCTAGCAAACATGGATAACGTGTCCGGGTCATTCCGTTTTCGATCGCGTTCGTTGTGATTCTTCTATGGAAAAACAATTTCGCCCGTTGTCTTCGAAGATAGGATCCAAATTTGAGTCAACCTTGGCACGTGAATCGAATTTGGTGCAACTTCACTGGGATAAGAGTTGAAAGGCTTCATTGATACATTAATCTCGCTGCTAGTGGTATATTGGACCAAGTCCATCAGTCATTCCCTCCCTTCTCTCCCTGTACTACCCCGCATTATCTTGTCCTCCTCCCCACTCCCTTGAAAATCATACCTCCCACAACCCCGGCAGCAATAGCAACTCCACTGAGAATTGCAACACCCATCAGACCCTCTCTAGCCACCTTATTGTCGATCAACTCCCTCAGACTGCTTGCTTGCAAGTTTGCTGGCTCTTTATCCAACAACAAGTCGTTGTATCTTCTGGCCTCGCCATAATTGCCCAGCTTGTAGTTCCCAAGTGCCAGGTAGTACAGGCATTCTCGTCTTCGTTCTGGAGAAGTGCGGAAGATATCTGAGAGGAGGCGGACGCCTTCTTGTTGATCTTGGCGAGCATTCGATTTGATCAGACCCTTGGACTGTGTTAGCAGAGCCCAAACACGAAATCTCCAGGCAGCAACCTACCCATGCAAAGTTGAACTTGGTCTGTACTCCGACGTGTTCTCCTTCCTTCTCGTATTGTGACCGTAGAACCTGTAGTTCTGCAGGCTTGAGTGGACTGATGGAATGTCAGTATTGAAATCTGGCAGTAGAATGGCGGCCATGATGGAAACGTGACCGAGGGTGTCTCGCGGGGTTTGACTGACCTTTCTGCATCGGCAGCATCTATAGGCACGCGCTTCGTTAGCATAGCTGTTTCTAGTCGAAGAGCATAGAGGAAGATGGCAAAATGGGTGTGGAGTTTAGTATCCAAGAACGAGTCTGCCATACTTACAAGGAAGAGAGGAGCCCATGATTTCCTTTATGTTCTCAAAAATGGACATTCGAAGTTTGCGTCTGGGGGAAGTTGCGATGTGATGTGCCTTTGAGGTTACCTGAAGGTTCATGGGACGAGTCGAGCTCATGTGGCGTTGGCGCTGTGGCTTGTGATCCCGAGGCGACGTCACTAAATTTAAAGTTTCAGTGGTTGCCCAGCAACGAAAAAGGGAAGGAACACCGATCGTTTGTTTTTGGGAACGAGGAATCTCTCAATCGATAAAGAAAGGCACATTTTCAACGCTCGCATTGCTTTATTGTTTCCAAGAATCTGAATAATACCAGTGCATTACACCCCGCAAACATGCTTCTCGACGAGGATCCAGCGACTGTAAGACACCTGAATACTGCTGGCAGTGCAACACTAACATGTCCAGCTCATCCGCCACACAATTGGCAACTTCAACATTACACCCGACAAGCTTGCAGTCTCGCGAATAAATGAGTCGCTATCAACTCTGCAGCAGGCTCGGGATCTGCGAGTACGAGAATCCGAGAGTGCCTTGAAGAGTGCGGATTCAAAAGAATGCAACGCGAACAAGCACTAACTGTAAACAGAACTCTCCCGAACACTCACAACATTGAATAATCACCACCTTGAGACTATCGCTTCTCATTCAGCTACTGCGCACGCCTCAGAAATTGCAACTCTCGATACGCAAAAATTCCGGATCGCGAAATCAGCAAATGATCTCGAGATAGAATCAGAGCGATTATCATCACAACTTGCAGACCTCCAAGCACGGTTACAGGAGTTGGAAATTCAGGGTGTCGATGGAGGAGACAATGCGAGGAGAGGACTGGTAGACGATGAAATTAGTTTGAAGCTTAAGGTTTACAGAACCTTGGGCGTCGATGTGGACAGGGACGAGAAGGGCCAATACTCAAAGGCTGTGATTCGAAATGGCAATAAGGGAGATGTTCACGTTATAAACATGGATGGGAAGTTCTCGCAATTCTTCTATGCGAATTACTTCTGGTCTACGATGTAAGGTGCGATGGGAAATTTGCTGTCGTAAAGGGTATCCTTGAGCTTGGCGTTTGGATGGCGTGCTTTGATAGCTTGATTCTCGAGCTGGATACCACGGGAACTGCTGTTTGGAAGATATGTATGAGGTGAATGATTGCATGATCCATTTTGTACAGACTTGCTTCCTCAAATTGCCTCGCTATGCTAGTGCCCCAAACTCCAAATGCCATATCCTCATCCCGGTTCATTATCATTAATCACTTCCAGATCCCGTTACCTTTGCTTCATACTCAAAACAGAGGATCCCTTCGAGCTTCCGGAACTAACAGAAGGTATTCTCTTCAAAGTCTTGGGACTACCCGAGCTATGCGGGAAATATCCCTCGCCCAAAAATCCGACCATTGAGCTTGGCGGGGTCCTCGCCTTCGAAGTATTCATGGTAGCTTCTGGGCTGTAACTCCTGTTGGGTCTCGTATCGCTTGGCATACTGCCACCCGTCAAACTCCTATGATGTCTTCTTGTATGATCCGCCGGAAGCTCTAATCTCGAATTGATGCCAGTCCATAGCGCGTCTTCGTCATCTGAACACCGGTCCAGTCGCCATCCACCTACACCTTCGTAGTCTCGTGTTGGCCCCACGGATTGACTGAGTCCCATTATAATCTCGCTCGAGACTGGGGTGAGCGAGCCTGTCGCTGATAGTGAGCTGCTCGTGCTGCCACGCCGCTTTCTTCGAGCTGGGGAAGTCGTGGGCTGACTCTGGAAGGATGTGCTTCGTTTAAGATAGCTAGACGCGGGTCTGGCGCCGAGAAGGTAGTATGGTATGACGGCGAGCGCGAGTTCGACGTAAATGAGCAATGCTCTGAAGGTGAGGACTGAGAAGGCGAGGAAGGTGGTAAGACTTGCGAAGAGGGCGATGGGAAGGGTAAAGACGAAGAGGAAGGGGAGGATTAGACCGTAGACTGGATTGAGGAGCGCCATTTCCTCTTCGATGCTGCAAAGCTCATGACGATTGTGAAGGAGGTAACGCAAAGGAGGGGAAGGTAAGGTTTTATGGCCAATGTGAGTTTGGCTGACTGAGAATCTGGATGCTGTTCGCATGTGAAATCGCCCAGCCCAAATGTGGGGTAGCTTGAGCCTAGACCAGCCTGGGCGATTATGGCGTTCGGGGTTTTTGCATCGTCAAAACTTACTCCAGGAACATGTTTCACGTCTCTGCCCTGGTGAACATCCCGTTGCCAGCTAGCAGCTCCCATGGCTTCAGATGCTCAAGATGCCTTTCCTTGGCAACTGGGTGTTTATGATGCCCATTGCCACCCAACCGACACTATGAGTACAACATCTTCGATCCCAAGCATGAAAGCACGCATCTTGACAGTGATGGCCACGCGAGGTCAAGACCAAGAGCTTGTTGCTCAAGTTGCTGAACTTTACGGGCTGAAGTCATCGAATACGAGCAAAAGGACGGAAAACGAGTGTTTAGTTCCCTGCTTTGGCTGGCATCCGTGGTTCTCCTACCAAATGTACGATGATACCGAAAATCCCCTACCAAATGCCAGCTCTGAGGAGTTCACGACTCTGCATTATCAATCTGTCTTGACACCAAAACCCGAAGATGCGGAGTTCTTGACCTCCCTACCGACTCCACGTTCGCTGCATGCATTCCTGCAGGAGACGAGGGCTTACCTGAAGAAATACCCTTTGGCACTTGTTGGTGAGATAGGGCTGGACAAGGGATTCCGTCTTCCTAGCACCCGGTCAATTGACTCCGAAATGCCCAGAGATCACTCTCTCACTCCTGGTGGCCGAGAAGGGAGGCGACTCACTCCATACCGAGTCCAAATGAATCACCAAAAGGCGGTCCTCAGAGCACAACTTAAGCTTGCTGGGGAGCTGAAGCGCGCTGTATCGGTCCATGGGGTTCAATCACACGGCATTGTATTCGATACTTTGCGGGAATCATGGAAAGGCTACGAGAAAGAGCTTCTGAGCAAGAAGGAGAGGAAGAGAATAGAGAAAGTACCTCCACCCGAAGACGAGAAACCAGAAGCAGCTTTGAACGATGATCTGCCAAAGCCCTTCCCTCCTCGAATATGTCTGCATTCCTATTCAGGAAATCCAGAGCCTCTCAAGCAATATTTTCACCCCTCAACTCCAGCCGATATCTTTTTCTCTTTCTCTGCTGTTATCAACTTATCGGGTTCAACCAGTTCAAAAGCCGTTGAGGTCATCAAACAAGTGCCGGATAATCGTATCTTGGTGGAAAGTGACCTCCATATTGCTGGTGACAAGATGGATGAGAAGCTGGAGGAGATGTGCAGAAAGATTTGCGAAATCAAGGAATGGAGTCTGGAGGAGGGAGTGGCTAGGCTTGGAAAGAATTGGCACCAGTTTGTCTTTGGATAATGTGGTTCTGTCAAGGCCGAGTCCCTGCAATGCAAAGCAAGTGTTGGTAGCAAGCTGAAGATTTTTCTGCAACGGGCCAGGTTTGACATATGCTTATGAACGGTGCTGTTCCATCTCATCAGGTGTGACTTCACTTGAACGAACTGACGGGAAATTGACGGAAACACTGGTTCTTTGCTAAGTGTAAAGATGTTCCGTCTTCAAGTCGCCCTTTTCGTTTCGTCTCATCAGTTGTAACTTCAGCTGAACGAAGTTACAGGAAATTTACGGAGGCATTGGTCCTTCGCTGATTACATCGGCTTCATTCTATTTCATCTCATTAATTGTAAATTCACTTGAACAGGTTTACAGGAACTTTACCGAAGCCCTAGTCCTCGGTAAGTATATAAGGACGTTCCGCCTTGTACCCTCGGGAATTTCTTCTTTCCCACTACAACTACAACACCAACACCACCACAACAACTACAAACCACAGCAAACATTCCCATACATTTCCATAATACTCTTCTACCTTCTATCAGGTCTGCATCTGGCCATCTAGACTTCCATACTACTATCGCCGACGCCATCTCACTCTCTCCTATCTCCTTCAAATCTCATTGTTTTCTGGTCACCAGACCACACGTCTCGGGAGACCACATCGACACCGCATCATCTTCCTACCTCAGAATCTCATTGTGTTCTTATCGCTAGGCCACACATCTTAGGAAATCACAGGTCGCCGAGTCTCCGCCGTCGCCGCCTCATTTCGAAACCGACTTGCAATCATTGAACGTGTCTCATTGGATAAGAACTTCAACTTTCGTCAAAGAAAAAAAGGGGCGAAACCCAATCCTTCACACACAATCCTTTCATCCCTTCTTATCCGTTGTCAATACGCTAAACCTCAACAAAAATGTCGGATGACGAGCAGCCCCAATTCTCTGATCTTGAAGGCTGGGACATTGACAACATAAAAGACAATGATAATGGCAATAGCAGACTACATGATCCCACTGGTCAATATGCTAATGGTAAGCTTACGGATCATTACACAGAACCGTCCTATTATTAACTCATTCATAGCATATGCGCGTGCTGGCATGGCTATACCCGCTTCTTGGCCAGCTCCAAGCCCTTCTCTAACACCTCAGCAACCTGTCCAGAAGCTGACTCGACAACCTGGAAGCCAAGGCCTGTTTCCGGAACCACCCCGCAGCGTTCGACCCTCAAATGCTTCGTCCCCAAGTCAAGATTCGATAGCATTCTCCTTTCAAAATGGTCGTCGAGAGCATAGTCGTTTCTACAATCAACCTCGAGCATTTGGCTCTAATCAAGCCCGATCAATCAGAGAGCCGAACCGTCACCGAGGTCCGGCTGTTGCCCGGGTGGTAAGCAGACATTACCTGCCAGCTCACCACAATAGAACTCCCCTCGGTATGTACTTTTTTCCTTCAATCTGGGCTCGCTATGCGGCGCACTTACCCTTCCAGAAATTTCATTGTTCCTTCCATTTTAGTGCATTCTGTTATACCTTCCCGCTTCCGAACATCACATTGTTCCCGCCTACTTTGGCATACTCCATTGTGCCTACCCACTTCCCTGCATTCCACCATCACCAACTCCTCTTCCAAATCTCCACCTCCTTTCGCAAGCGAAGCTTTTCCTTTCTGCACTGTCCGGTGTTCACATCCACCTCTATTCACCGTCAGAGCTTTCTCTTTCCGAACCGCCTGGTGTTTTTTTTTACCGTCAGAGCTTCTCTTTTAGAACCTTACGGTGTTCACCTCCACATTCACCTCTTTTCACAGTCGAGGCTTTCTTCTTCCACACCGTCTGGTATCCGCCTCTACCTCCCGTTACCGTCAGAGCTTTCTGTTTCTACACCGTCTGGTGTTCACGTCCACCTCTATTTACCGTCGGAGCTTTCTCTTTCCGCACCGTCTAGTGTTTACTTCCACAATCTTTAACCGCCTTATCTTTCTCTCCCTTTGCCTTGAGCACACGCTCTAGCGTAATCATGTTTTCACCAGCTCCAACCGTTCGGTCTTCTAGTCCGCCACAACTAACTATGGAAGATAACATTGCCGAAGATGAGCCGCTACGCGAGCCCCTTTACAATGATTCTGCTCACCACTTTCCATCATCATCACAGTATGGTAATCAGCCCGGTACGTCCACTTCACCTTTTCTTACATTAACACTAGTTGAACCTCATCCTTTTCCAGCCTGCACACCTCCTCACCTTCCCTTCTAATATCTGCTGGATGTCACTGACTCTGAAAGGCGATGCAACTGAATCCGAGCACACTTCACCTCGATTCATGCTGCAAGGTCCCTTCGCTTCCGACCAATCTACTTCTCGTCCGTTCGTTTCTCAATCTCACACTTCGCCTCCCTTCGCTTCAACCCCCTTCGCTTCGAATCCCTTTGCTTTGAACCCTCTCGCTTCGGCCCCCTTCGCTTCGGAGCCCCTTACTGAGCCTCTTGCGAAGCGAGATTCTCACAGCCGTTCCCACCACAACTTCTCTAATTTTGAGCAATCACCCCCTTCATCCGTCCAATATCAAGAATCTTACCACAATGGCCCAGGACTATCACGAGAGGTGATACCATATGACAGCGATTATGGTTATGCAGCAGAAGGCTATGCAGCCATGCCCCGCCAGGCAAAGCGAAGCTACGAGTCAATGGATGATGACTCCGAGAGTGGTGGGTAGTATATCCTTGAATCCTGGCACTTCTAATATCCGATGATTAATAGGTATTTTCGTCGAAGTCAGTGGACGTAGAGTCGTACCTGCTGGTTCTGATGGCTCTGTCGGTTCTAGTGGCAATCCCGCCAAGTCCCGCAGACGCTTCTCACAAGACAGTCTCCTCTCGTACGATAACTCTGGTCCCCGACCTCAACCTGGCCAACGACCTGATGCTGAGTACTTCAACAATCCCGGCAAGAATCTGGCCCAGTCTCGTTTTTCTGGAGGTCAGAACAATTGGGGAGTGAACAAGGTGCCAGTGCTGGTCCCGGAGAAAGAAGTTTCAGATGCTGCATTGCTCAAGCGTGGCCTCAAGCGTGGAGACGGTGCAAAGGTCTGCAAGCGCGGTTATGGTGCCAACGATCCCGAGAACATCGCGATTGTGCACATGTTCGAGAAGGATCGGATGAGCTTCGACGCTATCTGTAACAAGCTCAATGCTGACCGCATCGCCAACGGCAAAGCACCTACTCTCACCCCAAATGGTTGCCAAACTCGTTTCAACCGCAATGCACCTATCCTCTTCAGTGCCGAAGGCAGAGAGTTCATTCCTCTAGGTATGCGTCAGCGTGGCCAGCGAATGGACGATATTGCTCCTACGAATCCGACACCGAAGGTAGCATGGGATGATGAACTTGACCTCGCACTCGTTGAGACTGTGAAGGAATGGGAGAGCAGGAAGTGGGAGGATGTTGCGGCTCTCTTTAAGCGCAAGACTGGTGTTGAGATGGATGCTGGATCTTGCGCTCACCGCCACCATATCATCTGAGCTTGTTGGAGGGATGACAACAAGGAATTGGGGAGTGGGGGGTATGGATAATGGAGGATATTGACAAGGATCGACTCGGGACTGATACTTGGTGGTGAGTTTTCAGGTTGGATCCTTGACAGTGGACGATGGTTTGACAATATGGCGTTGCTTTCACACGTTTGCGTTTCTTTCAAAAGTTCGCATTCCCACTTTACTTTGTGTCACACTTTGCACCTAATTATGCGTTGATTTTAAGATACCCACATGCTTCACTAATCAAGATCTTGCGATGCGCTTTAGATTAGACAAAAAATAAACACCACCATTTTTTGACTAATTGAGTGACAAAAAAATTTGGAGCTGATTTTGTTCTAGATAGGATAACCAAGTAACTGAAATCTTATTTCTTTTTAACATGGAAGGATGACAATGATGGCTTTCACAGTAATCTGTGTTTTGTCCAAGCTTCACATCTGTGAACAGCAAATATTGTTCTCTGCAAAAAGGCATTTTTAAGTGACAGCAAAGCTTAAGCCTTTGAGGTGTGATCAGTTGGTCCAATATTCACATGTGGGAAAATCAGATAGCAAATTCATATCCCTTTTCGCGAAGGGTTGACAGTGGCTGTTGAGCTTTCTACTTTCATCAGATATTCAGCAGAAAATGTGCGTTGTCTGATTACGGATCAAGGGATGAGGGCTCAAAGACTGAGCCTCGCTGGGACAATAAGTTTGAAGACAATAACATGGTCCGCAAAGGACGGGACTAATAAATGTTCGAAGATCAATGGAACATTGAGAGGAGGTTTTCGAATTGAGGTGCTGATTTTTCCAATATCAAGGACACAATGCAAGATATGACTTTGCCATGGAGTTGTCGAGTGTTCGAGGACCAATGGAACAGTGAGCGTGGGCAACTGCAAGATAGGTCCGCAAATTGTTCCGAAATCTTGGGAACAATCAGAGAATGTGATTTCGAACTAGATAGTTCTACGTGAAGTGCAAAACGACCACAGTAATAATATACCCATTCAGTAGGTACAATAGTCTCCTGATTAACTTTGGAGCGTACCCTCAGTTACGTTGGCCAAATGCAAGCCATAATGCTTGGATGATAGGATGCTGGGGTAGGAATAGGAATGAGGTTGGAGATCGATCGGAGTTCGCTTATTGCCCCTGACTGAAAGTGGTCTAGCGACGGCATTGCTGCCTGATGACCTCATGACTCCCACAAGGCGCGTCGCGTCAAAACCAATTTACGCGTTCCTGACACCAGATCACCAACCGTCCTTCACTTCCTTGCCGGTGCTTTCCTGCGTTTATAGCTGTACTTTTTGGTCCTTCGATTTGATCGTTTTCGTTCAGGGTACTTCTTTCGAGTGCTGAAAATCTAAAAGAGTCCAATTGACACCGATAACCAGACTCGGGCATCCTCATTCGGGCTTCTGTAGCTTTGAAAAGCTCTTGCTTGCCGGTCAGTCCCCTAATCCTCAGGAAGAAACTAAGATTGGCTTCTCTTTTTCCTCCAGATGAATTGCAACTGACAAGAACAGGTTGATTTCTGACATCCGCCATCCGAAAACGTCTCTACGAAGGAGCTGATTTGCCACCCCCTGTAATCCGAGAGAGAATTCACTTCTGAGGTTCTCATTGAACGAGCAAACAGTTTCTGCTTGCAAAATAATTTTCCCGTCCGCGAGCATCATTCTGGCCCTCGCGGTCAACTAAATCTTATTCAATTGCCGATTTTCCACCATGGCATCGTCCTCGAGCGTGGGGGAGCGCTCTCCCGATCCCGAGTCCAGACTTCCTACAAGTGCCCCATCCTCGCCACCAGAACAACCAATGGACGAAGACATAAAGTTTGCTACCACAGAGGAGAAGGCCATGTTCGAAGAGGAGAAGAAAGCTCAAGCCGAAAATGACCGCGCCGAGGAGAGACGCCGGAAGCTCGCACTGAAGAAGAAAAAGCAAATACAGGAATCAAAATCAGAACGCGAAGCAAAAGCAAAACAGCTCGATGATTTATTGATGAACTGTGCAAAGTTCTCGGATATCCTGACTAAGAAAACCGAAGTACTTGGCCGTGTGGGCAGTGGTTTTGATGGCAAAGCTTTGGGAGAGCATGATTTGGTGATGGCGAAACAACCAAAATGTATGATTGGTGGTACGATGCGGGACTATCAATTGGAAGGCCTTACTTGGATGTATGAAATTTGCTCTCAAGGCATGTCTGGTATCTTGGCGGACGAGATGGGTCTTGGAAAGACGATTCAGACGATCTCACTGATTGCCAAGCTGCGGGAAGAATTCGATTATATGGGGCCTCATTTGATAGTGGCACCTCTTAGCACACTCTCGAACTGGATGGAGGAATTCAACAAATGGGTTCCCAGTATTCCTGTGGCGTTCTATCATGGCACTCCATCTCACAGGAGAGACGTCTTTCAAAAGCAGCTGATGAAGAATTTCGTCGGAGGTCGAGTCAACAAACAGTTCCCTGTGGTCTTGACAACGCCGGAAATTGTTATCAGAGACGCCAATGACTTGTCAAAAATAAAGTGGGAGCTCATCATAATTGTAAGGTTCCTCCCGCTACATATTTGATTTCTTCTGCTGATCTCAATTCTAGGACGAAGGCCATCGCCTGAAGAATTCTGACTCGAAACTATTTCGCATCCTTCGGACTTTTACATCGGTCACCCGTTTTCTTATCACTGGTACACCGTTACAAAACAATCTGAAAGAGCTGTGGTCCCTCTTAAATTTCCTGTTGCCTACAATCTTTGCAAACTGGGAGCAGTTCGAGAGTTGGTTTGACTTCAGCGATCTCCAGGATGAAGAAGGCACAGAAGAGTTCTTGCAAGACAAGATCAAGCAGGATCTGGTCAAAAAGATGCATTTGATCTTGCAACCTCTTCTGCTGCGAAGAATCAAGGCAGACGTTGAGCACTTACTTCCGAAGAAGCGGGAATACGTTCTATACGCACCTATGACACAAGAGCAAACGGACCTTTACAACGTCATAAACGACAAGAGTGTTGATACACGGCAGTATCTCGAGGAAAAGGTAGTAGAGCGTCTGACCGGAGCAACAAACACCCCCGCGATGTCTCGGAAAGCAAGTCCAACTACCATTGCATCGAAAACAGAGGAGTCGGATAGCGAGGAGGACATTCCACTTAGCAAGCTTGCCATCAAGAAACTAGGACGGGGACGGCCACCGAAAGGCACCCCAAAATCCACGCCAAAACCTGCTGTAGCAAGAAATGCGTTCGAGCAGATGATGCAGAAGAAGACACCTGCCAGTGCTAAAGGCAAAACCGCTACTCTGAAGCGGAAGTCACAAGAAATTCTTTCATCGCCAATTACCAAGTCAACCAAATCAAGCAGGCAGTCTACACCAGCTAGTAGCATACGAGGTCGAAGTACCAGGAAGCGGAAGTCTTATACGGAGGCAGATGCCACAGATGAGGACGAGCTAAGTGACGATGAGTTCGAGCAGAAGCTGGCAGAGGAAATGGCAGGTCAGGACGAGGATCAAGTCAGTGAGGGCAGCCAAGAGGAGATTGAAAGAGCGAAAACCCTTGAGCTTGCAAGTAAGTTGCTTTTTTCCCTTCCAGAAATCCAATGCTAACAGACACCAGAACGAGAGATTGGAACCAAGAAGCTCGGCAACCCTCTCATGCAATTGCGCCTTGTCTGCAACTCTCCCCACAATTTCTACAACCCGTGGTCCGCAGATTCCGGTCTACAAGTCGACGAGACCCTCGTCAGCTCATCTGGGAAAATGCTGCTACTCGATCGCCTTCTTCCCTCTCTATTTGAACGTGGCCACAAAGTCCTCATATTCTCGCAGTTCAAGACCCAGCTCGACATCCTAGAAGATTACTCTCGTGAATTACGAAAATGGAACGTCTGCCGAATTGACGGCTCTGTGGCACAAGACGATCGACGACAACAGATCAAAGAGTTCAACGAAAATCCCGAATTCAAGCTCTTCTTGCTGTCTACAAGAGCTGGTGGCCAGGGCATCAATTTAGCTAGCGCTGATACTGTAATTTTGTTCGACAGTGACTGGAACCCCCAGCAAGATCTCCAAGCACAAGATCGCGCCCACCGAATTGGGCAGAAGAATCCTGTTGTGATATACCGACTTGCAACGAAAGGGACCGTGGAAGAAGACCTGCTTCTCTCCGCTGACGCAAAACGTCGATTAGAAAAGCTGGTGATCAAGAAAGGAGGGTTCAAAACCATGCACCAGAAGATGGAGAACGAAGAAGCGATGTCGAAAGAGGCGCTCAAAGCGTTGCTGTTGAAGGATGGAGAAGTGTACAAATACAGGGGTGGAGATGAGATTCTGAGTGATGCAGATTTAGATGTCTTGACTGATAGGAGTGAGGAGGCTTACATTAGGGCCGAGAAGGGACTGGGCGATGCGGAGGGCTTCAAGATTGTTGAGACAAAAGCTTCAGGCCTGATGACTGGAATGGGGGGCAAGAAGAAGAATTGATCTGTTGGGTTTGCTGACCTCTTGTATCATATTGATAAATTTTGTAGATATAATAATTTCAAAACTCCTGTTCGGTCAAAATATTCAAAAGAGAGAAGCTCTTGATGTCACTAGCTCTAATTTCGAGAATCAGAAATCTGCATTATATTAAGTCCAAGTGAAGTGGGACTAAGCGAGCATGTCTCGACGTGGAGGATTATTGCTTAACATTAACACAGGTCTCGGAAGTATTCGTCGCTCTCTCTGTATTGGGCTTCTCATTCCTTCCCGTATCTGATACTTGACCTAGGAGACTTGAAGCTGTGCCCTCTCTGGAATGCAATTGCGACGCTTGGTAGCTGCTGTATCTGAAAATCTCTCTGCTATATTCTCTGCTTTGCTGTGTCCCAGGAAATGCAGTGGCTAATTGGATTCTATAAATGCATTAAATCTCAGAGCAATATGGCAGATAATTTTCGAAGCTTCATGAACAGTAGAACCGGGCCAAGAACGTAGGAAAAGAAGGGCTCTAGCTATGTGAATGAAGCATAAAAGTGGGGGTTGAGCTGTCAACGAGACTTCTTCTCCACGGTCGAATGGAGTCGAATACTCTCGTCAATAAGTGGGATCGAGCCCGCGGCCCTTATGCTTCGCCATCTGCACCTCCTGAATCCCATGACAACTTCTTTCAGAAGGCGTACGGAGCCCTCCGGACTCGATTAGAGCATATTCCATAAGCTCTCTACCTTTGCTCCAGCGCACAAGATCCTTATTATCAAGTTTCCTCCTGCTGTCATCCCAGAAGCCCTCGCGTAGAGGCTAGCCAAGAATCGTACGTACGTCCACATAGAGGGAAGAGATCTGATTGAAAGCTCCGGCGAAGAGCGAAGTCGGTTTAAGCTAGGATGAAGTCGAAATTGCTCATACCGTCTCTTGTCAAAACACAGCTTTGGGTTGATCCATCCTCATTGGCCCACGATCTTTCGAGATACTCCAAGCTTGCACAGGGACGAATATCGAATCCCGATTAGGATAATTTTGAAACTTCTTCTAGACTCGAGATCCTCGGGGTAGAACTGCGATTACGAGAGGTTAGCTTTGTAGCTTTGGAGAAGGAGCCCTCATGCTTGAGTTAATTTAATGTCGGCTAGGCTTTTGCCAAAAGATTGGTGGTGCTCTTGCTTTGGCTACTGCGCAGCTTCCTCATCTATACAGCGCCTTTTCTGCAAGAAAAACCTCAAAAGAGAAGGAACGGACACAAAGACACTGCCAACATACAAGCTCTGCTCTGTTCCAGTTTCCAGCATCTTTCACGCAGCATCCATGCTTTGACAGTCCTCCCCGTGCGAGAAATTCAAAGATATGATATGTGTAGCCTGTCTTGCTGTGTTTACTTCACCCCTTTTCCTGGCATCCAATACAGCATTCATCCTTGCACCCTGCCAGTTCACAGCATCAGTGCTGGAAATTCGGATTATGATGTCCTTTCTCCTCCCAACACTCCAGGACATGTCGTTGCCCAATGCTAACAAAGCTGTCTGCTGAATTCTTTGTTGTATCGTCTTGGCATGTCGGAATGGATCAACCACCAAGCCTAATTCAACATACTGACCCGTACTCGTATTTTTTGCCCTCTAAGATGCATTTTTCGCACACATTACGAAGATCCACTGATTTCCAAATCAGTATCATATCCTCAAAGAAAACTTCCCCGTATTCCAACCATCTATTCCTGTGCTAACATCCATCTGCTATTCTACCCCAAACTCAAATCTCCCACATCCCGCATCGCCAGTACTCCCTCCATGCCACCCTATGCCTCTTGCCATCATCTACTCCCCATGTCTATCCCTCCAGTCAGCTCAACCTATCTCGCGTATCAGAACGGAAAAACCTCAACCCTAACATCCCCCTTTTCCAACCCACACCGCCTTCGCTTCGCACTCCTCACCGCCCGTAACCGAAGTGAACGATGCGTGTTAGCAGAGAAGAACTGTCGCGACGTAATCAAACTAGTCATAGGTTGACTTTCTGCTTTGTAGGGAGGGGATGTTTTGTCGATTGTGTGCTTGTTTCCTGGGTTGTGTTGTTTTGAGGTTGTTTGTGTGTACGAGGAGGGTATTGTCGTGCTGAGGAGCTGAGAGGCTTTTGTAGTTGGAGGAGGGTTTTTGAGGAGTTCCGCTGCCTTGTAATGAGGTGTATGGGCAGATGTTGTTGGTTACTGCAGTGTTTTGCTGTGATGGTGAGTACTGATTTATGAGCAAAATGAATGTGTCTTGATGGGTTGATGGGTTGACGAGCGTTTGTCTTGTTTTAGTCGATGATAGGTGGAATTGTCGGGACAAAGGTAGGACAGAGAGGGCTGGTAGGAGAGTTTGATTTGTGTGGTTTTGTTATTCGTCAGCCAGCTTCATTGGGGATTGGGGAAGGGGTACTTGATAGTTGTGTCATGGGAGGAATTGTGCAAAGAGGAGGCATTGGCGTTGGGGGTCGAAGCTACAGGCGCAAGAAAGAATCTTAAGGCTGATTGAAGAGCTGACAGGATTTTTCCCTGGCATAGTATCAAGGATCAAGTCTCTGGATCATTTGCAGCTCTGCTTTGTCACTTTCACGCAAGGGAATGAGGTTTAATTTTATGGCTGCAGATGCAACATTTTCAATTGAATCTCTGTGTATAACAGGATTATCATTTCTCATCATTTGCTTATTCTCGCCTTCATATCGTATCATAAACTTCCTCCATTACGGCCCTCTGAAGATAACGGAAACAGATCAAGCTCCATGAGCTTCCTTGTTTTCGTAATCGAGGATTACGTCCTGAGCAGTCTCATCGGTGCCTTGAAGATCATCTTCGAGAAGAACCGTGTCGTGGATCTTCATGAAAATGATGGGGGTCGCACAGATGAGGGCTCCCATGAGTAGAATCCAGTTGGAAAGGAATTCAGCTTCAAATGACATTTGGTGCGAATCGCGAGACCACATGACAGCTGCACCGGCGGACTGGATACCCTTATAGAAACCAACGTAGTTGGCAGAGCGGCGACCAGAGTTGGAAAGCGCACCCATGAACCTGTGCAAAATTAGTACCAAGCAGGAGCAGACGACTAGAAAATACTACTCACCAATAAACGGAGGCTTGCCACAGGGAGTCGTAGAAGCCGTAGAAGAAGTAGAGGAACATGGGACCTGCGAATCCAGGAGAATCCCAATCCATTGCTGGTATAGCATTAGGGTTGACCGGAAGGCCAGTGTCCTTGTCGATATTCCGATTGACATCGAAACGAGTGTAGCCCTTCTCGTAAGCATATCCACCTCCCCAGATGACCATAGTCACAACGAAGAGCATAGCAAGACAGGCCTTGGCACGAACGGAGCGGCGCCACTTCTCGGAGTCAAGCATATAGCCTAGAGCCAGGGCACCAAAGATCTGTGCTGAGTAGTAGAGACAGCTGTTCAAAGCTCTAGTACGAACGTCGAAGCGGGAGGCGTTAACAGCGTTTTGTTGGTAAGTGTAGAACCAGTTGGAGCACCAGAACATCGGGAAGAGAAGGACAACAAATGGCTCATATCTGATGGTCTCCCAAAGCCCCATGATCTCGGTCTGCCAGCTAGGGTTCTTCATCAGCACGACCTTGGTGTTGTCTGGCCGAATAATGTCGTTGGCATTGCAAAGAAGAAGGGCGAGAACAGCGCCGATGAACATCAGAACGATGAAACCGATGTAAGTACCATCAGTGACAGTGCCTGCGGTCTTCTTGTGGATGTTTTGGCCCAATGGAATCTGAGATTGTTAGTCAAATTCAAAGACAAAGATATAAAAGGGGCAGTAAGAAAATAAACGCAGACACCGGACTCGGGTGCGCAAAATGAGCAAGAAATAGATCGGAAGGGGGAAATTGCTCACCAAAGCTCCGATGACAGCGCCCATGTTGAAGATGGCCCAGAACCAGGCAAAGTATCGGCCTTTGGATCTCTCATGAGGGTAGGAGATCATGATGGTGCCTTGGGCAGTCCACAACAGACCAGCACAAACACCGAGGAGAGCGCCAGCGAAGATGTTAAAGCCAGAAACATCGGAGTGGATAGAGAGTAGTAAGCTGATGGTGTAGATACCATAGCCGATACCGCCGAAGGAGAGAGTCCACTTGACACCGAGCTTGTTGACGAAGGTGCCACCAAAGAAGCCGAAAACAGCGAAGGTGCTGTAAAGCGCTGTGTTCTATGTCGTAACGTGATTAGTACACTGGTAGGGAGAAGGAGAAAAAGCAGAAGTACTTACCATGTTGTCGGCCAATGTTTGGTCTTGCTTGCCACCACCGCCCATGCCACCCAGCGCGTTGAACATACCTGGGCACAGGAAACAGACGAAGGCTACCATGACCAATTGGAACTTGGGCGAAGCATAGTAGATGCCGTAGCGGCGGTTCAGAATCTTGTACTTCCAACCTTTAGGGAGAATTTCATCGAGAGGAAGATTCTCACGATCGATCTCATCGGGGGTGACTGCGGAATTGTTTTCATTGACGGGCACCGTATTTTCGACGGGAGCCGTGCCTGCCTCCTCGGCCTTGTCCGCCATCTTGACTGGGGCGTCAATGACAGCTCGCAAGGTGGTGGGTTCGATCTCTCGCAGGCAAGGTTGAAGGTGTTGAAGATGAAGAAATCACAGAGGGGGATTGTGTGCCGAGAAAAGTATAGGTGAGGGGGGCAGGCAGGTGACCAGACTCGCTTGTAAAAACCGGCAGAAAAAACGAGAGTGAATGGAGGGCATGCTTGATGATATACTACCTTTTTTTTTTTTCAATACTCACCCACGCGAGCTCATAAGGTTCTGAGCTCCTGGCTCGCAGTGCACTGATAACACGGCGCCAGACGAGGCCGAAAAGGGCCTTCTCCGCACATCGCCAGTAGGAGGGGCCTTGATTAGGGAGGGGTCCCTGGCCCGCAGCGGGAGCGCTGAGTGGGTGAGGAAAGAGCTACCCCAGTGGCTGGTTGCATAGGCTTTTAGATACCGCAGCTAATCCATGCCCATCTTTCTTCTTCGTATGTAACGTGTGATACCTGGCCCAGCAGCAGAACCGCGCTCGACGCCACAGAGCGTCTGAGAGAACTGTGGCCCTTCTGTTTGGCAGCCGTTTATCGCAGACCCTGGGGTTCGACATCCCTGGGCAGCGAGCTGTCTAGATGATCGGGATAGGCCCTTATCCTCAACGCGGTCTGGAGCGGTTGGTTTCAAGGTTACAACCTTCACGTGTGTCGCCCCGGGCGGGGAACACAGAACTTCAGTAGTCTTCCACAGGAACGCCAACGCCAGTAACGCCACCACGACGGATCTGTACAGTATTTTGGTCAAACCTCAACGGCGTGCGGCCGCCACACGACCAATGGGCGACTTTGCGGTGTGTGCTGCGTACGGATGGCGGACAGCCAGCGATATGATCTACGGCAGTGCCTTCACTGACTGGCAACCTCACGCGCCACGGCACACGGCAGACTCCCCATTCTAAGGCTGCTTAAGGCTTCCTAGGCTTCCAGCAGGGGAGGTCAAGCCGGCACCAACAAGGTTTGCAATCCTGGTCTGGTGGTGGCCCCTGGAAGCCTGAAGCCTGCAAACCTGGATAGCAATCTTCACAAGCCCGCCCCGCGGCCCCAATTTTGATTATGGTTAACGGGGATTACGAGGGGTTAGCTGCGGAACATCCAACCATGTCGTCCCTGAAAAGCCCCCGAGCCCCCCCTTAAACCTTCGAGAACGCCTCCGACTGCCACACGTGATAGCCGGGCCGAAGCGTGCTGTCATGTCTTGGTGCAGTGGCTGCCAGTGGCAGTCGATGGTTACAGCGAGTCCGGCTCGTGGCTACTGGTGCACGCCCTTGGTTACATGCTGCTGTATCTGCTGTCTGCTGGATCTGCTGGATTGGGACGGCTCGCCCTATACGAGGTTGAATCGCGGGAGCCATTCGCTGTCGTACCAGCATGCCGGGTCTTATCTTTGCCATATCGACGCTCTGCCATTTTGGCACGTCTGGGAGGGGTAATGCCAGTACAAGTGGAGAGCGGAGTGGCAGGTAGTAATGTGGCTGATTCTTTAAGTGTTGTTACTTCCCTCCGTCATGCTCCCGCTTGCCGCTATCAGTAGTGAGTGCTGTCGGTTTCAGAAAAAAACGCCTCGTTTCTATCTGGGACAGTCTTGATTGGGTATGAATTTGTTCTATCAAGTGAGATTGCACCGTATCTTGACCTTTCTGGCGTAACTTCAGTTGCATCCGCTGGCCCATTATTGTGAGGATCCGGTTCCAAGTGGGGGAGGGGTCCTCCCAAGATCTCTCCACATGCATATCTGCTTTTGATCTTTTTCCCCACATTGAAATGCAGCTCAATTTATCTCATGCTACACGATCGACCCTTAACATGATCCTGGTCTTGTTCGGTTTTCGGGACGATACGGATTTCCTTCAGGGCTGTACAGGGAACGGTTGTAAGTCCTCTACGATGTCCGTAGAATGTCTTTACCCTATGCCAGGGAGCTACACTTGTCAAACACTCGTGCGTGTGCGAGGAGTGACACGGCAGCCATGCTTCGGCTCGAGCCGCGGAACCATGCAGACTCCTTCCACAAGAAAGTTACAGGTCACCGCTCCCCAGACTATCAAGGCTAATTGGCTATACGTCCTACGGTCCATGCACTGCTTGACAAGAGCCTGGACCTTTTCTATGTCTTCAAGATCTACACACTACTATTCATTATTGTTTCGCTGCAAATTTCCACCTCCCACAGAATCTTCGATCCTAGAACTGTGAAGCCATGGCCAGGAATCACATTGAAATCTTCGAGGCCAGTCATGGTCAGCCCATCAACTTTGAATTCTTGTTGAGATGAAGCATTTACGTACAAAATCGAAGCGAAAGACTTCTCTTCAGTCAGCTACGAAACGTTAGGACTGATACGTTGGTCCATCTCTGCTGTGACGTCGACTCAGCGAATCTGTTTCCTTGCTCGTCGTGTACAGTACATGCACCACACATTCTGGCGTCGTGACACCAATAATCAATGTTGCATCTTCAACCGCACGTTTCTCAGCTTGGGGCACAGCAGCATAGAGCCATGCGGCTTCCCAGATCTCACTGAGACTCTTCCCAAGTCACCAAAGGTAAACGTATTTCACAGGGCTACACTTTCCGCGCTACATTGCTGGTAAGTATGGACATGTCTCCGATTATTGACACGTTCGAATTCTTTCTACAGAGGGAGGAGGTTGAGCGGCAACAACACAAGGCTACAATTCAACACAACCGACCTTGTTCCTTCGATTAGATCGGTGGACCCGCTCGATTAGATGTATTCCTTGCCTTTTCTTCTGCCTGGTCATTGATTGGAAGAGACTGTATCACAACATCAGCCTACACCGATGAATCCCCTCCCACTCTACCAGCCAGGAAAAAAAACGGATGCACTCCTGAAAATCTCTGCAGCGGCAAACTCGCACAACATACTCGCACTCGTCACACACCAGCTCGGCGCCCTTCCGAAAGCGAGCCTACTCAACCAGACTCACACGATATCCACATGCCCTACCTACGGCATCCTGCAGACGGCACCCTTACCAAAGTCAAGGATTGGCTCTCGGGTCAAGCTAGCTGTCATGAGCCGTTAAGTGACAGCGGATACTTGCAGCACAGGCTAGAGAAAGAATAGGGGAGAGTAGAAGAAGCTGGGTCCACGACAGATGTTGTGAGATATTCGGTTACGTCGTGCTTCGGGCCGAGATTCGAGAGATTTAGATCACCTGGTGGAGCCTCGATCTTTGTGTCGTAGCTGAATAGCTTCACTTTTCTGCTCGTAGATGAAGTTTAAGGTTCCATCACCTTTGCCTGCACAATAGAGATATCTTCAAATAAATTTCAAAGTTGAAACAATCGACGCAATTTCTCCTGATGCACTTCTCATTACCACCCTCTCTCGCAATGCAATATCAAACCAGGGTATATCTCAGCAAGAACCACGACCAATGCCTTCTCCAGCTCTCCTCTGATGCTCCTCTTCCCTCCCCTCAATCTTCTAGAAAGCAGTACCCATAACCAGCCCAGATTGCTTCGGCATTCCCATATTTCGGCCCTCTGTCACAATATCAGCATAAAGTACTGCATTAGAACCGGGGTGAGAGGGGAGTAACTTACTAACGAGCCAAACAACCAAGCTAGGCAGCTTCATGTTTCCGAAGCGGCCTGTGCCTCTGCTGCGGCCGAGGGCGACCGCGAGCATTGCTGTGAAGTGTGAGAAGAGTGTATATAAAAGGGGGAGGGGGAACGTACGGTCACCATCTGACTTGTAGGCTACGGCCTGCTTGCCCTTGAGCACGAGATCGAGGTTCTTGGCTACTGCTGCTGCTTGTTTCTCTGTTTGTACTCGGATCAGTATCGCGCTAGCATTGATTAAATTGCATCGGGTAAGGAGAAAACCAGGAGGGAACACAAACCAGTGTAAACAAACTGCCCAGGCTGGCAATCAACGATATCCCCCGCAGCCCATACGCTCTCTACACCCTTGACCCGCAGGAACTGATCGACCATCACATCGCCCTTCTCGTTCAGCAGCTTCTTGGGCACGTACTCCGTGTTCGGCAGGAGGCCGATGGTTGGCAGGTACAAGTCGACGGTTACTTTGTCGCCGTTGGAGAGGGTCAGCTCTGTTTGGCCTGTGCTGCTCGTAGAGGTGTTCGTGATCTTGGTGCCTTTGAGAAGCTTGACGTGCAGCTTCTTGAGGTCATTCTCTGCGAAGGAGGCGACGTGTGGTGGGACACCGACGAGGAGTTGCGGGCCGGCTGTGATCTGGGGAGTTTAATAAGTTGTGGATTGAGAGAGAAAGTGTAGGTACCAGTGTGATTTCCTTGTTTTTGCCGTACTCAAATCCAAGCTCGCCCGCTGTTTCGACTCCTGTTGGTCCTGTAAGAAGGTCAGCACTCCGTATCTCTATGCTCATAGATACCAGAATTTCCGAGAACTCTTGCGAGACTCTATATTGCTGAATCTAATATTCACGCTTGCTCTCCTTCTCGTTTGCACGTTGGTCCGTAACATAGAAATTGCCCAACTCACCGGCACCGCCAATAACAATCGACTTAGCAACCTTGACTTGCTCCTGAAACTTATGGAGCCCGTCTCTCGTGGCCTCGTAACCAGCCAGAGAGGATTTCCAGGGAACATCGCCATTTGCACGCGAACCAGTTGCAAGAACCAAGATATCATATGTCTGCTGTCTCTCCCCGCTTGCAGTTGAGATTGTCACTGTTTTCGAGGTGGGATCGAGGGCCGACGCAGCGCCGAGGACGAATTCAACCTTGTCCTTGTATTGTGCCAGGCCCGCTGGAATGCTTGCGAAAACCTTGATAAGTCAGAATAGATGGCTTGATGTAGAAACTGGGAGCAGTTTCTGACCTTGTCATCAGAAACCTGGCCAGGTACGATAGCTGTGTTTGGAATCCAGTTAGAAGGGCCAAAATGCTTCGGGAGGAGGACTACCTCGGACTGCTGCTAGATTCCAGTAGTGATGGTCTGTTGGAGAGACTACAATTACTTTGTATGTATCCTTCAGGCCAGGCAGGGTGTGCTTGAGCAGCCTGGGTAGCAGAGTCAGTCATCTATTCTCCGATTGGGCTTGGGTGACGTCTGTACCTGTGGGCGATTTGCAGGCCAGCATAGGAGGCGCCAAGAATGAGAATTGTCTTCGACATCTTTGCTGTTTACACAAGGAAAGGATGTGTATGTTTGAGAAGATTAACGAAGAAATGCTGACACAGAGATGTTATTCCGAGACTTGTGTCCGTGGAATGTGACGGTATGATATAACAAGATGATCTGACCGAGACATTACTTCGTCTCGCTGGCACGCTTTAGCTAATGCTCGTATATATCAAAGGCCATAGAATAATGTCCGGCAGGGAGCGATTTATCAGCGCCCTGACTTGCGCAGGACCGAGCAGTGGGACTCTCTCCAGACTGGGGACGATGAAGGCTGAAGCCTTTCCCAAACCTTGGAATTGAGATCTTGCATGGCGCCCGCACAGACGGTTTCCTCATTGGATCCCGTTGAATCTGCGGTAAGGATCTGCGAGGCGGGAGTGGTGCAAGGGATTCTTAAGCCTGGTCAGGCAGTAAAGTTTGCCGATGATACTGGTTTGGGGCATATCTCTGCCGCAGCACTCTCGGTCATCCGCGAATCAGTGTGAGCAAGCTCCCCGGAACGGAGCTACGGAGGTCCGACCAGGTCTTATTCCAAAGCAGAGGGGCGAGACTATTAATAACGAAAAGAGGCACATCTTTGATTCATCATTTATGATTATTATTCATTTTCTGAGAGGAAGTCTTGCCAAGTCAAGAGAATTCAGATGGCTATGGAGCTCCTACTTCACTGATTACTTCGAAGAACCTTTTCGGGTCATGCGCGAAACGACCTAGAAACAAACCATCAACACCCTCCTTCATGGCTTCAAACGTCCCGGGCCCAGCAGATCCCCCATATAGAAACCGCACAGGCCTCTTCCCGCAAAGTTTTCGAAGTTCCTTCGCAACACTGACAACGTACTCCGCAGACGCGGGTTTGGGCTGTCCAATGGCCCAGACGGGCTCATATGCGAAGATAATCTCCTCCTCGGTGACTTCAAGGATTGACTCGATCTGAGGTCTGCATTCCGCCACTGCTTCTTCGACCGTGCCTTTTGTCTTCTCCCCTATGCACACCAGAGGTGTCATGCCATTCCGAACAGCAGCCTTTGCTTTCTTGGCAACTTGAGCATCTGTCTCTCCAAACAATCTCCTCCTCTCTGCGTGTCCAAGTTCCACCAGCGAGCAACCGATGTGTTTCAGCACCACGGGTGATACTTCTCCAGTATATGCTCCATTGTCTTCCCAGAAACAATCTTGAGCTCCAAGTCGTATTGTGGGGGCCTCGAGACGGAGAGTGGTGCTTGCAGCTGTGAGGGAGAGGAAGTCGGGGATGATGAAGATGTCGACATTACGTGACAGTGCATGGGGAGCCAGAGGTGCACAGTCTCTGATATACTGCGCAGTGCTCTCCAAGTTGAAGTACATCTTGAGAGAGACTCCAACTGTTCTCTTGGGAGCTTGTCCTGCCATGACGTCTTTTGAAGTGAGGACTGCAGTCTGAATCTTGCAGCTTAGATAACTTGGCTGAGTTGCCTGATAACTTCGCAGCTTGGAATATGACCGTGAAACAGTCTACTACTAATAGATGAGAAATAGAATCAAGCAACCTGCAAGCCCACGATGATCCCGATCCTAGCTTCAGAAGAATAGCGGAGCTTGGCTCCTCCCCCACCGTCGGCTTCCCTCTTTAGGAGTTCCCGTGGCATTGCATTTTTGCCGCTTGGCGGGGTATGAACCATTCATCCAGCAAAAGCACAATCACAACCCGCAGGAGAAGAAACATGTCGATGCCTTCCATTACCCGTTTGATTTCTCAGCTTCCTCACCCTCCTTAAAGCTCACTTCCTTCCACCATCTCAACCTCTCTTCAACTCAGCGCACTTGCACTTCCTCGTCCCCAGCTACCCCGCATCTCCACAATATGACAGAAGTAAAACCTTTGAGAATAGTAGTCGGTGGCGACGATGGTATTTCCTAAATCTCAACCATTTTTTCAGGATACTGACAAGCCTGCAGCTGGCTTCGAATATAAAGCAGCTCTCACTGCAGACCTAAAAGCCAATCCTCTCGTGGCATCCGTCCACGACGTTGGTAAACATCCCAACTCCCTCTCCCCACCCCTCGATCCTTCTCAAAGCGTCCCTTTAACATGCATGGCCACTAGGTCCACTCTCAGCATCTGACAAAACCGCTTACCCGCACTTCGCCGTCGACGCGGCCAAGCTCATAAAATCAGGAGAAGCGGACCGCGCGCTGCTCATCTGCGGCACCGGTCTCGGCGTTGCGATATCTGCGAACAAGGTCACCGGGGTCCGAGCTGTGACTGCACATGATAGCTTCAGTGTTGAGAGAGCGGTGTTAAGTAATGATGCGCAGGTGTTATGCTTGGGACAGAGGGTTATTGGATTGGAGCTTGCGAGGCGGTTGGTGAAAGAGTGGGTTGGATATCGGTTTGATCCTGTGAGTAGATGTATTCTGCGTAGAGTGTTCTGGGAGACAGAAAGCTAATGTTGGATGCAGAACTCGGCTTCAGCTGCCAAGGTGGAGGCGATCAACAAACATGACTTGGAAAACTAGAGGAGTTCAAAATGGAAGGAAGCGCGGCCAAAGTATCTTTAACTAGAAGCTAATGGAAAAAAAGTTTAAAATCTAGAAAGTTTTGCTGCATTCGAAGGACCGGTGAACAGCCATATATCTCAACCCGGAGCTTACTATTCTTGCCGACTTTATGCTAGAAACTGCACACTATTGTTACATTGCCCGTTCTATCCCTTTCCTATCACGCCTAACACCAATGCAGTCCACCTCAAATCCCATCTCTCAATTAAAACCCCGTGATGTACTCGCTGTGTCAACCACTAATTCGCTCTACATCTTCATAATCAGCTTATTACAGCCTCCCCTCCCTCTTCTTCGTCTGCCTAGCGGTCTCCTCCATCTCCTCTCTCATAACTTCATTAAATTCCTCCCACCCATCAAGGTAAACGTGATGACCGGCTTTCTTGATGATCAACACTTTGGCGGAACCATTCTCACGCTTCTTCTCTTCTGCAGTTGCCGCCTTCAACGCTCTTTCTTTCTCCTCCTTCAGTCTCTGCTCAGCAGCATAGCCACCCGCGATATCCATCCAATCGTTCTCTCCGTACATCAAAACGATAGGAATACCAGTCTCCTTCGTCAATGGTTGGCTTGGCGAGAGCGAAGAAGTAGATTGCGTGGATTCCGCAATCTTCTGGGTAAGCTGTGGTCGAGAGGGCAAAGGAAGTGGTTGGCGCCCCACCCCGTGAATGCGTCTAATTAATGGACTTCGAGCAAATGCTCCAGGGGCCAGAACATATGCAAGAACATACTCTCCGCTTCCTCTTTGACGGAACAGAGAGTACGCATAGGTATGTAGTACTTCGGATTCTACTTCTGCAAGGTGTGAGAAACGACGGGATGTCCAGCCTGATACAAACCGAGGGCCTAGAGGGCCTGACCAACGCACGATGCTGAATGGAGAGACATTCGCATCCCAGAGGTAGCTCACCCACTTTGGTATTGGCCTACGAGGGGGCGCGTCAGGGGTCTTTTTAGTCTTTGCAGACTCTGCTTTCGAGCGGGCGTTCAGGAAGTTGTTGTTGTCACCATTGGTCTTGAGATTGCCATTCTTGTTGACAATATCATCCTCCTGGTCTTGCAAGAACTCATTGGCCATGCTCGAGTCTTCTGGTTCGGGCATGTCTGCTGCCATTGCGTAGGGATCCTCTGGAATTCCAACTGGCGAGGCAAGAATGAGCTTGTTGAGATGTCCAGGATACTTGAGCGCATATGCTACCGCCATGTAGCCTCCTAGACTATGGCCCAGCAGTGTGAACTTGTCGATTTTCTTCAGCACCCTCCATTCCTCCAATGCATCAATGAACCAATTTTCAGCTTCCGTGATCTTGCCTGCCTGGTCTTTGGCGTGTATCTTGAATGGTGGCCTGCTGCTTCTTCCCATTCCTAGCATATCCAAGGCATATAATTTCCAACCCTTCACCCGGCTCAGCCCTTCAAAGTTTTTGTAGAAGAATCCAAGCCCGGCTCCGTAACCGTGTAGCATAACCAGATTCTCCTCGACTTCTTCTCCATCACGTTCCACAGAGAACTCATTCAACGCTCGGTCTCTTCCACTCAACTTGACGAGGTTCGAATGCCACGATCTTGGCCCATACGGATCGGTTATTGAATTTGTTCGGACTGGCGCCGCCTCTCTCGCAGGATCTACGTCAATCGAACTTGTTGACTGGTGTGCAGAAACAGGAGCTGAGCCAGTCTGCGTGTGGGTTGGAGGTTTTTGTAAATACGGAATTAAAGATAGAACATTGTGTTCAGCCATTGCTGGTGTAACACTTGCCCACCACTGATGGAATCCCGCTTTGTATCCCAGAGGGAAATAACCTCGCTTGATTTGTTCATTGTTGGCTTTGGCGCGTTGGGAAGCAAGCATTGCTTGCTGACCACGGTCTGATGGTGATTCTGAACTGGTAGACGCGGACATTGTGGAATAGGTTGGACCTTCAGGTCTAGCTCTGGGCGTGGAAATGTGTCTTAAGTGAGGTATCGCAGTGCAGCCTGCAAAAGTGTCGACAGGAAGCGATCGCAGCAACAGCGACGGCAAACTCGTTGGGGAATACAACTTGAAAGAGGGATGCAGAGAGACTGGGGCGCCTCTCAAATATCATAAGGGGTTGTTGCTTTTTGGGCGGATTTAAGGCAAATGCGCAACTCCGTCCGTACTTTGATGCAGGTAGCAAAGTGATGACGTGAACGTCGAAAGGCTTTCGGGAAATCTCTGAGGTGGCTTGGTTAAGGAGAAGACCGGGATACAGATGAGCAGATGTCAAAGCAAATGAAAGGCGAGAAAGGTGTTGGTTGTTCCTGCAGATTCGACTTGATTCATGGGGCCCATGAGCAGTTGTCTTCGGATTCGGACTCTGCTGAAATCCCGGCTGTCGGCGCAAATACAGTACGTAGCGTAGTTGACCGGGGCCTGCCCGTCCCCACCGCGAACCCGCTTTGTTAAAGCCGAAGAGAGACTCGTTCTCCTCGTTTTCTTACTGGTACTATGCCTCCGCTCGTACCTAGCAGAAACGGTTGAGTATCGAGCATTGAGAATGTGAGAGTCGCCCCGTGAATACAAAGAAAACACACAGCAAAAACGTTGGTCTGGTGAGGCCCCTGCATGTGGTGAGCTTGATGACGCCCAAAGCTTTCAACACCTCGTGCCTCTCACAGACAACCGCGGCTTCCCGACAGCAACAACGCTTTCCCGAAGCATATGCCAACTCGATGATACCAAGTCGCTGATCTCCAGTGGTTCAAGTACCACTTCTCTTCGCTCTATTATTGTTTCCGCTCAAAACTCCTGGAGCAATAGCTCTGCCCTGCATAAGCTCGCGACAACCGTTTTGGGCAAACAGCAATCTGCGACCAGCCATGAAATACCAAGCAAACAGCTTCGAAGACTGATCGCGATGTCGAATTTGGATCAACTGGTGAAGGGCGCACCGCCCCCTGGAAACCAGTACTCCATCCCCTCGACCAGCCCCATTACATCTCCTGAAGCCTCAACCACGTCTTCCTTGCCAGACCCATTGGCGTCTCTACCCTCGTCGCCTCCGCAGATTTACCTCAACCTATTGATCCTAGAGGCATCACTACGTGCGCAATGGCTCCAGCTACGAACTAGACGTCGTCAACATACGTTCTTCCTGACATTGCTCGGTTTGTGGAATCTCTATTTCGGATACGCTCTATTCCTTGCGCCAAGAGAAGATGGCAGTGGTGTTGGAGGCTCTGTATACTGGGTTGTTGAAGTCACGGAGAAGGTCTGCTTCATGGGAGGTATTGTGACTGGGATTCTGATCTGGGGAACGGGTCAATGGGAAAGGGGCATACGCTGGCCCAGACGTTGGGTATACACGACGAATAGGGGCTTGAGGGGCTTCAATTGCAAGCTGGTGGTCATTAAGCAATCCTGGTGGAGGGAAGGGCTATCTACATTATCGTTTCTCTTCTCGTATGGCCTGTTTTCGACCACCAGTGGGAGCTCATATCGATATGTGGATCAGTCGCTCTTGGTCGAATCGGAGAAGGCTCAACAGAAGAATGGAGGGCACCATGCACTTCCCAATATACATGAAGATGATGAGACGGCGGGTTATGAGGAGGATCTTTCGCCTGGCGGGGATTATGTCAAGCTGCTCTTACTTCCAAAACCATTTTCCCCTAATTTTCGGGAGAATTGGGATATCTACCGCACTGAGTATTGGGAGAAGGAGAATGAGCGTCGAGCGCTACTACGCGTGAAACTGAAGGAGCGAGATAGAAAAATTGCTAAGCAGCAAGGTGGATGGTTGTGGTGGACAGGTTATCGTGGTTGGAAGCGTGGCAAAGGACAGGACTTGGAGAAGACCCATCATACCGCTCACAAAAACCACGACAAAGATGCGAAACGTACTCGAAGCGGAAGTGTTCGTTCCGGATCTCATTCTCGAACTTCATCACGAAGTACCACTCCCACCCTCGAGTTAGAAGAAGGACCAGTTGGCGGACATGTGCGGCGAGGTTCTAATGCCTCGGACAGGAGGAGGAAGAAGGCTGCACCTGGAGCAAGAGTCCAGAAGCTTACGCCTGCGGGGTCGAGGTCTGCAACTCCCGAAGTACCGAGTCCTTTAGTCAGAGAGAACAGCTTCAACAGTGTCTCGTCTCGTGACAGTGAGAGGCCTTCGACTCCTGTAAGAGGGGACAAAGAGAGTTCAAAGTCCTTGAGAGCTTCAGCACAGCCTGGAGGCAGCCCTGCAAGGAAATCCAGTTCTAGCAGAGCAACAAAGCAGAGTTAGATAGCAATAAACCAATACTGATGAATTTCGTTTCCAAGTGACTTCCGATGCGCCGGATAAACCATTTGCCGTTCCGAAAACGGCTAGATGACTAAAATATGCGCTAGTGGAAGAAGGCATTCCCAACTGCCTTCACCTTTATTGTATTTCGACAATCCCTACCCTTGAAAATTATCTTAGCTGAAGCGTAAACTCTAGGCACCTAGATTTATAACCCTAGACCCCTATTTCATTCCTCCAGATCGAGCCCTCGGAAAGTTCATGGTTCAGCAAGAACTCAGTAGATTCGATAAAGACGCCTTCAGCCTTGTCTCCGAAACCGTCCTGAGCTCTTTGAACACCTTTCAGACCGTGAATGAAGCAACATGGATGGGGGCAAACAAAATACCTGTGCTCGCTATGCTCAGCCAGGCATTGCTATCGAACAACCATTCGGAAATAGATCCAGACCAGAAGCGAATATGATCACTGCATCACAACTGCGGGGAGCAACTCCGGTAGGCGGGTATTCTTGGCGGGTACGTACTCTTTGTCTACGGAAATGTGCATTAGCTGACTTTCTCCTAGCCACCCTCTCCACCTCACATCCATGTGCCTCAAGCTCCAGAAGACCAAGCCCTTGTCCTGCCTGCATATAATGGAATGAACTATGATGCGGAGGAAAGAGAGATTCTGAAAATTATCACACGCAATCACAACGTTGTTGTTGGAGTCAAGGATTGGAAATATGAAATGAGAAGAAATGCTCAGGCTATACAACCGTTTTTCTACCTCGGTCCGTCCTCTGCGACTCGAGACTTGGATTTTCTGCGTAGAGAGGGTATTACAATGCTGCTGGTAATCAGAAACACAATGACCGCCGCTGCAAGTTTGTTGAGTGGAGACAGAGTTGCGAGAGAGCTGGGAATCCAAGCTGCTGCTGTGGATGTTGCAGGTAACCAGGAGCTCATCGCCGCCTTTCCAAGAGCTTGCAAAATCATCAACGACCACCTAATCTCCCAATTCCGTCAAGGAATAGCTAATGGCACGGTGCATGCTGGATCTGTGACCACACCGGGTAAAGTCCTCATTTTTTGCGAATCTGGCAACGAACGATCAGCAGCTGTTGCTGCAGCATATCTGATGAACATGTTTGGCCTCGATCTGATAGCAGCAATTCAGTACGTTCAATCGCAGCGCTTCTGCGTTGCCTTCGATGATGGGCTGAAGAATTTGCTTTTGAACTATGAGGAATTGCTCAGTGCGCAACGATGTGTTTCTGCAGCAACGACGACCAGACAGGTCACCAGCATTCCAAATCAGCCGAAGCCAAAGAGGCGCAGAGGCGACGATTCGGACGATGAGATGAACATGTCCTTCGATAGTGCAGATGATGAGAGATTCGCCGGTCGTGGTGCGTTTGTTCCTTTCCAGGATACCGAACCGTCTTGATTCATCGCAATAATTGAAAAGGGACACGCACTCGGAAGGCTCTTTGCATTGGGGATATAGCAATGGCTTGGCGTTGATGGATTACACTTGCATTTGGCTCTCACGGGCTGGCGTTATGAGATACCCATGGGATCAGCAAGAATTCCCTAACCTGATTTGTGGATGCAAGCGTTGCATCGGAACTTAGAGCAGACAACAGCAGCCACGAGAACTTCTGAACCTATTCTCCTTGTTTTTTTTGATTTTTTTGATGCTGATCTGCTTCCTTGCTCTTTAGTTGTCGTATGACGTGCCTTCACTTCTGCCATTCTATACTTGATTGAAATAACCTTCCTGATTTTATCTCTCCTCGCGTGCTGAACATCATAAGTCCTTACAGAATGTATCGAATCTGGAAACCAGGTGGTCCCCAGAAATTGTGTACAGAAGCTTTGACGACTACTAAGTACCATGAAACAGTATCTCTCAGTATCTCGCAGACTTCAATGCTTGCAGATTAGAGCGTCTGCAACTTTCAGAGCAACGAGGCACATGTCCAAGTTACCATATTACCAAGTCTTAGACCACTCTCTTTCCAGCAAGATGACCTTGCACCTCAAAGTACAACTACCTTCTTGCTCCGAATTCAAAAATACTCTTGCTTTAAGTACAATGATCTTATCACTTAAGACAAATATTTTTTACTTAAGGAGAACAGACATGTTTTCACTAAAAGCAATATACCTCGTCCTGCAAGTTCACTGATTTTCTTACCACTTATCACAAGTACAAACATTTTCTTGCCAAGACCACAACGAGCTTCGTTTATTCACCTAAAGCACCACGAAGACTGCCTTGCCCTGCACGAGGTTATGGCTTCGAGAACGATCGTCTATTCACCACCAAGCTCTCCTTGCCCTTCTCGGCGCGAGCGTCTTAGCTTCAGCACAAAAGCCTTCACGTCAAGCATCAAGACTCCCTTGCGCAGTACAAGGTCCTGACCGCGAAGGCTTCCCTTTCTCTTAACCACCACGCGCTTCTTACTTGAGCACAATCGGCTTCACGTCAAGCACCACGAGTCCCTTGCACAGTACAAGGCCCTTACCACGAGGCTTTCCCTTACCCTTGGTCGGCACGAGCTTCTTAGCTTGAACACAATCGTCTATTCACGTCGAAGTTGACGAGGCTCTCGCTTGCCCACAGAAAAATCACCTATTGACACGCAAAATTTCTTCAATCTACCTCCCACCTCGCAACAACAACAACAAGAAGAAGAAGAAGAATATCACCTCCTTCAACTGATTGTCCCGCGACTTCGAGTACAATCTGCAACGTCGAGATCGCAATGTATGATTTCCGAGAGAAAACCGTGACACCAGCACGAGTACGTGGAGCCGGAGTAGAGGTCGAGCGGGAGAGGGGTGATATCTTGGGCATTCCAAAGCGCGCCAAGGCCAATGTTCCAGATGGGGGAGAACATTCCGAGGTCAATGTTCGAGATGGCGGAAAACAATCGGGGGGCAGTATTCCAGATGGCGAAGAACATTCGGAGGTAAATGTTATAGATGGAGGAGAACAATCGGAGGCCAATGTTACCAAGGTTGTCGAACAATCGAAAGGTCGCGGAGGAACCAACTTGAACAAGCAACTACCAGCCATTCCGTCATTGTCCCCAGTTCAATGGGGTCAATTGACGAATACCATCAAGATTGTCATTGTCCTTGAGACAATGGAACAAACACAAGAAGTCGCGGAGTACCTGGACTTCAGTAACGACGAGATGAACGAGGTCAATGGCTTGCTCGCCGTCGAATCACGCCGACATCAGCAATACGAGCAAGACGCCAACGCTCTCACTCAAGTAATGCAACGCTTTGCTCGAGGTCTTATCACGGCGGCAGAGCAAGAGGAGCAAATGGAGGTGGTATATGCGCTCAACAAGCAACACTTGCACGAGGCTGCTCCGTCCGGCTACATTGTCCAGCCCAGTGACGTACAAGCTGCACAAAGCTTCGTCCGAGCCCGTGCCCCAGATGTTCGTTCTTGCGAGATAATCATCAACGGTCTAGCAAGACATGTTGGGTTAGATTACTCGTACGAGACTATCAACGCCCTTGTTGTTGACCCCTTGGACGAGGACGATGAGGACGACGCTGAGGACGAGCAGTGTCATGATTAGTCATAGTCGTCACTTGTTGTGGTCCACTGGGACATTGCGGGAGACTATTCGGAGCATTGATGGTGGATCAGCAGAGTGGAGAGATCGTTATGGAGGCGTTACGAATGATACCCATTGGTTGTACTTCAGCAAGAATGAGACTTCTCTTGCGCCACAATTGGAAGTGAATCGTGCACGTGATCGCCGTTTTAGACTAAGCCAACTACCTAATTCAGACCTCATCCCTTGACACTTCTTCCTGACAGCCCTCAACATGTCCAACAAGCGCATAGAACAGAGCGAAATTGAAAAGTATTGGGAGATCTTCGCCTCCCTATCAAATGGTGGTACGCATCTGACCGGCGCACAAGCTGCGCCGGTATTGAAGAACAGCCAGCTGCGAGATGATCAGCTCGAGCGGATATGGGACCTTGCGGACGTGGATAATGATGGGAACTTGGATTTTGAAGAATTCTGCGTGGCAATGAGGCTAATTTTTGATCTGGTCAATGGAGTATGCTTTGCCCCATGGTGCGAAGAAGCTCGAGTCGCTGCTGACTAGAAACTCCACAGGAATACGCCGATGTTCCGCCACAACTGCCAGACTGGCTGGTGCCGGAGTCCAAAGCACATCTGGTTCAGGCAAACCGGGCGTTGACTGGCCGACAAGTACAATTTGAGAGGGTCGAGGACGACGATGATTCCCCGGGGCTGAAGGACGGATTCGATTGGTATATGAGCCCTTCCGATAAGTCCAAATATGAGGAGATCTACAGTGCCAACAGGGACGGTAGGGGAGATATAACCTGTGAGTAGACCGCTATATCAGAGAGTCTGGTAGCAGCTGACAATATGTCGTACAGTCGAATCCCTGGATTCCCTTTACTCCTCCCTCGACGTCCCAGATACCGATATCCGCTCAGCTTGGAACCTCATCAACCCCTCGGCTTCGCCGGCGATCTCTAAAGATGCTACTTTGGCATTCCTACACATCCTTAATAACCGCCACGAAGGTTACCGCATTCCGAGAACTGTTCCCCCTTCCCTTCGAGCTAGCTTCGAGCGCAATCAGATTGACTATCAGATCGACAATCAGCGTACATCATCACCCGCCCAACGATGGGGTTCAACTGGCGGAGAAGAGACGAGCACTGGTCGGAAAGCAAAGTTTGGAGACACATATCTGAGTCGAATGGGCATGGGAGGGAAGTCAAGCTACAAGCCCACGGGGACAGACTTTTCAAGTACAAAGACTACGGAGGACTGGGAGGAAGTGCGGCTGAAAAAGCAGCTGGCGGAGCTCGAGGCTAAGGTTGAGAAGGTCGAGGCAGCGTCAGCGAGTCGATCTGGAGGTCGTCGTGATACAAAGCCAGCACTTGTGAAGAGGGAGCTTGAGCAACTTCTGGATTACAAGCGGCGGGAGTTGAGAGATTTGGAATCAGGTGAGGGGAAGAGCAAGGTTGGGGCCAGCCTGAAAGGCGTTGCTGATGAGATATCGACTGTCAAGGAGCAAGTGGATGGACTTGAAGCACATCTGAGATCACGCCAGCAAACCCTTGCCGAATTGCAGCAGGAGATCGAAAACGAGAAGGCAAGTAGATAGATCCAGAAATGCAGAATTATGATACCAAAGCCCAGTGGCATACCATCGATACTACCAGCGCTCAATGATTAGATCGTTCACAGTAAGTAGCAAAAGTTGCTCCCAACTTGATATCGCGTGATGGTTTCCGATGATTGGCTTCTTCTTCTCTGCGCGTCTTTGTGGCTTTTGTCGCCCTTGGTCAATATTCTTAGGGCTGCCAATGATTCCACCACCGCACGTTTTTCACGCTCGAGTGTGAGCCGGAACTTTTGCGAAATGAGGGTCATTGTGTGAAAACTAGTGCATGTGTGGTTCGTACAATCATTCAGCGTAGCGCAGAACATGCACGCTGATAGCTCAGTTCCAGGTTTTGAGCTTGGCACCGAGCAGCTTTGCTAGACAATATAGCAGGCCTCCCAAGAATTCGCGCCCAATGGCACCAGCCGCGATGTCAAGGGAGGTAGGCTGCATTGTGATCATAAGCTGGGCGGCATCGGGGCGCTTTCAGTGCGGCAATGATTACACATCGCCCCTTCAGTAATCATCTGCTGTGTAAACACACTGAGCCAACACCCAAATCTTGATCGTATAGTGCCCTCCTTCGCATTGCTCTGTCTCCCCAAACCTTCGACAGTCGCGTTGATCACGTGGTACTTTCGCCGCGTGTGCCCTTTATAGAGTTGAATAGCGTTTTTGCCGATTGTTGAATCAGATGGCTTTGTAGCTCCATCGGTAACTCTAATTGTTTACCTTAATGAAATTGCGTCTCTAATCCACTCGCTTCGAATGGTTAGAATGGCAGACAACCTCTCCAGCGATCCCTCGAACGTTTACGCGAAACCGCTGAGAAGACACCTGGAATCACACTTGTGTTTCCTGGTACGGGGAAGGGGATCTAGCAAGAATCGCCCAGCTAAGCGGTAACTCATATTGCAACCTTATTAAGGCTCTGGCTCGGCTGATACCTTGTGAGTATTCTCGAGAAAGCATAATCAGCCCCAACTTTCAAGAGAGCAGCTTGCCCCCCAACGACACACTCTCGAACCGCGTGGAGGTTTAATCCACGGCCTGTAACTAGTAGTAACGCTGGTATTGCACTGCCTCCAGTAACGCGAACGTTCAGAATTCTATTCAAACATTTTTTTTGGCTTCTCCCTTGCCTTCGCTTCCTTGATAAACTTTAAAATCGACTTGCCAGCTGTTGAATCAGATGGCTCAATAGTCCCTTCGGTAAGCCTATTTATTAACTTACCACCAATAACTTGCGTCTCTAACATTTGATGCCGCCGTGCGACAACGCATGGGCTAGGCACACCATTGTTAGACTGGCAGACAACCACTCCAGCAGCCCCTCGAGCGATTACGGCGAAACTGTCTAAGTAGACGGCCCTATCTAAACCAAGGTATTTAGGCCAGCGGAAAATTGCAGCAGTCACTAGGTCGTATTCATTGGGCGTCCCTCAGAGCTCTGGCTCGGAACCACAACAGCTCTGTGATGTGCTCAAACCCACCGCAATTCTAATACAGCAGCTTGCCCCTTAACGACACACTCTCGAAACCACGTGGAGGTTATCCACGATTTTCAAAGAGGTGCGCTGGTATTACACTGTCTCCAGCAAGCTGCGACCGTCTTTTTCCTTTAGCGGCCGATGTGTTTCTAAACCTCTTTTTGTACCTCCTCGCTAAGTGAGAAGGAGGCTGGGAAGACATCAGTCAACCCAAATATCTATTTCCTTTCTTCTCTTCTCTTACATAGGTCCTCCAGCCGCTGTGCGTAATTAGAGCAACTTTCCTCGGCGCCAGGTCCTTATCCAAAAAGAGCTCGAGTGCAAAGAAAATAGCGCAGAACCTCGCCAGCATCCGATCGATCAATCAAGCCCTTGATTTTCTGAGGCAAGGGCCTTCCATCCCGCAGTTTGAGCACTTCTTACAAAGCAAGACAACCTCTCTGGATTCGTGTCACAGGTCACGAAAACGCAAATGCAGGTTCGGAGGGAGCACATCACAAAGAGGAAGCATTGTCAGAGGTGGATTTCTAGAAAATCATGGTATCATGAAGCATAAAACATATTTCTACCAGGTCTTGAGCCAAACGCCGTTCCTCTTCCGTCCATGCAATGGTATCATGTTGCTTTTGTATTCAGACCACTTCCCCGCTTAAATCTCTATTTCAAGTCATATTATCTCATGAATTCATCGTCCTTTTGACTGACTGGAGATGCCCGATAGAATGGTCTTTGGCATCCTTCAGCTGATGTTCCGGCACGCCACCAGGCAGATCTGCTGTCGATATCGGGGCAGGAAAGCTTACGGGATTGCTCGGTTCAGTTTGCGATCTCGACGGTAAGCTTTCTGACACTCAGTATGACTCGAGGCGAACACGAGCGGAATTTCGTACTCACACTTCGGATCCACGCTGCGGGGTGGTCGCTGATGCTGTATCGAGGCCGCCGTTGAGTTCGTTGAGTGTCGGTTCAGAGGCATTTCCATGCGGCTGTGGAAGCTTGGTGACGTCGATATCAAGGTTTTCCTCTCCGCTAGGGCCACTGGGCTTGACTCCTTCCACAGAAGTGGCATCGGCATCGTCTGCTTCGTTACTCTTCACGCTGCTTGCTTTACTGATATCCGCGCTCATTGGACTTTCCGTTCTCAATCCAAGGTCATGCCCGAGACCAGGGGCAGGCTCGTTTCCTCCCTTCCAATCTGCTGGTTGCATGTCCGCAACTGTGGAGTTAACTCCAGGTTCGTGTATGATGTCCTCTTTCTTTCCTTGTCCTGGCTCAGGGTCATATGCTTTCCAAACAACAGCTAGACGATCCAGAGCTCGAGTGCCTTTGCGACTCGACCCTTTGATTCCGTCCATTTTATCCCACTCAATTTCGAAGACCCCTGTGTTGTCAGCTTTGCCGTTCTGCTCAGGGCCGTTGCCTTCAAAGTAAGCATTGAACCACACGTGAGCCACCGCAGTGACCATAGTCCACCCCATCGAGGCCTTGTTTCTCCGCTCAAAGTCGATGTTGATATCGCTCGTAGGAAGAATGACTCTTGTCGACGGCTTGAAAATAACAGCACCGCCACCAGCTTCTGCACCGGTGTCCACACTCGTCGAGCTTGACCCTCCTGACTCGGAAGGCTGTGATTTATTGAGGTTTCCGCTATCAAGCTGATCCGAGCTCCTGCTGCCCGCGATCCTTCCTTGATTTTGAAAGCCTGCCATGTCAGATATCATATCCGTAAATCCCCCACCACCTGGCGTGTTCCCTTCGACAACAACTCTCTCATTTTTCGTGAAGACATGGAACAACTTGATCTTCTTTCCTTCATCAACATAGCCCTCCACCTGCACCTTGACCCCATCCCTCAAGCCCCAAACGTGAACTTCCAAGATCTCGATTTGACGCTCAACATACACCTTGCCAGCCCTCGTCCAGCGATCCACATATCCTACCCAGCGCAGCTGACTCGGGATCGAAACGCCCTGTCCAAATCCTGGGCGCATTCTCCGTTCCGTAAAACGTGCCAAAGCCTCCTCTGGTTTCCACCCACACTCAGAAATCAAATAACTGCAAGCCATAGTCCCACTCCTTCCCTTGCCCGCCTTACAATGCACGACCACAACTCTATCCTTCTCTCCCTTCTTCCCCTCTCCCTCAAGTAACCAATTCCTCATCCCGGCCACGATCAACCCCACCAGCCTGAACGGCGGCGGATGATGGTCTGGCCAGGGATAATGTCTGATCCGCCCATAAACCTCACTATCAGGATATCCGGTTCCCTCTGCTCTGAACTCCCATATCTTCCATTCTTCTCCGTGTTTGTAGTCTAGGAATTTGACCAGTTGGTCGAGCGGATTGCGATATGCGCGCTGAGGGTAGGTACCGCTGGGCCCAGAAGTCGCAATGATGAATGGAGTGACATAGCAAAGGTCGAGCCCCGCTTCTGGATGGCGGGAGCGTGGTCCCGCGACGATCTGGCGGAGGAGAGGCGCCATGTCATTTGTGGTTATTGAGAAAGGAGTTCGAATGCGAGCATTTTGTTGTTCTGGTGGTCGAGAGGTATGGAATAAGGTAGCCTCGTAGTCGAGAGTCTGAGACGTCATAGCTGACTTAGCGATGGACAGGGCCCTTGTTTGCGGGAAGCACAGCAACAGGGGGCTTTAGCGTGCCCCTGACAACATCTTCTTCAGCAGACATTGTTGTCCGCTTCGTCAATAAAACGTAAAGATATCAGGTCAAGAAGAAGGTGAGATTGAGCATCAAATATCTCATTATCAAGCACCTGCCGCCGTCAGCGAGCTTAACCTTTCTATATTATCACCGGAGAACGATACGACTGTAACTCTTCTCTATAGGCTATGTTCAACCTCTACTCGCTCCCGGTTCTCTATCTCTATTACTTTCGTTCTGCCTCTTGATGTTAGTAATGCTAAGTATCGAACGCATTCTCTTGTCACTTCCATCGTTCTCCATTCTCAGAAGTGAGTATTTTTGAGAACAGAAAGAACACCTCTTTGTTGCACAGTTCTCACTTTGGCAAAGTAGTCTGGGAAGGAAGATTTGTCAGGCGATAATCTAATGACAGATACCCTGTTCCGTTAGGTGACTTCCATTTGCCGGCCTCCTTCCTAACTACGCAAGATCGTCTTCATAAGAAGTTAATGCACCAAACAGGCCTTGTTCTACGAAGTCGCTTGATATTTTGATATTCAGTTTTGATGTTTAGTACAACCAGCAGTCATCGTTGTCCAGCTGAAGAAGGAGCAAGCTGTCTGTAGCGAAAAAGCGAGTAAGGAAGGCATCTCAGCCGCCATGCTTTCTCGCAGTGCCAGAAGCGTAAACAACCCCTCAGTTCTCCCAAGTGCGAAGAATCCTAAAAACAAAACACATTGGTATGGATTACTACTCGTGGTCAGCGAACTTGGTGGATTGACATGCCTGCAGTATTCCCACCGCAATCCTTAGCCTTGGCGCAATTTTGGTCTCTCTACTCACTTCTGTTGCAACTTCAAGTTAACTGTACGTGGTGGCATTTGAGAAAGTTACGTTGAAAACATTTCCAATAATGACAGCAGCACATGGATCTCTTGAGACGAGAAGCTAATTATCATGGTATTCAAGCTGGAGAGAAGCAAGACATACATATTGCCAATCAACCAAGTCCTACTAGTTTCTTGGATTCTCAAACCGTTCGACGATAAACTGCAGCAGAACTCTGCGAGAAGCAACGGTAAGGGCCAAGGATGCTGGAATGTCTTACATCTGCCCGAATGCTGGGTTTCGATCTTCCAGCAGCAGCCTGCCTTTCTCGAGAGCTCCAACTCCGGGACCTCTCCTTCTTGCCGAGGCTGCGGATCATTCTTTATGAAGAAAAAACAAAGACGGGAGATACGGCAGTACTAAAAGCCTTGCTCTATATCCACGTTCTGAGCGGAATGCCCAAATACTCGTGGAACCTGTAGGCAATACTTGATACCAAATATTTAAAATGAATCTGCGAGACCAATTTCCCCAATACGTTTTACTTGTGAAAGATTCAGGATCTTTCAGAATATCCCGAATTTTCCCGTCAAGACTGCTCGAACTAGATTCAGGAGACTCGAAAATCAAGGTGTATTCTTAAACATTATCAATTTCATGTCGGTCATGGTATAGAACGCCTACGCTATGCATATCAAAGGTCTTCACCTCATCCACCATTCTTCAACGTCATTCGTCGCCCAGGATCTCAAAAGCTCAAACCTATGCCCTCAATGCTAGGCTCAACATACATCGGGAATGGCTTACCCGCCGTACTGCCTGCAAGCTGGAGATAAGCATCACCTCCACTGCCGCTTTGGAAAGCACTTCTTGTTTCGAGAGACAATCCTTTAGTGCCTTTGATATTCTCCATCATAGGTGTCTCAGCAGGCGTCAATTGCTCGCAAAGTCTCAACACTGCCTTACCGTCGCTCATTTTGGCTTCATGGCATGGAACTCCAAAACTTCCAAAGCATGTAGCAGCGTCCCAGTCTTCGTCAGTATCGTAAATCGCAGGGCAGCGTTGCCGGCCTGCTCGCTCCATGTCTTCGAGCGCCTCCAGAATTATAGAATGCTCCCATAATGGCAGAATCCTGTATCCGAGGTTCTCGAGGATACACCATTGCGTGAAGTTTATTTGATTGCAGGTCCACAAGCCCTTTCCCCATTCCTCGGCATACTCTGTCGTGGTCTGCTGCGCGTCGTCCAAGAATTTGACTGCCAAGATCAACGCCGAGACAACAATGAGCTCGGGTAGGACAGAATCAATATGCTGCTCTTCGATTCTCTCATCAATGTCTCCGAATGAGCAGGGCATGGGTTGCGTAATAAGTGGACATCCTTTGCGCCATTGCAGTGCGAAGCGAGAGTTCAGCGAATCGAGCATACAGACAGCGAGGGCGAGAGTCTCGAGGGGCAGATTTGCTCGCGTGATGATGGCATGGACGAGCGGAACAGAAGCTGTTGTTAAGGAGGTGGACGACGGTATCAGGTTCGTCAGATGGATTGCCGGGCCTAAAATGCATGGTATGTGATCAGCCTGAATTCACACGCTGGGGTCAAAATCCGGGGAATCATGTACCGAGGAGGTCAGGGTCTGAAATTTCTCCTGGCGAGAAGAAGGCTTCGGGAGACTGCTGACGTGTGCTGGCGTTCGAGTGTGAAGAGAGAGGTGGAGTGGGTAGGCTAGAGAGGGGAATGTAGGTCTTGGAGAAGTAGGACTCGTCGAAGGAGGAGGAGAGGGACGAAGATCGGGAGGCCACTGGGGATGTCATTGCGTCGTTCATGGTGTTCTTGGTTCTTCGCAAGTTTGATGAGGTAGTCATGGCGGTAGAGGGCAGATGGCCTTTTGCTATACAAGCCTGCGTCGAGACGGGATGAGGAATTGGTCTCGGGGTAAGAAGAGGCGCTCCGAGTATTTATCAGTCCTCCTCCAAGTGTGCCATGAATCTGCAGACTGTCTTGAACGTGTAGCCGGATCGTGTACGGGTAATTCTGCTTGGGGGTATCGAATGCGAGATCGGTGCGGTGGTTGGGTAAAACTGAGCAAAAGCGAATGTGGGTGGCCCAACGATCGTGATTGTGCTGCTGACTCCGTAGGCGCAATGGGATGCTTTTATTGTGCCATGACTTTCTGCCACAGCAGAGGAGAGCACAGTGCAGTGCCAGGTATATCAAACCTGGGTAGTCTTGCGTTATGGGGCTAGTGCGGTGAGGTTGGGTTGGCTCGAGCCGTGAGTGAGGTTAGGAACGAGGTGGATCTGCATATCTTTGTTTTAGCTTAGTGTCTTGGTGGCAGGTTGACATTGAGACATGACTGAGAGAACAAACAAAGGGAAAGATTGCGATCATGAGGAAGCAGCTGGTTGCTTCTGTGGCATTGGGTTGCCCCTTGATGAGACAATGGTCCCTCCTGAGAGTGACAACTCAAATTGCACCCAAATCGATAGAAGCGCCATGGGCAGAAGGAACAATGCCTCGGATTTCGAAGGGCACAAGCACTCCGTAGCCAGAGCACCACATCGAGACAACTTGTTCTGCGGTTATGGGCTTCCCCATTCGCTATTCCTCCTGCGGTAATCTGATGCATAATGCTGGTGGATAATCAGATGCAATCGACATTTATTAGCCAGGAACAAGAAAAGCTCCGGCGGGGAAACCCTGCCCGCACAAGAAAAGCACGTGCATGAGCGAGCCTCCATGGCATTTATTTCACGCAATAATTGAGTGTATATGGGATGACAAGTACACGGTATTATTGAATACTTGAAGATTTTCTTATTTCTCTGGTCCAACACGAGGGTATCTTGAAGGCATGCATCACTCAACATGAAGTGTGGAAGATCCCGATGTCTAACAGCCCCCCCCCTTTCACACTAAACTCAGCACGGTCCAGCGCTAGAATCGTGAAAATTCGTGATAGCGGATCTGGTGGGTAGGCCGTCGTCACGGTGAAATGGCCGATGTTCTATTAAAAGTAGCAGATCGGCATTAAACGCGGGCTCGGGCTTTTCCTTCTCCTCATGTTTGAGAAGACATCTAGTTCATTTTGGTAGAGGTTGGCCGGAAACATGGAGTAAGATCTTTTCAATATATTAACGACAGGGGAGAATCCAATGCCAAGCCATGAGTTCGTGAGAAAGGATCGACAGCCGCTACTTCAAAGTCCCGGCCAAAAGACAGGTAGTTCGGATTGTGCCGATCCATATTCAACATTCCCAGCCGATGAACGTTCTTGCGACACTTCACCAGGCCGTCTTTGGCTAGTCCCTGGATGGTCAGGCCGGTGCTTGGTGGTTCTGAGTTCACCTAAACATGCTGAGCGAGTTCTCGAGCCTCCGAGTCTGAGATCATCTTTCATCTGACTCCGTAGAACTGAGTTGGGTCGAGAACAGAGAGTCTTTCATGTGAGATGAAAGTGATCCCCTTCGCCTTTCTTGCCAACAATACCAAGCCGGACCTTTCTTCGCCACCTCATCTCCCTCTCGGCACTTTCTCTCTCCTCTCTCTTTTTCTTCTTGCGCTCGTACACGGCCCGCACACATTTTCTTGTTCTTTCCCGACCTTCCTCGAAGTTCGCTCGGGCAAGGGCAACAACATTGTCAATATCCTCAGGGGTATATATGAAGTTCCAAGTACTCATGTAGTCACTGGTGACCGGGTCGACGCCTTCAACCTTGGGGTTGCTAAGGAACGGGAAATAAACGACTGCAATGCCGGCATCCGGTTGCATTAGCTGCCAGTCTTCCTTGACGGCTTTTGAAGGGACATCTTCTGTGCTAGATGAGCGCTCTTGGGTGGTGCCAACCCATACAGTGCAATATCCCAAATCTCCAGAATCGTCGTCATCCTGGCTGTTTGATGACTTTTTTCCATTTTTCTCGACGTCTTTCAGGTGCTCAATTTGGTCTGCTTTCGCGCCTTCGAGCTTAGCATCGGCTTCAGCGGCGGTGCTTGCTTGTGCTTCATCAAGCTGACCTGTAGTCTTCTCTATGGTGTCTTTCTCCCTGGGCCACCCGACTCCAACCGGCCAACCTTTGATACCTCGTTGACGGGCATATCCATCTGCCACCGAGAGCCAGTTTTCAGTCTTGATATCTGCACTGGCATCAAAAGCTATCAGAATATCAACGTCCCTGCCGGGTCGAAGAAGGGGATAGATCGGAAGGTTATTTGACATCCCGGCATCCATCAGCTGAAGGTGCGTGCTTTTGCAAATGCTTTCGGGTGTCGTCTTCGGCAATCTGTCGTCCATCTTGTACACAAAATTGGGCATAGAGGCTGGGACGATCGGATGGACTTTACTCAAGTCCTCGTTCCTCCCCTCTATCATATCGTCGATGCCTCCAAAGCCAACGAGGCCCTTCACTAAAGGTCGAACCTCCTTGTAATAATGGGACAAAGTTGCACAGAAAGCAGATCCGAATATACCCAGCATCAACGGAAGCCGAAGTTCAGGCACACGGAATCCTTCCTCGTCTTGTGCAATGTCCTTTCCGTTCTCAAACTTTCTACCCATGGCCCATGTTGGTATCCCAGCCCCAAACTCTTCGCAAAACAGCTCGTATGGCGAGATCTCGAACCATTGAAACCACGCTTCCTTCTTGGCTCTTTCTTTCGTCTCTTGTGAAGGAGAGTATGTGGATTTCTCAAGCTCTGACGACTCTTCCGTAATAGGTATTTCGTGACGCACTGCAGTGTAAATTGGCATGGGATGTTCGCCATTCTTCAGGTAATCTTGTTGATTTGAAATCTTAAGATCTCTGTCATTGACGCCTACTTCGCCCTTGGGAACAAGGAGCCTTGCAGCAAGTAGTAGACCATAGACATCGACAAGACCAAAATCGGCTGCGGGATCGCCTTTAAGCTTTTCAACGAAGCCACTTAGAAGAAACTTGTTGGTAGGTGCAGAGTTGAGAGCTGCCAGAGCGACTGGTGGGTATGCAATGTGGACACCAATCCGAGCCTTCAAGTGATCGACAATTTTGTCAAGGCGTCGTCCACCGAGTGACGAATGGTACAGCGCCTGTAGCCAACAGGACCCAGAGACTCCAGCAGTATAAGTCACACAGTCAAACAATCCATCTTCACTTGAAGCAAGTAAGGAGCCTGTGCCTGCTACTAAAGCCCTTAAGCCGCCGCCAGATCCCACCATTGCAATACATGGCACGTCATCCGGGTGGACTTCTTCCACAGGAAGACCAAGATATTTCGCCAGCGCGGTAGTTGTAGCTTTCTTCCGCTTCAAAAGGAACTCTTTCTCCTCTTGGCACAGCTCCGAAGAGACTCTAACAGAAGCAATGTATTCAATTTCTGGGTTGATGTAGGGATCGTGTGCTTCCTGCCAAATTTCATCCGCCAATGATCCTGGTGCCATGGAGAGCTCCCTCTGCAATTTGGAGATGTAGTCTGGCAAAACTTTTGCCCAGTCTGGCATAATGAAGTCTGTGATCTTATCGGCCACCGAACCCCATTTGAGATCTGCGACGGAAGAGAAGAGAGCAAATTTTGTACTGAAGCTTCCCCAAGCCGAATCATCCTTGGAGACCTGTAAATTCTCATGGAACGGGAGGGCTTGGAGGCGCTCTGCATTCTCAACCGCAATCTCATTCTTCTTTTCTTGTACGGCTTCATACTTTTTTCGTTCGGCTCGAATTTCGCCGCGTAGACGGGTCGGAGGAAGCGGTTGGAGGTAGTCGTTCTGGTAGAGGATAATGCTGGCAATGACCAGAGAGGTCATTCCGACCAATGTGCCACGGGAAAACGACATCTTGGATTTCTTCTTCCCCGAAGTCGATCTACGGAAGAGACACCTGGCTTGTTGCTGCCATGGCTGCCTTCTTATCGTATTATGGAGCTGTTGTTCAAGCTTGACTGCCAGCTTCGGATAGGCAGGCCGAGCGGGACCTCGAAGCATTGAGAGAGACATGGTGCATAGTGAGGTCAAAAGCCTTTTAAAAGAAGTAGAACAGCATGGATTAAAAGAGTGACATGGGGTTGGGCAAGGGAACGTCCTCCAGGGCGGAAGGCAACAAGGCACAAGCTATGGAAATGTGGAAATCACATGTGCTGGTGCTGGTGGGAAGTGTGGCGTCATTGTGTGGCTGGTGCCCTGTTCTGTTCATCTGAAAATCCCAACCTCACCAAAGTCATGGGCATGGACAGCTGCGAAGAAAAAGGAAGATCAAGCCATAATTTGGGCTCTTTTGTGTATGCTGAACCACTGTGGGTCTTGTTATCGTTTTTATCAAGAGAAACCTGTGAACGGTGACAGGTGTTCAATAGCTGCCAGAGCTAGCCAGAATGAAGGTGTTTCGCTACCCAGTCGAGATATTCAAAGATAGAGGGTGGCCAGAATAGATCTCCGACTGACAACAAATTATGGTGGCCGTTCTGAGGGCTGATTGGCCTCTGGGAAAAGCAGGTTGTATGGACGTTTGGTGTAGAGATGAAGATTTACCGCGCGCCCAACGGCAGCTGTACCTGACGTGGTGAATCAAAAGATGAGCTCGCCTTTTTGTACAAAATACCGAAATAAGCCCAGAGGCCCATTCACTTTCTCCAAACCACGATTTTGGCACCCTTTTCAAATTCTAAGTGTCTCCATCGCAAAGCATGCATGTCGTGTAGCTTCGCTCATGCTAGACCGTTTTCTGCCACCTTCGCCGCCCTCCAAGAACTGAAAAGCGCCTAGCGGCCGCATTGTTTGAAGATGATACCGCTTGGGCGCAAAGCTTGGTCGACCAAGCTCCAGGAGTCAATGATGCCCTTGCCTCCAGGTTCACGACAAGCAGCGGACGAAGAGGCACGGGCGGAGGTGGAGGTGTTGAATTCAAGGCTGGAGAAGACTCGCATCTTGAACACAAAGCTCGCAGCCTCACTGGCTAGGCTTGAGGCAAGTGGTAAGAGTGTTCAAGAAGCCATTGGCCCGTTGTATTCAAACACACAAAGACTTCAGGTCCTTGGAACGAGTATGTATTTGGTATTTACCTATACTGGAGCTTTGTTTGCTAACATTTTACAGACATTGATGGCATACTTTCAGCAATTGAGAGAATTAGACAACCTTCCGACATCAAGAGCAATGAGGAGGACATTATCCGGAAAGGGTCAGCACCTTTGACCATTGAATTATTCGCATGCTAATAGATCTCTAGCCCCGAGAAGGCTGGACTGGCAGCCTTTCTCAGCTCCGTGAAGCGTGTGAACAAGGCTCTCACCGAACTCAGGCAAACAAACCTTCGATCGAACCAACAAGCAGTAGCAGATTTAGAGAGGCTGCTTAAGAATGGAAACACGCAGTTGGAGGCACATTTCCAAAAGATTCTGCAAGAAGACTCGAGGCCGATTGAACCCCTCCATTTCATTACCAAGGATAAGTCGTTTCCGATGCTCTCACAAGACAAGACGACTCGACTAGGCTTGATCAATTCATACCTTGTGTCGATTAACAGACAGTCTGGAGCCCCTGGAGCAGAGTCACCAATGTTGCAGGTCTACGCAGGCGTTCGAGGACCATATCTGACTGCCACCTTGCAAAATCTTGCTGCTGCCTCCGTCAACACGGCAAAGAAGAAGACGCCCGACGCCCTGTATCGCCAAGGAGCAAATGGGATGGGCGCATATGCAAAGGGTATGGAGGGGGCGTTCCTCGCCGAGTACGACAACATTTGTGCCCTCTTTTCTAGGGACGAATGGGGAAAGGGTTTCAATCTGACATGTCAGGGAGCTATTTCGGAATTGGCAAGGACGCTCCGCGAATTGAATTCGCACATCAAGGCGAATCTGACTACTGACTGCTATCTTGCCTACGAGATCGTCGAAATCATGTCAAGTCTCAGCTCTAGTTTGGAGAGTAGGACTGGGGAGTTGAAGCCATCGTTTGCGGCAGCGCTAAAGCCTGTTCGTGAGACTGCAAAGTCGTCCTTGGCTGAGCTGCTGGAGGATACCCGCCGTCGGATCAACAACCTGCCCGTGCTTCCTGCCGATGCTGCTGCCGTACCGATTACTACCGAGACGATGACCCGACTCCAAACCATGGTCGATTTCCTCCGTCCCATCTCAAGCATTATGATTTCCATAGGAGATGGTGGCTGGAAGGCATCTGTTGCCTCTAACGGCTCTTCTGATCAAATACCCAGTCTAAACTCTTTCGATGTCGGAGCCGACGGAAAACAGATATTTGCAAATTACAGTATTGACACCATCGATACGCTTCTCGCAGCACTCGAGCAAAAAGGCAAGGTTCTTTTAAAAGGAAAGCAGGCTTTAGGCGTCTTTCTTGCAAATAATGCGACGATTGTCGACCGCATGATCCGGAGCTCAGATTTGCAACCTTTACTTTCTTCGCGAATGGCTGACGTCGATAAATGGCGCAAGAATGCGGCGCAGCTGTACAATGTGGCATTGCGTGAACCGTCTCTCCATCTCTTAGATGTTCAATACACCAATCGTGGATCTCAAAGACCGCCTTCTGGCTCAGCAGCTGCAGTCGACTCGGCAGCCATCATTAAAGGCCTTAGCAGTAAGGACAAAGATGCGATCAAGGAGAAATTCCGTCTTTTCAATACGACTTTCGACGACTTTGTAGCAAAACATAAGAGTCTCAATATGGAAAAAGAAGTCCGGGAGATGTTAGGTCGCCAGGTGCAACAAACAATCGAACCATTATATTGCCGTTTCTGGGACCGATACCACGAGGTGGACAAAGGAAAGGGGAAGTATGTAAAATACGACAAGGGCAGCATATCAGCCGTATTTCTGGGTCTGTCATAATGGAGCGGGCTTGCAGGGCTTGGGTGTTTTCGTACATGATACCAGGGATGGCGTTCTGGCTCAATGATATATGGTTCGTGGAGCAACTGGCTGGGAGCAAGATAAGAATTTGTAAGAATACATAATAGCACCCATACGTGCGTACCCCGCTTCAGCCCAGCCAGCCCGTGCCTTTCAATAACTCCCAAAATGCCTCCCTGCAGTATCCCATGCATCCCATAACCCTACAAAATTCCACCCAAAAACTCCGGTCCAACAGGAAAACCAGCCCTGAGACATCGCTCGCTCGCTCGTGGGTATCGAATTGAATGAAAGGTGAGTTTGAGATCGGAGAATTACTCAAAGACACTGGAAGATCGGTCAGCCAAATTTCTTGAACAGGACTACAGGCCCAGATATATTCAGGGTGTATCATGAGGGGATTTGCATACATCAGTGGTGTCACACCAACCGCAATAATCGTGATGGCCATTTTCTTCGAATTTACAGCAGTAACCACAGCAATGATTGACGAGAGGAGTTGGAGTGACAACACCCATTTTGATATTTTTAGGGAGAAGAAGTATAATTGGTTATAATAAGAGAGAATTGGTTGACAATAGTAGAGTGTGTCGAGTTGGTAGTGCAAGTTGGGGAGAGGTTGTTGGAGACTATTTGTTGTCAGTTGGTGAGCAGCATGGAAAGGGGGAGCAACCCACAATTATATATTGTGAAGAGCCAAGAGCCGGACCCAAATCAGCTGTTCAACCCCACTTTCTTACTTATTTCTAGAAACCAAGATGCAATCTATCTGTCACTGTCCGGGCGTTCATAAGCCTGACGAAATGGTTATTAGACATACATGCACGGTGCACAGCCTGGACGAAGCATGCAGCAGGGAGTATTCTTAGACAGAGTTCGGTGAAGCGAGAAAAGTGAGGCTGTCGTCTGTCTCAAGGACCACGATAATTGATTGACGGGATGTGCAATGACAGGCACCCCCCCACGCGGAACCAATTCCTGCTGATGAAGGGTAACGGAGTTCCCAGAAACGATTTCTGTGCTGAGCTGAAGCCAGAAATCGATACGTCAGATGCTGTTATGTGCAAAGGGGAGTGCGGAGAGGGGAATGGCGGAGTCGCCAAAATTGTTCCAAGGCTGAGGGGTCGTGATATGATATCCTCATGCATAGTTGCTCGTAAGGCGTTGGTTTCGATTCCTTGCTGACATGCATTTTGGAGAAAATAGACGCGCGTGACTGATGCCCGCCGCAGATCTGCAACCGCTCGTTGGGATCCTCCCCCTCGATTCCCCCTCTTTTCGTATCCCCCATCTATTAAAGATGGGGAGATTGTGAGTGTTTCAATGTTTGTTTGTCCATGGCTGCAGCCAACAGCAGAGATTATGCGGCTGTGCCTGGGATCCGAAGACCACAGGAAAAGGTCTCAGTGAAGCTGCACCCAGCATCGTGAAAAGACCGGGGTCCACCAGGCTTCTGCAGCCTTTCGCGGGATAAGGTTACCGCCGTTCCAGATGGGAGGGCGTTTGCATGAGCCTTCAAGGATAGGGAAAGTAGTAACGGAGAAGATTGTGGCTTCCGGAAGGGTCGGATCGACACGTCTGACAATCTGATGTCGACCAAGCCTCCATGTCGAAAGTCACGAGCTTGAGAGCGGGTGTTTCAACCAGTCGGGATAGACCGAGATTCATCGGAGGTGCAGTAGGTCTGGGTCGATTGCCAAAAGCAAACTTGCGTCGGGATGACGTTCTCGTCTTTGTTTCAGAAGGGAGATCGCCGTAGCCACGTGTTGGTTGTCGTGCTGGACGTTCCCCAAACTCTTTGACCCTGGGCGATGAGGGTTTTGTGGAACTTGGGGCGTCACCCGCATTGGTGCTGGGACGAAGGCTGATGAATGCGGTCCGCAAGGTCGGGTCTGTGGAGGTCTCACTGTTTACACGAACGGTGCGTCTGTTTATGTGTCACGTTAGAAGTGATTCCGCGCGCCTGCCTAATTCTGCTCGTATTCGTTGGCTGGTTCGGAGTCGGTATCAGACGCCGCTCTGAATGTCTAAGCCATGGTTATATTTGGGCTGCTGAGCAAGATCTGCTGCGTTATCGTTTGAGCTGAAGTCAGCCATCACTGGTGGTTTCGTCACGTCAAGGTGCGGGAAGTGGAATCTACATCTCACGTCCGGATGTCATCAAAAGGATCTTTTCTGCCTGTCAAGTTCCTGTGGTCTGATACCGACAGGGATTATCAGGAACGATCACGATTTCCCAATCGAATCAAGTTCAATAGCAACGGGCAAGGATATGATTGGGTAGATTCGAATCCACGGTGGCTTTGGTCAAAAGAGCAAGTGTTTTACTAGTCATAGTTCTCTACCAAATCTGAAGGATATCCTAGAGATGAGAATGGTCTCTCCAAGTCCTACCACGCGAAGAAGTGAGAGCCGAGGTTGATCGAAGGCAGCAGTTATCTGTCCTGTTTCCCCTCATTTACATCTTGGCCGCACCATGTTGGCCATGCGCGTTCCTACTCGTTCCAGAATGCGAGCCTTAGATGGACATTGGACTAAATGCAACATCGTAGAAAGTGATAAGTGGAGCAGGCACACTTAAGGGGGCTTTGAGGACAAAATAAGTCTGGAGATGTTTCAAACCGTCGTATGGACATGTGGAGTCGTAATGCCATCTAGAAACAAATATTCCATGCAGGCCATCCTTAAATGCTTCGCTGGCACAGACAGATGTATTGAGTCATTATATGCTGGGCCACCAAAATGCGGGGCAACTGAATTCGAAACATGGCTACCAACAACATTGCCTGCCCCATTTCGTGACTGTAAGGACTACAGGTGGAAATTTAGTGAACTGTATGAAAGAAGCTGGCAGTTGCTCACAGCTCACTTGGAATTTCTTCTTCAGTGGCTGAAATGCTTCGAGTTTTCCATGGTTCCCCTGGACTGACGAGCAACTGATTAGATTTGAACCGAGAGCTAAAGATCTCAAAGATTAAAGCCCCCCAAAAAAGCTTCCGTCTCAAGTGTAAGGGTTCATGTAAAGCAACTCGCGCTATTAGCGGAACATCCTCATTAGTGGCGAGTTCCTTGAAGACATGCGCATGCTACCATAAGAAACAGTACACCTAGGATGGCGAGGGTAGGATATAATAATGCCTCATTGAGCGTCGGTGTCAGATAGACATATATTTCATTCACATTTGTTCATGAGAATGAATAACTTACTGCACATCACTTCGATATGCCAAACCTGTGAGTAGATTGAGCTTTATCCGAACTTTTCTGAGCGTGAATGAGGAGCTCCTCTATTGGTCAGAGGATATCAAACCCAGTGGATGCTGTGGCACATAGGACAAATTTCCGAAGTCCTTCTGGAAAGATGAAAATGTTCAAGCTGAGGTTGAGAAGGCTGTGCCTCGCAGGATGTCTTTCTGACAATGCTTAACATCAATAACATTACCCATAATCGTCTGAGATCTTTACATAATGTATCAAGAAGCTTCCTTCTAGACTCAAAAGCTTCGGCGAACATCCCATCAGATTTATGAGTGGAGCTTAATAAGCTTCCTGATTGGCCAAACACTGCATCCAGCCACTTATGCTGTGCAAGACGAGACCAGTTATACCTTTGCTATGGCACATGAAGCGGTGCTCGCGATCCATCATCCCAACTTAAAGACTTCTAAGCCACTGGTAGAAAACTTAAAATGCCGAATGAGGAAATGGCATTGTGCATAATGGGGCCGCAGCAATCTGATGCTAAGCACCAAGCACCGTTACAAGGCCACCAGGCTTCAATCTTCATATAGATAGGAGGTGCGTTATGTATCCCCTTCAGCTTCGAGGCTTCAAAGCACAGAAGGGTACTTCCTGTATGGATTGTTGATGTTAAAGCATCTGCGGCACAGTCGTTGACGACGTCTCATCTCGAAGCGACGAACTAGCCCCGCCAACAACCACTTCCCCCCGCCATTCTCACATCGCTACAACACATCCAACCGATAATTTCACCACAAGCTCAGTTTCAATCCAAACCCTCCGGATCCCATTGTACGTACGGATTAGCTCTCCTTTACTCCGTTTCGACGACGACTACTGACATTGCTCAAGCATTCTCAACTTCTCAACGAGAACCCAACAAAATACGAAACCATGTCTGCATTTGAGACCGCCGTGGCAGACTCGAAGAAGTTGACTTCCAAGCCATCCAACGATGAGCTGCTGAGGCTTTACGGTATGCATACTAGCCTGCTGAGTGTAGTGGCGCCATCTGATGGCGTGTAGGGTTGTACAAGGTTGCACTTGGAGAGGATATTACCAAGGCCGAGAACCCGGGAACCTTTGATCTCAAGGTATGGTTACACTGGCCCTGTTGAGATATGGACAGCAATTCCAGGATTATACATGTGCTAATGCAAATTGTGGGAATAGGGCAAAGCAAAGAAGAGATCGTGGCAGTCGTTTGTCGATCAGGGGCTTACATCTGACGAGGCGAAGGAACAGTATATCACGTTGGTCGAATCGTTGAAGGTCAAGTACGGATATGATGCGACTAAGGAGCCAGAGGCTGTCGGTGGCGGTTCTTAGAGGTTGAATTGTGGATACTTGGACACTTGCACATGGAGGAGATACCTGAGTTTTGGTGATACTGCACGGAGGCTTTGCGCTGGTTTATAGCATAGCTCAATTGATGCTTCACATATGCTTAGACGCCTATTCTCTATTTGGATATGCACAATGACATGGGTATCTCGTGGACAATGACGACGAAGTAAACGCCCAAGCAGAGAAGCAGAAGAGTGCGTGCTTGTCAAAACCATCTCCTTCTCACTCCAGCCTGTATGCCATTCCCTTCCAGTCAAGCTCTTGATAAGATTTCGTTGCGCACCATGGCTCATCGCCCCTAGCATAGGGGACAAGTGGAAGATCATACGGCATCCGCGCTCCAATCACCAATTCGCCAGCTTCCTTCCCTTCCACTGGCGGTGTATCGGTCTTGAAAGTAGGAATCATAGTAGCCTTCTCACCAAGCAGCCCTGGCCATATGAGAACTCCTAGCTCATAACTACTCACTCGAATTTCTCCTGCCGGATTCTGAGCTTCGCCCCATGCTTGTTTCGAAAGGTTCGCCGACGTCACCAACATCCAATCTATCGTAGAGCGTGTTTTGTCCGCGAATCTGATGTAAGTTTTGATGTGCGGAGCGGCTCGTTTCCTTCCTGCGTCTTTAATCACCGTGAGAGAATCTTTAGGCAATGGTAAGCTTATTTATCATATCTTTTGGTGGATGGGAATCGAACCTGCAGCATGCTGTGGTCCGTCTCCTGCCCAGTGACAAAGCATTGGCTTCAAATACTGAAGCTGCTTAGCCTGTGCCGGAGTTTGAATCTTGGTATCTAAAAGTTATCTAGTCAGCAAGTCATAAACAACAAATTAGGCATTGAGGAAATCAGAAGGAACGCACGAATTGCGCTGCCAGACGCATAGCCGTTTAGACTTCGCCGAATTTCATCCGCGGTAGGGAATATAATGTGGAATTTTGGCTTTGATTTCAGATTCTTTGAAGTCTTCAAGACCTCAAACAGAGTCTTGTCAAGCCACTTGTCGTTCTGACCCAAGGTTGCGATGGAAGATATCTGGACTACGATATCTGGCTCAGGACCAGATACTGGCACGGACATGAGCACATTCTTCAAGCCAGCCCAGCCCCATGAGGTTTTCGAGTCGGATTCCATATCTTGTTTTCCAGGCACACTGCCAACAAGAGCGGCTCGAATCTCTGAAAAGTCGTACTTCATGAGTTGCTCAATTAGAGGTTTGCAGATTCTTCTTTTCGAATCATATGCTCGAAGGTAGTTGAGGAAATCGACCTTGAACTTAGCTCCATTACCCATTTGCTCTGACTGTGCTGGAAGGGTACTGTTGCTGCACAGAGGCAACAATGGTGACTTCCAAACAGCTTGTGCCATGTTTCCCCAGTCAAATGGGATCATGTTCGCAGTGTGAATAATGATCTGAGCCATGGCATCGTGTCGAACGAGAACCAACATCTGGATAATTGATCAGATATTGTTGCTCATTGTATTTGATAAAAAGTTACCTTAGTATGGTGAGTACCAAACATCTCTGGCATGTATGCTGTGTGAAGAGTAATGTTGGGGTATTTCTTCGCTTGCTCCTGTACTTCTTGTCAGACCTCTCTAGACAATGCACGATTTAGGTGACCAAAGCTTCATGATTAAGCAGTAGTGACATATAAAACAACAAGGTCACTCACAAGCAGGTTTAAGCGGCCTGGGTCTTCTTGCTTCCAGAATCCATGGACCACGTGCACTTTGACAAGATCTCGAACATCTTCATCAAACGCATCCATGAGGAAATCCAGGTTGTGCAAATAGTTAAATTCCCAGCATTCCGAAATGAGAGGATCTCCAAGAATATCTTTTAGGGAGATAGTATCCACGTTCGAGGCTGGAGGAAGATCCGTGATCCGGGTGAGTTGAAAGGGCGATTTCATCACTTTAGGAGGGCTGTCTCGCACTTGCATTTTTCGACGGAGTGGAGGAGGTGAGACGGAAGAATCTGGGAAACAGAACGTTAGTCCGTAGACTTGGTTGCCTTCACGTTGCTCACCTAGTCTACGCTTCTTGCGAGAGGGTTCGTCGGCAGCGTCTGCCATTCTTGTATAGGGTTTCAGAATACCTAACAAGCTCGAAAGGACGTTCTTACTGCGTCTGAATCGCAGAATAGCTTGATTTTGGGAAGCGATTCTAAATATCATAAATTTCGATGTTTTTCAAAGTTTGGGTGTTGAAGGAGGATCACGTGTGACTGTATCCCTTTTTAGAAGGCACGACTTAGGTAAGCGAAGAGACGAAGCGACTGCGTCCGCGTCTGGAAAGGTGTCAGGGACGTGATAACGAAAAGAGCCGTCAACCTTCCACTCGTTCTCAGGAGCATCGAAACGACGACGAACGCAGACCTCGACCTTTGTACAACATTGCGCAGCTCTTCTCTTCTATCTGCCTTGCGATTGACACCCGAATCTCAGTCAACGGCGGTCTGGCCGCTCCGCTCCCAGCCAAGCCTCAGGAGAAGGAGGCAATCTCACCAAAATGCGTCTCCTTCCGATTTCATTACTCTACGCTCTTTTCGCAACTGCAGCATTTTCAGAATCCATCGAAAAAAGGACAGGAGATAGTGAGGTACCGATTGCAGAAGATGTGAACGATGGGCCGCTCCCAACAACTTTTAATGGAGTCAAGGTACCTGTGTTGCCAGAAATAGATGGAGAGAAATTCAATGGCACTATCAAAGAAGGCTACTGGTTTGTGAAGCATCACTCGTGAGTCCGACCCTTACAGGAGACGTCGTAATGTCCAGGATCGAATGTTAACCTCACTTATCCAGACCATACTGTGGCCACTGTATTGCCTTTGCACCAACATGGCAGACCTTGTACGAATACTACTACACTTCGAAGCCTGTCCCTGCCGGTTCTACAGCAGATAGTGCTTCTACATCGATGAACACCTTCACTGCGTATTACAATTTCCATTTTGGTTCGCTGGACTGCACTGCATTTGGATCAGCGTGCACAGCGCATGGCGTGGGAGCTTTCCCAACTCTCATTCTCTATAATGATGGCGAGGAGCTCAAGAGATTTGAGGGAAGCAAGAACATGAAGGATTTGAGTGCCTTTGTGGAAGACGTGTTGGAGACTATTCGGCCTGGATCTCGACCGATCGGAGGTCCCCATCTACCCAAGGCCAAAGACAAGACCAGTCCGGATTATGAAGGCCCCGAGCCTGCTGAAGCAGCTACAAGTGTTGAGAAGCCGAAGGAGGACAAGCTTATCCCGGAAGTGAGTAAAGACGCAAAGGCGCCGGCAAAGACGAAATCACCCTTGAAAGCCACTCCAGTGAAGAAGAAAAAGCCAACCAAGCCCACGAAAGCACCTTCAACACCCAATCCATTAGGAGCCTCCCTCTCTTTCACAGCAGAAAGCTTTCAGAACTTGGTTACAATGTCACAAGAACCGTGGTTTATCAAATTCTACGCGCCATGGTGTGCACATTGCCAGGCCATGGCACCGAACTGGGTCCAGCTTGCCAAGGAAATGAAAGGAAGGTTGAATATTGGGGAGGTTAATTGCGATGTGGAATCAAGATTGTGCAAGGATGTACGGCTGCGAGGTTATCCTACTATCTTGTTCTTCCGAGGTGGCGAACGTGTCGAATACGATGGCCTGCGGGGCTTGGGTGATTTCGTTACGTATGCCAACAAGGCCATCGAAATTGGTGACGGGGTCAAAGATGTCGATGCTTCGGAATTCAAGGAGATGGAAGAGAAGGAAGAAGTCATTTTTGTCTACTTTTACGACCACGCCACGACCACTGAGGACTTTGCTGCGCTAGAACGTCTCCCCTTGAGTTTGATCGGCCACGCCAAGCTGGTTAAGACTAACAGCGCTAATTTGGCCGAGAGATTCAAGATCACGACCTGGCCCAGACTCTTGGTCTCTCGAGATGGGCGCCCAACATATTACACTGCACTGGCCCCCCAGGATATGCGAGATTTCCGAAAAGTTCTTAACTGGATGCAGTCAGTATGGTTGCCAATTGTCCCTGAGCTTACAGCTTCAAATTCGAGAGAGATCATGGATGGCAAACTAGTTGTACTCGGGATACTCACCCGTGAACGGCCAGACGAATTCATGATCGGCAAGAAGGAGATCAAGAGCGCTGCACTAGAATGGATGGACAAGCAAACAACTGCTTTCCAACGGGAACGCCAAGAACGAAGAGATGCGAAGCAATTGAGAATTGAAGAGGCTGAAGATCGTAACGATCAGCGAGCACTGAGGGCGGCGAAGAGTATCCGGATCAATATGGACAAGTCTGAGCAGAAAGAGGTTGGATTCGCTTGGGTAGACGGTGTTTTCTGGGAGAGGTGGATTCGAACTACATATGGCATTGAGGTTGCCAAAGATGGCGAGAAAGTCATCATTAATGACGAAGACGTAAGCCCTTCCACACTAATTTCAAAGTGTCAATGCTAACTATTCCAACAGAACCGAAGGTATTGGGACAAAACCGATACCGGCAATTCAATCCTGGCATCGCGAACATCGATACTCGAGACACTACCCAGAGTGGTTAGCTCACCGCCAAAAATCAAGCCAAAATCCACCATCTCAAACTTCGAGAAATTCTTCTTTGATATTAGAGGAGTGATTTCTGGACACCCAATCCTATCGATAGGATTCATCGCAGGCATGGTAGTGAGCGCATTTATGTGGGGACGAAAACGGATGCGGAGAAGTAGAGGAGGCTACTTCAGGCTCGACGAGAAGGATGGGCTATTAGGGGGCAACATAAACGGCAAGGTAGATTAATAGGGTTCCTCTGTATTATAAAGAAAGGATCAGGCTGGGATTTTCTTGGGTTCTGGTGTTCACTGTACCTCTTTGAAGCATAGTTCTGCGTTACACGATCTCTTTACAACTTTTGTCTACGAATAATCTGATGAACATTTTCCTGACTTTTGTACTCCACGTACCTCTCTCTATCTGTCTGGTACGGACTAAGCAGCAGTCTGCTTCTACTTCTTCTCCCACCGCTGCAAAATCCCAATCACACCCGCACTCCCAACCACAACACACCACTGCCCATCATTACTCCACGCCACCTGCCGGCCCATGAACCCCAACCCTTTCACCGTCTCCATCTGATGCGCCTCCAGCTCCTTTAGCGGATCTCCCATCTCGTACTTCTTCTCCCACTGCGCGCGACTCTTCGCCCAATCGATCTGCCCCTTCCCGGTATCAGAGCCTTTGTCCGTCGCATTATCGGAGCCGGTGTGGTGGCTCGACGAGGACTCCGTGGGACTTGCTTCGCGGTGCAGACGGGCTACGGCGCCGCCGCGGTTGCGGCGTTGGAAGGGGAGCAGGAAGGGGTGGTTCCGGGGGTTGGAGGCTGAGGGAAGACGGAGGTCGAGAGCCCCTGAGCTAGCGCTCTTGTCGATTTGGGGATTGGCGGTCCCGCCGGGGAAGTAGTCGATGACCTCGTGGTATTCTTCGAAGCGTGCGAGGTCCCAGAAGAAGACTTTGGAGACGCCGTTGCAGAAGGCCAGGACGGGGTTGCTGGTCTTGGAGCCTTCGAAGATGGAGAAGCGCATGAAAATGATCTCGCTTTCGGGGATGGAGAATTGGAGGTGGCGGGTGTAGAAGGCGGTTGAAGAAGGAGGCGAGAAGGCTGATCGGGTGTCCCGGTTGGGGTCGTGGGTTGTAGGAGCGGATGTTGGGGATGGTGGCGGGTCGGTGGGTGCGAAGCCGTTGATGGACCAGAGGACTATGCAGTGCTCTCGAGCTGCTTTCGAGAATATTAGGTCGCCATACCAGGCAACACTAAAATGGAAGTCAGAGGCTGGAAGAAGGGTGGAGGCGCAAGGGTACAGACCAGTCAACAATATCGGCATGTATCTCAGATGTCGAGAAGTGAGGGTAGTATATTCTTGTAGGCTTGCTGGTGCCGGTGTTGTTGTCAGGAAACTCGGGTAAAACCCACTGGTCATATAAGCAATTGTTTCCTGACAGTAGAGTAGAGGCATACGAGGTTTATCAGATGATCTATCCCACCGGAGAGAAGATATCGCCCACTAGAATGAAATGACTTGTGGTTGTTAGTGAAGTACCGAGTCAAGCCGCCAAGAGGTTCTCCTTTACCAGGCTCAAAACTGTTTCTCTATGCCCATCCCCCTCGAGGATTGCAGCACAAGGCTGGGCATCATGTGCTGGATCAAGGCTCCATATCCTCACAGTTGAATCTTCTGACGCTGAGGCCAGAATATGGGGGTTGATCGGCGAGACTGCGAGGTCATTTACTTCCTAAACAGGTCAGCTACAGCAGGAGCCCATTGTGGCTAGCTAGATTTACCCCCCCATGACCAGCTAATACCTATGTCTAATCAGCCTGCTTTCTTTTCACAAACAAATGTCCCGTACCCGAATTAAATCGCCGGTTAAAGCGTTGATGATCTTTATCTTTCCATTACCTCCACTCACACATAGGAGAGGAGTTTCATCAAGAGATTTACTCCAAGCACAGGCATAGTGATCCGCACCAACCTGTCCAGCTTGTCAGCTGGTTTCTGGCGTTTCTGAAGAATGGCACCTCACGTCTTCATCCACAATCAGCTGAATGACCTCCATCTTTGGATTTTCTTTTCCCGGAGGCCGGCACACTAGTATCTGAAGTCACGTCAGATGCCGTGAGGGCTCGGCAGAGGTGACCTACCCGCTTTCCACCAGCAACAGCAAAGACGGGATCGACACCGGGCTGGGTGTACGGATAGAACTTCACAGACCAGAAATCTGAGAGCACAGTCAGACCATACATCAGGTCTCAGTGCCTAGTATCCACTTGCCTTCTGTTCCCTACAGGACGCAACTCCGTCAGAGCTCCGCTCAGCAAACACTGCGGTGATACAAGGGTGGCCCTTCCATGTCACTCACCTGCATCTGATGTGCTTCTTTGAAATGGGGAAGTTCCCATTCGACCTTATCTCTCTGGAGAGACATGGTGCTTTCTTCTGCAACTTCCTCGGGCCGCTGGGGAAACGATTGGCTTTTGGAGGGCTGAATGAGGCTCAAGACCCGTTTACGGCGCTGCTGCTCTTGGGCTGAGGCTTGAAGATCGTTGAGGAGAAGCGCCGTTCTTATAGCCCATAACCATGGGACACGCCTGTGCCAGAAGGCAGAGAGGAAGGAAACTGCTAGCACCAAAGGACAACTAAGCACCTGGTTCTTCAGAGCTACGAGCTCAACTCCAAATTGAATACAAGTACTGAGAAGTTCAAGTCAGCCGATACTATTGGTGAAGCTTTTGCAAGCGGCAATCCACCGCTCTCCCTCAGCGAACGAACTTGCATCCCTGGGCAGATCCCATTGGCGGTCGTAAGGCTAATTGAGCGCAAGGCTTCTCCACAACCATGCTCTGCACATTGTAAAAGAAAATAACGCGTAGCGCGCAAACAGACGGCCTGCAGATGCTCGGATCAAGGTGAAACATACCGAGAGGCTGGAAATCCTAGATGCAGCCTGCCATCGTGCAGCGGAGGTTTGGAGAGCTTCGACTTACCTAGTGGGAGAGGAGCGTTGTTGGCACGGGGTGTTGCATTTGGTGGACTGACACCCCGGCCAGGCAGGACTCAGTGTTTTTATTTGGGCGGTGTGCAGTGCGTATCTTCAATGTTGACTTCAGTGCTCCGCTCTGCTTGACTTCTTACGACCCGAAGCCTTGAGGCTGAAGTTAATTGTACCGTAGTGTATGATACAGTATTGAGTGGCTCAATGGAGCTTCCTCTCTTGTCGTTGGTGGTGATGGTGGCTAGGGGGCGCAGAGTGATGGGCCGTCGCTCTCCCTCTTCTAGCGTCTCCGCTGCACCGTTGGAGGAGCGCCGAATGTCAAATTCCAACCTTCCACGGGCTGCTGCCAAGGCCAAGGACTATGCCACACACGCCGCCACACAATCACTAATCAAAAGATCACGCAGTTGTTGCAGCAGCATATCACCAAACGAGAGCGACGATCCGATGTCTGCATCCCAGTTCGCACTTCCCAGCGTGCCTTTCAGATCGGCCAGTAATGCGTGGACGGTTGGACCCTAGAGTAATAGTCGGCTTCTGTATGGGGCAGGCATGCTAGTAGTGCTACAGCTTCCGCAACCGACTTTCTGGGTCCAGGTCCCAGGCCCAACAGTCCAACAGTCAACCGTCCAGCCATCCAGCCATCCAGCCATCCAGCCCTTCAGCACACTCCCACCTCAGTGACCTCACAAGCTCACAGGCATCACAGAGGACCGTGCGCGCGGAGTGGTGAACGCAACGTCCCGCCAAATGATGCGTTGAAGCCACTCTGCCACTTTCATGGGGGAGGCTGTCCAAAATAGCAGCAATCACCCCAACCAGCCCAGCCCAGCCCAGCCCAGCCACTGTGGCAGCCCAGGTCGGCGAGGTTTTGGTGGGCTTGCAAGATGCAGTCCCGACTTTCCAACTTCACAAGTATCACGAACTCGCGGGTGTGACCGTCCCTGATATGCCAGCGCAAAACGTGCTGGCTGTTAATCCTCAACAAATGTGCAGAGCAGCCTCCTGGACCCGGGGCCGTGTTCCAGGCAGCGTTGGACAGCAGAAACCCCTTGACTGTCGGAATCCCAGAGATCAGAAGACGGATCGTGGGAGCAGCTGGTTGCACTGGGAGGCGCTCTACCGTCCCAATGGGAGCGCTGTTGGTTCTGTTGTGTTGGAACTGTCCCCTGTCGGGGTTACCTCCAGCGTTGACTTCAGACGTCCTCCCTCACTTGACTCCCCAGGAACCTGGTTGAGATCCACTCGTGCCACCTTCCTGCAGCATGAGGAGGAAACTTGGGCTTTACCATGCCGGAGTAACTTGTCTGGACTCGGAAAAAGATGCTCGCCAGACATGCTGAGATTAAACCACGCGTACTGTACAAGCGTACTGTCCGGATTTCAAATTACTTGGGACTTAGAAGCGAGGACATTGCAGAAGATAGGGGGGCCCTTCAAGTGCTGGTCTTGCGGGAGTGAATGTTACAATTGTGGAAGCTTGATCTTTCAAAATCTGATAAAGTACATATTTTTGCGATGTCCACCAAGTCACTCACGCAGGGCTCAAAACCGATACCATACCAGTTCAGCGATCGCCAGGCCATAGCGCGTCCTGGGCAGCGTCACAAACTCTCTCACTAACTTAATGAAGACCGGCGCGGGAACGTTCCTTCTCAACCTCCGCTTTCCCAACTTCGGTCTTGCATCCCTTGAACCCTTCCTTGCGCCCAAAAACGCCGTGTGCAGACATGTTTACATGCCACACTTCTGCGCCAATGATCTTACATCACCGCAGCTGGGGTGCTGCTGTGTATCCTTGACGCCCTCTCCCTCCCCCACCAAATCTGCTCGACTCGAGTCTGTTCTGCTTGGTGGCAGCGGCAGACGAGAGTGACCCTGATCCTTCCCTGTCGATCCTGAGCAAGGCCTGGCTGCACTTCTCGCAAGCAATCCCCAAATCAGCCGCTGCAGCGTTTGCTCCATCAATATCAGAACCGCCGGTTTTAATATAGGTTCCATCGACATCCCTCCTTCAGTCAACTACATTTATTGCACGCCATAGAGCTGTTTGGAGATCAAAGGTTATATAACAAGAAATTTCGGACCTGCGAATGGCGGGCCATTTCACCACCTATTCTCCCTCTACTTCCTTTTAATGTTCTCAGGATTTCAAGCATCTACCCTAAAACTTATCTCTAATCGACGATCCCCCGCTATCAGCTCGAATGTACTACCACCAATCCTTACAACGAAAAGAAATACATTACACAAATACAACGTTCCACTCAACCTCTTCACCGCGAATACATAATACTCGCGATCTCTACTGCCTGGGTGCAATTAATTGAAATTATCGTCTGCCGGTCTTCACAAACGCATTTTGGCGCAGGGCGACCAGTGACGTCTCATCTCCCAGGCAGGACTGAGCATCTTTTTAGAGATACAAACGCCAGATCCTCGAAATGGAAACGACTTTTATGACCATCCATAGTCAGTGCACCTTTTATATCATTAAATGGGGCGCTCGATGGCCTAACATTTTCACTCATAGACCTTACCCCCGACGCCAATATCTTGTTTGCTTCTGAGTAAGAAATCCTTCCCACCTTTCAGCGATGCATACTAAAACATTTATTGTAGGTCTATCGTGGATATCCTGGGCTACGAACCGGGCCAAGTAATAGGGAGGTCGTGCTTCGACTACTTCCATCCTGATGAAGTACCATTTGCTCGCAATGTGCACAGTCGAGGAGTGCTACTCGATAAAGCCGCCGTCTTGAACTATGCCAGGATCAGAGATAACGATGGCTTGTGGGTAGGTTGTGAATGCGTCTTCACTGTCGTGTACGAGGTCTTAGTTGCATGCACGAGCATCTACAGGGGAGATGCAAAGAACGAGCGTAGGCTGCTTAGCATCTCACTTCACGGTATACGCTTACCAATAACCAGGGCGTGCTGCGGAGGCTCCAGCTATTCGCCGTCTGTTTGCTTCCTCTCCGCGAGACCCGCGATACCACATGTTGGAGCACCTTTCTTCGAAGTTCAGAACCCCTCCTCAAGCATCGCTTCTTGAGCCTCGTGCTGCCTTGATTCTGAATCGGTTCACAAGGACACTCACTGTCATGTATGCGACTAACGCCGTGTCAAGTATACTTGGAGTGAGGCCAGAGCAGTTCAAGGATAAGAGTTTCTATGAATGCATCCAAGAAAACTGCCTGACGGAAGCTATTCGATGCCTGGAGAGTGCTAAAGCCAATGACTCCATCGCCTACCTTCGATTTTGGTACCGCGACCCCCGTCGCCAAGAAGACTTCGAGGAAGAACTGCGTGAGGCGAGTCAGAGCAGCGACTCCGAAGATGGTGGCGTGCAGCTCTATGAGGAGATGGACGTTGACTCGGAGCCTGTCGCTGAAAGCTGCACGTCCCGCTCAGTGCGGGACACTTCGGGAGACGAGATGGCTATGGTGCGGCCAACATCACCCAGACTCGCAAGGAGGACATTGCGCACATACTCTGGAGAGAGCACGGATATGGAAAGGGATGCATCTGATGGCTTATTTGATGGCTCGCGGCCTTCTCGTTCATCGACCTCGTCGCTAGCCGTCGTCCCTCCTTCGGAGCGTCGACGAAGACGACATGAGGCTGCACTACGCGACGATTCCCCTTGCGAGATAGAAGCTGTCATTTCATGTACCTCGGATGGGTTGGTAGTGGTACTGCGCCGTGCTCGTCCAATGATTCCATCACTTCAACCTCCTATCCCCATGCCACACTTTCCGAATGGTCTTTTCGCAGCTCCCTGGGGAGCTAATCCAATCAGACCTCACCAGTACCAGCCAGACGCACGCAATCCTTTTTTACACGGGCTCCAGGCACCCCCAATCCCGCCTGGTGGGCCTCCGATGGACGAGTTCATGAACTCCATTCGAGAAGTTGCTGTGTTTGCTTGGTCGTTGACGGGCATCAATGGCAACATCGCTTCGTATGGCCACGGTACTCCGCGGGGTGAAGCTATCCCACCCACCGGACTCCCTATTTGGGATCCCTTTGGACAATCGAGTCCTGGGGAGCGAGGGCCGAAGAACCAAGCCTTGGAGAGATGGAATAGGGAAGCTTGGATGACGAACGAGCCTTATGATGGCAACAAAGCACCTTACCAGCATGAGCATCAAGAGGCAACCCTTCGGCACCAAAATGGATACGGCTCGGGTCCTATGGGATCCGATAACCCAGTATCGGGGAACGTCGCTCCTCAAGTCAACCAGATCGCTCAAATCTATCAAGCTCAACTTCCCAATCAGCATGAGCCCTTCCGAGGACAGAGCAAGTGGTCGCCGAGACCGCCAGACGGCCAGCCAACACCAAGTCCAACGGAAAGGACGCGCGGAAATAGATATTTCTGGTAGAAGAAAGGAAATTGAGGGGTTGTGGTTCAAGCTTGTTTGGTGTTCTGGCGTAGGAAGCAAATCTGAGAAAGAAAACTCTAGCTACTTGGAGATATACCTATATATGATCTAATGAATGTACAATGTGTAAAGCAATACGTTTTACTATGAGAGACTTCAAGACACCGAGTATTGGGTTAATAAGGCACGTGATCATACACTTACTGTACTACCGTACCTTAGACGCTAACCGTATATGCTCTAGTATCAAAGCTTGGGCCATTGCCGCGCAGGTGTTCATGAGGACAAGGTGGAAATTCAGAGCTCAGACGAGTGAAATCTGAACATCGCCAATCTAAAAATCTAGGGCCACTCTGAGCTGATCCTATCTTGATATTTACTCCTGCAGCTCCTTTCATGGTTTGAAGAGTCGCAAGCCGTTCCTCAGTCAAACGATGGCCTCTTCATCAAATCCATACGAGCACTACAACTCTCCCCAGATTGAGGACGACGACCTAATAGATCCTGACGATGGTACGCAGCCCCGGAGTCCTCTCATTCAGAGCCCTTAAGCTAACAATATCTCCCAGCTAATCTGGACGACCTCGATGATCCCCTTCAACCCAGTTCTTCCCGAGCTCCCTTAACAGGCAACATCTCCTCAGGCTCCTCCTCCCGACCACTCAATGAATCGTACCTCACCTCGCGCTTCCCCGGTGAAGACCGTCGCGCACCTACAAACACAATCGACGAGTCGGTATGGGACACCCTGCATCGCGACCTCCTCGCCGTCTGGTCCAAGATGCGCGAGGTCCTGTACCCTAAATACCTATTCGGCGGCTCAATGCTAGAGAATACCACCAGTCTGCGCGGCGCATATGAGAATATTCGAGGAGCAGGCATTTCTGGAGCGAGGGATGAACTCGTTGGTCTTGCGGGCAGAGCGTTGGATCCGGATGCGTTGCTGGCGCAGGGGAACATGAGCGAGGGCTTAAGGGACTGGGATCTTTGGGGTCCGCTTGTGTTCTGTCTGTTGCTAAGCTTGTTTTTGAGCTTTAGGGCGGATAAGGAGCAGAAGGAGTTGGTGTTCTCGGGGGTGTTTGCTATGGTTTGGATTGGCAAGGCGGTGGTTACCATGCAGATCAAGCTGCTGGGCGGGAATATGTGAGTTCTCAATCTATCGAGATGTCATACAGGATGTGCTAATTTTGAACAGCTCGTTCGCCCAAAGTGTCTGCATCATCGGATACACGCTCTTCCCACTGGTCATTGCGTCTCTGCTTTCAGTCTTCCATCTCCCGACCATCGCGCGGATACCCGTCTACCTGTTCCTTGTCGCTTGGTCATTAGCAGCAGGAGTTAGCATTCTTGGTGGAAGTGGCGTGGTCAAAAACAGAGTCGGGCTTGCGGTCTTCCCTCTCTTCGTATTCTATTTGGGGTTGGGGTGCTTATGCTTCATCAGCTAGGTTTTGCATGGGAAAGGAAAGTGAGAGGATAATAGAGTCCAGCTCGATGGAGAGCGGCTCTGGTCTGGTGCGCGGTGTACTTTAGCATCTGGCGTTCTTATCAAATAAAGATACCTTCGAACCAGATCCCGGCCTAGCTTAGGGGTTGAGATGATGAAACCTTCGTTTTGGACTCCTGTTATTGATATTTCAGGCCACAGCAGAATCGTTGCTCAGAAGAATTATATAACCAGTTAGTAAAGGGGAGTTCATGACTATTTCTTGAAGCCATCGGTGGCGGTGAAAGGAAACGTGTTTTGAGCAAACAACATTTTCATCCCATGTCCTGCATTTCGTCTGGTCGCTCCTTGCTATCTAGCAATTGCGTTGTCATCTTATGGAAATCCATCACTAGCTTTCAGAACCAAGTCTGGTTCTATGAAAGTGGGAGTGGAAGTGAAAGGTCCTGATCTCCTTGATTCAGCAGCTTGCCAGGCATATCCCATTGGCTCTTGTGAAGACTTGACATCCCTCCTTTCCCGTGTCTCACACCGAGCTCCTTTGCACATCAGCATAAATTTCTTAGCTCAAGACCTGCTCTTATTTTTGAAGGGGGACGTTAGTGCCTGCCTCGCCTGGGAAAGTGTTCCCGATGAGACTTGTGTCTGCGTCGTGAAGTCCTTTACAATGCGTATCCGCTCTTTGAAGAAAGAGCGGATGGCTTTGCTGGGGAGCAACTGGCGTGAGCCTCCAGAGATACTACTTTCTCGCAACCACGTCGTTCTTTTCTCTATTATACCACCGAATGAACTATTCCCAGAACTCAGAAGAGCGACAGCTAGACACTCTGAAGATACCTGGCTTCACTCAGACGGGTAGACTCCTGCCTATTGCAATACGTCTCAGGGTACAATTTGAAGTTTGTGGCAAAATGCGTCCAGTGTTTTCTTGTCATCAAGCTATGTTTTGTTGTCAAACCTCACAAGCTCTGAAAGACTGGTATTGATAGGTATACAAGACTTCAAGGTGTAGTTCACATTAGTGCCAAAAGTTTTTTCTATGACTTTCAAGTCCAATAGCTGTTTTTGTTGTACAACTTCTTCTAAAAATCCTGCACAGTACCCAGCATAAAGTAGTTCTTGCATAGAGCTCCATCCCCAGATTGGGAAGTCGAGCATTCAGCGAGAGAGGAATCCTTTTCTAGAAAAAAGCACGCCAAACAGCGCTCATGTCTCTTTGAAGACGAGCCCTGTCCCTCGCTCAAATCAATCAGTCATACAGATCCCTTCCTTTCTCCAGTAGTCAACCTCAAAATACAGCATGAGGTATCATGCCCACCATCCGGCAGTATAGGAACTCGAATATAAAAGATCCTTTCAGAACATCGAGTTTCCGAAAACCAAGAAACAGTAAAATCGTTCCGGAACAAGCTAAATCTGGAGGATACGACTGGCCCCTTTCCCAGACAACCTTGGACAGTTCTTGTAAGCCATCATTTCTCATCATTTCTCATCATTTTTTGAAATACAAAATTCTTCAGTATTCCAGTGAGGTGGTCGTCAGAGTTCCTTCTGTTCTATCTTGCTGCCAAGAGTAATTCTGTTGTCAATCGCCTGACATCCATGACACCATAGATATGATTCACTAGTGCTAGAGGCAGATCGTAGAACTTTGCTAGGACACTAATTGTTTTCTTTGCAATATTGAAACCTACGGGAATGAATTAAGTGCAAAGCTACCTGGTTCATATTGTAATTTGCCAACATCTTCTTTTATTTCTCACTGAACCAGAAGGGATATCTCAGGGGTTTGTCCGTATTATACTCCTGGGCCTTGCGCATCTGGGAGATTTTGGGGTTGAAGTTCGAAACATGGCTACTTCTTTGTTCTCAAGGAAGCAATCAGGGAATAACCCGGGTCTATAAAAGAAGCCATCTCACCTTCAATAACTATTCACTCAACATCAAACAATCAACAACACATCCGGATTTCCCTCCAGATCTTGAGGACACATGTCTGCAAATGGCATGAAGACTTCAAATCTGACGGTCACCGACCACTCGGAGCAACTTGCAGAATCTGGAACTATTTCGAGTTTGGTTAGGTTTTGTGTCGAATTTGTCCTCGTTGGAAACTTGGCGTGACAGCAATGTGGTGCTCGATAACAACAGTTGTTTGGATGCTGTCAACAATGAGAGTTGCTGGTGCTAGTGTAACAAAAATTATACTCATTCTTTCACAGGTGCATCTTCGCAACGGGTTTGGTGCTAGGTGCAGATGTGCTGGGCGTAGCGCATCGAAGGGTTGGATTCTACCGAATTGATTATGTTTCAGAATAAAATGGGGCGAAGAGGGAAGAATTGGAGTTTGTGTGTAAATAGCTAGGACCTGGGTTGAAAAGACCTGGGGAGGTGACAACGACTGAGGGTAAGAAGTAGCCCTAAGCTGAGTTGATAGAAGTAAACGTTATGTGGGGGCTTGTGGGGAAGTTATTTTTTGTTAGAGATGGTTGGCAATAGGAGAGATTTTTTGATGCTTGACTAATGCCCTCCGTCTGTTAGTATGTGACTCAAACATGATATCGTTCGTTAGATGTTCTTTGGGGGACTTTAGTGGATCCATTGCAGATGGAAATAGTATTTAGGGTGTGCCGGCCAAGGACCGCTATCATATTGGTGATGAGGGAGGATTTTCGGTGCTGGCATAGCTTGTTTTTGGAGAGGAATAGAACTAGTTCTTGTCACATTTAAAAATTGCACATTTGCAAGCACTGAAATTTGCAAGAGCCTTGTCCTCCATCAAGCGTAGTCATGTGATTAATCTGAAGGCTTCGAAGTTTTGCAGAGAGAAAAGCTATTTCCTTTCTGCCTTAACTCCGCTTCCCCGAAAAGTTGCAGAGAGACAAGCTCTTTCCTTTCTCCCTTGCCTCCGTTTCCAGTTCCCCAAAGGCGCCACTCAAGTCACCTTCACGAAGCATCGGAAGTGTTAGCTCGATATTCTTCAGCGTCTGCAGCAACAACAAGTTATTCACAGCCAGCTTCAGCGCCTTCAGATTTCCGCAGTCATGGTTGATTCCGAGTGGCCAGAAAACTCTCATTCCATAGTACTTCATTTTAACACTTCGCAGGCCTGTGAAGTGTTTGACGAGGGTTCGGACAAGAACCAGGAGGTTGGATAACGGATTGGCATGTTTCAGTGACATGCCGGCTGGATCCACTTTGTACCACATTTCGTTATCGAGGTAGAGGCGAATCTCGACTGAGGTAATGGAGGCAATGCGAGCAGCCGATAGTCCAGAGGTGAATTGCTTCAGGCCGTACATGTTTGGATATCTTCGAGAGCCCCAATTCAATTGGTTATTACCAAGAGTGAACGTGTTAAGCTTGTAGATGAACGGACATGCTTCTGTGTAGAGTTGCTTGTTGACAAGAAGGAGAGCGTGGAGGGGTGCTGGGTTGAGCTTGCTCCGACTCTTGCGGCTTTTGCGTCGCGTGACGAGGAAAGGAAAGCGTGCCGTCAGGACGAGCTTGAAGATCATGACACGGACTTCGAGGGGAATAGTGGTCAACGTCGTCTTTGCACGTGGGCCTGGAGTCAAGGGATCCATCATGACATCTCTCGACGGCTGAGAGTGGCAGGAGAACGATACACGCATATCGAAGGTTCGAGATAGGTGGCTGGTTCAAGGAGGTATTAACGTTGCTTGAGAAGCTGCAAAAAGACCAAGTTTCGAAGACAAATTAAGCCTCGAACCAAGGTGAATAGGTACCGCCGACCTTCAGGCTTCAAATGAAGGCCAATACGGAGTTGTTCTATGAACCATCAACCAGTTGGGGAGGGGATCGAGTTGTTTCTCGTCATAATTTGGCAGTTAAGAGCAGCCGAATGAGAAGCAATTCCAGATAAGACCTCGTAATGCAATGAGGCTCCCAGGCTTGCTGCTTAAGCGGTGGCGCTGTCACTTGAGGTTGGGTCACAAGGCTGAGATGAATGAATCAGGCTGACAGCTGCAGAAATGGCCTCAAAGAAAATTGTCGCAAAGTTTGGGAATTCCCACAAAGAATTTTACCCAAATAGAAGTCGATTAAGAATGACATTGCCTTGAGTAATTCACAGAGTAATTTCCCAGAGATATGCTGTATTGTAAGTTGGAGTAAGTGCTTGAGAATAAGATTAGCTGGACAACGCACACCCAAGCTAGCGCGACCCGGCCTCGAGAAAAGCCCGGGCGATCACTTCTCCGCCGAATCACACTCCCACAAATTGCTTCGATCGAGGGGCAGCCTCCCAACTCCAAACAAAACATTCGCAACAAGTTCATGCGGATCACGAGCCGCACTTGCTATGTCGTCCTCTGCAGCAGAAGATGCAGTTGCCTCCGAAAGGGGTGATCAGTCCGCCGTGAATCACGCACCTGAGCCTGATGTCATGGAATCCAATCACGACCTGCCAGCGCGGACAATGGCCGAAGAAGACAAGAAGGAGCATGCGCAACTGGAGAAAGATGACCCAGCAACGACTGCTGCCAGAGAGGAACTGAGGCACACCACCATCTCAGACAGAATTACTGCGACTGATCGAGTCGGGATTGCTAACACCGAAGCTGAACCCGAAGCTGAAGATAAGCCGATGGAGGAGCGAGCAAGCACACCCGACGCTGAGCCCAGCGACGCGCAAGATGAGGAAATGAGGGAGAGGTTATCATCGCCGAAGAAGAAGCGCGGTCGAGATCAAGACGATGATAGCAGAGAGTCGGAAGGCGGCAATGTAGACGAGCCAGGATCTGCTGCTGACGGGAGTGTGTTGAACGGGAATCGAACAATACGATCTGGGCCAGAAAAGAAGCGCCCTAGGGACACATCGGAAGATGAAGAACCTTCGAAGAGTGTAGAAAAGGCGAAGGAAGACCAGGTATGATTGGCCTGCCTCTTTGAAGACTTTCAAGAACTAATCAACTCTCGACAGGCTGGCGCAGTTACGAGTCTAAGTGCGAACGTGATACCTACAGATAAGGAAGACACTGCATCACAAAGATCTACCTCAGGGAGTGACAAGCCACAAACAACCAAGTCTGCATTTGCGAGCTCTGGTTTTGCGTCTTTGGCGAATACCAGCACATCTCCATTTGGAAGCCTTGGAGCAAACAAGCCTAGCATATTCAGCGCGGGCGCTCAATCTGCTACAACAGGCTTTGGCTCATTAGCAGCGAAACCTTCAAATGCACCATCTACAAACACTGTCAGTGGGTTCGGAGCTTTGGCCGGAGATAAGCCTGCGACCGGATTTGGCTTTGGAACCGGAGCGACTTCAGGGTTTGGCGGTCTCTCTAGCGGTGGTGCTTTTGGATCAAAACTTGGCAATGGATTTGCAGGTGGAGCAGGTCCAAAGCTATCAAGCTTTGCTGCTCCTGGCAAAGAAAACGAAATTAAAGACACCAAACCTGCCAGAGCATTTGGTGCACCAGAGAGTGTCAAAAGTGACGAGAGCGACGAGGATGATAGTGAAGGAGGCGCGGGTTATGATGAGGACGAGGGCTTTGTAGGCGCAGAAGAGAAAAAGAAGCCGAAACTTCATAAAGGTATAAATTCAAGGCCCCATCCTTGAGTGGAATGTACTGACTGTGTTGTTAGTTCATATAGATGACGGTGAAACTGGCGAAGCTACGCTTTTACAATTGCGTGCTAAGCTATTTGCTCTCGAATCCAAGGAGGCCGGTTGGAAGGAACGAGGAGTAGGAACGCTTAAGGTCAATGTCCCCAAGTCATGCGTCAGTTACGATGAGAATGGCCAACCGTTGCCAGGCTCTTTTGATGCATCAGGACTCGATGATGAAGATGCCGATCCAAGTGCGCCTCAAGTCGCTCGCCTCATTATGCGTCAGGAGAACACCCATCGAGTCATATTGAATACCATAATTGTTCGAGCCATGGAGTTCAAGCCTAAGCCATCTGCAAGCACGGCTCAAATTCTTTTTACAGCCTTCGAGGGCGACAAAGAGCCCAAGCCCATAAATATGCTGCTTAAGGTAGGATCTGCACATCTTCGTTTATATGTTAACTAATGATTGACAGATGTCGGAACTAAATGCCAAGCTTTTCAGGGAGGAGGTCGAGTCCATTCAACGAGAGCTTTGAAACAAGCTAGGCAGTAGAGATGATTAACCGCTTCATGACTGATACCACCGAAATCGATTTCTTTTGTCCTAGAGATACATGGATCGTTTGGGGGAGGGGCCTTCTTAGGACTATTGGAGTGCTTTTCGTACAGGAGTTTTTAGGCATAAAGCATAGCGAAGGAAAACGTAAGGACGGGGACGTCATGGATTTGTCAGTGTGTATACCCATATACCATGCTTGGACGCGAATGCCAGAGAAATAAGCAATGGACGGATTTTGATATCTTGTGATCCCGTTCAATTACTGCACGTGATCGACGCGCCACTTGTTACACGCGAACGCGCCAGTTCAATGTCGTCAATGACTTCAAGAATCAACCACTATCAAACCGCCCTCCATGCTGAACCTTCACCTACCAAAGCTGCAATGCCAAAATTACAAGCCGCCACAGTATCCAATCAAATAATACGCAAACGCAAACGAAAAGATGTAGCAGAGACAGATTGCCCGTCCCCCGCACCCTCCTCTGAAGCTGGTTCTGAGGCCTCATCCAGCATCTCTACTATCCCCACGAAGACACACGATGGTGGGGCGAAGCCACGACGCACACCGAAAACAAAACAAACCCCTAAACTATCTCGCAATGCATCCTCCTTTTCAAATCCCGTCACAAGCTCGATTCCCTGGCCGGCATGCTTCCAGTCCCTCGAGAAGACCCACAGAGCACTCAACCTTGTCTTCACATTTTGCTCTACTCGAAAGCACCTGGCAACCACCTTCAATACGATAAAGTCATCTGTTGAAGGACACATCAAGCGGAACTTGACAATTGAAGAGGTCGCCCAGATTGTAGCTCTGCGGCCAGGTGGGATGAACTTTGCATATGTGGATGAAGCCATGCTGCAAGTTGATGTTAGGGGCGCAGAAAGAGACGAAACATTCAAGGGTGGGCGGGCAAAGGATTTGCATACCGCAGGGCCTCCGCCCGATGCTTCGGTTGGAGGGATCACGGGTACCGAAGGGCTTGGTTTCGGTGAAGCTGCCACTGGAGATGGAAAAGAAGTCCTCTTCTTCGAGTTTGTTGATGGAGACTTGAAGAGACAAGTGCAGTCTAAAACTACAGGCGAAGCTGTCAAGGCCACGAGAAAGCTGAGAAACGAAGACCTGAAGATGCCGGTGTTTAGTCAGAAGCAATTGATGGGCCTGATTGAAAAGCGGAATATCAAGTTTACCAGTGCAATCAACATTTTCTTGAATCGATGTGCAGCCGAGAGTTCTGATCCAGAAGAGACATTGAAGAAGGAGGCTGAAGCATATATCCCACAACCCAGCACTTCTCGAAGCACGACGCCAAAACCAGACTTCAGTGTGCTACCGAAGACGATCCCGAAAGAAAGAAAGGCTATTTCAGAGATTATTAAAGAGCTCAAGGAGAGTGAGTGGTACACCGGGCAGATTGTACCTGATGGTCATCGAGTTTTCGATCCCCAAGAAGCTATCTACGGCGATTTGAATTTTCAGCTCAGCCAAGATCTGGTCAATGCCTTGTATAACACCAAAAATATTACGCAACTATACGCTCATCAAGCAGAAGCTATCAACAATCTGCATGATGGGCATCATGTTGTTGTAGCTACCTCCACTAGCTCTGGAAAGTCCTTGATCTACCAGATACCCGTTCTGCATGAACTCGAAAGAGATCACAACACAAGAGCCATGTATATCTTCCCCACCAAGGCGCTTGCACAGGATCAAAGGCGAAGCTTAAAAGAGATGATGAGATTTATGACTGGGTTGGAAGAAACCATTGTGGAGACTTTCGATGGCGATACCGAGATGGCTGATCGGAATATCATTCGCGAGGAAGGTCGGGTCATCTTCACCAACCCAGATATGCTGCACATCACAATTCTGCCACAAGAAGAAAGATGGCGGACCTTCTTGAAGAATCTCAAATACGTTGTAGTTGACGAGATACACGTCTACAATGGGTTGTTTGGCTCTCATGTGGCCTTGGTAATGAGACGCTTGAGAAGGATATGTGCGGCGGTGGGAAACCGTCATATAAAGTTCATCTCTTGCTCAGCTACGGTGGCAAACCCAGAAGAGCATTTCAAGACCATTTTTGGGATCGACAAAGTTCGAATGACAGACTTTGACGGCTCGCCATCCGGCAGAAAGGAGTTTTTGTGCTGGAATACACCTTTCAAAGACCCAGGAGACTCCGGTAGTGGACGAGGAGATACTATGGCCGAGGCAGCTAGGTTATTTTGCCAGCTGATTCTCAGAGGGGTTCGAGTCATCGCATTTTGTAAGATCAGAAGGGGCTGTGAAGCTCTCGTTGGAGCTGTAAAATCAGAGCTGGCTTCCTTGGAGCGTCCAGAATGCATGGCTCGAGTCATGGGATATCGAGGAGGTTACACACCTCAAGACAGACGCCGTATTGAAAGTGAAATGTTTGAAGGAAAGCTTATGGGCATCATTGCTACCACTGCTTTGGAGCTTGGCGTCGATATTGGCTCTCTAGATGCTGTGATCACCGTCGGTTTCCCATACACAATCGCGAACCTTCGCCAACAAAGCGGCCGAGCGGGTCGAAGAAACAAAGACTCTTTATCTGTTCTGGTTGGGGATTGTTTCCCGACCGACCAGTATTATATGCAGAATCCTGATGAAATTTTTACCAAGCCAAATTGTGAGCTTCAAGTAGACTTACAGAACCTGCTTGTGCTGGAAGGTCACATTCAGTGTGCTGCGTACGAAATGCCCATCCGAGCAGACGAAGATGCTGTCTATTTTGGCAAGAATCTTCAAGAAATAGCAGAAGAGAGGATGATCAAAGATGAGCTTGGATTTTTCCACTGCCATGATCGCTTTCGACCAGTTCCTTCGAAGTATGTGGCTATTCGAGATACCGAGGAGGATCACTTTGCAATTGTTGACATCAGTCATGGTAAGAACATTGTTCTGGAAGAATTGGAAGCATCGCGAGCATTCTTTACTTTATATGATGGTGGTATCTTCCTTCATCAAGGTAATACGTACTTGGTGAAGGAGTTCAACCCAGAGCGAAAGATTGCAAAGGTCGAGCTGGTAAGAGTAGATTGGACGACTCAGCAACGCGATTTCACCGACATTGATCCCATCGAAACGGAAGCTATCCGACGCATTCCTAAGTCCCTGTCACGAGCGTTCTATGGAGGTATCAAGATCCAGCAAAACGTCTTTGGCTTCTTCAAGATCGACAAGAAGCGGCGTATTCTAGATGCAGTACAAGTTGACAATCCTCCCATTATCATATTCAGCAAGGGCATGTGGCTGGATGTCCCCAAACTAGCCCTTGATATCCTGGTTGAAAGACGCCTCAATGTAGCAGGCGCTATCCACGCTGCCGAACACGCGGTCCTCAGTCTCATGCCCAACTTCGTGGTTAGCATGCCAGGTGACGTCCGAACGGAATGTAAGATTGGTGTCAAAGAATTTGCTCAGAAAGAGTCCTCTCGCAAACGGCCAGCTCGGCTGACATTCTACGATGCAAAAGGAGGCGCGGGAGGCTCTGGCATCAGCACCAAAGCTTTTGAGTTCATCGATTTGCTACTCAAGCAAGCGGTGCGCAGAGTGGAAGCTTGTCATTGTCACGAGGGCTGTCTGGAGTGTGTTACGAGTGAGCAGTGCAAGCACGCCAACGAAGTCATGAGTAAGGCAGGTAGCGAGGTCATCTTAAAGAGCTTGCTCAACATGGAGATCGACATTGATGCTTTGCCTATGGGACCTGAAGAGTTCAGCCCCGCGGGGATTGAGACAGTTGTTCTGGCGCAACCAGTGTTGCCTAAAGGCAGACTGGTTGATGTCGTGGAGGTAGACAGGAGCTTGAGTGGTAGGGAGGTAAGGACAGTGAGCAGGCTGGATGAGGATGGAGTTGAGACAGAGGTTACTATCAAGCAGGAGCCGGAGGATTAAGGGCCTCGGTCTATTGATGATTGATGTTAATGTTTGCATATCATGATCCCGGTGTATAAACAAAGCTAGATCAGGTATGAATGCCCTCGTCTCACCGCGAGTTCTTTTTGCTCTTCTCGAAGTTTGGGGCAAAATCTCCTTTCGTCTTTCATTTTGGGTCAAGGTATCATCTATAACGCACTAGCCCTCCCCTTTCTGCAGTTCCCAAGGAACTGAAACAGTGTTTGAGTCTTCCAGTATTGATATCCTTTGTTCATCGGCTGAAATGACGTGTTTCAATATTGAGCGACGGTTCTCGAAGTCACCGCTCAGGACTAAGGAAGGCACCCTCGATTTTTGCTTTACCGTGTTAAGTCTTGGAATTTGGACCAATGGACTGTAAGCTTCGCCAAGCAAGGTGTATAAAAGAAGAGCTTGGAGTCTCCGAGTCCACTTTCTTTCCTTCCTCTTACATCCCCTTGCAACAACTCTTGAGACAAGCTCTTCTTCACAACATAATCTCAATAAAACTTTGTCGGGTTCATAACCACCAATCTCCTCCTTTCGCTCTACGTCCCAAAGATACTCTAGTATCTCCCGGCTCATGTTTGGTTCAACTGAAGAAGAGGCCACTATGTCTACCCCTAAACTCACTATCGCTGAACGTGAGTACGACGCCAGCGACAGCGATGAAGGTAGCTTAAACTTTTTGCTCTGGCAATCGTCTTTTGATTAGGCTAACAACTTCTCAAGGTGGTGTTCTTCTGAGCTCTGATCTGAACGAGAGTACAGCAGAGCGTTCCTACAACCGTAGTCATATCACTAGCGGCCTACGATCTTCGAATGATTTGTCCGCTCACCTTGATCGAACCATGGACCTCGAAGATTTCATGCGCTGGGCTAGGATTCACAACCCTATGTTCCTGCAGTGGTTGGAAGCTTCGACTACTGCTCACACCCAAGGCGCTGGCCCACAGACGCCTGTCTCATATCATCCCATGAATACGACTTCTCTACATACGCCGCTTTCTGGACATGACATAGCTGCCTCTCCCGGTCCGTCGCACATCGCTCATTTGCGACCAAACCAATCTTCATCCACGTTGCCACTCTCACCCCCACCTTCGTTGTTCGATTTGAATTCTGCTTTGTCTGCCACACCACACCCATTCCGACCGAACGACATGGTGTTACACCGGCTGTCGGAGCGGATGGGCTTCGTAACGGGACCACGGATTCAAGGAGACAGTGGCAGCAATTATCTTGGTCAGAGACAGTCGCCCTCCATGGCTCGAGATATCCAAAACCCACGACCTAATGATAACTGCGCGCTTTTCTTGACCAAGATTCCTGCCGAAGTCACCCTGTACGAAATGTTCGCCGTTATCAAGACCGGTGCAGTATTCTGTCTTCATATCAACCCCCCAAACGGCGCTCACACTACAAAGGCGGCAAAACTCGCGTTCATGAATCCCGAAGCTGCGAAGGCATTCCTCGCTAAAATTCAAAGCCCGCAAGGTGTTTTCCTTGGTGGAAAACGCATTCAAGGCTGCTACAATCGAAATCGTTATGCTCGCAATGAAAAATTCTGGCAATCACGAGTCCTAGAACTGATCGGTCCAAATCAGTTGATGACTCTGGAATACTGGACCTCTCACTTTTCAAAGTTCTCGGTGTTTGAATTGGAGGCCTTTCAATTGATGCCGACTAATATTGAAGGTTTGAGTATCATGGAGTTTCGATTTGCTCGTATCGACGGCCAGTCGCAGACATGCTTGCAGTGTATCAAAAAGGATCACAGCCTTAAAGGTGTTGTCCAAGTCCGATATGGTGCTGACCCCTGCGGATCCTCCGCTTGTTAAGCACTCGATCTCTCTGATGGTCGTGATTTCTGAAATCCAGAAGACTTTATGGAATCTTGGGACAAGGGATTTTCGGATTCTTGGAACGGCCACGCGACTTGGGGGATTTCTCACTATGATATTTCTTTTGTTAGGAGTTCTTGGGTGTATTTCGGGCATCTTCAGCTTTGGATGATTGCATGATACCCCCGGCGTATAGGTCATTGGCATAGATGCATTTCAGGTTTCTTCTGGATTTCGAGAAGGCAGCCAGGCAGATGGACTAGAGTGTCTGCGAATAGGACAACAGCCTAGTCTGTCAAAGCAAAATATTGTTACATAAAACCCCTCCTCGTCTTCTATTCTCCTAAAGTCTACTCCACGCACAATGCTTATCTTTCTTCAATGTGTCATAATTTGAGGCCTCAAAGTCTGAGAATTATTTTGCTCTATAAATTGACCTTTGATTTAAAGAACATTCTAGCCCATAAAGCTCCTGTTCTTGTTTAAAATCCCTAGAGTTATAGTACCTTTCAGACTACCTTAACTCTTCTGCCACAGATTTCAATAATATAGAATACGTTCGTTTTAAAGCCTATTTTCTCTACAAGTGTGTTAACATAGTCTGTGAAAGTGACTAATAAGATGTCCCTAAGAGAAAAACGGTGAACCGATTAGTCTATGTGCTTGTCTGAATGCTACATAGCATTGAACACAGAAAGTGTCACTCTTTGCTATTGTCCTTGGTCCACATCGTATAGGTAACTAGACTTGGAGATGTCAGGACTTGAATCTCGAGTCCGAACGCCTATTGGACTTGGAAGGAAACAAACTATAAATATACAATAGCTCAAAGAATATTTAACTTGGAAGCTATTAAATATTTTAGAGGCATTAGATATTCCATGCCGCATCTTGCGTCCTCGGTAAGGTTCGCTCGAAGAGAGTAAAGAGACCGAGTCGTCAGCCCCTTTTCCCTCTCGCTTAATCTAGGGAATTTAAGCGAGGCGCGAGATCCATTATTTACTCCTCCTCCAGTCGCCATCACAGTCATAGACCCTTAACAAATGAAACATCCAGGCCCTTTGGAATAAATTTAGTGGATTTCAAATAGTTAATAGGCTCATCTCGGCTACCAAGCAAATTTGCTTCGCAACCATTTATTGTTTCATCATCGCCCGACTCTTCATACAACCAACAACTATTCTCTCCCTCTTGCATATCCACCTGCAACAAATTTGACAAGAAAATAACAGCTGCAAACAACAAAAAACTGCAAGTAACATTATAGCTATATCTTCTGAAGCGTTCCAGAACCAGCCTCTCAGTCAACACCACGGATGCATCTCTGGTCATAATCAGGTCCCAGGGGAGCAGGACTTGACTGATTATTTGAAGAAAATGATCACTGCCGAGTATGGTAACCGTCTTCCACAAGTAAGTAGCTCTGGTTTGGCAACAGCATCAAATCACCACAGAGGTCAGATAACTCTGACACAAACTCCAAGGTATGATGCCTCAACACTCCATATGGTTCGAGTAAAGGATTATTATAGTAGCATACCATCTGATTTCAAAGTCGGTGATAATGCCTTTGGACTAAGTGTACAACACATTCCGATAAATTAGGAGTCTTCAACGGGCGCTCAGCTTGCCCCCCGACCCGCGAAATCTCGTTTTGAGCAACTAACCTGCACCGTATTCCCGATTTGGCAACCACTTTCACCTCCGACTCTTTCACAGCACAACTTTCATTTTCAAACTCTTCCTCAGAAAATGCTTCCACCGTTTCTATTTCCGGACGTCCGAAAGAGAAGATCGATGATTCCATGGGCAATCCACATCTGCCACGGACCTCGAATAAATCGGTTCCTACCCGCAACAAGCCTTGTATGGCAGCACCTTGTGACGAAACGGTCATAACCCCCTAAAGGACGAAATCGCGAATGCCAAATCACGAATACCAAATCATGAATACTAAATCGTATTTACTAAATCCCAAATCCTAAGTAGTATTATTTTCTGTACCCCTCTAATAGAATATACCTAGTCTTATCTCTTTCCCCTCCTCCCCTCCTAGTAAGGAGGGGAGAGGAGGAAGAGAAGGGAAAGAGGCAAAACCCAAGTGTTTTAGCTCGTGGGTAAGGTAAGTTAAAAATATAAGCACTAGTAAAATTTTCCCTAAGATCTCACCTTCTTCCTCCTCCCTCCTTCCTCTCCCCCTTTCCTACCCCTCTCTCCCTACCTAGAGTTAAGTATTCTTTCCTTTTACTAGGTTAAGTACGCGAGCGATTAGGAGAAGATGAGGAGCGGGGAAGAGAGATGTAGAAGAGGGAGAGTAAATAGTATAAGGGGAGAAGGAAATAGGAATTAAAGATATCGTGGCCTTTTTAGTAAAATAGTAAAATTCTATAATCATAATTGATTTGGGATATGAGATTTGCGATGTGAGATGTGCGTTTTATAATTTAGAGGGTTATGACCGTTTCGTCATTATATAGTGCCGTACTTGTATCCTATCTCGTGAAGAGGCTATTACCTCTCTATCAGTTTAATCTCAAGTGTCGAGTTTTCGCCTCTCTAACATGGCGCTAAAACAGAAGGGTATCATTCCCGCTGGAAACCCAACGGCAGGTAGCAGTTGGAAATGCAATCCAAACTCCAATTCCGCCTTGTATCAGATAGAGAACCTCCCTAGTGAGTACAAATGTGCTCTTTTCATCACCATAATATCAGCTGCGATAGGTCTCAGTGAGTTCTTCGACACAATCACTAACGAAGCAGTGTGGGTTTTGAACATTAATCCCCCAACTGGTACGGTGTGTTTTTAGGGGGTAAGTGGTCAAAATGTCAAAATAGCAAAGTACATCGGCTCCGGGGCCTAAAAGGCCCTGGAACTACCCTGGAAATACTTAAAGTCAAGTACCTAAACTTATAAATAATTCTTTCCACTACTTATAAGGATATAATAAGAGAATACTTAGAAGAAAATAATAAGTAGAAGGAGTAGGAAAAGCTAGGGAGGAGGGAGGGAGGAGGAGGAGGGGGGAGAGGGAGCCTCGCTTAAAAGGACCCATAAAATATACGGCTCATGGCCCGTGTACTAACCCCTCCCACCCCCTCTTACCTTCTTAACTTCTCTCTCTCTTTATTATAATAATATTACTATCTAGGTAGTAAAGGAAGGTAAATATATCTTTAGGCGTTTTAAACTCTTTCTAAGAGTTATATTTAAATAGAAAAATGAGTAGCTATTACTAGAATTTTGTTTTAATTTCGATAATACCTAGCTATAGCCTCGGGGCCGATATACTTTGCCATTTTGACGTTTTGACCACTTACCCCCTAAAAACACACTGTAAACTGGGCACTCTACCACCTGCGCAGCGAAGTTGGTTTTTATGTCGCCATATGCGGCGCAATCATGCATAAACAGATTGCAAATCGTTACCGGTATATCACTGTGTGGAAGTCGTCTAAAGGTCAGATACAATCGAGCAGGATATCTCCAAAACGACGGTAACGCAACAAGAATTCTGCAGATCAAAGGCCCCACCGAGATCATGAAATGGCAATACTGGAAAAGATATTTCGATGGTGCACGCGTGTTCGAACTCGATCGATGGATCATACATCCTTGCCCGGATTCAGAAAGAGCAAGAATGGAAGTTGGCTGTGCACGAGTCGATGGCCAAGCTCAGATGTGCCTCCAGAAGACTGTCAAGGACATGAATTTGGAGATCAAGGGTACAGAATTTGTTAGATAGGGCCCCGATCCATGTGACCCGAACATTCGATGGGCATGAATCCGTAAACTGAGGCACGAGCGCTACTGCGGTGAATGAATATGGTGGGAGAGTACTTTAATTGGCTTGGGCCGGATGAGAGCTCTCTGCGGCGGAGCCCATTGTGGAGTCTTCAGTGGTGGTTTGATAATGGTACACATGAAGGAATCTGCTGAAGGTGCCTTTTGCTTACCTCATCTCCATTGGGCTTGCGCGAGGTATGAACCTGAAGCAGAACGCACTTGGTATCCTGAGGCACAATAAATGGTGATAATAAATGTCTTAGCAAACTTGATCCACTCGTAACATTCGAACTCACAACTTAATGTCGTATCATTGAAATTCTAGACATGCTGTTGAGTGAGCGATCAAAGGAATCATGCTCTTGGATTAACATTCCACTCTTCTCTTCGTGTCTTTAAACTTTTATTCATCAAAAGTTTCCGTAAGATATTGCCTGATGCAAGACTAAGAACTAGCCAACTGTAGGACTTGGAGATTACTTTGGGTTTGGCTTGGTAATTCTAAAAACAACATCGAGAGCGGTGGCTTCGCGAGCTTACCAGGCAAGCTTTCAGATCACAAAGGTGACCCTACAAACTCTGGTCAACATGAACGCCGAAGAACTCTACAGTATCAGAATACTTGGGGACCACGTATATATCAATGGAGGCTCACAGGCTAAATTGTGAGACGATAGTCATCATTCATCTAGATAAGTTGAACTGCTCGTCCTAAATACGGAGTGTTCAAGCTACAGCCCCGAACTTTCACAAGAGTAATTTCGGTTGGACTGGAAAAATACCAGGCTTTGGCTCTCATTTGATTCATAAGGCTAAACTTCTTGTTTCCACAAGACTCTCTTTGGTTCCCGAAATTCGCGAAGTAACTGGATTCTAGCTGATGCTGGATGAAACGCCGAGTACCAGAGCATCATCCTGGAGCTATGAAAACGGTTTCCCCTGCGGTTTTATGTTCCAAAAAATTTCATGCTATCCCGCAGCAACCAGTGGAGAGTTGCCTGGACACGCATCTATTGCAGAGTTGTTCCTTATGCGAACTTTGGTTTTAACAGTAGCCCCTCACAACCATAGTTGCAAAGGGAGCTATGCGAGGATTTCCCTTGCCTAAATTGGCAAGCATACTCAAATTGCCAAACGAAATCCTTGAAATAAACCTCTAATAAACAAGTCAGACAATCTGTATGGTTATAAGGAGGTAACCTCACAGCCGTCACAACGACAGGCATCTCGTCACTCAGGAAAACAAGCAAGCTGTCAGTTTTCGGGAAGAACCAACTGACTAGAGCGAGACAAATGATCGTTATAATGCAATTAAGGAGAAAGATATAATCAGAGTAGGGGCAGAACCACGGATTAGGGTTATAGATTAAAGGGTGCAGTGCCTCGCATGTGTGAAGATGATTCTTACATTTCTGACTATATACGCTTTTTAGCCCGATTGGCCCTTCCCTAATAGCCTTTCCCGATTGCTATCATAAGCTATGGTATAGAAAAATCAGACGCGACCTAACACAGAGAAAAGGAGAACGTAGGGGCTGAGCCGAAGGAGAACTCTTCGCATGTTGATATTGTGATAGTCATGTGACCTTACCCCTTTCCAACCCTCTCATGTTAACCTATCTTCTGTAGACTCCACGAAACACTTTAAGTGATCATTGAATCAACGTATTTTTACTAGATATTCTCGCTTGTAGCCTGACTCATATTTATCGAACCACTACCGGTAATGAAAGAAGGCTGATAAAGTTTGCGTAAATTTCACGACAGGCTATAACTTTCCAACGCCAGGCTTCCTCCTAGATATTTAAGACTCTTCCAGGACAACCACTTCTAACAAGCAACCATTTACAATCCTAAGTCTAACTCAACATCACAACAAAGGCACTTGCACTCCTACTTGGTACTCTTGCTCAGGAAGTACTTTTCACGAGCACCAAGTGGACTTTTGAGTCCCCTTTCATACTGCTTTCCCCTTCTTCCCTCTTTCCGCCTTGAGGAATTGAGCAACTTCTTTGAACTGCAACCTACAGGCTTTCCAATCTCATAAACTACCACTTTTGACAAGTCAACAATACTCTTTCACATAATAGCGATGTCGTCCACTCCACCCCAAGCAAGAGATAAGAAAGCCAAGGAAGCTGAAAAACAATCGGTCAACTACCGAATGAGAAATGGGCTTGGTAAGCTCCCTCGTGTTGATGTATGTCAGAATACTAAGCAGTAGATAGGAACTTCTATTCCCCCTTACCCACTCACTGGAGAGGTGTTCGCTCGGTTCTCCACAGCGCAGCAGGAAGCTGCCCAAACTCGAGCTCATTTAATCGAGCATCATAACATGGAGGTAGACGGATTTGGACTCGTGCGTTTCCGACAAAATCCAGAACCAGCCAGAATCCCGGCGGCACCCACTTCTAATGCAATAATCGAAGAGGCGGAGGCACAACCTGGATCTGTTTCTCCTGAGTCAGGATTTACTGCGTAGGTGTGAGATTGATAGCAAGAAGAGCTCTACTAACACTCACACAAGATCCGAGGGGGGTGATACCGAGCACGACGCTGAAGCACTTGAATCTCGCCTCAAGAGTGCCGGCCCGATTATCTCCAAGGACGATCCCATGTTCTGTGATGTCGCTCTGCAGCTGGATGAGTTGAGAGCATCTGGTCTTAGTTCTATCGCAACACCTCGACCGTCGAAGGACTTCCGACCATCTCATATGGCACTGGAAAAAAGTGGGGCCGTGACTCCCCCAGCACGAGACGACAAATATCTCGGACACAAAACCAAGCAGGAACGAGGGCGACTCTCCGATAGTTTGAATTGTAAGCTGTGGCTTTCGGGTCTCCACCCCGCGACTACAGTTGAAGAGCTGTTCAGCGTGATCCACACGGGTGCTGTCTATTCCTTGAACCTAACGCCAGCACAAAAAGGTTATCCAACAGCAGCTGCAAGCCTCAGTTTCATGACAAAAACTGGCACCGAACGTTTCCTTGAGCAAGTAAACAGTCCGAATGGTATTTGGCTCCGAGGTATGAGGATAAAGGCTGGGTATAATAGACATGGTGAAGCGCAGCAGTCAAATCTGCGCCGAAGCCGTGTTTTGCTCATTCGGGGGCCGGCGCAAGTGATGACTCGGGAGTTGTGGATGGAAGCTTTCAACAGAGCCATTACATATCGCCTCAGTCACGTCGTGGAGAGAGCCATGCCAAATGGTCGGGTTGAGATGGAGTTTGGCTTTGCCAGAGTGGATGGGCAGGCGGCCTCTGCGAAGCTTGCAATCGAGGCTCAGGCAATGTTCCATGGGTTATATGAGGTGGTATTTGGTGCAGATCCCTGTGACTCTTATGCTGGGCATGTATAAGGCTTGGTAAGGTGAGAATTCAGTGTTTCGAGAGGTGACGGTTGGGATAACGCAGAAGATGAGACAGCAAGAGGTGGTGGGCTCCCGAGGAGGAGTATGAGATGTGTATCATAGTGTGAATAAAGAACGTGACCATCCCAAAATTACTGCCACAAATAGTGATTTGGATGAAACCAAAGAAATACTGCTAGGAGGTTCACTTATGTGTCGCAGGACATTTCTCAGTGCTGGATGGAGCGTCAAAATCACCCAGTGTACGAAAGTGGTCTGCATCTTTTGAAGGATAGACCATGTGTGAAATGAATAAACAAAGAAAAATAAACCAGGCTCCATCAATGAATGTACCACAGATATATTCTGGGGTAACGTAGGACATGGGGGATTGAATTACTACTAGCTGTCAAAAACCTTGGCCATGATTATAAGATTACTACAATGTGAGAAACATTAAGCAGAGATTACCTATAAGAGTACGTCTAACAAGAGGAAATCAAATTACAGAAAACACCCCTTGAAATAGTACATCTACCTCAAGCTCTAGTATAGTCAAATTAGTAATATAATGATTTTCAAGATTTTATTAACTAGGACGACAATAACTTTAAATTAAAACAGAGCTACGTACTTATAATATAGTGTCTACTAGCATTAAATGAATTCTTGTGCGAATCCTATAATCTTACATAGTGCAGGGCATGGGTATACCCAGAGGGATCTAGGGCCTAGAGTGGTCTGGATAGTTACCCAGGCTTATCACTGGATGGCTGGTTTATTCAGCTAGATGAAGCGTATATGTTACCGCAGGTAAGAGCCCTGGAAATGGTGGGGGAGATTCAGACAAAAACTTTCTCGACTTTCCCGATACCCGAGCTAGCCAGCCCTCTCCCGGCCCCGGCCCCGGCCCGCCCCCTCTCTATTATTGTAAACGGGCGTCCTAAATTACTCGGGAAAGCACCCCTAGCTGGAATGCAAGTGGTCAGATACCTATCTACTCAAAATCTCTAGATATGTGTCTAACCTCAAAACCTGGATTATCCATGATATATCCGTATCTTTGCCCTAAACTGATCCCGAATTACATGTGTTGCGTGATTTTGTGTCGTGATCCTAACAACTAGCATTATAAAGTCTCCTTTTCCATTAATAAATAAATAGGAACCAATCTACACTTCGCCTTTAAAACAATATTGCTCGAACATTGATAAGTCGAACATTAATGTGTGCTTGTACTGTTGAATAATAATGTGTAATTGTACTTTACAAGCTCCCAAAAACTCTAATTAAACTTTGTACTTGGCTTTCAAAATAATTTTACTCAAACACCGATCCGTAATTATAATTCACAAGCTTCTAGCCTCTGCTTACACTTCGCACATCGCCTGTAAGACAATCTTGCTCAAGCATTGATGCGTACTTGCACTTCACAAGCCTCTAAACTCTGCATACACTTCGCACCTCGCCTTTAAAATTAATCTCGCTCAAATACCAGCGCGGACCTGCACTTCGCTTTCAAAAGAGTCTTGGTTGAACATTGATGCGTTCTTGTATTCGAACAGCCTCCAAACTCGGCCGGCGCCTCGCTTTCAGAACAATCGTGCTCGAATATTGATGTGTGCTTCTACCACGAAAGCTTCCGAACTCGCCTTGTACTTCACTTTAGAACCAATCTTGCCAAACATTGACGCCCACTTGTGCTGCCAAAGCTTCCAAACTCGACTTGACGCACCACACCATCGAAAGCAGCTTCACCCAAACATACATGTGCCGCAAGTGTTAGCTCAGGGCTGCAACAACAGAGGAGGTCCTCGAGACTCAACCAACATACACGCGACTCAAGTCTCAGCTCCATTCCAAATTGTTCCAACGGAGGAAAATCTCGAGACTCAACCACCACCGCGTCTTCCAAAGCAAGGTCATAATTCTAGCTTCACGTTTCTCGATCTAGACAAGATGCTCGATCACAGCCAAGTCCTGGTCTCGGCTGAGAGCCTCAACGCAACTAAAATCCCAGAATATGCCAAATGGATTTGCATCCCTCATCTGCGTTGCTGGAAGGATGTTCAAACCAGGGGTAGAACAGATGAAATCTACTTGGAGCGTAGCAGTGAGAAGGGTATGATAACAATTGGCCTCAGAATGCAGTTCCTTGAGCTAATCGATCTCTTACTTCAGATCGAGGTTTCTACACCATTGTTCCCAGCTCGATTACGGATTTGGCCGAAGGACGAGTATCTAGGTTTGAGGACATATTCAGAGAGTTGAGAAAGGTCAATCAGCGTAAGCTTGCAAGAAAGCCGACTATCTCGTTCAAGTGTGGTAGCAAGGGACGAAACAATGAATTGATCGGCTGTGTCAACAAAGAGAACAGCAGTGGCTCAGGCAATGCTTCTTTCCCAGTCACGACTTGGTCATCCCTGTTCAAAGACCGTCGGTTCTCAGGATCAGACTCGTCTTCTACGCCAGCCGCTGTTCATTAGATACACTCATACCAAGAGAAAATGTGCAGGCAGGAGGGTACCAGAATTTAGAAGGTCGGCTGGATAACCCCAAGAAGCCACGCGCGCGTATAGTCCGACAAGTACCTGCCTTAGTTTCTTCTGCAAAGGAAAACACGTTTGTTTGTAGACAAAGCTGGTTGTTATTCTAGTACGCGAATACAAGAAAGGTTTTGAGCCGAAAATTCAATCGACGTTTGTGAGACCTACATGCTTTCATGTTCAGTTCACATCAACTGGCATAGTCCTGCTGATCGAAGAAATTGCTCTGACAAACAATTTGAGCAATCTTCAGAAAGAAAAACCTGTATTAATGTCCCAAATATTCCCGAGAACTCCAAATCTTGGCCCATCATTCTAGTAGGGACCTGGGCGTCTGGCGTATCGCATCCCTGATCATAAATTTCCTTGGTTGTTGACATACCTATAGCTATACTACTCCTTCAAATTTGGCCAGGGAAAAGTGGGCATATTTGGGCTGAACTGCATAAACCCTAAAACCTGGTGGCCTCAGTGCAGCAGCTGAATTGAGCTTTGAAATGGCTGCACCTATCAGTCACTGTTGTGTCTAGTCTCTGAGATGCTTCGCTGGTGGCTAATCAAGCGTTGTGAAAGTTTGTTAGAAATTTGCCCTTCATTTGTTGTCAATCGACTGCTGAGTGGTAAATTTACTTGCTGATATTACAAAATTCAATCAACCTGTTCTCTTTTGTACAATACACTGCGGTCCTGTCAAGACTTCAGATGTCCTCTTCCTGAAGCTTCTCCCATCCGCGAACAGAGTCCCTTTGAGAGACCTCGCATCGTATTCGTAGATTATTGTCGACGGTTACAGACCTCCAAAACTTCAAAGATGTCTCGAGCCTCTTATGGAGTGGGTGGCCGCGAAGTTCGACCTGTTGTAGTATGCCCACCACGATGGATGGATCGTAAGTCAAGCGACTTTTAATGGCAAGGTCACCGCCGAACACTTGATAGCGAAATTCTCGAGTACCTTATCCGCCAGATTGATGATGGGGCTTTCGATCGTGAGTGTTTCTTCCGTCAAGCTGCCCGCGGTCCTACGCGTATACTCAAAGCCTTGAGTTTCGAGGTGCAAACATACTGTAAGCTCTCAGTCACTCCAGACTTTCATCTGCTGACGACTTCTAGCCCTAGTAGAAGCGTACGCTCAAGGCGTGGATCGGATTCCGAGGGGACGATTCATGTCACTCAAGCAGGCGGTATTCGAGAGTGGATGTAGGATTTCTCGTTTCTTCCAAGGAGCTTCCAGCGCTGACAGCGTTTATGGACTGGGAAAGCAGTGATGTACACTTTCCAAACGCCCAAGCTGACAAAAATCATCCCTATGGGTCTTGGTTCGAGAACTTGCATAAGCACTTGAAGTGGATTGACCATAGTGCCTTCGAGTCTTCTACCGCGACTTCGAACGCGGGCAAGTCTCCGACTATTCGTCCACTTGTTAATGTTGTCAGAAAACAATTGGAGGGAAAATCGATGTCCATCAACCACTCCAGCAATGTGCTATTGGGATGTCTCGAACTCGGAGGATTTCGCTGTTCCATGAAGCAAATTTATGCTCGCCTCGAGATGGACACAACTAGCTTCGTCTGGCGTCGAGCAGCTGTCACCAGTCAAACAGCGACGACTACTCAAAAGCCGGCGGAGCTCTTCCAAAAATCAGAAATTCTGGTTTGTAGTCCTCAGAGTCTCTCTCATCCTGACCGAGTTTACGCTCTGAAGGCGGGCATCGACCTAGAGTTGAATTACCTGGGTCGCGTTGATGACTTCGCTGTATACAATGCCAACTGCCCTGCCGATCTCAATTGCGCGTTGCACATTACCGGAATATCTCCAGGAGCTTCGAACGAGGAAATCATCGAACAGATTCACGAAGGAGGCATTCTCTCATTCCATAGGAAGAATCCCATCCATGGTTTCTTCTCGACGTGCGCAGCCACCGTGGTCTTCCAGGAGCGTTTCTGCAGCTGAGTGAAGCCTCTAGTCCCGCTGGCTAAATTTGCTCATCACGTAGCGATCTCTAAGTCATGGACCCATCCGGATGTGCATGAATTGGGCTGCTTATTGTAAGATTAGATATACAATACTCAGAATAGAAGTAAAAGAGAAGTATAAAGCAAAAAAAAAATTGCCATGTCTCCACACCATCAAGACTGAAGTTTGTCATGGTTGGAGTGAAGGTTGACTCGGCTGAATTTTCGTTTCTGGCATGTAAATTTGGCCACCCCTTCTCCTTTTCTTTGTTTGCCCATGTTTCTCCAATATGATTGGCCCAAACGCATCAGCTCTTGTCTCAGAGCATCAAGGTAGCGTCATTTCGCCAACTTTGATCCTAATATGATGTATAAAAACACTGGGTGCTACAGCCCATTGGCAATTTCGACTCCCTTCTTTCAAACCCCGTCGTGAATTTGAACCCACTACACCAGACAGTGGCTCTCTGCGCTCGAGGAATACAATCTTCCAGAAAGCCAGCAGTCTACACACAACGCAGCAAGGCAAACAGCTGCCTGCTATCAACACAGCTACGGCAATCAAGTCTCCGCTGCAGCGATGGCTTTAAAACAACCCCCTTGCGATGGTCGGGAGAATTTCAGCGTATTGCAGATGATACAGGCAACCTTGGGTATGTTCCATGTATTGTTTCCCCCGAATCCACTAACTTGAAGGGTCCCACAGGGAACAACCAGTCCATCAAGGACTTTCTGGAGCTGGAGACGGAGGTGCTCACTCTTGTGTTGATGCTCGGCGTGGACGGTGAGGCTATCTCCAATCTTCCACCCTGTCTAATTTTTACTGACACTATGATAGTGCAAAGCGACTCGAGCAGCATTGTCCATGAGTACCGATGTATCTGCCAACAAATGCATCTCCTTGACGATGGCTATCATCGCTGGGTCGCCGAGTCCTGTGAGTACTTCTCACTATGGCTCCCAGCTTGGTATTTGTTGTTTACTAACTCGTTCACCAGTCTGCAGAATTACAAACAAGTGGGCAACCCTCGACAGAACGCTATATCCACAGCTTATTCGCGAACTGCTCAGTCGAGATCGCTTCGAGGCAGACCACTTCTGTGTCACTGCCCAGCAAACTTCGATACGAGAGATCTTCCAGCGGCGGGATATCGAGCGCCAGTCTGGAGAAGACAGCATGTACACTCAAGAATGCGTTCATCAACATGTAAAAACTCAAGGACTACTTTCAAGATACACGGAGGCTGTGGTTGAGACGCCTCAGTACACCCAAGGACAATCGCTTGAAGCAAGAATCAAGAACTCCAACAATTCTGCGACGACGTCAATGTCAAGTTTAGTGGAACAAACATCCCTCGAGAAGACTGATATGTCAGGTTCTAGCCATATTCAAGAGTGGCCCCAAAATGAACCATCCCACCTAACAACTGGATTCAAACCTTCAAGAGCATCCAAAAACCTGGAGCGTACCTGGACTCAGGACTTTATCAATCGAGTAGTTGAGACTGGAGTGCAGTTCAACCATAACTTCAAAAGCGATGTCTCCGAGTTTTGGCTTCGTAACCAGAAGTGCTCGGAGTACTTGAATTGTGCTGTGCGCATCGAGAACATCGCCCCACATGCCACGATGAAGGAGATTTTTGACATGTTTCGAGAGGGCAAAGTTTTCTCCTTCTCTATCAGTCCACCAAAGCCTGGTCGCTTCGCCACCTGTGCTACTCGTCTGGTATTTACCACACGGGCTGCTGCCAAGGCCTTCATCTCCAAGGCCCAGGAGTTCCCGGGCATATCTCTTCACGGCCATCGGTGGCGTGTTTGGTGGAATCGCGATCGGTGTTGTCCAGTCGGGCCTCAAGAGCAACAACAGTCACGAGTGTTGCGAATCGCAGGTCCAGAATCAATCACGTCGGCGGAAGGCATGGAGAATTTATTCCGTAAATCTGGGATCAAATTCGACCTTGTCGATCTTAAGGAGTGGTTGATTGGCGAAGAGCAGATGATTGCTGAGCTCTCGTTCAGCAGTATCTTAGGTCAGAGCCGAGCGGCCAAGAAGTGTTTCCATGAATACTTGAAGTTCATGGAGTGGGAGCCATACTTCAAGATCTGGTACGCAACAGACCCTTGTGAGCCAAATTTGGTTTGAAAGCTCCTTGTTGAGCTTGTTCACGAGAATACTGGCCATCCTAGGAGAAGTTACTGGTATTATACAGATCAGTGGATGCTCTTGTCCACTTACCACTCAACCTCATCATCTTCGATGTCGTCTTCCTAATCGACCTTGGTAATCAACCCTCTCCAATGGCCTCCTTCAACGGTTCCCAGCTCCACTTTATCTTTGAGAATTAGGTCTTGCTTGGAATGTTTATGCTTATTTGCATGTGTACATCTCCCCTGATTTGGCTCATATAGGTTGAGCGATGGCTCCCAGCCATTGAGCTACTCCATTCCGCACGCCGACATCATCTCGCATCAGGCATTCCTTCGTCACCTAACAGTGGTCCAACATATGACTCCTGCTGCGTATCTTGGGTATCGACTTTTGTGTGTTTCAGTTTTCTGGTGTCTTTTGCAACGGGTTATGGTACCGGCGTTGGATCGTAGTGGGGTTCGGGTCTGCATGGTGACTCGGTTCGGTACCTTTCGGAACAGCATCGCAAGGACCTTCCACTGCATGCATCAGGGCGTCATGGATGATTTGGGTATACCTTTCGTAGTCTGAGACAAGCAGAAAATAGCAATCGTACATGTAAACAGATAGAGTCAAAAGAAACTCTTGAGTAAAGCTTTCTCTTGTGATTCAAGTGATGTGGTTCGTTGTTCGCATGTCCACTTTAGAAGGACAGTTGATAGAGTCTGTCCAATTTATGATGGACATTTAGAGGCTTTGAACCCATTTCCTCTCACGTCCGTGCAAACGGAAAGTCATTCACGCAATCAAGTTATTTGCTCGCCGATACCCGAGAGGGACCTTTCAGCTCTGGAAGGCAATCTGCCTCCAGACAGTGCACACCGGAGCTCGCTAGAAGCATCTGAAAGAAGCATAGAGCACCGCACTAGCGGTGGACTGGTGAAAGTATTTTAATTATTAAAACTACCTGGAAGTTCTGAGAATACAAGAATCGCGAATTTGGGTGTATTTGTCCCAGTCCAGTACCTTCTGCAATGATAATGTTGATATTGAAAGAGTACTCACGAACAATTCCTGCACCGCGACCTGGCATAGAGCATGTTGTTCAACGTCAAGTGGGGGTAAGCAGCTATTTAGAAGAAAACATATTCCGAAGTCGGTGGTTTCTCGAAGACTTCAATCGATATCGACTTCCAGAAAGCGCAGCCACTGTTTTAGCAACCGAAACAAGCTTCCCCATCACGACGAAGGGATGCCATTTACTCGCCTGGATTAGGGTAGAAGAAAGCTGCAACTGCAATGTTGACATAGACAATCACGCAAAGAGAGCCTTCAAGATAGTTCGATTTCGAGTCTCTGAGGAAGTTTCCAACAACGAGAATGCCGAGAATCAAGCTGATGATGTTGAAGAGATCGAAGTTCAAGTCCATTCTTTTGTTGATCACCCACCCGACGAGTACAACGAGTGGGCCATTGAAGAGGGAGGTCTGAATTGTGGCGCCTAGGACATGGGCAAGAGCCATATTCATCTGATTGTCCCAAGCTTCATCGATGGCTCCTAAATGTTCGGCGAATTTCTCAACGACGGGAACGAGGATCAGACCGATAAAGCTGTCAGAGACATCCCACTCCCTTACAACAAATTCGATATGCTCGACCAAATTGATGGCAATGATTGTGACGATCGTGATAGCGATCGTCAAGGCGAGAACACACTCCGTAAAAGTAAGCTTCTCTTTCTCTTCACGTTCATCCTCATGCTCTTGGTTCTCCTCCTCTTCAAAGATGGCGTCATAGATACTCTCGTGCGTCCGGATCTGGAAATAGATATAGACGATGTAGGATATGATGAGGAGGCAAGATGTGATACGTGAGACGTTGAGCACCTTATCAGCAATGATGTCGGGTTCGGTATTACCAGCAGACTTCACAGCGGTAAAGAAAGCGGCGGGGATGATAAGTCCAAAGCCACTTAACCACAAGTTAGCACATACTCTCTCGCACAGAACAAAGCTAGCTTACGCAGTCAACAAGAGATCACTTCCAACTTCTGCCACAACCGGAGAAAACTCCAGCTCTGTATGACGAATGCCGCCCACAACGAAGCATACACCCAAACACAATAGCTGAGTCGCTAAGACGGATCCGAGAATCGCGGCTTGAATGACTTGAAACTGGTTATTCTTGACCAGGACCATGAACATGACCACCTCAACAACAGATCCGAGAGTTGTCTCGACCAGAACTCCGAACACCTTATGCAGTTTTCGAGCGAATTCTTGGCCAGCGAAACCAATCAGATTGGCACAAGGGATCATGGCAAGATAATTGAGAACGAATATCGCAAGATGGAGGTCGGTTCGAGAATAAGTGACGGCAACTGCTGCTGGCACGACGGGCCAGAGGATATTGCAGATTCGAGATGCTCTGCTCGTAGAAAGCCAGCAAATCTTGAAGAATTTCTTCATGTGTATGCCACTTCTGCCACTCTCTCCAGCCGGTTGGATACGCGCGGTGATGCGACACTTTGCGCGTTCATCTGGGGATAGCAATGCCGTACGTGAGTTACTACGTACACGAGATCGAGACCTTGAGTATCTGGAGTACCTGGACGTTGATTTGGAGATGGCCTTGATGGTGGGCGACGGGGGCGCCAGAGAGAGAGCACCGTCCAACGTTTCAGATTTTTCTTCGCCCATAGCTATGAGATCAATCGTAACAGACTTGTTTGGCCAATCTGTTCAAGATGGGATTTGAAGCTGGTTGGCATGGAGTGAGGCTTGTCGCGTCAGGTGTCGGTTCACGGTTCGCGGTTTCCGTTTTCAACCATTCATATCAAGTTAGGAAGTAACACCCTTGTGATAAGCTCAACCAGCCAAGGGTAGTTCAAGGTAAAGAAAAAAGCAAATGTATACTCTCCACACTCACAACCCGTCGCTAGTCTGATTCTGCTCGAAGAGATTCGCGCCCAACAAGCAGATCTTTGAGACTGCTCATCTTGGCATGTAGACCAGTACCTGGGCCGATGATCAAGTCGCCGAAGCATCAATTTATGCTGCTGCCATTGCACTACAGCGAACAAGGACTGCATGCTCTTGTTGATGGTGTGAGGGAAGGTGAACAGGCGAGGTCGAAAGAGATGTCTGTGACGCATCAGAAATATTTGTGGGTCCTAGAACAACCCGGCCAATCGCTAAGTCCCCTTTTACCCCTATCCCAACAGGGAATCATCAAAACACAGGGAAAGGTATCAATTCTACGTGGTGGATTGGATGCAAATCTCACTTTAATTGCGAGTAAGCATAGTTTACAGCTTGAAATTACTATGCATCTCTATCCTCCTCGAAGTCCCCAAAAATCTCCAATCCAGCCACCACTTGCAAATATTCCGCATATAGTTAGTTGATCAAGGCTTGCTCAACTGCCCCTTCCTGAAGAACATGAAGAAACCAATCGGGATAACCAACTGTGCAAGTAATGCGATCCGAAACCAGTAGGTCTCATGCAGAACTACCCCCAGGGCCTTCCGAGAAGTCTGAGAATACTTCGCCAGGGCTATTCCTCGTAGGTGCCGTGGCCTTAGCCAACATCGTGACCAGAGCGCCCACAAGCTGAGCCATCATTATTACCCCAGCAAAGTGAATTCTTGTTAAGGTTTGCGATAGCATCATGCCGAGCCCGACCCCTTGAAGTGAGTCGGGAAGTCCAAGCCAAAGCCACAGGGCTCTTCCACCCAGAGCACTTCCTATGGGCCACCAGCGAACCATGGCAGCCAGAGCCCGAATGAAGAGGTGCCCCAAAGAATTTGTGCTCAGCGAGGAGCCCCTAAGCCCATGGCGAAGATGGGTAGAATCCACGGATGGGCTTTGCCTAGATGGCTCAAAACAAGCCAGTACGAGCATCCAGAGAATGATAAAGAAAAACACGATTAAAGGTACTATGGTCCAGGTTGGGGCGTTCTGCGAACTCCATAGGTAACTCCAGTTTCTGCCGTACTAGATAGAAAGAAAGAAGTTTTGCAAAATGATGGCGAAGAAAAACTAGCCTGTGATAGGTCGCCGAAGGAGAGCGCTATAGAAAGCAGGAACCTTGCCAGGCCTTTAGTAATAATAGAATGAAAGAGAAGAGAAGAGAGCTATGCCAATGATCCAAAGAAGGACCGATATTGGTAAAGCAAATGCAGTCAATTTTGTTGAAGTGGCGTTCGCGGCCTGCGAATTCGAAGGTGCGGTACGTCCTCCGTAGAACAAGGCCGCAATAAGCATCTGTTGCGTTCCTTGAACTAATGCAGCTCGATAGACCCACGACCTGACAGGGGTTCCACCTATCAATAAATTAGCATGATGGATAGTCCACGACTCGAGCACATACCTTCGTCACCAAAATTGAGAGCTGTGAAGAGTGAGCCACTTGAAGAAGCAGTCACATACATGCCGAGGGCAATTTTCATCATCAAATCTCGAGTCCTACCAGGTGGCACCGAAGCCGCTATAAATACTAAAGGAAAGCCAAGCCATAGAAGAGAAGAGACTGATTTGAGGTACCGAAATATCAACCACCACACACAGGAAGTCGCATCATATATCGTCCCCTCTATTTATACCTTCTCATTGCTTCTTCTCCAAAGTCTGCTAGGCCGCCTGAGAAAGGTGATTTGATATGAATTTGCAGCAAAGCTCAGAGCAAAGCAAATACATTTAAAATGAACATTATCATTTTGGCAAGAAAAGTAAATCTGAAGCCGGGCCAGAGGCGTCCAGCTTTTCTGGGGGATATAACAGACTTCGAAAGGCTGCCATGAGGACATCAATACGTCTATGTAGGATCAAAGGGAGATTTGTGGATCTTGAAGCTGAAAGTATCAGCCCCGAGATTATGTCGTTGTTCGCTCTTTTCGCAACAAACAAACTATCAATCGCGGCTCCAATTTCCCCTGAAGATCCAGCTATCCTGAGCGTCTGACCCCCAATACTCACTATCCATGAGGAGGTGACAACGAAAATCAGGGCATTTCGTGGACGTTTGAACAACTGGACCTTTATAAGATGGAGATCATCCTTGTTAAATTACCAAAAGGACCACAGACGGGTTTTATGGAATCCGAGAAGACCGGTCAGCACTTCGAAAGACGTACTGGCATAAGCAATAGCAAAATATGCCAAGCGCAAAGCTCCAGGTGCTGCGAGTACTGATTCTGCCACCGAATAGACTTGAATATTGGGATGAAAAAACGCGTGAATGTATTGACTTCAGCTGACGCTCTCAGATTCGTAGCGCGAGGTTCCGTTTGAGCTGGCATTATCTGAGTATGTCGAACAATCTTCGGCAATCTTTACTTGTAGCAACTTGCTGCATCGTACGAAGTACAGATCGACCGAATGTGAACAGAGAATGCAAAACCCTAGAGTACAGAGCACAGAGACTGAACAGCCGGATTTCAGGCCTGAATTCCTGACATAATGTAGTACAAAGTAGCGGTACTACATATCGGACATGCGCAAATCATGAAACCATCCATGCATGTTAGCGCACAAATTTCATCAATCTAATGCTTTCGGGTTGGACATCCGCGCCTTGCCCCTTGACGCGTCCTAGCAGGAAATATAGAGGGCTCTTTCTTCATCTTGTGGGAGTCACAGCGACGTGAAAGCCCCGGCAAAGGAGGCGGGTGTGCTCGATCGATACGTTGTAAGATGTGAAGATGTAAAAAGGTGGCTGGGAAGAAGTGCAATCCCGAGTCTAAAAGCGGCCACCATGTTTGAGAAAGCGGCATCATGTCGCGAAAACGCGCTCGAAAGAAGTCTCACCTCGCCCTCAGAACTCTCTTCATGTTGCTCGTGGACCCAATGAAAAGGCAAAGTGGCCAGCAGAAATACAGTCCAGAATAACTTCAGGTTCTTCACTTCCCTCAAGTTAGGGATGGCTGCTGTGAAGCTCGCGAATCACCAACCCCCCGAATCTAGGCGATGAGTGCAATCTTGGTCAATCTGATCTCAAGGCTACTCCCCTTCAGAAAGAGAAGCTTCTCTCGAGGGGATTGACGCGATAATTTGTCCGATACCATGTCATATTTTTCAGTCTTTTTCTCGGCAGCTAGGCCGAGACCGGAACAGATCCGGTCCGTTGATTATCAATTGCGAAATGCATGTACTTTACGTCAGAAGCTTTGAAAGCGTGCACATTCCGTTGCTGCCACAAAGGTATATATGAAGCTTGCAGAGTACAGATCTCAAGTTCTTGGATAGAAATTTCTTCAAATGCTCCACAAATAGGCCAAAGCGTGAAATCAACGCCACCTGACATCATCTCTAGATACTATCTTCGTCGTCACTCTCAAAAGTTATCGGATTTTACACTTCAAAGGTCTATAATTACTTCCTGACAGATTCATATTGCACGTCCTCTTCAAGATGACACCGGCAATTCCAAAAGACTCAATCGTACTGGTCACTGGGGTCAATGGTTTCATCGGGTCCCATGTTGCAGACCAGCTCATGGAAGCAGGATACCGTGTGAGGGGAACCACTCGGAATGTCTCGAAAGTTCAAGATCTGAGCGCCTTATGGAAAGAGAAGTTTGGTGAGGGAAAATTCGAGGTATATACGGTGGAAGATATGGCCAAAGAAGGGGTATTTGATGAAGCCGTCAAAGGTATCATCAATATCCCAGAGAGAAGACCTTGAGCTTATGAGATACAGGTGTTTCTGGGGTTGCTCACGTAGCATCCAATCTCAGTTTTGATCCGGATCCAAACAAAGTTATTCCAGAAGTTCTGGCTGGTATCAACGGAATCCTGAAATAAGCAGCAAAGGAGCAGAGTATTAAGCGATTCGTCTTTACTTCCTCTTCCACCGCAATTACAGCACCAATACCTAACAAAGAATTCGTGATTGATGAGAATGGATGGAATGAGGCAGATTTTAAGGCAGCCTGGGCCCCTCCACCGTACAACGACGATCGAAAATGGGCTGTGTACGGATCGAGCAAGATGGAAGCAGAGAGAGCGCTCTGGAAGTTCGTAAAAGAGCAAAAGCCTGGATTTGTCGTTAATGCAGTGCTGCTGAATGCCAACTTCGAAAAGATTCTGGTCAAAGGTCAACCTGCCAGCACTGGAGATTGGGTGACAACTCTCTTTAAAGGCAACACAGATTCACTGAAGAATTCCCCACCCCGTGAGTAGAGCAGGAAGATGCGGGAATAAGTGATTACTGACCGTTTTCAGAATGGTTTGTGGATGTCCAGGATGATGCCAGAATACATGTGGCGGCTCTGATTAATCCGGAAATCCAGAATGAACGGATAATCGTGTTTGCAGAGCCATACAACGGAAAGTAAGTGAAGCTTATTCGGGACAGCAATAGGAAACATCTGACCAGATTTAGTGATATTTTGAGAATTCTACGAAAGCTACGTCCAGACCGCAAGTTTCCAGAGGAATTTGTCGATGATAATGTTCGAGATCGCTCCAAGGCCGCTAATCAAAGGGGGGTGGAGTTGCTAAAGAAAGACTTTGGTAGACCTGGTTGGACGAGCTTGACGGAGTCCTTGAGACGCAATATCGAGGATCTATAAAGATATTGCCACAAGAGATAGAGTTGCAATACTAGATCTCCAAGATTACCTTAAGAAGGGGCAGCAGTACATCTCTTCCACTGATCACGTGAGTCATATCCTCCACCTTGCCTTGGATGCTTGGAAAGTTCCGACTTCAATTCTTGTCAAGCAAGAAAAGCATCTTAAGTGCGAAGACCCAAAGCATTTACAAGCTATTCGAGTCTCACCTGGTTTCTCCAATTAGTCATACACATCAAGTTCCCCTGGCCTTCACTCCTCGTCCTCTCAACAGCCTCGCAATTTTGCGTCAGACATGCAGGATGCAGCGGGCACACCCACAAATCACAGGCTCTCAGCGCCAACCAAGACGCGCATCTCAGATCGGACAAGGCAAACCGCCCTCTGATAGCCCGGTCATTAAGTACCGCAATGGTGGCAACTCGGCGAGGCATGAGTCTTCACCCTCTGCGGCTCCGGGCAAAGCTGCCTGGGACGGATGTGCTGGCGCTGGCCTTGCGATAAAACGTGGAGCCCCTCATGCCTCTACTTCTCGATCATTGGATTCCATCGCATTTGTTGCGCCCAACCTCCATTTTCGGTAGTTTATTGGTTTACTTTGATACTTTGTAATGTGTTGGTATATCGAGACGTTCCATGAGTTCAGCGGCTGCCGCCTGAAGGACACCCTTCCTAACGGCCAGCCAACGCGATTCGCAGCCTTCGTTCGAGGCGTCACGAATTTTGTTATAGGGCAGCAGAACGAGGATGATGGAGCGAACGGGGAAATTCATGGGGAGGGAGGCCCGGAATACCATCAAATCACAGAGAAGAATATAATGCAGTGCGAAGATGCTGTAAAGGACCCAAAGCAAAAGGACAAGCCGGAAGGCGAGCGCGTTTGTCCGAACCCAAAGTATTTGCGAGGTGAAGCTGCGAGGGAACAGATCGAGAGCATACAATACACTAGACAAACTGGGACTTGCCCAGTCTGTGCTGCTGTAGAGAAGGCAATCAGGGAGAAGACGAATCAAACTGTCATCGTAAGTCTTGCCCGGAGGGTTGCAAGCAAGGCTGATAAGTGGATAGCGGAAGTTTGAAAGAGGCCGCAAAGCTACGAATGGTCAAAAGGCACACGGCCATGTCTATCCAAATGTAAGTGTTCTCTTACACAGTGGAATAATGAGTTCCTGACAGTTAGTAGGCTGTTGGGACAAACAAGAAGAAGCCGATTGTTCACGGGCCAGATCGACCGGTCATCGTGAGACGGCCTAATAAAGAGGGAAGGAGGAAGCAGTAGGTATCCCTTTGAAAGGTGCTTGTCCTTGCTAATTTGCTGTTCGCAGAGACGATGGATGCCACCTGATGTAGAAAGGCAACGAGCATACTTCAGTAGGACTTGAAGGCGTCATAGCATCGGGAGGGAAAGGCTTTTACTATTGAGAAATGTTTTTCTTATACCCTGACATGATATGTATACGAGCGCCAACTGAAAAGCTTTGGTAATAATCCACCTCCTTTATCATCCCTCTTCTTCTCTCCCCCATGAGTCCGCCTCTTGTCCCACTGTTCGGGATCGAGTTCGTATTTGCGGGGTTTATGCCGGGGGTTTTTGGCATGTTCAACGTATGTGTGTTTTGTGGAGGGTTGCCGGTCGGGTGACGATTCCTCTAGATCGAGGTTGAGTGATTCCTGTGACTGAACAAGAGTTGAGCTCGAGTCGAAATCTTCGTAAGCGACGTCCTCCAAGTCGCGAACCACCTCTTGTGTGGTTCTATATTCTTGCATCCAGCACTTCCTGATAATCCTGTCAAGCTCCGGCATACTCGTCAGCCTAGGGAATTTCTCTCGCTTGAAGAGTCCGTGGACCTCTCTCCAACTCCTATCTTGGTAAGGCGCCAAGCCTGTAGCCATCTCAAATATAGCGGAGCCAAGAGCAAACCGATCCGAGATCTCATCGGGTTCATCGTTTCCAGGAAGCTTGCTCCGAGCCTCGTAGTCGACTGTCGGCCGGGATCCATCGAGTGAGGAGCCTGCGAAGTCTCCGAGCTTGACTGTACCATCTGCGGATAGCATCATATTGTGGCAGCCAACTATGGACATCTCAGTTCAGATCTGACGACAACAGTGAACTATAGCTTACCGTCAACTTGAACGACTCCACAACGGTGAATGTAAGCAAGTCCTTGAGCTGCTTCGAACGCCCACTTTTTGACTACATCCTCAGGCGGCGCCGTACTTCTGTACCTCGATCGAAGACACTTCCTTATCGTATCATCACATCGCTCCAAAACCAAGCCCGATGGATTGTCGACCTCATAACACCATAATACATGCTTGTGGTGTTGCTGGTTCAACCTTCGATAGATCTCTCGTTCCTTCTCGGCATCTTCAATACTCCTTTGAGATCCGATATCGATCTTGGCCACCCTCTTTTCATCGATCGCGAGGACGACCCCTGAGACCCCATTGCCCAGGGGCTCCAAATTGTGTATGTTACCGTCCCATGGTCTGTATCTCGATTTTCGCTTTCGAGGGTCAGACGACACTCCCATTTCACTCGCACATCAGATGGAAAATTCTTGTCTGAGTACGACAAAATCTGCTGAATAATCGATCGCAAGATATTCGCCGCTTGCAACTTCAGAGCTTTGTGCGCTTCGATGACTCAAATGCTTAACAGATCAATGGAAGTGAAGAGCAAAGTGAACGAGTTGATCACGATTGGGTTCGCAGCCAGCAAACGACAGAAGTCACACCGGGCGAGAACACCAGCGTTTAGGAATTTGACACCCCACTTTGGGCGTTTTATTGGGCAGCCAGTAAGACCCGACAGGCGTGATTTCAGCGCATGGTGCCCAAGAAGTCCTCATGCATGCGATCGAAGAGTGTGGTGAGACTTGCGGTCGACCGCGAAGGGGGGTTGGTACGGGCTCTCGATGGAGGGATTTCTGCATGACATACACCGCTGAAAATCCATTTGACAGGATTTGTCCACTTGCAGATGCACACGGAGCAATGCAGCTGCAGCATGATTGGACATGTGCCATCGAGGATTGGCCAATGAATTGCGAGTTCGGCAGACACCTGGCAGGATTCGGCAAACCGAGTAGGAGCGGAAGAGGGGGACAATTCACGTGCTGTCCACACGTGACCTTCTACCACTTGCGCCCAGTTGCAGACGTCTGACCGCTCAAAATCGAGCCTGAGTAAGGTTCTATTGGCATTTGAGTTTATAAACGGCGCAATGTCACCTCAAAGTCTTTCTATACCCACCCCTTCTAACGGAAAAGGAGAATGATCCCCCGCCTGGACTTAGAAAGAGTCTAGCTCTACCGCAATTCCTTGTAGAACCATACTGAATCTTTCAACGAACCATCCAAAGGAGATATCATATATCTAGGCACTTCACCCACCTGGATCTATCAGCATTTGCTCGTTACTTCACATTACACCACTTACCCTGACATAGCCCAACCTCGGATACACCAACTCAGCCGGACTGTCCTTCTCCGTATCCAACATCTTTCTTCCATTAGCAAAACCTCTCACTCTAAACAAAACTCTCAACTTACCAACAACGTCCTCCCTTCCTTCCTAGCAACCTCTTCTAACCTCACCATCATCCTCTTCGTAATCCCTTTCCTCCTCCACTCCGGCAAAACAAGTAGCTTCTCTACCCATGCTGTGTGGGGAACGGTCTGACTCTGCGGCTTATCCAACATAACTACTCCCACCACTTCTTCCTCGCCCGTGGACGTGTTGGCTGCGGTCTGCATGATGATGTGTCTGCTTCCACTCACTACCTCCTTCGCGCGTTCTTCCCACCATTTTTGCATGGTGGATTGATCGAGAGGAGGGAGAAAAGTTGCAATACTATATGTGGGTTGAGTTATACACGTTCCGTGGACGGAGACGAGTGAGGGGATTAAGTGCGAGTGTAAGCTGGGGTTGTAGAGGATTGCTTCGTCCATGTTGCCAGAGATATTTGAGAGGTAGGGTAGAAGTCGAGGATAACAAGTGATACCTCACTTTATACAAAGCTTAGATCCTTCTTAGCGGACTAACGCCCTGTGCATGACTACTGCGAGCAAGTCACTAAGTTTAGGCAGAAGCCGAAGGTGGGGGTATATCACATGATACGTAATTAGCAATTACCTCCATCGGTAAGAATATATGACAAGTGGAAAGCTTGACCATGTACCAAGGAAGAGGCTGCTTGGATTTTACAGCTCCTGCTCTCCCAATTCCAGGGCCGACCCTTGTAACGAGATAAGCGAAGCTACTCCCTGAACCCATACCCAGAGATACCGGCTACAAAGGGATATAAGACTACACTCATTAAGAAATCCACATTAAGTCCATCATCGTATTGCGAATCTCAAATCGTTGATCTCGACTTTTCCGCCGTTAGGCTTCTTGCACGTCTCTCAGCCAAAGATCGTCTTCCACCCCATCTCATCCATAATATCCATCCAAAACACCTCTTGACCCAGATCGGCCCGATCCCAAGTCTCTTTGACCAACATCTCGGCCTTCACGATCGGTTTTGCTGGTAAGCTCAACTGAAACTCTTGCAGTCTAGTTGTGACAAATCTCCTCGCACTTGCGATGTCTACCTCTCTATTCGTCAAGCTGTTGAATATAGAACTCGATATCGCAGGCATGAATGGAGAAAGGGGATCGGACATCGAGATTGAGGGTTGTGAGAAACGGAGCTCGCTAGCGGCCGCAATGAGGACGATTGGCTGAAGACAGCGTGTTCCTGAGGTCGAAGGGAGCTTTTCGAGGAGGGAGATAGTGTGCATGGCAAGCGATATGAGAAATTCCGATGGTGGCTGAGAGGTTGAAACCGGAAGGAAAGGCGAGATCTGGTGGCTGGATGATGAGGATGCAAAAGTATTTTCTATGAAGGGAACTCTTTTGAACAGGATGGATGGAAATATGCGGTATATCTCGAGAAGGCCTGCGCAACGATAGGCTTCAGCAAGATAAATATATTGCTGGACTGGTGTGTTTTCGTCGCCTGCATCCACTAGGCTTGATACTGAGGGAGGCTCAAATGACAGAAGCTCTTCCTCCAGTTCTTGCGCTTTAGCTGTAGCTTCGATGGTGGCTGTTGAATCCTGTGAAAACTCTATGTCGAAACCGAGATCTAGTGACAAGAAATCCAGTGACGATGCAGCTTCCTGTGTCTTGGTTCTCCGGTAGCTTCGAATAAGCCGACCCACTTTTGCGAATAGCTTCTGCACTTTTGGTGCAACACCAGTCCATGGATGAGGAAATATTTGTCCTTTGTCATCTCCTGATGAGTTGGTACCACCCCTCGAAGAAGACTCGACATCCCAAGGCCTCTTATCGAAATCTTCAACCCCAAACTCGTCAATATCATCTTCGACAAAACCCGCTAGCATGTCCCAGTATAATATACATTGCTCGAAAAATTCGTTTTGCCGTTGGGCCTTGTTGTCAATAGCGCCAATTTGCTGCTCAATTCTGCGCCTATTTAATCTCTTTGCTGTTTTTAGATGTATAAGACCCAAATCTTTCGGATCATGCCATGCGGTAGTTTGTCCTACAAGAAGGACAGTCAATAGTGTTTTATCCAAATTCTCGAATGGATCCCTGCCACTTTGAGGGGATTGGTAAAGAGATCTATAAGTCTCCCGCTGCATCTGCAAGCCCACAGGTGACATTCGAGGAAAGTGGTTGGAAAGATAGGCCGCAGCCATGCTCTGAATAGCATAGTATATTGGAGCCGAACCATCCCATAATCGGCCGACTGTCGACCGGAAAGGGTTGAGTGTGCCATCAAATGACGAGAAGATCTGGCAAACGTAGCTGAAGTAGTATTCCACCAACATCGTCGGTAAATGAAGTAGGAATTCGGGCACTGTGGAGCGGTGTAGTTGTTGGCGAATCGCCGTCAGACTGTCGGTATAGGTGCCCGAATCTCGACGCATACTGTTAACAGGTGATAGGTGATCAACACTGCGCTCTCGTTCCTCTTCGACTGCATTGATGGCTGGGTCTAGTGGCTCCTGCCCGAAGCTGTCATGTTCATGCCCGGAGACAGAATTTGCTAAATTGAGAGCCAACGTCCTCGATACAAGAGGAAGAGGCGCACTCGCACCTTCTGATAACAACTTCTCGTGCTTCGTTGACCATACCAATGCCTTCGGCTTATAGCCTGGACATTCTAGGTTCTTCTTCACGCATTGGTAACATCCTGGTTTTCCTTCATCGCACTTCAACTAAGAACTATTAGCAATTGTTCCAGATGCCGACTCCAAGGATGAAGTACTCTTTTTGTCTTGCATCTTGAACACCCTCCTCGTGACTTGGGACCTCTTCTCGGATTCGCAATTGCACTCAGGCTAGGCCCATGGCCCTTCTCCTTGGGGTTTGATGGGGAGGTAGCCGAATTGAGCATACCTTGTCTTGCCTTGTGAGACTTCAAAATCAAAAGTGGGGGCTCCAAGAGGCAATTTGAGAGTAATACCCGTGTTGTGAGATATATAAGGCAAGGAAAAGAGCTGCTCAGCCTTCAGGGCCTTCAGATGGTCGTAATTTGTGTTGAAAACGATTCCGCACTGTGTTGGCCGACTTGAGAAACTGCTTAGGTTGTCTCTCAAGATAAGGTGGACCTAGGTGTGGCTTGGTCTGGGCACGTCACGTGAATCATCCATACCATCAACATAGTACCTTGGAAAATTTTGTTCTTTAGTGACGCTAAAAGCAATTGGGAAATATTCTTATATTCAAGCAAAGCAAAACTCCCTTATTGGTATCCAGAAGTAGAAAGAATGGACGGGAAACAAGTCAACCTTGAAAATGGTACCTTTCTTACCTGCGATTGTTCAAGAAGTCGCTGGGTCAATCTTTCCCTCATTGATCGCTTCCACCTTCTGGAAAACCTCCATCGTATGCTCCCAGATAACCTTACCAAGACCTTGTGCACGGTAGTCGGACAGTAGCTTCTCTTTGCCAACGATTTCCCCATTCCAGTTGGCAAGGTAGCCTCCGCTTCCTACCTTGCCATTCGAGCCCTTGCTCACGGATAAGTCCTTGGGAAATGGCACTCCTGCAGCCAGCGGGGCACCTTCGGTGGGCTTAGCAGGAGGATAAATTGCACTGGAGGAAAGGTAGAGTTGTCTTGCTCCTGTTTCATTTGCGCCCACATAGAACGGCAATAACAAAGGGGTTGCAATTTTCAGCACGCCTCGTAATAATAGCGGAAGCTCTCTCGCCACGCCAGTGTTGACCAAACCTGGAGCCGAGTGCAAGAAACTGATTCCAGGCTCTCGAGCAGCGAATTCCTCAGCCATGAAGTCATTCATGACTGTCGTGTGGGTCGCGCACCGTGTTGTGGAGAACGTGGTCTTGAGATCGATGTCCGACAGGTTCATGGCACTTTCGTGCCCAGCCCCGAGAACGCTGAGAGCTCGAGCGAAGTTGGGGGGCTCGGTGCTCGCCGTGCGAAGCTCGGGAAGGAGATTGTGTATAAAACGCATTCGAGAATAGTAGTTTAGGGTAAACTTGCGGTCGAGACCTTCAGGATTCTCTGAGACATTCAATCAGCACATACTTGATTTGCAAAGGTATTCCATTGCCGAGACTCACCATTTCGGCCATTGAGATTCAGATTCCCCTGCGTCTGCACAATGAGATTGATCTTCTTTTCCCGCTTCTGAATCTCTTTGCAGATACGATCAACCTCCTTAAGCTCTGAGACATCTGCCTTCAAGAACTCCACTTTCCCCTCCTTGTTCAATTCCCCGCATTCTTTTATGATTCGGTCCGCAGCCGTAACATTTCGTCCCACAAGGTATACTCGAGGAGAGGCTGTATTCTGGACAAAGGCCTTAAGAGTGAATTCTCCAATGCCACTGGTGCCACCAACTGCAAGTGTTAGCACTTACTCATGGAAACTATACCAGCCAAGGGTTGCAGTACCGAATAGCGCAACGAGGCCTGGGCCAAGCTCTCTGAGTCGCGCATTCGACGCGTGGACAATGTCGAGGGCCACCATTTCCCGTTACCTGAATTGTTTAAGAATTCTGATGTGCTTTTGAGAGTAAGACGGTCATGGAGGAGCAACTGGATCCATGCCGATGGCCAGGACTTGCTTTTATGCTGCAAGGCAAGGGCGAGATGCGGTGAAGTCGGCCGTAGAAAAGGCATCCCGCGACGCGTGTTGGCCCCTGAAGCGGCCTCCTCCGCCGAGTTTCAGCGTAAAGTCCGCAACTCCGAAAAAAATACAGCGAGCTGCCTCAACCAAGATTTTAAAAGAAAGGGACGTTTTATACTTTCTTTTATCTTTCTCAAGGATTCAAGATATGCTCTGCAACGAGTCTTTTTACACTCCCACAATTCCACCTGTCAAGTGTTAAATGGTAGCGCCAAAGCCATGATATAGGGATGTTCTTGTCTTCACTTATTGCAGTAAACTAATGTGATTTAGAAACGATGAAAGTACATTCGTCCACTTCACTCATCAGACTATGGTCATTCCACACACTTTGATATTCTTAATCAATACTCACACCTGCAATTCCTAACCATTACAACGTGTGCAACTTCGAATGCATCGTCGCCCTTCTGAACTTCTTTCCCCAAATCATAAAGACAACCATTCCGATAACCGTAAAACCAACGGTAAGAGCCATCATCGTCATCACTGGTGGAATAAACCCGTCTTTAGCTGCCCAATCGTTGAAGTAGAAGATCATGCCGAACTGTATGCGTCAATGCTAGGGACGCACAAACTTGGGAAGAGAACTTACGCCAAAGGAGTTCTTGATGATTGTACCAGCCAACATGATCTGGCCAGGAATGTGTCTGTAGCTGTCGATTGCATACTAGAAAAGGATGAGTAACATATTCAAAGAGCACCAGAACGATCCTATGCTTACAGAGATGAGAATTGCAGGAATTGACACAACTTGGATACCGACAAAGCCGTATCCAATTACCACAACAGCTTGCCAAGGCCAGTGACGCTGGTACCCAACCGCAGTGACCTTTCTGTATTAGCAAGGGTGGAAAATTGAGGTATGAGAACTTACAGTCATTCCAACCAAGCAGATACACACGTAAGGTACTAGAGCAATCAACCTCATCTCCGGTTCTCTCACACCCTTATTTCTGGCCGTTGCCCTCATCGAGATCCAGTCACTGAAAGGTCCGGCGGTAAGCAAGCCAATAATACCACCGACCACAAAAGCGAAGTTGACAAATCCAACCTGAGCCGGAGAGAAGAGATATGGTGGAGCGGCAAAGACTTGAGACTGCGTTAGGTTCAGTGCGAGAAGGCAATTGGCCGCAAAGTTGAAAGAGAAAGCAGCCCAGAGAATGATCGGGAAACTGAAGATTTGGATGGGGGCGAGAATGTCGCGGAACACTAAATCCTTATCTTCAAATTCCGGCCTGGGTATGAGTGAGAATTGGTGTTTGCTGGGACGGCCAACGGGTCGTTCAGGAAGAGAGCGAATGTGATCTACCGAGTTCCGTTGGGATTTGGAAAGTGAAGATGGGGCTTTTTCGGTATCAGAGCCAGCTTGAGTCATGTTGAGCTCTTCAGCCTTCAATTCAGGTGGAGTTGTTCCTGTACTTGAGCCATGATCCGAGGTTGCAAGATTTGGTCTTTTGTATAGGGTTTCAGGGAACATAAAGATCATCATAATGAGAGAGACCTGTGGCTGTCAGCAAGCGAATCGAGTTTAGATTGAGTTACAAACCCCCTGGAAAATTGTGCAAACCCAGAAAAACCATCTCCATGAAACATGGGCAGCAACTGCAGCAAATTAGTATAATTTAGCTAGTGGGATTTCATTCCCAAAATCTAAGTGGTCATAAAATGACCAAGTAGTCTGGAAGAAAAAGTAGCTTACTATTGCCAGAGATGATGGGGCCAATGAATGTCCCAAGGAAATAGGCCCAGCTGTAAAGCGGGATTAGTCCAAGCTCCACAATATGTTCTGTTGTAACTTACAAGTAAAGTCCCATCCATAACCCGCGTTGGTGCATAAACATCACATCAGCAATAACCATGGGCATAATACTCTCGTTTGCGCCAGCCCCGAAACCACTGATAACTCGTGCGCCAATAAAGCTCGGGTAGCTGGTGGTGAGTGCTTGCCAGATATTGGCCAAGACACAGACCAATCCACAAATCAGAATTGCGGGACGTCTCCCAAAAATGTTGCTGAAAGGAACAATGATGAAATTTGTGTAGCCTATTCCCCGGGAGATCGGAGTTAGCATGCCCCATCCAAGCAATTGTGGAAGTAGAATCTTCCAGTTGCTGTTGAACATTGTGCGTACAATGTTCCACGAGCTATTCAACATTCTGCAGAAAGATTGAAGAAGTTTGAACATACCGAGTGTGATTGCCGCTGCTCCGAACAGATAATTGACTTGCGTGAGAGTTTTGTGGAATTCTTGCATGAAGATTGGAGTAAGGGGAGCAATAGAAAGTGGGGTGAGGACGCTGATGAAAACGAAAAATGCTTGGTTGAGGATCACTGTCGCTTTCCATCCTACACTCCAATTCTGAGACAGCAATTAGCAGATACCTGCGAAGAAGGTCAAGTTTCTTACCAGGGGGTCATCCGGTTGATCGCTAGGAGTAGGAACCAATACCAGTTCCTCATTGGTGTTGGAATGAATGCCATATCCTTCATCAGAGGCGAGAAGGATTTCTGTGCCTGGAATCAACTCGGCTTCAATGTGATCTGCCATTTTGACTTGTTTGTCAGTTTACAAAAGAATTTTGGGAGTCAAACAAGATATCTGATAGGAAATTCCGCTTGTCTCAGTTCGGATGTGGATGGGCGCGAGTCTGCTGGGGAAGTCCGTCGACTTTATGGACTTCGCAACTCGCCTCTCCCCAAACTCAAAAACAGACTCATCCGTTCCCAAATCAATTCAGAACCAGTCACAGTGCAGGCATATGGCAACGGATGCAGTACAGAGTCGAGAATCTGTGTGCACGTCCGCCCCTTGTGGTCAAAGTTGTCAAAATTGGGATTCGGCACTTTCGCATCCTTCAAACTTGAATCCATTGGCGTGTCCTCGCAAAACTTCAGGAGACGCAGGGGAGAAAATAATTGTTCTAGATTTTACTGTCCCTTCACAAAAGTGTATTCAAGGGTTCTTGCGAGAGCTCGCTTCGCAAAAATGAAGGTCTTGAAACGTGGATTGACTTCAATCGTCCTAACTTCATGTTTCGAGAGACAATTTTACCAAGGAATCCAAACCAAAGACGTTCTCGGATGACTCGGGCCACTTCTAAAGCCCTAGCGAAATCGTGATCGCTTCAGCTCCTAGACCAAAATAACCTGAGCATTGTCATGGCACATATGGTCTCGCTAGACAATTTTACCCTCTCGCCTATATCTCTCAATCCTCGTGACGACCTCCGAGACATCTTTCCATATTCTTTCGCGATTCCGCAGGCCCTTCAGATTCGTCCAGCAGAATTTAACCAATCTGTAGAGACGATGAAAATCGGTATTCCCCATCGGAAGATCCCTAGCTTCCCAGATCCATGGCATGTCCTCGAGAAGCAGACGCCGAAAGAGGCTGACATTGAGTTGCCGATATGCCGGTGTGACCAATCTGAGGTTGGCAATATCCTTGGAAGATAAATCGTCTAGGATCATAGCTCGCAGCTCATTCGGCAGACTCATGAAAATATCTGACGATTTTGATGGAGGCGGGATGAAATGGGATCTTTCATGGGTTTCTCCACTAGCCTTGTACCTCCAAAAGAAAACGGGTTCGTTGGCATCATATGGTTCGTTGTGCCTCCATCCCGAAAACTGGCGATAACAAGAGTTGAGAAGCTCTGTAAGACTTGGGATTGTGATTGGATTTGCGGCGAGGTATTCACATCCAACGTCATGATTCCACCATTGCTCATTCCCAGACTTCACTGCGAAATCTCGGGGAAAACTTTCGTAGAGCGCTTCAAAGCTCCCGTCAATCTGAGATCAACCATGAGTTGAGATGTCTATTCCGGATCGATTGATGATGGACTTACCTCCCTCCAATATGACCACAAACCATCAATGTCGACCACGCCAAGTCGATCTGTTGAGATCCGTTTGAAAACTTCGAAGCAAGATGGATGAAATGGTAACCCGTCATCCTCTCCCTTTATACTATTAGCAGTATAACAGGGTCTTGAGCCATAAGATTTCGCCTACTCCGTCAACTGTATTGCTTATCCACGTTTCATCGATACCCTGCAATATCAAAGAATTGGGTCAGGATACGACTGGACGTAAATCTGAGGCTAAGGCTCCCAATGTACGGATGAAGCGAGTAGAATGGGACTGACATGTCTTCGCGGTGAAAGATTAGTGAGTGGAGACATGTCCGGAGATCCATCGCCGAGACCTGTCAAGAACACTTTACTGTCTAGTTCAAAGCTGTGGTCGTCAGGCTCGGGTTCCCAATCATGCTTCTTCACTAGGAGACATTGCACCGCTCTGCATCCTTTCATCTCTTCCATTGAAATCCGGTGCCCTGAATATCCTCTACCATCAACACACCCTGGGCCTGCAACATGTTCCTGGCGGTTCTCATCACGGTGACACCCAGAGGAGGGTCCGCAACGTCGTCCATCATCATCGTCTTCATCCCATTCGACAAATGACTCAGCGCCCCTGTAATCCCAAGCCGATCCGGACTATAAAGCATCAGCTACTGGCAACCGGAGTGAGAATGGACTTCATAGAATGGCTACAAGCCTGGGCAAATTTTCAGACGGAGCGGTTTGCATTGAAGGACTGATTTTACTAGTGATCAAAGCGTATTACTCACTGGCTCGTCGGCACGTCGAATTCGTCCTATGGCGAAACTCACACCGCACATCTGGCAGACATACTCAAAATAACCCATCCTATTTGATGTGCCCAGCTCGGAGGGAAGCTCGCAAATAGGTTCCAAAGCAGCTCAGAAATGAATGGAACGAGATAGCCTGAATGACCTATGAGGCACTGGCATCAATCAGCAGATTGACTCCAGCACCGTATAGAAGGTAAATATGTCGCCTTGACTTGATGACGGAAAACCTTTCCCATCATATGTGATTTCGTGAACAATGAGAAATTATGAGATTGGCTTGGCTTGCAGCAACTTTGCGGCGCTACGGCGTCGCGAGCAATCGGAAGGTATGATCTGACCTTTCGTGGACCATGATGCCTTCCGAATCTGGATCTTGCTTTCCTATCTGAGGAAGGAACAAGGTTGTATTTCTGTAGTGGTGAGCGGGTCGACTTAGCGTTTCATGTCAACCTGCCAATTCTCGTGCCAAGGAAATGCTCAAAATTACGCATAATCACACGAAAGGGTGTATTTTTGAGAACACTTATTAACCTCATGTTCTTGCAATTGTACGATTTCCCTTCCCACAAGCTTCGTAACTGATCTCTTCCTTCCTCGATTGATGAGGCATTGAATCGCCCCTGCAGCTACGTACGGCCAGCTGAACTAAAATCCTGTCACTTTCGGGGATCCGCTTGTCCTTACGGGAAAGTTTAGATCGTGAACTTTGGACTTCCCCAATCACTCCGCCAGTACCACGACAGCTTTGAGGCAAGGTATCGCCCCTTTCCTGTTATTCTCGTCTCTTCTCACGAAATTCCTCGCTGATATTATCGTTTCTGACACTGAACCATCGGTAGCAACAGGAACTCTCGCATAGACGAATAGGGCAGCCTGAGCACAGATTAAGAGCACACGGCCGTCATAGTCACTGGTGTCCGGCGTGCCGTCCATTTTCTCTGCCTCCATGGTATTTGAGTCGAACTTTGTTCCAGGAGCATAGATGACCATTTCGTAATCCTCGATGTTAAGGCAAGAACTCGCTTTAGTCGTCAAAGCTTCCGCAAACATTTTCACGAGATGTTCTTGTCTGTCTTTCCATATTTCCATTTCGTCGCCCCATGTTGCAAAGCCATCCCAGCTCATTCCTTCTGGTGCTTTTGGGTTACAACTGAAGAAGGGCGCCAAGGTCTGAGAAAGTTTTATTGCCAATCTCTGGGCTTCCTTCGGAATAATCAAGGTGCGGAATTCTGGGCTTTCGATCTTGACTTCGAAGGCAGCTAAATCAAGGTTTCTCAACGCGAGTGCGCCATCTGAAATATTGTTAATCTTTTTTGCTTCTATTTGGAGTACAGACTGCACTTATTACCTTGATTGGCAAGAATATTCCGATAAGCCGCTAGGGTGATCGATGATTCGTCCTCAAAATTTGGAAAGTCTGCCTCAAAAACCCATTCTTGCAAGGCAGCTGTGGATAATGAGCGCAACAGCACCACCGGCTCGGCGTTCCAAAAGGTTCCATCTTGCAGTTGGAGAGCAGGAAGATGCCTCGACCCGGCTATTCTCCGAGCTAAACCTAGAAGGTTCTCGTGCAAGTGCAGCTGGGGAATGCATGCAAGCTGCTTGACCTCTAACTGAAGGAAAATCATGTGGCTACTATGGCACGCTTCCACAAAACCAGCTTTGATGTCCCTCGTTGGGCCATGAGAACGTGATGCTGCAGGCAACGCGGTGAAAGTTCCCAACCGGCGACGCGCTTTGAGGTCATTGAGTAGATTGTGAATTTGCTTTTTTTGCTTTACCAGTAGCTCTGTCGACGACCCATGTTCCTCGTCTCCTTGGTTTTGGGCCATTTTCAAATAGTGAATATCCCGATTTAGCGCCTCCACGAATTGTTTACTTTCTTGAAGCTCTCTGTCTCGGCCAACAAGACTATCCTGCAGCTCTTGGATCTTGATTATCGCACTTTGCAGCCTTGGGTCGACCATCTCATCTGTCTCGGTACTGGAATCAACTCGAGGGGTATTTTGAGCTTCCGACTTCGTGATTGGTTGTTCAGAGGCCTCTTTGCAATTTTGACATAAGGATTGAAGGCATCCGGTGCGATGCAAGCTCTTGCACTGGTTGCACTCAATCAGCCCATTTTCCTCACCGTATGCTGCCACTGCTCCACTGCAGAGGCAGCGTATCGTCCTATCATCATGAACTCTGTTTGGCGGGTTATGTGGTGATAGACGTGTCTCAGATTTCTGCGTTTCTAGAGGCCCAAATGGGATGGAAAGTCCTCGATAGGAATCAGTTTCATCTGGTTGTTCATCCAAGGTATCAGAGATACTGTCATCGCTGTCTTTGATGAATGTCGATGATCGCGTTTCTCTCGCACGTAGGCTTGGATGTTGGTTTGGAAGGGAAGAATGCGTTTCTTGGGCATGAATGCTTCGGGCTTGCTGTTGCTCATTAGCACTGCACCAAAGTATGGGAGGAATCTCATACATTGCGTTTCGAGTAGGTTTTTGATATTTTCCTCCTTGTGTTTGTTTTCCTGGCGAGAGTGTCGACTTGGAAAATTTCCGGCTTTACCACAGAAGGCGTCAACGAATCCGTACCAAATTTGCGTTTGCGTCCCTGAGCCTCTCTATCCTTTCCTATGATAGAAGAGTCAAGTCTGGAGCCTTGGGTTGGGGAGCTTGTATAGACTCTTGAACCACTTCGCAGTCGACGGCTAGGTGTCAAGCGCTCAAGGAGGAAATCTTTCTCCAGTTTCTCAACGGCAACTGCGACGTCGTCTCTCTGGGAAAGGCTCAAGCCATGTGGTTGGTTATGGAGCGACAGAGAACCACGAAGATATATGTCGTGCCAATCTTTGGGAGCGTCTGGCTCATCGGGGCCTTTACTGACCCAGATGGTCTTCAACCTTCTATCAACTTGTTCGAGGCTGAAAGCCCCATTTAGATGGCCCTCGATAGATGTTTTGAAATCGACCTCCTTGTCGTATCTCAGCGAGAAATCGAGCCAAGATAGCAGAGCGACATCATTTTCCCATAGCCATTTGGCAGGCTTGACGTCGACGGCCCTAGCGTTCTTCTTCTTTCTCGCCATGATTGAAGCCTTGGACGGTTGCAAAAACAAAGGCGGGCAACGAGTGCGGGGACGGTCAGGACCTTTCAACACAATTATCTTTCCTGTAAAGGTTGCCTAGCTTCATCCTGCGACCAGGATGGTTGCATGATAATCACCAACATCACCCCGGTCAATGATGCCGTGTCGCAGCAAGAACGCCTCGCCGTCGCGCCGACCCATTCCCTTGGGCCAGACCAGCCAATCAGAAAGGCCAGTCCCACGGTGAGAGCAGGCAGACCACGACTTGACGATGCAGCATCCAATTCCCTAAAGGAGTCACCGAGAGTTTCAAGCAGTGTTAAACCCCGTAGAGTGGCTGTTTTGCTGCAGAACCTGGTGGCGCAGTCTTGGGGGACCAGGCTACGAGTACTAATTGGGCCAGCGTTAAATACCTTAAGGAACCTGCTCGAGAACCCCGCACCTTTCGTACGCTCTCGCTTTCAAATTGACCAGTCTTTCTTTTCTGCTTGATCTGAGGATCGTGATATAAAAAATATGAACTCGGAGCATCCGGACCTGGAAATGTTTCGACACGAGTTGATCAATGAACTCGAAGAGCAGAGGTTCCGACGACTCACAGAAATCGAAGACCAGGAAATGATAGATATGATGGTGCCAACTCCATATCCAGCAGCGCTGTCTCGAGAGTCGACTGCCACGCTCAGAGCAATGTCTGAAGTAGACAATGCTGATGGTTGGTACGGATTAAATGCTGTTGACGACGAAATGAATATAGACGGAAGAGAAGAGACGACTCCGACTATTGACGACACGCTTACTCCTCTTATCATCGCGACCGACGTGAGTCTTATTTCTTAGTCTGTGGGTCCTTCTTGTGGTAATGTCCAATAGCTCTTGGGACATTCGATTCTCAATAGCCAGTAGCTGCCGGGACAACGCAGTACTGAAAATGTCTTGAAGAAAGACACTGACTTCGAGTTTTTCGGGTTTAGTTTGGGACAACGTTCTCTTCCGTGGCATACGCACGACGTGGAGAAGGACTGCTTCCCGATGTGAAGATCATTGACGACTACCCTAACGAACCTTCACAATACACAAATGGCCATCCGAGTCGACAAGTTCCAACGGAAAGCTGGTATCCTAATGAGCCAACACTTGAAGAGGAGTTCCGCAGTCCAAGTCCAATAGAGAACTATCTTCCTCACAGAATTTCAAACGGAAATATTTACGACGCGGAAGACGAGGACGAAAGAGGTGATCACGACGGGCTGAATGATGATGAGAAACCAGCGACCCCTCCACCCTCCCCTCCGCTAACGGCACGTTCCTTTGTTTGGGGTTATGGAATTCAGAAGGAAATAAACGAAGACATGGACCACGGCAGGTTCAATCGCATCGCTCGATCAAAACTGTGGTTGGATAAATCCGAACATACCGCGACGGTGCGAGCGGAGCTTGACCCAATCTTGAGGAGGCTGAAGAGAAAGAAAGTCATCAAGGAGAATGAGGATGTCATAGCAGATTACCTAACACAATTATTCACGCATACCAAGACACAACTGACAGAAGAAGGCGTCATTTCGGATGCTACCCCAATCGAGCATGTATTGACAGTTCCGGCGATCTGGACGGCAGACGCCTGCCGAAAGATGCAAAATGCCATGACGATTGCGGTAAAGCAGGCAAATTTTGGAGCTGCAGACAACCTCTTCTTGGTCTCGGAGCCTGAAGCAGCTGCTTCTTACGTGCTCCTCCAATGTAGGAAGGGCAACGCGATCACGGTAAGTAGTTCTTGATACGAAGTCCACCTCGATAATGTTCTGACGAGACGTTGAACAATGTAGAACGGAGAGGCATTTTTGCTCCTTGATGCCGGGGGCGGTACTGTTGATGCTACCACGTACAGAGTAGACAATGAGTTTCCGTTAAGGCTCTCGAAGGAATTGGTCCCAGCCGATGGTAAGTTTAATAATATGGGCATCGTGGAAAGGAACTGACAGTATGAAGGCTGTCTTAAAGGTTCAAGCTTCCTTAACGAGGCTTTCAAGGAACATCTCAGGCAGAGACTTCTAGGCGAGGAAGTTGACATAGAGACCAATGGCTTCACGGTTACAGGTATCATAGAAAAGGCGGCCCTTAATTTCGAGTATTCCATGAAGAGAGGCATCGACGTCACCGGGAAAGTACAACCACAGTACATCTTCATTGGAGGGCTTCGAGAAAACAGTGAGAAACGCTTTAAAGACAACCGTGTTGTAATGGACAGGCAAGTAATGGTAAATTTACTATGAACGTTTTACTAACGAATGTAAGGTCCGATTTCATTCAAATTTTCAGCCCTTGCCTCCGGGATATCAAGAAGCTTATGAGAAGTCAACTCATCAGGGCAAGGGAGGCTAATCATGATGTGAAGGTAAATTTCTGCCTAACCAATTTCCTCATACTGTGCTGAATATGATCCTAGAAAGTGGTTCTTATCGGTGGCTTTGGCACATCGAAATCTCTCCAGTCATACTTGAGAGAGGCATTGAAAGAAATAGGACGTTCCTTTGGATACAGAGGAGATATCCGTCTGATCACTACCAAAGACCTAGAGCGAAGCGACCCGTAAGTGTTCTTGTTAGACTTTAGATTCTACTGGCGTATTGACACAACTTCACAGGGAGGTTGCCGTGTCTTATGGGGCTGTCCTTCGTGCTTGGAGCAAAGAAGACGGGCCACTTCGAATCACCCAGTCAAGCTATGGATTTGAGATAATGGAAGAATTCAGGCCCGAAGTGCACAAAGAGCATCGCGAAGCCATGAGGAAGAAAAAGTTCAATGACAAGCTTGATGGAAGAGTTTACCTGGACGGAGTGATAGAATGGCATGTGCACAAGGTGAGCGCCTCTAACATTACGTGCCTTATTGAAGCCAAACTTCAATCTTTTGATGCCAACGCTCACCGTCTGATAGGGTGAAGTTGTGCCAACACACAAAGAGTACCCATTAAATACGGTATACCGAAATTTCGCCTCCACAAGAAAACGCTTCACATGCGATGATTACTTGTGGGTGTCTGACTCAGAAGTGTACTCGCATTACCAGACGTCACACAAGAAGAACAAAGGTACGTCCTACTTTCCTGGTGTTGACTTTTGTTGACTTGTTGCAACTCAGACGCCGAATTGGCAGGGACAATTAAAGTGGATATGACACCGCTTGTAAGATCTGGGAAGATACCGCTCACGCAACCAGAACAAGGTTTTGTAGGGGCCCCGCACTATAGGATTGAGTATGAGCTTGTGATGATTATTAATGGAAGAAATATGAGGTTTGAGGCTCGGTGGCCAAGGGGTGGTGAAGTGCAAGGGAGTACACAGATTTGTATTGCCGCTGCTTTCAGGCCTGGGACAGATTGATATATTACAATAAGCTCGGAACTATAGCTCATACCGGTTTAGCTATTTCGAAACCCAGGATTACTATTTCCAAATATCAGAATGTACTGTAGAGCCAAGGTATTCTGGCTTGAACTTCCATTTCCATACATTGAGCTGGTGAGTCCGGAGCGGCACACGTTGTTCGGGTCCACCTTGTACTTTAGGTTCGCGATAATTGCTTTGCAACCCAGAGAAACTTTCCACTTGAATCTTTTCCTTCATAGGTGCATCCCTTTTATGTCTCGTTCTGAGCTCCAGTCCACTTCGTGGAGGTACAATTTTCTGCACAGACACAACTGCCATCGCGTTCAGGGGTTGCCTCCGAAAAGGGGTTAGCGTTCTACTTAGCGTCCTGCAGGCACTTTACGCGTCGCGCTTTCCTACCAAGAGCGCGTTCAATCTCGCGACACCCCTTTCAAACTTCGAACCTCATCCTCAATATTGTCCAACATAACCACAATTCTTGATAATCGAACTCACGATGGATGGCCTACAACTCAGAGACGAAGCTGTACGCGACCGTATTCGCGCAGCTCAAGAATTTCTCGATCCCAGTATATCCCAATTCTCCTGATACTGAGGATGTCTGCTAACCGCTTGAAGCTGATGCCGCGACACGAAGCTACAGATCAGATATCATTCTGATGCTGCAGAAGTTCCAACGCAGACTTGTAGTTAGCATTGATGAAGTCCGAGCCCGCAATGCTGAACTGGCCGATGGCCTTCTTCAGCATCCGTTCGACTATGCTCAAGCCTTCGATCGAGCCCTCCACGAAGTCGTCCAGACTCTGCCGAAGACCACCGCCAAGCAGACCTCAGAGGACACCATGTACTACTGTGCTTTTTCTGGCAGCTTCGGACAATTTGCCTGCAACCCGCGAACACTCTCTTCAGCACATCTCAATCGCATGGTATCTCTTGAAGGAATCGTCACTCGATGCTCGCTCGTCCGACCCAAGGTTGTTAAAAGCGTCCACTACAATGAAAAGAAGAAGATCTTTCAGTTCAGAGAATACAAGGATCAAACTATGTCCGCCAATGGAGCAACCACGTCAAGCGTTTACCCTCAAGAAGATGACGAGGGCAATCCACTTGTTACGGAGTACGGATACTGCACATATCGCGATCACCAGACTATCTCAATTCAAGAAATGCCTGAACGTGCACCTGCTGGGCAACTGCCACGAGGTGTTGACGTTATACTGGACGACGATTTAGTGGATAAGTGCAAGCCAGGTGACAGAGTTCAGCTTGTCGGCATCTATCGATCCCTCGGAAATCGAAATGCAGGCCACAACACAGCACTTTTCAAGACTGTTATACTTGCCAACAATGTTGTCATGCTGTCTTCAAAGTCTGGGGGCGGAATTGCTGCAGCTACGATTACCGATACGGACATTCGAAACATAAACAAGATTGCAAAGAAGAAGAACCTTTTTGATCTCCTCTCCCAATCACTTGCTCCAAGCATCTACGGGCACGAACATATTAAGAAGGCAATCTTGCTCATGTTGCTCGGTGGACAGGAGAAGAACTTAGAGAATGGTACACATCTGAGAGGTGATATCAATATCCTAATGGTTGGTGACCCGTCGACTGCCAAGTCCCAACTCTTGCGCTTCGTTTTGAACACCGCACCCCTTGCAATTGCCACAACTGGTCGAGGATCGTCCGGCGTTGGTCTCACGGCAGCGGTCACGTCAGACAAGGAGACTGGCGAACGGAGACTTGAAGCAGGTGCAATGGTTCTCGCCGATCGTGGAGTCGTCTGTATTGATGAGTTTGACAAGATGTCTGACATTGATCGAGTGGCGATTCACGAAGTCATGGAACAGCAAACTGTCACGATCGCCAAGGCAGGAATCCACACTTCGTTGAATGCTCGTTGCAGTGTCATTGCAGCAGCGAATCCAATCTTTGGACAGTACGACACGCACAAGGACCCACACAAGAACATCGCGCTTCCTGACTCTCTTCTATCTCGTTTCGATTTGCTATTCGTGGTTACGGATGACATTGACGATGCACGAGACCGACAAATATCAGAACATGTTCTCCGGATGCACAGATACCGACAGCCAGGAACTGAAGAAGGAGCTCCAGTCAGAGAACAAACCCAACAAACCCTTGGCGTGGGAGTTGATCAGGAGGCCGACGCCAACCGTATCACAGACGTTTACGAGAAATACAATCAAATGCTGCATGCAGGTGTCACTGTTACTACAGGGCGTGGATCAAACAAGAAGGTTGAAGTATTGAGCATTCCATTCGTCAAGAAATACATCCAATATGCAAAGTCGAGAATACGACCAGTCTTGACCCAGGAGGCTTCAGACCGAATTAGCGAGATTTATGTTGCCCTTCGAAACGACGATATGCAAGGAAACCAGAGGAAGACTAGTCCTATGACTGTCCGTACCCTGGAGACCATAATCCGTCTGGCAACAGCCCATGCCAAAGCTCGCCTGTCAAATCGTGTGGAAGAGAGAGATGCACTGGCTGCAGAGTCTATTCTTCGCTTTGCACTATTCAAGGAGGTCGTTGAGGATGAGAAGAAGAGCAAGCGCCGCAAGACTAGACCGCTCGAGGATATGTCTAGCGACAATGACAGCTCTGATTCCGACTCTGACTCCCCTCCACCAGCTACCAGAGCTGGAACATCACGCACTCGTACACCAGGCACTGCTCGAACTCGTGGTGTTGCCGTAGCCCGAAAAGGTCCTGGCGGGTCTGTTTCAAGGATAAATGGAGATAATGGCGGAGACGTTGGCTCAGATGACGATGAAGAAGACCTCTACACGGCGTCGCCCCGCAACACTCAGCGATCTCGACCCAATGGTACCAGTGGTGCTGTGCCCACCCAATCGCAGACTTCATTTGCGTCTTCTTTGCCAGCGTCTCAACTTCCTTCACAATCACAATCTCAAGAAGAGGACACTGACCTTGCAAGCGGTGCCGCTGCACTCAACATTGCAGGCATTACACCTGCTCGTCTGACCCTTTTCAGAACGACTCTAGGCCAATTGATGAATACCCCATTGTTTGATGATGATTCAGCGGAAGTTGATGGCATCATCACGGCCGTGAATAGAAGTGTTGGAGGTTCTGCTGGTGGTGCTTTCGATAGAACCGAGGCAGTTGCTGCATTGAAGAAGATGGACGAGGCGAACAACATTATGTGAGTTTCCCAGAAATCCGGCTAGTGAGAGGAACTAATATTTGACAGGTACACTGACGGCGATCTTGTTTATAAGATCTAGATGGCGACCAGTCGAGGATAGTGAAGCTTGGGTATGCAGGGGCGTTCGGTTTATGTTTGAGCTAAGAAGGTATCATGGCGTCTCCCTTAACGTTGTAATGATATTATGCAAGTCGAATTAGTAGAAATGAATCTTGTCTTGTCTATGGTCATGTAATCATCAAACCTCCCGGTCTATCCCAAACGCCTCTTTGCTTTCTTCACATATTGTTCTAACCGCTCCTCAACCAAAAAGCCGTTCCATGTCTCCCTTCCGACCTCATCTTTCCCTAGAATAGGCATCCCCACCTGCTCTATTGCAAAGCTTGCTGCCACATTTCCCCATGCTACCGCTTCTTGCAACTCTTTACCCCTTGCCAATGCAACAGCCAGGCCACCTAGAAACCCATTGCCTCCGCCGGTAGGATCCACAACTCTCATCGCCTCCTTCTCGCCAAAGACCGCAGGGAGCCACATCTCGATCCCTGGGTCAATCGGTACTATCTCCCTATCCAATTCCCCATCATCGCCCAACAACCCCGCAAACAAAGCCTCCATATCCATATCTAGCGTCAATCCACCCCTCGGGCGATTCGCAGGCCTTTTTTTCTTGATCAGCGAAGGACGACGAGAACGTCCTCCATTTTTGGCAAGGTAGACGCCCTTTGCACCGCATCGGATGACCAGGGCATAGGATTGTAGGGGCATGCTGCTGAGGAGCTGTTCACAAGCTCGCTCAACGGATTTTGTTGAGATCTCGCCTGTGACCGGGTCAAGGCCGAGATCTGGATCGCCCATAAAGGCTGCAAGTTCCGAGTGGTTGGGGGAGCAGACATCGACGTACGGGAGGGCGTTGGTGCAATTAAGGAGTTCGGAGGGCGTGCAGAGGTCGGGAACGGGCTCCCAGATGAAGAGGGGTTTGAGACATCCGGGGTTCAGGATTTTTCGCCGGCGGAGAATAGAGGTTACGAGGTCGATGCACCGGGTTGGTGAGCAGTTTAGGTGGAAAGATTTTGAGAAGAGGAGAGCTGGTGTGAGAGCATGTTCGTCGAGACGTAATTTCGGTGTTGTGTATTTGAAAGCTCGGATTTGATTCGAGTCGTACCCGTTCCAGCCACGAGTTGTGAGTCGAGAAGGGTCGGAGCGGATCAGACATGAGGTTTCCCAGGATTTTATCTGCGTGGTGATGGACTCGGGAAAGTCGGAGCCTTTGTCCAGAACCCAGGAGACGGTCTGGCTGAGGGGCGCCGGTGAGAAGAGACGTGCTCCGATGGCTGCATAGGAACCTGAGCCACCAACAACATCGAATACTGGTGGTTTTGGGGGAAGGTAGTGGATTTCATCTAAGTGACGTTAGAATGAGGCTGGCAATTTCTGCTTAAGAAAATAAAGAGGACAATCTGACAAGGGCAGAAGTGTGTCCAAAATTCATTTGAAACCCCGAGGATATGATGATAATATCTGTGATATATCTACGTAAGGCAAAAACAAAAGTCAAGAGCATGGTCTAAGATATAACAACCTAGAAACTAGAATGGAGCTCTTTGCTCACTCATCAAAGCAAGGCAGCCTCGATGCAAACTTTGATCAGGATCTGGACACTAGCCGACACCAGTGAAAGTATAGATTGAGCCAGATACAGTGATAATGAAGAAGAGAAGTTTGCGTAGGGAGGCAGTTGTGCTGCTCAAGGACACAACATTCACCGCCTGACAAGGCTCGACTTCAAGCCTGACACAGCATGAAAATCAACACACGAAGGAAAGCCCCTCTCACCGATAATGAACATCCCCAAGGAGCAGAAATCGATCTCCTGCGACGGAGAGACTTCATCTTCCTCCTCCATAATCCAGTCTGTGATTGTCAGCGCACTCTCCCATTGATTTTGTGTGTCAAGTGTGTCTCAGTGAGAAGGCTGAATGTCGAGTTTTCCGCCTTGCCTCCTGAGGCCAAGCGCAATTTCCAGCTAGGCTTGACAGGGGTAAGGATCACCCGCCGCGAAGGCAACCCAGAGAGCTCCTGAAGCTATCCCAAAGTAATTCTGCTCTTGCGCAAGCACTTCAGGCAGCGCCAATCGTCCCTCTGCTTATAAGCAGCGCTTCTGCAACTCCTCTAGTTAGCTTGCACTACCTCCAGAACTACTACACCCACATCAACAGCTCGCATTACGGTGTTCCAGGCATCGTTGATCGTTCCCTCAATTGCTCTGTCACCTGGAACACCTCGCAGCAGGGTCCCTGCATAGGCAAAGGCAGCATGGCGACTAACAACATGCATAACTTGACTACCCTCATCAAACGGTACTGTCATATCTTCTTTATCCTCCTCCAACGACTTCCCTCCTAGACACAATCACAAATCGGCAATCATGGACGACAAAGTGGTTCCGACCGTATCTCGCATCGAGCTGACAACTATTCTTCACAGGCTAGAAGCCGCCACTTCCAGACTGGAGGATATGGCAGCTTCTGCCATTGACTTGCCCAAACTGAATGGCGCTGCTCCCACTCCAGCACCTACCGGTCCTCTGCCTGCTCCTCCAACTGCTAGTCGACCTGCTGCAGACACTGTTAAGCCGGTTCTAGAAGCACTACCAGAATCCGTCGAAGACTTTGATACCTTTATATCCGGTACTGTCAAGAAATTCGTGAATTTGAGTGATGAATTGGGAGGTGCAGTGGCTGAGCAGGTATGCGAGACTGGCGGATTGAGTTGAACTTTGGGCTGACAGAAAGCACAGGCTTCCAGTGTGTACCAGGCGTTTGCTAAGCAGCGGAAATTCATCCTCATTACGACGAAAGCAAAAAAGCCTGATATGAGCAGTCCAGTATTTATGGAACTTTTGAAGCCTTTACAGGAAATGATTACGGCTGTCAGCGATATCCGAGATGCGAATCGTGGAAGCCCTCTCTTCAACCAACTATCTGCGGTGTCGGAGAGCATTGGTGTGCTCGCCTGGGTGACGGAGTCCCCAAAACCACACAAGCATGTCGAAGAGTCGTTGGGCTCTGCACAATACTGGGGAAATCGAGTCTTGAAGGAGTTCAGAGAGAAGTAGGATACACCGAAACTTGAGCCATGTCCGGAGCTGACGGAATTATAGGGATCCGAAGCAAGTTGAATGGGTCAATTCTTATTACCAGATCTTCAAGGACCTCACAGAATATGTCAAGCAAACTTTCCCTCAAGGCATTCCCTGGAACCCTAAGGGTGTTTCAGCTGAAGAAGCAATCAAGGCTGTTGAACAGAACGAACCTCTTCCTCCTGCACCACACCCGAAGGCAGCTGGCGGGCCTCCGCCACCACCTCCACCACCTGGACCACCGCCGCCACCTTTGAGATTTGACGATGCCCCAGTAGCGGCACCCGTGGCAGCTGGTGGTCTTGATGCAGTCTTCAGCGAGTTGAATAAGGGAGAGGCTGTCACAAAAGGACTTCGAAAGGTCAATCCAGATCAAATGACACACAAGAATCCTTCGTTACGAGCTGGTGCAACTGTACCCACTCGAAGTGACAGCGCATCTAGTGTCTCTTCGATATCTCGTGGAAAGAGCCCAGCTCCTGGAAAGAAGCCAAAGCCCGAGAGCATGCGAACGAAGAAACCACCAGTTATGAAGCTGGACGGCAACAAGTGGATCATTGTAAGATTTGGGTCTCTTGAATGTTGAATATCACTAATTGGGTCAGGAAAATTATGACAATGAGCCTAAACCTCTGACCATCAAGGCTGAAATATCCCAGTCTATCCTCATCAGTCGATGCAGTAAGACGACGATCATGGTCAGAGGCAAGGCAAATGCAATTTCAATCGACAACTCCCCACGACTCTCACTCATCATCGAATCGTTGGTTTCATCGATAGATGTCATCAAGTCCACCAATTTTGCTCTACAGGTTACAGGAGTTTTGCCCACTCTGCTTATGGACACAGTCGATGGAGCCCAGGTCTATCTAGGAAAGGAGAGTACAGGCACTGAAGTGTTCACAAGTAAATGCACAGGAATCAATCTCAACATCATTGACGAGGCCAGCAGTGATGGCGATGAGGAGGGTGATTATAAAGAAGTGGCGTTGCCAGAGCAGATCCGGTCCTACATTGGTAAGGACGGCAAGATTGCAAGCGAGATTGTTGAGCATGCTGGATGAGGAGCGGGAAGATGTTGTTAGGAGGTACGATTATTGTAGCATAGCGTTGTATTTGTTTCTCTGGCGTTCGGCCAGCGATCTCGATCACAGGTCCAGATTGCGGTCGATTCACATTGTGCGAAGCAACTTTTCAGCCGTATATATAGCCAATACATACCCTTAAACACCTAGATTTTGAACAATTATGAGCACGCTTGCTCCGTTATCTTCTTTCATTAAACCATTGCTCAATGGATGACACATTTCACAGGCCTAGAAACGTCCGTACTACGCAAAAGTGCCGAGCGTATGAGGATGGTTTTTACTGGAATTCGTTTTAGTATCTAGAAATCCATTCCATTTATGACACCCAAGATATGTACAATTCCAAACCCGCTCAAACCTAGCTCTACCACTTCTATGATCCGCCGTTCTTCTGATTTTTCTCGTGCTCGATGATTTGCTTGCTCCAGCTACCACAGATCAGCAATTTGTCCAGTCTAACCTTCCCATGGAGACTTACTATCGACTGGGAAAGAATCTGCCCTCCTCTGGGAACTTCGTCCGGACCTCCCTCTCCGCGCTCAACTTCCACATCATAGCGGTGAGCCCCACGATGACCATCCCGAATACCGCAGTATTGGCTTTCCAGTTCGAAGGTTGCGAGTACCAGCCACCTGCTGGTGACCAGACGTGCTTGGGGTATCTAGCTCGTCAGATTATGTTCGGTATGTTCGTTCGTTCGTTCCGTAAGCTCCTGCTGAAGAATTGACTTACGGGATTTTGCCGCCGCCGCCCTGAAATATGTTAGTGATCGGGAATTTGGAGAATGAGTGCGGCTGGGCTTACCATCTTGATCAATTGCTCTGCGCGGGGTTTGTCTTGAGCTGTTCGTGCTCGTCGGACTCCAGATGCGAGGTCACTACTAGCGTGACGATCACGTGCAGGCCCGAAGCTTCTATGATCGTGTGAGGGAAACTCGATATTTTTTTTGGGGGAGCGAGCAGGGGACCAGACTGAAATCCACCACCACGGCCCGACACCCTCTCACGACTTTCTCTTTCTCTAGAGGGTTGAAGAGGAGGCGTGACTTCTGGACTTGGAGATGAAGAGAATACGGCTGGAACGATGGAGCGGCCAATTGCTGTCTCCGCGCACACGACCATGTTGTCTCCGACAGCAGACGATGCAAAGTCCAGCTGGCAATAGGACGCAGCAATCACGGTTCCAATCCTCCTCTGCAGCAATGCAAGAAGATCTTATATTCGAAGACGACGATCCATCTACCTCGTCCTCACGACATCCCACAAGTCCTTACGCCTCACCATTACCAGAAGCCGCGTTGAATTCTGCAAAGCTAGCAGCTCTACACGCCCGTCTCGCCCTTCCCAAGAAGCTTCCTTTACAGACGATGGCAAGGACGTTAGTGGATTCAACTGCAGACCCGAATTTACGCTTCAACAACGCTTCACTCGCGCAGTTGGGAGGGTCCATCATCTCTTTCCATGTAGCAGAGTTCCTGCTGTGCACCTACCCCCGTCTCCCGATGGCCATCCTCTTTGCTGCCGCTGCCGCCTATGGCGGGCCCCGAACACTGGCCATTATAGCGCAAGAATGGGGAGTTGAAACGGCAGCATATCCTGGCTCAGAAGTCGACCCGGGACTTTTACAATTCTCAAAATTGAAGCCGGGAACTAAGCTAGGAGAGCTTGGGAGTGTAAGGTTTGACACGGGACCGTGGCGGAGAGGCATGAGCAGTAGAGTGGTCCTCGATGACGAGTTTGGGGATACCATACCGAAGCCAGGGGTGGAGGTAGACTCCAAACCGACGGAAAGTGCGTACTCGAATTTTGTGAAGGCGGTCGTAGGCGGCATCTATGCGCATGCTGGGCGAGAAGCGGCAAAGAAGTTCGTGCGAGAGCATATTCTTAGTCGGCATTTGGAGATCACGCAGCTTTTTGAGTTTAAGGATCCGGTTAGGGAATTGGCGGTGTTGTGTAAGAGGGAAGAGTTTGAATATCCTGTTGCGAGGATACTGAGCGAGACGGGGCGGATGTCTAGGTCACCTGTGTTTGTGGTTGGTATCTACTCGGGGCATGAGAAGCTCGGGGAGGGGGCTGGTGCGAGTTTGGCGGAGGCACGTATCAGAGCAAGTGTTGCGGCGCTGAAGGCCTGGTACCTGTATAGCCCGGGCAATAATGTGAGGGTGCCGAGTGATATGGAGAGTGCGAATGCCAAGCCTTGGGAGCCGGTGCACATCGACATTGGAGAGATTATACATTAGGAGATTTGTATGTAGTTGATGCATAGCGAGCAGGGTGGGAACGGCTTGTATGATGAAAGAAGACGTTGCGATTGCTGGGCCAGTCTTTCAAAAGCTGGCAAGCAGGAAAGCATTGTGTATTATTGAGATCTCATTTGTGGGATGCATTACAGAGCTAAGAGCCGCTCTTTGGAGTATCTGTGGGGATAGGTGTAGAATATATGGGCTTTCTGTAGATCCAAAATGGTACCATCTCCAACTTTACATTACTCTACCATGGATTGTAATCACTTGGTAGAAAGTTTCGCATGAAAAATCCATCGTTTTATGATGTGTATGCGTATGTACACGAGCAACCATCCTAGTCAAGAACAGGCCATTCATTGCCCATTCACATAAGCCAAGACCAGACTGCCATAGTAAAATAAGAATGCAAGAAAACTTCGTGGAGATGGACCACCCCCCCAAATAAACGCCTGTGAAACAACCCTGACAATGCATTGAGAAGACTACCAGTGGATGAGGAGGGGTATCATGAGGCATCGACAGTAACCTCAGACTTGGTATCAACCTTCTTTGCTGATGGCTCCGTGGCCTCATCATCCTCACGACTACGTTTCTTTCCATTTGCTGGAGCTTCATCAGACTTGCTGTCAACCTTCGTGGCTGGGGTCTGATCTGCGTTATCGTCTTCACGAGCACGCTTCTTCCCATTGGTTGAGGGAGAGTCTTCGGTCTTGACTGCTGGTGACTCGTTGGACTTGCTGTCGACTTTCTTTGCTGACTTCTCCTCATCATCGCCCTCACGTGGTCGCTTCTTCTCATTCTTCTCGTCACTACCTTTCTGTCAGCACCAGTCTCATCACTTCATAATTGTTAGGCTTACCGGTCTTCGCGCTCGCGATTTCTATCATTGTTGCGTCGACCCCCATCATCTCGTCCCCTACCACGACCACGGCCCTTGCGATCTCCATCACGCTGGTGTCCTCGGTCGCGTTTGTGATGATTGTCCTTGAAGCCATTTGCTCGGTCCTCCTCTCTTCGCTTCTTCCAGTCATCGGGATCACGATCGCCTCTAGAATCACCTCGTCCGCGACCACCGCTGTCATTTTTGTAATGACCCCGACCACCTCGATTGTTATTACCTCGGTATCCACCGCCGCGGCCTCGAGGGCCCCAACTCTCAGCAGGTTCAATCTTTCCGTCTTTGATATCTTGCAACTTCTCTTCGGTGTAGTCCTTTTTGGACTGTATTTTTAATGGGTATTTGTCCTTCCACAGCGGCTTCGGGTCAAGTGCGAGGAAGTTCCGGGCAGTCTCCTCATCTGCAAACTCGACGAATACAGAGCCTTTGAACAACTTCTCCGGAGTACGACGAAGACGAACTGCGTTTGTCGGACCGAATTGAGCAAAGAAGGCCTCAATGTCAAATTGAGAGCTTGGTTCTTCATCCCCGAAGCCTTTGACATAGACGGATCGGGGATCTACGGATGGTCTGACGGCATGAGCAGAGTAGCCATCTTTGCGATTAACTGTCTCCTGGCCCTCTGGACCAGAAATTTCAAGAAATTTGCTTTCTCTGAGCGCAGCTACAACAGCAGAGACCGGCTGGAAGCGTTTCATACGGCCAAATGCACAAATCTCCTTGATCGAGACTGGAAGGTTCGATTCGCCATCGGTTAATTTCCACAGGTGAGAGTCGGTTGGAAGGTTTGCATCACTAAAGTAAAATTCGACCTTTGCAAACATTGTCAGTGGTTGAAGGCGGTAATAAACACTGCATTGCTGCATACCTGTGCGCGAATCTTGCTTGGGTCGTCGGTGGTAGGCAGAACAGCAGGATCGTACTTCGAATAGTTTTTGCGCACGTCTGACTCGTAAATCTTCGCAGAAGTCTTCAAGACACCATTGTCATCGAATCTTTCCTTCTTCTCCCCAGATGATCCGTTTCTTTCGGTCTTCTTGTCGCTCTTTTCTTCCTCGATGCCTGTGGTAGCTTCGCTCTTCTCGGTCTTCTGCTCGTCCTTCACTTCTGCTGCGTCCTTGACATCCTCCGATTCAGCGTTTGCCGGAACGACTCCCTTATCGGTTGGTGCAGTCGGTTCAGGGGCCTCCTTCTTCGCAGTCTCATCATTCGAGAGAGAGGTAGCTGCTGGGCCAGGCTCAGGCTCCGTAATTTCGGCCTCGAGGTTTGACATGTTGCTTTGTTTTTGTTTTTCGAAGTCTTAAATAGGCGCGAAAGAGTATGAATTGAGAATGAGCATCCAAGATGTTAAAATACTGCTTTAAGACGTTGATCCTACTGTGGTGGGTTTCTATTGTAGTCTTAGTATTGTGAGCGGTGAATTCAATGACTGTAGCTGTGACTCGATAAAGATGGCGGGGTCGAAACCCGAACGGGAAATGGTCTGGGTACAAGTCCCATTGTTGCCAGGACTAATAGTACATACCGTCAAAGCATGAAGGCCATCTGAAATAGTAAGGACGTAATTCCTTGGCGATTGACTCTGATTTGGGGAAGTTGTAGAATTTTGAAGAGCATCGAGTGGGAGCTGCAGAAAATGCAGTGGGCCTCCGAGCCTTTTGCACTAGCGGCCGAGGAACCCCTGCTAGCGCCTCGAAGATGAAGATGTCTTTCGTCTCCCAACCTCACTTTGTCGCGTGTTGACCAGCGATTACTCTCAAAGATCACTCTTTTCCACAGGTCCGATGACGAGAAAAAGGTTTCACGGCCTCAAGCGGGTGGTATGTGCCCGATTGCCTTCACGACCACGCCAGCAGTAGAGCTTAGCTGACCCCTTACAGAAATTCCGGGCGACATGGAATAAATACAACCTCTTCAACCTCAGTCGATTAAAGGCACCCAGGACGGATTTCATGACCTACTATCAACAAAAATGGTCTGCCAAATCCATAACCCGAGCCTATCACGGAGAACACATTCGGGAGGGGCAATGGGAACGAATGTTTACGCCTCTTTTGAACTCGGTCATTCCCATGGATCACAGATACCTGGCAGAGCACGATGGTTCTGAACAAGCTGCAGGAAGAGGTTCTGGTCTAGAGAAGCCTCTGGACTTGAACAAAATATCCTTTGGAAAGAATCAGATTCCGTATATGCATATGACCTACGCTCCGATTGAGAGACGACTGGACACGGCAATTTTCCGAGCATTGTTTGCTAGCAGTGTAAGGCAAGCACGGCAGTTCGTCATCCACGGCCAAGTCAAAGTCAATGGGAAAAAGGTTAGAACTCCTTCCGGACTTGTTGAAGAACCTCGGTTGCTGACCAAAATAGATTCCGTACCCCGGATATCTTCTCAATCCAGGAGACATGTTCCAGGTCGAGCCAGATAGAGTACTGTTTGCGACAGGAGCGCCGAAGATCAAAGTAAAAGTTCAAGCCGAGACACGACTCTATGAAAGACGCATCAGCAAGCAGACGAACCTAGTTCGCAGTGCTGCATTGGCGAAGGCCGCGCAAAGGAGAAAGGCGAAGGAGGCGAAGGAGCTAGCAGACGATACAATAGAGCTGGTCCCTAAACAGCGGAAACCCCGGGTAGAATTAGGCGACCCAGAATCGCGCAAGCTTCGACAGAAAGAGCTCCTCAAGGTCATCAGACAGATCGAGGACAAAATCGGCAACAAGAAGATTCGAAGAACGGCGAAACGCAAACAGGAGTTGAGGGCCTTGCTGAGGAGAGCGAGGGCAACTTTGATCTTCATCCACAAAAAGCCGGTTGAAGAGTTGGAAATTGAGATAAAAGAGATTGCCCAGGAACTCCTTGGTTTCACCGAAAACCTCGAACCATCTGACAAGACGTCCCCCAAGAGACTCAAGTCGGAAGAGGAGATGGACCAAAAGCAAAAGTCAGCTCTAGAAGCAGCCATCGCTCGGATTCGCGAGAATCCATCCGACACCACAAAGCCATATGCCACGCCCTGGCGACCAAGACCATATATGAGCGCCTTTGCATTCATTCCCCGGTACTTAGAAGTCAATCACAACATTTGTTCGGCTGTATATTTGAGGCATCCTGTTGCTCGGCCTGGGCTGGCGGAGGTGCCCACGCCATTCCCGGCTGAGACACAGCAATTGGCGTTCAATTGGTATCTAAGGAGGAGATAGAATGTATGATAGTTGAATGTGTATGATGTATCATAATTGAGGCACCTAGATTAAAATTCTTTCCTCTTCAAGCATTTCCGTCTCAGCCTCTTTCCCATATCTCAATGGTCCCGAGGATATTCACACGATGAATGTGAAATTCGGCTATCTCCATTCAAATGGCTACTGACTCGTAACAGAGTATCACACTACTAAGCTTACCAAGGCTCCCAAGTGTCCGGAAGTCACGATGTCGCTTACCGACTTCTACGATGTGATTCATATCGATCCATGGTAATCGGGTAAAGGCAAATACATAATAGGCTGCCACAGAGTAGGCTGAGAAGGGCCTTCAAGCCTGGGCACTACAAAATAAAGAAGTTCCAGTATTCACATTAAAACAAATCACAGGATAGGATCGAAAAGGAATCTAGTTCTGCTATGCATGAATATGATACAGCGCGCTTCATCATGAATCAATCAACCATCTAAAGCCAAAATCCTAATCTACAGCTTCGCCTTTGGCGCCTCCAATGTTGGAAGAAGAAGATCTCTGATATCTCCCGCGGCCTCGTTCAAGTAGAAGCTCATCCTCTCGCTTCCAAGACCCTTTGACACAACGTTGAATTGGATGCTGTGTCTATGTTAGCGCGAAAAAGATTTGCATGACAAGCGGACCGTCAGACTAACCTGTTCTCGTTGATCATGTATGCGATTCCGAATCCGTCGTCAACCACCTGACTCCATCCGTAGCCATTGAAGTATTCCGAGCTCAATTGACTTGTAGAGATGAACCACTTGCTCGAATATGCGTAGGCTGGATCTTTGAAGATTGCAGGCAACTCTTCGTTTGGACCAACCAATTTCTTCAACCCGAAGAGATGTCGATCAACGCCCTTGCCGTCCGAAGCTACAGAGATATATTCCACGTGAGAGGTTATTGCTTTGCGGAACAGCGCTATCGTGTCCTTGGGTTCGATATCTGGATTGGCCATGGCTTTGCAGAATGCAACAGAATCATCGGAGACAGAACGACAGGTCTCAGTTCGTCCTTGTTGGAAACGTCTGGTAGTGGCTGATTCGTAAGTTGGTCTGTTCTTGCCATACATTTTGAAGTATGCAAGTTGGATGACCATTTGTATGTATGCATCTGGTGAGCACTTGAACTTCTTGATGAGGCCCTTTCCGTAACCTTGGTATGCCTGAACGCGAAGTTCGTGAGCACCGATGACTTCGGTGAAGTCCTTCTCAGCACGCTCAATCTCGCTTTGAACTTCTTTGTTGACATGAAATTTGACAACGGTGGGTTCAGGTAGGTTGGAGCGGACCGACGGGTTGGAGAAGTCGAGTTTGTTGTTGAAAATCACTTCGTTAACGTAGTCATTCAGGCGTTGTGTTGGCGTCCCATCCATCATAGAGTGTTCACCCGTGAAGCCAGATGTGCCGTTTTCGTTGATGATGAATTGGAGGGGTTTATCGAACCAGCGATTGCGACCGTCGCCATGCCAGTATTGGTGTGCACGCTCCTCGAGCGTAACTGGTGAAGCATCATCCAAGCAGACCACAAACGAAGCAGATTCAATTGCCTTCAGAGCAGCAGCGTTCGATGAGTGCGCTTTGAGCAAAAGCTCTCTAGCATTGGTCCATATATCTCGGTTTTCCGAGGTCAGGACGCCCACAGGTGGGACTCTTTCTGCCTTTTGGTAAACCCGCTTGAATTGTTGCTCTAGCTCAGACGTGTTCAGTTGCTGCCCATCAACCTCATGCAGAACCTTGAAGAATTGATTCTTGCGGATCACAATAATATGCTTGTTTTCTGATATAGGGTACGTGACGGGGTGATCCGCGGGCTTTGCAGGTATCCGACAAGCATTGAACATCCATTGATAGCTCTCCATAGAGATAGGCAGCTTCTTCATGTACTCGGGTTCTAGTGTGCCAGAGTCGACTTGTTTCTTGAACTCCAGAGCTGCGGTGGTGATCGCAGCCGCTCGCTTGGAAGGGTCTCGCCGCCTTCTGTCATCTCGGTGAGAGTAGAAGTAACTGACATATGGGACGACTGGGTCACGGTAAGACAAATACGCTGCATCATTCCACCATTCGTAGATCCAGTTCTTGTGTTTAGGATCCTCCCGTCTGGCAATCAGTTTCTCCTGCAGTTTACTCCCAATGCCCCCAGGCTTTATGAATTCTTTAACTGCTTTTGTAGTCGACTCGAGCTCGGTGGTAGAGAGTAAAGGATGGACGGACTTGAGATATCGAGCTGCTGTCTCCTCTAGCGTAGGTACTGGCAATCTAGGCAAAGACTCTTCGAATCGCAGCATAGGACCTTTGGTAGAGTCTTCCTTGTATCCTAGATGATGTCAGCCAGAGTCCACTGCGGGGTACACACAAGAGGTATACTGCGTACCTGGTGGCAAGGAGCTACTCTTCCGCGCAGCTGCTGGTGCCATCGCTACAGTCTGCGAATATCTGTTAGCAACAAGCAAGCAACGGCATGGGGACCTGAGAGACGTACTCTTGACAGTTGGGTCGACGTGTAGCCACTTCTTAGCACCCGGCCCTTCGCGAGTGTCCTCAACATTCCTCACGGCGTTATCGAGCAGGGAGAAAGAAAAAAATCGTAGAGTTGAGAATATAAAGTTCGGGCTTCTTTCACAAGCTGCAGTGGAGCGGACGGTCAACGTTATGCTCATGTGGTTGGTTGAAGGGGATGAGGTCGGTAGCGTTCCCCCGATGAGCCGAGGTCAAGTTCTTTCCGACAACCTTGGGCATTCGGCGCAAGGCGACTCAGCCTGCTCAGCAGCTCAGGCGAGTTGCAGGGCCCCCCCCACCCGGCCACAAGGGCCTGGCGAAAGTTGGCCAACTGATGCACAAATTTTGCCAGCCTGCATTTTAGCTGCGTCGGGCCGAGGGATGTAGGGTAAAAGGCCGACAGCTGGAAAAATAAACAGATTTTTGGGGTGTCGCTGACGTATGGACAACTCGCAAGAGCAGCAACGCCAGCACCAGCAGCCAGAGCGATGTATTATTATTTACACCGTGCAAATGAAGCACGTGAGATGTGCCTTCTCCCTAAGATCAGGTCGCCAGGTCCTATGATCAATTCTGTCCTGCTTCTGGACCAGGGTCCAATCGTTTGCTTTGACCCATGAGACTTCTGAATTCCTCCAAGTCCAACCTTTTCTGAACATTCCGTCCAATCCTTCTTGGCCCCAGTCTCAAACACTCGCAGACATACTTGTTGCCCGTGACTCGCAGGATACAATCGGCCAGGCAAAGGTTCACCTTTTCCGCTTGCTCTTCCTCGTTGTGGGGGCATCCGTCTTCGCTTTCGAAGCTGCCTTCGATGCCTTTGGAGAAGGGGTCCCATCCTCTTCCTCGGCGTCTTGCTCGTCATCTTCACCAGCCTCCTCTGTCTCCTCTGCCCCTTCGTCCTCAGTCATGGTATCTTTGCTCTGCTGTCGAGAGCTTGATTCTGCCTTGACTCGTCCCATTGATCGATTCGTATTTCTTCCCGCTCGCGTCATCTTCGGAGGTGGAGAATTCGCTGGGGACGTCCTGGTATCATCTGTATCATCAACAGTGCTACCACGATTCTTCGTGGTGACTGTGTCTGCTCTCTTACGCTTCCGGCCCCCTTGCGGTACTGGTGACGGCGATCTGCCCAGCCTAGGAGGTGAAGACGGTGTTTCGCTATCGGCACGTCGTTGCCCTCTCATGAATGTGGACTCGTCATAATCTTCCTCTGGGAGCTTGAATTCCAGGTATTTGTCTTGGTAATCGTACTCAAAAGAGTTCTCCCGATCATCAATGACAGGAAGATTGTAACAAGTTCCAAGCTTCTCCCATATCCCGGGTATGCGAGTGTGTTTCTCAATGGTAGGATCGTAGCCATGATTCCGAAGGTGTTCTGACAATGCAATCATTCGAAAGTGCTTATGCATTCCTGAAGTAATTAGCAATATTCCTTAGTACTCGGTATTCTGAGCTCACCAGCTGGTTTCCATTTGATGATTCCTTTGAATAATGACGTTTCCTGCTCGTCCGTCCAGGGATCTTTGAGGATGTCGTATGCGGGCTTTTGGGGTTCCTCTGCTTGCGCTTGGGGAGTGTCAGTCATCGTAGTATCCTCATCGGCGGTTGGTGTTGATGCCGCAGCAGCTGCTTTGGCCTTCTTCTTGGGAGGCATCTTGTACCCTTTTGACCTCAGTCAAAAATCGCGGTTGATTAACGAGATCGCAGAGGTTATTCATGTTCAGGTACCATACACTTCGCCGCCCGCGCCGGGAGCTAAAAAAAGACCCCTGTCCACCAGGTCGATGCCACGAAAACGCGTCAACGTCATCCGCGACAACGCGCCCACCACCTTGATCGACAAAATGAGAACAGAATGGACAGGCTTGACGCCAGAGATGCGGGAGAAGTCTTTGTGATACCCGATCTCTATTGCCCTTCGAAACTTTTGATCGATGCGTCCCAGAACCCCAGCTTTCTGTTCTCAGAACTGAAGCTTGATGGTTTGCAACTACTCTTCGAAAGTCTTTCTCAGAAACTGACGGAACTAGACATTGACGGAGGGCTACCGGCCGTTGCAGAGCAATCGCAACCTGGAGATAGCTTCTTCAGTATACCCGACCTCTCTTTTGGACCTGCTGATGGCGTTTCTACACCCAGCCAGTCTATCGGCTTGCGCAATGAATCGATCGATGTTGAACAGCAAGAAGTAAACGTCGGTGGAGAATTGTGGGTGTTGCCGGAAGAGATCCCTGTGGCAACTGCAAACTATCAAAGTTGGGACGCATTCGAAAATGAAAGGTTCAAGGAGCTACATACACCTTATATCACAGAGGCTGGGCCCTCAGTCTTCGATGCTGCATTCGCTGCAAAGGAGAATTTCCTACGCATCGGAAGTGTAGATGATGTCGTGGTAGACGCTAAGGCATATTCCTCTTCTGTCTTGGCTCTTGGACTGGGCCGCAGTTCGGTGTTCTTCACCTGGGACGAAGAGAAACAATCATTTGTGCCCGCTGCTGCCAAGCTCAGAATGTCTGGTTATTCTGGGGAATCTTTGAATGGACTCCTCGCAACATTCTTTGACTGCGGAAACATCACGCGAGATCTGCAAGCCTTTGTTGAGAAGACGTATTCTGGAAGCACATCACCTGGGCGGATTGCATTAGCAGATGCTGTTTCTACATTACTAGCGACTATTCAATCTCGATTGAGTGTGTCTGCCTCAACGCACCAGAGTATCCTCCAACTTCAATCGTTGTTTCACCCCGCTCATTCGATATTGACCTGCTTCCAACGAATTGTGGTGAACGTCTCCGCCACACGCAGTGATGAGTCCATGCTGTCAACAATATTTGAGGAGATTCAGCTTCTCGAGCATCGAACGGATTCGCTGAGAGAGATACTTCTTGAGATACTTTCACGCGTCTCTCAACCATGGCTTGAATTCACAGGCGAATGGCTGGGACTACAACGTGAGGCTGGCCTGCCACTGACTAAAGAGGGAAATGGGAAGAGCTTTGTAAAAGTGGAGAAGAGGGAATGGATTGATGATCAAGGTCTAGAACTTCAGGAACCAGATTACTTCCTAGACTACGACAGAGTCCCTGCATTTATTCAACCTGAGGACGCTCGTGCAATGTTTGAGGTAGGCAGGAGCCTCCGATTCCTGCGAGCTCACCACGCGGATCATCCTCTAGCAAGAGCAGATGTGGTTGCTTCTGCCAATCCTCCGACACTACAGTGGAAATTCTCTTGGCAAGACATAGTACAAATTGAAGCGAAAGCTTTACAGTACGAGAAGGACCTCACCAATGCACTCGTCCAATTCTCCAAAGGGAGTCTTGCAACCTCTGGAGCCACAAGAAGTAAGCCAGATAGTCACAGCTCTGCGCTGAACTTCTTTGGAAAGCCAGTTGAAGATATGCAAGCTCATGTTCTGGCTTCAATAAACACGTTCAACCACCCATTCAATGAAAGCACGTCCCCCGATCGACTATCTCTTGGCTTGAATTCGTATCTTACTGCGAAGGACCGACACCCGAGCGACGATGGTTCTATTTTTGCTCCACCAATTTCACTTGTACCAATACTATCCTTCAATCCGATCATCGGCGCTCAAGCACGTATAGTAAATGGCACTTGTATGAGAATGTTCTTCAAGTCGCACAAGTTGCAGGAACATCTCTCCGTGCAACGAAGCTTTCATCTTATGGGGAATGGCGTTTTCTCCAGCAGACTCTCGCATGCCCTGTTCGATCCAGAGCTTGAAAGCGCAGAACGGCACAGAGGGGTTGCACGTTCTGGAGGTATCATGGGACTTCGTCTTGGCGGCCGAGACACTTGGCCTCCTGCAAGTTCAGAGCTTCGACTTGCTCTCATGGGAGTCCTCACGGATAGTTACATGTCATCAGAGCCGCTCAATAGGTCTCATGCCGGTACCTACCTTGACAATACCTCACTCCCTGGCGACCTGTCGTTTGCCGTCCGTGATATGTCACAAGAAGAGATCGAGAAGTGCCTGGATCCTGACTCGGTCGAGGCACTCGACTTCCTTCGTTTGTCATATAAGCCACCTCCGCCACTTGAAGCTGTAATTACTCCTATGATTCTCTTTAAGTATGATCAAGTTTTCAAGCTTCTTCTCCGCGTGATTAGAATGCTTTACGTTGTCTCAGCTCTTTTTCGCGATGCTACAAACGAGAGCTCGTTGTGGCGAGACGACTCTGTGGCTCATCGATTTCGCATTGAAGCCCACCACTTCATTGCGAACGTGTGTGGGTACTTCTTCGATACTGGCATCGAAGCGACTTGGCGCATCTTTGAGCGGAAACTGGACCAGGTTGAGAAACGAATTGGTATGGAAGGAGACAACATCACCCTTGGCCAAAATGAAGGGTTGGACAAGCTCAGAGATTATCACGAGCGCGTCTTGGATAAGATTATGTTTGCACTACTACTACGAAAACGACAACAGCCAGTCCTGAAACTCTTGGAGGAGATCTTCGCCCTTATTTTGCAGTTTGCGAAGCACTCTCGGGCGATGACCGTGGACATACAAAGCAAATCCGACGCCGAAGATGAGGTGAAAGAAATATACGTGAAGTTTCAGAAGAAAGTCCGAATTTTCATCACTGTCTGCCGAGGATTGAGCGAAAAGAAGGGGTATGGAGAGAAGAGAACTCGCGATACCAGGACGTCCGGGCAAGAGGGTCTGTTCGATATTGATGATCTCGCTGAAGAGAATACTGTAGCACATCTTCTAGTGAGGCTAGAGATGTCGAATTACTATTCGAGAGATGTAGGGTCGTAGTGCAAATCAGAGGTATCCTGCAGAAGACTTTGCTTCGCACCGCGTTTCATTTCAGTCCTTCCCGTACGACATCGTCACACCTGATCCTCATCTCCCATTCCGAACTTTGTATGGTCGAGTGTCCCGTCAATCTTGCGGGATGCTCTTCGCGGGACTATGAAATACAGGATTTACGATCTTGCTGCGTACTTTGTTCATGTGGTACGGACTCTACGGAGCACTCAAAATAGAAACCAAAAATGTGGCCGGGACATAGCACCACGAACCGACAAAGCAAAAATGATGTTATTCTTAGCTTTTCTTTAAACATTGACAATTAGAGCCGCTTTTTCTGTCTATGGGAAGTTAGCTTAGAATCTAATTGATACCAGAGCAATCATAATATTGCAAGCCTTTCGTTCCACTAACTTTGCCAATTTAAACTATTTGGGGGAAAAATAAGCCCCTTCTTCATCCAGTCGACTAAAATTTTGGAGCAATGGTAACCACAGTCAGTGGTCTTTCCAGGTACAACATTTCAAAGTTTCCAGGGAGACCTCATCGAGGGAAGTATACATAATATCACGTGACTTCAAACTCGACAAACTCGATCCATACTTGGTAGGTAGGTACCTCTTTCCGAATTGAGACAGTGGTGAAGGTCTTTTTCAATTTTAAGATATTCAGGCTCCAGGAAGTTCTACAGTAACCTTGAGCACAGATTGCAATTGCTTAAAGTGCTCTGCTCCTGTTTTAGTCAGAATCACAATCGACATCTCGACAAGGTTTAGCGCGGCGCCAAGACTTGAAGCTCTCCCCAATTGTTCACGTCACAACGAACTCTCCGCCTCACAAAAACCTCCACTCGCGCCATTGATCTCTACCACCATGCGACGGACGTTACGACAGCTCGCAGCCGTCAAGCCCTCTCGCTTTCTCGAGCCCGGGGCTCCCACCGGCCTCACGGGGCTCTACACCCACGCAGCGCCCCGCTCGACGCTCCTCTACCTCTACTCCAGCACGCTCGATAAGCTGAAGGAGATCCCCGAGTCCTCACTGTACCGCCAATCGACCGAAGCACTCACTAAGCATCGCATGTCGATCATCTCTGCGGTCGAACCAGAGGGCTACAAAGAGTGGTCAGAGAAAGCGAAGCAGGTTATCGCGGAACATCCTGAGGTGTTTAATACGCCTGAGGGCGGCGTGGATCATGATATGGGAAGGCATTTGAAGATTTTGAGGGACGGGAAGGTGTTTGTTAGGAGTAAGGTAGAGCAGGAGGCTGATGATACGACGGAGGAATGGGATGGGGAGGAGAACTTGGGACCGGAGTTGGAGGGAACAAGGTCGACGGAAGAGAGAAAGGGACAAAGTATTTTGGGCATGAAGCGGCCAGGAGAGGATGAGAAGACAATTGTCTGGGAGGAGGAACCTCCTTTGACTGCTGATCAGTAGGTACTCGTTCCTGCAGGTAGGTCAATGGGGCTAATTCCACATAGGATTTCGGACCTTGAGACAAAAATTGGTGCTGGTCTAATCGAGGAGGTCATCCAGGTTGCTGAGGGGGAGTTGAAGCTCGTCGATACCATGGTGAGGGCGAAAGTGTACGTCCTGCTATCAATGCTAATTTTGGTCCCTGCTAATTATGCCTCTCAGATGGGAAGATTTAGAGGAGAAGCCAGTTGAGGGTCAGTGGACATATTTCATGCGTGATACCGGCACTCCTGTCACGCAACCTCCACCTCAAAAATAGACCCGACATCTAGAAGGATGGTGTACACTATCAGAGAATTGTAAATAGATCATACAAAGATTATGGGCTAGCTCAGGCGCCTGTGTTGGGATCGTCGAGGTTTGCTATGATCCAGATCCTTTGTGAGTTGATAGCCAGTATCAAGTATTTACAGAACGGAACCCTACTTGATAGCCCGAAGGATGGAAGGCTTCCGGAGGTCGTTTCAGGTTGACAGAGTATGATTTGTCAGGCCTCCTGCGTGACCGCAGCTGTATTCTCGACCCAGCGCTCACGGCAATCGATGGCGCACCGTTGTTGGACCGTTGGAAGATCTCGACGATTGAGTGTGGAGGGTCGGGGATACCGCCCTGCACGCTTCTATTTTCAGCTGAGAACAGACGCCCAGTCGCGCCTAAAGTCCGACAACACACACTTCAGAGAAACCTCCATGCCCTTCTTTCATCGCATATCACTGGATCTGCGAACACACAGACTCCCCAAATATTTTTCTCATGCAATTGCTCGGTCCCTCTCTGCGATTTGCACGATGTTCAGAATGGTTCAGGAAACGCATGAGGAGGTTCGGTCGCCCCAACCATGAGCACGTTCAAGAGAGTAGCGAATGACCAACTTCTCCGCATAATCCTTTGCGGCGGAAGCTCTACCAGCCCTCCTTATACACAATTAGATCCAGGCTTGTTGGCCTTGCATGTGATCAGGCATATCACCGATTACTTTCAACACTCCCCTTCAAGGGTTATACTTTCAACAAATCCAGCGACCAGGGGAAGCAAGAGAACTCCCAAATAAAACCTCTGATTCTGGGTAAAATGGACAGCCCTGCCTTTCCCTTTCCCTTGCTTTGCTATTCTCGCTGCTTCCTTCCATTCCTGCATCAGCAAGTGTCTTTGTTAGTAAGCTACTTCCAATCGACTCTATCTTTCGTCATGCTCTGGGGCAATGTTTATAGTAACACGAGATTGCTTAGCAGTAGAAATGTCTCCAGTAGGAACGCTTGCGACAGGAAAGCCTTCAACATGATGCAACCGGAGCCACGGTGGCAGAAGAGTCGACGACCTTGGGACCAGCTATTATCAAATAAATAAATAAATAAAAATCTGTGGCCAAAAAATGCTCAGTGGCATGGCTTGAAACGCCACTCCCAGCGTTCTCCCACAATGTATCCACCTATCACAGAGCAAGGCAGTAAACCAGATGAACGCCATACCGTACACAGAGAGAATCCAGATTATAAGAAGTCGCTGTTCTTGACCATGATATATATGGTGCTACTGTATCGAGAGAACTCTCGACGTCTTGTGTACTTGAGAATCGGGACTGGGGTTTTGATAGGCGGAAAGAGAGCACAGGGATGTTGGAGGACCTGAAGAGACGAGAAACGAGTAAATCAAATAATGGAGCTACGAGAACCTGAGCAAACAACTTGCCTGGGTTCGTGGGATTTGGCAAACATCATTTTTTGCATATCAAGAATTTCTGCGCTTCTACAAGTAGAGTCTGGACATTAATAATAACCTAGGCGCTGATTTGGTGCTCACGTTATGCCAGTGTATTTTTATCCATTAATGCTTGATGGCATGGCGCGCAAGGATCAGCGCCACACCCACACGCACTACTCAGCCTGCATCGCCACGGATGACGGATCTGACTACTCCGCCCAGGCTCTCAGCTCCAAAAAAAATCCGTATTCCTCCCAACATCCAACCAGCCTCGCATTCCAGGTACGAGCAGCGCTCCACCGTTTGAGGTAAAAAATGCGTACTTCCAATGAGAATCGCCGTGCGAATACACGAAGGTCCCGAAAGTGCGGGCCTGGCTCGGCTTTCGCTGGGAGGCTGCTCGCAGCTCCTCGCACAGCTCCCTCTGTGCCACCAAGCCTCATTTCTAGTGGATGCAAGTGCTCTACATAGACTTCTGTCTCCCACACCTCTCTCTTTCCAAACCCTTTCGCATTCGCACCTTAGCAAGAACATCAGCCGACATGGAGAAGTCAACTCTTTTCGAGGGAGATGACTCCAGACGCTCCATTCTCTACTCCGGACTACCAGAAGAGTCAACCCTACAACTCGCTGCTAAGAACACCGCACTGATGGATATGATATATGGAATTCTTGAACGGGGGGACGGTCCAACATCACCACATTTCCCAACACCTGTTGAACAAGACTTGAGCAAAGCCAAAGTGTTGCAATGGGCCAGCTCCCTTTCCCAGTACTCTCCTGTAGACGAGCCACCACCACCAATATTCCCCGAATATGACCATGAAATACCTCGGAGTCCATCACCCATGGGGTCGATGCTCTCTGACACTTCAAGCCATGGTTCGAGTTCAGGTCCCAAGACGCCAGCCTTGTCAATTCGAGTTCCAACAGCCGACGATCGATTCAGCTGGGAAAGGGCGGAAAAAACTCCAGAGCCAACAATGAGAACCTCTTCAGCCTCTCTTACTGTATCGGTACCTCCCAGGCATTCATCTCACAACCGTACCGATTCATCGCCGTCCCCCAGCCCTCGCCCAACAATGACAGCTACCATTACCAGCCTAGTTGACGACTTCATGCCAGGCTTTGTGCCGGACTTCGAACCTTCTGTCGTCAAGGCTAAGTCTGCAAAGCCGCCAGTCCTTAGGATCTCCACCGCGGTTCTCCCATATCCAGTCACTCCCATATCCAGGCGGCCTGAGCTCGTCTATCCTCCTGCGTTGCAGCCTGGATCCCAGGGCTCTCATCTGGTGGCTCAACAATCATCAACGCGCGGCCCTTCTCTACTCAGACGCTCATCAGAAATCAGAAATAGTCCTCTCAAAAACTTGCATGGGGGTTTCTCTTCTTTGAGACAGTCGGTTAACCTCCCACCGAAACAGAAAATGATCAACCAAGAGCGTCAGCATGTTCAAGCAAGGCAATCGAGGTCACCATCTCCGAAGAGGCATTCTCACGCGGACAGCCTCAGAGTTGGACCTAGGCCCCCCGCCTTATCAGTGGTAATCGAAGAGCGTCCACAGATTCCAGATGCGGGCTCTTCGGTCTGTGGCAAGCCTTACGACAACAGAGACCAGTACCGAAGAATGAGTTCAACCACCCCTTTATCTGCAGCAATGCATATGATGACCCCTACCTACCTTCGAAACCAATCCAGACACTCAATGGTATCCCAAATCTGTAACTTAGGTCAACCTGAGCAATATATGCCTTCTCCGACTAGAGCTCCGCCTAGTATTCCAGTCCAAGTTGGGCAGAAGATGCGCTCTCCCACTAGGCCTCCACCTGGTATTCCTTCGCAAATCGAACAGAAGATACCCTCTCCCACTAGACCTCCGCCTCGTGTTCCTTCTCAAGTCGAACAGAAAATAGTCTCTCCCACGAGACTCGCCGCTACTGCACCCGCCGAGAACGGAAAACAAATAGCTGCTCAGGTTAGACACTCATTGATGCCTTCGCCAAACAGGTTTATCGAAATCGAGCAACAGAAGTCAGTACAAAACAGGCACTCATTACCAGCACCAACTAGGAGGACGCAGAACGAAATTGAGGCAATCCCAGAACCAGCCTCAGCCAAATCAGAGCCAGCAAGCTTGGGGACAAACCTGGGAATTGGTACAAGAGGACTGTTTGCAGGAGAGCGGGGATTGCAGTTTACGATGTCCAGACGGGTCATCACGATGTCAAAGATGGAATGGGAGATTCTGAGTCCAGGTGGATCTCGACTCCTGAATTGCTACGAACATACGAATTCCCTGAGCAGGAGGCGGGATTTCTTCGATGTGCAGGGCAGCCAGCTCTTTGATTTCCAGAGGAGAATTGGGAGCACGAGGACTGCGCAGTGTCCGAAAGGCTCAACGTTGTTCGTTGTCAAGAGCGCTTCATTGCATCGTAAGATATTTGATATCATATTCTTTCTACTCATACTAACTTGAGCAGTAACACCACATTGGGCTGTGAGCTTGGGAAATACCTCCGATAATGTATGGGTTGCAAAGGGTGACGAGGCGATGGAAAATGTGACTGTCACTTGGGGCGGCTTTCAAGTTGGTAGCATCTCATGCAAATCAGGGCTCAAGAAGCATACGGTTCGTCCTCGGCGTTGCACATTACAATCCCTTGCTAACAAAGCCCAGTATGCTGTGAGTATCGCACCGGAGATGAATTATGCTATCATGGCAGCATTGACTACCGTCTTGGATGATTTGAGGACCGATGAAGGCTGCTGATAAGCATGTACGTGGGAGTTTTTGTAGTAATGGTTCAAAAGCTTTGATCTGTCGGGAAGGCGTCGTCTCTGGGCGGGATTGGCGTGAGGTCTTGTTTTTGCAACTCTGATACCACATTGTACTGAGGCAGATATTGGCCCTATATACCATTAATAATTCTGTGAAATTCGACGTATTTCCTGCGAAGCTTGAACTGAGATTCCCTCTGTCTCGCAATGAAAGAACAACAAAGTGGCAAAGAAGCGAAATGTCACGTGCCAGAAAAAGGGGCTCGCTCCAGGCCGTTCTTGCCAATTTATGAGCAGCAGTCTTGGCGAGTTTGGCTGGGGAAGACGAAGTATCTCGGATTTTGCAAACTCGAATCATCTTGTGATCTGACTGCTCCGCTCACAATTGCCGTCCACATATTTCCAGTTTGTCACTCTGCGGTCCTAGCCGCCATCACATGATATTGCGAAAAGTCGCATGTTCTGCAAACATCCGATTCTTGCGGAGGCTTCTCCATGCAATCTCCAATGGCAATCATGCAATTCGCCAACGAGAAGATAAGGAATGTCCATGCGCTGTGGGTAATCCCTCCGGCTGTTCCCATGGCTGAGAATAAAAGCCCACGGCCATCTCAAAATCGTTGGTAGATCGTACTTTCTGGAGTTTTCGAGGTTCTTCGCGAAGTCCGCCAACCCCTCGCACTGTGCAAACAGAGAGACATCGTACGTTACTTTACCTTCGTGCTCCCCGCCCTTCGTCCTTCCGAGCTGTCCGGACTGCTAAAGAGGAACGTTCTGGATTCGCAAGGATCACTTGGCCTCAGCCCATGTGGCTATTGACTATTCCCAGCTTCTTACGATATGTTACTGGATGCAACCAAGCAGGTTGGCAAATTATACCCGCCACTTGATGCAAACAGAACAACGTTGCCACCCGGGGAGGTGCTTTTTGCGTACTCCGAGAATTCGGACCCTCGGCACCAAATTTGAGAGCATATTGGCTCTGGATTGGGCCTTGCTTGCAGCAAAAAGACACGACCATCTTAAGGTTGACTCAACATGCGAGGTCTGCACGTACGGCTGCGGGCAGGAAAAGCCACGAAGACCTTCAGAAACTAGTTTCCGTCGCCGTGCGCCGGGGCACTGGTACTGTTCCCCAGGTAGAAGGCTAAAGTATCGGTTGGAAGCGGGCATGTGCAAAGACATGCCGACTATAACTTCAGCAACGGGTTCGCCATGTCTGGATTTTTCTCAATTGCAGCAGTAAAAAAAAAAAATTCGCCTCCCAGCAATGATGACTTTCAACCAGGGAACTCGAGGAGATGTCTACTTGACAGACAGAGATGGCCAAGATGACAGTTTATATGGCCTCGTTCGTCCTTCTGTCCAAGCGTTGGTCAATTGACATCGCTGACAATGGCTCAGAACTACCACACAAGTTCAGAGTACTGCTATCCACTGGGGTATAGCCCTCAATCTCCCGCTAAAAGCCCCGGTTGGGCCTTCTCCCCAATAGCCGTACCGACGAGTCCCTACATGGAATCGCCACTCCCCGGTGTAGGATTTTACGCCGACTCGACCTGGGATCCGTTTGAACAATCGTTCTCTTCCGTTCAAAACTCTGTCGAAAATGGCAATTTCCTACCATATGGCTATCAAGCAACATATAGCAGCAATACCCAAACCGGAACTCAACCGTACGTGAGTCTAGCTGCCATCAACGAAAGTACCACTTTCGACGATGTGCTAGACGACCGTATCTCTAGCGGACCTTATGAAATATCACCCCTTTCATCCCCAATCACCAACTGCCAGTCGGAAGAATCAAGATGGGCTTCCCGAAGCAACTCAACCTCCTCGGGCTCTTCCAAGCCTGTAACTCCGACCAAACGTCGCAAATCGTCGGGCAAAGGATCCCATTCTTCTCACTCGCACTCCCGTTCGAAATCTGAATCCATACCTCGGCTTCGCTCAACAACACAGTCTTCTCGCCCCACGACCTCTTCCTCCAGCTCTAGTTCGTCAAAGAGTCCACCGGTCAGCGACGACTCAAAAGGACGAACGAACCACAACCAAGTCGAGAAGCAATACCGCAATCGGTTGAACGGCCAGTTCGAAATGCTACTCAGTGCGTTGCCAAGCGAGGATGGTAGTGACGGAGCGAGGTCGAGAGTCAGCAAGGCCGAAGTGCTGATGCTTGCTAAGAGGCACATTGTGGAGCTGGAGCGGGAGAAGATGATGCTTGAGGGCCAGCACCATGCGCTTGAAGGTGATGTGGAAGACCTGAAAAAAAAGTTCATGGAGATGGGTGGTGTTTGTATGCCCTGATGATGTTGAATAGGAAGTGGAGAAACACCGCTTGGTACACTTGGGCTCGGGTCTTTCGGCGTTTGGCTTGCGGAATGAACGTTAGCGTGGTGTTCTGTGGGTTCAAGCAACTGGCTGTCGATTTCAGGATGTATGGAATTGAGAAAAGCTCATGATCTTCGTAGGTGGAGATCACGTTGTAGTAATTCTATAATCAATGAGAGTAATATGTAATGAGAATAGTAGCTCTACAGACCTCACTCAGTGGATTGATGTTATCTTGTACAATGCTCATATGTGCAGTGGTTTCACATACACTATTAATATATGAGTCTGGATGCGAGAATCAAAAGAGAGAACGGGATCTCGTGTTCTTGCACAACTCAGCAATAGCAAACTGAACAGTCAAGGCGGAAAGAAATGATACGCTTATAAAAGACAAAGTCGACAAACCAGAACGAATATCAAATTCCAAGAAGCACTCACGACTTTTGATAAAGAACTACTACGGTTCCAATCTAAACTTGAACAGCGACCATGGACATTCATTTACTTCCTCAAAGATGCACCAATCAGCAATCTCGTCATCCCCTTGCTCTCCTGCTCCGAGAAGTTCTCATATTCTCCTCTCCTCGCCTTCTTGAATCCCTTCTTCTCCCACTCTTTGAAGTGTTCGACTTCAACTCTATGCCACGGCACATTGAGATCCTTTGAGACTCTAAAAGTTGATCCGAAAGTCAGTCCTCATTCAATCCGCTCATCTCCAGACGTGCATCGACACATCTGAAGAACGAGAACGAATCTCAACACTTACCTATCTTTCCAATAGTTCTTGCCATTGGAAAACTCGGGCCTCTCTGGCGCCTCTCCCTTTTCGAAGAAGATCGCTGCCATCTTCTTCGCGTCTTCTTGGGCCTTGTCGACCGCCCGGTCCATGCCTCTCATTATCTTCGCCTTGTTGTAGGTTTGGGGCTCCATCCAGTGCGCTACTGCGTTCCAGTCGAGTTCGAAGCCGGATTTATCGTATGTGGGTGAGCCTTTGGGTCCTTTGTCGAAACAGACGTAAAGTCTAGGCGGAAGAGAGCAGAGTTAACACACACGAATATTGATGCACCTTGCAATCCTGACTACAAATTCGAAGGCAGAAAACTTACTCGTGGAAAGGATGGTCTTCGTGCTCCCTTGCAAACTGCTTGAACTCTTCATCTTTCTCCCAAGCTGTCTTGCGTACTTTCTTCCCCTTCGGTCCCTTGAATGGTTCTATGTTTGGTCTACAGTTGCGATCTTCCGGCTTGATGGGCCCTACGCGTCCAGGTGTTCTCTCGTATCCTGGCATATTTGCCAATTCGGAATCGCCAAGCGGTGGTGCTGGTGCCTTTGGCTTAGGAGGGGGTGTCGATGGCCGAACTTCGTTCTCTTTGTCCTCTTCGGGAGCTTCAGTCTCTGCCTTCCTCTTCTTGCTGATATTGGCTTTTTGCTGTGGTTTGGGTTTCTGAGAGCTCTCAGATTTCTTGCTGGTGCTGCTGCCATTGACGGCTTTTCCGCTGCGAAGTGATACCATTGTGCTGTTGAGAGATGGTATCTAGGTTTGAGGAAGAGAGTGGGTGTCGGAAAGGAGAAGTATAAGGGGATGTTACCTTTCAATCTTAATTTTTATTTACTTATGACGTTGTGTCGATCGAAGATCAGTGCATCAAGACGCGAGAGCGCGTTCTGACACGTGATCTTATAGGCGTTATTCTTGCATTGGATTCTTTTGTTCAAGATAGTACAATTTTATACAATGGATTTTGTTTGAAAGTAGCAGGATACACTATGAGCTTCTCCATTTTAGAAGACCAAGCTGAGAGCAGCTGAGAGACTCTCACTATCACGTGATAGGTCTATAAATCACCTCATGTCTGAACCACCGTCCTCTCATCTGTTATCCATGTGGTTTATTCCATCATAGCCACCTCTACGGAGCCTTATGCTTTTCTCAGTGGTGCTCCTGCAGAGATCATGCAATGATTTGACGAAATCTCGACAATCTCTATCCCCACGTTCCACTATTACCGCCGGGTAGAAGCGCGAAATGTGGAGACCAACCATGAAGCGGGTTGGCCGACTCCAGCATTGTCTCAAGTAGTCCGACACTTTCGATGAGATCATTCCTCGGTCGTTGACTTCGTGACTGAAAGGATTGGATTCGCAGGTACCTTCCAAGAGACTATTTGTTGCCAGAGCTTCCTTTTCGATACACACAGCATTGAGGACTATTTTCGCATTCATCATGACTATTGTAGCCAAGGAAAACGGTAATGTTGCTGCCATGCTTGAGGAATGCCAAGCTCGATTCAAGACGGTAGATAGGCCTATACCTGAACCCGGCCCTAATGAAATTGTAGTTCGCAATCATGCAAGTATGTATTCTTTGTAGATTTTCACAGGTTTGAAGCTATCGGCTTCCAATTCACCTAAATTTTAATATCCTTCTAGGTTTGAAACCAGCTATAGCCTCTCTTCTTTATTCGAAGCAAAGATCTCAGACACTGATGACTTCACAGTTGCAGCAAATCCAGTTGACTGGAAGATTCAAGACTATGGATTTGCAATCAAAAATTATCCTACAGTTCTCGGCAGTGACTGCTGCGGCATTGTAGTTGCAGTCGGAGAATCGGTGACCAAGTTCAAGGTCCGTGACAGAGTCACTTGCTTTGCCGGGGTCATCTACAACAACGACATCAACCATGGGGCTTTCCAAAGCTATACCATTCTTCGAGATATTGCTACAACAAAGATCCCAGACAGCATGAGTTTCGAGGAAGGCTCCATATTCCCAATGGCCATGGCAACTTCATTGATCTCATTCATGGTGAATCTTGGCCTTCCAAAACCGAGCGGATCCATTACAGCCCAGGAGTCAGGACTCTTGATCTGGGGCGCTTCATCTTCCGTTGGGACTTCTGCTCTTCAATTAGCAAAGAATTTGGGTTTCAAAGTCTTCGCAACTGCTAGCCCAGCACATCATAAAACTCTCAAATCTCTGGGAGCGTTCGAAGTTTTCGACTATCACGATTCCGCCGTGGTAGAAAGGATTGTGGCAGCAGCGAAGTCTACTGGAACTCCAATCACTCTTGGATTTGACGCAGTCGGTGAAGGGAAATCGTACAAGCAAGCTGCTTATGTCCTGGGCGCTTCCGGTGGAAGAGGAGGAAAACTGGTCTTGGTTTTACCCCCGCCAGAAGACTTCGCCCCCGATGGCATTGAAATTTCGCAGACGGGTGCCTTTAAGGCCTTCACTGAACATGCCGACTTGGGGAAATGGTTCTTCAATGATTACTTGGAAAAGAGCCTTGCAGATGGAAGTATTTTGTCAGCTCCTCAGGTCGAGGTTGTCCCCGGTGGAATTCAAACTGCGCAAACTGCACTTGATAAATTGAAGGCTGGAGTTAGTGGAAAGAAGCTGGTTATTACCATAGACTGTTATCGTCACTGAACGTCAGGATGCCCTAGTTAGCGGTACAAAGTTAAGGAAGACATAATGTACTTCATTTGGTCTCTTTCTCACTTCACAGTCAAGCCCACAAGCATCTCATTTCCATGTGTGACCGTGTCTTGTGGATAATTCTCGATCTCAATCCGAATAATTGTTGTATCGGGCTCTTAGCTGAGTCTCTGAAGATTTGAGACATTATGTCTGCAGTACCTTTTCCAAATTAGGTTGTCAGGGATAGGTGTTAGTCTGGAGTATGAAAAAGTGACTGTCGCGCTCTTTTAGGAACGATTTGCAGTTGAGCACACCGTTGAACTTCTCAAAGCCTTGGAATTTAACCTCTTTCTCAAGCATATTTGGCAGTTGCACTTCGTCAAGACTTGATCATTCATTCCTCATGCTCTCCTCAAGACTCTTAGCGTGGTTGCCAAACTATCCGCCACAACCTTTATTGATGTCTTTAGGAGAAGGAAAGTTTTAGTTTTTTCCTTAGTCTACAGGAAGTGAATTTTTTCAGGGCACCAACTCGGATGGAGAATAGGTAGGTACCTTACTTTATAAGGTAGGGAAGTCATGTCACGTGGAGACCCGGCTAGTCTACGACTAGAAGCATGGTGATATGAACTGGATGAGTCAATCTAAATAAAATAGACCAAAAAAATCTTTCTCGCCATTTTATTACAAAACACGAACTTCTTCATCGACAAACCTGATTTTCCAAGATGGCCCCCTCATCTGGTCCGTTGCCGTTGGCTTGGCTTGATGGTGGCCTGAAGCTGCCCCATATGCCAAAGTTCACACCCAGAAAACCCAACCGCCGCGACAAATCCTCGAGACAGATATCGAAGCTGTTCCGCGATGCTCCTAAGCTCATTGAAAAGAAGGCTTTGCCAGAGAAGGCTACGAAGAAAGAAGACCTCCCTTTCGAGGAGGACCCAGCCCTATACCCACACGACCTTAAAGGCATCATGAAACCCGCACTCATTTTTGGCCTCCAGGTCTCTACTCTGATATCACGAGACAAGATTATGCGTCAGAGAAAACCCGAGACCATATCAGAGGATGAAGCGCCTGATTCGACAATCGTTCAGCGGAAAAGAGCTCTCGATCACGCCAAACTCGTCACCGAGCAGCTGGATCAGAGGTCAAGCGAACGCATCTGTGTCAAACGCCCAAGAAATATTCCGGATGACGAGGCGGAGATATTCAGATTCACAGAGCTTCCATCGGAGATACGAGATATGATCTACACATTCTATTTCACAAACAGCAGCGGCGAAAAACCAAGTCTAATGTGGGCTTTCAAGATCAAAAATGTGAAGATCAAGGGGGACTTTTACAATGCTGCGGAGAAGATTTACTACACAGTCAACAATTGGTCTTTTAGCATTAAAGAATGCGTCAGAAACTCAATTCTGGGGAATATGGACGATTTCCACGTGGCCATGATTAGGAAGATGACTATTGACATACCGTAAGTTTACCCCCGAGGTTTAAGGGAACCAATTGTCTCACTAGAAGTTCAGGGTTGAGGTCCAGGCGTGTACAAAGTTCTCAAGCCAACTCTCCAGAGCTGTCAACATCAACGACTTGACTTTAGCAACTCGATCGGACACCGGCATCAGAAGACTAGTGCACGAACTCATGCCCAGCTTCAAGCACCTTCAAAGAATCACACTCAGTATCAAATGTCCAAAAATGTCGTCAAAGCGTCAATTATCGAGATGGAAACACGCTAGAATTGAGTATTACAAGCTCTATCGACAAGTCAGGGAAATGTTGAACAAGGCAATCGGCCAAGAAGGAGTTCTGATTCAAGAAACGGACCGAGTGCAGGATTGGCAATGGAAGGCAGATGACAGGAAGGTATTCGAGATTAATTGCCCGAAGAAGCACATCAAGTTTGATTAGGAACAGTCAGACGGCATCTTGCAAACAAACATTGATCAGGCCTGATCCTTCCGGCACCTTCGCAATTATCTTTGTCTCTATCTCACAAGGTTGTCCAATTTCCTACTTTCTAATTCCAACCTCCTCGTTCTGGTACGATAACGTTATTTAATACTCCCATCTCCCCGCTTTACTCCCCATATCTCAAATTCCTCTTAGGGCCTGGGACCTGATAGAAATCTAGGACCTTTTCCCATCAAAGAATTTCCTTGTGGAGCTTTGCAGAGATAACGATGGGAAATACCAGCCATACAGATTAGGAGGAAAGGTAGAAGATCACACTCATTAAATGAGAGTCGAACCTACAAGGTTGTGGATGTGGGCGAAACTTCTAGCTCGACACCGTTTGAATGCGAGTCAAGAATCATTCCCACACTAAAATACCATATCCACAACAAACCACTCAAAGAAGGCCATCTAAGTCTCGTTCTCGTCGTGACCTGTCCTCGTGCTAAGCCCAGCTATCAACCTGGTCATTTCTCACCTTGCCCACGTCCCTCATACTCCCTCCAAACTTTCATCACATTCTCAGGAATCTCAATCAAGCTCTTCCCACCCTCAATAATAACCCTCCTTTCCCCCTCCACAGTTCCCGGCTCCACTCTCTTGAACCACTCTTCGCTTTCCCGATCCAGAAAGCGTTTCTCATCAGCCATAACCACCTCCTTGTAATAATCCATCAACCATTGGGGGTCTGGCTTCTCACTCGGCTTACTGGGCGGTTTCTCTGCTGCTCCGGCCCAGGAACTCAGATCTAATGTTGATGGAGAGGAGGTATTTGTTAATGGGCCGTGGATCTGGAAGACGTAAGAGGTATGTCATGTGACCTGGAGTGGTTTGGTGGGATACTTGAGCGTAGTATTGGACACCGCCGTGTAGGAACATTGGTGTCACTATTGCAGCATGTGCGTACCAGAGGTCCGAGAATTGTTCCTTGGTCAAGCCAGGTTTAGACTTGATTAGGGCTTGGTTGAAAGGCATGAGTTAATATATGTAAGAGGAAAGACGTGGAAAGTATGATCTCGATATTTGAATATAAGAGAAGAGGAAGGGAAGGAGTCGAGACGGGGAGGTTGACCTTTTGTTGTCATGATGCTAGAGAGAAGGCTACAAAACGAGTCGGCCGCTCTGTGGAAGCTTTGAAACAGAACTGGCCAATGAGAATTCAAAGCTGTCCCAAAGGGGAAAGAGGGGACGTCTGCCTAAAGCTACGCCACTTGCTGAGAACGGCTAGAAAGAGAACAGGTTGTATCTCCTCAAACCAAAATATAGAACCAGGATAGACATAGTAGAATTTATGAAACTGCTCAGCATAAAATCCATGCTTATCTCCAAAAGAAGTTTAAAACATGAACACCTTCACTCATCTCTAACACCACAGGTCTCTCAAAACTTCTTCCTATGCCCACTCATCACTTTCCATCTCCCTTCCCCCTCTCTTCATACCCCCTCCAAACCTCCCAAACACCCTCCTCAACCTGAATCACACTCTTCCCATCCTGAATAATCATCCTTCTCTCACCACTCACTGTCCCCTCGCTAACCTGCACCAAATGCTCCGTCGCCAAACTCACCAACAACCTCTTCTCATCCCTCAAAATCACCTCCTCATAATACTCCTTCTTCCACCTTGGCATCGGCGTATCCGGCGCAAAGATCTTAAGCACGTCCTCAGAGCGCATCTCTGCCGCGCCGGAGAAAGGTGTAAGATCCAGATCTGAAGATGAGGTAGTAAGCGGGCCGTGGACTTGCGCGTAGTATGTTACGCCGCTGTGGAGGAAGAAGGGGACAACGAGCTGTGCGTGGCGGCTGTACCAGCTTTCTGAGAATTCTTGGGGGGTGAGAGACGGATTGCGTTTGAGGAGGCCTTGGTTGATTGGCATTGTGATTTCAACTCGCTGGGTTGCGTAAAATTAGACCGAGTGTGTTCCGATTCTATAGAGGCAGCTAAGAGACTGAAGCTGGAAACAAGTGAAAAGAGAGCAAGAATGAGGCGTCGAGGGCGCCTTCGAACTGCTTAAATCGCCAAGCGTAATCGTAAAGAGGATGTTTTGCATGATGACCGCATTAGCGTGAAGTCCGACTTACGGACGTAAAGTAGAGGAATTTGAAGGTCGAGTTGGTTTTACTCCAGAGTACGTCAGACCATTTGCGGTTGAAGGTTAGAAAATGGGGGCCACCTATACGGCGGGAAGTTCTATTTGCTCAGAACAAAACCTGATTCAACGCAGTCTGGAAGTTATGGTTGCAGTGAAAATTGGCATTGTACACTGTACTTGACAGTTGCATATAAACAGCAGACATACTTGGGTATCCTTCTCCTTTGACGGGCGGTCCTCGCATGATCGCACGCAAGTTTCTCCATGCCTTCAGGCGTGTTATAAATCAACATCATCCATCGTATCCTTCTAAACCTCTCATGAAGTATTTCAGACTTCTTGCTCTAAATCGCGTGTAACAACTGCGACTTGCTCAACTCTGAGCGCTCTTCCCCGTCTATATCGTGCCGCAAATATCCGAATATTTCTTCTTACACATACTTTAGCTCTCAACAGCTCTAGCTCATCTATTGCAAGTCTCTCATTCTTTCACTCCTCCATTTCCTCATCCTCGAATCTCGCCTCTGTGCTTGAGGCCATAGCATGTTGAGGCTCGGGCCGCGCCGGGTTCGGTTTGATCTGCCATTCCTCGATAACCCTCTGCTGAGTCAAGAGATCAGCAACAACGAAAGCTTGCCTGATGCCAACAGCCTCTCCAATAGCTCTCAGTCGTGCAATGACCCAATCTCTGATAGGCTTAGTCGTCACATCCATGGCTCCACACAAGTAGAGGGGCCAAATTACGAAGTATGCTCGAGAGCCTTCGAGTAAACTGACTGGCTTGGATCCAAATGCTGAAAATGGGGTGTGATGAGGTACGCTGGCTAGAATATCGGCTCGCATTTGAAGCATGGCGTTTAGCGAGCTGGCATTCTGAGCTGCCATCTCGAACGCGGTGAAGATCGGGGTGATTGCAGTGCTGGCAGAGAGCAGCTGATCTCGGATAGTTTCGTGGAGCATGATTCGACATACTCTCATCCCATTCCAGATGTGAGCCATATAATTCTGCGTATAAACGTGGTAGTTTCCATTCCAAACAAGGTCGGGGGTGTCGTCTGTGTAGACGACCTTATATTGCCATTCTTTTGGGAGCCTTTCAAAGGATTCAACGAAGCGGCGATCAATTTCCAGCCCAGCTGCAACGACTGCTCGAGGGCCCACGATCTTGCTCTCTTTTACTGCCGCACGGAAGGAGGTGAAATCGAAAATGTTTTGTGCCAGTCCCCAAGCTGGATTGGTGTCCGGATCCACATATTTTTCTGCCTCTTTCCGCAGCTCAATGAAGTGTTCTGGCATGGCAGTCGTTCTTTGGATGCAGCTGAGCATCATATTTGATGTAACCTGGAGAAACATCTTGATTCCTGCTGTTGTTTTAAATTGATCTTTCCCACGCAGTTTCACCAATGCAGCTGATCCATTCACATGCTCAGCCCAAGCAGCTAAGGATCTCTCACTGTTGCCGGTGACTGTTTCAAATATGCTCAATATCATGACAGAAAATAGTGTGCTGTCCTTCTTGGCTGCTGTGGGTGATCTAAGAGCGGCGTTGGTAAGCTGTAGGGCTGACACATACTCTCTCCGAGCTCGAACCATGAGTTCTGGTGCATGTATGGAATGAGAGAAACTCGCAAGACCCACGGCACTCATGCTGGCGAGCAGGTGTTCATCGGTGGAGTTTTGAGAGCCCAATTCATCTGTGACGTCGCAGTTGCGAAACCACGTGTTTGAATTGGTACTGAAAAAGCCAAGAGCTCGCTCCTCGGTGGTTGGGAACATAGAGAACTTCGGAGCCAAAGTTTCAACAAAAAATCCTCCATCAGGCTCCACGGTGCTGGCAAGCTCCCTAAGCTCACTGTTCGGACTGAGTGGTGGTTTCTTGGTTCCGGATGGACCAGCAATGATGGGGCTTTGAGAACGCGACTTGGCTATGGCCTTGGACTTCTCTCGAGCTTTTGCCTTGCCGATTACAGCTTCGCTTTCGTTCCGAAACATGAGATCAACTTCGTTACGATAGCCGGGACAGTCCCGATGAGCTCGGATGCATTGACTACATGATGGAGTAGCACGGTCACACTGAGGCATGTTAGAAACTCCAGTCTTCTAACTTGTGAATCTCAAAGAAGTCGAAGTCGCAACTCACTCGTGTCTTCCTGTCACGACAGGCCTGGCAACCTTTCGATGGCTTGCCGCAATATACCATTGTGAATCAAGGTGTTTTTGAAATTATACGGCGGTCGGTATGGTTTTGTTTGGGTGTGCTCTGCGAGCAAAAAATTCAAAGACTGAGCATCAGTCGTTCTTTTGTATCCTCATAGTGACAGTCCCGAGGTTCTATGTACAATATGTGAGGCTGTGTGACCGAATGCCTAGAGGGTGACGCAAGGTACGACCGTACGATGCACAACCCTGGGACATTCAGCTCCTCGGAGCCGCCGCCTAGAGAAGTGTTCAAGGAAAAGCCAGTGTCTGACGAGGCATTATTTGCGTCTGGTGCATGATCTGGTAAAACTTCTCCACGAGAAAGGCACGAGAGAGGTTCGAAGTGCGATAAACGTCCGTTGGGGCAATGATCTGCGATGGCTGAGGCGTAGCACGCTAGGCCTGATGTAGCGCCCACCACGTAGCGTCGTAGGCGTCTCGTCCAGGTCGGCCAAACCGTTCTTTCCCGGTCCAACAGGGTCCGCGCCATCCGTTACCGCCAATCGGAGCCATCTCGTCCACCGCACTCAGCCCTGCCAGCCGCATGCTCGTACTTCTAAAGTCCGTTGTGCATGCCACGAAGTCCACGTGATAAGTATTGATGTGGACTGGAGTCGAGACCCTTCTTATCTTATGAGAAGCAGATAAAGGAAGGATAGCGTAGCAAAAACCCCAAGGCTGTCCAACTCTCTGAGAAGCTGCAGTATTGACACGAGTCTCAGACTCTCAGTTGAACCAGAAGCTGACACTAAAGCTGACGGTCAAGCTCCTGACATAATGCCACCAGCCAACAGGAATGTATAGACATTCTCCTTCCTCCAGTATGCAATCCATAAACTCAGCTTCTTGGAAGAGCGGAAACCTTTCGTTTGCCTCCTTTCTCTCTTCCTCGCTGTCATCCCAGCCAACCAGAAGTCCGATATCCAAAGAGCTTGTATTGCCCATGTCCACACCACCGTCCTCGACACCTCTTGCGTACAGTTTCTCGCTCTCATTTGGTGCATATAATCTGATGTATTTTCGGCCGACCACTTGAGACAGGATATTGTGGTATGGGTCTGTGTGCAGCGGGCTGATCGTACGCGCTGGTCCAAACCAAGCATTCAGCAACGGCTCATCGAGAGGGGCTAATTTTGAATGCTTCTCAGCCAGGGGTGATGAATGGTGAGGTGGTGGAGGAGAAGTAAAACAATAATCTGGAATCGCAATGTCTTCTCGCAGAGAAGGGATCTGAGCAAATAGATCATGCTGAGCGAGGTAACCTGTGGCAAGGGCTGACGACTTAGGATCCAGGATGTAATGCTCGATGAACTCCTTGAAGGTAATGATCTTTTGGCCCCATCCTTCATCAACATAGGTTCTGCCGAGCTCGATTGGAACCAGCCTTCGTCCGCCGATGGTCTTGGAGAGAAGGTATGCTGGGCTCTTCCACGGGTGCTTGGTTCGAGCTGGCCAGTGCTTTAGAGCTCCTTCAATAACGAGTGGTTCTGGCCCAATGTGATCATCTTTCGGATGTAGCATATACTTCTCGAACTCGTCAAAGGAGGGCTCACTCCACTTCGATATTGGTTTCAAGACAGATGGTTCGAAAACCCCAGATGTTGGGAATCTGTCATGCCATACCCCAGTGTCTCCATCGACTTTACGTCGCTTCCTTGGCGAGTCATGTTTTGGTAGTTGGATAGACTCCTCGTGAATCTCTTGCAGAAGATCAAATACTGACGTGATCTGCTCCTGACCATCACTTGAAGGAGGCGGGCCTGCCATGATGAGAGCCATGTCAATGGTCTTCACCATCTCGTCCATTTGTTCCTCGCTGGGAGTTCTAAGATCAAAACTTTCATTTCGATGTGCCCACATCCCTTTGACTGCAAGTGCTGAGAACTTCAAAAGGCTTGCTTCTCGGAAGAGATCCCGCCAGCATGGCGGGACATCTTTGAATGGGAATGCGTAGAACTTCTCAGTTGCTAAAGCGATCAGGTCATCTAGTCTTTGCACCACAAGATCAAAATCTCCCTCGCGATTCTTGATGGCGTTACTGAGATGAAGCAAAAGTTTGAGGACAGGGTTGCCGCAAGCGCGAAGCTCAATCTTCGATTTAGTTTGGCTGTGCACCAGCCCGGCGAGCTTTTCTGAATCGCAGAACACTCGAAGGCAAGTATCGACCAATTTCCCTTGCGGAGGCGAGTGATTTAGGCTGTCCATTTCAGAAGTTTGTGACGCAGGGCGGGTCATGGTGGGAGATGGCGCATTGCTCTTGGGCAAGGTCAGCTGATTGCAATTCTTCTTGAGCCTTGTAGGAGAGCGATCATCGCTCGCAATTGGTACAGGAACCGTGCATGTCGAGATACCCTCCTTGTTCGAAGGAGCTGCGGATACAGGAAGAGGTAAATGACAACATGTGCGTGAGTGGCGGTGGTTTGTTGAAGGTTGTTGGTCGCAAGAGCCTGAAAATCCAGTGCCTTCTGCAATGCAACGCTAAAATTTGGCGAGTTCGCTTAAAACAGAATTGTCAACACACCCCCTTTTTCGGTGCAAAAAAAAGGCCAGAACCATCCAAAACATCAATTTCGATCTGGTTCAGGACAATTGACAAAAGGTTATATGACGGGGTTTTAAACCCGCCTTTAATCCTTGGCCATAGACATGTTGACTCCACCCTACCATACAGGTTTTTGCCCATAGATAGAATGTGCCAGCGTAATCCGTAGACGAGTTCTCGACTACCACGCCACATCTTTGGTTGAACACAAAATCGCTTATTTGAGAACATAAGACACACCGAGAATTTGGTAGGCTGGCTTTGGTGCAGACAGGAGGTGTCTTCCTCACAAAGAACATAGCGTGCACCCATGTGAATCGTGTACAGCGTGAATCAATCTTGCACAGCATAGAATCACAGAACTTCGAGACATGTTATTTATTCACGGTTATCAAGCTCAATTTTTGTGGATTCTGGTCTACAAATAAGCCCCATTTCTCATCAGAAAAGAATTCTCTCCTTCCATCCTCCACGCCAAAGCCACCCCATCTCACACACTTTTGACCAAAGCCTTGTCATACACATGGCAACCCCTCAATTACTCACTAAAAATCTCAACGCCTCCATCGAGGAAGTCGAGCAGGTTGTCGCCAGTCCCGAAATACCATCATCGCCCGTCTCTGAACCTGCTACCTTTGCTGCAGAAGACTCCGAAGAGAACAAGTCATACGTCCGAGGCTATAATGGTAAGTCATCTCCTTCTCCTCTTATGTAACGTTCATCTATTTATTGTTTTGTAGACGCTCTCAAAGACATGCCCGCTACGCCCGGAACTGAAGATCCTGAAGCCTCTAGAACCGCATCCACCTCTTCCACCGATTGCTTCCCAGCTGCTGGAGTTGAAACTGGAGAGGAATCAGAAGAGAAAAAGTCTTACGTCCGTGTTTACGAGGGTAAGTGTGTGGATACGGCTGTTGCGGTAGGCACTGACCATTTGCAGATGCACTTAAGGACATGCCGGCTAGGGATGCTCCAGTTGAGGAGGCTGCTGCTGCTGCTGCTGAGGCGGAAACTGCTGATGAGAAAGCTGCTAACTCAGAAGTGAATCTTACTTCTGAAGTTAAGAATGATTCTTGCGACGAAAGCGATTTCTTAGATTTCATCTACGAGCGGGGTGTCCTCGGTAAGTGTTCTCGAGGAGTCGAATCTAAATATCTGATAGCCGGTTCTGCATACTAAGTTACAAACAGAGGCAATTCGGAGACACTCTGTTACAGGCATCATTCCTGCTATCAGAAAGGATTATCCTGACAGCTCAGAGGTTGAAAAGTCGTTTTTTCAAGGGTATAATGGTAGGTGTTCTTCCTGTGCTATGAGTCGTCCAGGCGAAACTTACTGTTGGCAGTGGCGGTCATGATCATGCTAGAGGCTCAGGACGATGCATCTGAGTATGAAGTTTCGTTGAAGGGCCCCAGAAATCTCAAGACTCGTCTTTGGTTTATTCGTGGTTACGTCTGTCAGTCTCCTCAAATTCAACAGTTGTGTTGGATGTGCTGACTTGCTAGTAGATGCCAAAATGCAACAAGCTATTGCAGGTGCTAATCCTCCAACACTTGAAACTGCGGGCCCCGATGCTTCGAAAAATATGAAAGCATACATCGATGGTTACAATGTTGGTGAGTGTGCTTCCATGTTATATATTTGCGGTTTTTGGAAACCTGACTGCCAGTAGGAGCTATCAGCCAGATGGAAGTAGAGTCACCCCCAGCCTCACCAAAGCATGAAAACTTCTTCCTCAATAACGGAGGTATTCCTGCCGAAATACTGGCTATTTGGAGGGAGGAGAGAAAATGGCGTCAACTTGGGCACAATAGTAAGTGATTCTGCATGCTAAGGCTATGCAGGAGCTACTTATTTACCTTGGGCAGATGCGCTCAGACATATTCGCGGAGAACCATATGAGCAGCCTGGTTTGGCTCCTGAACAGGATAAATGGATGCTTGAGTGTTATCTGAGTGGCTTTCGTGGTAAGTATTCACATACTCACGAAGCAAGTAGAGTTTGCTGACCTTCGTTAGATGGTCAGGACAGAGGCTTTTCCTATCTTCAAGGTTACCATGGTGAGCATTCTTGGTTCGTGAATTGTGTTAGGTATGTTTACATTTAATAGACGCGATGCATGGTATGCCACAAACACTTCCTAAATATGGACATACGCCATTTCAGTCAAAAGAGCGCGCAGGTGAATGCTGCCACTGCAACGATGACCACATCAAATGTGAATGCATTTGTGATGCAGACGACGAATCAGATACGGAAGACAAAGAAGATGGTAAATTTTCCTCGAGCCCTTGAGACCGGTCAGAAGTCTAACGCCAGTAGAATCTGACACAGAAGCAGAAATTAGCAGCCTCTGCTACTGCTGCTCTGACGATGATCGACATAGCAACTGCCCATGTACCTGCGGCAAAGCCGTAAACTGCGAAAGACGTGCTGAATATTCTGGGACCTGCAGCCACTGCAAGTCTGAAATAATTTACCAATTTTGCCCTTGCATCTGCGGCAACTCGGTGACCTTTGGCCGAGAGGAAGAGTTTGGCATTCGCCCCATTGTCGACGCCTCTTCAGCAAAACAAAAAAATAATACCAAGGAGTCGAGGGCAGAAGATCCTGTTACTCAGGCAGCTGGGAATGAGGAGAAATCCGAGATAGCGGGAAGTGGAGATTCTAGAGTTGAGAGTTCTAGAAATATGTCACCTATGCCAGCACTGGAATCTGAAGACGAAGAACATCCGCAAACCGATGCTTTGGCTCTTGCGGCACTTCGTGAGCTGTTGCAACTCCGTAGCCTTGCCTCAATGACTAGAGCCATCGAAGTAGTGAGACAACGTCGAGAGGAGCGAGAACGTCAGCATGAGCGTGAGCGCGAGGGTGTGCAACAACAACCAGAATATGTGGAAACAATTAAGAGGCTAGTACACGATCATGTTCGCCAGTATCTACTTAGATTTGAGAACATCTGGCACCGCAATCCCGGACATCCTGATATCGAAGAGCGACCAGAACTCTTTCAAGGCTGGCTGAGAAGTCTTGCTACAAAATTCGAGAACAGCGCTCGGCAGTATGAAGAGACTATTACCGGCGAAAACAATGCTCAACGAGCGCTCCTCGAAGCTCGCGGGTTCAGATTGCAGACTCAAGCCAGTCGAGACATCCTAGCAGCTTTTGCGGTCGAGTTCCGAAAAGTGGCTCACAATGCTCGTCATTTGGCCAACGGAGACATCTATGCGCTTGCTGAATTTTGCCTTAACAAGTCCATCTGCATAATTCTGCAAAGTTCGGGGTGACCCTTAACGTTCGCCACAGATGGGACCCTTGTATTTGCTGAACAACCTGCATCTTAAACACCTACACCTGGCTTACACAGACCAGAAAGGGGACCACTCAGCTACCTAACTCAAGAATCAAGGAATGGTTCTGCAGCAGCCGAGAGCATTCCTAGAGACTTCGGCAGCCAAAGATCAGCCAATTCTTGCTCGCACTTCACAGCACCTAACTCTTGTGGCTTGAGGGGCAGCATACAAGTGCAACAGCAATGGGGAAGTGACTTTGAGGACGGCAGAATCGAACATCAGTGCCGGGGAGATGACTTCCATCAGCAGGCTCAGCCATCAGGGACCGAGTGCGACCACTGCTTCCACTACGATGACGAGGACGGGGATGCAGGTCTTTACTATTATTGAATCGACTCCGGTGAATGTATTATGGATATTGGGGTCACACGTTGAGCTTGCGTGCTTTAGATTATAACAAAACGTTGTTTTACAATCAAAATTCTCCGTGTATTGTTCTCCGCGGATATCGTGATTCTTCTGCCAGTCCCCCGTATCATTGTGAATGTATCAAGGGGGTGTTCAAGAGACGAGTGTAATACACAGAACACTCAACTCTGAATGCAGCCGAAATAAAGGCCAAGAGATGCATCGAATAACCCTCTATTCTGCATTCACCTGATATGAAGTAAAGCAATTATCATCCGAATGTATGATTCGATCAAGATTACCCGTTATTGGGCTCCCCTCCCAAGAGAGCTTAAGAAGGAAGACTTTCCTCCCCAACCAAGCCCAACTTCCTTCCTCACAACTGCAATCCTAAAGTCTCCCCCAACATCAACATGACCGATCCATCCACCACCCGCGACCCCAAGATGAATGACGAAGAGCTCGAACGAAGCGTCCAAGAACTCGAAGAACAACGAGAAACTACTAACCCAGAAGAAGAAAACCGTAGCGTCGAGCAGCGCGAGACCTCATCTGAGCTAGAAGCGCTCGAACGGTTGATCAGAGAGATAGAAGTGAAAGAAGCTGAGCACAAAGCAGAAAGTGAGGAAAGGGAGGAGAGAGGAGAGAAATATAAGGAGATTGATGAGGGTGAGCTCAGTGAACAGCTTCCTGTCTGTCGAGAGGATGATGGGGAGGCGGGAGAGAGAGAAGGAGATAATGCTGAAGCTGAAGCTACGGAGGAAACTCGAAGAGAAAAAGAAAGAGATGAGGATGATAGCTCCTCTGATGAGAGCAAGTCTGAGGAGGATGAAGACTCCGGCCTCTTCTACTGGACGGATGGGCATGATTTGTGGCTTGGTACGCAGAGATTTGGAAGGGTGCAGCACTTTCACGACCAGGATGGTGCTTGCTGGGTTATGGCTGAGGGTGGAATGGATAATGAAGGGGAAGTGAGGGCCCAGAGGACGGTGGGCGAGGCGAGAAGGGAGGACCGGGAAAGACGGAGGGAGGAGAGGTGGAGGCAAGCACGATTTGCTGCTCAGCGAGCCCGTCTTGGAGATCTCAGGGAACAAATAAGAAGAGCTCAGGAAGCAAGATGAGCTGCTTACGATCGCGTCCAAGGAAGGACACTGTTCAGGATTGGGGGCTGGCATGCAAATGGAGGAAGGGGTCTAGATGACGAAATAAGAATCCAGGTCGGAAACGATATGAGGGAGATGCACCGCGAGTTGGATAGGGATATGCAGAATATGAGGCGCGACTTGGAAGATGCTATGGCGGAGATGCGGCGAAGCATGAGAGACTGGTGATTCGGGTGATTGGAGATATAGTCTTATGGAATGCGTTGAAGTTAGCAGAAAATGGCGTGGAGTCTTGCTTGTGTATTGTGCCTTAAAGATTGTGATTGTATTCTGAACCCAGCACTTCCATGTGCGTGAATACCTATCGAAGTTCTCCGTGGTTCTTCCCATCTACTCTTCTACTTAAATAACGCCACCCTTTCCCTCCCACTACGGCCAACTTCCCACTTACAACCCAAAAAGACACGAGAGAGAAACACCGCCAGCAAAACACAGATAAGGATCTCTCAACTCAAGAGACATGTCTAATCCTCCACGAACTCGCATCTCTCAGATGAACGAAGAACAGTTCGAGCAACGGGTCCGGGATTTGGAAGCCGAAGTCAACAGAAGAATAGCCCAGAAAGGAGAGAACGAGAGACCGAGCAGTCGTCCCGTGACACAAAGAACCACATATCTAACACGTACCGAGAGAAGAGAGTCCCAGGTGTCGAGAACTTGCGCCGTACCAACACAGCCTGCCCAACCAAGCAACAATTCACGATCAAGGCTACCTGTTGAAGGCTCACGAACATCCTCTCAGAAGCAATGCTCGCACTGCGAGAAGTGCAGAGGGAGAAATTATGAGCCCGAAAGCTCATGGGGGATAAGTTTTAACAACGGACAGATGCACGTTGGTGGACTGCGAGGATGGGAGGGCTTCAACAAGCGGATGAAAGCTCTTAAACAAGGTACGGGAGCGGGCACCACGACTTGGATATTCAACAATAGGAGCAACTGCTCTCGGTGTGATAGTGGTTCTGCAAGGGAAGATTGTTCTGAATGTAAGCGAGGCAATGGAGGTCCGAATAGAGGAAATCGTCGGAATGAGGGATTTGCAGCTGCTGAAAGAGCATTTGCTGAAGCTAGGAAACAGTTCGCTCAAGCTCGGGCGAGAGCGGCGGAGGCAAGAGCTGCTCGACCCCGTGGACAGGGGCAAAGGCAGGTTATTGTTATTGGGAACTCAGGAGAGCAAAGAGGAGAACGTGAGCGGCTCAGTGCTCGGCCAATGATATTAAGAAATGATAGAGAGCCAGAGTCGAATAGGCGGGCGACGGAACGTGATGCAACGTCTGAGAGAAGAGCAGCAAGATAGAATGCACGTAGCATTGCAGTGTGGCCCAGTCGATAATGAGATAATAAATGCGTTGGACTTACTGCAAGTAAACTACGGTTCCATGCATGTATTGAAAGACTGCGTGAATGTGCTTATAGCAACCAGGAAGAATCTCCTGGACCCAAACCACGACGGAGATGGTCGATATCCAACAGATTCAGGAGTTTCGCGTTCAGGTTGATCCAGCTAAGAATTCTCACTTGAAGCTTAGATGAAACGAAAATTAAAGTGTAGAAAAGTGCTCGCACCATAACCTTTTATATGTCATGCAGGCGCCAAAGAGGTCTTATAGTCTCCGTCCAACCACTTTTCAAAGTCGAAGCTTCGAATATCTGGTATGCATATCTGTGCTACTCAGGGGGTTGGCTTTTGTTGAAACCTTCCATCAACTGTACCTCGAGGTCGTGCAAATACACACTTGCAAGTAAACTTCTTGAAGATAGAAGCTTTGACGATGAGCTCGTGTGATAGTGGCTCAGGGGTACAGCTCAGATGTGGCTCGGTCACACACAGACTTCGATCACCCAATAAGGACGGCAGATCTACACCAGGGTCACCAGAATAGATGTGAAGACGCAGTTCCTATCCCAACTTTGCGCCGTGCTCAGAGCTCTGTGCGAGATATTGAAAAGCCAAAAGATAAGGTAAACCTCATGGAAACTGGGCTTTATATCCATCACGTGTGCTCCACGTGCAGACCTTGTCTCCCCGTTCTTTCATAAGACAAACACGTTGCCGAGGATCGCCATCAGCCCATTCAACTCAATTAAAGAGTTGGCACTAAAACATCATGCCTTTGAAACGCCGAATGAACCACTCAGCGATGGGAGATCCCATAATCCACCCCACTAAATAGATTGATTGGCTCGTACCCAGTTTGGTGAGATGACGGAGCCGAGAGATCGGCCTGGAGATTTGACTGATGATAACATTGAGGCTGTGTCGGACAGCTTCCCGAGTTACCAGCAGTGTGCGGTCTGCAAAGCTGACAGGATTTTAGATTTGGGGGGCACAGAGAGGCAAAGTTGGCATGGGCTTGTGCTGGTTGTGCTGGTGCTTGTGCTGGTGCTGGTTGCGCGTGGGAAACGTTCAGAACGGGGCACAGGGCAGAGGGGTCTCCTCAGGGGTTGATCGTCACGAGAATCTGGGATGCACCGTGAACGGCAGCCCGATGGTGGACCTGCGATAGAAAGATCGAAGGCATCCACAACTTCTCCTTATCACAGCCATCCATCGGCGGTCCCACGGCGAGTCGGTGACATGCACGTTGGGGAGATCTTTTTGCACAAATCAGTTGGCTCCAAAATAGGAGCTGCAGCGCGTATTTTTGCTGCTCTTCTCCCAGCGAACGGATGATTTTGGAGATACGCTGCTGGAAATTACACGATGAGGATCTGCAGCCGTTATTGGCCGCGGGGACCCGCCTAAAGGGCCGCTCTTGCCTCTTGCAGCCTTAGCGCCAGGTACCAGAGGAGGGCTAAAGTGGGTCGGCAGGGGGTGCGACAGGGGTGCGACAGGGTTGTGGTTCCTGCAGCGAAAACGAACAATCAACGACCCCCAGCCAAACGAAACATTCTGCCCTGGCCTCAGCGAACGGCCTCTCTCGGCCTCTCCTTCGCCGTGGAACGCTCTCTCTCTCACTCCACCTCCTCCTCCTCCTCCACCTCCACCTCACCGTCGCCTCCGTTCTTCAAGGAGAATACCTTCAACAGTCGAGGTCGTCCTTCTTTTATCGACCAGTTCTGCTTGTTCGTTTCTACCATCACACTCACTTTCGCGAATTTCGATACTTGTTGTCCTTCCTTTGCTCCCGATACCAATACTACATTCACCATTCATTCCACCACCACCTCCTTGGATTCAGCCTGTCCACAATACCCAGATAATATCTTCGACCACCCCTTCCCAACACGCGTTTCGCATATAACGCGCCTCCTATTCACCACATAACATTCCATCCTTCGCGAATTTCGCAGAGATCGAGGGTGAGAGATTGCTGGTCAAGATGGTTCACGAATACTTCCATCGCCGCCATGCGCGTCAAGGCAATCCCTTCGCCGAGGCCGCAAGTGCTATTGCCCAAGCATTTGGAGGACACGATCAGGTACAGCAGTCAACTATTGTCTCGATCGTCTACGTGACTGCCACGCCGACTTTCACAGGTGCCATTGGAGGCTATTCAACTAAAGGTCCTGTTGTTGTGACTACTAAGACACCAGACGCAACCATCAATACGTCACCTCCCGATGAGGGCGCTACAAACTCTGGCATTCAAGTCGATGGCAAGACCTCGAGCTCAACTACTATGCCAACAGCCATCCTCCCCTCCAAAACTTCTGTGGCGCCCTCTGCATCGCTTATCGTCGACACGAGCTCCTCGTCTTCTACTAAGGTCGTAGCCCAGACCTCCGGGACATCAGTATCAGCGGCGAGCGCGACTTCCTCGAATACTACGAGTTCTAGCTCAGGAGGCATGAGCACTGCAGGAAAGGCTGGATTGGCAATTGGTCTCTTGCTACTTGTCGGCGCAGTCCTTTCCATTATATTGTTCTGCTTCAAAAAGAGAAGAGAGCAGCGAGAAAGAATGGATGACGAGAAGCATGAGTTTGGAGATATGACCCGACAAGCCAGCCAACGTACAACTCCTCCCAACGCTCCACGCTTGTCTCTCCGACCTGTCACTCAATTCCTTCCAAACTTGGGCGAGAAGCGTCAAAGCAAAGGTAATGCCCTCAATATGGGTAGACCACTCCCCGCGCATCCCCAAAATGCCGACAGACCATCGACTGCTCAATCAAACCGGGAGAACCCCTTCGGCAACCATGCGGAGGCTATTGATCCTACCAACGCCAGAGGCCCAGAAATTGTTCAAGGAATGGGCCCCGGAGGCGAAGTCTTGACAGGCGCCACTGCTGCTGCAGCTGTTGCCGGTCTTAAGCGTGGTGCTTCCAAGCGTGGATTTGGTCCCAGCCCAATTGACCTCACCAAGAAAGCTCCCTTCGCTGGTCCACCAAGCCCTGCCCACACCGAATTCAGCGTGTCATCCGATTCAGGTGCACCAAACCAAGTCGCGTCTGCGTCCGGTGCTGCTATCGCTGCTGCTGGAGGACCCATCAACTCGGCTGTCCATCGTGTCCAACTGGACTTTAAGCCGTCTATGGATGATGAACTCGAGTTGCGTGCTGGTCAGCTGATCCGACTCTTGCACGAGTATGATGATGGATGGGTAAGTTTTTATTATTCTTTTTTGAGACTCTATCTAACGTGTCTAGGCGCTCTGCATTCGTCTTGATCGTTCTCAGCAAGGTGTTGTTCCTCGGACATGTCTTTCAACTCGTCCAGTCAAACCTCGCCCACAGCAAAATGGTCCTCGAGGGCCTCCTCCACCAGGTATGCGTGTTCCACAACAGCAGCCACGCCCAATGTCCCCGTCTGGCAGACCTATGACTCCCAATGGTCAACATCCGAGACCAATGTCCCCAAGCCAGCAACGTCCTATGACCCCCAATGGGCAGCATCCTCGACCAATGTCACCGAGTATGCAACGCCCAATGACTCCCAACGGTCAGCATCCCAGACCTATGTCGCCAAGTCAGCAGCGTCCCATGCAAGGCCGTCCTGGTAGCCCTTCACAAATGCAAGCCAGACGCAACAGCCCCCCGGGCCCAAGTGCCATGAACCCCCAATACAGTCCCTCGAATTCCCCACCTGGCCCGGGATTCGCGTCCGGATCTCCTCCCAACAACAGCCCGATCGGTCGCAAGCCAGTCCCTGGTCAAGCCATGTAAAGACAGTTCTCCCTCGTTAGACGCGCGATAAGACTTGCTTTACTTGGAACATACAGGACATGGCGTAATGGGAGGTTCGGTCTACGATGCGAAACGAAACGATAAACAAATCTTTTCCTTAATTTTCCTTTCTTACCGGTATCTGGGAAAGTGTTGAGTAGCTACCAAACCCTTTCGATTCTTCGCACCATCTGGGATGCGTCGGATGTGCACTTTAGGCGGGGCAGAGCAGGGCAGAAACACACACTGGCTGCTTCATTTCAGTAATGCAGTAATGTGTATTTTCCGCAGATATCCTCGCGCCTACCTTCTTTATCTTCTTTCAGACTTTTTACTTCCTCGTTTGAGGGAGAGTGCGATACGTTGTTGTATCTTCGTTCTGGCTGGCTTTTTCCGGGCTTTGTTTGTGTTGCAGAGAGGGTAGAGCTGCTGGGCTTGCTTAGCTGGAGTGTGGAGGGAGAAGAACGAGTGGTGCAAAAGAAAAGCTGAGAGAAGGCAGCAGTGTAGATAGGCTACTGTATAGTGCGAATCTGACGTTGAATGAGGCTTCTTGTTCCTTGCGGCCTATGTGACTTGGTGATTATTGTTCGCAAGTGCGAGCGAACATCGAGACAGAGTGAGCCTCGAGGATAAACATGCTCTCAACTATGGAGATCCTTTTGAGTTTCCTTGCCTTTCTCCGTATCTGAAGGATTATCATAAAGCTCAATGTACCAATAGAACCTTAACAATCAACACTTGGCTAGGCCCAGGCTCTCAGGTCTGCAATCAGAATTTGTCTGCTAAGCAAGCTCAAGTCTCAATGTACCCGTCTGGCGCCAAACAATTAAGAGCTTGGTCTTTCCTTTGTAGAAGGGCTTCACAGCTAAGGTTGGTAGCTTGCTTCCTCACAGACATCCAGAGCTTGTTTCCTAAGTGGGAGGAGTACCTTCCCATTTCTCCAAGAGCATCGAGTCTTAAAAGCTGCTACCAAAACATCATTCTTACCAAAGCACCAAAAGACAGCTCGCGGCTTAGCAGAGACGATAAAACGGGAGTGGCATCCATTACTTCCACTACATACTCGTTCGCTCGAGCTGGCCGAAGTTATTGTGAGCTCGGGTGCTTCGGTGCCGACTAGGCGCCCGAGGGAACCTCTTCTTAATTAATTACCTACACCCACCTTGGAGAACACAAGTCAGGCGTACAGTTGATAGGAGTTACAAAGCTCCTTGAGTTCCCCTCGTCGTCTGTTGTTAAGAATCTTTTCGTTATCACTACGACGTTTGTTGACCTTACATCTGCAATTCTTTATTTCTCTATTATCTCTTGGGTAACGGATAACATCTTCGTACTGCAGAATATGTGGTCTTTCATTTTCCTGCCCTCGGGCCATCCAATATTGTGATATTGGAAGGGGAGGAGGGTAGTTTGCAGAAGTTGTGGAAGGAAGTCCTAGATATGTCACAATACAAATGTTGACCTACGGGAAATTATCATCTTTGACCGAAGAGGGATGATTCACAGAGGATCCACGTCTTGAAATCATGCCTTCCTCATTCAGCTATGTAAGTGCTCTATGTTATCGTGCTGAGTACGCTTGCGAACGTAAGAGTGTAGACAATTAGGCAATACCTACTCGGGACTTAATCCCATGAATTGAAATCGCTAGGACGGTGCTGTGACCTTCCTAGATCTCGCAGATGTAGAATTTCGTTAAATCGCAGAACGAGTGCTAACTACTCGTCGTCATTGGAACAATAGTTTCACTGGGATGTGAGACATTTTTTTCTGGGAGTGCTTGTTTGAAGCTGATATTGTCTTTTTGTCACTAAGACATCCATACACCCTAGCTATCACTGGAGCTGCACTCCTACGCAGTTCGTGGTTTATTGTGCGGGTAAAATATCTGTAGCAACAAGAGAGTCCCGGACAACAACTTTTCGTTTGACAGTAATGTCTCCACCTGGTATGATTGTGACAATTCCTTGACCATAAAGTGTCCCACTAGGAGATATGCAAATGACGACTTTCATAATCTCGGAGAGGACAATAAATTCTAACAGAGCTGCAAGGTACTACCTAGCCGTAGCCTCTCCACGTGATGAGCAGATTCAGTAAAGTGCAATGAAATCTGCAGAAGAGGAAGTGACTGGAGTCAAGGACGCAGACCTTCAACTGATCAATATATACGGTGGTGTGAGAAAAGGGGGGGAGGTCACGTGCTTTTCAACCTTCTTCAAACACGGAATTGAGGATCGACAGAACTAGTTTGGCAATCAAGACCTAAGCGCTTCTGTCTCCATCTCAATATTTGGTCCTTTTTTGATATATCCAAGCATGCATGACTGAATCTCAACCATCGCCCCAAAAGTGGGACGTGCATTGCGGCATGGCACGTGAGAATGACGAATCCTGACTGGCCTGACTTCCCCACATGAGCATTAGAAATGCAGATTCCCAGCGAAATAGTTGTAGAACTATTAGAATTAATTGTTGGGCTAGATTTTAATGATGTCTGAAGATTTTCATCGTGTAAGATCGGTTGCTATAATTGGCGCTGGGGCATCCGGTAAGTCATCCCCTTTCTGGTGAAATCGGGCCTCGCTTGCTTATACAAATATCCTTATCGTAGGCGCTATAACTGCAGCTGCATTCGCAGCAGAGAAGTATTTTGACAGGATCCAGGTGTTTGAAAGAAGAGAAAGCGCTGGTGGGACATGGTACTTCAGCCCAATTCTACCTAAGTACGACATTAGCTGATCAGCAAATAGGATATACGACTCTAACACTCCTCATAAATTGCCTCTGAAACCAGGAAGCTTACCACCTGAGTCGGATCCTTCAATTCCCGTGCCAGATGATCTCCCCAAGATCACTTCGCCAGATAAGCAGGAGAGATTTACCCAAACTCCGATATACTCTTCCCTCACGTGAGACATCTGCTTCCCAGGCTTTGGACCCGTCTGACAGAAATTAGTACCAATGTCCCAGCTATAGCAATGTCATTCTCGGACCTCCCGTTCGCCTATGGACCATTCGTGCCCCACCACATCCCGAAGCTATATGTCGAGTCTTACTTCGCTCACCACGGAACCGATACTCTACTCAGCCTCAACACCACAGTTGAAGATGTCTCCCTCATCAAGACCCCCAACAGCTCAAAAGAGAAATGGAAGCTAGCTCTAAGGAAACATGATTCAGTTCGGCAAGTAGACGTCTGGTGGGAAGACCACTTCGACGCCGTGGTGTTCGCAAACGGGCATTACTCGGTTCCCTTCGTATGCAAATTCATCTCCCTCAACTCTAGATCTGATATCTAATCAACAAACCCAGATCCCCGAAGTCGAAGGCCTCGCAGCCTACATCTCAAAATTCCCCGGCCGAGTAGTGCACTCCAAAACCTACCGCACCCCCCTCCTCTACAAGAACAAGAAAGTCCTCATAATCGGCAACTCCGCCTCAGGAAAAGATCTCTCCACTGACCTCCTCTCTTCAGTGCACCTCCCCCTCTACCAATCCCGACGCTCTGCCTCACGCTGGGACGGCCCCTTACCTCCTGAGGGAATAGCCTGGAAACCCATCATCAAAGAATTCCTGCCCTCAGGACGAATCCTATTCGAAGACGGCACCTACCTCGATGACATCGACACCGTGATTTACTGCACCGGCTACCTGCCTTCCTTCCCCTTCTGGAATGTCAAGAACAACGGCCGCGAGATCTGGGATTACCAGAAAGGCAAGCTGGTGAAAACGTACCTGCATACTTTCTTCCAGGATTTTAAGACGCTGGGGATTGTGGGGATCCCGAGGGTGTTGACGTTCCGGAGTTTTGAATACCAGGCGATTGCGCTGGCAAGGTTGTGGTCTGGGAGGCAGACGAAAACGTTGCCGGGGTTAGAGGTGCAGGAGAGGTGGGAATTGGAGCGGGAAGTGGAGAGGAGGAGGCTGGGGAAGAAGTTTCATGATATTGAGTGGGAGACGGGCGAGACTTTCGATTGGTTGGGAAGTTTGTTTGAGATTGCGGGATTGCCGAGGTTGACGGGGGAAGGGAGGCAGCCGCCTGTGTTGGAGGAGAGTGTTAGGTGGGCGATTGAGCATTTGAGGAAGTATCCTGAGCCGGGGAAGGGTGAGGATGGTGAGGGAGACGAAGTTGAGAAGGGTGAGTGGGTGGTTGTTGAGAGAACGAAGAAGGATTTGCTCTCTTTTATATGATTTCTGGGAGGACAATCAAGATGTGGCTCCTTAGATTCCATAGAAATACGATCTTCTGCTAATAAATGAATGAATTGGACATTTTGCAAAGTGCATACAGTACTGATTGAAATGGGGTAAATGGAGGCAACTTCCTGAAACCTGAAAAGTGGATTAGCATCCTCAAAATACCATCTGCAGTCATTATTCCGTGCAAGAAAGCCCATATATAACACACCACAGGGCAGCTGGTAATAATCCATAGACCTTCACAAAACAGCAACTTCAATTTCCGAAAGATTTATGCTTCCTGGCAAGATCTTAACCAAAATTACCGCTAAACTCTCAACTAACAAGAGCTCCTTAATACCTCTCATTCATAGTTTTATACATGTCTACATCCAAGCACCCAACTTCGCACAGCCTTTGCGCAGAGATCAAACATGTGATTGACTACAATAGGATACTTGACAACAGACTACTATTACATATCACCTTTTATCCCGTCCCTTAAAGTCGCATAATAAGAACACATGCCAGGCAACAAGAGTACTAGACAGGAGTAGCGGATTTCCCTAGAGCACTGAATCATTCTGCTTCTAGTAGAGGATCGAACTTAAGAGTACCTAGGAGTGATGCCACTCCTAGCGGTTGGCTTCCAAGCAGATGACGACCAGTAGTGAAGGCGAAAGAAAACACTGTAAGGTGGTACAAGTAATGACTCCTAAGCTTGAATTACAGGCCCGTAGGGGCGTAGGTATACTTTAGTTGGCAGACTAAATGGAGAGCCTGGAGAGGTTAATCCGACTGTTTTCGCAATGCACTGCGCTGTAATTTGCAGAATGCAATATAAGATTCAGCATGACGAGTACTAACTCAAGACTCCGGTTGTTCTCAAAACAGAAAAACATTTATAGAGCACTTCAAAGGGCAGGGCATAACAAAAGGAACTGGGAGTGTGAGCATTCTTATATTCATCTAAGACTCTTTCGCTACAAAATTCCGGGTATCAAATCCATCCCATGTATACGCTAAGCCCGAACCTCAAACACCTCTATCCAATCAAATCGAGCGTATATTCAGACCTTCGGTGCAATAGTCAACACAATCCGGCTCGCCCTCCCCTCCTCGTCCTTCAAGGGCGTCCAATGCGTAACGTATCTCTCTTCCACCCTCCGCAGCCCTTCTTGCTGAGCACCAAACCAAGTAGTCCCCTTCCTCTCCTCGAAACCTGTTAACAAGCCGGTCTCTACACTCACTGCCTTCCCTACTTTTAAAGCGTCTCTGACTGTTGTTCTAAACGCCTTGGCTACCGAGGAAGACGAGGAAGAGGAATACTCAGCGAGAATCTTGAAGATGTCTTTGTTGTGAATAGGAGCGATGCCGCCGTTCGGAAGGTTGAGACAGAGCATGTCGATTACGCCAGGTGAATAGTGCTTGATTATGAGGGCGTGGGTGCTGGAGTTCCACGTCATCACTAGGTACTGTATCCCTGTCAACATTCTCGTCTATAAGTGAAGAAGAGGCCCGCATACCTTCGAATAGGCCGTGTAAAATGCCTCAACTTGCGTCTTGAAATTCATTCTCCCCACCCGGTTGATCAACTCCCCCTCCATTCCAGCCTCATCCCTCACACTGATCCTACTTATGGGAGGGGCGTTGTACTTCCTCCAGCTTTTGAAAAAGGAACTCTGTGGTTTCGCCGCGCCTTCTCTGCCTGAAGTTCGACTTCGGACGCTGGCTGGCTTGTTTTTCAATGATGCAATCTCGTCGAGTTGGTCCAGCTCGTCGTCGTTGATACTCAATACGCGAAGAATGTCGTTACAAGAATGTATAGTTGTGCTGCAATTGATCTGCCCGCCAAGGAAGAATGCTACTTCACCCCTTTCATCTAATAGAGGAGCCACGTAAAGCAGGTTCCAGAATGGGTCGCCATTTTTGCGGTAGTTGAGAAGAAGTTCAACGGTTTCTTCACAATTGTCGATTGAAGTTCGGAGCCTCTTCGTCGCCGATGAGTCTGTGAGATCTCCTTGGAGAAACCTGCAGTTGCGAGGTATGATGTCTTTTCGAGAGTATCCAGTGACAGCAACGAAGCCGTCTGACGCGTAAAGAATCGGATTGTCGGCTTTGCTTGGATCTGTTATGCAGAAACAGTCTCCTAACCCTTGGTACCTCTCTCTATGATCGGCTAATGCCATTGTAGCGGTCGCTGTAACTTGATGTTTCACGAATCTGGGATATATATCGCTAGCTAGCAGTTTCTCTACATGATCTTGAGCATCTGAGAAAATACTTTCGAGACTCGGGAGAGTCAACTGCGTGGCCTGTTTAATATCGTTGGATATTCGCTTGATATGGGCATGAGAGAGGTTGATTTGACGCGGTGCATCTGGGGAGGTATATGTGGAATGAATTGCTCCCAACGTTTGGGAGAGTTCGTCAAGGAGACGATTGTACTTGTCGATCTGGTTTCAGATTTGTTAGTTATAAGTTTTGGAATGATTATGGAGACATTGACTTGTGAGAAAGTCGCAAACGAGTAGGCCTACAACCTTCTGAAGAAACTCCATGTTCTCACCACAGGCTCTACTCTGGCAAAAGCGCAAGAATCGATGTGCGGTGGTTGGATTGTGAATGACAATATTGAAGATCTCAGAGCTAAAGAAGTCTGCCATGTTGCCCCCCACGCCTGAACCACTCAAGGTCGTGCCCGTTCCAATTCTGCTACTGGCACTTCCTTCTTCACTTTGTCTTATGGAAGCATTTCTGCTGCCCATAGCCTCCATCCTACGAGGAGGAGAGCTTCCCCGATTAACAGCCTGCGAGTTCGACTGTAGATGCTGGCGACTCCTGCTCGATGGCGACAGAGGGGGAAGAGGCGCGGTCCTATTGATGCTGAGATTCGAGTCGCTGGCGCCTGGGTGTCCGTTTGGCATGGAAAGGGACTGCTCACTCTGGATGACTTGATCAATGGATTCCACGTCTTCACGAGACATTGTGAGGATTGATAACAGGAAATATAGATGATGAACGCTGCAGAACAAGGACGACCCCACGGATCAGGGAAGGGAAGCCATCGGACAATATAAGACGGCAGACCAGAGGTCCACGATCGGAGGGGAACTGCCTCGATGTGGATTAGGCGGGGAGGCCGGAGGCCGAAGGATCTGTGCTTTGATTCGAATCTTGGAAGAGCGCGGTTCATGCCGGCTCGTCTTAGCATGGGCTTCACGGCACGTTAGAAAGAACTTGTGATGTGGTACGGAAAGTCCTTGACCGCGCCATTATTCGTCGAAGACACTCAGGAACCCGAATATGGGATGAGTTCCTTGTGGATCGCCGGATGTATGTCATCAAGCTGGTCAAGGCTGAAAGAAGTTTTGTAGAGAAGAGGCATGCTCGAGTCAAGACACCAAGCAGCTGCAATACCCCTCGGCATGAGATGACGAGATCCACGCATTGCAATCTCAGATTCCCATGTGTCCGGGATGGTGTCTCTGGCAAGGATGCAGCTGGTTCAGCGCGCAAGAGGCGCTGTGCCGCGCATGTCACTTTTCGAGGAGAATTGCTCCGTGGTGCATACTCTCATAGTAGCTCTGCCGCGGCACTTTAGCTGCGGGAAGTTGCACCATCACATGCTGATACGGTCCTCAACATTGCACACGAGGAGAAGAGAAGTGAAGACCTTCAAGTTGGAGCAATTGCTGGTCGCAGATGATGGGTGAAGAAGATGGCAGAGTTGTCGTCCGGATGCTTCCCCCTGTGGCGTCGCTAGAGAGCTAGGGCACGCACAAGGCCCCTGAAGTCGAGGCGTTGACCCCTGAAAGGTCGTCTGAAAATCGGGTCATTGCCTGCTGGAAAGGTGACATGTCACTCCGAGATCGTGGGGTGTGATTGCCATCTGCCTGCAGACGGAACCAAAAAGAAAACATGAAACATGCCTTTTCATTCCTCTTCACGGGGATCTCCCACTCTCTTCCAACTGCATTGAGGAAATCTTCAGTCCTCGAATACTGTAGAATCTATGCTTATATGTATTGTTTGAAAACATGCAAAAGCTCTTTTCCTGCATGTTTCTTCACATTCATGCAAACATCTGTCCCACTCTTTACCTCCTACTAGCGCCATCCCTCCCAGCGCCTAAGAGCTGTGGCCTTCCCCAGTCTCGAGAGCTGGTTACCATGCCCGAACACATTTCCAAGGCCGATCAGCCTCGAAGCAGAAGGTCAGTGCCCCCGTATCGCAACCGAGCAGTCCCCGCGATCTCGAGCTCGAGATCACCTCGGGGCCATCGGCAGGGGCCCTGAGATGCTCAACAGCTTCGATACCCCATATTCAGGGTCCTGGCCTTCTGCAGCGCCTCAGGGTCTCTCGTCCCAAAGAGTTCTTCTATCGCGTAGATCTCAGGCTAGAAGCCGAGTGGCTTCCACTTTCTGAACTGCAACAGATTGTATTGGCGTTGTTTCCGCTGAAAAGGCTTAACTCCGTACAGCTTGCGGCAAGTTTAAACGACACGCCTACTCTTGAAGACGACGACGTGCGCAGAGCAATATACAAAGCCCCAGTATTTCCTTGTGCTAGAAAAGATCAACTCTTACAAGCGTAGCGGTGAGACACCAGAAGTCATTCATAGCATCATGGATCAATCAAAAGAAGATCTCCCTGCTGTCAATCATGCGTGGTACGAGTTCCCCTTCATACCCATCTTCAGATTACACGTTCCCCAGAAGCTGAGATACTGCTCTTGAAGGGAGTGACAGCAAGGTAAACAAAATTCAGGTCACGTTCCATTTGCTAAATAACCGGGTGACTCTTCCACCAAGAACACGTTACAGAGGCCCATGAAGCGTTAACTCGCAAATATTTGCATTTCAATATTCCTTCTCCCTATGTCTAAATACATCGATCATTATTGGAGGATGCCAATCCAATGAAGTTCTCCTTCTATCCCAGGCCATAATGATCGTAACCCTTTTCCCAAGTCATAGTTGTTCATCCGTTTCAATAGCTGTCCGCCTTTACCCGTGATGCCATCCATTCTTCCATTGCTTTAAAGTGCCACCATTATCACCATACCCACTATTACCAAGGCCTCCACGCTTTGTTTCGATCCAAGCGTTGCAGCAGCATTGTGTGTACTCGACGTCGCAGTTGCGCCCGCAACGTCAGCAGCAACAAGAGTTCCAACCTGCTTCGACGTGACTGTCAAAGTGGACAAAACCCCGTCTACATCTTCTGTTGTAGTCACAGTGACCGTTGCTGTGGTCAAGCCCGTTTGGCCATTGCTAGCAGTGACCGTATACCAGCCGTTCGTCCCAACTCCGCCCCATCCACTTCCTTCCCATCCACTTCCTCCCCATCCACTTCCTCCCCATCCACTTCCTCCCCATGGGCCAAAGCCGGTTGTGCAAGCTGCGCTACTTGTCGCGCAGCCTGAATACGCAGAGCATAAAGATGACTGCAAGCTTGAGATGGTGGCATATGAGGCGCTTGGACACGCTGAGGAGACGCAGCTAGCGATGGAAGCTGTGCTGGTACAATGTCCTGAGAAAGCACTCCATGTGGAGTAAACGGAGGAGAAGCATGATTGCTAGATTTCTCATTAGTTTTGAGGTACTCGCCGCAAGGATAACAGCTATACGCACAGCACATGAAGGAGCAAAGCCCCATCCATCGCCGATACCTCCAGGACCACCCCCAAAACCACCCCCAAAAGGAAACTGGGCTGAAGCAACGCCGGACAGCGCGAGCACGATTGTAGGGAACTTCATGTTTGGAATTGTTCAGTTCTCGGAATCAAGTTGTTCCAATTTTTAATTGAGCACACGTGAAGGTGCAGCTACAGAATATATAGCTGTACGAAAGAGGTCAGTCCACCGTTTGACTGCGGCACGGACGGTGGTGATGGGGAAGTCCGGTCCAGCCTTGATGTTATTGATCGGCGACGATCTTCTGGATTAGGGGACAGGTGCTTCCTGTTTCAGAATTAAAGTAACGGTCACAATTGGATTGGGGACCGAGAGACGACGCTGCGCGGCTGGCAAGGCTGGGCGTGCTGATGGGGGCTGACGAAGTGCTGCGTTGGTCGAGGTGGCTGAGGAGCTCTTGGATAAATCCATTGAACATCTTCATTGGATGCGGCAGTTGCAAGATCATGTAATGAACCCAATCAAGCAGCGTATTGTGAGTTCTTGGGATACCTCGCTCGTGAACCCTATCAGCGTAGGTTGTGCGCGATCAGAAAGGTGTGAGGGCTTGGCGGGGTCGCACAAAAACCCCGCCATCTCGCATGGAGGGGAGTCGAAACAACCCTGTGCTGATCAGCGATGACGCGTTAATTATCCGAGTCGTGATAAACCTCCTACGGATTATTAATGGTAGAGCTCGCTGGTGGAGTGGATGGTCTTACGATGTGCAGCTTCTGAGTGGCAGCTTGGCCAGTCAAACAATTGGAGAGGGTTGCCATCTTCTATCGGACCGGGGACGAAAGTGTGAGGCTGGTACCAATGCTGGCTCCGGCAGGCTGGTGAAGATGGGAGGCTGCGTACGTGGCTCGAGGCATAGTTGACGTATAGCTACTGAGATATACTTCCAATAGTACCAGACATGGAAAATGCGGGAAGCAACTGACGAATGATAGCTGCTTTAATGCAAGTAAGCGGCAGGTTTACCTAGATCCCACAAGCAGAGACAAGCCTCCGAGTTTCAGATGGCTTAAGCTTGAAATAGAGAACGTTGATCAATGGAGTCAGATCCTAGCAGTCGGGCTGGCAGTTCCCCAAACCTCGGGGTCGGTGCCAGTTTGACCGACCTTTTGTCGGGAAGTCGGCGCGGTTCTAGGGCCGTGGAGGATCTCCCTCCGGACTACACTCTTTCACTCTTTCACTCTCACTCCACCTCTCGCCGTCACTCCAATCGAGCTCTGCACGGCGCTGAGGAAGACCGACTTCTGAAGGTCCGCTACGGTGCTGCTTGCGGCTCAGTTCTAGCTTCGTCCGCGATCATCCTCGATGGTGAGTAAGTGTTCGGATCTCCTACTTATGTACGGACTCTATGGAAGGGAGAGGTCAAAGTCCTCGTATTTGTACGATTGCGTGTCTGTATCACCCAAACAGAATTCTTATCTCACAATGTTTCTTGAGCATTGATCTTTCGGCGGGAGATATGTTTGCTTTCGAAAAGACAGAGAAACATCTGAAGGCAGTTTCTTGACCGAGATGGCCGTGTGAGAATGAGCTCTTGCATAATTTAGGCAGTGGGATTGAATATTGAATTGAATATTTTGGAAACGTGTGGAGCTTTTTAAAGATCCCTTTTTGTCTCCTTCTTAACGCAGCACTATTTCCCGGCCAATGCCTTTGCGGCATTAAGTCTCTTTCAAGACTTCCTACCTCATTTTCTCCAACACTGCTCAGTATCCCGAGTAACGCAGCCACCACTATTCAAGTCAGCAGCGAACTCAATATAGTGATATCTTAGGTCACTCACCGCCTCCAGCAGTCACGATATACGAAGCAATCCCCCACGCCGTCTGAATCGTCGCCAAATCCGTCGGGTTCCTGCTCTGGAATCACAACCACACAGCCAAGCTCAGCAAAAACGGCCCAAGAACCACAATCGAGATTCTTAAAGGAGACCAGCCTAGTACTATCTCGAGTGAGATCTGCTTTGACTCTGCACTAGTATCAGGTTGATCTTTCATCTCGTTGAGGATATCGCGAATCCATTTTGTCCAAAGTCTCTCATCGCCGCGAGAGAAGCCGAGGAGGGAGAAGAGACGGTAGGCGAGACACCATGAGCGGCGGAGGGCTGCGAGCGTATTGAGGTCTTGTTGGGTGCATGGGACTGTTTGGTGGAATCTTTTGGCGTCATCAACTGCTTCGGATGAGTTTTATGGGTCATGCTTTGGACACTTTGGAATCCGGTTATCAATTGTGTAGCTTGAGAGAAAGAGTAAGTGAGGAAAAGGGATAGAGTACGGTGTATATTTTGAAGGCAGTGCAATCTTTTAGACTGAAGATTGACTGGATGCCCCGAAGGCGTATGATACCCCACCACAGATACCAGAAGACCCAGTCGTGATGTTTGATATAGACAATTCGTTCTTTGGGCGCCATGTCTGGGCCTTCAAAGAGGCCGATGACAACGAAGACAGGCGGCGAGGATGCGTACATTCATCATCGCATTCGTCCAAGGCATGGCCAATTCGTGGTAGATTCTTATACCGGAAACTAGAGCGTGCGCAGTTCCTTTGATACCAAAGAGAGTCCCGCTGGTCGGGACTATAATCTGCGAGTCTTGGGCCGGGGTCCAGTATCCTCGAGCGTGGATCTGGGCCGAGTCGTTCTGTGGGCTCAGAAGCTGTGGTTTCTGCTGCTGCTTAATGAGGCGTGCTACTAGACTTTTTAAGAAGTCCTAGAATGGTGTTGGGTCTCCATTTAGAGTTCTCGATTGCGAGGACTATTCTTTTTAGGAGCTGCGTATCCGTTGCGTCGTCGATGCTACTGATTGAGTCTCGGTACGAATTTCTCCTCCTGTGCCTTCTTTGAGGAGAATCTTGTGGTGGCCGTTATGAAAGCTCTGATGGCTCCAGCGATGAATGGTCTTCCTGCCCGGCTTCGTGTAAATTACGTCCCTCCCTCCTACCTCGCCGGATTGGCGATTCTGGTTCGTAATCAAAGACTGTACGAGCATTTAACCTGCCATTTGACTGTTCGACATCAATGGAAGCAGCGTTCTTCGAATGGATACTCATACTTCCAACTTCCAAATGCACCTATATGATCAGAAAAGGATCTAGATATCCTTGATATGTATTTTGGCTGCCCAATTTCCTTGAAGTTCCTTTTGCCTTGGCTTGAAGTAACCAATGAAAGCACTTGTGATTCATGCTCCTGGGGGCTGTGATGGGCTAGAACGAGCCATCGTACGAGCTTTCAGGTACTATCATTGGATGGATCCTAGCTGAGGCCTGACGGATTGACATGCAGTCAAGAATAAACAGCACACTTGTGCGAAAGTTTTGAAGGTTGAGGTTTGGTCAGAAAAGGAAGTTGCCTTCGGACAAGGTCGCAGGCAGTGTTGGCTTGTTTGCAGGGGTCTTTCCCGAATTGCGGGGTATTCTGCAATATCCCACGCTCCCCTCCTTCCTTTTGCAAAACACCCTCCTGTGAACTGCAGATCTTGACAATCAAACCCATTCGTCGTACAGTAAATTACATTATATTCATCCAGTCATGGGTGTGACGTTTGATTCTCTCAGGGTTCCGTCTCATCGTATCATGCCTCAATCGCCAGCCCTCTCATCCACATGAAGCCGAATGCGAGCACCGCTCCAATCGCTGCTGCCAGTAGCCACCAGAGTGCTGCGTTTCTGTTCATGAAGCCCATCGCCCATTTCTTAGCTGCCTCTATCTTTGTCAGAGGTTTCTTTTGGTAGGTGCAGATCTTTGTGCCAAAGACGAGACATCCTCTACCGCCTTCCCTTTTTTCACATTCTCCATGCTCTCGACGCCTCTTCATCAGTAGTCTGTCGAGATGTTAGCTGGCGCCCTTAACTGCATGTAGGAGTCGATTCATGTTGCTAGAGAACAGAAGACATACCGGACAGAACCTCGACAGAATCTCATATCACTCCCCAGCTCACAGCCCTTGTCGTGTGGACAATCCAGATGCAACCTCCTCCTCTCAATCAGCCATTCGATCTTCAAATTGACACCCGTGTAGACAAAGCCGTAGAAGTGTCGATTTGTGTGTTTGAGAGACAACGCGTCAGGATACGTAAGGTAGGAAGCGATTTGCAGGTGAAGTTCAGTCGGGAGGTTCATGAACGTAAGTTGCGTGCTAGGGTCGACGATCTGGCTGTCTGGGGTGTCCGCCATGCTTGATGTCTGTTCGGCGGTCTTCAGATCGGTTGCCTTTAGATCGGACATCTTTTCGTTGAAGATAAAGTTTGAAGGTCTCAAACACTTGGTGAATTGGTGATACGCGTCACGTGAGAGTGAAATTGATGTGCGACCAGGGAGGGCGGAAGCAATTTAGGTCTCATGCAGGTACAAACGACGGAAGAATGGAGAGGAAGGTTTTTGATCGGGATATAAGGATGTGCTGCCTATTGTATGGTGACAGCTGGCAGACTGTGGCGAGGCAACGGCAGGCAAGCCCAGCTCGTGTTCTGTAAATATCTGAAACGTGCAGAATCAGGCTGGCGTTTTGAGGGGCATGTGATTGCTCTTTGTCTGCTATCCTGCTGATCGATTGTTTACGAGCTCGGGTCGTGGAGAGAACCTTGCTTTTGGCGTGGGAGGTTCAGCCTTGTGGTATTTATAGATGGGGCATGAATTCCAGGTCACTGAAGAGCATCTATTGAGCAATAGAAGAGGTGAATGAAGATGAAGTGTAAATGAAAGGTCGGCCTGCCTCCAAGAACCAGGCTTCACTGCCTCAGTTCATAGGCGCAGTCCTTCAAGAGTCATAGCAGTCCGAAAAGCCGGAAAGGGGGAGCGGGATGGAGAAGCGCCAGAGAAGGCAGCAGCTGTGCAGGACTTCTCAGCCACCACCTTCCCTTCTCTCCTAATATTGGACTTATTCGGAACGCCAGAAGCTAAACATTTTCGATGACAAGATACACTTCCTTTTGTGTTCATTTCGTATGGTGTGAAGGGGAAAGGCTTGTCACGTGCAAGCGTGAAGCGCGTACTTTGCGTGACTCGAACCGTCATCGACCAACGACAATACATTAGCACCAGCTAATGGACTGAATCGATGCTATCGCCGGCATGGCCAGTCCTGCCACATCCAACGATATTGAGGAGCCTCTAAATGACGACGATACCGATTATGGGTCGGATTTCTCTCCAGAAGAAACTGTTCTAGTTGAGAAATTGCTGTCGGGAAAACACGTCGAGGATGACAACCCCATCGTCAACGATATTGAGCATCATGATACACGGCAGAATCTGCGTCTACCTCGCGTGTTTGGGAGAGAGGAGAGGTCCCCTTTGTTCCAGGCGGCCAGAGCTGCTGAGCAGGTTGCCGAACAGATCAGCAAATCAGTCAAGAGCGGCGAGCACTACCCGGATTGTGAGTAGTAAATAAGCATCGAACGTGCCGATAAATCTGACTGACGCTGAAGCGTCTAGTGCGTGATCAAGTTAGAGATTCTCCAGAATTAGGAGCGGAAGCACCTGTCGAAGTCGTTCCAGCAGATCCCACTGCGCCAGACACTCGATCCCCCCTTGAACGGTTTCGAACACAGCCGAAGAAGGCGCTATCAGTGACAGATTTGGTCTCGCCAGCATGGTGCGAACTGCAGTATTGGTATACCTTGACACACCATGGAAGAAAAAGGCGGACACCAGCTATGAAGCAGGGGAGTAAGGTCCACCAAGTACTTGAAGACCAGGTCCATACTACCGTCCATGTCAGGCTCGAGACGAAAGAAGACGCCTGGGGTCTTCGAATATGGAATGTGATTCAAGGTCTTAAAACATTGCGCGAGGAAGGGTTGACTCGAGAACTCGAGATCTGGGGTACAGTGGATGGATTGGTAGTGAATGGAATCATTGATGAGCTTTCCTACACTTGTCCAGATGCCCAAATGGAGGAGTCTTTACAGAAGTCTGAGCCCAGAGACGAGCTTCCTCCAGATCAAGCCACCATCTCCGAATTCTTCAAGGCAGCAGGGGGCACTTCTTTGGCAGAAGCAACAAGAACCAAGCGTCGTGCTCGCACGAAGAAAGTCTATCTCTGCGATGTCAAGACTCGAGGTGTGAGGAATCTACCTTCGGGACCTGCGTTTCGTCCCACCAAAATACAACTCATGCTATACCACCGTCTCCTTGCTGCAATAGCAACAAACAATGTGGATTTCTCGGTCTTGACCGCACGTTATCAGCTTGATCCTGTAAAGACTTTCTCGGATTCTTTCCTTGCACAAATTGGTGGGCTTCACGAATCCAGCGGGCAACCTTTCCTCGATGCTGAGTCGGAGCAAGAGTCAAGCCAAGAATCTGAGCCAAACTGGAGTCAGGACTCTCTAGCCACACTGCTGGCACACAATAATCTTTCAGCAATCTGGTCATTGATGATCACTGAGTTTCAGCTTACGTTGCCTGATGGGGCCGACACGTTGGGCAAAGTTCTCAAAGCAGAATATCGGTCCAGAGAAGACGGCGAGATATTGGGCAGCAAAACTTTTGCTATGGATGATGTGGATTTATCAACATACATAAATCACGAAATGGAATGGTGGAAAGGAGAAAGACAAGCAGAAGGCGTAGTAGTGGCGGAAGCCTTCAAGTGCAGGAGCTGCGAGTTTGCAGACAACTGCGAGTGGAGGATCAAGAAAGTCGAGGAAGCCAAAGAGAAGGCTAGGATGACGAAGAAACGAACGGCAGCTATATAATGATTGGACGACAGGGCTGTATGATTGTATTGGAGCATGGCTCGGCGTTGGCGGTTTCGCATATCCGTACATCGAATCCTTATATACAAGAATTGTACATATCAACACATCTCATCACCAAGGATACCTCTTCCCCTCCCAAGTCCAAAACGTCGCCGCGCCATCCTCTTCCTTCCTCTCAGCACTTACGCGTCCCCCCTCATCTATCCCTCCCCACCCTTTCTCCCCAATGACCTTCAGCATACACCCAATACTCTCTTGCGGACTGATAATCCCTTCTACCTCCCAGTCTAAACTCACATTCGCCATATCGGTGCTCACCTCCCCTGGATGCAAGGCCAAAACCACTGTCCTCTCCTGCTCGCCTCTCCCATTCTCTCCATTCTTCCTTTTTCTTTCCAACTCCGCAGCTAAGTGCCTCAAGCCTTGGTTAAGTGCTGCTTTCGACGCAGCGTAAGCGCCAAACCCGTCTTCGAAGGCACGGAAGTTGGTAGTTGAGCCAGAATCAGATGAGATGAACACCAGCGTGCGAATTGAGATAGGTGTGGAGGGACCCCATGTGGGTGAGATTGGTGTTTTGGAGACGGCAGGAGGAGGGGAGGAGAGCGAAAGTAGGTGTTGGGCTGTGAGCAGAGGGCCTATTGTGTTTGTGTGCAGATGGTGCGCGAATGTTTGGAATGTGCTGGATAGAAGGCGTTAGCTTAGCCCAATAGAACCTCGCTTGCAAAATGGAAAGGGGGAGATTCCACGTGACCGTAGGAAAATACCTAGGAATGGAAAAGTGGAAGGAGAGTAGAGCTCACATCTCAGATATCCGGTTCGGATAGACCAGAACCCCCGCATTCAAAACCACAACATCGATGACCCCTTTCTCCAATACACCTCCTTTGCGCCCTAACTTCCTCACTTGCTCCGTGAAAGACGTAATGCTTGCTTCGCTGCTGACATCGCATTCGAGGATTTTTAGATTATGGCCGTTCGGTGTGCCGGTCAAAGACCAGAGTTGGCTTGCGTTGCCGTATTGAGATGGAGGGGGTGGAAGGGTCGAGGCTGGGGAAGGACCGCGGGCTGTGGCGATCACGGTGTGCCCCAAAGTCAGTGCCTGGGAAACGAACTCGAGGCCAATGCCACGGGAGGCACCAACGATAAGCCAGATTTGTGGCATCGTATACAAGTGGACCGAGGGTATATAAAAGACGTTGAAGATAACAAAGGTGAGAAAAAGATATATACTCCGTGTACCTGCATGCCATGACGTTTCTCAAAAGCGGGATGAAATTGCAAGGGACATGAACAGGGAGGGGTGAAAAGTGGGGTATATCTTCTGAAGAAAGCATTAGATAAATCCACTTCTCTCAATGAAAGCTACCTTCTCACTTTCACCAGAAACGACTTTGAGGATTCTCAGGATCAAACGAGTTGGAATTATATCTTCATCCAATTCAGGTGTGCGGCACGTGATCTCCTAAACCCCTAGTCAACTCGGAACTGCTCTACCGAGCCAAACCACCAAACCCTCTATGTCGGGCATGCTGTTCCCTTCCCAGAAGAAACCACCAAACCCAAAACGAATCCTTCCGAGGTCCCTCAATCAGGCTGAGCTGCCCAAATTTCACACAACAATGTATCGCGATCAAACACCTGACCAGCGTGTGTGAAGTATCGCAGAACTTAATCTGGCAAAATGCAGATATATTGCCCCGCTGTTATCGGTCCGCCGCAGCTTCTCCAGCTAGTCTAGTTGAGATGTTCAAAAGTGCATCTGTTCCCCTGCTCAATGAAAGCTTGTTTTGCTCATCCTGTTCCGTTGAATTTACAATTGGACCTTGATCTCTTGTACATTATTCCAAAATGCGTTCTCTTCTCAGTCTCCTGGCTCTACTGTCCGCCACAACGCTGGCAGCAGCAGTTCCCGCGCCATCAAGCACAATCAAAGCTGCCTCATCAACGACGGCGTCGGGCGGGTCCTCCAGCGTCTCAGGCCCAGGAACAACATTGCAATCAGGCTACCTTTGGATCCGCGCCGTCGAAGCTCCAAACTTCCACAAATACCTGCAAACCAAACCCGAATACTCTCCAGGCACCGCTATCTTGGATTCCTACACCACTGCAGGACAGTTCCAGATCGTGTCTGGTCAGCTGGTGCAGCTGATTGGGGGCGGGGGGTTGCTGTATGCGAATGTGGAGCAGAATACGACGGCGGCGGTCAAGCTGGCGGTCAGCTTCAATGAAACGAAGAATATATACGGCACCTTTATATTCAGTGGGGATGCGGTGACGTGGTCGACGCCCGATATTAAGAGGCCGAACTTGAGTGCTTGGTTGGTGTGTGCGAATCAACAGCTATTTATCAACCTGGGAAACTATGACTATATGACGCCGGCAGGTTGTGCTGATGAGACGGTAAGTGCTTGAGTGTTTATTGCGAGGAGAGGATACTGACTGTGTAGATTCATTATTACAACGACAAGACGGCTGTTAGCTGAGGTGTGCAGAGGATGGGAGATAGATGGAAATTCTGATGTGAGACGAAGGATTAGAGAAACAACACTTGCAAAAGACCGACGTTGGGAGAGTCTATATTGCTTCATGGTAAATATTAAGAGATGTGTACATACTCAACCAATTCTCACATCTGGAGTTGAACGCTCGCAATGCTGGTCTGGTCGGTCATTGCAAAGCTTTTTATTTATATTATACAAGTGTGGTCGCTTCACGCCTTTACTTTCTTCTTCATCAAACAGTGTTCTCCCCAAGTTGGTCGGAATTTGGGTGGAATGAATGGCAGGTCAGGCAGCCATATCGTTCGTGCGAGCATATGCGTTCGCGAAGCATCCAGAAAAGGGGCGCAAGCTACTTTCTCCCAATGCTCCATATCAAGGATGTAGTGCGGCTCAAGTTCTGTTGACTCCGAGCCGGGATAGTAGGTGTCGACCAAGAAATTGCAGGCCCTGATATCAGTCTGCAGAGAATCAGTATAGTTCCTAAAGAGGGCTTTCTTTCTTACATATTTACCAAAATCTTCAATGTTTTGGTCATTCATTCCTGCTGGCTCAAGCCAAGCTCCAGACCAGAGGCCAAAACCAGTTCTGGCCTCTGAAAATTCTCCCGGAAGAAGACCTGTAAACTCGCTCTTGATGAACTTGGCGTGCATATTCTTGGGCAAGTGGTAAGAACTTGGGAATCTGTACCATTCCTTCCCAAGGCATACCGAATCCCCACTTGACCCAACACTTTCGAGAGGCTCATAGATCTTTAGTGGAGCCGAATATGCGGTATAGATGCCATATATCCGCGCCACGCCCACATCCACCGAACCAATAATCGCCATACTCACAATCAGCAGCTTAAATCTGCCAGGAATTTTACCGACTAGGGTTTTGGGATCTGTCTGTCCAAAGGCTGCCAAAATTATGTGAAGTGCCATGGCAGCATTCAGCGCAAGTGCAGGATACACAGGGTACATGAAGCGCTCCTCTTTGTGCGGCTGCAAGCTGAAGATGGCTAGCCAAAGGTAGAATGGAGACATGAATATGATGCTGCGAAGTCCAGTGACAGTACTAGCCTGTTGAGACTTGGAGAAGATCTTCTGTACGGTAAAAAGAGGAAGTGCGGCAAGCGCCAGCACGAACCAGATATTAAAGTTGAGGAGGAGATTTCGAACATAGAAATGCCACGGCTCGGTTCCATAGATATCTGGCCCTCTTCCTGGGCCAGCAAAGATGTTGTAGAACACGATGTTGAATGGGACGACAACGGCCTTCCTGTAGAAGAAACCTGAAACTAGAAATTCGGCCGCCTTTCACTGTTAGACAATCAGATGTAGCATTAGAACGAGAAACTACACTCACCAAAGCAAGAATTCCAGCAATGACTCCGCGCAATCCGCGCATGATCGCTTCGATTACGGCATCCTTGTCACTGAGAAATGCAAACACAGCCTCCTCGACCAAGAACGGAACACATAAAGCCATAGAAAATGGCCATCCCAAGATCCCACCAACAGCGAAGCAGAATATGCCTTGTGAAGTTTTCAGTCCACCTCTCCAATTCATGAACATTGACATTCCCAGGAAGGTCGTGTACATGGTGAAGCTCGATGGGAGGAAGGAAGCGGATGCGTGGAACATGCCAGGACTGAAAATCAGAGCCATCATGAAGAAAAGTGCGATTCGGGGATTCAGGATATTGTTTATGACCCGGAACATTTGCGTTTGAGTGAGGGCGCAGGCGAAGGCCAGAACATATCGGATGAAATAGAATTCCCCAACCTGCAGTTTTGGTCAGCGTAAATCCACCATCTGATCGGAGTGTATACCTTCGTAGAGAAAGGCAGCAATCGTCTGAAGCTGCCTACCAAGGCGTGCAGGGAAATATAGAGCCAACTCCGGATTGCATACACCGGCGAATATTCCCAAGTCTGAAGTCCATAGTGATGGCTGAGATAGTGTGTCGGCTCCCAGTAATTGAAAGTCTCATCACAATCTTGTATCGGCGCATAGAGGGCTGCGAGTAAGTTGGCAACGAAGAAGACATAGAAAGCGCCAATTGGCTTTACAGCGAAAGGGGTCGCAGGTCTGGATGAAGACAGTCAGTCGCAGAGCTCGATGCTGAGTTGGTTGATCTTACTTTTTCTTAAGGGGTCCAGATCCTGGTCCACCTGCAGGAGCCCTTCCTGGCGTAGCTCTTGGAACAAGCCTCACTGCCTTCGGAGGCATCTTCGAAAAGTCTCAGTGAAGTGTTCAGATGTTTGCTTTCCTAGTCTCTGAATTTCGAGGGTGCTACCGCGATGATGGGGGCAGGGGTCCCCTGTCGCGCTAGTAGTCAGACCCGGAGCTTAAATTATTTTCTAGCCTCGAGGGCTTGAACTTTCTCTGCAAGTATTTCTATATTTTCAGCACTTTGATGCAACCAAATTCTCAATGGACCACGAGACTTCGGAAGCACCTGATAGTGCGAGAACGACTATTACAGCAGAAAAGATTCTCCACATTGAGCATGAAGAGCAAGCACCAGTGAAGGCGATCAGCACAGATGAGGTCCTGACAACAGACACAACTATTCAGGATACCAACATGCAGAATAGCACAATGGATATACAACTCGACCCGCCTCTTACTCATGCTCTAGAAGCCTTGTTAGGAGGACTTGATCCGCCAACAGATATACACGCCTTCCCGATCGACCAATCCGCGGTGGACGAGCAACCACAGCCTGCGTCGATTGCAACTGACGAGATAGAGGTCGAGAAGCCTATCGATCAACTCCAAATTCCAGGACTTCTCTCTCTGAATAAGGAGCCAGAGCACATAGAGTCCAACCCTGTCGCCTCCGGAGAGCCAGCTCCCGATGTTGATACCAAGCCAATCTCGACCAGTGACGAATTACGATCCGAAAAATCCCCTCGCACTTCGGATGATGCAGTAATAGAAGATTTTCAGACTGTAGCCACCGTCCTGGCTGGCGAATCTATCCCAGCCGAATCTGCAGATGTTGCAAGTGCGAGCGAGGCGGTATCTGCCACAGCTATCGAGCACGGCAATGCACCAACAGATGCGCCGAATGCAGATGGAGAACACCCAGAATGGGAAATTGACTCATCGCCAATTGAATCATCTTCAGACGACTCCTCCAGTGACGATAGCTCATCAGATGAGAGTGACGAAGGTGATAACGCATACAAACTTCTCAGCCCTGAAGAGCAAGCCAGAATTTTGATGGCAGGTGATGGAGGCTCTGATGACGAAGGGGAAAAGCCAAAAGGATCTGGAGGACAACTACGGACCAAGAACGAAGTTCCAGAGGAGGTCATACCAAAGCCCGACGTCACCATCACTCCTGATATGACAATTACGGAGCTGGGGAGTGTCGAAACGATTGTAGACAATATCCTGCTCATTAAAGCAAAGACGTCAGGGGAGTATAAGGTACTGGAAACCGGCTCTGTGTTATGTCTCGAGGATAGAAGTGTCATTGGAGTAGTTGCGGAAACGCTTGGGCGAGTGCAGCAACCGTTATATTCCGTCCTCTTTACCAACGCCGGAGAACTTACAGGAGCAGGTTTGGCTTTGTCAACGAAAGTCTTTTATTCGGAGCAGCATTCTACATACGTATTTACTCAAAATTTGAAGGCTTATAAAGGGTCAGACGCATCGAATCTCCATGATGAAGAAGTTGGAGATGAGGAAATGGAATTCTCAGACGATGAGGCAGAAGCGGAGCACAAGAGGCGTGTTAAGCAGAAGAAGCTTGAGAAGCGTGGAGGCAAGATGCAACAGAATGGTGGCTCGGGACGAGGCGGCCACCCATTGCAACAGCAACATACTCCATACGATACCAGCAACGGGATCAACTATGACGACGCCGAGGATGACGGCCCTTACAAACCTCTTGCAAGACCAGCCGGGTATGCTGACTCTATTGGACGGAGTGAGGCCCCGCAGGAGGGTGCTTATTCAGGCGAAAGAACTGGTTTCAACCAGAATAAAGATCAATTCCGGGGCCGGGGAAGAGGTGATCGGGGCCGAGGGCGAGGGGATCGTGGACGTGGCAGAGGTGGCTACCAGAATCAGCGCGGAGGAGGGAATGGATACTCGCTTCCGCCACAACCACAACAATATCAAGCACCGTCTCCAGGCCCAGGGGTGTTTCCATCGCCATTTCAAGCTCAAGGAACAGGTCTGTCTCCAGCATCACCTCCCAGCATGTCACCACCAAACTTCTACAACATGCCCTCCGCCCAACAGTACTCGCCTCATCAACCACAACTACCTGCTTGGCCACAATTTCCTCCTATGCCTCCTTTCCAGCAACAGCCGTATTCGCAACCCTTTCAGGGGGGTCAAGGCTGGCCGAATATGCCTGGTGCTGCACCCTTGAATGGCGCATTTATCAATCCAGCCTTCTTCAACAACAACCAAACCCCTTCACCAGGCCAGTGGAGCAACCACGGCCAAGGTCAAGGCCGCGGACGCGGGAGAGGAGGTGGTGGCTCGTAATGATAATGGATAGTGTATAATTACTAGATACCCATCAATGTTGATATGATAACTGATAAAACTACCGTCATCTTGTTCTGAATGGTGTCTTTGCTGGAGAAAAGGGGCCGCTTTTCTCTAAGTATGCGGTAAATCAGAGTCACGTGAACCCTCCGTTCTGCCAACCTAGAATCGATTTGTATCACCCACTGGTACTCGACAATGTCATCTCAAGAAATAGCCCCCGGGAGTTGAAATGCGTTTCACAGATGAAGTTTCATCTCATCTCATCTCTTCACAAGCGTCTTATCGGCCTCAGCCACTAGAGTGGGAGTGGCGAATGAATACGTAAGGAATCAAGATCTGGATGGCCTCACTGCTCTGCAGACCGTGACACGGCAAATCATTCTCGCCTCCCGAGCTTTCCAGGTGAATTACTCAGTCTCCCAGTGGCAGTCACAGGTAGCTGGTGCTTGCTTTCCACTGAGCTTTATTTTTTTGCCAAAATAATTCCTGAAGTAGTCTTCACAAGCCGTCTTAATGCATGTGGGGTGTTGATCGCGGTTGTGCTTAGCCTGATTTGGACAAAAAGTCCCTCGACTCATTGCGATAAGAGAAGTCTATCCCACCTCATGCAACTCAAGTCCGGGCCAAAGCTATGGCCAATCCTTGCCTTATCGGCTGGGATCTATTCGAATTCGACATATATGCCTTGGTGGGACCATGATTGAAGGCTTGAAAGCCGTTTCCTTAGACTGTTCGAAGCCTCCTGAACGTTCTACTTGAAATTTGAACGATCTCGAGATGAAAGAACACGTGCAGAAATGTCAAGAATGGGCGGGGCATCTTGGGATCCAAATGAAGTCGGTGGCATTAAGTAACCCGAAAATGGTCCTCTACGGACTTGCTCTCCTGGCCCTCGTATCGTGGCTCTTGCTTCGAGCGACCCAGTATTTCAAGAAACCTACAGATTATCCACCCCGAACGCCCGATGTTGAGAAACGAGGCTCATACTTCAAAGCGCCGCCAAGGGAACCAGGAGGTTTGTACCACTCTATGGTGACAGAACTAGCAATTGACGGCTTAACAGTATGGGAGCCCATGGATTTCAAACGGCCGACTGCTCCTCCTGCTCCGGACTGGGACGTCCACACATCAAAACCAAAGCCTTACCGACCTTTCAGACATGGACCATACCACATTACAATGGGGCTGCGAAATATGAATTGGGACGAATGGATAGGTGAGTTCCACATCTTCTCGGGTAGCAGCAAGAGCTCTCAGCTCATAGTCACACAGAGCTTGACAGCCACTACATGAAATTCCACACCGACAAAGCAAACAGGATCATTGACCGTGGTTCAAAATGCAGTTACACTGATCCCAGAGCTTTTGAGGGAGCAGTGGAGCTGCTTGAAGAATTCTGTGCCTATCTTCCGGAGCGGTATCCCTCACTGTACAAGGGGACAGCCGTCGGAATGGACAACTTGCTCACTGGTGAAGTGTTTAACATCGTGGAGCAACCACTCATTGAAGATCCCATGCAGATGGCCGGACGCATGGTACAAGATGATCTGGCGATTATGTTTGAGAAAGAAGATGGTCAATACTACCTCCTCGCTGGATCGATCCTACTCGCTGGGTTTTGGAAACTTGAAGACAAACTCGGGATGCCGCTGAGCGAGATCCACACCTCAGGCGATGTGCCAGGCTTCAAAGAGAAACTTGAGAAAGGAATGATGAATTTCTTCCGAAGGGTGCAGCCCAATGGGCCAGTGCAGCGCGTAAGCCCTCTCGGCCCTCACTTTACGGCATATCCTAACACCTCAGCAGAACAATTACTTCATCCAAGTGGACGATGAGCTGGCTTGGTCTTCCAGCATCGGAGACGAGGACGGAGCGGAAGGTACCGTGGGCTGGTTCACCGCTGAGAAGAACAAGGCTATCGAGCATCACTACTTTCGTTCCGAGCGTCAGACTTTGCGTCGCTTGCCGCGAAGTGGCGGTGTCGTGTTTACTATTCGCACATACTTCCACCCAATCACGGATATATGTGAGGAGCCTTACGTTCCGGGGAGACTGGCGAGCGCAGTGAGAAGTTGGGGTGATGATGTGAGCAAGTACAAGGGGAAGGACAGATACCAAGACGTCCTCTTGGAGTATTTGGATCAGAAGCACAAGGAGCAAGTTGAGGCAGGTTTACCAGTCGAGAAGGAAGACGAGGTTAGAGCGTATCCGTTCTGAGCTAGAAGCCTTAAGAGAAAGCATGTTTCCAGTGTTTGGGATGACACGTCTCGGGTAGATGCTTGGACAACAGATAATGCCGGAAATGAATCAAATGCGGTTTCTCTCAGGCCGTCTCCTTCTTTCTCTCCTCACTCTGGTCGTCACCAATCCCAGCCTCTCTGACGAAATCATCGTTCTCTTGCTCATCCTCCACGCTGGCATAAAAATAAGTATTCTTTTCAAAGATTCAAGGAGAGGATGATGAATTGACACTGCTCCTACTACTTTCATGTGGATTACGAAGCAGAATATGATCAACCACGACCTCGTCGAATTCTAGCACTCGTTCATCCTTGAACTATTTGGTATCTACGCCTAACTCGACAAGGAGCTGGTCGAAGATAATGAAAAACCCCCCCTGGTTCGTCCTGTGTGGTACAAACCTCGATAGTGGGTTGCCGGATTCGAAGTGGCTGGGAGTGGTTGTGGAACATGACTTTAAGTCGTGGTATGTTGGTGCGGCTTTTCTGGAGCATAAATCAAGATTTCACTCTCAGCTTGGACATGGCATGAGCTGAAGGACACCATATGGGTGGACTCAGATTCTATCGAAGCACACCACAATACATACCGTGGGACCTCACCGTCATCCCTAGCGTGTATCACCCTACATTCAATCAACCTTGTCCTTCCGTCGACTGTGGACATTGCAAGCTGAGAAGCCCATGCCGATCTATTGTTGACGAAGATCCTTGAAGAGCCCGAGCTTGAGGCTCCAATATCGAGATACTTGACGACTATCCTCTCCTCTCCACACCGAAGAGATCGTTGAGCACTTACAAAGACAATGGATTAGGTTCTCTCAAACGACAACTTTTGGGACCAATGGAGATTAGTTCGGGCCGAGCAGTAGTGATAAAGGAATGTCTCCTTTCTTTCCTATCCGAAGCCCACAGATACCAGCACTTGTACAGCACACACTCAGATATTGCCAACGGGAAACGCCACGTTTGTCGGCAGCATCATCCTGATACAAGAGGTTCCAGTCTTGACACGAATACAACCAAAAAATAGCAAAATTCGACTCGCCCGTTGCCCAGTATCGAAGCATGAATTGGCGGCAAGGCTATCTTGCCATAATGCAGGTCTATATATCAAGGGAAAGTTTGATGCAGAACACATGTCTTTGACAAATGACCACGACACGATCCTTCGCTGACAGGCCCTTGCAACCACCTTCCCAACGGCCATAACATCTACGAGAACCATCTGCACAACGCGAAGCAGCAAGCCGAGTCCCAGTTTCGATCTCCACAAGCCAAGCAAATGAAGATGACTGCACGCGGGACAGTCAACGACCATGAATCGTACATTTCTGCGAAGCATCTAATCAAGCTAGAATGGGCCGAGATGCAGGCGAATACTTTGAAGAGCCGTTTGACGAGGTCCTCTCCGCGTTGCTTGGAGGTTTCTGTGCGTTCTACATCACAATTCCCTGTCCAGAAACTTATCCAACAAATATTATGCTACCAGATGCTGATACACTGAGCCCGCTCGAGTTACCCAAGGTTGGCAATCAGTGAATACGAACGGCCTTATCGTTCACTCTGTACGTCGTGGCATCTGCGGGGAGCTATCGGAGGGAGCCAAAAAGCCAGATGCACTAATCCAGTGCTCGGAGCGAAATCTGATGGCAATAGTCAGGTGTAAGAGCTACTAAGTCAGAAAAACCACCCGGTTCCCGATGAGAAGAAAAACAAGATCGATCATACATGATTGGGAAATTGTTGGACCACATGATCGAGCCAGGCAATATTGTCCATCCCAGAGGCCTAAGAGAAGAGCTAAGGGAAATGGAGAAGAAGGAGTTGGATGAGAGAGAGGAGGAGGGGAAGAGGGAAACATAGCGCGGAAAGCAGGTTGAGACCGTCTCAGAGTTCCGCGAGGAGGAAGCCAGGAGAATAACTTGGAAATCGGGTTATTGAGCAAATGCTGGGACCACCCCAAGATCCCCAAATCAATATTATTACAGGTACTTCTCGCAACCCGCTGCTCGAGATGGTCAAGGGGGACAGGCAGCGAATACTGGGAATCGGGCGACTTGGATCCCAAGATCTTCAAACATTGGCAATGATAACAAAGGTGGAGCCGGAAAGTAAGTCGAGACAGCCTCAGAGTACTGAGAGAGAGGAACCCAGAATCGAAATTTCGAACGATTCGATTGTGTGATACGGGGGTGGGCAGGAAATTGGGGGCGAAGGGATGTCAAGAACCTTTGTATTTTGTCTACACATTGAATCAAATTCAAGGCCTGCATAGCCCTGCTCACTCGGGCATGAAACTGAATTGGCACCGTCCCACAATTGATACCTCCACCATTCTCATCAATGTTCTGTCTCGGATATCCTTGGAGTTCTCAAGCCCAAAAATCCCCCCTTTATGTCTCGCTTATTAGGGCTCAATTAGGTGGCCTTAAGCGACTTCTCACCCAAAGCTTAGGTACCTACACGACTGCTTTTTCTGGACCTATGTCTCTCGGTTTTTGTAGAGCTGAATGAGCTTAACGAGTGTTTAAACACTCACACCTCTGCTCAAGGCACATTGTCATTCCTTGCCAAGCACCTAGAATTCAGCAGTACTGGCGCTGACGAGCAATCTGAGAGATGATGAAGCAGTAAAACATGGAAGTTCAGACGTCTGTAAACTAATAGAAACCATTTGGCTAAGGGAAAACAGAGACCGTCAAGGCGCTTTCGCATCTCACACAGAGAGCGTCTGCAAGTTTAACTTTATATGCCATTGCAGACACTGATCTATGCCTAACTGTAACCTCAAATGCAATACTCCAAGCATGCCACTCTCCTCAAGTGTATGCCGGCATGCCTCCTATGCTCTGTGTAGTCCGCAGCGTGTAGTCTGTGTCTCAAATATGCCAAACGCCAACCTTCTATGCAAATGGTATCAAATCCCATGCCCGACCGATGTATGCCCATACCCAATGCTTATGTTTCCACTTATGCCTCGATCTTCTGTGTATTTTCTTGTCTAGCAGCTTCTCTTTTCCCTCCACTCCCAGAGCTACTGGTCAATGCTCTCTCATCAGCCTCAGCCATCTCAGCCTTTCTGTTCAAGTAACTGAGATATGTCTGCCACCCAATCGCAATAAACCCAGCAAATATGCTCCTGTATTGCGGATCTATGAACGTAAAGCTGAACGCTGTAACTGCCGGCCACAATTTGCACGAATTGATCATCGAAGTCGGGACGGTCCTCTTTATCCGATCCCACACTTCAGAGAGTGAGTCGCCGGAGAGCAGCGATTGCATGCCAAAGAAATATGTGTTGAATATCGGCGTAAAGCATATCTGGTTAACTGTGACTTTCGTAGCCAGCGAAAGGATTTTGGAGGAATAGTTGAAGTTATTGCCGAGGAACATAAACCTTGATGTTGTTAATACACTTCCATCCCCAGTTTGAGGAATCGCCTACCACTTATAACTCGGAATCGACGATCCAGCGCTGATTACCAGCGCTCGAAGCGTCCTCTTGGGGTCGTATTCATCCCCGTTGATGTTCTGCGCTGACAAGTCACCGAGGAAGTAAATCACCAGCGAGCTGCAAAACTGGGTCGCATACGGCCTCTTCCTCTGACTTCTCCCATATGCCTGGAACCCTCTCGATAGTGGTCCTAGGCGCTGCCATAGTGGGACGTTCGCAACAGTCGCTGGTATGGGGATTGATGTCCCGTTGGCGGGGTCATCTTCAGCTTTTGGCCGCGTTGCAGGATTACCGCTGCTGTGATGTCGCTTTGTGAGGTTTGGCTGTTGGCGAGAAGGGAAATGCGTTCGCCGCAGGACAGCTCGACTAGCTGCTTTGATCGTGAAGACAGCCATAGCGAGTTGTGTTATGGGGACATACTTCGTTGTCGTTATAAAGCAGTTTTGTGTCGGGCCTCGGGATTTCAAGGGGTTTCAAGGGTCAGGGTCCCGGTTGCGGCGTCCCCAGGCGCTTTTCTAGCGTGGCTGAGCCTGCATGACCGTGAAAATCTCGAAGTCGTGCTGCCGCTGCGAAATGACGTTGCAATCTTTCTTCCTTCTCTGTTTGGAGTGCAACAACGAAGGCTCTTCTAATAGCCCACTTCTGTTGATGATATCTCTGTAGCGCTTCTCAAGTGAAGAAGTCTTCCATTACCTTACCTACCTTAAGCCAGATATCTAGATGTCATGTGATAATATCCACGTGACTTCACTGTGTCAAACTCGCCCGGAAGGTTTAGGAAAGGGACGAATAAGGCAGATACGCCAGGGACATGCCGAATCATAGTTTGAGAGAATGAAGTTATGTGTCGTAATTTGCAGCACAGAGGGATTCTCATTACGTGGCAAGTGCCAAATCAACATCTGTCTATTTCAAAGGCTTTTTAATATTACGTGAGTCTCCATCAAACAACCTCATACGTTAGTCACCTCTTCTGTTCTGCTTTTTAATCTCAATTTCTCTCGCACTCTCTCCATAAGTGGCGCTTTTGGCTCTTCGAGTTCATACAAGGGCTTATGTTCCTCCGAAACGTCATGGTTTCCGTCGTAGTCGACGTGGACAAATGCTCGCTCTACATCTGCAAGTCCTGAGATCCAAAGTCAGTCTACGTTATACGCAACGCTCGAGCAACATACCTTCAAGCTTTCTCTGCGGTTTTTCAGCAACATCGTGTGTGACTTTCAGCCTTTCCTCTTGGCCCATGATAATGTCAACTTCAACATAGTATTTGTCGCCAGCATGATATGCTCGGGCCTGCCTGACAGTTAGAGAGCACGTGACCGTCTAAGGGCTGCGTACTCACAGTATCAATATTCTGAATTCTCGAGTCATGAGTGACGGAGACATAGACCAATTTATTCAAGAAGTCTTGTGGAGCACTTTTCCCGACCAAGAACCACATGTGCTCGAACGCCGTGGAAGCCCACGAGAAGAGGATGATGCAAGCGATGCAGAAGGCTCCTATCGGGTCAAGGAACCAAACTTTCTTGAACTTCGTTCCGATGATGGACATGATCAGGCCGAAGGCGTTGACGAAGATGTCATTTCGGTGGTCGAGCTTGAACTAAAGTCGGCTTCTCTAATGCTGGCATGGTCCACTCAAGTGATAGCTTACCATGAAGATACCAGCTGCTGGGTAGCGGCGAATGAGGAAGCAATATACAAACATTACACTCTTTGAGAAGACTATAATGGCGTATTAGTATTGATCGTGCTACAGGAGCTTAACTCTTACTGGCAATGCCGACGAAGACGAGGGAATAAGCTTCAAGTCATCTTCGTTCCTTGCCCCTGCCGCCAGGGCTCTTGCAGATTTAAGTTGAGAGTTGTTAGCATAACTTTGAATGCAGATGCATCAACATACTATCAATTCAACAGCGACAGTTGTCATCAAAGCGCAGAAGAGAATGATCCCTACTGTCTCAACACGCTTGCGGCCCTGAAGAGATTATTAGTCCGAAATGGGCAGGAGAGACAAGTGGGGGATGATACATACCACGGGGAATTTTCTAATGTTGGGTTTTGCTGCAAGTTTGGATGTAATAAGCATTACGATCGAGCTCACAAGGTCCATCTAATTATGGTAGTAGTCAGCCAGTGTATGTTATGAAAAGTGTCAGTGACATAGCAGACTTACAAAAGCATCGGCGGCTGTACCGAACAGCGATAGCGAGCCGGTTGAGATAGCGGCATACATCTGTATGATGAAGAGAAAGAAGTTGACTGAAAAGCTTCCATTGATGGCGAGCTTGACCTTCCAACCATTCTGGACGGTATCTTCAGCTTCTGCAGCTTCTTCGTCCGCACTATTGAGGTAGGCATCGATGAGTGCGTTTTGCCGATTGTAATACTTCTTGATCCGTCTGGCCTTGCCATGAGATGGCACCTTTAGTATGGCCTTTCGCTTATTGTTGTCATCGTCTTCTCGCTTGAATGCTCGAAGGGACTATGGATCTTCGAGATCCATGGTGATTGTGTCAGCATCGTTCGAACGGTCACTACTAGTTGATGAAGTAATCTCATCCTCCCGCAGAGCTGTCTGAGGTTGGTTCATGGTTGTCGTTGATAAAGAAGCCGGAACAGTTGATTCCGTGGATGGATCCCTTGAAGCAGTTACCTCCGTCGTCTGGTTCTCGTGCATTCTCGATTGTGATTGAGCAGTCTCGAACATAGCGCTGGGGTTTGCATCCATATTAAACAGAATTTATATGGTACTTGTAGTGGAGTATGCACCGAAATTGACATCAAATCGATTTCAAGGCACACTTCGTGAAGGAAAATATCATGCGAGAAGATGAAATGGAATAAACCACTTCCAAATATAATGCATCGAGATCTCTTTGGAGCTATTCAATTCAATCCGCGTCGTCAGTAACACTGCCAAGGCGAAGAGCTCTGCAGCGTTGAAGCACAAGGCTTCGGGAGCCATGCAGGCGCCGGATAAGATCTTAGATCTGCTCTAGGTGGCCAATCTCTCTTAACTCCACTGACAAACACCTCCGCAAGAGTAAAAAAAATTTTTTTTTTTGGCATTCTCCTTATCGTAAGTGAATGGTTCGCCTGCAGTTTCACTAGAGATTACAAAACCGCAGTTCGCGGCAATCAAGATGCGAATGCTTCTTCCCACAGAAACTGCATGCATTAAATGCCAAGTGGTAAAAGACCTACTCTTATACTTCGGATACATTATGCAGCGTGATTCATAACTTGAAAGCATGAACGGGAGCTTTCCGGTTGCGAGGTTCGCAGCCAATACAAAATTCGGATGATTTCTAGGAGCTTGGGGTCGCCTTGTCAAACACAGCGGAGCTGTCAAGGACTGCCCCGAAAGCTTAAATCAAGCCACCAAACATGTTTGGTTCCGAAATAGAAGCAAAATAGTTTGGAACTTCCTGGATTGCGATAGTGGTTCGATTGCATGGTGCTCTTCTTGAGTCTGTAGATCCGTTCTTCTCCACTGGGAAAGTAGCCCACTCTACGACTTCTCTGAAGCTTTCTATCATAAGAAAGCAAGAAATTATATGTCAAAACCTGATCTGCTGTGGTTGGCTTAGTTTTCGCTTCATCTCCGGAATCACAGGATTCTCGAAGCAAACCCTCCCATAGAACTTAGAGCCAATCTTCCAGAATGTTTCCAACACTTATACGGAGCTGGACGAGTATTCATGGCTTCCATGAAGGCTTGAACGGATCACGCTTAAATTACCGAGGAAGATCACACTTCCGGCGTTTGAAAGCAGTTGCTCTCTCGCCCGGAAGGAGCCAATGAGATGGGTATAAAAGTAAGCGATGGGTTCATTGGGCATCCTCGCCAGCCGCCACGATGCTTCATTCCACGTCAGGAACGATGTGTTAACGCCACCTTCGCCTTCAACAATCCATGCCTTTCTATGTCTTCAATATGGAAGGATTGGCATCTCTTCGGGTCAATTCCTGCTCTGTGATTGAGAACGAGGCCTTTGCTCACACTCTTGCACTTGCTGCGACCACCACCGGAGAGCTGTGAGATACACAAGATCGAAGCTGCCGGTTGAGTGGAGACCGTCACTACAGTTCATTCGCAAGCACCTGCTCGATCGAGAAGATATCGAGGCTCTGCGGAGCCCATTAACCGGTGTCTGGGGGACTTACAAGTGCTTCCCTGGCGGTAGGAAACCATGGGTTTGATGGCGGGGAATACCGATGTCAGGTTGGTGCATCGAGAGCCACGAACTGAGCGAACAACCTGAGGGCTCAGACCAACTCTTACAACGTACAAGCTCAGCTTTCATGCATCAACGAACTACAGGCCCGCAGGCTATGGGCATATCCCGATTCGGTGGCAGCTCAATTCTTGGCACTGACGAAAATTGCTTCCGATTCTGCCCTGACCACAGTATCTTGCCATTCTCTAGGAACCATCACACTGCATGAGCACCAATCTAGTGTGATATTCTGCCTACGATGACCCACCTCTACCTGCAAACATCAGTATGTCTCGTGTCGAGTTGACTCGGGTGTCAGGCCAGTGGACGTCGTTGTCTTAGAAAACCTCGTCTCTAGATATCTACTGTTATCAAAACACTCCGACGTTCTTGGCGAAGCTCTTTGTCCCTCTGAATATGTATCAACTGATACTTGGCAGATCTGCCATTGTATCGTTTCTATTATCATCTTCGCCACCAATTTCCCTTGCACTGTTTGTTTGAGCAAGTCTTGGTCGTATGCTAATTCAGTGACAAATATACTCGACAAGGTGTTCATGAAAACTCCGCTTCTGTATCAAATGCCCATGGCATCTTTCTTCTCCAAGTGACACTTAATCTTCAAACATCTGCTATATCTCTGCACAGCCCATTGATGTCTTAAATAGTCCGGTACATTTTACATCTTTCTACTTACTGTTCTCCTTCTTGGTTGCAAAGCAAGATGCCCAACTGGTGGAGGAGTTTCGTGGTGCCGTTCACCCCAGAGACAAGCCAAATTTATGCAGCTGCTCCCACTCAGAAGGTATATTTCGCTGGAGAGGACCCTGTTCGCGTACCGCCGCGGTCGTATTCTCTGAACTCTGAGAAGAATGGCGAACGCGATTTCAACATCGACTCAGAGAAGAGGGGAAGTTGGCCTATCTCTTCAATGAAGGATCAACTACAAATCGATCTTACAGAGATCTCATCGCCCGAAGACGTATCATCAACCAAGAAGTCAAACTTCTTCGACAAGATAACCAGAGCAGCAGGATCGAGCACTACTTTTTTCGTCATGCTCACCCTTCTTGGTGTCTGGGTCCTTCTTGGATTCATTTTCGGACCCTCGGATACCTGGCAGATTCTTCTCCAGAATATTAGCTCTGTTCAAGTCTATGTAACCGACATTCTCCTGACTAGACAGTCATCAAACGCTGGGAGGAGCATGATGACCATACTCGCCGAGTTACAATCTAGGAACAAGACGTGCGAACGCTTACTTCGCCAATTGCCAAGCTGTTCATGGATGGAAACCCACAAGGAGAAACCGAAACAACTTCTTGTGAATGGACGACCGATCGAAGAAGAGATAGAGGAAAGCTTGTACTTGGTATCTGGGCAGCAGACAAGAGGTCAACGACTATGGATCAAGATTTCCCACACTGTAGGCAAGAGTTTGGGATCCGTCTGGGCATTCATTTTCTACTGGTAAGTCTCTTTTAATCCACGAACTACTTCCTACTCAACTTGCCTTGCGAGCTATCTACTTCCTGCCTGTAACTTGAAGGAAGACTATACACGAAGTACTATGTCAATTCCTGGTTCTGTCTTTTCCAAGCAATACCGATCTCAAACTTATGTTTTAGGATCGGCATAGTAGTCTGGATCGTTCTGGGCGTACCCGTTCAGTTCAGCAACGAATGGCAATTGTACATCAACACCATCACGGCTTTGTCTCTCACACTCACCAGTGTCTTTCTCCAAAATATCCAACAGCAGCAAGAGGACAATCTCGAGAGGTCATTGGAGTACGCCCTCAAGGTCGACGCCGAGGTCGAATATCGTCTCCGTGAAATTACGGAAGACACCAAGTCGAACCCCATCCACGAGATTCCTCTCCGCCCTTTGAGTCGAAGTGAGAGGGCTATTGCTCGTTTCGCAGCGATCATGGGTAGCGGACTCGGTGTGCTCATCTCTCTCATCGCACTCGTCGCATGGCTTGCGGTCGGACCAATCCTCAAGTTCGATGACAACTGGGTGTTGATTACTGGCACATTTACCGGCCTCGTGGGATTCATTGATGGTTTCGTTCTCCGAAATATTTACTCTATCGACGAGACCAGTGCCGCGTTACAATTTCGAGCTCTTATGTACTCTGATAGCCGACTCCTCGAGGTCTTGAACATCTCCGTTCCCCTCGAGCCCGTCAAGAAGCTATCCCTATCAGAGAGAATCAGCTTGGCGACCAGTGACTTTTGTGGTCACCGCTATACATCGGTCGGTGCTGTTTTGGTCGTCGTTGGCTTACTCGTGGCTGCCTCAATCTTGCAGTGGTCTGAGACCGGTCAACTGCTTTGCAATACACCAACGAGGATCGTCGAGGGATTCTTACTCTTAGTCCTCATTCAAGCTCACAACTTCCCGAATATGGAACGAGCGCGCGACTTCAATGGGTTATTGAAGCGAAGACTCTTGCTCAGTAGTTATGTGGGCGATCTAGAAGATTAAATCCTCAGTGGAGCATACACAACTGTCTTTTCCCGATTATGGCGTTTGTGGAAAAGTTTCATTGCAAGGTGTGTCACACACCCTTTCTGTTGGTGTCATGATTTATGATTTACGAAGTCCGATCAATCTTTACAGACCCGTCTCTCTATAGAGGTGGATTTGAGCTTGACATCAACACAAGTCGCTCTTTTTAATTAACAATAATCATTTCGATTCTTCAAGAGAAAGTCTGGGGTGCCCGCGCTTTACAGCTTCCTCGCTTACAGGCATGACAGACAGTGCTTTTACATTCATGGAGCTAGATGCTCACGCAATTCGAATAATCCCTTGTCACTCTTTAATATCAGAAACGATGGGTGTACTAACGATCACTTTCATGTTGCACAACGGAGTAGAGGAAGTGACACAAAACTGGTCCAGAACTTGGCCAATGATGCGGAACTGCACGTGATAGGAACGCCCTATTTCCCTTTTGTTGCACATCGCATCAAAAGGGCAATCCATGAGGTCGGGTTGCCCCCCACCAATAAGAAGAGCCTGGACTGAATCGGAGCTGCCAGCGCCTCCGTGAACTCCCTCGATCTGGATGTCATCAGAATGGAAGGCAGAAGGATGGATTCTATCAAGGGAATTCCGACTCGAAGGCTTTCTGGATGAGCAGAAATTAGCAACGTAGGACATTCCTGTCATGGGGAAGCTGGCTCTGATACAGGTCGGACTTCAGAGTGTCCAGCAAAACCTGAGCGGTGAAGAACGGCACGTGGTGTGGCGTTTTTATTACATTATATCAATCCCAGTATATCAAGTCTTTCACCTCACACAATATCTTATAACATAAGAGCATTCGGAATAAGAAGAAAAGCTGAGTTTATACCCCTTATATGCCACTAATGATAACTCATCAGCATCTAGATCTCGTGATGTCACGTGCGTCCCAAGTTTTGTTGCACATCTGGTGTTGGTCGATTTCATGGACGTTTTCGTCCTCGAGGTCATTTTCGCAGGGCATTTTCGGAGCAAATTTTCCGATGAGTTCTCCAGACTTTCTGACCCCCTGAGGATCGGCTCAGGAGCCTGGAGGCGCTATAAATACAGGGCTTGAGCGCTATATTATAGGCACTGAGGCGATTTAGAGCCCTGAAGACTCTTTTGTGTCTTTGCTGAGCCCGGCTCATGAAGTCTGGACTCATTGGGATCCTGGCGTTTGTAATCCAAACTTCGGAGGGTTTTGGTCAAATCACATCATAAACTTCTTGGTATGAGTTCACAAAATCTTCACGCCGGTCCTACCATAGTTGCTCTCTAGGCATGATGAGTGTTGTCTTACTCGACTCTCAGGGAGCAATAGCGGCGCTTTACTAGCGAATTTGCGACTCAGAAATGTAGGCAGAACACTTCAAATTTCTGAAACAACCTGATGAAGCTACTCTCTTCTGAGAGTTTTATTGGATAACTTGACACCTTTTTTTTTCGCATCGATACTTGTGTTTAGTCTGTAGACAAAAGTACTGCGCAGGTTTTGTGAGGTACGTGGTCACTGCTGTGCTGCCCAAGCTTTCTTCACACCCTCGGCCACACTACTCTCAATCCATCCAATACATGTCAATTACATATGAACCCAAGAGGATATCAGATTCCACCAACCTAAGAGCCGAGAGATTGCTCATCTGCCGGCTCGAGCATCGCGCTTGCCTCAAACAGTAATGCTCGACGGTATCGGTCGTACATGGCACAGTCCATGATCAAACCTCAAAGACCAACGCATCTTCACCCCGTTGCTTTCGCCAGTAATTCGTAGATGCTAGGAGTTCCACACAACCTTCCACAACCCAGCCCCATCTCTTCAAGAACGATTCACTGACCTCCCATCCAGAGGGATCCCATGGCTCGCCCCATATAACCAAGCCCGTTCTTTCGCTCGGTACATCACAGAAATCAACAAGGTCATTGCATAGTTCGTATTCGTCGTAAGAATCACCGGCTAGCAGTATATTGTCTCTCATCCTAGGTATCGGGAAGAGATCTATCCAAGGATGGTGTAGTATGGTTCTCTGGACTAAGGTTGGCTGTAGACTTGCTGGGCAGGAAGAATTGATAGGCTTGCATGCAGTATTCCATGGAGAGGTCGCATCTTCTTGCAGCCAGTCCATGGAAAAGCCGAGTGTGGAAGTATTGCTGATCAGAGCCCGGAATACATTGAATTGTATTAGGGTGAGAAGCTCATCAACTCTAGGAGAACCTAGCAGGTGAGCTTGGTAGGCTGCAATTTCGTACTGCTTCATCAAGTCCAGGATTCCAGCCGGTCCCAAGTTGTTGAAGCAGGGGTTTGGTCGAGCAGGCCCGCTTGAAAGTTGAGCAGTACGCTCAAGGGGGCCTGCTTGACCACTGACCGCCTCGAGCTCTTGACTTTGGATCTCTGATACGTCCGGAGACTTAGCGGACGTAAGAACACGTCCGACTCCTCGAAAAGAAAAGCTCGGCTTCGACTTCGGTACCTGACTTAGACGTTCCGCTCGGCGTTTGTTTCCTGGAAAATTCCCACCTGGTATCAGCCTTCGAATAAGACAGAAGCAGGGTAATCTGCTGCTCCTGCTGGGTGCTTCTTACGCCATATCCTTTGATTCAGACGATTTTGCAACTTTCTCCTTGCAGCTGCATCTGTCTTACCAGTCCAATCATCCTCATGCACACGAACCTCGATTTGTTGTGGCATTCTGTCCAGCAGAATTGCCGGCTCATCATGTTGGGCCATGTTCAATCATTGGCCGCGTGCGGCGTGATTCTCCGACCAGATAAAGTGGCGGAAATGTTGTGTCGTCGTCTGGAGGACCAGAACGCCGGGAGGTTATATGCAGCTTGCTTATCCTTCGTCATGAGTCCGAGACGCCAAGGATGGGGGTGTTCCTTGCAGGAGCGAGAGTTTGTGCGGGGCAAGCCGCCCCCTAAACTGCACTATTTCGGATTTAGCGGTATTATCATCACATCCGTCCTCTTTTCACCTCAAACTTTCAAACTACATCCCACAATTGATGGTCCACAAGCATTAAGAAGATCCGAGTGGGTCCAAAGACGGTATGGATTGCGTAGGGGTGCGCATGTCGATGGTCGTGGTGCTGCAACTCCCGAAGAGCGCCATGAAACGGCTTGTAATGGAAAGTGCCACCATGAGCCGGGGCCATTGTACTCAACATATATAAACCTTCCATTCCGTTCAAAGCCCTGGGAGTCATTTCTGCTAGATATTACTCTCAGAACATTAGTATCTTCACGCTACTTGCTATTTCTTCTCTATCACGCCTGAAATAGTATCTCATTGCATGAACCATGGCATTCCCATCTGCTGCTCCACCAAAGTCATTGCTTGATCGTCATCGTCAGTTGGCACCAGCTGCCTCCGTCAGAGTCTCTCCACTATGCTTGGGAGCAATGAATTTTGGGGAGGCTCACAAGCATCGAATGGGAGAATGTACCAAAGAAACAGCCTTTGAGATCTTGGACTATTTCTACACCTCTGGCGGAAACTTCGTTGATACTGCTAATGGATATCAAGACGGAGAGTCCGAGATATGGCTGGGCGAATGGATGGCTGCACGAGGCAATCGAGATGAACTGGTGCTCGCAACAAAATACTCAAGTCCTTACAAAATGGCCGAGAAAGGGAAGATCCAGTCCAATTATGGTGGAAATGGTATCAAGTCACTACGTCTTTCCGTGGATGCATCCCTCAAGAAGCTCCAAACAAGCTATATCGACCTTCTCTACGTCCACTGGTGGGACTACACCACCACAATCCCAGAGCTCATGCACAGCCTCAACGATCTCGTCACATCTGGAAAAGTCATGTTCCTCGGCATCTCAGATACTCCGGCCTGGGTTGTGACGAAAGCAAACCAGTACGCCCGTGATCACGGCCTTCGCCAATTCGTCGTTTACCAAGGCCTCTGGAACGCAGCTATCCGCGACTTCGAGCGCGATATTATCCCGATGTGTCGTGATGAAGGCATGGGGCTCTTGCCTTACGGCACCCTTGGACAAGGACGATTCCAGACGGAGGCAAGCTTCCTCGAAAGAGAGAAGAATAATCCTGGCCGCAAGCAGAAGAAAGCAACCGCGATCGAGAAGGAGGTATCCAAGGTTATGGAGAAGATTGCCAAGGCCAAGAATACGGAGCTCACCAGTGTTGCCCTCGCATATGTTATGCAGAAGACGCCATATGTGTTCCCGATTGTTGGGGGAAGGAAATTAGAGCATATCAAGGGCAATGTTGCAGCTCTGAGTGTGGCGTTGAGCGAGGACGATATCAAGGAGATCGAAAGTGTGTATGAGTTTGACCCTGGATTTCCACATACTTTCCTCAGTGGTACTTTGATCTCTGGTGGTGCACCACGGGCTTCCGAGGGACCTCACGATGTCTGGTTGACGAACATGTTGGGTAACTTTGACTTCGTGGAAGGGGAGAAGGCGATTAAGCCAGCGAAGCTTTGAGAAATGATCACGCGGGGAAACTGATTGTCACATGAACTTCCAGCGGTTTACTTCCACTTCAAACATCATTAGAATACTAATGGTATCATAAACGAAGATCACGTGCTAGATTCGTTACCCCTTTTCCCTCCTCGCGCTGCCCCACCCATACCCCCTTTCCCTCACCTAGCGACCAGGAGCTTAAATATTCAAATAAGCTTTTTCGCTTCAACGTACGGTCGTCGACGAGCTGCGCTTAGTGTGGTCTATAGTATGTCTAGGTGCCTAACCAGCACGTACCCATTGCCAACCAGCAGAAGTCGTTCGAGTCTTTTCAAATTTCAGAGGGCAGTTTGGGAGTGGGGGGTGGTTTTTATTTTTGCAACACAAAGGCGAGGCGAGGCGATGTTGTGAGAGAACAGGACATGAGAGGTAGTTGGAAAGGCAATTTCTCATAGCTATTCTGGAATGGGGGTTATGTGGGTAGGATGATACATATCTTTGGAACCTAGGAACAAAGTCAAAGCATTGGCAAAGGCGCTCGATTCATGTGTAAGTCGCAAATGCACGTCTTCAGGTAAGATTACGACGTCAACGTAATATATTTGTATATGTCTCGCTCTAGTGTACAACACTCCGATCCATTTCATTCATGCATCGTGATGCAGGTATCTCTATTGTACATTCGTGGCCCTTCCCATTGCAATCGTCATTCAAACGCCGTTCGTTCCTTCATATAAACGCCCCGGTCCCATCATCAAACGGCGGTGGCGGGCCTTTTCCCTTGCCATCCCATTTCCTTGCTTGACTGTCATAATATTGCTCTTCAGGACTCCGATTCCGTTTTTGGGCTTTCTGAACCTCTGCGTCTTTGTCCTTGGAGCCGCGGCGTGGAGGTGTCAGGTCGCGTGGAGGTGATTCCCGTTCTGGACTCGCTGTCATCTGTGGCTGCTTGTCCTCCGCCATCCAGGAATCTTCTTCCTCGTCATCCTCGTAAGGTGGTAAGGCAGGGTTCCGACCCGTATTGGTATCGCCCTTCACCAAACCTAGCCGCTCCTCCTCGGTAGCTCCCTTGATCGCTGCTCCGTGACTGCCTCTTCGTGGCCCTAAGCCTTTTCGGACCATGGGTGATCTGCTTTGAGGCATTGGGTTCTCGTCAGTTCCTTGAGTTGTGGCACCTTTCCTGAATACGTTTTGAAATGAGAATTGCCTTCTCGCAGAGTGTGGAGGTGGTGTTGGGCCAGGACCTGGGTTAATGCTACTGCCTCTACTCCCAGTCCGCCGTGAATCTGCCTCATCAACAATCGTTATGTGTCTTGCACCCGGACCCTCGTATTCTGTTTTCTGGTCCAGCGGCTGTCCATATGAGTGGTCTGGGCCTGAAATATCATGACCGTAATAAGCAGTTCCATCCGTATTGGCATTATAAGCCGGGATAGAGATCTCTGTAAGTGGTACAGGATGCATTGGACTCTGAGGTTGTGCTTGGTTTCCGGCCCGTGATCCTCTGTGTTCAATGACAGATTTGGCTCTTGTACGAATGCTGCCGAAGAAAGACGATCCTAAACCTGCTGTGTTTGGACGCTCCTCATCATGATCAGAATCTTCTGATGAGTCCGAAGGGAAATGTGACATTCCAAGAGGTGGATGTTGTTGGGGAGTGTGGACAGTCTCGAAAGCAGGGAATGGTGTAGTGTTTCCGCGAGACCGTATGCTTGGATTCGTTCCGTACGTTGTTCTGCGCCTTCGAAGGCCATCCCATTCGATATGCTCGCCCTCTTGAACTGGTTCCAAGTCCGCTTGCTTCTCCGCGTGCAATCTCTTGATCTCGTCGATTTCCCACTTTTGTCTTGCTGTTGAGAATCTTCTGACAATAGCCGCTGCTCCTCGAATGGCATCCGCCTTGGGTTCTGATTCTGGTTGTTCCTGCTCAGCAATGGTGCGGAGTTGATCAAGATCGCCGGCAAAGACTGCTGTATCCGGAACATCCTTTGCAGATTTGGAGAGTTGGAGGAGGACGACTCCAGCACAGATAACAAAGAATCCCATGACGACGGTGATGATAGAGGTTACGGTTCCTTTGAAACCTCTGAAAAGAATGGCAGACGTGATGATGGTGGAGCTCGTGAAATATACATAGTATGTCGGCGTTACCAACGCCGCATTGAAGAGGTTGAGTGCTTTCTGTAGGAAAAATTAGCATATTATCTCATGGCTTGAGACCGAAGACTTACATTTAAGTAGATAATTTCTGTGACCAGAGTCGCAATGACGAAAACGAACAGAACGTAGAGAAACCACTGGTTGAACTGAGGTGTGCCTCCGATTTGTGCAACGATAGCAGCACCCAGACCTTGGGTGGCAACCACACTAAGGCCTCCGATCAAACTGCAGATTGACAGATACACGAGCATAGTCTTCTTTCCGTACCGCGGCCCGGCCCAAAGAGCAATGAATGCGCAGCCAACGATGATCACGCCTGCATATACGAGAAACCCAGGCGCAATAACGAAGTGCTGCATCTCTTGAATATTGGCCGCCGAAGACTCCGAAGGGGCATTCATCACAATAACCACAGATCCAATGATGCATAGAAAGCATCCGACTTTCCCTACCATGCTTAGCCGTTCCTTCAGGAAGATTGCTGACAGTATCGTCGTAATAACCACCGATAACGCACCCAGTGGCGTAACTAGAATGGCGTCGACGAAGGCGTATGCGACAAAGTTGCAGATTTCCCCAATAATCATCAACGTCATGCCCGTCCACCAGTATGCATTCTTCAGGTATCCGTAACCTTCACCTGCCACCTCTTGATATTTCTCGTTGGCCTTCAGCAACCCCATCTTCTTTAGAACAAAAGATACCCCGATAAAACACCCCGATGCTATCGCTAACGATATACCGATCGCCTTGTATATTGGAGGTCTCGTGGCCGTCGCTGGGTTTGACGTGCTCGTTGAGTTCGCTCGTGCATACATCAAATGTGCTGTCGCCAGCGCATGTGCTGTTTGGTCCATGACGGCGAATTGGGTGGCGCAAAGCCGCCGGAGAGAGCAAGAGAGTCGTGAAGTATTGCACCGGTTAACAGCGCCGCCTACCAAGCTCTATGTTGCTTTCGTTGGGCCGGCCGTTATGGATGTAATCGTCAGAGTTGTTTTCGCAGCTACCATGAGGACGGCATAAGATCTGCTTGAATATGAACAGCTCGCAGGTATATTGACAGGGCAAGTGTGCTGATGTCGAATTCAGACCAGCAATGCTTGGACTCTCTGTTCCTCAAGTTACAGAGTCGAGGGTGGCTAGTCGTTTTTGAAACGATTGCTGTGATGGAAGTTGTTTGGATCGGAGCCTCAGCGCCAAAACCTGCAGGTCGGGGGTCGGTGTGGGGCTAAGAATAGAACTCAATTGTGCTCACTGCTGTGTGCAGACAGGACGCAGCGTTTGTTTGTTTGGGAGGGCAGACTGTGCGAGTGCGATGGATTTCGTCTTGTAGGTACAGAGATCTGGGAGGATGAAGTCCCGGAAGTGATGAGAGCGGGCTGGTCAAGTTGCGTTTGTGATCCCTGTTCGGATGGCGTTGTTGGCTGGTGAAAGGCTGAAGTCTTTCGCTCGCTTGAAAATGAGTGGCTCGAGGCGTCGAAGGGGGGTTTTCTCGTGTTGCGTCGCAATCAAGGAACGAGGCTGTGCAAGTCACTGGCAAGACTTTGCACTGAATCACTGGTGTGAATCCATTATGCTCTCTCAAAGCAGCCGGCGCCCGACGTGGAGCAGCAGACTCGATAAACCATTTGCTTGATTACTCGTGGTGGCGGCTCTTTGGGGGCTTTTGGGGTCCGATGGTGCCCTTTTGCCTCCAAAGCCCACGTTCGCATTCGGTCTTGGCAGCTGAATCGTGCAGTTGCTTGTCTATTCGCGAGTGCAGGATCCGCGGAATGGAGTCAGATAAGCCTCTAGCGGCCTCTACCAAGCATTTCTTTGTACACCACTTCGTACGGGCACTGCTGTGGTACTTCTCGCATCAGTATGCAGGATGATGGAAGACATCACGAGGAGAGGTGTGATGGCATTCCCAGATGGAGACATCGGGAGGCCAATCTTGTCTAGTACGCCATCGCAAATCCATGGTTCCAGTTCCACCAAGGATGACATGCCCCTGGTGCCTTTATGGAGTTGCGCACCGCGAAACGACTGGCTCGACGATGTCAGGGTCTTGAAGTCCGAATCTCGATTTGCGGAGAGCCCCCAATTTTGGAACATCTGAGCCACCCACAGTCCAGGCTACTCAAGCAACCGAGGCCTATCAGCACCCTCCAACAGCTCTTCGATGTCACTGATCGATCCCCATACCACTGAAGTTTACAACTGCTTCAAACCACAGGCCGTGCCCTCGAGTATCTCAAGATCAGACAAGTCACGCTTCTTCCGGTCTATTCTACGAATGCCATGAGGCGTTGAGGCCTATCAAATCCCGTCCGCCTCCTGATTTCCGTCTGTGTGCGCGATCAACCCGCCACCGCAAATGTTTCCTGCAACACAGGCTGTGAGAGAGCATCAGGACCCCGGACGGGGCCGTTCCCGTTCATCCAGCCCGCTGGCGAGACCACCCCCCCCTCTCCATGTTTCACCAAATCGCCATTTTGTGGGCTGCCCGAGATCCTCTAAACCGACTGGTAACCAAACTTCAAACTGCGTGCGTCGTCCTGTGGGCTTTGCGGAGGTCCTCCGACGAGTGACATTCATTTATTGTTTCTTGTCGGGCTATTGCGTTTCCCCAGGCTATCGAATATAGGATGTGGCTCAGGGCCAATATGTCTGAGCTCCCTGAGCCGCAGGATCCGAACTGCTGATGAGTCTCTGAGCTGGGTGCAGCCTTGTAAGGCTGACTTGATCGTGTAGGCTCTACAAGGTGTCAGCTTATTCTTGGATCTCACCTGACCTAGATTGAGTCCTTTTCTTCGCAGTCGCATTCTTTATCTTTCTACTTCAAACTGCTCTTCTTCATCTTCGTTCCAGATTCAACTCCAACCGGACAGACATGGTCACGTGATCTCCAAAGGATTCCAGGTTCCATTTGATACTTACCTTAGGTACCTACCTAGGTAACTTGCTCTCCATTTAGGCCACGTTTTGTCACAGAAAGTCTCACAACAGAGTTTAACCCGCAAAGCTGTGCAGTCTACGTCTATGTTAGCCAGATTCTATCGCTCGTATCTCGTATCTCGTTCAAACCCCTCTGCAAACTTCACATCGCAAGTACCTAACCTGCATACGATTCACAAGGTCACCAACTAAGTGATTCATGTACAACGGGGTTTTATCCAACGCCACAACAATAGTGATGCTTAGTCTCCAAATAATATGCTCTGCTTCGGAAGGCAGCAATAGGCAGTAGAGCTGCAAGTTCGGATTCGCTCTTTCATTGGTTGCGGCGTAACCTGCAGAATATAAGACCTAACAACCTTTACCCCTCTTTCGATATCTTCATATAAATTCACGGTCCTCATTCCCTTTCCTAAGAAACTTCTGCGCAATCTTGTTCCCATTCTCGAGCTTTGGCTATCACCCAAATTTTGTTCTCTTTCCACCAAGCAGCACGATACCATTGTACCACCACTACGATGATGACAAGCTTCACGGGTTGGTTAACAGCTTGGATCGTGCAGAATTATATTCAGCTCTCCGTCGGACTCATTACTGTAGGATTCTTCATTGGTTGGCACATGAGGCTGGAGGATGGTCCGGAGCAGATGCCCGACTCCTCTGCTGACCAGCCGGATTGAATGAGTGGGCGGGGGCGGCCCGCGAGTGTCAGCTTCTGAGGTGAGCCACCAAAAGCGTATTCTCTGCCAGTGAGTGTGGGGAAGATATCTAAGATACGATCGGCACTGATTTGATAGGTTGAAAGACTTTTGGACGCGTCGTCTTTGCACTTGAATGTTACCTTATCTGCTGCCCTTCTCTGGTCCGCTGGCTTTCTTGATGCCCCGCCCAGGCATTATGTTAAAGAAAAGGATGTCATGTCCCGAAAATTGAGCAACACTAGTCGATAAAAGGCATCAGATGGAAAGCGGCTCTGGATGAGTGAACGTGCCTGGAGAGAAAGAAGAACCGAAGTCAAGCTCGGATGACCTAAATATCAACTCGAGGCTAGAAGTCTGCATCAAGGTTTTGATAGACAACCCTTCCAAACAAGCACAGGGTCACAATTCACGATGAACTACATCTATCATCCGAATGTTTTGTTTGCCAGTCTCCATCCCAAGTTCGGGAAATTAGCACAACCCCTCTAGGGTTCCCAAACGTCGTCTCACGATCCCGATCACACAAGATGCTTTATCGCCCTTGCATCACATCCATCCGACTTCTGGAAGCCATGAACCTCATCCCGTCGCAGCCAAGACGTCGTGTTGCCGCTTCGGGAGAACAGAATTATCCCAATTCATGCTCTGTGCGGCTTTGGAGGTGCCGAGGAAACATTTGTGTTGAAACGGAGGAGAAGAGAGGTAGAGGAGGGGTTACATATCAGACAAAAGTAGATCAAGCGAGGCTTCTCCTTTCTTTTTCGAGCAAGTCTTGGCAAACAGCCTCAAATATAACGGCGCCCCCTTTTACTCGCTTAGATTCAGCGCCTACCTCATAACCGAACGTTACCACACCACACCACACCGCACCGCACTACACTTGTGAATTTGACGTTACATGGTGTTACCTATACTTACATGCAGAGCATAGCACTGCGCTTTATTTATAGACATACAGTCTTCCCTGCAGCCGATGATTGCAGCCTCTACCAAGATACTGGAACTCAAGCAATCTGTCCTAATCTATCCTATAGTGTAGCACGTGACATGGCTCCGATCATGTTCACTCGCCACCATATCATCGAGGTAATGGCCGAGGTCAACTGCATGGCATCCCGCGCATCGAGCATCACCTGCATGTCGGCTCTACTCATGCGCTCAGCATCTCAGAAGGGACCAAGCAGGTGATAGGGCCGAAAGAGGAAGGCGGTTACAGGCTCTCGCCTGCCTCGTTGGTTCGCATCCGCTCTTCACGGCCGGAGCTCGATGGGGCCTCGACGGGGGCCAACCACGCACTTAATATACGAGTCGCGCTGCGATTTGCTGGCCAGCCTTCAGGATCGGAGACCGCAGGATAGGCGCAGATAGGTGCAGAACGACCGCAGGGCCGTGACAGCGCCACAACCCGACGCGGCTGCACAGCCGAGTATCGCAACTCTGATTCCCAATTCCCAATAACAGCCCGCAGCATCTGTGATTGCTCCCCGGTCCACGGAGAGGCCCACACTTGCGGAGCAGCATTGAGCAGCAGTGCGCATTGCTCGAGGCAGGCGAGGCAGGCGAGGCAGGGGAGGCAGGGTCTGCGGACACCGCTCAATGGTCAGTTACATTGGTTGAGAGCTTATCGTCCGTAGCTACCTGCTAGCTACCTGCCAGCTACCTGGCTCCCTGCCAGCTCCTTGCCCAGCTCCCTCCCACCATGTCCCAGAGTGACAGAAAGTGCCAGCTCCCCACGCTCCTCATGCTCCTCATGCTCCTCATGCTCCTCATGCTCCTCCTCCCTCCTCCCTCTGCCCCTCTGCCACTCTGTCCACTGCCAAGCACGTCAGCCATGCCAGCCATGATACCGTTGACTCTCGATCTGAGCTCTTCCGTCCCTGGCATCTCCTCATAGCCGCCCTCCGCTCATTGGTGGACCATCCTCTGTGGCCCAGTGTCCCAACGGCGAAGTGTGTTCCTGCCGAGTCTGCGTACCTTAACTCGTGTATCTCCTCTTAAGCACGTCGGGCTCCTTTTTTGCACCTCACTTGCTCAAACCAACCTCTCTTATCAGTAAGTAACATTAGAGGTACCCCACGGCCCGCCCTCTCCACAATCATATCCTCAGCGTCTCCTCCATTTGAAGATGGGCACGCTGCCTGGCACTTCCACTGCGCACACGATGACCTTTGGACGATGAACCCCGCGCCAAGACTTTATACAGCCCACCATGTCCGTCAACGACACAGCTTGCTCGCCGACCGGCACTTGTGTCATTCTAGATGGAGCCTTCACAAATGGAACTGACTATGTCGCTCAATACGATCCCAACTATCCGGTGCCATTATGGCGGTCGCGGATAGAACTCTCGTTCATCTGTATCTTCAATACAATGTCACGTAAGGCGGACCTTTCCCAGTCTCGCTCATACATTGCTGCTCTTTCTTTGAAAGTCAGCTTTGCTCACCATCCGGGGTTGAAGCTCGTCGACTAACAAAGCTGTAGTGGTCGTCATCTCAGCCAGATTATGGTATCGATGGCGGAAGATACGACGGTTTCGAGGGGACGATAGGTGGATTCTCACCGCTGGCGTGAGTAGTGTCAGCACATGATCAAACCACACTTAGCTGATGATGATCAGCTCTTCTTGATTCCTTATTATGCGTCTCAGATTGGTTGCAATGTTTTTGGCAGCGCCTTACATATGCAAAACGTGCCCGAGTGGTGGAGGTCGTACCACTGGCATGTGAGTGTTTTGACTTCGGCCAAAAGGAAGCATTACTGACAGATTTGAGTTTACGTTTGGATGGGCTGGATACTATATTGTGATAAGCTGTATAAAGATGTCTGTGTGCTTCTGTTTTCTGCATATCCGTAAGTCTTAGAAGTTAGTCATCTTCGATGCTTGGCTGATGCTGTACTAGTACCGACACATTTCAGAGGTCTTCGATACTTCGTCTGGACCCTTTGTGCAGTTATCTTCAGCCTAATGCTCGCCATGGCTCTTTCGTGGTGGCTTGCATGCGAACCATTCGACAGCAATTTCGTATGGGCCATCAACTCTACGGAATGTATTAACTATGATATCTTCAGGTGGCGTAAGTCTCCCGACCATTATCCTCCATAAAAAGATATTAACGTCAAAGCAGTATGGGTCGGCTTCAGCATCCCAATCGACATCATCCTCGTCACCATCCCGCTCCAAATCCTCAAGCGGGCAAAACTCAGAGTACACGAAAGAAAACTACTGAAGTGGATCTTTTCTTCCACTCTCATGGGGACTCTTATCCTGTAAGACTTCCCTTACCAACGCTACCGAAGATGACTAACAAGAGCGAAAGTACGGCAGGCATCTATGGTGTCTGGGAGACTCGAACCGCGGAGGCAGACGATCCCTTCTACCATGAGGCCGCATTCCTCATGATGACCGACGTCGAGATCTTCATGTATGCCGTTGGTGCATCATTACCAGGTTCGTCCCACGTTCCCCCTTACCCCCTTTCTCTGAATCTCAAAAATCCTCTCTAACCACCCCAAAGTCCTCTCCCGATACCTCGTCCAACGCGCCGATCCAGGCCCAGGCGCGCACCCCCACAACTCCAACTTCTCCTCCTGGGCCCGCTACATACCCAATTTCTTCCCCGACACCAACCAAACCGGCCACACGGCCGACAACCTCGTCGAGCTGGAGACGAATCCCGACTTCAGCCGGCGCCGACACGACAGCGGGACATCATACACCAGCGGCGTGCCGAGCTCCAAACCATCCCGCGCAAACAGTGGCGCTGTAGATTTCAAAGAGTTTCTCGAGGGGGATCCGGATGTCGAGCGAGGCAAGGCGCAGACGGAGATCCGGCTGAATATGGGGACCGAGCAGCAGGTGCTGAAAGATTATGTGACCCAAAACAACGTAATTGGGAAGGGATGGTAATGCCCAAGCGGTTCCCTTGGAGCGATGGTGTTGGGCGTTTTGTTCGATACCAATTGCTGCTCTTTCTCGGAAAACAATCAAATCGATGTTCAAATCCACTTTGCACGAGACATTTGGGGCCGAAGAAAATGCTTTTATTTCGTGAGGGTAGGTTGATGCAACCTCCGTATGCAATGCTATCCTGACAAAGGAAAGCTGGTCTCGTCTAGCTGCTGGTTTGCTGGACTAAAATCGAGCCGAAGCGCGTCTATATACCCCGATACCCTTTGTACATCAATACATACAAGAATTGCCTAGATCATAGGACCTCACAAGCCTTGATAACGACATCGCTCTGGCACATTCGCATCCCCAAGTTATGGACATTGTCCGGAAGGAAATCGAAGTTCCATCTCAGGCTTCTTTTTCCTTTTCCTTTTCCTCCCTAGCAGCTTGTGCAGCCTTGTTCTTCCCTTCCCGGTACCGAGCGTACTTCTCGCCCATATACCGCCAACTCCGCCCAATACCCGCAGTCAGCACGCTCTTAAGGCTCTGGCTCGTGCTCGGCCAGCCAATCGTACTCTTGATCACGCCCCTGACCTCCATCCTCAGATCCTCAGGGGGCTCATTCGCAATCCGCCTCTCGAAGCCTCCGCCCTCTCTCCTGTTGATCCTCATCGCATCCTCATCGCTCGCCGCCTCGAGCATCTTGTTGAACTCCAGCTGTGGGATCTGGTACTTCTTCTGATACTGGAAGTACAGCTTCGAGCGGAATGCTTTTGGGAGCCGCCGCACCATGTTCCCGCGCTTGACGGGGTCCATGTCCTGCGCTAGGCGGACGTTCGCGGATGGGTCCGACGACCAGTCGGGGTTAGAGCATTTGGAGTCGTTGAAGCTGACGTTGGGGAGGTTGTCGATCAGGGGCGAGTAGAGGCGCCGGAAGTGTGGAAGGTTGTTGCCTACTATGTTGGCTACTTTGGAGGGGTCTTCGGTGGGAAGCACCATGCGGGGGTCACCCATGTAGCTGATGCTTGCTATTGTGCCGTAGAGTTCTTGTTCTGTGAATGTGGGTGGTAGCAGTAACAGGGCTGCCCGGAGAGCTGAAAGAAGGTTGACTTGGTTTGCTAATCGAACTCGTGGGTCATCTCGTAGGATCTTGACTGGCTTGTGAAGTCGTCCAGCCAAGTATAAAGTCGTCCACTCGGAAAGATCTGTGCAGAGCGTATCCAAGTTCACCACGCCATACTTGATGAGCGTTCCATTGACCGTCACATATGGATTGAAGTAAACTCCAGCTCCCAATTTGTCCTGGACCCAAGATGTGGCTCCAGAGCCGAGGGATCCGAGGGCAGAATAATGATCTCGATGTTGAGTGAGGTTGAGGGAATGCCAATGCTGGGTATAAGAGACGCCAAATATAAAGTCAATCATCTTCGGATTTCCGCCCTGGGCCTTGACAACAGCATCTGGTGGTTTCGAGTGTATTGAAGTCGCACTCGAAGGAGTTGCTGCAACGCTCTATATAGCTATGTTAGTATGTTTTATTGAAAAATACGACAGAAACAGCGTAAAGGAAACGGTTGAATATAGAAATAACGTGTCAAGAGAAGATGATTGAACGTAAATGCAACATGCAACTCCAAAATAACATAGACACCTGCAACCAAGCTCTATGTCCATGGTTGATTGTCCCGAACCCGAACAGAACATTCACGTACCGGCTTGGACTGCGGAAACACCCCGGATCCATATGCAAATGCATATCTTATAGGGGCCCGAAACTGCCATAGGATCTGCCGTAAAGCCTCCTTGAATTCATCATTGATCACAATATGCTGATTTACCCCAAAGTTCGAATGTGGCAGCTCGGAGAACTGAGATATAGCAAAGTTTACATTGTCTTCCCAATCACTCGGCGGGATGGCTGTAGGACTCGGCTTCAATGTTCCCTCCGACTTGAAAAATTCAGACGAAGGGGACTGAGTTGGTGCTTCGCTGGGTGAGGGCTGCGTTGTTCCAGCATCTTTAGTAGATTGTGAAGCTAGGAATCGTCGCGCCGGATGGAAGAAAAGTTCTATAGGCCGTGATCGACTGGAAATCCCAAGACATCTAGTACATTGAAGCCCGCCGCGCTGCTGCTGCTGCAGAGTCAGTAGGCGCATGTGACAGGGGAATTGACGGCTTACAGCGTAGCGGAGAGCCATTGTACCACGGAGAGGTGGACAATGAGTCTGGCTCAAAAAGACTTGGGTTGGTGCAGCAGACGCTGCAAAATTGTCACCGTGCGTCGAAGTCCATTGAGTTGCTCAGTGTCCGTAGTTGAAGCTGGAGAATGAGATTTTACATCTTACAGGAGTCTGCCCCGTGGCTAGGCGCGACCCCACGCCGTCGCGTTTTAGCGGCGGAAGCTTCCGTTGACCAACTTGGCTGGCAGGAATCGACTTGAAGCTTGAAGACTTAGACAAGAAGTGGCTTATTAGTAGAAAGGCGGAAAACGATCTTTTGATTTTCAAATAGACACATCTCGTAACACCCACAGAGTTTCAATTATAGCATTTTTAAGTCAAGCCTGCAATAAATAGTGTGCTCGTTGGAAGCCACGTCAGGGTTTGTTTGATCTGGATGCTGAAATGTTCTATGAAATCGAACATTCATATTCCGAAGTTCTAATCTCTACTGTATAATAATATTCCAAGAAGTTCTCTGTTAAAGTATTTCTTTTCCTTCCAAGAATGCAGGAGTGCCCGGAACGCCTCAAGAGGGGTTGCGGAAGTCGCTTGCATCGATTGTAAGGCTGTTCACCCCGCCAACCCGCGGACAAAGAAATTGTTGTTTGCTCCACGTGACCTTGAATCGCGAACATTCGTCCTTTCCTTTCACATTGCGACAACACCAGCGATACAATCACCATTCGAGCGCGCAACGCGTTCATCGTCTTCCACAATGAGGGCGCATACCCCTCAACAAGCGACTGAAGCATCCAGACGGAGGAGCTCAGTCGGTACCGGACATAGAGTGAGCATGGGTAGCAACATTCCCAGAGTACAATCAAGGGTAAGTTCTTCTATTGATCCTATGTCAGAGCTCCTATGTGTGAGTGAGATAGTCTCACATACTGATATCGTATCTTAGATTGCCCTGGCACGCGCAGCCAACTCGCAACCGTCGTTCGACTTCTTAACAGGAGCAGAAGCAGGCCGACCACCCTCTCGAGACGCCCTCCGCAACTCAACTAGAATTCCATCTGGCGGCCCCCCAAGAGATGAGTCGATTCTCGAATCCGATCAGGACCGGGAGAAGAGAAGGCGAGAGATGGACGAGCTGAAGGCTGAGGTCAAGACGTTGAAATACACTATTGACAATCATAAACAAGAGGAAGAGCTTGCAAAGCTCCGACACGAGAGTGAGCTTCGAGATGCCCGGCGAAAAGCGGAGGAAGACTTCAACAAGAAGCAGGCAGCTGAAGCAGAGAAATCTAAAGCGGTACGACAATACGAAGCTGCACAGAAAGAAGTCGCCGAATTGAAGGAGGCGGCATCAAGTGAGAAAGCGGCCCTTGAGCGGCGTCTACGGGAGATGGAAGAGAGCAAGCGTATACTAGAGGAAGAAGTTGAGGACATCAAATCCGAGCGGGAAGAGAGTGTCCGCAGAATTGAGCGCAAAGCCTCAGAGCTCGAGACGAGAAATGCAACGTTGCAGAAGACGGTTGAAGAGCTGCAGGTGGATTCGGACAGTAGAGAGGCACTTCTGCAAGACACTCAGCAAAAGCTTGCGGATAAGGAGACAGCGTATGGGGCATTGGAAGCAGAAGTTCTCCGCTTAAAGGCCCAGGGTGGCGACGTGGACACTCTTGGAGTTATCAAACGAGAACTTAGTGAGCAAGTGGCGCACATCAAGAAATTAGAGGTCGTCAATAGAGAGCAATCTGCAGAGATAAAGCATTTTAAGCAGATCCACAAGAGCGTCGAAGTCGTTGAGGAAGAGAAGAGATCGCTACAAAGAAAGCTCGATGCGATGGAGGGGCTTGAGAACGAACTCGGAGAGGCGAGAATCCAGCGTCAGAGACTTGAGGACGAACGCCTTGCATGGACGGCGTATCTTCAGAGTGAAGCTGGATCTGATGGCCAACTTGAATTTGACTCGCCAGAAGCTTTGGCTAAAGCGTTGATTGCAGAACGTCTGCAAACAGCAACTTTGGTGGAACGAATCGGTAGACTTGAGCCTGACCTATCTTTCAAAGATAGCATCATCCAGTCTCTGGAAACAGAAAAGTCCAAGTTGGCCGCAGAAGTCGAGAAACTCAAATCAAACGGGGGCTCTGGTAGCAGCAAAGCCCAACTTCGCTTGGAGAGACAACGAGCACTTGCAGTCAAGGAAGCGGAGTACCTACGAGCTCAGCTGAAAGCTCTCGACTCTGATGATACCATATTCCAGCCAGAGGGTGTAGACAAGTCGAATCGTCAGCGTATCCAAGAGCTCGAGGATATGGTAGACCAATACCGACAGGAAGTTCAGACTCTCCATGGCGAACTAGCTACTCGAGAGACACAAAAAGTGCCAGCTGTGGAACCCATCGGTACTAAGCGCCCACGAGACGATTCGGAAGATAATGAGCGTGTCGGTCAATTTGCAAGAAAGAACCGCAAACTCCAGGACGAGCTCACCACCCTCCAAACCTCCAACAAACTCATTCAGAAGGAGCTCTCTGTAACTAAGGAGCGTCTGGCATCTGCCAGTCAAGCTTCGAAAACCCGTATTCTGTCACTCCGCTCTAATCCCACATCCGACCACGAAGCTATCAAGCAGTCCACCCTCGAGGCACTCCGCCAAGAGAACGCTGACCTCCTCTCACAACTCAAAGGAAGCGGGCCATTGACCACCGTCCCAGCCTCCGCCCTCACCGCAGCACAACGCGCCATCACAGCAGCACAACAAGCCCTCGCATCAGAGAAGACGCGAAATAATCGCCTGTTGACAGTCTGGGGTGCCAAGTCTGCAGAATTTCGTGAACTAGTCGTCTCACTCCTCGGGTGGGACGTGGCCTTCATGAAGAACGGCAAGATGCGTGTCACGTCGTTTTTCTACCCTAGCAAGGACGACGATGAGAACAGCATTGTGTTTGATGGTGAGAAAGGCACCATGAAGATCAGTGGCGGCCCAGAGAGTGCTTTTGCTCTCAAGATTGCAGACCAGATTAAGTTCTGGGTGACTGAGAAGGGCAGCATTCCTTGTTTTCTCGCTGCCCTTACACTGGAGTTCTACGATGAGGCGAATAAGGATGGGACTTTAAGAGTTGATGTTTGAGATTACTCGTCTGTATGGATGGCATTTTCATTGTAGATATATTACCCTGTGACGAGTGTATATGACTGGCCGGTACTACGGAGTTATGGGATGGGAGGCTTGTCTCTTGTGAGAAAATCACTACAATTATTGCAATCGGAAGAGGCATTCTGCGGGAGTAGTTCAGGACAATACGATAATGCGATTCTACATTCCCAAACGCCTCAGTATACCAGACCAAGACGAGAAATGAACCGTGACACGTAACACGTAAGAATCAACCTCGACTGACTACTCAACGCACTCAACTCCTTCCAGCGCACGCATAGCTCTTGTCCCTTCACTCTCAAACTTGCCCACCATCCTCTCGCACTCATTCTTCAGCTTCTCTTCCGCCATTTGAGCATTATGATGAATCCACTCCTCAACCGTCATCCTTTTCTCCGGACTCGTCAGATCCCCATTCTTGATCTTGTCTACTGTGCCACCTAAGAAGTCTGCTACATGACCAATTACGTTTTCACCACCTGGAGATTTCAAGAAGATTGCTTCTAAATCCACCGCTGTCCACGGGTGAAGACTCTGGAGGCCCGTAATGACATTGCGCCTGGAGGGCGATAGGGATGGTGTAGTGGGCGCTAATGGGATCCGTTTCGCAGTTGAATGTGGAGTAGCCGTTTTCTTCATTGCAGCTGAAGGCTTGGAGGAAGGCGGGTGGTTTTCTGCGTCTGATGATTGAGGCGACTGAGAAGGGGTTGCCTCCATGGGAGCTGGTGTTGGTGATCGGACCTCGGGAACTGGCTTCGTTTTTTGCGGGACTATCTTACTTTGAGCTGGAGGAGCTTCCCCAACAGCGACAGATTCTTCAAACGTAGCAATTGGCTGAGAGGCTTCTGAGGTCACCTTTGGTGGCCGTCCTCGTGGCTTGGCGACCTTGGCCTTTATCACCTTGGCCGATGGTTCGAGCGCTGTTGGTTGGGGTGCCTCTGGGAGTGGGTTGTAGAAGACCTCCTCTACTTTGCTGATTTCTTCGATGGGAATGACCTTCTTGCCTTTGGCCGAAGTAGCGCGCTCCGGAACTTCAATGCTAGGTATCGGCGCTTGAAGCTTTTGCACAATCTCTTCAATATTTCTGGTCGACGCCTTCTTGCCACCTCGTCCTTTCTTTAAGGTACTTCCACGCCGAGAGGGTCCACCTCTTACAATGGTTGACTGACTAGCAACGCTTGCATCTGTCTCATGACCAGAATCATCATTGTGATGATCATCGTTCAACTCCATATAGTCTCCAATAGCCGAGACATTGTCATTGATAGACATGGCAGACCCACGTGTAGCTCTTGACATCGGCTTTGTGGGTTGTTTTGAAGAAGTTCTTTGTTTCTTCTGTTGAATGACAGGAGAAGATTGTTGCATGGAAATGCTGTGTTCCAGTTCCATGACAATCTGCTGAGAGGCCTCATCTTCTTCAGCCAGTTGCCGGGCCTGGGCTTCGGCCTCAGCGGCTTTCTTTGCTGCAGCTTGTTGCTTTGCAGAGGGCTTCCGTGGTTGTTTCACTTTTGCTCCCTTGGCTTTTGGGAGTGGCTTGGCCTCAATATCCATTGCATCCAGCTCCGCTTCGATCGCAGCATCGTCACCTTCGACGGGATTCATGCCGAACATTGCGTGGTCTGCTTTTACAGCTTTAGTCGTTCGAGACGACTTCTTTGGTACAGCAGATGCAGTTGTCTCCATCTCATCATCACTCAAACGCCTTTCGAGGTCTGCTTCCAGTGCCCTGTCAATCTCCTCGTCATCAATGGCTGGTGCTCGTAAGGATGCCACTGATGCCACGGAAGCCTTGCGGGTAGATCTTCTGGATGTTCGTCCCTTTCTACCGGCGGGTTTTGAGACCTCTGGCTGGATAATATCGCTGTGTTCGACAATCGACTCGTCCACGGCCATGCTACCCCTTGTACGTGTTGCCCTTCGTTTTGGCGGCGGCGGGGTCATCTCAATGGTTGGAACAATTGACTCGTGGTCGTCCTCACTCTTTCTTTTCTTCCCTCGTGTTGGCTGTGGCTCTAGATCCACCTTGACCTCAAAATCGGCATCCTCTGGCTCTGGTGCGGGAACCTCAACAGGCTCGCCCTTCTTGGCTCTCGTTTTCCTTCCTTTGCCAGCGGGTGCTTTCTTCACCTTGCCCATCTTCTTCGTGGTCGCGTTTGTGGCGGTCGTTAGGATGCTATCGTCGTCTCCGGCAGGAATGTCTGTGATTGAGGGAGCTTCTGATGCGACAGTAAAAGCCGATTGTGTGGACAATCTAGAAGCTTTCGAGGCTCTCTCTCTTTTCGACTTGGTTCTCTTGACAGCTGGGCTTTGTTTGTAACTGTTGACGAGTGTGAAGAAAGGACACTCGGGCGATCGTTTGAAATGCTCTTCCCTAGCTGGAATTAGTAGATGAAGAAGGCACGACTGCTTGAACTCACAATGGTTTATCTGACGGCTCCCAGCCATCCAACATCAATGAACAGTAGGTGCAGGTCGCCATATCATCACATTCCATTGTTGGGGTGTACTTCCACCCCGAATCTACCATCTGTAGTAACGTTAGCCCCGTTCCCGATCTATACATAGGCACAATATACTTGTTTAGTCTTGCATTTCCAACCCTTTTTGGTCTCATGAGGCCATTTATCTGAAAATGTAGCCTTTCGGGCTTCAATCATCCTAACACTCGTAGGATATTCTTGACTTAAATCCCCATCTTGCTTCTCGATTGTGGCAACAATGGCCCAACCGCATTCGGAAGAATGTTTCAGATGTTCTGCCAGAGGATCATCATCTTCTTCCCATCCATCTAGCGCTTTATGGCAGAGAAAACACGCGACATTGTCCGGGTTCCCTTGGGTTGGGTAGTAGAAGAAACCTGCTTTTGCCAGCTGAACGCGTGTCAGTGAGCGTCGCAGACACACAAATATTAAAGAACGAACCTCTTCTGCAGACAGGAATTTATGGGGCCACTTCAGGGATTTGGGGGCCTTCGAGCTCGCGTTCGATGCCCTTCGTTTGGATATCGGCTGTGCGGTTTGAAAGGACGCAATCCGACTCTCAAGTGTGAAAAACTCGTCGGCAACGTCCGAAATTGCCATAATGACTGCTCAAGCGTCTCCTAATGCGTGATTGTTATGGAACGCGGATGTTTCTCTTTTCTAAATTGTCATGGAGATGTTGTTTTGGTGTAGAGTTTCGGTTGATCGCGTCGGGAGAGGCCGTTCCGGACAGATGTACTATGCAGAATATTCTCCTGAATCAAGGCCAGCAAATATTTATTGTCGGCTCGATAGCAACTGAATTGTCGACATTCGGGGAGTTGCGTGGAAAGGTAGTGGGATGCGTTGGAGTTGAAGCTTTTGTTTACAGGCAGAATACCGCAAGCGTAGGCGGTAGGAAGTCAACAATCCACTAGTGCTAAGTCACGTGAATTTCCCTTTTACCTGAAAATACATGCTTTGGCTGATTTTAATTTTCCTTCTATCAATCAAACTCAATCCCTCTATTTCCAATTTCAACTTAAGAGTAATGGCCTGTGAAATCAATAAATGACAATGTTAATTAGCTATCGCACTTTTGTCGACTCGGGAGGTTGAAAGTCTCACTTTCTGCAGATGTAGGCCACAGTTACCATGCCAAGATTCGAGCATATCAAAATTTTGATACATCTGCTATGCAATGATAGATACAAAGGAAGCCAGGCAATGCAACTATGAACAATGTTTGAAAGAAAGCCCCGCCATTCGTCCCCTTTTGACCACTCAACTGACTTCCGACTCAATCGAATATCTCTCAGGTGTCTCAAAGAACGAAACCTATCAGTGGCTGCAAGCCTGAGTGCCTCGAGAATTGTGACCTCCATCAATAAAGTCTCGTCGGTTCGACATTTCTCTCACTAGCATGACTTCCATGAGATGCCAGCTACCCACGTAACCTTGCCATCTGCAGAATCCTGAGTCAGTTGTCCCTCACCAGAAGCGGCCCCAGCATTCTTTGTAACTCGGACTTGGCTATTGATGTTGACGGGGAGCACTTGGCCGCAAGGGGCCCAGACGACGGAGAGGAGATCGACATCCTTGTCTGTATGGTAGTCTCCGGTGACCGGGCCATCGAATTCCAGCGTGGAGGTAGCTTGCTGTGCCACTGTTGATTCCAAAAATGTTAGCGAATCGATGGGCAAGAGGTAAAGAGAGTCTGTCTGGAGGGTATACGTACGGCCAGAAAAGTAATACGTCGCTTGCTGAACTCCAGTATATCCCGCGGGAATATCGGCATAACCACGGAACTGTGTGTTGAGGACGGTATATGTGAACCCTTGTGGGTAGTTGAGTAGGAGGTTGATCTGGCAATTCTTTCGTGAATCGGATGGCTTTGTCCCATCTCCAACTTCGGCAACCATGTCGTCGAAGATGAGCGTGAAGCTAAAAAAGCAAAATCATTAGTCGCTTATTCGGGAGGAAAGAGTGGTGGAAACTAACGTTTCTGCCTGTATGAGGAAATGAAGTTAGCCACTATGATCCAGCAAGTGTGCTCATAAATGGGGGCACAATGGAAGCAGAAATCAACTTACGTCGCTTGAGACAAACTTCCCAACGCTATTCTGTGGGCAACCTGTACCACCATAGGTGATATCTACGATGTAGACTTGACTCTTGTTCAGTCCTGGGGGATCTGATGCAAGGAGGAGGGCAGGTTCGTCTGGGATGGGAGTTGCGAGTGCTGCGATGGCAAACGCCGCGATCGATAGAATTGCAAGCATGGTGACGATTTTGATAGGAGCTGAAGACTGTTGGAGGACTGTATTTGAGGATTGTGTTCAAAGATGGATTGGAAGCTGCTTGATTGATGCTGGAGATAATCGGATTATGAGGGGGGCGAGGAAGGTTTATATACACTTTCTGGAGCCATAACAAAGGCTATAGCTGGTGGAGACCGGATGATCCCCACGCAGATTGAACCTTAGATTGAACCTCGAAAGTTGCCATTGATGTTTACCTGTGCTCTGTTCCTTGCAACCCGTGCTCAGCTCCCGCATTCTGGTGAAGGAAGAGATGATGATTTGCCCCGCAGCAATATCGCGAAGAACACATTAACGGAAGACCATGCATGGGGTTTGATTGACAAGCAAGGATACGAGAGATCATCTCCAGATTCATCGGATAAAATATCATCGAGGAGCAATGGAGGCGGGAGTACTGAAAATTGGGCAATCTGAACCTGGAGTAGGTTCCATGACCGAGAATCCCATCCCGGATGCGCTTAGCATAGATGCACCGACCGATAAAAAACGTGGCCTGCGGAGTTCTTGTGACTGAGGTCCATATAAGATTCATAGTGATATATATTGAACTCGTGCTATGTATAGAAACAGAGTAAGCTTATAAAAGGGTGTGGAGGAACGAACCAATGCAATCTAGATCTAGAACGCCACTTTGTATATTATACATTCGGCGAGACTTTTGATGGGCCGAAAAAATCGGAAGACTCCAGACACATCAAGATCTTGGACGCTTACAACGAGATTGACGTGTCAGTACGTGAACTCCCTGGATAATCGCCGCAGTCCATCAAATCTAATGACTGCGGCTGGCCATTCAGGTTCGATTCATTGATGCAAGATACCAGGCTTCAATCGTTCGGAGTACACAGCGCCAGCATCCGAACCTGGGGTGTGGCTTGCCCAAAACAAAGTTATCCCTGCAGCAAATAATGACATGGAATTACCATAACCCGGACTCCGGGCGAATGATAAGGTGTTAAGTTATCGATCGAGTCTGATAGCTGGTGTTGTAGAACCATCCTGCTGGCCTGGCCATCTCAAGAACAACCTCCAGATATCCGTTACAGAGATGAGCAACTCAAATGACGTGTTACCGACTGCTAAGCAAACACAACGCCAGGACACCACGGTGGCGAGCGCGTCACTGCAGTATGGAATACTGTACGGTCTTCGCCGAAGGGCCTGCATCCAGCAGAAAACCCTAAGTACGCCAGATGTTTAGGCAAGACTAGCCCAACGAGACGTCCAGGCCTGGGATCACTGATCAGCTTGGGCGAGGCGGGACAGGATGATTGCGTGCAGTCGACCGCGTCTGAAATGGGCAATGGATCTGGAGGCTTCACGGCCGTTTCATATGGGAGAATGCACAAGTAGAGTAGGGGAGAGGGTTGCGGAGGTTGAAGCAGGTCCAGTGCGCAGATTAAGGTTGGCCTCGGCTACCCTAGCGTCGTTTCCCCACATCAAGGGGGTGCTCTGTGCTGTAGGGGCTTCAGGGGTCGATCTCGCCACCTCTCTTTCTCATCTCTCTCTCGTTCTTTCGCCTCGCTCGCTCTCTTTGCATCAACAATCTCCCGCCAAACGCTTTTGCCTGAAATCCGCAACCTGCCGGGGGACCACCAGATCTGGACCAGCCGCAATCTCGAACCTGACCTCCATGAACCGGCGTGCCAGGTACGGCCAGGGATTGTCGGATGGCATTCGCCAAGACCAGCTGGACGGGCCCAGGATGAATGGATATCAGCCTGCAATCGTCTCGGTAGCAGCACCAGTGTGCTATTTTAAGAGTTTACGGTTCTCAATTGTCTCATTCTAAAGATTTACGATTTCGGAACTGTTCCTCAGCAGGGAGCCTTCACGTCAACAGTTTGACATGCCTAAACAACGGGCGTTCACGATGGAAACATCCGTACGTCCAACGATGCAGTTGTTCAGCGCAAAATGAAGCGGCGTGACCGGTAAGTCTGATCAGATGATAGTCTATCGCGACTTATGCTATTCTTGGCATCAATATAAATTCAGGACGAGGCCCGGAGAAAAGTTCTGCACTTGGCATAAAGTTATTCTCAGCTCTATATTAAGGACCGGACAGGGCAATCGTTCACGATGTCATACCAATTCATACTGGTGTCCAAAATCAAGCACTGCAACTGGTCAGAAAGTCTAGGGCTCGGTGAGTGTCTGCCGGTCTACTATCCCGTCTTCACGTGCCCGTCATTTTCTGTATGTGTCTACTTCTCAGCTCTGAGGTTCTTTATTAGAACCACTGCCAAGCCAGGAGCGATCACACCGGGGACATTAGATTCCGGTTGAAGGGTAACGTTGCCATTCCAACCTCTCGCGCATAGGGCACTTTGTCTATCGACCGTGTCCTGTTCTTGGCATATCATAACATTACCTACCAAGCATTACTTCTCTGATGTGCATTGATTTCTTCTATCTGTCATTTGAAGGTAATCAATAGTTCGTCTATTGAATCTGTGCCTATCACGAGGGTTTATAGGACTAGCCTGACTAGCATCAGGGAATTTACACCATCACATCTTGCGTTGTCGTGCTCAATATCCCAGCTGCAGCTCCCAAAAATAGTTTCCCAGGAAACAAAGCCCCCAGATTTTTCTCCTGGTCCTGGATCGATGCTGCGCGGGGTACTTTCAACATCAGCCCCGGTCTCCGACCAGTCAATCAACTTCTTTGGGGTCAGAATTCCGAGAAAACAAAGCTCCCATGTCATTTATCGATCCATGGGCCCTCTCTTGGTCCCCTCTTCGCCCAGCGTTGATTTAGCAGCGCGTATCACGTGATAGCATGATCTCTTCAGCAAACTCACATGAAAGGCTAAGTCCGAGTAATGTGGCATGCCATTGTTTATTTCGAAATTTGTTAACAAGCCCGCACATTCTTCTAGTTAAAGTGTTTATCATGTTCACTTTCTTATATCTCGAAGATGAAGCATTTGCGTACTAGCGGGCCCAGCCTCTTTCCAACGTACGCGTTGCAAGTCATTGTCTAGCCACTCTGTATAGAAAGGAAATGACATTGTTAGCATTAAAATGTGATTGAAGCCAAGTTTCCTGCCTTTTTTTGCATATATTTTTGTAATCTGATAAGTTTTGTGGCGGGAGGCTTCTGACACTTGCTTCAATGCAAATATAAACTTCAGATAACTGGGTACGAGCAAACATTTGCATTCATTTATACCCTCCAGTATCACAAACTCAATGAGATCTCAGTCTATCATGCAGATTCCGAGAGAATGGAAGCGCGCGGCCAAATCCCTTCGCAGGTTGCTGAAGCGAAGGCCCTCCAGGGGTTGGGAAACCTGGCTTGTTACCAAGCCTTGAATGGGCAGTGTATCCTGGAGCCCACACAGATGTGCAGATCTGCGTAATGCTGCAACTGCAATCAACTGGGTTCGATGCTCCTAGTCAGAAGCTTAAATATACGACTCAGAACACCTATGGCTCTCGCAGCACTCAAGTCGAGCCGTACGCGCACTACTACGGTTATCAGCGTTCATGTCAATAGTGAAATGCTGTTCCACTCCACACTTAGGAAATACAACTAATGCAAAATTAAGGTAACATTTGTTCCATTAACATATCCAGAGTATCCTAGGCGAAGTATTTCCTAAAAGTCAGAAACCCGGTAATCTCCCCGAAGAGATTAGGAATCCGGAACAGAAGGCAGCATCTGCCTTACCATCCCTTCTTCTGAGCGAAACCTTCTGCAGCTTGCAAGCCCTTCTGCTCAAGAGCAGACTCCCCGCCACCAGATCCGCCAGATTGCCCACCCGACTGTCCTCCTCCGAAACCTCCACCCTGGCCTCCAGATGAGTTATCGTTTGACCCGCCATATCCGCCTGACTGATCATTGCCTCCTCCTTGTCCACCACCCTGACCGCCTCCTGAGTTATCGTTTGACCCTCCATATCCACCTGAGGATTGATCGTTGCCTCCTCCAAAGCCACCGCCCTGGCCTCCCGAGGATTGATTGTTGTCACCTCCAAAGCCACCGCCCTGGCCGCCTGAGGAGTTGTCGTTCGATCCTCCGTAGCCGCCTGAGGATTGATCATTGCCTCCTCCGCCGCCGCCGGAGTCGTCTCCGTATCCACCTCCCACAAAGGTTAGAACAAGTCTTTCAACAGAGGATAATGTATATACCTTGGCCGCCACCCTGTTGGTTCTGGTCATTGTCGTTACCGTAGCCTGACATGATTGCTATTGGATGGACTGCAAATGAATTAGCTATTAATTCCTCTACAGTTCACTTGCAAGGAAGATGCCATCACGAGGTAAATATGCTTACCAGTTGGTAATTGAAGAGAAGTGAAGCTGGCTGTTGCAACTGGAGTATATCTTGAAGACGAAAAGTTGAATGGCCTCCCAAATCAGCTCGAGAAATACTCAATATATACCCCTCTTCTCTCCCCTCCTCAAAACAAGACATGACCACTTAACGCGCAAGCTATAGAAAGAAGCAAGTATCTCTCCTCAAGCTCATCGTCTTCCCCACCACACCATGGGCACTTCCAGCCTCGCTGTCTCCGAGTCTAACCCCGTAACAATTATCAAGCATCCCAGTCCAGCGCTGGACCCTAGACATTTCAGCTCAAGAACTTGTTCGTCCCAAAGCATGCACGCCACGAAATCAAGATCTCGGACCCCGCTCGCCGAATTAGATCGTGGCAACAACATGCCACCCTCCTAGGGACGCTTACGAGCCTACCAAAAGAGTCCGTGCCCGCGTTGCGGCTATGGAATCTCAGCGTATAGCGTTCATGCGCGATGAGTAAATTACTCGCTGGTGAAAGAGAACGCGGGATCGCGTCATGCTAGAGCTGCATATCTGCATATGCACACTCCTAGACAAGCTGGCAAGCGAGAAACCCTGCGAATGACATCAGGAATTTTGACATGATTTCAGCTTCCCCTCTGTCCTCGGAGGTAATTGTAACAAGTCGTTTTTGCACTGAGAGGGGCTGTGATCCAGCACGCGATCTGCACTGTGAGAGGTTGTTCGAAGAAGAGGGTGTGGTGGCAAGATGCAGGGCGAAGCGGGGGGATATGGAAGTTGGATTTCTTGGCAGAAGCTTGATCTTTGAGCTTATTGCGGCCTGGGGATCTTTAGATCGTGCCGATCAATTGGGCTTCTGAGAGTGAGGATTGAAATAGAAACTTTATCAGAACGTTGACTCACGTGATTGCATAGCTTGAGGTTCTCGCTGATCGACTTTCATTGAAATGTCGACTATGGCTTATGCTGATCTGTACAAACTGAATTATAGTTGCTATCACACAATCCACGCTCAATCCTACAGTGAAACAGGCTCTCTCGCCTCATACTTGCCACTAACAAACTTCTTGTTCGTTGCAATCTCGACCCAATTGCCGGCCGATGTGACAGTGGTAGGGCTAGCAATCGACTCATCAGCAAAGGGGTCATCTTCCTCTTTCTCCTTGCCCTTGCTGGGCTCCAATCTCGACAAGCTGATACCACTCCCCAACAACTTCGAGGCGGAGCCATGGATTTCCCATCTTGCTTCAATGTGACCAGGTTCCGGACAAGCACCCTCTGAGCCTAGGAATCTGCAAATAACCTTGTGCCACTCGTTTGTAAGGGTCACATCGCCGATCCGCCAATACGCAAGTGATTTTTCTTTGAGGTGGACACCAGTTGGCTTCGTTTGGCACCCAATGGCTCTCGGCCCTTCGTAGAAGGCAATCAAGACAAGACCGTGGCAGGTTACCGGCTCCGTGCTGTATACTGGATTTAGACTATACTCTGCCACCAGACCGAGTTTATCGCCTTGATTTTTCCAAGCTACCTTGAGAAGTACTGGGCCATTTACGGCGGCGTTCTCATCCTCGATATGAACTCTGTATGTGAATGCCACCGATGGTTTTGATATGGCCGCAAGGTCGACCGTAAATTCGTCTGGCTTGTCCCCGATAACCGGATGAATGAACGTCCTATTGGGACCAATTGCTTCTAGGTTTGGAAAGTTGTTGATTCGTATTGTACCTTCAGCTATTTGAAATCAGCAGAGTACTTGCAAACCGAGCACGTTACTTACTTGAGGAGTCCTCGGCCTCAGCCTTATTGTAAGCCAAAGCCACCTCGCCAGCAATCTTGGCTGTCTTGATCTGCCCATTTTCAAGCGTTACGCTCACCGTTTCGATGATCGATGCATTCAGTCCTGGTTGGTGCAAATCTGCATGTTTGGCAACAACATGGTTTGTTAACGAGTGACCAGAGCGGATGGAGGTCGTGTCAGAGCCGGTTGGAGCATTTTGGTCGTTGGAGGACAATGCTGCAAGAGCTGCTGCCCTTCCGGTTGCAATACCAGGCGAGGGAGGCGGCATGTTCTCCGGTGTGCTTACGTCCAGAGAATTCGCTGGCGGTACATACATTGTATTTCGAACATCACGTCTTCCCCTCACAGTTCCAACTTTTCGATTCAGAGCTGAAATTTGTTGAGATCTCAAAGTATTTGCAACATTTGACAAAGCTGCCTGGGCATCTGCGTCTTGCTCGGGAATCGGATCTTTTCGAATGTCCAGCTTGAACTGTTGTTGCTCATTTTCCTGTGCCGCATCATGCTCTGCTTGAGATATGGGATCGTTCATTGCTGCTGGTACAGTGTAACCCTCCGAATCTTTGCGCGCTTCGGAGCCGGGCTTCATATGAGAGGGTGGTGGCCCAGGGGGTGGTTGAACATCTGATAAATCTCCGAATAGAGCAGCACCAGTTGTACCGTTTGTGGTGCGAGATGGTGAACCTGTTGGAACTGCATCGGCAATAAAAGACGAGTCCGCATTCACAGCACTAGTATTTCCATTGATCTGTAAACTTGGGCTTTGTGGTGGAGGAGATTCAGCTAAAGATGAAAGCCGATTATCCCGTGACGGAGATTCGTGGAAGTTGCCAACTGAAGCTTGTGGGGACGGTCCATCTCTACTTGCAGAACTCCGGCCAAATGGTTGGAACCCCTTATTAGGTGATGGGTTTCTTCCACTAAATGCACCGACCATGCTCTGTCGACGCTTTCCAAGCATGGTTCCGAACCGCCTTGTGATCTTAGACTCTGTGTTCGGATTAGTCAATAGTCAAGCTTTGACCGATGTAATCTTAGTCCACAGCTAAGGAAAACGGCATTCTTACCTCCTTTCTCATTACCACCAGAATGCTCGCTTTGGTTGTCTGTAGTAGATCGAGGTGTCTGGGGAGGAGCCAAACTAGCTGCAGTACCGCTCCCACTACCAGCAGTAGATAATTGTCTTGTTGTCCTTCGCTCAATCACTGGCTTTCCTGCAATGCTGGCTTGTGACCAATTCTTTATCTCCTGTGATGTGTCGATCTCCAACAATGAGCTCAGAGTGTGCTCAATAGTCTTTCTGTTTTGTTCAATCACATCTGCTTCATGAGTCTCATACTGGGTGAGTACATCCCGAAGATGATTAAGTCGTCTTTCGTCCAGGGCTTGAAGTGTCTCGTATATGAAAGGAGCCTGAGATTCCCATACCGAGGTGGCAGAGTTCAGCTTTGTCGATGCTGCGTCTACTTTCAGAGCACTCGCCTTACCCCCCTTTTTGCTCAACTTATCGGACTTGTCTTGTGCGTCTTCGAGATCCCGAGCCATGGAAGCTAGATTCCCCTGTATTGTTGTCATCGATGACATATCCTTGTTGTTCGTAGCAAACGTCCGCAACGGGTGTTCGACATCTTTCTCTATCCGCTCCGACAATAAAGCATGCGACTGTGCAATGTCCTCGATGGCTGTAATGATCTTCTTCCATGGTCCGTCAAAAATGCTTCACCAAAGATTAGCTTGCTGTCACAGAGCCAATTAAAAAAAAAAACCCTACCCTAGGTCTTGCCCGGTCTCTTGCAGAGGCTTACGCGCAAGCTTCCTTAGACCTGCGACATATTGATCCTCAACCTTCCGGCGTTCCTACCATATGTTAATAATCTTCCGGCACAGTGCTCGTCCCAGTGTGTTGTTGTACCTGTAGCCAGTCCGCGATCTCTGTATTGACCCTCCCAATCTTCTTCACGCGCTCATTAAGCTTCTGGACGGCTCCTTGTGGAGACAAGCGCTCCTTCCAGATGGTCAGCTATTGCACGAGGAGTCGAGACTGCACCAAGCATGCGATGCGACAATCTTACCAGCATAGCAGGATATTCCTGCCTCGACAATGCCTCCATATTTGCGATATTTGCTGGCGCTCAGAGATCAGACGACGGGCGGCGCATTATCAATAACGATACACATGTACACGGAGGTCGTTGGGGTGGTTCGGTGCAGCATCAAATGGGTTGGAGGAGAAGCTTCCAACTCATCTCGGCCGTGAGAATCGAGGCGGCTCTTTAGCGGATCGTCGGACCTAATGGACTCCACGTTGGCATCCCTGCCAAGGCGGCGAGGGGATGCATAATTGGCACAAAAGTATGCACTGGGCTTAACATCTTTAACGGGCACTTTTCTTCTTCGACTTCTTGGGACTTCTACTGGAACCATAGCTTCTGTACATTTCCCATATGGCTATGGTGAGAAATAGGACGTAGCCTTGCCGCTCAAACCCCCGGTCCGCAAACAGACCTCAACATCGAGCTACATAGCCAAGCGTGCCTAGACGGAGACGGCCCCGGATTCTTCGGATGGGGTTGGTGAAGCAGCCATGGCTTCCCCTTCCAATTGGAGGTCGTCTTTGGGTGCTACCGAGCGGTACGCAAACATAGAGAGGTTGTGAGTACGCCTTGATTAATCTAGCCTCCGTCCCACGGCTGATCTAGTCTCTCCAGAACCAAGAGCATCGAATCGAAAGGGCTGAGTTCGACCGGAACAGCCCACAAAACAGCTTTTGAGATAGAAGCAGAGGCATACAACACATCTGCATCCCGAGTACGTAAAGCCAATTACATGGAGGTCATACATCACGTGATGCATACCCTCCCTTCTCGAAAGGGTTGAAGCTATTTCCCTCAAACCGAAGCGTCTTCCCTGTTCTGTAGTCATGTTTCACGTTTGTCGCTATCCAAAGAACACTAAATCCAAAGCCTGCCTGTAAGTAAGTCCACTAATAGCCGCAGGAAACTTACAATGACACCTGCAACGGAATCATCGTTAGCCCAGTCGATCTCGAACACCCAGATGTCATCCCAGATACACCAGGAATATCAATAGGCAGCTATCAGAACTGTCACCATTTAGCATCAGGTCTTGTAGCCGAAGTGTATCGATCTAAAGCCGTTGCCCTGAAAGTCATCACCGAAACTCGCGACGTAGAGCCCCATAACCCAGCACGAGAAGTCAAAATCCTGACCGAAGCATCTCATCCGACCATCATAGATATAATAGAGACACTTAGGGACCAAGAAGGAAGGCTTGTGCTCGTCTTCCCCTTCATGCCCCTCACACTAGCGAAGATCATTGGTTCAGGTGCTGTCTCAGAGAGCCTCACACGTTCATGCTTCCACGACTTATTCTCAGCTCTTGCCTATCTTCACAACAACGGGATCATACACCGCGACATCAAACCTTCCAACCTTCTCCTCAAAGCAAAGACAGGACCAGCATACCTCTCAGATTTCGGCACAGCATGGCATCCCACCTTCTCCGCGGTGGATGAACCTCCAGATCACAAAGTTCTTGAGGTGGGAACCACCTGCTATCGCGCACCAGAAACTCTCTTTGGCAACAGATCATACAACCCGAGTCTCGATATGTGGGCTGCTGGCACCATGCTCGTCGAGTGTTTACGAAGTCCCCCTAAATCTTTATTTGAGTCAAGAAATACATCGGAGGATGGAAATCAGCTTGGCCTGATCCTGAGCATGTTCAAGACCTTGGGTACACCCACGAAGGAGACGTGGCCTGAAGCAGCCAGCTTCTCAACTCCGCCCTTTGAGTGGTACCAAGAGTTTCCAGGGCATTCGTGGGAGGAGCTGCTGCCTGGTGCAGGTGAAAGTGCTAAGGATTTGGTGAAAGGATTGGTCTGCTATGAAAGCGGGAAAAGGTTATCTGCTTCTGAAGTAGGTAGAATATCCTCAATTTGAGATCAAGCTAACGGATCCATAGGCTCTGAAACATAGTTTTATCACCAGCAAGAATCAGGACGATCTGGGAACTACACAAGGCGTGCAAAGAACGGCGATGAATTCCCCCAAATTCATTCTATGATATGAATTCGCCTTGCCATCATCCCGTCCTTAAATCACTGGCATCAACACCCGCAGAATACCAGCCCAGCATGTCCAATCGTCATAAGTCATTAATCGTCGCCACCATGTCAGCCCCAACATCATTACCACAATTCGGTCCGTTCAAGCCATCATTGACATCGAGTCATCATTAATTAATGCAGAAACAATTTCGGCTTGTGCAGCTCTCTCCATCCTCGGGGTAGTTTGGTGTGTAGATCTCACCCGAGTCATCGCAATAGGCACCGTATTGGTCTTCGCAGACTTGGGTGGAGAGACCGCTGTGGCAGAAGAGATTGGGGCGTTTGGTAAGCTGTTTGAGGCCTTCGTTGGCGGAGGAGGCAGGGATACCGGAGACAAAGGGGGAGAGAGTGGTGAAGGTTATGGTGAAGAGAAGCTGTGGCGTGCGAATTAGTTAGGAGGAAGCTAAAACGAAAGCGGAAACGGGCCTAACCTGGAACTTCATTTTGAAAAATGAAGTAGACCAAAGGTATATGGATGCAGTCCGCTTGGGGAGGTGGAAGATGGTTTTCGGATGATATGAATAATGGGAAAGGGGTTTGGAGGCTTGAGAAGGGTGCCTGTTGTTGATGGGAACGAAGAATATCTTTTATAGACAAAAAAAAATAGGAAAAAGGAGGTTGGTCCCCAAGCTGTGAGCCGACCTTTCTGATGTTAGAATTTGTGCTCTTTCAATTTTTTACACTCAATCTTCCAAGGTGTACTTAATATGAAACTGAAAGATGCAAGTTGACGGTTTTGCTTTGCACGTGCAGCACACGGAACTGTCATCTGAAGCTTGTTTGCTACCTTTTCAGGGACCGGCTCCCTGCATAGAGCTCACTGTCACTCATGCATTACCCCTTCTAAGAGCAGAAGTGCTTGTACGGACATGATTTCTGCTCTTTAGCCTTCCAAACTCCCTGTGCTACACAAGGCGGTGGGTTGACATGGAGTATCTTTACTGACCCGAGTCCAGGGGTTGATAACCAGTCACTTGGGAATGTTCTTCAGAGAAATCCTAAATTCTCCTGCAGGGCAACCGCAAGAGGAGGATATACTAAGAAGGAGAGTTGCAGACCTCCTTGATGAACCTTGCCTTCTGCTTGTGGTACAGGAATTGGATTGGGCAAGCCTTGAAACTTCGACATGCAGCCAAGCGGGACTACACATCTTTACAAGCTTCCAGAACAGCTCATCGAAGCCATATTATGCATGCGTAACGTGGTATCTTGACATCTTGAGACCTGCATCTTCGTTTCGGAGGTTTGTTGGTTACTCGAAACGCTATCACACTCAACGTCCCTGTGCAACGAAAGAAGCACCAGAACCGACTGGGCTGCTGTTTACAATACCGAGTTCCTTCATTTTTGTGAGGATGAGAGGTGCATGAGCTGATTTCCACGAGTAATTTAAGGTATGGTTCAGATTTCGATTTCGTGACTTACCAGCTTTGTGATTCAAAAGCGTCCACAAACCGCCCGTGCCAGCTCGCGCCAGCTGCAAACTCGGAGAAAGAACAAAAATAATGTGGCAACCGGACAGATCATATCATTACTGCTATCTGAATTACGATATGCAGTAGAAACATCCTGAAAAGGGGGTGGCTTGCCGTGTTTCGTTCATTGTCTCGGCTTGAAATAGAACATTGGATCTAGCTGGCCCACCAATTCATCCCAAAGATCCGTGACTGACTCCAGATTTCGAATACCTCTGAAATACTCTTGTTGTCATCTGGCGCACTCCGCACTGTTGTCAATCATGCATTCACTGTTAGGTAGCTTCACAGTGTGTTCTGTGGTGACTTCAACACGTTCACAACTATTCGTCCATGCAATCATCGGTGAGTACTGTAGCTCGCTGTCACACTGAGGTCTTGGTGCTACCACAAGTATTGTGAACTCTTCACTGTCATCCTAGATGAATTCTACAATGGCTGCGAAGAATCGTTGCACTCATCTCAAGGGCGATTCGAGGTTGACTTTATATTTAATTTGATGGGGTCAGATCAACACACACCTTGTCATGGCAAGTACCACATTGTTCACTTGGTAAGTTCGTCCGATATTTCTTCCGATTCTGACTAGTAAGACAAGTTCGATTAACATAATGGGTCCATGGTTCCGTGTGTTCTGAGACATTAAATCCGGGCTTTGTTTTGGCAGTTGGATGATATCTGCTCAACTTGTCATTTGAAGCCAATGTCACAGACCACGCAGCACAAAATGTAAAATGGAGGCCGAAATTTGCTTCATTCAGCTATTCACTCCCTCCATTCACTATATCCCCAGAGTGCCACGCAGCAAATATGAGGCGCAGCCAGCCATACCAGCAAATCCTGCCAGCTTTAGACGCCAGATGATTATGTACACTCAATACACTCCTCTGAGGTCCATGGGAGGCTGTCCGTAGTCCTGAACAGCCTTCTTCGGATGACCCATCAGGTCATCTAGTACCTTATTCTCCCAGCGAGCCCAAGTCTTCTTTGTGGTCCACTTAATCACGTGTTGGCCGACACAATAGCTCTTGCCATGGACCTTGCAAGGGTATGCGAAGTAGCCACGCTCTCCGTTCAGGTCGAAGGCTTGGGGCTTCTCAAGCTTTGCGAAGGCAGTGTACTTCTTGGTAGCGTTATCTGCTAACTCGGACGACAGAGCAAAGAAGACCGTGGCAACATCCTCGCGCTTCTCGCGGACGTTTACTTTGATGACTATGGTGATCTTCTTGATGTCCTCCTCCGAAACCTTGCCGATAGCATATTGAACGTCATCAGCATTGGCAGCTTCCATAAAGGACTTGATATCTTCGTGCTTGTCGTCGGGAACGGTTGCGGAAGACTCGCGCTCATCTGTAGAACCTCGAAATCAGCATCTTGGCGCGTGATGTTGGTCGAGAGGAATAGGGATTGAGTTGTATACTTACTCAGGATCACGTTGCCGTTGCAGCAGAAGATGCCCTTGTCTTCGGTTTGGTCAATCTCCATTGCAGACATCTGGATGCAATCAGCTCTGAACAAGTTGGGAGCCACGAGCACTGCTTTGTTTACCATCGGATTGTCCTTCATCTTCTCTGCAACTTGCTCCTCTTTGCGGACAGGGAATTGATAGCTGGGGAGCGTGTGTGTAATCTTTTCGTAGCTGAAGTAGGGCGATGGTGGGTAGCCGAAGTAGAGAGGTCCCGGGTGTCTAGAGAACTGAAGGAAATTTAGCTTCAATACAAAGACAACACGCATCCGCTTAAGAGGTTAGCACTCAGGGGTAAATAGAGAACTGACGTAACCAACATACTCACTCTGGCCATCAACTGAGACATATCCGGAAGACAGTGCAGAAGATAGTGCAGAAGGCAGGCATAAGACTCAGCATCGAACCCTACTGTCAAATCAACCACTTCTCCGCTGAGGCTTAATTTTTCAAGACCAATTTTTCAGCCGTGATGTGGTGTGTTATGCTGTTGAGGTTTGCGTTGTGAAAAAATGTTTCGGTGTCAACAAAGAGAAAGCTAAAGCAGAGAGCTACCACTTATGTACCTTAGACCAGTGAAGTCGCCACATAGTCACCGATCCCAAAAGATTTCTGTGCTTTGTCGTGCCCGGTTCTAGCAACACATACATCGAATATATAAGGAGAACAATTACAGACCCAATAAAAACGTTGGACGGGCAATCTACAAGATACTGCGCGATTTTGCTATCTTGTAGATGGTGTACAACTCCGAAGGAGGATTTGAGGATATTTTCTCGCCAAGTCTAGGCTCGCTGCATCACAACGACCAGTGCAGTGAATTGACATCTCAGAGAATATAAAGTTTTGTTGAATAGCTTGATCAAATCACACTAGACTTGTAAGGGAACAGTCTTCTCGAGAAAGCCCTGGGCAAAGTCAGGTCCGAGACTTTGGCAGCTATTCGATCTATTTCTCTAGAGGTGAGTCGAAAAATCGAGCTCGTAGAATAGCAAAGGAGACGCGCCTTTCAGAGTTGCAGCTCGATGACTGTTTTGCCCAGGAGTCTCGGATGCAAACAAACTTGGTCTAAAAGCAGTTGAAGTAGGAGCGGCAAACGAAGACTTGCAAGTAGGAGTCAAACACAAACGCACGCTCAAACTCGGTCTACAAGCACTTGAGCCCGGACTCGATGGTCTTATGGTTTATCAAGTTCTATTTCTGAGTTGTATCTTCATCCAAGTGGCCAGTATCTATCGAGAAGACGGTTACAAAGCTTAAAACCCAAAGCTGATCTTTGGAGCTTCCTCGGAGCTGATACCCACTCCTGCAATCGTATAGTTTATTATGGGAAAGAGGCCTCCGCACGTCAGCACTTGAAAGTGCGGAGCCCTCGATCATTGATTGTGTAACATAATGCATAATGCATGGAATATCCAGCAATATAGCAATGTAGATCGGCTGAGAACATATCATCTAGCCTCGCAGATCTAGTTAGGTTCAGCCAGTCGAAAAGGCTGCCAGCAAGTGCAACGAGGGATGTCCAGTCAAAAACGTGAGTTCGACAGCTGTGTCCAATCCCTTTCCGCATCCATTGGAAGTGTCGTCCATCAAGCTCGCCCACGAGATCGATTCGTAGTCACATATTGAAAAGGATTACGGCAGAGGGGGCAAGTGTTCGTGCTGCCAGAACTAAACCACCTGTGGAGGCAGTCGTTATGGAACAAGTTGCGGCAAGTTGCACATTGGCGATCCGGAAGTCTCTTCTCTTCTGAGACAGTCGAGAAGCATATTGCGCAAGCTTCGTGGCCTTTGAGAGCGCCGATAACATTCTTTTGGAAGGTTTCTAGGCCGTCTATGATAGAACCATTCTGAACGAGTGGTTAATGATGTCACTTAGTTTGTATAGGAAGGAGAGGAATCCTTACTGTGAATTGAATAGCTCCTTGGGTGTGTCTTATGAAATTGTTCCATTTCTTCTCCGGGATTGCGACTCGATTGATGCTTTGAACGTCGACGATGTTCAATGGATACTCTGGAGGCAGTCGAATCACAATTATCATCTCCATATCTTCGATCTCATAGCCAGCAAAGACTTCTCGAGAGTTTTTGGAGATTTTGATTCGAAGTGTCTGATCCACATCGGGGTTGGGCTTCTCTGACCATTGAGCAACCTCATCCAAGATGTCTTCTGCGACCAAAGGCGAGAACCATTTTGCAGTCCACGCTCCAACAGCAACCACAGTTTGTCGATTCCCGCAGGATTTATACCACTTTTTGACCAGACCTGGAACGTATTTCAGGCTTAGATAGTACAAATTGACAAGAAGTAAACGCATGTCATGTTCAGAAGCCTCTGGACTTGTGACTGCTTTCATGTCGCATTCGCGAATCATGGTATTGTCAATGCCTTCTTTGTCGAGCTTGAGAGGACTGGCCACGGAATGTCCAAGAACGTCAAACATGAATTCTAGGAATGGGCTAGTATAGTCTCCTGCGTCAATTACTGTGCTGTAGTCGCCTCGGACATTGTGAGAAGCTGCCGAAAACGAGTCGAAAATCAGGTGCCAGGAGAGTAGATACCGGCGCACTGAGGGGGGAAATGACTCGAGCTCATTGTCGTTAAAACTGCTGATTTTCGGGGCGTCAAGGAGCAAAGACAACAATTCATCGTCAATTGTTGCACCTGGCTTCAGTTCAGCATCTTCTGTAAGTAATGATTGCTCAGATGGCAACTTACTAGTTCCTTTCAAGGCCCGGTCTAGAGAGATTTGTTGTTGGGCATCGACGAGGGCCGTCTTGAGAACGTGAAACGTAGCTGACTGCACCAATGGCAAATCTGACGCAAGCAGAGGATACAAATCTGATAGATCTGCGATAGGAGGGTTCTGCATCTGGAGAATTTGTTGGAGCAGGGGACCATCGACAAATCGAAGCGGTGTGTTATCGTATGGTCGTTGAAGCTTAAGCAAACCAATCAGTCCGCTTTTTATCATGCGTTTGGATTGAACGAGCGCGTCCGTCAAGTCGTCATTAGCATCTGTGAGTTTCTGTAGGATTGACACTAGCTCCACAGACATCCCGACCGCAGGAATTCGTTCGTCCGACAGAGCGACCATCTCAGTTGAACTCCAGATGGCCGTAATCAGGTGAAGTGCATCGTGCCAATATGAGCCGTAAACACCTTTGATGGCAGGAAGGAGTCGGTGCAGTGCACGGCATGCCTCCGAAGCCAATTCCATATGTGTAGTAGCCAAGGCTTGAGACCAAGAGAGTATCTGCTTAACCGCAGAGATGAGTCGAGTCTGCGCAACAGGAATCTCTACGGCATCTCCGTCATAGACCTTAAGGCAGGCATTCAGAAGGACAAGCTTTTCAAGTGCCTCTGTATTTGGGGACGCGACGGCAATATCGCTGATAAGACGGTTGCAGAGGTTGTTGATCGACTTATAGGGGCGCAAGCTGCTTTCACATCCTATCAAGATGGCAGAGGCTCCAAATATGTTCTGCGTCGTAGTCTTCATGATTCCAAGACGCTCAAGCCATTCGTCGCCACCAGGGACTTTCCATTTCCCTTTGGAGGCTAGGTACCCCTGGAAATGAGAGAGCGCCTTTCCAGCATAGTATCCTTGGGGGTCCCGAGAACTCGAAGCTTTAAGAAATCTACTGACTAGGTTCCGAACCAATAAGGAAGACGTTTCATGATCGGGCAAAATCGTGTTCTCGTCCCGCCAAGAAGGAGCATTGCGTGTAATATAATCAAGTGCCAACTCAATGTCCCGGAGCAATTTTTTTGGCTCGTCCTTAACGCTGGCCTTCGTGTGCGACTCGAAGAGCATGTCTGTCTCCTGCAGATCCACCTGGTCTTTGACAAGCGCATGAGTCAAAGCAAGATAATATAAATATTCTGCCTGTGACTCCTCGGGAACAAGTGACGTGAGCTCATGGAGGCCAAGCAAGCGGGTTACGAAAAGCGCCATGCGTAAGGCAACAGAGTAGCCATTTTTATCTCTGGATACGACTGAGGGAGAAGTGTCTTGATGGTCGCTGATAAGAAACACGGCACCGGCGTACGGCTGCAAAATACCCAAAGCTAAGCTCGGCCGCATCTGTAGAAAAGGTGCGAGAGCTTTGGCCCAGGGGAGGAGTTTTGGGAAAAAAGAAGCGATAGCTTCTGGGGTTCGACCATATTTCATTGCCTCTAGGGCCTCTTTGAAAAGCGTACCAGCACTGGGAAATGATCAGCTCGGCACCAAAAGCAAGATTGCGGTGAGAGTGAGGCAGTAGTGAGAAATAAAGACTTACTCTAAGGATTGAGGTGAAGCGGATTCTAACTCATTGCGTATAAGCTCAATGACCCTGCCTCGTGCGGCTTCGCTTTCTCCGGTGCCTTCGTGCGGCGCCATGAGCAATCTCAAAGTCATGGCCTTGGAGGCTAAAGGCATGTTGCTTTCGTCCTCACCGAGCGCCAACAACTTCGTCAGAAGCAGCATCTGCAGCGTGTGATCGTGCAGAAGGTCGGTGTTCTCTTTCAGAATTAGGTCCAGAGCCTCCAGACACTTTTCGACAAACGGGTTAAGACGATCGATGCCTGAAACGATGGCATGAACAACCATGTTTGCCTGAGCAGGACCAATCGTCTTGAAAGTGACCGCAGTCTCGAGTACTAGCCAAGCCTGTTGATCCCCGTGCAGTGCTTTGATACTCATCTTATGGAAATAACCTTGTACTTCTGGGTTGAATAAGGCAAGGTCCCTGACGCTCTGATTTGCTGTAAGCGCTACGATGATACGAAGCTTCTGTTCTTCCTCATTTTCGGGAAGTCGTAAGACACTGCAAACAGCGGACTGCCAGATCCTTCCAGCCTCGTATTTTTGCTGGGGGAAACTGTGAAAGCCATGAAATATAGACACCAGGTATCTCATCGAGGGAGACAACAAGAGCCGATTGAAGTTCTGCTCGAGGAATGTCTTCAGTATATTGATGATTTCAACGATCCCGAACAAGCGGCGCGCTAAGCGCAAAGCAGCGTCCACAGTTGCCGCAGCTGAGTAGGCTTTGCCATTGCGAGTACTTGTGACGGTGACAGCAGCGGAAATAATCTTACGGGAATGCTGTTCAAGAATTTTGTTGAACTCTGGGTCGGAGGATGATCTGAGAGCTTCGTCGGTGAAGATAAACCATCTTTCTGCTTCAGTGACGATTGAGGCCTGAGATGCTTCATAGTCTTTGGACTGTTCCGGCAAGGATGTGCGGATTCTTGAAATGAAGTCGTCTGTCAACCGTTGCCACTCTTGAGTCAGTGACCCACGCAATGCAGTATTTGCGTTTAGTGTGCAAGTAACAAAGGCCTTTGCGAGAACTGGAGTGTTCTGGCCTAATGACCATTTCGAACTCTGAACCGATGGATGAATATGATGTTCGAGGATCGGAAAAACTGCGTCCACGAAGAGTTTGTTTTGTGATACCTCGTCGGGAAGACGCTTGACCAGAAAATCTGCGCTTTGAAAATAGCTTCCCCAAGCCTGTGCCGCATTACTTCTGTGCTCTTCCCTGCTATTGATTCCATCTCGAAGGGCTGCCAACAGGTCTATTGAAGTATCGATGTCCGCAGAAAGAACGCCGTCAGGTAGCTGTGTGAGGAGATCTTGTAGACTGTGCCAATATGCTCCTGGTCCACCTTGGGAACCTTTCGCAACGAAGGCTAGGAGCTTTGAAGATACAGACTTTTTGGACTTGTATAGAGAAACCCATACTTCCGGGTATTCCTTGGTAAGCGGTACCAAAGCTTGGACCAGCTGAAATGCCGAGGCAGATTGAGAGCTGGACAATGCTTCTGCAATAAATGATTTGCTGATCAGCTCGAGGTTGGCTTCGATGATACCATGCTGCTTATTCAAGCAAACAACCAGTAACTGGGCCACCAATTTTCTGACGAATGCGTCTGGGCAGGAAATGAGACCCCATAGCTTTTTAGGGTTGGTTTCAAAGTAGAGCTTGTATTTGTCCTGGTGTTTGAGAAGATCGGACTTGTTTAACCGTGAGAGGAGAAACTCAACGAGTGACACACTCAAGCCCATAACTCGCATATAGATCTCTTGGATTTCGTCGTTGCTCATCGACCTATCGTCGCAGAGCGAATAAGGTGTTTCGTCCAGAGCAAGTCGAGCGAATTGTATGATCTCTGGCTGATATACCCTCCAACACTTCTGAATTTTGTCATCGGTCTTTAGAATAGAAGTCAAGCCGTCCATTGCAGTTTTGGCAACTGCTCGATCTCTATCCAATATTCCCACCAGCCAAGTAGCAATGGCTTCAGGCATATGTTTTTCCATACGTTTCTTAACTGCCTTGGCTATTTCGTACTGGGTTTGATGTGCTAGTTCGCGAACTCGTCGTGAATTGTCTATGGCTAACTTTGGATAGTGTCCCACCTGAAGGTAAGTTAGTAAGGCGATAGATGAGGTAAACTGGATCAACCTTCCCAAGCTTGTACAATGGCGCCCTCAATATTTGTTTGAAATGCGGGTGGTGAGTCTATGAAGGCACGCAGATCATCTAGAGCCTTGGCCTTCGTAATGGCATCTTTCTTAGACAAACTCTTGAAAGATACAACAACGTTGGGATCGCTGATCCATTGTATGTCAGGGGGAGGTACGAGGTACGATAGTGTGCTCTCGCGGAGTGCTGGTGTGATGATGGTTCCGCCCACAATGACACGGCTGCTTGAAGCCTGTGTCTTGAAGGTCTTACTGCTCATGCTGACAGAGTCTTGTATCGTCAAAGGTAGGTCAAGATCGAAGGTTTCATCAGACCGGCAATACTTGCTTCACTCTAGCTTGTGAAGGCTGTAGCGGGCACTGCTAGTGAGGGGCGCTCAAACGTGAGAGAAAGATGAAGAGATCAGGAAGGTCAGTCGTGCTGCTAGATACGCAGCTCTGCGAAGCAAGCAGGAAGGAAGGAAGGAAGGGGAAAAGAGCGAAGGATGACTGTGTGTTGTCTGTTGTGTAGTGTATTTCCTTGCGCCTCGCGGCTTGCTAAAAGTACATAAAATAACTGCATCCTCGCCGAGCTGGCTCGCCTCGCCGCTGCCGCATTCGTCATGAACAGGGGCTTTTGCGCCAACGCTGCTATTAGGTTCGGACCCGCTGCTTTAGCAGTGCGGGAGAACGCGGAGAGCAACGCCTCTACCCCGCACCCTACAGCGACTCCTAGCTAGCCTGGCTCGCTGCCTCCAGAGCTTGGAGATAACAACAACGAAGCAATTACGGCCCTCCCATTCCCATCCTTCACTTGAAAGACTCGTCTTTTCGCAGAACCCTGAGTACTGGCAGAGAATAATTCAGCCCGTTGCGCTTTTGTTTTGCCTTTCGGACCTTATCCAGACCTGCGGTCGTCCCCACTACCTCCCAGTGACCCGTATCCAGGGCCTCGGCGGAAGACCAACCCCAACTCGAGGCACAAGCTCCTGCAACACTGCTCTGGAACTTCAACGAGTCTCATCATCCCTTGTACACCATCCCCAGTCTCAGACTTACTCTAAGATTCGGTGAGGGACTCTGCCAGATCCATTTTCCGAGCCGTTAAACGTCAATCGACCTGCTTACCAAGTTCAACCAAGTTCAACCACGATTCTTGTTTTACGACCCTCAAGAATTCCAATACACCTAGCATACGCTATAGATCCTGAGATAATCCTCGGATATTTGCTAGAAAGGGCAGTTTGGCAAGGGAACAGCTTTACTCTTGGTGAGTAGCATAGATTCAAGAACAACGGCATTGTCTAACACTTCAAGAAGCCATCAGACAGATTAAGGACGCCAGCAAGGCTTTCGAAGATATCCGCAAACAGTAACAACCCACACGGTTCACAATCACCCCTCATAGATACTTTCGCCGAGCCAACTCTATAACAGTTTTGTGTTCCTCTGAACAACTGGAAGGGAATACATTGAGCCTGTGATGGGACATATAAACACAAGTACTCATCAAGAACATTGGAGAACACCCGTACTTGCCTCCCAAATAGTCTTGCTCTATTTAGTTGCATTCTGGTAGATCGCCATCATAGATCGACTGCGGACTAGTTATTTCTAGCTCACCAGAGATCTATGCATGAGCTTGACTTTGGCTCTCGACTTTATAGCAGACTGAGTAAGCGTGCTCGACTATGCGACAACGGTGATAACGAGTCAAGATGCTTTCATCAAAGAGAATATCGGCCCATACGACCTCGACATATCTCCATAGTACTTGGAGAGTTTCGACAGCCATACTACGACAAGCAGGCAGCCTGCCACGGAGTCCTCGACTGCAATCACAACGTCGGAACTTTCGGTTAGGTCTCTGGTCATCATATCTCGATCCCAACTTTCAGAAAGAAGTCCGTCGTCGACATCGAGTTGTAAAGCATAAATACATCGAGGCTCTGAATAGAAGGCTCTCTTGGGATCGCCATTCGCCAGTACATACTAAGCACCTTGGCTTGAAAAGTTTCATGTGCAGCGCATGGCGTGGACAAGACCCTAGACCTGGTGGCAGGTGGGTGGATGTGGATGAGCTTTTTGGCAATAAAGAGAGGACACAGAAGGGCACTGACAAAGGCATCGAAGATGTTGAACAGAGTGCCGTAGAGAAGCTGTTCCGAAATCAAGATGTGGTGTATGACTACATCCGGGCGAGATCATCAAGATTATGGGCATGGAATGAACCAGCTTCGAACGCTTCAAACGAGAGCCATACGACAGCCAACGCACCTTACACATCGCCGTCTTCTGTCTACGACCTGGAAGGCTTCCGGAAGCGCTTCCAAACCAAGCAAGACTTCAAACCTAGCTCAGACTTGGAGTATGTGATTGACCCTATCACGAACCGAAAAGTATTCAGGAACAAGTCGAATGATTCTGCGGAATCCGGCCGGAAGCCGATCAATATTCCTGTGAAAACTTTCAAGGGATATCGATCTCAGTTTCAAGAAAGACAAGAAGGAAAAGACAATCTTCGCATCCTTGAAGCCAACAAGGAGGAGCGCACATCAAGCAAAGTCTACGATCCGGCTCCTGGCTTTGAAGAATATGACCGCAAGGTCGATTACAAGTCCGGCCAGTTCTATAATCCTGCTTCGATCAAGACAAATGATCTTGACCAGGTCCAAAAGGGCTTGCAGGATTACGATGACAGTATCTCCAGTAAGATAGCCGAGTCCATCAAGCCTGCAGAGCACAATACAGAAGTATCAGAAAAGGTTGATTCTGTGCAGGATGGCTTGCGAGAATATGACCGCAAGGTTGATTATGGCTCTGGTCAATTCTATAAGTGCACTGGAAAGAACATCGACTACACTCATCCTGATCAAGCGGGCTTGAAAGAATACGATGAAAAGATCTCTAATGGAGAGTCTATGTCTTCTCAGTCCGATGCAAAGCCTCACAATCTAAGCGAAACAGATGGGTGGCAGGAGTATGACAGCCAAGTGGACTACAAGTCTGGCCAGTTCTATGAACCCTCTGGCTCAGCTATTGACTATTCTGATCCAATCCAAGGGGGTTTAAGAGATTATGATGGGAAGATCTCACGTCAGGCACTTCAACAAGGGTCTAGCATTGACGAATCGGTGCAAAATGACCCTGTTACGGAGGCTTTCCAAGAGTACGCCGAAGGCTTTCCAACCAAACGGACAATCAAGATGCCAGAAGAGAGAAGGACCCAGCTGGACCCTGTAGAAGAAGCTTTTCATGGCTATGATCCCGTGCATGAAGAGTTGAAGAAATACGAGTCGGAGGTCAGCAGCGACCGCAATGGGAAGACTTCTTGTGACCCAGTTGAAGATGCTCTCAAAGATTATGACACTCGGACGAACTACGGACCGAAAGGAGCCATAGGGATCCCCATGCAACGAGGGGGCATACTTGGGAGAGTGAGAAGCTTATACAATGAAATGAAAGAAGATCTCGACTTACTTCGAGCCAGCGATGTTCGCGCGGGTTCAGGCATCGTCAAGAAGCCCACGAACGAGACCGAGTCAGAGAAACTTGCCAAGAGGAAACAATTAGAAAATGACTTCAAAGATCGGCAGGAAAATACGCTTTCGTCGGCAGATGAAATGGCTGCCGCTGAAAAAGTCAGGCAGTCTCGAAAGCTCGTCGAGGATCTCAGAGTTGAGCACAGTGAGCTTCAAAACCATGCTGCTCATGCTCGCAGCCGCATCAATGCCAAGCTTGCAGAAGTTGAAGCTGGGTGGTCAAGTCCCAAGAAGATGACTGGAAACTTTGTCCGAGACTTCCCTGAAGAATTTGAAACTTCTTGGACTATTGATCAGAGCAGCTCTGGAAGCTTGATGCCGACAAAAATTTTGAGCAACTTGAACTCTGAGGAGGCGGCTGAGAACAATGTGCAGCGAGAGGAACATGAATATGTTTCGGGAATGGCTCCCAGTACTGCGCGCATTGAACCATCACTGGATCGTACAACTGCTATTAGGCTTGATAAGGATGCAAGTACAGACGACGGCCATGGAGCCAAAGAGGCGCAAGTGCCAGAAAGTAGCTCGAAAGAGGAGCTGCAGAACGACAAGAATCGCAGGAAGGAAAGCGATCGAAACCTCATCCAGGAGGTTCGCAAGATATACGAAGACACATACGGCACAATCGATAGTAAACATCGACAAGTTGAAATAGATGCCAATCCCGGGGTGGAGCCCAATAACTGCGCAGAATCAGTGGCCAGTGAGCCAACTTCAGCCAATGCTGAACCGACACTGTACAAAATCCTTGCATACGACCCAACTATGCAATCGATCAGTACTGCCGAGACAACCTCTATTGTCACCGACTCTTCAGGAACTCTGACACCAGCTGAAGTTCTTCTTCGACTTTCCAATCCATCGAAGTTCTTCCCACACTTCCAGCCACTGCAAGCAGAGGGCTATGAGATTGTGTCTGGAAGTGGCGATGTGCTTGTTTTCCGGAAAGTACGGTCAGGCGCGCCCAAGGGGGCTAGCATCGTGTCGAAGCCCATTATGCCGGAAAAAGTTCAGAATTACAAGGCAACCAACCCCATTGATGGTATGCAAAGCAGCCCAGTCGCTGCAACTGGCAACTTTGCCAGCCCAACAGGTTTTGTCAACCACGATTTTCCTGGTGTGTCTGAGCCTCCTTTCAAGTCCAATATTGATGTTCGACGAGAAGAGCCAGTCTTCAGCGGCAAGCGAAACTGGGAGGATGGTAGCGAGAGCTCTCGACCGAAGGGTCGAGGAAAATTTAAGAAGGTGTTGGTTGGCGGCGCTTGGGTTGCTGCAGCTTCCTATGCTGTAGGTGTTGTTGCTGAGTTCTTCAAGACTGGAGGCGCTGATGGCAAGGGACCTGAGGGTTTCTGATTGCTTTCAAGTTAGCTTGGCGTTCAAGTGGGGAGTTGGAGGCATAAGCATTATGCATTATCTGATGAAGTTTGTGCGAGTCTGCATACCTTCTGCGAAAGGTCGAGATTGTTTGTCAGGTTCTAGGATTATTTGGTGCTGAGCATTGGGTATGCAGTCAAGCTCACAGTGTGATGTGGATGACTTGGTAAGGAGGAGAGGAGAGGAGATGCTTTTGATGGTTCATTGCGTGTTACTCCCCTCTGATGGTACCATAGAGAAATCCACTCATATTTACAAGAAGTCGTTAGTGCGCAGCCTCGTCATCTGCCTCGTCCTTCCCCGTGACTTCGTCGCTGCCAATGGATCGGCCTGGGGTTTTCCCTGCCATGACGCACATTCTATCCATTTCAGAAAACTCTTTAACTGTTTCCAGACCTTCTTCCCATCTTCGTCAACCACTGCAATCAACTTCTACCAGCAATGGTGTTGTGCAAACCAAGTGGAGTCAAGATTAAAGGTATGTAAACAAACCACCCTATCTGCATCACATCCACCATTGTGTCACTTTCCTAATCCATTTTCTGCCTCAATCACCATGCCCAAAGGCAAAGTTTGCCCCCCATGCTCAAAGCAACCTTCCAAGCGCAGATGATGACGAAGCTGTCCTTGCTACTCAAATGCAGATGCCCTATCCGAGATTCCAGACGAAACGTCTCTCTGCAGTATAGTGAAGGTGGAGATCTCTTCGGTCCATCCAGAAGCTGAAAGGCGAAGAAAATTTCCTCAGGGCAGTGCCAATCCCGTTCTCCATCTCCTGCCTGTTCTTCACTCAAAATGGAGCGTCCCCTGCCTGTGGCACTAGATTGATCCTTCTCCACTATGGTTACCATTGGCACACATCATCCATCACTGACAAGCTCCCTCTCTTAGAGATATCCGCTAGCACTACTATTCGAATGCCCTACGCCTTCAAATTCAGATAGTAACCCCAACGACTTCACTGAAACCGTTCGCATTAACTTCTAGCTTGGCCATCTGATCGAGGTACTCCGTCCCGATGTTACCCGCGATCTGGTTCGGATTTATCCTTGTTATTACACTCGTGGCCTCACAAAAGATCGAGCCTGCATTGACCATGCAACTTGGTTTGATGTCCTGCTTGGTCGTACTTGTAGCAGCGTTCTGTGAGTGTGGCTTCTCTCTGAACATCCTTGCTGGAACCATCACTGCACCGTAGCACTTGGTATGCTCCGTCCAATCTCTTTGACAAGAACGAGAATGCTGACAAGAGGACTGCCTCTGATAGCTTTCTGCTTTCGTCCGGAGCTCTGCTCTGGCCCTGAAAGTCTTCTTGTTGGGTTGAGCATGGTGAAAAAGTGTGCCTGCCTGATCCATCTGCTCATCACTTTCTAATCTTGGAGTCGAACTAAGATTCCAACGAAAGCCACCCTAATCATCATGCCGCCACACTTTGTCAAGCAGTGGAGAAGCGAGATCGGAAAGTTTGTTCCAGAGCTGGGTGAAAAGTGTAGGTTCCCTGTGTGTACTTTTCTGATACAATCACTCATCAGTTTCTAGTCTTAGAGTCGGACCATGGGGATAAATTCATGCACTTCTCTAAAAAGTAAACGGGGTGCAGTCCTTTGAATATCGACAACGCTAGAATTATGCAATCAACTCAGCTTACCCAAAAGGCTGCACCCCAAATAAACAAAAACAAAACCATGGCAAATACCCATCTGCTCCCTAGCCCCAGGGTACAGATACTGACTGCAGTGGTTGCTCTAGTCTTCCAGTCAACTCAAATTTGTCCGGCTGTCGACCCTCTGAGCTGAACCGTTGAGAAGACATTGAATGGTCGGCAGCCAGGACAGTACAAAGGCCTAATGCTTGTTTTAAGTACTCAGCTGGGTTGGCGAGTCTCCAGAAAAGTCGAACACATTTCTTGTTAGTATCCGTCCTGCCTCTCGACCACAGCAAAGGCACTGACAACATCGCTTAACTAGTAGCTGTCTGCTTTCGTCCGGGTAGCCTTGGCAGCACTTCCTTCTCACTTTGGCTTTACTAACTTGGGAAAGATAACTCAATCACAAAAGTGGAAACAGAAGACTTCTACAAGATACTGGAATGGTGGAGACCGTCGGGCATTCCACAAGGTCTCCACCCAAAGAACAGCAATACAGCACTGGTACGCACTTCTCCCGTTTTGATTACTATGCCATCACTGAAGGTGATGGAGGCTTGGTGTTCACCTTTGACACAATACATGGGCGAATACAATACATCAGCGAATACCAATACATCAGCGAATACAAAGCAACTCCAGCGGAAAGGAGGTGTCCATCAACGACATTCGTCACCCAAGACTATGTTTGCTGGGTTTGGATAGAGGTGCAGGAGAAGCATATTTGTTCCTTTTCAACTCGGTTTCGACTCCGAGCAATGCATAGCCCTGCAACAAGGATGGTTCGAACTCACCTTGGGCTTTTGGATTCTCTAATTTGCTGATAGACTGCACAGGTGTCCTCAGTTTCTGGGTTTCGCGTTCCGTTTTGGATTTCTGGTGGCGACATATGACATGAGAGACGGAGTGACGAAGAGCCGATGGCAGATGGAGGTGCTCCTAGTCCATTTCAGCAGAGGGACCGAAGCGACAAGCAAGCAAACGAGGCTACTCGACCGCTTATAGCACCGTATTCTATTAAAATATGGGGGTTTACAGTTGTTTTCTCGAAGACGGAGCGGTGGACGGCAGATGGAGTGCTCCTAGGCCATTTCAGCTGGGTTACATATCGGGCAGGACGAGATTGGAGATGACAGCTTCTCAATGGAATGCAAAAGCCAACGCTTATCAAGTCCGAAGTACCGAATTTTGCTGCAAAATAAGGAGAACCAATTGACACCTGATGATGAAGATTATCTCGTGAAGCTGAAACAAAACAAGGATATGTGAGTGAATTCATGATGGAAAATGGTAAAATGAAGCCAACACCGTCGCTAAACAACTTTTGAGGCCCATAACTTATGCTATCCTGTTTTGCGTACTGTTTCTCACACAATGTCTAGCTCGGCGAAATATTTCAGCAACGCCGCCAGTTACTTGACGGACTCACTTAGAGTCCTCTGGAAGACTGTTTCTTCAATCGAGTATGCAATATGTGACCCTAAGCAGACCAATTTCGCCTAGGCGTGACAGCCTCCGCATTTTTCAATGGCAAAACGTGCAGAACAGAACCACCCCAAAACAATATCTTGAAATGTATAACAAATGAAGGAACATTGAGCTCAATTCCTTCTATGAATTTATAGTCTCGATGGTATAATCAAGTCGAAAATATATATACAGCGAAAAGAAAACGAAGAAAGCTATATACAAAAAAGCCACACACCTATCATCAATCATCATCCATGTGCCTCCAAATACAGGTCTCCAACCCCTAGTCTATGGGTGGAACTCAGCTGCAGTAAAATGCCTGTCACTAGTGGGTGCCGCAAAACTAGAAGCAGCCGCTCCAGTCGGCTCTGCGAAGCCAGTGCCGTGAGGATGGTGATGGTGAGTTCCGGTAGCCTCAGCTGCAGCACGGTCGAACTTCTCCATCTCCGCACGAGCAACATCTCGTGCGTGACGGCGCGCAACGGTATTGCCGTCATAAGATGTTCCTTTGAATTTGTTGTAGAAGGAGGAGATCCAGGATAGGAGGTCGGAGAGTGTCGCTCCTGCAGGCTCGGTGATCGCAGCGCTGGATGTGGTGCTGGTTGGTGCCGAGGGCAAGGTAGTGGCTGCTGGGATTGAACCTGTTCCACTGCTTGTGACTGGAACAGCTGGGAGAGATTTAGTAATAGTGACGGATGTTGCCAAGATGGGCTCAGAGGAGGTAGAAACCGCTACGACCTTCGGTGTGGTAATAACAGCAGCAGCAGAAGGTTTCGAGGACTTGGATTTGCAAGCAGACTTCTTGGTGCTGAGAAAGGTGCTGTTTAGGTAAGGTGCGCCGGAAGTTTGAATGCCAATTACACCACCAGAAGCAGATGCTATAGAGGTAATTGCCACAGCAGATGAAGAGACGACTTGGTTAGACGCACTGGAGATGGCTGGGCTAGCCGTAGCCGCTGAAGAACCTCCTGTTGCCACTGCTGCAATACTGGTAATGGCGACTCCACCCGTTTGAGTCGCACTGATCGCACTGCTGTACAGAGTCGGGCCGGGAACAATGTAGGTTGACAGCGAAGTATAGATGTTGATCTCGATCCCTGGATCTGTTTCGCTGTAAAGTGCTGTTCCTAGAACTCCATCAGGAGTGGCAGTGCCAGAGCCAGTAACCTCCAGGTTGACGCATTGTGGGTAGTTCTGCGCTCCATCGACTGAGCCTGCCGAGTGGAGAGCAATCATTTCGTGTCGAAGAACATAGTTTCCTGGTGCAATATCGGAAGGGATTGTAACTGTCCAGGAGTTGTTGTTGGCAATTAGTTGATCTGATGCCCATGTGCCTGGGATTGTCGTATCGTCGATAAGTCCAACTCCACCAATCTTAAAGAACTCCAGGGTAGTCTTGTCAACAGTCGTGCAGTCTCCATTGCAATTGGCGAGATAGTCTAAACCAGTCAGTGAGATCACGACGACCACATGAGATATAGTTCCTACCGATGACGGGTCCATGATGCGAGGTCGGCCAAACCGTCCATTGTAGCTCAACTTGTCCACCTGCTGCTACTGTGGCTGATGTCTGAGCGTTCGTTGCTGCTAGGTGGCAGATAATATCAGAGCTTGCATAAGCATCTGGGGCAATGAAGCCATTGCTCTGATCCTCTGGAATCGACCAACCGACCACGATTGGCTGTGTGGCTAGATATTGAAAATTTGAGTGGTAACCTTCGTAGCTGTGAGAATGGTCAGTTAACAGGCGATTCTTACAAGCGATTCGTACAGAGGCTTACTAGACACCGTCTGCAACAACTCCCGTGACAGTCCCGTGAGCAGCAACCTTTGATACGAGAGCAACCGCTCCAGCAAGGGCACAGATCTTAGAGAAAGACATGATAGAAATTTGCTTCAATGATTTTGCGCACAGCGTGTTGATAGCTTCGAGTTTGGTGAAATATCTGCTTGTTTCAATCTATGAAGAGGATATTCAACCTGTGAAAAGAATGTACGACAGCGAATTGTAAAGAATGTGACGAAAGGAATTGGTGACGAGCAAATTTTCAGAGCTCTTCCAACAGTCTTATACATGAAGTATAAGATGAGCACGAGGCCAAGGAGGGAAATATGCCCACTCTCACTGTATACTCCCGACATCTGGCCCACCAGCAAAATTTTCGGCGAGGCTGGACCTCTCCTGCTACTTCCAGGTGGTGATGATGTCAAGAAAAAGAGGAGTTGCCTGTCAGAGATTGAGCAACAGCTCCGCAGCCACTGAATTCCAGCAGCTGCACACGGGAAACATGCTGAATTTGCATGGTTTCCTCGCCGCCAAGAGTTGTGATCTCAGCAGATAGATGAGCAAGATTGGATAGGACGTCAAAGATTGTTAGAAGAAGCCCAGAAAGTTTTAGGCCCAATATATCAACCCATGGTGGCCAAGATTTGTTTCAACTTTGTGGAGCTTACCCCTGGACGAGAAATTGTTTCCGGAGCCACTTTTTTCCATCTGATGTTTTGGCCATCTGAACAAATTTGTTTGAAACAAGCTGACGACTGGAGAGATGGTCCAGGATCGTTACCAATTCAGTGACTGGTTGGTGGCCGACTTGGAACTTGCTGGAATGATCCTTGGATCTAGCTGTGCACTGTAATCAAGCAGACACAGCAGAGGGTGTGTTGGATTCGAAGATGGAGAATGCGGAATTTTTGAAGACGGACTTCATGATCTGACTGCAGATTCGCGGCACTTTCTCTAGAGTTGAGCATGTGGAGCGGAATGAAGAACATAGAAGCTAGAGAGATGAGAGATGCATTTCATGGGTTGAAGTCAAAGGGTACAAGGTTATTTCAGCCAATGAGTGGCTTGCGAAGGCTGAGTCAGGGGCCGAATGTTGATCACGAGCTTCAATTCATTCCTTCAATTATCGTTTCAAGCAACAAGAGGTACAAATCTGGATTCGAAGATGGAAAGTATATGTGTTGTGCGCGCTAGTGAACCGATCCTGAGCACCAATATATCTGTTTTCAGGCATCTCTTCTCCTAACAGTGTGTCGCTCAATGAAACACTGATCCCAGACTACACGACTTCAACAAGAGCACGCACTCAAGTCACACAATATCCCGTCATTCTTCGAATACACAAACAATTCCAGATCCTCATTGGCATGGCCAAACTCCGGGAGGGAGCTTGAACATCAGTATACCAAATATGTGGGGACAATAGAGAAAGGAGCTACGGCTTGCACCCTTTCACAAAAGACTCGAGCAAAAGTCGAGGATATCCCTAAAGCCCATCTCTCCTTGTATAAGTTCTTTCGAAACCCCGAACTTGGAGAGAGTGACTTTGAAAACCCAAGGTCTCGACTCTTATGGTCCACAACAGCATTTACTCGATATGTCATCGTTCACTTGAACGAAATGACGAAAGAACATAGCGCTTGCTATCAAAAGCCACCATTGAATTCCCTTCTGGTGTTTGCACAAATGAACAAGTCAACAAGGCTGGCAAGCCTGGTGTAGAAATAGTATAAGGACGTTGTGATATAGACTGGAGAAAAGAGAGCCGTGTTAACAATGTGCCATTGCAACCTGCCGCATCTCATAATCCCTTGCAACAGAGACATCACAAGTCTCATCGTCAATCATGCAATTTTTGTTTGTGATTCCGCGTATGTCATATGCCAAAACCAATAATCAACCCGCCCACCGGACGCCAAAACCAAGCATGTATGCCGCTTGCTACCACCATGTGTTTTTCATTTTTCGCTGGCGATTCTCCCAATGCTTTAACAATCCAAGCTGCACAACCGTAACAGTTCTTACCCTCTCTCAGATACGTCTCGTACCCGCTCCACCCTCCGTGAAGCCCGTGCCTTGTCCCTTCTCACACTCTCCCATCTCAACTTGGTATGCCTTCCGCTTCAGATCCTCCTGGTTCCAGCTCTGCACCCGATTCATCTTTGGTCTCCAGCTCTCCGTCGGGCTGGCAAGAATCTCGCCTTGGCTATTTCTTCTGCCGTCTGGGATGCGAATCGGGTCTGCAGTATTGGCCTGCGCCTGGGCATCGGCGTAGTTGGTAGAAGTGGGGTGGAACGGGATTCCGGCTTTTGTGGTTGATGAAGCATTTGGGGAGCCGGCGGCTGGTTGTTTGACTGTTTCTGTTGCCATTATTTTCCTTGTGATCTGTAAAGCTTGTGAGATATGTTCGTTGGTTTGTGATCGTTGTGCTGTAAATGGAAGTTAGTAAACAGTATTCTAATACCACAACAACACGCCATACTTGATCTGAGGAGAACTGGGAAAGGGATACGGATCACTCTTACCTTGATAATCCGAATCAGGTCGTGTGCTTCTTTGCCAGATGCGACCTTCTGATTCAGGGTCGGCTTTCCTTATGTGCTTTCCAAGAGTGGCAACTACCCCTCTTCAACTGCGCAGGATCACGTTACGAGCCTGACACCGTCACACGGGATTGACTAAAAGTAGCTTCTGGAATGTGATGCAATTCGCTCAATCAAATTCGTTGGGAAGCGAAAGTAAGGACAATTCACATGATAGTTGTGTAGAATGGGATGATGGTCGATCGACATCTGATTTCTATGTCATCGGATGCGATGTTGGCTGGTGTTGGGATAAATTCAGGGGTCTCGGCCTCCGTACTTAGTGCGGGGTAAAGCTGTCGTTCCCAGTGGAGGGGTTGTTTTTAGCGAATTAGCGAAAGGTTGTCTGATGCGGCAAATCGAACTTCATCTTGGCGTTGCACGAACAAGTCATTCATTTGAAGGAGCAAGAATAGACGATGGAACTGCAGCGGATGTGAGATAGTGCTCTTTTCGGACCCTATCCTGCTCACTACAATAGACCTTAACGCCATCCAACTTCTAGACCATTCAAGCTCCTTCAAGCTTCGAGCAAGAAAGTGATGACAACAGAACAGCGTCGAGAAAGGAAATGGAAACAAGTATCATACGCCTCGCTATGCATGGGGTATGACTGAGTATGAATAACAGAAAGTGTGGTGTGGTATCAAGGCCGTATAAAAAGGATTCCGTCAAGCAGCTGCGGCATCAGGCGTTGATCATTATGGTGTTTTGGGTTTCTTCCAATAGTATTGCTGGCAGTAAGTTAGTCTTGCTTATGTTAAATCAATTTTTCTTGCTGCAGTACGTACCTTGTGTTGTTTTCTGCAGTTTCTGAGACTTGGTTTTCGGAGCCCATCAACCACTGCCGCTCTCCTCTCGGCATCATCATCCTTCTCAGGCACATAGTAAAACTCGCTCTCAAGTGGCTTCCCAGCTGCATCCTTCCCTTCTCGATGAATCTCGCCAATACAAGCGGTAGCGGTAAGCAACCTTCGTAGCTCATCATTTGTCAATCCTTTGTTTTCTTGGTTTGTAGGGCTGCCACCTTTGAGATCTGCAGGGAGATGGTTCATGATGACCGAAAGAGGTGTGGATGAGAGGCGTGAAAAGGCAAGTTGGTTGACGACATGATTGACAATAGGAACAGTGTCGGCTTGGCTGGTAGACTCGGAGCTAGCTCTGCGGTTGGGAGAGACCACTGACTCACGCTGTAGGCGGGCGACGTCTGGGGAGCCACCATGGGTGAAAGAAGCCATGCGGGAGGAGATATTAGCACCAAAGGGACCGAACGAGTGGACAATAGGATCATTCTCTTCATCGGGGTCCTCCTCTGGCTCGCTGAGATCACTGGACTGACTTTCGACAGGGGCAGGGAATGAAGTGGCTGCTTGTGTCGAAACCATAGACCCCCCAGCCGCGATTTCATTCTGAACATCCTCTGGAGATGGTGCATCCTCATAAACTTGAACAACAGCAGGTTCTGCATCATCAGAGAAGAGCGTCCTCAGATCAGCCCCGGATTGAACTGGGCCAGCTGGAGTTGGCGAGACAGGAGACTCAATGCGAGTTGTACGACGCAACGGGCTTTCCTCCATTACCTGTTTCCGAGCACTGACAGCAGCTGCCATACGACGGCGACTTGGAGAATTTTCATCATCCCAAGAAGAATCTGTCTGGGCCCCAACTGAATCCTTCCGATCCCTTGATGGCCAGCAAATCAAGACTCGAGCATCTTGCACATCTAGCATAATCTCAGCATACTCCGTCTCCGATGTGAAAGTATCATCCCTCGCTAACTCCCATGTTCGACCTTGGCAATGCAGCTTCACCCCATTCCATCCTTTGCACTTAATTTCCACCTTATTCGGCTCGAGAGGGACAGTTGCAGCTATGTAGCGAGCTTCGACATGAACGCGAGATATGAAACGATTGGCAGACAACTGGTAGTGTGATGAGTTACTGGATCTGCCCATGAGCAGTGGCTCCCCATTTTCGGGGAGAGCAATTGAGGGCACGGCAGAGAGAGGAGCTCGTTCTGAGACCGAGGATTGCGTTCTCTGTAACCCAGGTCTCGCGCTAATTTGTGGTGGTGAAGAGGAAATAATACCAGTGGTAGATGTTGGAATTGGCGTGGGATATTTCTGGTAAGCATTCTCGCGTTCGGAGGGTGACGAGCGAGCTTGTCTCTTGTGTGGACGTGGGAAAGCTGGGGACGAAGAGGTTGGCTCGAACGCGGGCAGCAGTGTCGGTGCTGGACGCTTTATACCTGCAGTCGAAGGTAGACTTGGCTGAGCATTGATCTTGCTTGGGGTTGAGTCCATCATGGCAGACATCTACCAGAGGCTCCGTGTTGCAGAAGCAGACTTTTCAACGTGATATCAGACCGCGCCTGGACGCGACGGACACCACGGCTGATATTGGACGAATTGTCTGCTGTAGAGGGTATTTTGAGAAGCAGAAATCACGTAGAAGTACGGGCGTTTCCAAGAAAAGTGGGAGGAGGTTGACTTTTGAAGGTCACGAACACGGTCGACCTGTGGCAGTTCGGGAAGATTGGGTCTCGCTGCTAGGAACGCGAGAAGGAAGACTAGCGCGTTCAAGAATCGCTTGGGATATGAAATGTCCGGACCACTCAGTGCATGGTCTCAGCAGTCACTTCAACTTCTAGGTATTTAATTTGCATGGAATCCCCAGCTTTCTTTATTTCTCTTTGCTAGCTCACAATTTGTTCCACAAGAATAATAATTTCTCATTTTGTGGAGAGTTTCTTGGTGGTTGATTTTCATCCCATGCCACATTTATACGGCAACCTTTTCTGCCCGCAGCACAAGGATATGACGTGCATAACCGCGAGGGAGACTTTCGACAGCTGCGAGAGTTTTGTTTTGAATGGCTCTTGATTCCATAGTTTCCACGTGTTTACGAAATACAAATTCTGGAGTCCTCAAAATCTAATGGAACATCAATTGCATTTCTAGTTGCTCAGTCGCGTATCCCGGCCGCTGAGCCCTCGGCCTTTATCCCAGCCTCCTCAGAGTCCTCATCGCGCGCTGCACACGCTAGGGACGTGAAGAGCACCGCATCCTACGCGCCGATGAGACAAATCGGGTCTCGTACAGCAGCGAATTGTTCAGTCCTCGGCTCATTGACTTTTCTCGGCCCACTCAGCAGCAGGAACAATCAATTCTTTTCCTTGCAACGGGACCGCTCCTGCAGAACTTGGTAAGCTTCTGCATTTTGCATGTAAGTGAGGGCGGTGTGACAGCAAGTGAAGCATAAAAGCTGGTTCTATGCTCTGCTATGGAGGAGATCACGTGTTGATTCATTCTTCAGGAAATAATGTTTATCCAGAGTTGCAAATAGACTTCACATTCTAACCTCATCGGAAATTTTGTTTGGAAGTGAAGTGTGAATTTTCAGTTGCAGCCTTGTCGAACATCTGGACCTCGAAACGCTCAAAAGGGAAAGGCGTCAAGTCGGATATTCGAAAAAAGATTGCCGACCCAAAAAATCTCGATATCGAAAACTATTTTGCGGGACAATCGTGAACACCTCCTAGGACTGCGATCCCCGCAATAACATCGTCCTTGAAACTCTCCAACAATCTTAAATCTGCAGATTGTTTTCTCAGTTCATCAAACTCGGAGTTTCTAACATGTCTCCAAACTCAACTTCGTTGACGGTGAAGGCGCAGAATGGTTCGCCTTATCAGTTAAACCATGAGCAAGTACGTTCCCCCTCACTCACACCGCGCTTCGATACTCACAATCCTGCAGACTCTCAAAGCCTCGAAAGCTCTTTTAACGCACATCAAATCATCTGAGAAGGAAAAGAGAAAAGTTGCCGACAAGAAGAGTCTGATCAAGGACGATGCCGATTCTGAAGAAAACGAAGACTCGTCCTCTGAACCAATTTGGCTCCTCCTCACAACCAAGAAACACCTCGTCGACCAAAAGCGCCTCAAGCCCTCCAAGATTGCCCTGCCACATCCACTGAACACCTCCGAAACCAGCACAATCTGCCTCATCACTGCCGACCCTCAACGAACTTACAAAGACCTAGTCGACTCCCCCGCCTTCCCCACCGCCCTCTCGAAAAGAATTACAAAAGTTGTCGGAGTCAAGAAGATCCAGAAGAAATGGACGCAGTATGAAGCACAGCGCAAGCTGTTTGCGGAGCATGATATCTTCCTCGCTGATGATCGGATCATTACTCGGTTACCGCAGCTACTAGGCAAGACCTTCTACGGAAATACAAAGAAGCGACCGATTCCAGTGTCTATTCAGGCAGCCCCTGCAAGAACAGAGGAGAAGAAGATTGCTAAAGCGAAAGGATCAGGTTCAAAAGACCCGGGGGAGCCAAAAGTTGTGGCTGCTGCTATCGAGAAAGCTATGCAATGTGCTATTTTGAATCTTAATTCGTCTACGCATACCCCGATCATCGTAGGTTATGCACATTGGAGTGCAGAGAAGTTGACGGAGAATGTCGAGGCTGTGGCTGAGGTGCTGGTGGAGAAGTATGTTCCTAAGAAGTGGAGAGGTGTTAAGGCGTTCCATGTGAAGGGTGCTGCGACAGCAGCGTTGCCGATCTGGTTAGCGGACGAGATGTGGGTTGATGAGGCGGACGTAATTGGGGAGGAACAATTAAAGAGCATTGAGGAGGCGAAGGTCAGCAAGAAGAGGAAAGGAAGAGCACTTGAGGGCGGAGCAGTTGAAGGACTGTCGAAAGAGAAGAAGCAGAAGCTGCTGGAGAGCAATGATGACAAGCTGGACGAGGAGATCAAGGCCAGAAAGGAGAAGCTGAAGTTGCAGAAGTTGGAAGCCATGATGGATGAGGACGCCGACAGCGCTATTCCTAAGGCTTCGAAAAAGAGCAAGAAGTCAAAGGCTGTTGCTGTATGAAGTGTTTAGTTTATGAGATGCATTGCTTGGCGTCTAAGGAGTATGGGAGTGGCAAAATCGCTGCTGTAGCTGCGAAGATGCTGCTGAAATTTCATACTACTGTTGTACATCCTAGATGAGCTTTTACAAAACTGCTCTAAGATTCGAAATCCTCATTGAGCACAAGAAGTATAGACAAATAATCGTCTCATGACAAACGAGTAAAAGATCGATTCCATGTCCTCCTAACTCCGAGTGGTATACAAAAAATCATAAATCTTTTACAAGTCTTCCCTGCCTTCCTCAACGCCTCCAAGCTTCTTCCCGTACGGGCCATAGTTGTCTGAAAATACCTTCTTCAATAGAGTATCGCTCAAACTCATATGCCCTCCTGCCGTCGTCTCAAACTTCAACGCACCCTTCTTGTCTAATGCCTTCAGTCCAAGCCAGTCTTCCTTATAAATTGGCCTGTCTCTCAGGAATGTCACATCCGTACCATTGACCTCCGCGAACCAGCTAGTCTCCTTGGGTATGACGGTCTCATCATCTTCGAAAATATACATCACGAATCTTTCCAACTTCTCCAAATTCTTCTTGTACTTTTCATTCTTGAGCTCCCTCTCATTGTTGATATCCGCAAGGAAATTCGAAAACTCAAGGTACTGCTCATATTGATTTGGATCGCGGAAGTACTGGGCTGGTACTAAACGCGATTGGACGAAAGAAGACCAAGTACTTGAACGTAGAAGTCCTTGAGCACCTTTGCAGAGGAAGTCGGTATTGCCACATTTCTGAAACTCCGAGATGCCGTTGTGCTGACTTCCAAATGTTACGAGGCTACGAACTGGTGGGAAGTTGCAGCGCTCGATATACCCTCTGAGGAATTGTCCGCCTTGGGAAAATCCGAGCGCATCGACTGCCGGAGCTGTTGACAAGATTGGATGAGCTGCAAGATCTTCGCAGACTTTCTCGATTTGAAGAGTAAGATTGCCAAAGAAAGTTGCACTGCGATCTGCTGATGCATCGTCGTCAATACGGATTATGTAGGTGAGAGTTCCTGGGTTGACGTCCTCAGCTAGAGCTGCAATTTCTGCGAGGCCATCAGCTGCGTAGTTATCGCCGAGCCCATGCCAGATTATAAGAGGAAGAGGTGTATCGTTGTCATCGTCGTCTGAGAGTGGGCGTTGTTGATGCTTAGATGGAAGGATGGAGGAGCTGATGAGGGGCAAGGCGGCGAGAAGGGAGAGAAGCGTGGTGAGTTTAGCCATCGTGGCAAGGTAACAATGAGTTGTCGCAACAGCCGGATATTAGGAGAGCGGTGGTTCAGTTTTGATGATGAAATCTTTCGTCTCTAGACTTTCTGCGGCGTTGTTGTGATGAAGCACAAGCTGATGTGGTGATACCTAATCATATACGAGTACGAGGCTGGGGCAAGGCTGGAGCATGGACCACTTCCAAAGAGAATGACTAACCTTATCGATACAAACTCGCTTTACATATCCAACGTCCATTGGTCCCTCGGTGAATTAAACGATGAGATGCCGACAACTAGACAACCTTTTGCTTTGCGCATCTGGCAAACTTCCAGTCTGCAGCCTACCACCTCCTTCATTACACTTTACTCACGAAGAGCGAGGCAACTTTGTTCTGGGGCCTTGAGTAGCAATAATGGCTCCAGCTCAGCCTCAGCAGCCATTAGTGTCTGCACAAGTCAACGATTCTTCAAACACCAGCAATGGCGCGGCGAGTCTTGTCGGCCCAACTCCATCCTTCATCTACGTCGCAAAGCGATTTGTATTCCAACAGCAGATTCAAACCCATATGATAGCGATTGGCAACAATCCTACCCGTGAGGACAACTTCAGACTACAAGGTGTGCAATGGATAAATGATGTCAGGAAGGCTCTGTCACTGTTGGTTGCTTTCCCTCCTACGGCAATAAATTGTACTAACCGTTCTACAGCCCTGTCAGCACCTTTACTGTAGCTACTATACACTACCATAAATTCCGTCTCACACACAAAGACACCGAGTACCAATTTCAGGACGCCTCAGCAGCAGCTCTACTCACGGCATGCAAGATCGAAGACACTTTGAAGAAGTCAAAGGACATCCTGTGTGCTGCCCATAATATCAAGGTCCCTGGTCCAGACCACCTCAGTCCGGATGATGTTGTTCGTATTCCACCTGATGGTTGTAAACTGTGCCTAACTGCTGCAGACTTTCGAAGGGCAGTCCAAAGTTATTATTGGACTGGAGCGCCTAGTCCTTGAAGCCTCGGGCTTTGACTTTCGATCCTTCCATCCTCATGAAACCCTGGTCAAGCTTCTCAAATCCGCTGGATTTAGTAGAGAGGTCAGTGCAGAGGCTTATGATATGTTAATCGATCTCCACAAAACCTTCGCGCCTCTAAAGCAAACCACAACTACTATGGCGTTTGCCTGTACAGAACTCGCCTCCTTGGTTACCGAGAGTACAGATGATCAAGAAATCATGAAGGACCTCGCGCAAAATTACGAGAAGTGGTCCACTAGCAGGAATGAAGTTGTTGAGACTGTACTCGACTTACTCGATCTTTACACCCATTTTCAAAAGTCTTCAGAAGTCGGGCAAAAGTACAACATTGAGTTGTTTATCCAGATCCGAATAAAATTCAACCAAGAAGTTGAACAAACGCCGGGGTTGAGCCGCTATACCCTCCAAGTTGAACACCAGAAGACCAATGGATTCAAGACGAACATTCGGACACCGAAAACTCCAATCACTCCCGCCAGTCCTTCTGACGTTCGAGCAAACGGTGCGTCTCCTGCTACACTCAGTCCCAGATCGTCCGACTCGCGGCGTCCTGGGCCTCGCCCGGGACAGGATGGTACTGCTCGGTTTATGCTCGACTACGACCAAGCTAGACGAGAGCGTGCAGTCGTCAACGAATACCACCGAGTTGAGTATGAGGAATATGAAGTTGAGGTTGAGGAGCCCATTCAACCAGAACGTACATCGCAGGCACACCACCGGCCAGGCGGACCTGGAGGCAGAGAAGAGCGATACTACCCGAGCAAACGAGGCAGACGGCTATAGAGGCACGAGAGGCTTGTGTTAGTGGATTTTCCCTTCTAAGAGAGGCATGAACTTGTGTAGGAATACGATGCATATAGGGCTCTAGGTGTCTAGGTTTCTCCGGCGTTGAGGATGCATATGCACCAGCATACAGGAGTTTTATGACAAAGGTCAGGATGATACCACAAATGAAATACTTCAATTTGATAGACCTCTCTTCCCCTAGTATTTAGTGCCTTCTAAGTGTGGCTTGAAGCCACCTTATCTCTGTACTGATCCCCTCTGCGCTACCCCTCCTTGGTTTCAACTCCCAGTCAACACCCGCCAGCGTGCTGTCCTCAAAATAGGGCCAGACCTGCCCAGACGGAACTTGATTTTGATGTGCAGCTCGATTTCAGCATCCCTGCAGGGTCGAGGTGCCTGTTGCATGTGATGATCCCTCGAATTGGACGGCAGCCACAGCGATGACGAAGGTCCCTTGAAAAGGAAACCAAAACGAAGTCAAAAACGCAAGGTGGCTTTTCAGCACCGAATCAAGGCAGAGGCTTAGCACAACTTAGAGATAATTGACCATTGTCTCTGGCTTCAATTGGATTTCAAAATTTCCCTCCTCACTGTAAATTCTCGAGTCCACAAACTGATTGCAAACGTTTTGGTGAGTGAATCGCATGCCGTTTTCAGCGGGGAGCTTTGGTCGCTTGTGACGTTGTTGGCCAGCCTCTCTGATTTTCCTGCAGAGCTTCGCACCACCAACTTTCTTCTTCGCACACGACACCACAAGACGAGACAAGACACGACTTTGTTCCCGAACGTAAAGAGTCCCTAAAATAACTACTGCGATAGTGAATCGAACATCCTCTTTTGCTAGCAGACCTCGAGTTCAGCAGCATCAACAATGGCGCCTCTTCCTTCGGCCAACCAGCCGCTGCAGCAGCGACTCCTGCAGCTTGCGCAGACTCTACAATGTAAGTACCTGGCTGAGGAATCTCATGAACGAATGCATGCTAAACCTCTTTCTAGTTGCTTGGTTTGTCGGGTATGTTCTTCTCCTTCCCCCCTTTCGATCCACAAAGCAGAGCTTAGGCAATGTGTACTTCGAGCTGCATCCCGGCTTCAAGGTTGGGCTTGTGGCTCCCTGCTGCGCATCATGATATAAGGTTTCACGCAGCATTGCTAACATCTTTGACAGACACTTGTCGCTACTCTTCTGCATCTTCCGATACTCCTTGTCGTATATCACATTCAACTACTACTCGCGATGGGCCCGATTCTCCTATCGTACTGCCTTTGTGTCGGCAGCTGTAACATATGGCATCGTGGTCTATAAGGCATTCCGTGCTCGCTCAAGAGCTGGCAGCAAGGCTCAAGGAGGTGTTATTGCACTTGTGGCTGATGAAAATGTTCAATATTTGGGTCAGTCCTCTTATCCTGCCTCATAACACGTAGCACGTGCTAATGCTAACAATGCCATAGCTATGGCACTCGTCTGGCTCTTCTCCCCCCAATACCCCCTTGCAATGCTGCCCTTCGGCATCTACTCCATCTTCCATGTCGCTACCTACACCCGCACAAACCTCATCCCCACTATTCAACCACCTGTTGCCCAGGCACCAGCTGCAGGCGCATCTCCATCTGCCAAGCCACAATACAAGCCCAGCGCACTTGCTGACACCATCGGCAAGTTCGTCAAGGAATATTATGACGCCTCCATGGGTCTCGTTGCCGTCCTTGAGATCCTTCTCTGGGGCCGTCTCTTCCTCTCAGCCATCATGTTTGCGAAGGGCTCCTGGATTCTGATCGCAATCTACACTGCCTTCCTCCGTTCCCGATTCGCTCAATCCGCTTTCGTTAAAGGACAATTCGGACAGCTTGAGGCAAGAATCGACAGCCTCGTTGGTGCCGAGTCTACCCCTCCTGCGGCTAGAAATGTCTGGGCAGGTATCAAGGCGGGTGCAAGGTCGTTCCACGATGCTACTGATGTTGGGAAATACGTCGGCGGTGCCCCACCCCAGAAGAAGGCTTCTTAAATTTGCCCCACAATCGATCTCGAAATGTCTCAGAGAATAAGATGAGAGGACCTGCTTGTGTTGGTGAAGCACTGCAGATATTACAAGAAGAGCAACATATGGCGAGGAAGAAGAATACGTGGAATGGACAGAGAGAATGAACGGTGTTCCTTTGATAATGCATCATTCAATCATAGCGTTCTGGTCTGGTTTTTCTTCGGATTATACAAGTGGAGTGAGAGACGAGGTGAGCACTTGGGGATGTGTATTGCTAGTAGTTGGGTGGCTCAGTGGGTTTCGCAGCATTTCCTTGGCTGCTCGCGCGTCGTTTGTGTCTGTAGTTGGTAAACGAAATAAAATGGTCCGTCTTCATTGAAAAATTCCTATCGTTTCTGCTTTACGAGAAGTACTTGAAATGAGAGTGAAGGGTGAAAGTTGACTTCGTCTGCTTCACTTCCTTCTCAGCTTAGCCTAACTTCGAATGCAATACCCCAAGAGATGAATTAAAATCAAGAAGCCAAACATCATTTAGGTTCTCAAGGGTGTGTTGAAAAGGAGACTCTCCTCATCAGGTGCAAGTTAACCTCGCGGCTTTCAGCCCTCGACCTCTCAGCTCCACACCCTTTCCTAACACCTTGACCTGAACCTCACCGTTCAAAACCATATCGAATGGGGATATTGTCCTCGTTCTCGTATTTTCTAGTCTCTTGCTTTGCCAAGTTCCTTAATATTGTGTCTTTGCTTCCTTCCCTCTTCCGTCTTCTTTCGTCAACATCGCCACATTTCCGTCCTCGAAGCTGAGCAGCTTTCTATACACCGACAAGTTAGAGGGCTTCGATAGCAATTCGACAACGCGAGCTTCGTACATCCAGTTTCGCCTTCGACTAGTCATACTTCCTCTAGACCTTGCCTAAGATTGGATTCGACATTCAATTGCATCATTGTCTTCAAGAGGCTGCTCAGTGATTCCTGCTCATCTTCGAGGGGTTGGAAGGCTTTCTTCTTCTTGCTAACAACCGAAAAGGAGAGAGTCTTTCCGTCCCCCTCCAAGATGTCCGTCAAAAGCCTTGCTGCCAGTTTTAGCACAGACAATCTGAAGAGGTACTTATCTGCCCTCGTATGATCAATTCAAATAGGCTGACGGCGAGATTATGCTGCTTGAATCTAAGATGATCCAGGTCAAATGCCGCACCAGGAAAGATAAAATGGCGGCTTCCGTGTCTCGAATCATTACAATTCCAGAAATTCTTGCATGTGCTGCTTCCTCGAGGCTAAAAGACCTCTATTCTCCCATTTCTCGTCATTCTTTCACTGCAGATGAAGTTTTGGGCGAGCCCATTACAGCCTTTGAGGCTCGCCTCGCAGCTTGCGACTTCTACACTTACATGAGCTGCTTCGCAACATGGTCTTACGGAGCCGACTTAGACAATGAAGGTGGTTGGTGCTGTGATCGCTGGTACTTGGGACAGAAGATCGGCTCGCCCGAATTCCAGAATGCAAGTTTGTGTCTCCTCTGCTCGTCACCAATAAGAATTCGTATTTGGACTATCGGTTGTTAAAGGACGAAATTACCTCCACGCTTCTCAAGAAAGTTCAGAATCAGGCAGATTTTTCAGAGGATATTGCTCGTAGTCACGGCCTAGAGGATGACTATCAGGTATATTGGGAAAATAAGAAGTTTTTGAACTTTTTATTGGACCTTTTCGTTCATGTGGGTCTAGAGGACTGTGACATCTGCAACGTATTGAAAGCAGGATGTCATCTCGCCATTCAGCTAGCAAAGAGAACAGGCGATACGCTTCAAGCTGGCAAATCATGTGGCGCTCCGTGGGAGCAGAAAAATCTCGTCAAGTATCTTGTCAACGAAGACACAGGAGATAGAGAGGACAGTGGCATGCAATTATCTAATGCTGCGACCCCTCCACGATGCTTCAATTCACTTCAGCCGAACTGCTTCCCACCAATATTATCAACTTACTGACTAAAATACTATGCTAGAAGAAAGCTAGGAATGGTACACATGGCGAAGAAAATGGTTCGCCGTTAAAGTTAAAAGACCCCCGGTAATCCTGCACGAACGTTGCAAGGATATTCGAGAGCTCCTGGATGCATTCCTTGGCAAACTTTATTCGTTGGAGTTTTTCGACCACTCTATTCGGAAGTCTTCATTCTGCTTCGCGTTGCAACTCTCGTTCAACCAAAAGTTTACAGCATACTTTATCTCGGCCCATAGAACAGCAGTGTTCGGCTCCATCCCAGATGGCAGGTTCGTTCTGAGAATTGGGGTGGCATTTTGGATGGGAATTATGCCATCCCTGGTGTTTTGTGGGCATGACATAGATGTCTCCTTCTTCAACAGAGGGATGGCTTCATGAGAGCTTTCCTGATGAGAAATTCAATATGGAATCTATTGTTCCACTGTTGGTTGTACAAGATCCTGGAACTGGTGCCTGAAGCAAGCGAACGCATTGCCGACTCTATTAGGGAGGAGGATAAACTCCAGAGCGAGGAGATCGGAATGATAAACTCCTCGGCAAGTAACAGCATGAAGGAGACTCAAATCAGCCTTACTTCGGGCCCGAGGAGAGCCTTTCGGACGGTTGATCGCGAAGGAGTCAGGTGGTGGAGAGGCCCGTCGGATTTAGCGGGGTCTCGTTTCGAGAACCGAGACGGCTAGCTCAGGGGTCAGGATCTCCAGGAGACCAACTGATTGGTCACTCCGGATTTATTCGACCGTTTTGAGCAAGCTCCGATTCGGCAAGTTGTGGGATGCGGGATCCGCATTATGCAAACAGTCGTGATTGCCAGTCAACCCTCGACGATCCGCAAGGCTGAGATGAGGTAAGGAGTATATCCTGGTGAAGGAGTTAGAAGCTGTGCCTCAATCCGGCCCTCAGGATGCTATCCCCAGGATAACTCCGGTCCAGCTTCAAGTGGAGCGAAGGATCGTCGATCTTGAGCTCTAGGAACGGGTTATAAGTATCAAGATCATTGCCCTTCTTGATTTCATTCAGCATCCAGCACACAGCAATCCTCCTCTCATCAAAAGCCTCATTGCAAATCAGACTCAACCTCTTCAACCAATTTCAACAAGCTCAACCACTTCAAACTCTTCACTCATACCAAATCAAATTCACTCTCAACTTCACGTCTCCGAACAACTTCAAAAAAATCATCATGGCATCCCCATTCCCAGCTCCTCGCATCGTCATTGCTTCTCACAACGACGAAGGGAAATCATTCTTCGCTCGAGACGCCCAAGCGCCTCTTTTCGGTCCTTTTGGACCTACTGGCAGTCAATTCACAACTCTCTTCACAACCGATACAGAGCCTGCTAACAACAACGCTGAGCTACCTGCTCTCATCACATCCGCTGTTCCTCGCCCTGGACCCAAAGGGAGTTACTTTGGTACAAGCGACATGCCCCCAGGAACTGTCACTCCCTTCCACAGAACGATAACCCTGGATTATGGGGTCGTCTTGAAGGGAGAGATTGTTGCTAGACTAAACAACGGGGTGGAGAAGACGATCAAGGAGGGAGAGATGATGGTGCAGATGGGGACGATTCATTCTTGGCACAATGTATCAGATCAGTGGTGCAGGATGCTGTTCGTCATGTTGCCGGCGGAGAAGGTGGTGACCAAGGATGGACGAGTGTTGGAAGAAGCTTTCTTTCCAGTGAAGCCAGCTCAGTGAACGATGGGACCTTGTAATTTTGTGGAATTATCTGGAATGGCGTTAGATTTCTAAGTCAATCTTGCCGTCGGCGTTCAAAAAGCTCTAGAATCATGTGATTCACACGTGACCTAATACAGAGTACTTCCGATTGACTCAAATGAGAGAATGGTGCGACTGCCGGATCTGGCAAAAAAAGCCCCCTGTCAAAGGATCAAACGACCCAAGCCACCATGCCAGCCAAAACTCTTAGGTAAGCTCTTCAATTGTAATTATACGAGAGAGTCCAGATCGATGAAAATTTTACAATCTCACTGGAGCAACTCGAAGTCATGTTCTTCGTACCCTCAAAACCACGCGTATCTCACCTCAGAACTCCGCCGGATGGAGGAAGGAAGTACGGATGTATGACATTTCCTAGTCACTCAGGTGTTGCCAAGTTCGGCCGACTCCACCGAGTACCGGCGGTGGTGGCAACCTCCGTGTTTGCTGGCTGCCTTGAAACAGTGCAAAGCCAAATAGCGTTCAGTAATCACAACTTGTAGTGAGTCTTCTCTTCACAGTACAACGAATCACGGCATTGATCACAATTCGGCGTTAAAAGGATAGGCCTGCAATGCGATGCAAGAGCCTCCCCGCACGTCATAGATTGCTTACTGTTACACATGCGATGATTCAGCAGCGTGCCTTTTGTGGTCGATGTCGTCGGATTTTAACAGGCTTGAGCAGGTTTCAGCCAATCGCCTTCGTACTTACCACCCAATCGCCGCAGCCACCGTAGCCACCGTGCTTACGTGCGCAGATAGTCTCTCCCTACAGCCCCCCTTACGCCCGCATGGTAGCTCTGCTTCATGGCTATCATATGTCGAATGAGTAATGCAACAGTGCGCTGTACCCAGTGGACAGCGACTGAAAGTCGTCGAAATTGCTTAGAAACGGAATTAAGGGCCTGCGTGCGTTTGTCAGGGTCGAAGCTCTGGGATGGAAGCTCCCCTGTCAGGCGGGTAGATTGCACCCATCGATGAATTATATAGCTGTCTGATGTCCCAGTAAGTTGCCTCTCATTCTTCATTCGATCCATCATTTCCTGCGGAGGCTCTTGTGGAATACGCTTCAAGCTTCAGTCTCGCTTTGAGCTCAACTTTCCGCTACTTGCTTTGCTTAACTATACCCTTCCGCATCTATCTCACAAGCAATCCACAACATCGTTATGGCGGAAATTATCCGAGAAGCCCCATTAGGGCAAATCATCAGATGGGCCACGAACAACAGAGTGTTGAAGTATCCGGAAGAGATGGACGGATTCGAATTACCAGCAACATATAACGCTGTCCTCAACTCCACAACCTCCCATGAGAAGCAACATGCTCCAAGATCATCACCACCGGTATCACGGCAAGTGACGCGAGAGAAGACCAGGCGATCAAGTGACGGCTCCACAGAATCAGCTACTGTGGATGAGACCAATACAGTCAGCGAAGACTTGGAGAAGGCGGAGACGCAACAACCTGGCCCATACGAAGACCCCGTGGCATTGAACATCAGCCGGACGAGAAGTCGATTATCCACAGTACCCTACACAGAGGATCGTCTCGATGTCGAAGCAGAACTGGCCATTGAGCGAACACAAACAAAGCCCATCGTGCCAGTCAAGACAGCAGACGGAATTGTTCTCGTAGATTGGTATACCACCGACGATCCAGCCAACCCACAGAACTGGAGCAACCGAAAACGTTTCGTCGTCTCGCTGATCATCTGTCTATACACTTTCGTCGTCTACACCGGGTCCGCCATCTATACGTCCAGCGAGGAGGGTGTGATCAAGAAGTGGGGGCTCAAGCCCGTCGATGCCTCCCTTCCCCTCTCCCTGTATGTTCTAGCATACGGAATGGGTCCTCTTCTCTGGGCGCCTCTCTCCGAGATTCCCATCATCGGTCGATCTCCCGTCTACGCAGTGACAATGGCACTCTTCACAATTCTCTCGCTGCCAACAGCTTTGGTAGACAACTTTGCAGGCCTCCTCGTCCTCCGATTTCTGCAGGGCTTCTTCGGCTCTCCTTGTCTCGCCATCGGTGCCGCAACGATGCAAGACATGTACTCTCTCCTTTACTTGCCTTACGCACTCGTCGCATGGGTCTCAGCAGCGTATTGTGGACCCGCTCTAGGGCCACTTCTATCAGGTTTCGCAGTCACAGCCAAAGGCTGGCGATGGTCATTGTGGGAGATCCTCTGGGCAGCCGGTCCGATCTTTCTGCTGATGTTCCTTCTGCTTCCCGAGACGTCCACACCCAACATCCTCCTCCGCCGTGCCGCTCGTCTCCGAAAGCTCACAGGCGACAACAGACTGAAGTCTCAATCTGAGATCGACCAGAAGAACATGAAGCCGACCGCCATCGTCATCGACGCCATCATCAAGCCAATGGAAATCACCATCAAAGATCCAGCCATTGCATTCGTGAACATCTACACCGCAATCATCTACGGAATCTACTACTCCTTCTTCGAAGTCTTCCCGCTCGTCTATCCCGTCTACTACGGCTTCTCCCTAGGACTCATCGGCGTAGTCTTCACCTGCATTCTCGTCGCCTGTGTCATCGGCATCGCCATCTACTGCGGCTACCTGCACTTCTACCTGATCCCCGACATCATGAAGAACGGCCTGCGCGCGCAAGAGTCTCGCCTCGTGCCCGCACTCTTCGCCTGTTTCGGCCCCACGATCGGCTTGTTCCTGTTCGGATGGACTGCACGACCTGATATCCACTGGATTGCACCCACGATTGGCATCACGATCTACGGGGCTTCCGTGTTTGTAGTTATGCAGTGTATCTTTGTCTACGTCCCGCTCTCATATCCTCAATATGCTGCTTCGCTGTTTGCGGGCAATGATTTCTTGAGGTCTGCGTTTGCTTGTGGATCGATTCTGTTCGGGAGACCGTTGTTTATCAATTTGGGTGTGGGCAAGGGTGTCAGTGTGCTGGGTGGCTTGAGTGTCATCGGTATCATTGGCATGTTTGTGCTCTGGATCTATGGCGCTAAGTTGAGAGCCAGGAGTAAGTTTGCCATCTAGACAGCTTACTGTCACGGCCTTAGAAGTTGTCTTGGATAGGAATGAGATAGTGCATAGAGTGGGGAAAGGGGTTTCAGTAAACATCATTCAGGGGTTAGCGAGCAAGGGTTTGAGAGGACTGGAGTCTTGGTTTCTCAACCTGAAATGGGATATGCGATCTGGATTTGCACTGTTCGGAGTACCGGCATTATTACAAAAGAAATTAATATAATAGACTTGAGTTTTTGACTAAGACTTTGAGTTTCACATGCAATTTGGAAGTGATTATTCATCAGTGAGCAGCTTGCATTCGTTCTTGACTGCAGCCAAGGATTTGAAGGGAAGTAGTGCTGATAGCGTGAAGCTAATTGCCGATTATTTAGGGCTGATGCTCAAGGGGGGGCTGCAAAGTTTCTCTCCGCCGAGGACGGTTCTGCTGTATTTTGTTGAATAAGCTAGCTATCGAGTGTCTCCACAGACTATGGATGTTGGAGAAATTTGTCATAGTGAATGTTCGTGATTAGTGATACATTTGAAGAAGATGTCATTGTAAGCAAGTGCATCTAGAATAGTCAGCTTATTACTTGCTCTTGGCCTTTGATCGGAATGTATGCTGACGTTGCAAATAGAGATTAGGGATGGTGAATGATCAATATTCAAGTCCTTTTGACTGAGAGAAATAGAAGAAAGCACTATTGCTGTGTCAGATATCAAACAGAACAGAAGTGTGGCTTGGTCCGACTTACTCGACGCTGAATGAGGCTTGTAGGTTACATTCAGCTCGGGGTTCAGATGCTCTCAAGCCAGGAGGAAAGGTCAGTGATATCTGAATCATCATAAGCTCTGAACCGACCACCATAAACCCCATGGCAAAACTCTCGGTGATAGCTCCTGAGAGTATATTTGGGATCATGTGGAGCCACTGTGTAACTCTCTCTCGCACCAAACACGACCTTGTGGTTTCTGATGCCCCAGGCCGTGAAATATGACGATGAGGGTGGAAGAACTTGGTGGACCTGAAGCTCCCACTTTTGCAGCTGAACTGGAAGTTCTTCAAAGAATTCAATCCGACCTCCTTTGCGGCTTTTGCACGACTCCTTGTGCGGACGCCAAATGCAGTGCTCTCCCCAGACGCGAACATCGTGGACCTCAATCAACTGTTCCAGTTCAGGCAGAGCTTTGATGACTCGATCGAGGCCGTCCAAGAGCTTATCTTGATAATTTCCACTGTCCCCAGCGTAGACATAGATATCGTCGATGAACAATGACATATCTAGAGCTAGGTAGCGGAGGTTGGAGAGTTCTGTTTGGTTGAGTATTGCGAAGAAGAAAGCAACGTCTTCGTGGTTTTCATGATCGAGGTATATAGTATCCATCGAGAAGTTGAAGCGCGTAAGTGGAGGAAAGAAGAATGTGCCGAAAGAGAGAGGGTAAGAATGGATGGCTGCGGCTCGAGAATTGCGGCAGACTTCTAGCGCTGGAGGGTTGTTGACAAGTGGTCGGAATGAGGTATCTTGACGGCGGCGGGATAGTTCGACAATTCGAGGCTCCAGTGTGATCTTCCAGATTATTACTTGAACCTCAATTGGCAGCTTAGGAAAGAGTGTGAACTAAGGACCTCCTGCTTCTGCTCCAGCTTTGGCTTTCTTGCTTCTGCGAGCTGTCAGCTAGGACGGTGGCATCTTGGGCCTTTCGGTCTGTCGGGACCAACCAGAATCGCAGATCTCGAGTTGTAGTCGAGTGTTGAGGTCTGGAAGTGGTGATGGAAGGAGGAAGAGAAAGAGAAGGCGTGAGCTATGGATTTGAATTGGGGAAAGAGGAGAAGTGTCGCTTAGCATGCCTTCGTCTTTCACATATCACGACTATCCGAAGCGCAAGGTACATTTGCGAACGAAGGAGAGAAATACCTGAAGCCTCGTCAACTCAAAATTTCTTCCACTATTTCTTATTATCCATCAAGAACAGTCAACGTCGCCTGGATCCTTGCCGAGGCAGCACTCTATCGCCACACTACCACTCTCCCGAGTCCCAGACTCTTGTTTGGGCTTCTCACCCCAAACCTCAACTCCATCTCCCGCTTCAAAACTGCTGTGTGTAGGTCTTGAGTCAACTAAGCGTACTCTTTCGGACTGTAGGATAGTGGTAAAGATCGGAGAGCGAGGTCTCACGTAGCTCAACCTGAGCATTCGTTGCTGTTAATTGCGTCCATAGCCCATGCGCGGCAACGTGAAACTGTAGTTATTCACTGACGATAATCTCTCTCCACTGGGTAGGCCTTCTGGAGAGTAGGAGTCGGGGAGTATCGAGAGTTGTTCCGGGAAGATGGGTGGTTAACAAAGCGATGTGATACGCGAGGGTTTTGACGGGAATTAGCTGGTGGAGAGTTGTATCTAGGCGGTTACCGACTAACCAAGGAGTGTTCAAGTACAAGATATTGATGCCGTTGTTAAATGTTCCCAATTTCGTCGCGTGATTCTTTATGTACTCTGAGTGCAATGGGGGCTGCTGTTCTGTTATAACAATTCATTCCCCACGGAAATTCATTCTAGTTCCATGACACGGGGCTGGAGGGTAAATTGCCACATCTGATGATCTCCAAGTCAGCATTCCTAACTTAGGGAGATCAAATGATCTAAACCAATGACCCTGGGATCGTTTCTCGTGGTGACAGCTCCGAATTGGGAGACACATCGGCCAAAGATCCGCGTGAGAATATTTGAGACGTACAATATTTCGAATCTCAAGCGGCAGCTTCTTGAATTTGGTGAAAGCAAATGTGCCCGATGCTGTTGATGCCATATTCAAGAGACAAGATGCGAAAACAACAGTGAGGAAAGCAGCAGACCTTGAGTTGAACGAGAGTAAAAGGAGTTTGGAAGGAGAACATAAGAAGTGTCGTGAACATAAAATACGGGTTGTGTGATGTATGGCTCTAGTTGGGGGACGAACCCGGTTGATTTCATCCAGCCACACTTCCAGTTCTTGAAGGAGACGCACACCGTATAAATAATAATAACTGAACCTTTGAAATTCTTCATACTCTCCCTTCCCTCTGTGTCAAAAAGACATCCATGCCCTTTTGCCTTACGAACCACGCATTCGTCAATTCCCACTCTTTCTCCTGGTCCCTCAACCTGATCTATTCATCTTATTAGCTCTTCCCACAGTCTTCACCATGACATAAAACTCACTTCATATCTCCAGAATAGCGAAGGTATAACCTTATAAATCTCCAACAAGCTGACATTCTTCCCAATGCACGTTCTGCTACCAGCACCAAATGTGAACGTAGCTCTGACCATTCCTCGTTCCCTGCTCTTAAATTCGGCCTCTGTCTCTCCATCTCTTCGCAGCCAGCGATGGGGATTGAACTCGTTTGCATTCGCACCGAAGATTGTTTCATCCCGATGGATGATCCATGGTGACACACCGACGATCGTTCCTGCTGGAAGGAATGGACCGTTCGGGAGCTGGAGGCCGGAAGCGGGAACCAGGCGTTCGAGAGGGAGGCCAACAGCAGGATGGAGACGGAGAGCTTCTTTAATGATGGCGTCAAGGTAAGGAAGGGATTGGGATTGCTTCCATGTCACGGGGAAGCTCAAATTCCCAGCTTTGAAAGTGGTTGATAGCTCATCGTTCAGGCGGGCGAGGACTGTGGGGTTCTTAAGAGTGAAATAGAGGACTGCACGGAGAGAGATGGCTGTGGTGTCTGAGCCAGCGAACATATTCGTCACAGTGTAGGAGAAGACTTGCTTGTCGTCCACGATATCGGGATGAGTGGTCTTGGCTTCTAGAAAGCGTGTGAGAAAGTCCTTTGGTTGCTTGAAGGATTCTACAATCTTCTCGTTCTGACTGAGACGTTCTTTCAATCTGTCTCGTGCAAATCGTGCAATCGGAGTAGTGTTGGCGCCAAACAGCCAAGCTCGGATGGGATTCTTGACGAACATATAGTCCGTCCATGGCATTTGACCAGTCTGTTGGTCCTTGTCAGATGAAGCTTGCTGTATTTAGATTTGGAAACAGACCTTCCCAACATAATCAAAGGTCTTCTCCAAGGCTTTGATGATGCCGTCTATATCTCTACCTTGCTCGAGAAAGCCTAAGGACTTACTGAATGTGAGTTCTCCTATGGTGTCAAATGCATCTGGCATTCTGTAAGCTTGGATATGTCAGATGAGGATAATCTTTACAGTATTGAAGCCAAGTGGCGATGTCACAAGAAGATCCTGGCTCTGCAAAGCGCTCATCTAGCTGTAATACTAGAGCTTGAATGGTTCTGTCGACAAAGGGCTCGAATTCGGTGAGTGTGGTCATCGAATATGCTGAAGAGATGGGTTTCTTGATGGAAGCATGGAAGTTCTCGTCCAGAGATGTGAAAAGAGTGACAGTGGGTTTTCCATTTGCCAGTTGTTGTTGAACCCGGTAGAACGAAGTCTGTCCTTAATGTTAGCTTCGGGCATGCAAGTAAGAAAGAAGAGAAATATACCTTTGCATACCCTGAATTGATGGCGTAAATCGTTTTCAAAACTTCGACGTTCTTGACGCTGACCGCAGAAGGTCCCAGTCGAACATAATCTCCATGTTTCTGATGTAATTGATAAAGGGTGATATCTGGTCGACCTTTCGCAACATCGTGGTACCGCCATATGTTAGAGAACTTGGCAAGCCAAGGGCCTGGTAAGGATCGCAATCCTGGCTTTAGCCAATTCCCAAGGAAGAAGTAGAGAGTCGATACCACTCCAACAAGAAACAAATTTTGCCATAGCCAAGACAACAGATCCAGGGAAGCCATATTCCGAGGCGCTAAGAGATGCACGGGGTTCTGAATGTGAGGAGAAGAGAGTTGGCCTTGCAGCACATGAGGTCGCAAGTACTGAGTATTAGCCTATCTGATATTTTCAGCACCTTCAACAACCTTTTGTGACCACTGGACTCTAGAATCGGTGTTGCCCCTCCTGAGCGTTCAGTTGAAATGCGGGGAAGGAAGAGCGGGGAGGAATCAGGGATTCCTCCTGCACGCATAAAGTACCAACAGACATACATATATGGTACCATAAGAAGGATACAGTGATCAGGCACTGCAACGGATCAATTCCGCTCGTAAGTTGTACAGCAACGACTTCGGTGCTGACTTGATGGCCACGGCGTGGACCAGGCAGTTTGTCTTCCGACTCGATCCATTGCTACCGGCGTTCTAGCAGTAGCATGCTCGAGTCACTTAGTTTTGGGCTCTCCAATTGAGCAAACTCCAACTTGAGTATTACCCCTCAACAGGCAGCGCTGGGGGCAGCTAGCGTACTTATGACGCTGAAGATGATGTTGAAGTGTGGCTGAAAGCGGCTGACACATCCTCGGCAATGAAACAACTCTCGAACGCTCCGCCACTAGCCCACTACACCTTTCAGCTTTGGGTCAAGAAATAGAGCGCAAAGCTCCAATATGATTTATTTAGCTCTATCGAGCTGCATATTGGCTTTTAGGTGTGGGTCTTGGGTACGTGGAATGGTAGCGTGGCTGCAGGCACCTCATGTCACTGGAGAGAAGCAACCGAAAAGCATTGATGTGAGACTGCATGTTATAGCTGGGTACTGATACCGTAGGTTTTTTGAATCTCCGGTTGCAAACCTCGATTCGAACTCGAGCATTTTCTGGATCGATCTTTCATTCGAACCATACCCTCTATGATAACTTACGAGACGATCATAATTTTAATATGGCACAGACGCTGAGAGGGACTCAGACTTGCGAACAGACGATGGCATAGACTGTCACAAGGACAATGAGGCTTGGGACTCCTGAATTGAGATCCAGCTTATCGCTGATAGTGCTTTGATGGCACTGTTGCCTTTGTGGTGGTGGTGAGCTGCAGGAACAGAGAGTTATATCACAATTAAGAAGCGTGGCCTTGTATGCGAGCATTGCGCATTGCACATTGCAAGAAGAGACGGGACGGTATGTAATGGGTGATGCTCTCCTTGATTTTGCTAGTGCGAGTCATTTAGGTCATGACCATTGATTTACAAAGCCATTCCAACGCCAACCTCCTCGGGTATCTTTAAAGCAAATAACTCCGTTCCGAGAATCTATGAAAGAAAGCCGAACTAGAACTCAACCCGCTAAGCATAGCTTACCTGCACAATAGTAGTTTTCCGTATAGTGATCAATGCTGCGAAATGAAATATTGTTTAACCCATACGCAGGCTCTCTTGGCTGCAGCCCACGCAAAAAAACCAGAATTTGACACCAACTTCAATCGCGTGAGAACTCTGGATAGGGTGTCAAGTCAAACTTAGTAGGCTTCCATCCCCAGAGTGAACCCTTCTTGGCAACATTGAATCCTTCCAGCAGGTGGTCAGAATTGGGCAGCTCCTGACACTCTGACTGACCATCTTCATCATCCAGGTGGATTTCTTCATGGAAGAGAAACCGCTGAACGTCATAAGGGAATAGTTCGAAAAGCTCCGTTGCTCCCGCACCCTTTGGGAAACCATGTTCATGCCATATGTCGTCAAGCTTATAGACGATATGGAACTGCTCCAGAGCAGGCATGGCAAGAGCCGCCTTCCTGAAGCAGTCCATATTATTGTATTCGTTGTAACCCTCAATATCCCATTCGCGAACCTTGTCAATATCATGGACACCGCAATTGATTGGATTTTGGTCAACTCGGCATCCTTGAGAGATGTGAGGAATCTGGGGATCTCAGTCCACATCATATCGTCGAAGTACAATATGTCCATAGAGAAATTGAAGACAATTCTTGGTTCATGGAGAACGCTGCCGAAACAGAGTGGGTAGGAATAGCCGACTGCATTGCGGGAATCTCTATTAACACGCAGGGCTGTTGGGACCTTGACATTGGACCAGTATCCCCGTGTGGTGCTGTGGTAGATTTCGACGGTACGAGGTCTGACGGTCAATTTCCAGATGGCTTGGCGGATCTCAATTGGCAGCTTCGGGAATATGGTGAACTCTTGGAGGTAGGGTTCCCACACCTTCGAAGGGTCTTGTCCCCACTTTGGGTCATAGTAGTTTGGATCGTCGTATTTCGAGTATGCCTCGGCTGGCGAGCCTTCACCCGTTGGAGAGGACGGCTCATCAGGACCCATCGCCGCAATTGCTGTGCTCATCATCTCGGAAATCTCCATCCTGATAGAGGAAAGTTGTCTGGCAGCTATTGGGACGGTGGCAATGTTGAGTCTGCAAGAAGGCATTAACAATACGCAATTGAAAGGTGTTATATATGGGGCTTGCCTTGAAGACAAAGAAGAGAGGCTCGATGCCTGGTGAGAAAGGGGCGTCCTTGTAGAGATTCAACTGTCAATATCCGTCAGACATAACTACTTGAGCTCAGTGATAGATGGCTTGCCTTCCATGCAGTGCGAAAACACCAATGCTGCAACACTGCTGCAAGCCTGACGACGGCGTCACGAGACCTGCGGTAGAGCGGTTCTGCTGTGGTGTCAGCGAAATCTTGTCAAATGCGAGGTGACAGCCATCCATGATAGGAACTGCCAGGAGGACGATCACCAGCAGCAGCTGTTATCTCTAGATGTCAACCCGTGTAGGCTCTCTGGCTCTCCGGCTCTCCCCCCTATCTCGCGTCGGCCTCGGGATGTGGATCAGATTTCCCCTTATTTGGCGTCCACCTATCAGCACGGCTCCGGCAGATGTGAGACTCCAGCCCGCTCAACAGCGCCAGGCGCAATGGAGAATTTGTGAGTCCAATGCAGGCGCGTCACGTGCGGCGCTAGAGATGTGCTATTCCCGATCAGGCCGCACTAGCGCGTGCCCCTTTCAGACCTCTCCACGAGTCCAGAGAAGCCAGCATTTTATTTCGTGCCACCTTCTCATCCGCGAGCACGACCACGTACGACCTCTGCAAACCAGGAGTCTCAACTGCTGCAGCCCTCTGACGCTTCAATTGTGCTTCTGACGAGATACACGGTGCGTTCTCTCCTCTGGTGCCCGCGCAAACAGTCCAGGGCACAATTAAATGACAGCTTCACCATCCCTGTCAATATCCCAAAACCCCTTTTGCCGTGCGAAGTCCACGTCCAACCTCACAAAACTTTGTCACATACTCCCAACATCAACACCACCACTAACATCGCCGCGCCGGTAGCAGATCGAGGCTCAAGATCAACGTACCGAGGCCGAGAAACTTCTGCGATTGCGTGAAGACGCGAGTGACAGCTGGATCAGCACAATTGGTACGTGTCGCTCGTATTCCATGCATTGCGCATCACCCCATCCCATCAATACGAAGTTGAGGTGTACAGCCTTTCAACGTGAAATTATCTGTATTCATCTGGACATTGTCGCGGGATACAAGCGTCAGTTTAGAGCGGAAGCTAATTTCGACCGTTCGTGGCTGCAGACTCCCTCCTCACACCTTCCCTCATCGCAAACAAGGTCGATCCTTCTTCATCGCAATCAATACAATGGGTAAGCAATACATTTCTTTGCAGAGCAGCAGGAGCCCGAGAGCCATGGGCAGTCCCGTCGCCACGAAAACTCCTTGGTCGAACATAGACTCCAAAACACCCTCTATCGGCTTCGTGCTGTGCAACAGACGTGCAGGGAGTGCCTAGGGAGCTTGCATACTTTCAACCACCATCACGAACCTCTTTACACGATTGCAAACGGATTGAGGAAGGCATACAATACTTGGCTGGGTCCTTTCACGATGACATCCACCTTTCATAGCCTCCTACTGCAGTCGCGGGTCTCTCGTTCCGAGAGCTCCTCGAAGAGCCCAGTCATGGCTGTCAAAGAGCTTGAGGCCGCTAGAGAGACTCGCATCTACCCAGGTAGCTTGCATCGTCACCAGCGGTCGAATCCTGCAGTCCCCCTCTATCGCAGCATGCTCGATCTCGATAGCCCAAGCCTTCAACCCATCGCCATCCAGAAAGAGGAATCCATGGAAGACTGGGTGTCTGAGAAGCTCAGTCTGACAGCACGAAAGCATATTACGAATGATTGGGCTGACATCTTATGTTTTTACACAGCTACCAACGGCGTTCCTTCTGTGGCACCAACACGAGCCTCCCCAGCACCGCAACCAAATGGCAAAGCCATACCTCCCCAGGAGGTGCCGCAAAGTGTGAGCTCAACTGATCCAAAAATTGCTGCGCAGCAGGCCAGCGATATGCGAAACATTGTCCGAAGAAAGTTGACTGGCTACGTTGGATTTGCGAACCTGCCAAATCAGTGGCACCGCAAGAGTGTCCGCAAAGGATTCAACTTCAATGTTATGGTAGTCGGTATGTGCACATTTCCACTTAGCTCCCCTATTTCTAACAAATTGCAGGCGAATCTGGCCTTGGAAAATCTACACTGGTGAACACTCTGTTCAACACCTCACTCTACCCACCGCGGGAGCGCAAGGGGCCCAGTCTTGACATCATCCCAAAAACCGTTTCCATTCAATCTATTAGCGCGGACATTGAGGAGAATGGCGTTCGTTTACGTTTGACTGTTGTTGATACCCCGGGTTTTGGTGATTTCGTAAACAATGATGAGTCGTGGCGACCAATTGTGGACAACATTGAGCAACGCTTTGATGCCTACTTGGATGCGGAGAACAAGGTCAATCGCATGAACATTGTTGACAACAGAGTTCATGCGTGTGTCTACTTCATTCAGCCAACAGGCCACGCTTTGAAGCCATTGGACATTGAAGTCATGCGCAGACTGCATACCAAGGTCAACTTGATTCCGGTTATTGCCAAGGCTGATACTATGACTGATGAGGAAATCATCGCCTTCAAGGCCAGGGTATGTTTGACGATTCGACATGTTTGGGTTGATGCTAACAGTTTTAGATTCTCGCTGATATCAAGCATCATGACATCCAAATATTTGAGGGTCCCCGATACGAGCTTGATGATGATGAGACGATTGCCGAGAACAACGAGATCATGTCGAAGGTCCCGTTTGCTGTCGTGGGTGCCAACTCTGAGATCACGAGTGCAGATGGTCGCAAGGTCCGCGGACGCAAATACCCATGGGGTATCATTGAAGTCGACAATGAGGAGCACTGTGATTTCGTCAAGTTGCGCCAGATGTTGATCCGAACACACATGGAGGAACTCAAGGAGCACACCAACAATGCTCTCTACGAGAACTACAGATCTGAGAAGCTCACTGCTCTTGGCGTCGCTCAAGATCCAAGTGTATTCAAGGAGGTCAACCCTGCTGTTAAGCAAGAGGAAGAGCGCACCTTGCACGAGCAGAAGCTTGCCAAGATGGAGGCCGAGATGAAGATGGTTTTCCAGCAAAAGGTTGCCGAAAAGGAGAGCAAGTTGAAGCAAAGCGAAGAGGAACTCTACGCGCGCCATCGCGAGATGAAGGAGCAACTCGAACGCCAACGAATGGAGCTGGAAGAGAAGAAGTCGCGCATTGAGAGTGGAAGACCGTTGGAAGAAAAGGGAAAGAGGAAGGGATTCTCGCTCCGTTAAGCCAACCCACATCGCTTCATCGGACATACCTCCGTCATTCCGGTATCGACACGACCAACAGGCACTTTACTTTCAATTCTTGTTCCTTTAATCACAGATCCTTAATACTGCGGAAAATGCCGAATAGTGCGGGAGCAATGGGAGGGCGTAATGATCTAGCTTCTGTGAGGCTGGTTAATTATGCTAGAATGTTCGTGGCAAGCACAGGTGGATTCGAGGAGTTTACTTACTTGCAGGCTCGAGGATGGAAAAAAGAGTGGTCGAGAAATCACAAAATTGGCTGAGCGCTTCACCTTTCCCTTTCTTCCCTTCTTCCTGTGGTCTGTTTTCTTCGGAATCAATCTGTATTTATTACGATAGCTCGAGATTCGCTCTCCTTTGGGTTCTTCTTTCTTTGCTTTGTTATGAAATGGAAAAGGGATATTCATCTCAACCTCGCGCTTATGCATTCGTGACCTCGTGCTGCTGCCAACGCCTCAATTTGTCCGTAGTCGCGGGACACACAAACATTCTCGGGATTTAGCTCGTCTCAACTCTCAATTGACAGCGGTAGAGGAAGAAACATCCGAGCTGAAACCTGGAGCCGCTAGTCCGTGAATAAACTTCCTGGGGAAAGCGCCAAATTTTCAGCACGGTGTTTCAACATCTGGTCGTTTTCTCAAGCTCACTTTGCACATTAATTCTGGCATCTACAATTTATATATCTCACGCTCTCCTCCTGCATCCATCTGTCGGTTTGCCACCATGATTCGAGGATTTATTGAGCACGAAGATCTAACCCTTCAATTGTCCCGACCTATGTATGACTGTATTTTCAGGAACTCTTTATATCTATCATGCTGTATCTCAACTCAACTTGGATAGTGCGTGGAATGTCCCAATCGCTTTCTGAACAATTAACGACGCTGTTATTCGAGAGTCCTGATTCCTCGATTTTCTTTCCCGGGTCCCTGCTTGCTGACTTTTCCAACTCCTCAGCGTACATTTGAATTCCTACTATAAATGCTTAGCGGCTTTCTCTGTAACATGATGAGAGCCGTACTCCGAATCTCACAAGCTAAACTTGAGCACGCAGATCCTGATTACTGACTCCTCCCAAGCTCTCCCTAAAATTTCAAGCTGATATCTAATTCTTGGGATGGCCCAAACTTCTCTCATACAAATCACATATCTAGTCCGCAGAATATACTCAGCTCTCCTTGCACATTCAGAAGCCGAATCTTGTACAATGTCTCAAGCTGCTCTCGTACATCTAGGCAATAAGCCTAGTAATGCTTCGACTTCTCTATGTACGTTCAGGGAAGCCGCTTTGTTGAAAGTTGCATTGATTCTTTGTACGAGCAGCATTTTAGAGTGTCTCAATTGCTCCTCTACATCTGAGGAACGCCTTATGTTCAGGAAATCCCAAGTTCTCATTGAAAATCTGGGAGACCTCGTCCCGTGTAGGATGTCTCGAGCTCGTCTTGACCGTCGGGGAGACTGAGCCCTTTCCGGAATGTCTCAAACTCTCCCTGTGCATATTACGACTAAGTCTGGGTGTTGATAAGTAGAATCACCAAAGAATCACATGATTGCACATAAGTATGATCAATCAAGTACTGCATTTACTTCAAGCATGGGCGTAATTCCATTTGCTGTTTGATCTGCTGATAACCCTCATCCGAATCTATATCATCATCAACCATGACCTCATTGCCTTCAAATTGTGCTAAGAGTGCCGTAGAGGTGGACGAGTTCCTTCACACACGCATTGGTGAGAGAGTCGCAGCGGTATCGCCCTGAGAGAGAAATCAAGCTTTCCAGGGCACGTCGGCGCTCTCTTGATTGCTCGTAACTCGGTGCCTCGGACCTGATGTTAAGAGCACGGATCTTGTCGAAGACTTTGGTGCGTAGCGTGGAGGCGGCTTTGGTGATTGGATGGTCGGGGCCATTGAATTGGACTGTGTTGTCATAGAGCAAGTCGAAATCGTACATCAGGTCCTTGATATCGAGGTACTGATCAGTGTCCAGATTTGAGGAGATGGTGGCTAGGTCGATTGGGAGTTCGATGATTTCGAGATATTGTGGTGCGAGTGGGGGCCACAGCACTGCAACGGGTAGACGGAAGTCGGTGGCGTATTGTGTCTTCGAGACTCGAACGAGGAATTTGAGGAGTTGAGTCTTTGCCTCGGGTAAGGTCGTGCTTATTGATGGAAGACCGGTGGGAAGAGCGTGCTCGTCGTCGTTGTAGAGCCATCTGGAAACCTCGGGTTAGCAACCTGCCTCAACGATAAGGAGAGCTTCTGAAAATCTCTGTGGTGGGCAATTGCCATCTGAGGATACTCACTGGAGAAGCAGCAAGAATGTATCGGGATCCTCGTCTGGGCGGATAACTTCACTAATGTAGGGGTTGCTCAGGATGAATTCGTTGAAGGTTTGACTCCAGGTAGAAAGCAGGTCTTTGTGGACGTCGAATTGAACTCTGTCCTTGCCAGTGCCAACAATGAACGAGAAGATACCGCCCTTCCTCTTCCTTGGAGCTGTCAGCCACATGTCAGGAGGTCGTAAAGGGGGCGGCTTACTCTTCACGTGATGGTGCAAAGAGCATTGCCATGGCCACTTCGTAGGATACTTCTCTCATGTTTGGAGGGTGTGGAGCGTCTGCCATCTTTGATGTGTGTGTGTTATTGTCGAAGGCGGAATTGGTTGTAGATGCTGAAGGTGTTTGAAGAAGTTTGGAAGTTTGAAGAGTTTTGGAAATGGATTCTGAGATATATACTTTTCTGCGGTTGCAAATCTGGGGCGCTGGGGTTGCTATTGTTGTTCGAAGTCATTGTGAAGCGTGAAGCGAAGGTATTGTCCCGTAGAAGTGAATTGTTGGGGATATGCCCGGTACCTGGAAAAGTGAATATGTAGCGCATAATTTCTAGTTCGGCGTTTATATAATTGCACTGCCAGCAGTGGACGCTTGAGTAAAAATGGAATGGCACAGTAATTTGGGAAAATGAGTGTTGATGCTGGTATCGAGAACTGTGGAGAAATCAAACCTGGTGCATTGTCAGGGTCACATCATAACGACTAACGAAGAAGAGAAGTTTTTGGCCGATTTCTGCAGGAAACTGTGTTGCAATACAATCTAGACACCAGAGAACTTGGTCCGAGAGATGTTGTTACCTATCATCACACCACCCATGTATGAAAACTGTTCTGGTTCTTCGTGTCCGAGCAAGTTCTTGTGCAAATCGTATTCTATACCCTTGCTCCAGCAGCAAGCTCGGAGTCTAGGACCTTACATCAACTAGTCTTTCTCACTGCCATGCTCGCTCTTTCACGGGTTCTCATAGGGACCAGCCTCAGTCTCGGAGTGTTGATGATAGTCGCACAATGGAGAGGTCCTAGGATCTTCGACAATCTTATCGAAGTGAAGTCTCAAGGTCTCCAAAGCGTCTCTTCCTGGATCAGGATTCTCTGTGATGGCTCGTTGGATATTTGCTTTGCACCAAACGTTGTTGTTTGAACCGGATGGAAAATGCAGGACAACATATGCAGCACAACGAGCTGTAAAGAGTCGCAATTTGGAATCCTTGTGGGTGAGGCTATATGCAAGCGACATCTGCTCTAAACTCAGCAGTAGATATTCAGATTTCATGCGTCCGATAAGATGATCCATGGTCTTGTCTGCAAGTTCCACGATATCGTATTTTTCAGCCAAGCCAAAGAGTTGAATCTAGTCGTTCAAGTAACTACCAGTAGGTACCTCAATCACACCCTTGTAGAGCCAACCGACAAATAGTCCAAGTGCGGGGGGGGGTGATCTTCTGGCAACGTTGACGCCTGATTTCTGCCCTCCACGAAAGCGCCGTTGAACATCCTATCGAAGAAGGGGGCTTTCTGACAGAGGATATTTTTATGAAGGTTAAACGTCTTTGTCAGCCGGCCAATACCGACCTTGATCCGTACGATACTGTTACCTAAGAGACTTTTCAATATTAGCATCTATCTAAAGGATACGAGCGCTGGCTACATACTTGCTGAGCAGCGGACCGGTCATAGGGGGCAGTGCGACAGTGCGGCGAGCTGCGCGAACCACCAACGCCATAGATTCCAGACTGTTAGGCATGACTGACATGTTGTGTTTGAGTTAAGGTACCAACACGGTAAGTCAGAAATGTATGTGAGGTGTTTCTAATTGGTAAGCCCAGTCAGCCTTTGCAAATATTTGAAAATTCAAGATAGATGTCACCTTTCGCGAGTCAGGTTGACTCTTTCCAGAGGGCTGTCCGTTGGGTGTCAGCATCAGAAGACCTGCTTTACGATACCATATCTTCGATAATGGGACTGAAGGACCTAGTTGGTGGTTGTTGAGGAAGGAAAGAAGTCGAAAACTGAGATCCCAATGCAAGCAAGGCCCGTGAAAACAACGCAAGCGATTTCTGTGCGTCGCCACCGCATCGCGTACCAGAGTGAATAATGTAACAAAGCAATAAATCGAATCGGATTGCAGCCGTCTAGAATGGAATTCGTAAATTGCGGTCTCAGTCATTGTTTACTTCTGTGTTTTGACAAATTGTGAATATTGCAGTCTCAAGTCACACTTCTTCTAATGGGAGAAGGCGCACTGAGGAGCAAGTTGTTGGGTTTGTGATGGTGAGGCTGCGACATCTCCGCATCAGAGCCCTTTGCCAATGTTCTAAACTCACCCTGTAAAACATATGTTGCCTCCCACAGGAGGATCAATAAAGGCTTCCGTGGTGCTATACATCTGTTTATTTTTAGAAATCTTACAAGATGCTTTCCACATTAGTTTGAGCTTCACATCTTCACCTAGATATCTGAATTTGAGCAGAAGAGTGGCCGAAGGGCATTCGGAGGTGGTATGATACAGAGGATAGTCGAAGTCGGCAACTTGATTCGAGTTGCTGTCACAGTTTCATATTCAATCACGCAATCGAAAATTCCAGCTCTGTATGACCTCAAATCTCGCTTGAAACATCTTCTCGTTCATCTCTTTGGCCATCAACCCCTCTGATTAGGGTCCATAGTCAGCAGGACAGAGGCGGGAGATGGCAAGCTGGAACCCAGACGCTCATACAATTCTGGACAACCACAACTTCAATGAATGCAGGAGAGCGATGAAATTTTGCAAATTATTATAGTTTTACCCCAATATTTGGGTCCCCAAGTCGACTTGGATATCATACAGCTAGGGTATCTATTTCGCTCGTGGCGACTCTCATTCCGAACACTTCAAAGGATTACCATCACAATTCTCGATCACGGAGAATTACAAATAGAAACAGTTACAAGAAATTATCTTGATAATTCAGTCTGTAGAACTAGAGCTCCACTATGAACGTGGAGTTCAAATTTTTGAAGTGTTTGGAGTGGAAGTTGGGCTTAAGCGACATTCCGTTAGATGCAACCAAGGATCACCATGACCAATTGACCCATTAACCGCGACCTTTGAAGCTAATAACATCATTGCTCATATAAAAATCAATTGAAAAGAGAAGAGACACCATCAAATCGTTTAGAAAGCAAATAAAAATCTGATGCCTACACTTTTGGACTGAAATAGAGTGTTCGCGGAACAGGGAACGATGCAAAGATGATTGAACACTTTGGGATGGATTTTTTTATTCCACGACGATCAATTCTTATCGCCTTTTAATGCATTCACAGTGTCTCTGACTGAGAAAGAAGAAAGAAGTCGGCAGAGTGGCGATGCTCTTGCTCTTGGCGTTCTCGCTCGCGAATCTAGCCCCTGAATGCTGTCTATAAATAGACATCATGTGACTGCTGCCTGCCACATGACTTCGGTCTGCTGGCCTCGTCCCCCTTTTCAATAGGGCTTGAGGCGGTTGCTGCCTGGCAACGATCTCGTGATAGCGTGTCAAAGACGTGTTGCATTTTCCCCCATCAATCATAGTGTATTCGTGGTGAGGCGACTCACGTTCTATAAATGCTGCGTGGCTTCCAAACTTAACCTGGGTACTATTCCTCAAACTAGAGCATCTTCAAGCACTGGAACATCTCTCACTCTGTGCCTTTGTTTGAATAGAAAACCTCAGCCCAGTCATGTCGTTCCCCCTTTTCACCTCGTTTCCTCCCGAGATTCTCTCTTTGATCTTAGAATCATGTTCCACAAACGATCTCACTTGCCTTCGTCTCACATGGTAACCATGCTTTGGAACTTCCTCATCTAAGAACGTTGTGCTTACGCCTTGCAAGCAAAATGATTTATAATTTTTCCCCGTCGAAGGATATCATTTCACTTGAGAACACCGACGTAGGGCCTTTTTGCGGCAAGGAAGACTCGGCTCATCGATGGACGCACAGGATGGAATGCCATAAGGCTTCTTACGAAGCCGCCTGCAAACGCAACTCAGAACGCGGTCGGTCAACACCAGAGATGAAGAAGAAATGCAGGACAGGTTGGTCATCAGGCCATTGTGAATGCTACACCAGGCATATGAGGCTACATCGGAGACTCAATTCTTGGATGCCAGAGAACTTTCGTTATTGTGGCAGGTGTGGGATGTTTACGAAGAGGAAGAAACAGAACAACAACCGCTGTAGGTTCAAACTCAAAACAATCAAGCGATTACTAACATTATAGGCTATCATGGTCTTCCGAGAGAACGCGAGAACAATTGTCGTTATTGGACACATACTTCAGTAGGAGGAGCTTCAGGACGTAGGATCTGGAACAGGTGGTCCAAGAGGCGTGCGATAAAACGTGAAGAAGCGAGGATGAGACGAGATCGTGAAAGTCAGAGAAAGGGAGGTGAAAGATACTCAATGAGGAAGTTGGAACCGAAGGCCAGAAACTCGAACGCTGTGAGTGGTCGGCAATGACGCTTCCAGCAATTTGGCTTTAGAATTGTGAGTGCAGTGTGGGACATAACATCTCGGGATGATGAAATCACAAGTCATGAATTTGCAAAGCGTAAAAGATTGTATGAACAGCTGTCCTTGGCGTTTGGCTTCATGTTTTCCAGGGAGGGTACTTGCAGTCCTTAGGCTCGGAACATAACTTTTGGGGGAACGAGTGTGTTCCATGGATGCAATGACCAAGCACATGCCAAGTTTCGAGACCCGGCAGTGACCTCCGGATCTACGGGCCTTCTTCTGATGCAGCCTCACTTCCCAAGTGAATGTCAGGAAATGGCCTTTCCACACGTGTCAGTCTATCATAATCCATTCTTCCTCAGCTTTACTCTGCTGTTATTCTGTGATGGATGTGGCCAGAAGTGTCGAGGCTCTGGATAGTAGACTCCTGTTCCGAGGACTGATCGAGGGGATGCGCATGAGTGCCTACTATGCTGTCTCTGAATGGAAATATTCTTTGCTCAAACTCATCTAGCTTAGGGAGGATTCACTGTTTTCGGATGTTCTGGTAGGGGCTGCTATTAGCGAGAATTTTCAGGGGCTACTCACGTGACTGTTGATATGCTGCCTGCGCTGGATGGCACTTCAGCAATACTGCCGCCTCTCCTTTTTCGAAATGTAAACTGTTAGACACAAAATCTTTCTCGGCGCTTACAACACCCCTCCTTGTGTTGTCGAGCATCTATCGACTGCTAATAATGACTTCTTCTCAAGGTGTCCCCAACCTTACATCCTTCAATCATTTGGAGGACATGGATGGAGTTGTCAAGACTGGTGCTCCTTTTCATCCCATATTATCTTTTTCTTTGTAGCTGATTTAATGTCAAAACTTTCCAGGTGTTGCCCTACCTGCACAGACGATGAAGACCCAGCAAATGATTGGAGGAAACATTGCTGATTCAACCGGCTCAAAACACGATCTTGTAAGTCGAAACATGGATGACAACCGCATGCGTGTGGCTCTTCTTCTAATATATTCAAATACTAGGAAGTCGACTTTCGGACTCAAGCGGAATCTCATGCCCGATCTCCACATTCTTCACCAAAAGAGCCTCAAACCTTTCAATCAGAGCCAGTTAACCCTTACACTACATGGAATTGGCCGTGAAACTTCACACAAGAACAAGAAATGGCAATAGAGGAACATTTCGAGAAAGATTGCGACCCATGGCGTTTGAAGCGTATGAAAATTGCTCTACAAATAGGCGCTCATGAGGCAGCGGTCAACTTAAGGGGATTAGGATTCTATAAATTTAAGCAAGCACATCTGATCTGCGCCCAGAACTGATTCATACGGCGGTGACTTGCCAATCTTTGGTGTTATGTTGATGCGAATCGCAAGATTAGACGGCGTGTGAACTTCTACAGTGTAAGATCGAGTCACAGAATGGGGTCGAGAGCCTGAAAGGCAACATAACTGACTCGTAGCAGCCTCCGGCACCAATATTCGCCCGACTTCAGGAAAAACTGGTCAATTTGATTTTGACTCTTACACATTTACCGAACAGTAAATTTCTGTTTCCCTCATCGACGAGTACTTTTCCGATAGATATTACCCAGCACATATTTGATGGCTTTGGATAGTAAACAGGGGGTATCCATACACCTGTGAGGTCTTCTAGCATGCAAATGGCATAATCTTTGAACAGAATCTCACAAATAGGACCAAAAAAGCCTCTTTGGACTATCTGAACTGTTTCTCGAACGGATTTCTAGGTTTTCCGTTGATATAGATACATAATCAAGCTCTCTAAAACATATTGGCAGAACTTTGACTAGGTGTTCCCATGACTGTTGCTTTGAACAGTTTTGGAGAGGGCAGAATCCTCGATAGTAAATTGGCAATAGAATAAAGCATGTTGCCACTAGTAAGTGACGCATATTACTCGATCAGTATAAATTTACACCAGATTTACTGCACACTGGTTGGCTTTGGAGCTTGAACAAATTTATAGCCCGAGAAACTCAAGGTATATTAAAATCGCATGTTATTCTACTTTGGCTGCCATCAGAACGCTTGTCGAGCTCAGAGTGTTTGCAATTGACATGCCTACATACTTCTGATACTGCAGCAACCCTCCTTCATCCTCTCTTCGTCTAACATACAATACTAGGTCTTTTAGCTCTAGCACTACCTCGGAGAACCTTTTGAACGCCCTCAGCACAAACACCAAACCGTTGACATCATGGCTGGTGGAGATGGTGTCACGCTTGCCACCTCTGCACCAAGTAGTGGAAGCAATGCTCCATCGGGTGGCAACAACCCTCCACCGAACAAGCCAGGACACGGTGAAAAGAAGCTGAAAACTTCACAGAATCGTTGCCAACGATGCTCTCAATCGCACCTTCGGTGTTCCATCTCGCAGACTGGGGCCCCATGCGATTTCTGTAGGAGAAACAACATTCAATGTGCCCCTGCTGTGCTGCAAGCAAAAGGGGTCAAGCTAGGAACAAAGAGGGGTTCTTACAAGAAGACCAAGTCGAAGCAAGCAGAAGGTACTATCAGACTTGAAACAGATGATCGGAATCCCATTTCCTAAGTCGTATGAGAGGCAGCTAATAATATTTTTAGCCTCCAATTCTCCAAGCATTTTGCCAGCAGCGTCGGACACTGTGAGAAACGAAATTCTCCCAGAGGTGCAGAATCTGAAGCGAGCTCTTGTAAGTTGGTAGTGAATAGCATCCTACGTATTCATTGACAATTCTTTATGTTGCAGGCGAACTTGAACACCATTCTTGATGGTCCGAGTCCAAAGAAATCTCGACACACTGAAGATGGACAGCGACCAGCTGCACGTCTTGAAAGCCTTAGTACCTCTTCCACCATGCACTCGAGACCTGGGCAGATTCCGACACTCGCCAACCACAATCCCATCAACAGAACACCTCTGCCTAGCCGAAGAGAACACTTGCCTTCCTCCGGAAGTTTTATCGGTGCTTCTACTGCAACCACTTCTAACACAAACGCATCAAGCCAAGCTCTCAGTACCACTGCATCGCGATATGGTCAACCGAGTCGTCTATCAACGATTGATGACGATGACAACTACGACTGCGATGAAGAAGAAGAAGAAGAAGAAGAAGAGGTGTTCTATGACTCTTCCCCATTTTTTCCTTCCATGACTTCCCCAACTTCTACTTCAGCTGGAGCGGAAACTAGATCACACGGCGGAGATAGGCATACGACTTTTTCGAGCAGGGAATTCTCCCATCTGTCTTCTGTACGTATTGCCTTGGGTTCTGATGGTACTGCACCAGCACAAGAGGCTACTCAAGCCAACATTCCCCCTCTGGTGGTTTGGAAAAAATTGAAACAGACTCGGCTGTTAATGAAGATTACAATTAGTTCTTGGACACTGTTGTCTCTGATGATACAGATTCCAGTCACAACAAGTCTCGCCCAGGCAAGAAAGCCGCGAAGTAGTACGAAAACAAATTCAGTACGCTGCACGCCCAGACTTTGCTTTTTTTATGAAGGCCCTGTCATCCCAACAAGTGAGAAATCGGTCTCATTGATGTCAAATCTGGTTTGCGGCGCAGATTACATACTACAGGGAAAAGAAGTTATCATACGTGTGTGGACGTGGAGTGATATGGTCTTTGCGACGGTCTTGGATATAAGGATTCTTACGCAGGGGTTGATAATTGGGAGCTATTTTCTCTTTCGTTAGCAGTAGTAGTGCTTTGCTCTTCAGGTTCAGGATTTTCTACTGTCTCAATTCCTCTATTCTGAAGTGATGGCGGAATCGATCGATGCGTAGCCATTACACTTTCAATTTGACAAGCATTCATTTTGCGTAATCAAGTCCATAGACTCTAATAAGTTATTGAATTACATTAATTTGTGCTTCTAAAGGCCCGAATGTAACTCTCGACAAGTGAAAAGACCGTAGCAGATTGATCTACACTATCGCAAGATTAGACGGCGTGTGGACTTCTACAGTGCGTTCTGAGCGCGATTCCGGGGTTATGGCCTGTCGGAATACAAGCCCAATTGAAGGTAAATTGTGAGTCGTATTGATGATAAAATATATGTAAGGATGGTGGTCGTGATGAGTGCAGGCTGTTCGAGCTACCTGTAGCGATTAAGCGCGGCCTAGCGGAGCGACGTCGCGGTGCTAAAGCTTTTGCCGAGCTAATTGAACCTGACCATCGCAAAATTTAGCACAGCGATGCTAAAACTTTGCCGAGCCACTTAAGCCTACGAAGTACGATCGCGGGATTAAGCGCGTCGACATCGCAACGCTAATCTTAGTACAGAGCTTATCGCAGCGATGCGAGACACTAAGGCAGCGATACAATTACACCCATCGCTAGCGCAGCGACACTAAGACTTTCGCCCTGTAATTTCTCAGTAATCATACCGCGACTCTTTACATCGTCAAGGCACTAAAACAATACAGCCCATTATCACCAAAATCAAAGATTCTATCCACACCATTCATCGTCGTCGTCGATATTCGACCACATTAGCCGTTATGGCACCGTGCTCTGCCTTGCGTCTGGAAGACACGCACAAAGGCTACAGACCTCTCGAAGATCAGTTCCAGGTGGCACCTGCTGAAAAGCTTGTTCAAACAACCGACCCCTATATCTTGAATGAAGAGATCGTGACCTCCAAACAATCTTCTATGTCAAGCTTATTGCACGGAGAGTCTTGTCATATGTTCGTCCTCCTTGATATGTCCATTCTACCATGATTGTTCCTTGTACAGTCCAAGCAAGTCAGCTGGCGGGGCGAAACTCCTAGTGATTACCGCAGCGCGCATGGTTGATTTTCTCGCGTCTGGCCACAAGAAGCGACATGAAAGTCTTCCTGAAGGTTGAGCTCTCAGTTGAGACCGTAGCCTGTTGGTGTACCCCAGTTCTACACCGCCACTTTTTGCCTTGGATGCTTTCTCATGCTCCGTACTTCCTCAATTTCTTGGTCCAGGTATGGTTAGCAACTAGAGGTTGCATTAGATCACAGATCATGATGGTAAGAATCCGTGTTCAGCTTGATTTCACGGTCTTAACTGTACGATCTGGAGCTGCAGGTTTTGGCTAGTTTCTTCGTCGACTGGCAGAGCCATCCTGAAAGGAGCCGAACAATCTGATGTTGGCATGCACTTCAGAGGCGCGTCGTAATTTATCCGCTTTGACAGATAGAAGTTTTGATAATCAGCCGCATAGTATCGAAGCTTGACCGTGATGCGCCTCATGAACGCGTCGGAGATATACCCGATTGGGCATTTGGTGTCCTAATTGGGAACATTGGATCTCGCCTCCGTCGTTACGACTGGAGTTCTGGTGTTCTTTCATATCTTGTCAGCATCGCCCCAATAATATTTCTCAGAGCTTACATTCGTCTTGAAAAGATAGATGGTGCAAGATATAATGGCAGGCAAACGGGCCGACCGTCGATCCAATCACTTTTTGGTATTTTGGGGACGACAAAAGATTTGAAGACGGTGTGCGTCCTAGCCATCCCTGCAATCTCGAGGATGCCTCTCGCTACTCGTAAATATCACGTCTCTTAGCCCTTCACTTTCCAGAAGGCTATGGTTAGAGCCAAGGCGAAGCTGCATGAGGCTCCATCGATCTGCACCTCGCGTATGTCTTACAATTGCTCCTTTGGCGGCCAATGGAAAGCTTAGCTACCTATTGTTTAATGGAGGTTTTGAGGATTTTCCAGCGCCCCGGCCCACTTCGTGACTGAAACCAAAGAGGTTAACCATACTCTGTTCCAGCCCTACGCTAATTTCAAGCATGATCCTTTTCTTATGATTTGTCGATGCCTGTTCGTCCCGGCTTCAGTTATTCATATCTCACATCCTGCCTGATCATCACAGAAGAAGGTTCCCGGAATAGCAAATCACAATCACCGTTGAAAGTGTCAAGGAGTAATTCTGCACGGTGAGTCCGTAGGAATCCATGACAACCTCGGCTTATCAGCCTTAAAATTGTTGCGAATATGAGGATACTAAAGGAGTCCGCTCTGTTACTCCTGTACCCGCTTTGGGGGCTGGTGCTAGGCGTGCGCTGACTCTTGCCTCCTTATATTCATCTCGCCCAAGCGGATGTTCTAACATTCTAAATTCACTTCTGAGATCGCAAGGTCATCTTCAAAACACTCGAAGACTTCGTCATCTTGGTTTTTTGTTTGTTCATCGTGGAATTGGAACCCCAACTTACCCACAAGATGGCTGTGGACTCGGACACACCATCCTCGTTGAAAACGGCTTCCGTTCAAGACAAGCAAGCTGCTTCAGAACCTCAACAATCAATAGTCATGCATGAACCGCTTTCTCTAGACTTCGATGCAGATGACACAGAAAACCCGCGAACATGGGCTCCGAAGAAGAAGGCGGCGATTGGCCTCTTCGTTCTCGTCTCTGGTTTCGTCGCGTACGGTACACCCTCAAGACCTCACCACAAGTCACTAACTATAAGTCCAGAAACATCGGAACCCCCATCTACATAGCAGCCATACCATCAATCCAAATACAATTCAATCTCACCACCACACTAGCTATTTCTCCGGTCTCACTTTACGGCTGTGGCTTGGCAATCGGCGCTCTCATCGCAACAGCAGCCTGCGAGATCTACGGCCGAAGAATCGTATTCCGCATCACACTCCCCCTCGCCTTAATCTTCACCATCGTCGGCGGGTGCTCCCAGAATTTCGCCACCATCGCAGTATCCCGCACTCTCGCAGGCCTCTTCTGTGGTCCTTGCTTAACAGTTGGCGTCGGCATTCTCAATGACCTATGGGATCTCTCCTTAGAGAAGACGGGAACTAGCTTCGCAGTCCTGTTCGTTCTGTTCGTCATCTGGGCCACGCAGGTTGGCCCCATGACAAGCGCTGCAATCATTCAGCATCATTCCTGGCGGTGGACTTTCTGGGTTGCTGCTATTCTTGTTGGTATAACAACGATTTGTAGTTTCCTTATACCGGAAACTTATCATCCGCAAATTATCCGTTCTCGTGCGAAGAAATTGGGATTGACTTTACCGTCACGCGGCACGAATTCCTCTGTCTTCTTAACAGCCGTTGGCAGACCGCTGCATATGATGTTCGTCGAGCCGATCATCTTCCCTACGGCTCTAGTGCTGTCTGTCGCGCAGTCTGTCGTCTTTGCATACTATGTTGGATATGCACTTCTGTTCGAGAGAGTGTACGGCTTCAGCCAGTACAAGGTCGGGATGGCGTTTGGTCCGCTGGTTGTTGGGTCTTTGCTTGCCGTTCCGGTCGTGGCACTCTTCGATAAACTCACGTACCAGAAAGCTAGGACCGAAGCGCTGAGGTTGGGGAAGAAGGTGGCGCCAGAGAAGAGGCTGTATCCTGCCATATTGGGCAGCATAACTCTTCCGATTTCTCTATTTTGGTAAGTCTAAGCTTGCTCCATCAGATGAGAAGGAGGCACGAATCCGAATTCGTGACGCAATGCCAGTCTTCAATGTACCACAACTTCAAGGAGATTCGATATCCGACAACCATTCCCCTGTATCCAATGACCCTTGATTTGAGGGACATTCTGGATAATATGGTCCTCTCTCTTTCTGATTATTCCTAGAGCTATGGGACATGGAGGAACAGCGTTGCGTCACGAATATCAACAACCCTACGGATTAAATACTAACGTTAGCAGGCTTGCTTGGACAGGCAAGAAGGAAATCCACTACATCGTGCCCATCCTCTCCGGGGCTCTCTTCGGCTTCTCCTACGTCCTGAACATGGTACATCCCCTCCCTAATCCCCCATTTCTCATCCTATCCTAACACCCCAAAGCTTTGTCTCCCAATATACAACAACGACGTCTACACAATCCACTACGGCGCTAGCGTGCTCGCCGCCTCGACATTCATGCGCTTCGTCGTCTCATCCAGCTTCCCGCTTTTTACGGTGCAGATGATCGATCGTCTTGGCTTCGCGTGGGCAACGAGCTTGCTGGGATTCATCACTGTGGCGATGATTCCTATTCCGTGGGTGTTCTGGAGGTGGGGACCGAAATTGAGGGGTAGGACGACGTATTTGAGGCATTTGGAGATTGTGGAGGCGAAATGATTGTTGGTGGACGGACATCTGAAGTTAATATGACGGAACATGATGATAGTAAATCCTTTGGTGCATGGCATGGTAGAGGAGTTAAGAAGGAACGAGCATAGCATATTTAGCTTTATAACAATAGCGTGAAAGATTCATTGCATGACACTTGTCTTTGAAAGCCCATTGCCAGTAGCGAACAAGGGGGCTTGGAAGAAAATTCATGGTATTCCGATATACGCAGCTTATACATTCCCACCAGATGGCACTGCAGCCTTCGAGTCCCCCGTCAAGGACTTAGTCCACTCTTCATCCGCCCAAGCCCTCAACTTATGGTTCCACATGCCCCTCTGAGTCATCTCATCAAGCAGATTCCAATATCTCTCGTCTCTCTCAACCACACATCTCCGGACCAACTCTCCGGCTGTCCCAGCCCTCATCCACCACCCTCTCTTCCCATCTTCCGTCTCCTTACCCTCTCCAACCACAATCATCTCCTCAAGATACCTGAAAGCGTCTTCGTAATCGTCTTCTTGCAGACAGGTCAAGATCAGACGGTCATAGGTTAACCTATCAGCCTTTACGCCCAGCGCCGCCATCTCTGCCGCGAGGAACATTGCTAGGTCTTTCTTATTCTTCTGCTTCGAGACTCCTTGGAGCAGGATGTTGAAAGTCTCTGTGTTCGGGCCGCTCGCGCAGATATTGTGCAATTTCTTGTACGTTGTGACTGCTGTATCGACTTGACCGAGAGCGTTAAGCGATTCGAGGATAACGTTGATGGCTGCGATGGGTATTACGTTGCCTGCTTCGTGGAGAGACTCTAAGATGATCCAGGCGTGTGAAGGGAAAGAGGTGGAGGAAATGAGGTGGAGGAATATGGGCCGAGTTGTGCTCATGTCTGGCGTTAGACCGGCTTTGGTCATGATGGTTAAAATCCTGAACGCGGTTCTTAAATCCTGGACACCGACGTAAGCGGTGAGTAGTGCCTCGTAGTGATATGGAGAGAGTGCTGATTGTCGATTTGACAAGATCCGGATACAGCTGGTCGCGAGAGCTGGATCGGAATGACGGGCTGCGAGGTTAAGGGTTGAAAGGCACATGCCATCTGAAGGCTTCGTAAAGGAAGTCTCAACGCGGCAGTTCCATACGAACTTAGTTCCTTCGTACTAGCATTTATTAGCCTGATAATTGTGAGCCGAATGGAAAGTAGACCTACATGGAAAGCATTGCTGAATTTGTCAAGAAGATAGTACCAGACGCTGGGTAGTATTCCGCTTCTTTGGGTATGGTATCTATGCTGCAGCATCTTGAAAGCTTCGTCCAGTTCCTCTGCCTCGCAGAGCTGGAACATGAAGATATCATAGAGCCATGGCTGCACCATTATCTCATCAGACTGCATCTGCTCCAGCTTATCCATAGCCACTTCATATTGCCGATCACGTAGAAGCCCTACAACGAGATAGTGCCACCCTTCAGGAGAAAGCCCAAACCAACGTTCTTTCATCTCCAGCATGATCTGTTCGCGGAGGAGATAATTGGGATGAATTGCTAGAACCTGTTCAAGTCCGTCAACAAGTATTCAAATTTCTCTCGATGACCACATACCTGCAAAACAGCATGGTATAACCCATTATCTGCCGCAATCCCATCCTCCTTCATTTCAACCAACAGATCTCTCACCACCTGCGCACTCCCAAACTCCGCATCCGAATTCGCCCGTATAAGGGCATCGTAATGTACCAACGCGGGCTTCTCCCCCCTCTCACGGATGAGATATTCCACAAGCTCTGTAATCTTATGATAAGACCCCTCTTTCGCACACAACGCCCGCAACTTTTCGTGAAGCAATGGGAGCTCGAGATGATCGCCTTCTGTAGGCTTTCGTCCTCTATAACCAAAGCCAGGGCTTTCTTCTTTCCTGGGCGGAATTGTACGAGACTTTTCTTTGTCGCTGGCGGTTAAGGCAGGGTTGCTTGCCCAGCCCCATTGTGTTCTAGTCGAGCTATGGAAGGGTCGAGTTCGCGGTCGGAGTGAGGGTATGGAAGGGATTGGAGCTTTCCTAGGTATTGCCCTGGATGTTGCATATTGCGCGGAGGCTATGGAATCGATTACAGGACAGAGGCAGCGCCATAGTCCATCAATTGGGATTCGAGTGGTGGGCATTGAGGTGTGTCGTTGGTTTCGCGAGGTGAAGTGGAAGCTTCAATTTTTGAGGTTCTGGCGCAGCCTTGCGCTAGTCACGTGCATGAATCAACAACGCTCCAGAATGAATTGCATGCTTCTAGTTTGGCAGGAGAGAAGCTGATGTATTGTCTCAGACCTTCTAGACTGATTAAAGGGGTATGCTGTGCTGCAATTCTCAGCTTGGTGTGAAGTTGGCTTCGAGACTGTGGGCTCTCTCTTCCCTAATTTCGCCTCTCCAAAGCTCTAGCATATCCCCTTTATGATCTCAATTCTTAGGATCATGCTGAAGATCTTCTCGAAGCTCCAGCCAGTCCGTACGCCCGACTCCGTGTATCCCCAGCAACGTTTCTCACGAACCCCGCCCTCTACCCCTCCCTCTCCCAGCACCTCGTCCTCTTCCTCTGTCCCCGCCACCGCGGTGATCACCTCTGCCAGCACCTCCTCTACCACCTCTGTATCCACTGCCCTGATCTCTAGACTGCTGTTCCTTCACCAAGTCGATAATCTCGTCTGGGACCCGCAGGTACTTGATCTGCTTCCTGTCAGTTTCCCTCGCCCTCATAAAATCATTTGAAAAGGGCGCATACGTTGTTTCCCTTGACATAGACCTCCGGTAACCTGTAGAACTTGTCGCCATCCTATATTTCCACCCATAAATTAGCCTCCCTTCCATAATTCAATTCCAAAGCCTCTCAGTATTTCCACATCATGCTTCGCAGGAAGAGAGCAGCATACCGGACTAGTCTGCACCACCTCCTTCAACGTAAGGTTCATCCACGTATCACATGTAACCAGGTGTCCGTTCAGCGTCTCGCCATTCTTGAGCTCCACCAGCATGGGGTGGCCTTGCGCGGCTGTGAGGAGGCCGAGGGGAAGCTTACTCCTTTATTAGCTCATCCCTAATATAGCCTGGTGTAGATAGAGGGAAGGCGACCGTGTTGGAAAGGAGAGGGGGGACGTACCATTGTGGGCTGTTCACAGAGGGAAGGTGATGTTTTTGGTGGTGGATTGGAGCTTCGATTTGATGCCTGTTGCGCGACCGGGTTCCATTGGCTTTATCCGGTCACGTGAAGGTTACAGCCTGATCAGTGAAGGAATTGGACGGTTTTGATTGATGCTTGAATTGTACTTGGCAGTGGGGAGCTTATTCGGTTGGTTTCATTAGAGAAATTGGTGTCATAATTTGCGGTAGAAATTATTGTTGCCGTGATGATTCTTCACACACATATGCCACCTCGCTTGGGAAAAGGGGACTCGGTATAAGTACTCACTTCCAATGACTCTTTTGTTGTCAACTCTTTCTCTCTATTTACAACCAGTTGAGAGTTCTTCAAGTCTATATGATTCCATGATTGTGAAAACCATTATCTGTTTCAGATGATACACATTATATCAAAAAAGAACCTATTGCCAATGTTCTCGTTGTCAATTGTTGGATGGTTTCATGGGTCGGTCGAAGCGTGAAGCTGCCCAGAGATTCTAATGAAGATACAAGTCACTCAGGAACAGCCCGGCGTTATAAGAGAAAAGCCTCACGAAACAGTGTTACAGATCCAACTCCACAAGCTAATGTACAATCTTGACGATGCGAAACATTGCTTACTGGGTCACTTCAGACACTGTCTGGTTATTACAGACGTTGGCAGACAATGTTGTTCAATTACACAACTTTGCCTTCAATGTGATTCACACCACAATAAGTCATGGATTTCTGGAGATTAAGTCTATTCTTGTTCTGGCAAATGCAGAATAGCACTCTGTTCCAACTTCTGAGAGGACAACTTTTGATTGGGCGCTCATCAAGAACTAACAGAAATAATAAGAACGGCTTGAATGCAGCTGTTTAGAATGACTTGATAATATAAACCACCTAGGTTGAAAAATGCAGCACTGCTCGCCGGAAAAGAGATGTGAGGTCAATGTGCTGAGCGGTCCACGTGACGATGCCTTTGAGGTGGACGAGGTGGAGTGGCTACGTGGGTGCTTCTGGGGCGAGTTCGTCAGTGCAGCACTCGACGCCTCGAGAGATTGACGATATTAAACTTTTCAAGGCGGACTTTGGCGCTCGATTCGAACTTCGTTCTTTTTCCAATTCCTCCGCAGGGGATCCACCTGCCTCGTCGCCCTTCAAGCCCATCACGTCTCTCTTGCAGTCAAGATTCACAGTCGCCGGATTTAGGAGGGCTAGATTGGGGCTTCGCAGCATCCGATTCGCCGTCGGGCCGCTTCCAGATCCGTGCGCTGGAAATGCGCACCACAAGTCGTCGTCAGCGTTCCCCCACTCGCCGACGAACTCCCTCAGATTGCGCAGCCAACTGCTACCCAGCGCCAGCCCAGCACCCGAAACATGGCCAGACTGCTAAGTACTTCTTCAGGAGCCTCCCCCAGGCTGCCTCTTATCCTCCTTCCTTGCTGTGTTTTGAAGATATTGATTTCTCTTCCTCTAGGCGACCAGAAAGTCGCTCTCCCGTTGTTTCATTAACGTCTACTACCTTTTCTTATTGAGATCTCCTACTGTTTTGAGAGCCTTCCAGAATGCGCGGCCTTATCAGTGCCGCTTTGGTGCTCGCGCCGGCGTTCGCATCAGCCCTCTCCGTGCGAGACGTAGACTTAGACCTCGAACAGGTTGGAGAAGTCGCTGCTATTGGTATGGATCCCGAATATCGTTCTTAGAGATGCCTTGGCTGACAAATATTAACTCAAGATCGCTTGTACACCCAGATCAACGTTGATATTTCGGCCGGCTCAAGGTCACGATGGTCACCTGATGAGTGGGAAGCGGATGCATACTTAGCATTGCCATTCAGTCTTCAGATTCTTAAGTCTGATGCAGCATGTGGCTCTGGAAAAGTGACTGTTGATGGGCAAGAATTATCTCAGACCTTCAATGGAGATGAGTCGACAGGAAGTGGCACTTTTGCTGTCAACAGCAAGACCCTCATCGCTTCGTGGTCGTTCAACTGCATCAAGGTCAACGGCGTTCCAGACGCTCGCTTCATGAAGTTTATCGTCGAAGTTGTTGACGGCAAGTCTCTTCAGAATGTTGGGTTCTCGATGTTGTTTAGACAGTCAGGAGCCATGGAAATCATGAACATCGAGACGGACCTCTCCATCCCCGACACCGTCGCCGCCAACCCCAACCCGCAAGCTCTGCAACCACTTGACCAGGATGACGAGTCCCCCGAGTACAACATGGAGGATGACATTGCCGAGCTGCAATGGATGGAAGCCCAGATGCAAGAACTTGCCTATCTGATCTCCGAGAAGAAGCACACTATTCGCATGCACGCTCACCACCACTTCGAACAAGAGATCGAAGAATGCGATAGCCTCAAGTGCCTCCTCGAGACAGTTGCCAAAAAGGCTAAGAGTGCCGCCCACCACCTGTATGGAAAGATTCAGGGAGGCTATGAAGATGATGAGGCATTCGAGGAGGAGTTCGACCACCCACATTTCAAGAAACCTCATTTGCCCAAGCTGCCGATCAAGAAGCCTCCCTTCCTAAAACCTCACTTCCCGAAGCCACCCTTCCACGGCGGAAAGAATTGCACAGGCCCACCAAAGGGAAATCACACTCGCCCAGGAAAGCCTCACTTCCCCCATCGTCCTCTTCCAATTTGCAGGTACCCTCCTCCACCTCATCACGGAAAGCCTCCTGGAAAGCCTCCTGGAAAGCGCCCAGGACCACCACCACCAGAATGGGCACATGAGCCTGACTTTCATCACGGACCTGATATGGACGGGCCGCCTCATCACCCCAAGGAAGGTAATGGGCCTCCTCCACCCGACTTCGACGGGCCTCATCATGGAGAAGACCACCACGGTCCACCACCTCCAGAATTTGACGGACCTGACCACGGAGAGGGGCATCATGGCCCGCCGCCTCCCAAGTTCGACAAGCCTCCTCATCACGGAGAAGGGCCACCAGGTCCACCACCCGAATTCGAGCAAGATCGCATCGACTTTCCAGGTAGTGAGGACAATGGACCCAAACATAGAGGCCCACCTCCCTTCGACGGCCCCCCTCCCTTCGACGGCCCCCCTCCTCGTGGCCCCCGAGGTCTTGTTAAAGCCTTGCAAATTATGAAGTTCACTGCAATCGGCTTTGTCTGCGCATTCCTTATCCTCGCCCTCCACCGACGAGCCTGCACGCCGAAACGCCGCGCAGACCGCCAAGCACGAAGAGAACAACGCAAACGACGTCGCGCATATCGTCGCGCAGTGCACAAGCACGCTATCACTCGACTCCTCCAGCGCATCTCAGGCAACGAGTCTGACTCTGAGACCGATGATTATGAAGAGAAGCGACGTGCTCTACTGGCAGATGCCGAAGATGGAATGTCGACAACCATGACAGAAGACATCACGCAGCTTCGCAATGCGGCTGAAGTCGTCGGCGAGATGGTTGTCGCCGAGGGAGACCGGTCCCTGATCATTGTTGAATCCACGCCGATTCCTGCACCGGAGACACGACCATTGATGCAGGACTTCGAGACCTTGGGCCAGGTTGGGTTTGGAGAGGAGCTTCCCGCATATGAAGACAATGATGGTAGCGAAGCGAGCAGTTTTGTCGCAGATGGATTCAGATATACACCTGGGAGCACCGATTACAGCCCCTCGCACTCGGCGGCGGGTAGTGTGAGTGATATCTTGGGCCCGGATACGAAGTCATAGTTCGAGTTTCAAGAAGGTTTCTTTGCGTCATGGTCGGATTTTGTTGCTATTAGTGGCGAGAAGCCTAATATACCTTGGTTTAGAATCTTTCTTTGTGTCATTGAAATGGGTCCGGGTTTGCTTTATTTGCATACACGTAAGATACCGAGTAGCTGTTGTCTATCTAGAGGGTTATGATCCGATAATTGAAATCTATATATCGTCTTTTCTAGGATCTACTCAAATGCGCTTGCGTTCAGTGAAGTGCATTGCAGCTTGGTGAGGGTGGTTGTTGGAATAAGGTGAAATAGAGTCTTCCAAATTTCAACGAAGAACCTTAGACTAGATCCCGTCACCTCTTCTTTCCACTTAATCCGTTGGATGAACCGTAATTCAACTGGTGCATACCTCTCCTCAGCCTCACATCGATTTGCTCGCCATGTTGTTAGGCTGCATAGATATTGCATTCCAATAAGAAGAACACCCCCTGTAATAGCCACACCTATGAAACGACGAAGGTGAATATGTGGATATTTGTTCAGCCTAACGCCTCCCATCTCATTGTCGCAACTCCAGCCCACTTGGACAGGCACGACCACGTTGACGTACACACCAATAATACTAACGTTCTCAAAATATGAAAATATATATATATATTTGTACCAATGAGGAAAAGAGCAATGCTATAACGCTACACGATTAAGTAACACCTAGCAAGTTCCTGCACGAGTAATGCGATGCAGACAACGTGATATGGTCTGAACGAATTGGAGTGACTGTAGGATTGCCAGTGGATTTTGATTATTGGAGCGAAACCAGAATGCATGGATTAGGAAAAGACGACTTAGGAAGGAAGCTTTGGTCTAACGTTGGGATTGGAGGATTTCGGGTGGAACCTGCACTGAATTGTTGGATAACAGAGCTCTCAGTTCTGCGTAGGAAATGATGAGCAAATGAGGCGACTCGGTCCACATCTCCAACAATTCAGTCATGCGGATAGTAACACCACACACGAGTCATCGAAATGATGTAAGAGCTGCCGCCATTACTCTGCGTATAAGGTAATTCGATAATATCGATGAATAAGATATTCAAGTACATTAATTAACACCTGCTAGTCAAATGTCCCTCGAATGTTGTATATTCAACTCTGAGCCTTGAGCTAGAGACGCCGCCATATACTAACTCTGCTTGGACATTCTCGGGCTAGGTAAGTGTACGCAGAGCAATGGCAGCAGCTCTTATGAAAGTGAAAATCAACGTCACCCTCTCCAGGGATTAGCGCAAGTGGGCGTCCCTAACATCAGACTGGCATCTGACAATGTGTTTCAGTGAGCCTCACTTTGAGGCGCAAGATGAATTGGATACTCGAGTTCCAGCGTGGCCTTCGAATTGCCCCTCAGCGGTGTGAAGTCCACAAGAAGGGAATCTTTGACGGCGAAGACGGAGTCGTCTTCAAGATAAGGACCTTTCCGATCGAAGATTTGAGTAGTTACTGGCTTGTAGCCGTCTCTTTGCACCTATATGGCGTTAGCCTACGCCACAAGCATATTCAATTAAGCTTACAATCAAGTGAATGTGAGCAGGCCGATATGGATGCCTGTCCAGCAGTTGGAGAAGCTTTCCAGCAGGACCTAGAATCGTGTCAATACCGTTTCTCATTTCACAATACACAAAATCATGTCCTCACCATCGAAAGGAATAGGGTACGGAGTCGGCCTCAAGCAGTAAAAGCCATAGTGTCCATTATCATCGGTTTTGAATTTCCCACGCAAATTATGTTCTACTTGATCCTTGTCCTGCTGCTCGTACAGCCCATTTGTCGAAGCTTGCCAGACATCGATCCATGCGCCTGCCACTGGCTTCTTCGTGACCGAGTCAAGCACTTTGCCGTGCATATATGTAATCTCTCCATCATCGACTCCATGTACGATCGTGGATTCATTCTCGAGTACGGGTGCGTCGTGCCGGAAGAAGGGACCCAGAATCGCGCTTGCAGTTGCTGCATCCGTCGCCTCTGCTGCCCTGTTAAATGTGATCTCGTCCACGAGCCTATTGTGCCAATCAATGTTAGCTATCCAGCTCCATTTTCCCGTAAAACCAGCTTAACTCACGATTCGAGTCCAATTACATCGCACATGAGCTGCCCCTCATTCCTCTTGTCATCACTCATCTTCCCCGCCCAGTTGATCATTTCCACCCCCGCCATCCACTCGTCAACTGTAAGCTCGTTCTCCCTTGCAAAATCATGGATATGTTTGATGAGGCTACTCATGACTTGCCGCATCCGCGGGGTCGTCTTTGGCCCCATAGCCTCGATGACATGCTGAGTGAATGTAGGATCGAATCTCGAGTCAGCCGCCACATTCGCACTGCCATTCATTTTAGCCATTTTTGGGGGGTGTACACTGCCTTGACAATGGGTAGGAAAATATGAAGTATTATCAATCAGCTACAAGCAAAGGCTGGGGAATTTGTTCTGGATTTAAAGAAGAGTTGTTGGACGACCCCGCGAGGTGGTCCCTTACCCGATGTTGCTTTTGAGAAGGCTGTCTTACCCCGAGGCTTTCTGGCGTTAGCTTAGCACGCATCCGAGTGGTCCAATGCTCTTGGCGTAGGAACCAATTCAATCAGGTAGCTCGACAGCTTGCCGCTTTGAAAGAAGAGCCATCGTCCCGAGGGTGTGCAGCGGGAAAAGCAAGTGAGGTGTGGTTGGACGAACGCAGATCGTCGAGGTGAAGTGTGGGGAAAGGCGCCAGCATGCGATCCCTGCCTGGCCGCTAAGCTGTTTGGGAAATCCGGACTTGTGGATATGTCCTCGAATCGGTCTGCAGTGTCGACTTCAAATATGGCATTTGTTTACTTTGCTCTTTTTCAGAATGAGGGTGTTCTTCTGAAAGGTAAACGATCCCCCCCTATCCCAGTGATTATTGTGGTACGGAGTTCGTACTGGGTGCCACAACACTGCAATTACTGCTGCATTACCTTCTATCCTGAGCTTTGGAAAGAGAAAGTGTAGAATGTTTTAAGGGGGGGGGCCCACTAAATTCCTGACTGGTTGGAGAGGGAGCCTCCTGTGACAGTGGGCTGGCCACGTGATACCTATTTGAGGAAGGTCAGAGTAAGCTGCCCTCCTCAATTCAACCTCTTACAAGACTATGGAAGTATAGATTCTCTGGTCAAAAGGCTTTGACATAACTGTAAATTCCCTCAAGACCGGCAAAACTTCTTCTCATGGGTAGGGGCGTCAGTCACGTGAAAAGGCCCCTTTTCTCCCTTCGCGTAACGCTCGGCCACCAAATTAGAACAATCACACACGGCTGCTCATCTGCCACAGCGACATCTTCTGCCCATTTTAGCTCTCCTACTGAAAAAATTAAAAAGAAAGGGCTCGGGATGGGAGCAGCATGGGTAGGTAAGGTACTATGCTGTAGGATCGATCACGTGCCTCTCGCGTTCACGGCTGGGTACCTAGGTACTGGAGATTAAGTACTTTTTGCCTCCTAGAAAATCTCAGTAAAGAGACGTATCCGAGGAGGTCAAGGGAGAGTTGGTTCCAAAGTTGAAAATTGGTTGTTACGCAATTCTCGTAGAATTATGATCTCGTGACATCATTGGTCCCTAACAGAAGCAGGAGCGGGGCAAGTCCAATTAATACCTTTTCAACTGAACCGCGTAACAAACAAAGGTCGCATTACAGATTACTTCTCCATCGCAGAACATCCCGAGAATGCCTTCAGTAGAAGTTAACGGGAAGTCGATCTTCTACACTATCGACCAGAATGACGAACACCCGGCCAAACTCACAGCTCTTCTGATCCATGGCCTCGGATCATCATCCTGCTTCTACAAAGCAATCACACCTCTTCTGAAATCTAAAACCCGCTGTATATCCCTCGATACACCCGGCTCAGGACTCTCCGAACTCGGAGGGACTGAGCAAAGCATTTCCACCATTGCTAAAGATGCGGTCGAGCTCCTCGATGCGCTCGAAGTCCAAGAGAAGGTTGTGGTAGTAGGCCATTCTATGGGCGGAATAGTAGCGAGTTATATTGCTGCTGAGAACGCGGACCGAGTGAAAGGTGTTGTGCTGATTGGGCCTGTAAACCCTGACCCAGCGTTGGCCACTGTCTTTGAAAAGAGAATCGAAGTTGTCAAGAATGGTTCGTACAGTTTCCGTTACTACTCCCAAGCAGAGGTGATAACGAGAACGAAATAGATGGACTTGAGGCTCTTGCAAACTCGATCCCCGCAGCAGCAACTGGCACGAAAGCTGGACCACTCCAGCATGCTTTCATCCGGAGTTTGATCCTCGGAACACCCTCGGAAGGCTATATTTCACTCTGCAACGTGATTGCAAAAGCATCCAGGCCAGATTACGACAAGATCAAAGCTCCGTTGCTCATTCTAGTTGGCTCCGAGGACAAGACTGCTCCTCTTGCTGGCTCTGAGGACATCTTGAATGCCTACGGGACAGCAAAGGATAAGAAAACGCTCGAGATATTAGATGGGGTTGGCCATTGGCATTGCGTTGAAGCAGCAGATGATGTGACAAGACACATTATCAAGTTTATTGGCGGTTTCTCGTAGTTTCTTACAAAAGACACACATCAGTCCTGCTCGCCGTTTTCTCGGAGTTCCTCATTTCTTCTTTCGGAAGGGTTCCACCTTCTGCCCGTGACCGAAGCTTGTTTCTCATATAGTGTCTCCTTATCTAACAATTGTTGATACGTTCCGTGAAAAAGCACCCAAGAAGTGGTTTGATCATAAGCAAAAATCATTAGGTGCGGATTTTGTCAGGCTAATATTTTTATCATTAGCTATCTTTCGCTGAGATACTTTGGGATTGTGGTAAAGGCCGACTGAGACTCTCAGAAGTCAAGAATTTTTGTCCGAATATGGGATTCATTTTAACATAACCGGCTACTCCTCAGCGTCATAGAACTCTTCAGGATCTTCCTCTTGAGATAGAGGCAGCTTGATATCCTCGGCATCCCCTCCTTCCCTCGCAATCCTGTCGAAGAGCTTCCTCGCACGCTCTTGCTCTTCTCTTCGTCTTTGCTCTCCACGATCGTGATCGCTAACTCGTTGCCGACGTAAGAACCTTCGCTCGATGTCCTTGTCAGCGCTTCTTAGGCGCCGCCTTCTGTCAAGAGATGCGTCATCCTCATCATCTTTACTAGCGTCATCTGGAGGCAGAGCCGGAACACTCAGGTCACCAATATAAAGTGCAATCATGCCTCGAAGTCGTAGTAAGCTGTGGCTGTCGGAATATGGAGGAGTCGTCATCAATTCGTCCAGCCTTGCAGCAATCTTGTCAGAAGCTGTCAGAGCTGTCTGTCGGATCTCGTCTCTTGCTGTCCATCTTCTCTCAGTCCTGCGTCCCATTCGACGAGTTTTCCTCCTTTGTTCTGCAACGTATGCAGCATCCACGCCATCTCCTTCGACCTCTGCATCTTCTTCAGATTCCTCACTTTCACTCCCACTTCTCTCCCCACCATCGTCTTCTTGCTCCTCCCTAGTGATACTCCTGAGCCCCTCATTCTGCTCAAATTGAATACCATAAATCTCGCATCCAATCATTGCAGGCCAGAAGTCTAACGCACTCACACTCCCATCAAACTGCCTCTTATACGGATGCTGCAAAATCAACCTCTCGTAATAATCCCTCGCCTTCTCGAGGCCCTCCTTACTTCCCCACCTCTTCACCCCCATCAATTCCTCGTCCTCATCATCAGTCTCTTCATCATAAGAGTAATTCCTCTTTCTCTCAAGACTTCTGATCAGCAATTCTGCCCCGATTCCCCAATATCCACTTCCCCTCAAATCTATGCCTCTTCCTCCAACCTGCGTCCGAATCAACATCGCCCACGCACGACTCGCTCTCATTATATCGCCCTCTAGTAGACAACGCTGTAATATCGTCGTCAAGACGCTAAGGTGCTGTAACCTCAACTTCGGGCCCCTCTCTACCCTCGTCTCTTTTACCTGCACTTCCTCATTCAATCCTCCCTTTATAACCTCTTCGCTATTTTCCCCTCCTTCTGGCGGACTATGCGCTCTCTCCTTCCCCTTCCCCTTCAAATCCCTCTTCTTCTCCACAGTCCTAACATAGCCCCCTCCCAGCCCACGATGCGGCCACCCCTTCACGCGCGGAATCTGCTCATCAAGCTGCAAGCCCGCGATCTTATACTGCACTATCTCATCCGGCGTAAGACTAAGCGGGTTCGTGGACGCCGGGAGTGCGCGGCCATCATCAGAGGAGGAGGAAGCATCGGGTTCTGGGGAGTGCGAGGGGCGGCGTTTGCGTTTGCGGATTGGCAAGGAGGAGGGGCTTTGGTTGTGTACACGCTGGTTTGTGGGTTGTGAGTGGGTGGTTGTTGAGGAGGGCGCGAGGGGGAGCGCGAAGAGGGGCATTTTCGTGGTTTCGTGGTGTTGGGAGAGGGGTTGAGGAGGGATGGAGGGGGGGGTTGACGGGAGGCTGAGAGGTAGCCTTGCATGACGATTTTGCACGCATCACGTGAAGTATGATATCCCCCTTTCTCTTCAATGATATTGATAGCAATGTAAGCGAGTTTTAGTGATTATATGTGAGGCTACGAACAAGGTAATGTGTTGACTGGAAGGGATGTTATCATTTTGAAAGGCTAAATCTGAGATTTGTATTCATGAAAGCGTGCACCCACAACATCCAACGTTCCTCAGCAATATATATACAACACTTCTGAATATTTGCTTCAAAGGGTGCGATATTTTCTAGTGCCCTTATCTAAGGAAATTCTTCCCACTCAAATTGTATCTATGAGATGATACAATTGACTCCATCATTCCCAGAGGAAAGTTGTGTCGGCTCATCGCCAGTATCATTCCCTCAAATATTATACAAATGTCGTCAATATTCGTCGCCTGAAGATTGGTGATAGTGGCGGTATCCCCATAGTTTAAGTTGATCCCAAACAATGTTTAGTAGCCATCACGTACATCATAAAGCAGAGGACGTACCAGCAATTTCGCTTTCATCAGAAGCAGTAACGCCGTCGATGATGACATGTCGTTCAAACATGCTATCACAGTTGCCACAAGATCTGTATAACTTGGCAAAATCCGAGACAGTAAAGCCAGAGATGGAAACTGTTCCTGCGCCATTATGTTGCACAACTTTGTCTAATGCCCCGAATGCACCACCTCCGTTGATGGTTGTGGTCTCGCCAGCATCTTGGTTCTTGATTGAGAAGGCATCTTCGCACACAGCAGACCACCAGACATTGGTTAGTGTGCAAGCACCTTGGCAATTTACACCATCGATCTGATTCGGGCCAATGATAACATTGGAAAGAGATCCTCCGTTCTCGATTTGAAAGACAGCATCAGATTCTCCGCCCTCCACCTGTCCTGTGCAAGAGACACCACGGTCATACATAACCATACCTCCATCGAATAATCCTCTGACTGCAATGGTTTGGGCAGCGCTGAGAGCTGATGTGCCAGATGAAGCTGGGAGGGAACGACCTGAAGAAATCGAGACACCACCAGTTGTTGCCGCACTTGACGTCGTTGTTGCAAACGACTGTGCCTTGGTGGAAGAAGCGCTTATAGAGGCAGATTTTTTTGAGCTGGAGGCTTTCGAAGATGTCGTTGTGGTCTTTTTGGATGATGAAGAGGCGGAGACTGTCTTGCTAGTAGAATTGAATGCAGCTGCGTCAACTGCGATGCCAAGGTCACAGTCCTGACCAGAGACTGCTGGAGCTGTTCTTGTGACTAGAACAAAGCTGAGAATGGCGGCGAATCGAAAGATTGAAGACTTCATATTTGAATATGCAGTGTGAGGCCAGAAAAAGATAAAGGCTTCAGGAAATGCTCGAAGACTTGAAGTGATTGGAAAGAGAAGAGGGAAGGGAGACGGATGAGGTTGCAGAGAAGACAGAATCCATCTCTGATCAATACTTTGAAGCCAGAAGATGGCCTTGTGGACTCGTCGTCGTCCTCGGCTCCACCAGAGCTTCAGAAATAAATGAAGATCCTTTAAAAGAAACAGAGACTTAGAACACCAAGATTTAAGTTTGATCCCGAAACAACACATTCGAATGCCAAGGTTGCGCCAAGTGGCTGATCCCGTGCGGTGGTGTTCTTGGCCAGGTTTCATCAGCATCCGAAGGCATTGTGACAGGTGCCGTCGTGGTCTGGGAGTTATATCTAGAACTTCCACGAAATACCAAAAGCGGCATTGCTCATCGCCTCACGAAAATCCTCGAAACGCGAGTCCTCCTGCGGACTCGCCTGGAGGCTGGGATGACTGAATACCAGAGGCCCATCTGTGCAGATTGCTGCGCTGAAGATTGCAATCCAGGAAATAAGAGATCATAATGTGCGGAGGACGATTCTCTGAGTATAGCTGTGTTCATAGTAGCCATCACCTGAAAGGTGCACCGTAATGATAGTTCACTGGTATGGTTGTCCTGGCCAGCGACAGCTGCTTGTCCCTCGAAGTCGTGAAGCTGAGAGAACACCCTTCATCCCCACACGTCTTTTCATGAAATGGTGAGGCCACAGCGAGGTCATACAAGTTCCGAAAACTGCCATGAGTGTCGCAATGGAAGATAAATGAGAACTTTGAGCGATGTAATTGTTGTCAGGTTGACGCCGACAGAGCGCTCGCGTGGTTGACTTTTGGCTTCGGCTTCGGCAGGCACGGGCTCTCGGCCCGAACCGCTGGCGACCTCTCCCTTTTCCTGTCCCAACTCCATCCATCATATTCCCGAATAGAACCACCCACCTTGGCTCACAACCAGACACCCAGTCAGACCAACGAGCGGCAATATTATTCATGCTCGATTCTCAAGCAGTCGTGGAAGGCCACCACGTACGACGTCTCAACGCCCATCTGCAAGACCGACAATGACCCCAGAACGCGGCTTGGCCGCGCCTCCGGAGGCGCTGCCTCAGCTGAGCAGTCTCAGCTTTCAATACCTATGAACCGAGCCTGATTACTCCATCGGTCGTCGAGATAAACTTGCTATCATCTTTGCCACACATATGGAACAGTTGAGTGGGGTGGAGAGGCAGCGTTCGGATGTTGTATAGACTCAAAGCCTCTCCCTACCTTGCAGTCAAGCCCCCCGAGAACATTCTGTTTCTTATATCATTTTGGTTAAAGAAGCTCGGATGCGTTGTCACACATTGTCTTATGCATGTATCATTTTCTCTGTCTTCCCTGTGGACCAATACACGGAGCAGTTTTGATCAGGGTCGAAGACCGAGGCGTCCAATTGGGACTCAGCCTGTTTAGCCTACGAGCATGGTTACACAACATCTTCTGCGGTAGGTAATTTGACTTGGTGTAGGAATTCCGTTCTTTACTTCTTTCCACTTCAGATAACCTTTCGCTTCCACTTCATATTCATGTCCAATTGACCTACCTGCCACTTGAAAACCAGGCATACAGTAGCAGCGCTTAGTGCATTAAGAAGAACAACCAGACAAGTCAGTGCCAGCGTCATGGGCTCTGTGTCGGTCACTACAGCCTCTACCGTGGCTGTACTTGTAGTTGCGGTTATCACCATTCAGAAGATTCTCACCTTTCGCAAGCTTCGACATATCCCGGGACCTTCCCTCGCGGGGTTCACACGGCTATGGTTGCTTCGGCACTCATTTGGTGGTCAGATAGAGTTAGTTCTGGCCGATGCCTCTAGAAAATATGGTTTACTCCTCAAACACCCTGGCTGTTGCAAGCAGAGCGCTCATTTGATGTAGGACCTCTTGTTCGAGTCGGACCAACCGAGTTGGTGACAAGTGATCCTGATGCTTTGAGAAAAGTTCTTGCCTTTCGGTCCCGGTATCGTCGCTCTGATGTAAGGGCAACCGGGTCCTTTGAGTTTTTTCTACTCATTTGATATACTCCTGCCTCACCTTATTCGCTCCTGATATATTCCAAGGGAGCTCAGTTTACTCATTTTGCCCATTTTACTCCCGAAACACTCCAAAGAGGGACTATGCTGACCCCAGGTGTCCAGTGGTTTGCTGCATTTCAGTTCGACCCCGTTCACGACAATGTCTTTTCCCAGTGGGACGACAAACTGCATCAACGACGGCGTGCCAAATTGGCCATTGGAGTATGTATTGAAATTGTAACACGATCTGTAGAGCTGCAAATTAGCTAAAACAGCCCCCAGTACTCAAGAAAAGAAAACGATGATCTGGAACAATCAATTGATAAAAATATCGACAACGTCATACACCTTCTAGAATCGAAATACCTGTCAACTGCTAATCTCTATAAGCCAGTCGATCTTGCAAGAATCTTGCACTATTTCACCATTGACCTCATTTGGGACATCGCTTTTGGGACGGTCCTTGGTGACGTTAGAGATGACCATGATAACATCTCGTTCATTGCGTCCATTAAAACTGCTCTGCCAATGTTCGCTTGTACGGGCAATGGGGTTCCTTAAATTCTTTGTCCTCCTTTCTTGCAATACTCCTTCCTCATCTTACACACTCCTAAAACATCCCACGGGAGCTCATTTTACTCATTCTGCTCCTTTTACTCCCAGGACTCTCTGAAATAGTACTATGCTGACTTCCCCTGTGTCCAGTGATGGGTGTGTATCCTAGTATTCTCAAGATTTTCGCGACCCCACTGTTCAGTTGGCTGCTTCCATCGAACAAAGATATAACAGGGCTCGGGAAGGTCATGGGGTATGTGTTCATATTCCACTTCATGGCAATGATGATGCTCGATGGTTGAGTCATTGCTTATACCAAGTAGTGTCGCCAAAGAAGTTGTGGCAGAACGATTCGGTACAGATAAGGTGGATCGAAGAGACATTATGGGCTCCTTCATCCGGCATGGACTTACGCAGAAAGAGGCCGAGACAGAGTCAACACTTCAATTGTGGGTATGGCCAAGCGCTGCTGCAACACCAACACTGACCTGAGTTTCGTAGACTTGCAGGTTCTGACACAACAGGAGGGGCCCTCCGAATAATACTGCCATATGTTTTCACAAATCCGAGAGTGTACACAACCCTTCTTGCTGAGCTATCAAGCTCTTCACTCTCAAACCCTGTCAGAGACTCAGAAGCCCGAAAACTACCTTACCTCCAAGCTGTCATCCGTGAAGGGTTTCGGATATGTCCCCCAGCAGCTAATCAAGCATATCGAGATACACCCGAAGGTAGTGATACCCTTTGTGGTTATCATATCCCTGCAGAGACGAAGGTCGGATATAATTTATCCGGCATGATGGAGGACCCGAAACTCTGGGGCGAAGATGCAAAAGTATTCCGACCTGAGAGATGGCTGACAGGAACGCCAGAAGAGATTCGAAAGATGGAGGCCAACGTGTACTTGGTGTTTGGCCATGGGAAGTGGTCATGCTTGGGCAAGAAAATTGCACAAAGCGCCTTGAACAAGACGATAGTTCAGGTGAGACAAGCTTTCGAAACCAGTAGAAGAAACATCTTCTCACAGAGCTGACCAACGTGAACCACTCAGTTGCTTTGAACGTTCGACGTATCAATTGTCAACGCACAGCGGCCGTGGAAGTCATTCAATGCTGTTGCTTACTTGATCACGGACATGTTTGTAACAGTTACAAAGCGGGAGCCGACCTTCTGAAGGGTGGTGAACAGTCCTGATTTTCTGCAGACGAAGCAATAGAACAGGTCACAATCAAGCGATGTTGTTCATATTCGAGTTTTTTCTCTCCTAATTCTGCCTGATATTCCAACCAATGTTCCAACTCCCGCCTTGCTTTTGCTTATGCTGTTTACAATATTTAGTACTGTAGTACTATTCGCCGTCCTTCATTCTTAACCTATCATCTCCAGCTCGTCATCCCCTCATTCATTGCCTTGAGTCACAGTTCCAGCATGCTCGCCCTTCTGCGCATTTGTGTTATGAGCGAAAACCTTCTGGGAAAGATCGAAGACAGGGAGCGGGCATGGAACACCAGTCGAAGCACAAGCGGTGATGATTGCCTATCACAGAAATCAATATTTTTGCAGACCATATTTCCTTTAGACGAACTCACCAAATACCAGCCCATCATCATCGTCACGAATCCGAAGCCACCAGCAATCTTGAAATAGTAAAGTGCGTGGTCCAGACCCGCCACGCTAGGGTTGAATCCTAGCTGGTAGTATCCGGCAGCAAAGAAGCTGAAGACGAAGATGAGAGAGAAGAACACAACGACGAATGGAATATTAATTCTCAGTGATCCCAATAGGAAGCAGAAAGTAACAAGTGCCATGACGACATTGTAATTCCCTTGACCAGCATTGTAGGTATGGGACAAGGCTCCCGGAGCACCCCCTGCCGCGTAAGATGCGATGATTCCGTGAGCAGGGTCTTGCAGGTATCCGATGTTTACCCAATGGCAGCCGAAGATTATGAAGACCGCCATAGGGAATGAATTACCCAAGATGAACTCAGCTATACCAGCAATGTTCATGGCTATGCCGCCAAGGAAGTAGAAGGTTCCCGAGACCGAGGCGAGTGAGGTGGCTGCAGAGCCTTGGAATTGGAGGAGGCAGAAAACGGTGGATGAGAAGGGAATCAGAAAGCCTAGAAGACCGAGGAGTGTTGGGTTACCTGTTGCAAGTTTAGAAGGTGGAGAGTGGCAGAAGCGAGAGATACTTACCAAGACGCTTGGCGAGATCTCCTTTCGGCGCTGAAGGTTGGAAGAAGAGGCGTTCATACTGGTTAGGACTCAGTGAAAGGGTCATTTGGCGAGTGAGTTCGTTGTGGCCATTGGTAGCCTTGTCGTGGATGTGTTCTGAGTTATTGCTCGACATCTTGAGAGGCGTATTGTGTTGTCAAGGGACAGGAAGGCGTGTCTAGGTGAGGATAAGGGGCGTTGTGAGAAAGGCCAACTGGAAGAAAGCTCAGGATTGACGAGATATATATGTCTTCTTATTATACACCGACCTCCTATCTGATTTGGAGCGGAATCCATGTTAGACTTTCGGCGTTCGGGGATTTAGCAGAGCTCCATGGCCTCGGTACAGGCTCCCATCCGATGGGGAAAATCCGGGGAACCCAGAAACGTCTCAACAACAAGAAGAAGTACTCCAGCATTTCCTTGGCTCTCGCTGGATTGCAAGACTATTGGATGAAAACAAATCAAAAGTCTGGCCGAGGACGGCGTTAACCCATCCTCAAGTGCTCGATCGGTCGAGTCGCGGCTAGTGGAAGCAAGCCGCAGCAACATAGCCGCACCATCGGTATAATTTGGCATCTAGACCGTTTTCAATGCGGTCTGGGCTCGTTTTTAAACCTAGTTTCACCACAATTATTGTAGCTGGGAGGCTTCCTCCGCTACCCCGCGCTTGTGGGATGAGGCTACTGCATGACGTTTGTCTGCCCCGGATCTCTGGTCTAAGATAAACTAGACAGATGCCAACCAGAAAGAGGAAGGTGCGTATGTTATTTGGAACTTTTTTATGCGTATTTTAAGTTAAGAGCCTTGAAAGAGAGGCTGCACACACCACTGACATTGGAACGGAAAATGGAGAAATCAGTGACTAATAAATCAAGTCTGGAACAGAAGGCCAGACCATCACTCCCGTGCGAAAATGCCGATCTTTCCCCGCACTGTGCTAGACTGTAATAATTGGACACTGTCGTTCCAGTGAACTGTTAGTTTATTTGAAGGGGGCTGGTGACGAGAGTGAATGAAACGCCAGAGCGTGAAGAGAGATCGAGGCGTTGGAGTCAGATCGAAATCTGTGAGGCTGAGGAAAGGGTGGATAAGTGTCGAGAAATCACCAAACAATTTCTAAAGTGTGGGTTTTGGGCAGTTGGATAAGAAGCCTCTTTCAAGGATTGATAATTCCTCAATCTTCAGTTGCATTTATCTACCGACTTTTGCAAATGCAACCTTGATTTTCTCGGCGTCCATTCCCTCAGCTGCAGCAGCACTGAAACTTTCCGCACCTGTTATTGAATAACTTGTTCTTAGCACTTACTAGTTCACCTTTATTCATAGCACGGCGGTTATATGAAAGACGCAAGCCAATAATGGAGTTCAATGAACCATCTTCTTATCTTTTCTCAGCACAACTTCTATTCCTACACCCCTCTTCGCTCCACCACATCTACGAGTTTGCAGAGAGCGTGAAGTCCACATTCCCAGCATTAACATCCGCACCCCCGATACACGTGCTCGTGAACGGCGTATCCCCACATACAGCTCTCGCAGCCCTGACACATCCCTCCCACCGTCCCTTCGTGATGTCAATCGTCTGCCCTGAGGTTGCTGCAGTCAAAACAAACTTGGCCGTTCCAGAAGCGCCAGTTGTGGTTGTTGGGTTGCCTGCGCATTGCTCGATTGTACCGGCGATGCTGCCACAGATGGAGAGTAGAGCTACGTTGATATCGTGGTCGACAAGAGTTCTATTGGGGAAGTCAGAAAATGGCAAGTTGGAGGAAATGTTGAAGACCTTACGTTGATTTATCTGTACATGTCGTGCCTGTGATTGCCGCAGGATTCACATTCGTGTTTTCGGGCGCTGGGACTCGTTGTACAAGAGTAGGGATTGCGAGTGCCGTTGCGGCGAAGACGGACAGAAGAAGGAGTTGCATTTTGAGTCTCGGATCAACCAGAGAAAGGAAAGAGTGAGAGTGACTAAGTTCTCTAGGAAAATATGAAATAAAGAATGAAAGAGAAACGAACTGAAAAGATTGAAAGAGTGGAAGGTCTGAATTTGCTTCCAAGAAACAGGAAGGGCTAATCGGTTTTATGAACTTTCCCAAGAGTAAGAATACACTACTACCCCATGCACTGAAAATCATAGGACCACCATACAGCCAGGCCCAGAGTTGGGTCATTGGCGGAATATTTCGAGAGATTAGATCTTTTGACACTCGATCGAGTATCAGATCGATTAGATTACCCCTGAGACGCCTCGCTTAGCGACATCAGACGTCTGATCACCAATGGGTTTCGTTTCGTCTCGGGCCTCAGTCGAATAATTCTCTTAGATCTTTAGATGAGATGACAAGATGACAAGATTCGAAACACACTTCAGATGAGCTTTGCAAGGCAGAGCAATTCCGAGAACATTTCTGCTGAGAACGTGCGATCACGTGACGACCCGAAAACCCCCTTTCTCGCTCCCGGACCTTTCACACCACCGGGAGCAGAGCAGAAGTTGGGAGCAAATATTATCAATTACTTATGAACATGGCCATCACTGCGCACCAACCATTCCTTCCAACAACATCAGCAGCCCATAAGCTCCAGGATCGGGCACCCCTCTTGTGGCAGATTCATCCAAGTAACTTGATCTTCCCAGCTTCGCCTCTAGCTTTTTCGTTGTTTCAACACCTTTCTGTGCCTCAACAAGTGCTTTGGAGGAGTCGCCAGTCTCTTTCAATGTCTCCACAAATGGAATCAAGCAGTCCAGGCATGTCCTGTCGCCCAATCTCGCCCGTGTGTACTTAAGCAGATGGTCCAATGACTCCTTCAATGCTGTGGGAAAGTTCGGCGCGTCCCGGAGATTCTGCGCAAGGGATGAGAGGAATATGCAGTACAAAGCCCCTGATGTACCGCCCATGTTCACCTCAAGATCATCAATGAGATCGCTCAGTGTTGGTGCCAGCTTTGAAAGGTCAGCATTGCTGATGAAGCTCAGAACTTGCCTGGCTCCATCTCTTAATGTGTAGCCGCAGTCTCCGTCGCCGACGATGGTATCATACTGAGTGATAGTAGGTTCTTCTTTGATGACACGTTCACAGCCAGCCGTAATAATCTTTCTGACTTGAGAATCAGAGAACTGGATTTTGGAAATCACTTCTCTTGATTTGGCTGTTGAAGTAGCCTCGTTTTTACTGGTAAGCGAGTTCGACGGCTTTGATTGTGGACTCAGGAATATTGAAGGTACAGCGCAGAGTGAAATTTCCCAGCCTCGTGCTTGGGATTGATTATCGAGTATTGTCGAGTGCGATATATGAGAAGCTAGTTGCTTGTTTGCTGAATGGGGTCAATGAGTTTACATAGGTAGAATGGATTGCTGTTATACGTACCAAGAAATTCTGAGATTTCATGTGCAAAAATGTTGTTTTCGAGGCTGGATAGTCCATTGATATCGGAACAATGGACGGAGTAGACCAAATCACTGCCTGCTGACGGTTTTGAGCCCAGCAGACGGCTAAGATCCTTGTCTACAGCCGACTTGGCTGAGTTAAACTCCGTAATCTCCAGGCCATGGGTAACTGATGGATTATTGGCAGTCTTTTTTTCGTGAAAAGAAGTTGTGGTTCTCATAGCAGAGTTTGCGAAGTGCTTGAGTAGGGCTTGTGTCTTCTCAAGTGACAGTCTACATCCAGTCAGCTTAGATCTTGGGGTGAGTATAAGCTACTTACTTTACTTCTGGTCTTAGTGCAGAAAGTAATGACAAGAGATGGTCTAACCGTGATTCACCCTCCACGGAAAGCTCGATGGTGCCGCGAGACGTTTTCAGACTTTGTTTCGAGCTTGATCTCACCACAATAACACCATTTTGGATTGGAAAACCATTCTCTTTCAAAATCTTTTGTATCTCTTCAGCTGAAGTAGTTGACGTCCCAGGCTGTTCAGTTGCGAAAGCTGAGAGGTGAGATTCGCTCAATATTTTGCTCGAGAAATTCCCCACAGTTCCAATGGCAACGAGAATAACATCTTTGCTTTCTGCAAGAGCAGTGTCCACTACCAAAGTTTGTCCGGTGGAAGTCTCAAAAGCCTTGATCGAAGGCCGCATTAACGGAAACAAACGACTCCATCGATGTGGATCTTCGAGCTTGAGCTCCGAGGCGCTGTAAGGAAGAGTTTGTTCAACTACTACTGCCATCATTGAAAGATTTGAAACCGAGATAAGCTTCTGATTAAGAGAACAAGACGAACAGCTTTGAATGACTTGATTTGAAGTGAATGATGGAAGTCAGCCAGTCTTCATAAAAATGTTCGGAAGGAGGAAGGAGCTTCCCCACCCTAAGATCAGCATGCGGGGCGAATCGCGGCTTCCTCTTTTGGGACATCCGAAGAGCCCCCCCTCTTGACAAAGCCATTCCTGTATGTAAATAATTTCATCTGAGTGAATTTCTTCTTCAAACCTCTGCCAAATTTGTTCACTTGCCATAAACTCTCAACGACTTGTGCTTTTGCGAAGAAGTAGCTCAGCATCAAAAGCTGCACAACCTCTCTTACCCCGCATCCGAACCCCACACTTCACCTCACGATGGCTGCAGAGACCCAAACAAAACAAGCCACCAAGGAAACCTTCCACTTCATCAACGATCCCGCAGACGCCATAAATGAAGCAGCGATTGGACTCACAGAGCACAATCCAAATCTGAGTTACTCTCCAACACATAAGATTGTGTACCGGAGTGATCTAGATACATTCAGAACAGACCATGTAACGACAATTGGGTTTGCCGGAGGCGGACAGTGTGTTAAGACTTTCCAATATCGCAGAACTTCACTAAATTTCTTGCAGTGAACCTATGTTCTCTGGCTTCGTCGGACGTTCATTCCTCTCCTGCTCAGTCTCAGGTAACATCTTCGCCTCTCCAACGGCTGCTCAAATCTTCTCTGCCATCCAGCTCTGCCAACCACCAAATACGCCTTCAAAAGGCACCTTAATTGTCTGTGGGAACTACACAGGCGACATACTCAATGCCGGTCTTGCTATTACTCGTGCCTCAGCAGCAGGCTACAAAGTCCGCTTCATTCCCATCGGAGACGATGTTGCAGTTGGAAAGAAGAAAGGGGGTAAAGTTGGCAGAAGAGGATTGAGCGGCCATGTAGTAGGACTGAAGATTGCTTGTGCATTGGCAGACGAAGGGGAGTCTTTAGAAAGAGTTGGTGATGTGATGGAGTACATTGCTGCGAATTCGGGAACGATAGCTGTGGCATTTGATAGGTATTATCCCTAACTCTTCTGGGAATATTGAGACTCGTTGCTAATATTGTTTAGAGTCGCACTACCAAACAATATCATAACAGAGATTCAGACTCTGCCTCCAGCAACCATCGAGCTCGGCCTGGGCTGCCATGGCGAGCCAGGCCTCCGCCAAATATCGCCTGTTCCCAGCCCAGAAGCTCTTACGAAAGAAATGGTAAAGCTTCTGACGGACACGTCGGATCCGGATCGAGGCTTTATTCCATTCCCGAATCATAGCAAGAGTGAAGTTGTTCTTCTGGTCAACAGCTCTGGGAGCACTTCTGATGAGGTGCTTGCTCGATTCTCGGAGCTAGCTATCGCGGAGCTGGAAAGCCAGGAGATTACTGTCAGGAGATTGACGTTGGGGCCTATGGTTACAAGTTTGAAGCAGAGCGGATTTGGGTTTACTGTTTGGAGATTGCCCGAAGTCGGGGAGAATGGTGTGCTTAGCAGGGAGGAGGCGTTGAAATACTGGGATATGAAAGTAGAAACCGCAGCTTGGAGACAATAGGTCGTGCGGGGTGCATAATTAATGAAAAGTAATATTGAGTTCAGTTGAACGCAAATAAATAATAAGCATGTCAGGAGAGATGAGCGTTTACTGTGACCGTCCGAAAGTTAAGGGGTTGCAGTTTCTTCCAAAGATCAAGGTGAAATCGGCATTAATATTTCACGGCCGAGAAGCTGAGATGATCAAGAGCTTTGAATTCAGTAGTTGCTATTTCATACCAGCCTTCAAAGAAACGAAAAAGAAACCCAGGGAATCTCAATGATTGAATCGAATGACCCTTGCAACGACGCCCAGATAATGATTCGAAAGGGAAACCGAAGAGATTAGCCCGTGAGCCACCCAGCTCTCCCGGAGAAATCAGAATAGATCACCGCCACTCCTCGTCGACGAGAATGAAGAATTTGTCTCCTGCAGGCCCGGTTAGAGCTCACTCTAAGCACCATCTCTAGATTTGCGATAGCTGGCCTGCAGATAGCTTCATCAGCGACCGTTTATGCAGAAAAGGCTTCGCTCCGACGTACTTCTTGTTCAACTTGGAGTCCATCAACCACGGGTGCAAGCTCGCTGAGAATCTCATATGCCTTCTTGTGGTACTCGAGCTGGGCGGCGATCAAGTCGGCAAGGTTTCGGAGGGGTTCGGGAGTATCAAGGACCTGACTGTGGTTAGTCGCAGTATTTCGATGGAACACTATAGGGGAACGTACGTTTTTCATGACGCCAACGGCTTCCTCTGTTTGGCCAACGAATTCATCTTCAGCCTGCTCAATCTCAACTCGAGCTTCTTCACTGGCAACTTCCTCGTCACGTCCGGCAGCGTTGGCTTGACCTGGTAGCTTCCAGCCAGGGTTCTTGGCCCTGGCCTTTGCGGCATCAAGCAGCAATCTTGAGTTCTCAACGCTTTTGCGAGCCCGAGTTGCAAACATCAAGTTTGTGTTCAGGGTGGTCGACCAGCCAGCGAGGAAGCGGCTTTGGATTTGAGAGTCCTGGGCAAGTCTGGCTTCGCCAACACGCTCCTCTGCCAAGGCATACTTTTCAAGAGCAGTCGCAAGAGGATCCTCTCCTGTGCCCGAGTGTTGCTGCTGCAGAAGGTGACTGCTGGCCAACGCGGCACGGGCGATCGCATGGTTGAATGTCTTAGGTTGTGGCTTTGCAGATGGAGGTGCAGTGAGAGCAGCTTGGGCTTCGGCAGGTGAGGTGGCAGTTGATAGAAGGTGTACTTTCTCGCTGACTGTGCGACCTAGGTCACCAAAACTCTCCTTGATGTTGGCGGGATAATCGTAAGCTTCATGTGAGTACTGGTTACTATTGAGAAACAAGTCAGACATTACTTGTGATTGATAAGAGATTTAGGGAGGATTTTGCACGCACGTAACAGCTAGCATCTTCTGATGAACTTGCTTCAAGGCATCGACCCGCTTCTCCAGCTCAATATAGTCCGGTGGAAGCTGAGTCTGTGAACAGAAAATAAGCAAACGCTCTTGCGCCATCAGATGGATCTTCTATCTGACCTTATCCTCGGCTTGACCAAGTTGTTCCTTCACATACTGCTGTGTGCGAGCTGCAAAAGGAGTGAACGAAGCCCTGCGACCGTCGTCAGCACATGATATAGCTAAGGCAGACAGATCAACAGTTCTGTTGATGTTGGCATTCCTGGACGAGGTTGGAGCATACGTGAAGTTTTTACCAAATGCTTGAACTTTGTCCATCTTGGCAGATTGAAGGGTGAAAGGATTTGATGGAGTACGTCTTCAACAGGTGCGTAATCTGTGGTGGAAAGGTGTTGTTCTTGAGAGCTTCGAGACTGATTACGGTGCCTTTATGAGCGTTCTACGCTAGTTGACCCTTGTCTTTCACGTGATAACCGTTCCTTCGCCGAACCTTGATACGATGTTTGGGGTTTCTTGGAAACATAATTCAAAATAGAACTACTTGTCGATTCTGTCATCCAATTGTCGCTTTGAGTTTGTGTTTTAGACCTGCAAAGTTCCAGACTCTGATGTTGAGGTCCTGTCAAGCACAGCTCACAACCAGACAAAACAGTAACCCCTGACTGCAGCCGAGTTCGGTGCTCATGCTTTCTATTTTGAACTTAGTCTAAAAGCGCCTTGTTGTCCGCCCAAGAGGGTTCTATGCCTCTGCAAACGCCCTCATAGTCTAGGAACAATTGCTTGTCCATGCTGAGCTCCGGAGTCGTCCAAAACATAGTCCATCCTGTGCTAGGTAATTTCCAGGTACCCCTTGATCTCTCGAAGTACCACTTATTGACGGGATTCGTCTTCCTGCTCCTCCATACAACACCTTGAGGAAAGCAGTCCCGTACCATGGCTTTAAATATCAGATCCGCGACTCCCCCACTGCCTTGTGACCTTTTGAGGACCGCGAACTTGTCGAGATAAGGCACCATTCGCGCTCTGCTTTCTGCAGACCCATCATCTTTCACTCCGGGCGGTGTTTCCCAAGTGAGTAGAGCTCCACCTTCATACTCTCCAGCAATAATGACCCCCGCGATTCGGCCATTGACTCGCTTCAAATACTCCTGTACATCAAGCTTCCGGCCGAAAGAGTCTTCAATCAAGTACACCAGACGAGGAAGATCGATCTTGGAATCTGTTAGATTCAAGTGAGGCTGCCCAGGAATTGGCGGCGTCCAAGGAGCAATTTTCGGATCTGGAAAGATAGTGACAGACATCCCGTGTTTGGCAAAAGTTGTCGGAGTGATACTTTCTGCTGGAGATACTAGTCCGTTGACAGATGCCTGCCCGCCAAGGCGTCCCATTGGCAGAGAGGAAGAAAATACCGGCTTATCAGTCAGGAGGTTGTGTATCAAAGGATTTCGTTGCCGTCGAGTTCCTACTCTAGCAGGTTGGAATGGTGCGTCTTTGCCAGAATTCGCCGCCTCTTGAGGAGTGGTCAACAGTGCGGAGGAGCTGGGCGGTAGTATTGAAAGTACTCTTCTAACTAAGTCCAGATTCTGTAAATGATATGCGTTTCCAGATTTCGCAAATGCAGAGGTCTGCTGCTGTGGCAGTGATTCAGCAGATGGGTGAGGTCCGCCAAATTCAATTTCAACAAAGTTTGAAAGAGGATTACTTGCGCCAAGATGAGATACATGGCTCTCCTTGTTTTGAGATGAAGTGGACTTCTCGTCTTCTGCTGGCTGTAAACCACGCAGGAGATCCGATTTTGCGACGTGAAATTCTTGTTCCATGTTCAGGAAAACATGATAGCCACTAGGCTGATCAGAAGCAGGTATGCCTCCTAAAGGGTCCAAGATGATCAATCGATCGAGTGATACTTCCTCTCGTAGAACCCGTGAACGCTCTATCGCAGTACTTTGGTCCTCGTCATGTAGCAGCTCTGATGGGAGTCCAGCCAATTCTCTCGTGAGAGCCAGCACAACATCAGTGGCAGCAACGGGTACTGCTGTCTGAGTAACGTCTGTGTAGCCAACGGAAGGGATGACAGGGATGACACCACGCCTGAGAGGAGTCATCAACAACTTGCGTAGAGCGACATGTGTCGGCTCCTGGCTAAAGCTTTGTTGCGAAGGCTCCTCATAAACTCCAATAACATTGTCCACCAACCGTGCGCCGGATTCTCCACTTGCATCGATAGCAGCTACAATTCGATTGGCTTGTTTTCTTTCCTGAGATCTCCAACGGGCATCGGCTGTGGGAACGTGCGACTCATCTTGGCTATCAACGACCACTACGCTTATCAAGCCAAGCCTTTCGAGTTGAGAAAGAGTCCTTCCAATGCCATTGAGAGTCTCATCGTCCAGAGCTTGGGTGCCTCTGAGCTTGACCAATGCAACATGAAGCTGAGGTCTCCCGACAACTTTCGTCCTGTTTTCTGGGTATTGAACAAACTTTGGGCTCTCTTCCACGGCAGCGGGTCCATAGAACCCCCCAAGGTTGACCCCACACCCGCGCGTGGTTTGTGCTTTCTGTTCAGTGGTAACCGGAGTTTTCGTAGTTAGCGAGGGATCTTTCGAGGGATCTTTCGAAGGAGTGAAGCGTTGGAGGTAGGACTTTGCTTCTCGTTTCGTGGCAGATGAGCCCAAGACAGACATGAAAAAGTCCTAGAAGACATTAGCTGCGTATCAAGTACTTATTGACTGGCATCGTACCTTGTCTATCGCCCTAGCTTCCCTCTTTGCCTTTTGTTTGTTCGAAAGGTCTTTCACATGCTCTTTCGCCCATTTCTCTCTCAATTGACTCGAACGTCCCCTATCTGTCCCATAATGACGTGCAGCCGGCTCCTGACTACTTCCATAATATCTACTGAGCTTCACCCATGATTGTATCTGGTTAAGTCAGACACATTCTCACCGCTTGGATCTGTGTTGACTCACATTATGACCAGCCACTTGTCTGCTCTCCTTCGAGGCTAGATTTGGTAAGAGCATTGTGCATATTGGCACAAAAATATGTTTGTGGTTTCAATGAGAGACATGAGGAGTTGGAGAGGCATTTATTGCAGCATAGTTCAAATGTGGGGAAATGGTTGTTTGCTGCACAAGAAATTTCCAGCTGATCATCCACCGCAATCGGCGAATCGGCAATATCCTTATCGATAAGCTTCCCCTCCATAAGACCAGGTGAAAACACATTGGTGAACTCTTTCTTGAGCTGATATGAAGTTGAAGTCATCTGGGACTAGAATAAGTTTTAATAGATGGGCTGGTGATATTAATCAAGATAGAAAAATGGTGTTGCGAGGAAGCTGGCTGTGTGTGGCAAGTAGTTTCTCCTTTAACTTCAGTGACATCAGTTCGGCTCATGTTTTGAAGGCCGCAATAACCGCCTTGTGCGCTTTCAGTCCGCGGCAGTGACACTATATAAGTCACTCTTCCCTTCTCGGTACTACTCAAAATCTTTCAAGCACTTCAAAGAGCTGCAGTCCGAATTTAGAGCCAAGGCTAGACAAGATGGCCCAATTGGCGTGGATTGGACTTGGAAACATGGGCAGAGTAGGTCCTTAGTAATTCTATGAGAGCACTTGCTAATAGTAGAAAGGGAATGTGTAAGAACCTCGTTGAGAAAGGAGATCTCGACAAGCCTCTGATCATCTTCAACCGAACCGAAAAGCGGGCTACAGATCTTGCCAAGTCCTTACCTTCTGGCAAATCTTCCGTGGCCTCCTCAATCGACGAGGCCGTTTCGAAGGCAGATATCATCTTCACCTGTGTTGGAGATGACGCAGCAATCAATGAGACGATCGATGCAGCGTTGAAGGGGAGTACGAAAGGCAAACTATTTGTCGACTGCTCCACGGTACATCCAGACACTACTGAAGAGTTGGCGAAGAAGATCACTGGCGCTGGTGCCGAGTTCGTTGCATGCCCTGTCTTCGGAGCTCCAGCTATGGCTGACAATGGGCAACTGGTCTATGTTCTCGCTGGACCGAAGGAGAGTGTTGAGAAGGTCAAACCATACACCAAAGGTGTTATTGGGAGAGCAATCGTCGATTTTAGTGGACAGCCTGCAGGCAAAGCGACGCTTTTGAAAGTCATCGGGAACACATTTGTCTTAAATATGGTTGAAACCTTATCTGAAGGCCACGTCCTTGCTGAGAAATCTGGACTTGGGACTGATAACCTCCACCAGTTCATCGAGACGATGTTTCCAGGACCTTACACGGCATACAGTACTCGCATGCTCTCCGGTGATTATCATAAAAGAGATAAGCCACTGTTTGCAGTCGACTTGGCAAGGAAGGACGCAAGGCATGCCATGTCTCTAGCAAAGGCGTCCGGGACACGATTAAAGGATGTTGAGATTGGTGATGCGCATCTGGAGATGGTGAAAAAGCACAAGGGCGAAGCAGGTGACATTGCTGGAATTTATGGTGCTGTAAGACAAGAAGCAGGCTTGAAGTTTGAGAACTAGACAGCTGGTGGAAGCATTTAGAACTTGATGCAATCGATTTTGACTGAAAAGAAAATTTATATTCTTGGAATGTATGAAGTGAAGCGCATTAAGATGAGAAATACCATTTTTGAGTTTTGAGCCAACCGGCTGACTAATCACAAGCTCTGGTGCCATGCGACTGCCTATGATATCTCGAATCGCAACAGCATCTTCAAGCTCTCAACGCAGCTTCACGAACACTCACCACCATGGCGAACGGGTATGCAAGACATTCACAGCCCTCCTTGCTTCTGTACAATCCAGAAGCAACTTAGCTAACCATAATTCTCAATCCAGCTGGAGCATCATCATCGGCCTCGTGGTAGTCTTGCTTGCCTGCGGAGCAGCATGGTTCTTCTCACCTAAAGGCGAAACCCAAACGTATGCACCCTTCCTATCTCGAGTTCCGAACGGCTGCCCTGATTCTGTGCTGCTTTATCCAAAATCGAACCTGAGCTGACTATCTGCAGAATCTGGCGAAGCTCTCTGATCCTCTCATTCGCAAGCTGCTATATTATGTGGGGTACGATTCTCCTTCCATTGCACAGTCAGAACAGTTCTGATTCTTATAGCTATCACTTTCCTCGCACAATGGCATCCACTCATCGTACCTCGACGCAACGACCTCAGAGCCGGTGCGATACACGAGAGTTGAGGGAGAAGATATCATGATAGTTAAGGCATTGTTGTGCATTTTTGGCGTTGAGGTTGCTGGCAGATTGGGGTCAGATGGTAGAACGGTGTGTTGATATGCAAATGAGAGACAAACTTGATTAATCAGAAGGTTATTGAGTTTTTTGAGGCTTCTCTGGAATCGGCCCTGTTGTTGTGGTTTTTATATCGGATGAAAGCAGGGTTTGCTTATATGCCTTTGCTCGACCAGCCGTCACCAGATGAAAGTTGAACACCGAGAACGACTAGGTCGACATCGTCACTATACCCGACAGATACCATCCTTGCTTCATAGCTATTCTCACTACCCAAGTCCTAATCTCCCTCCCCATTCTCTACCTAGCTCAACCACAGCCCACAACGCCCTCCCATCATCAGCAACTCCCGTATCCCCCACCGTATCAACCCCATCCAAGCCCACGACCCAGAGGATTCCCCTCCCAACCATCCATCTACTGATAGCCCCAACCGTAGCCAAAATAGCAGCAGTTCCATACCCACAATCCAATAAGATCTTCAAGGCCTCCACATTATTCGCAACAACAGCCCAGCCCAAGCTTCTTGCCGCAGCTGGAACATCATACTCCCAAATCACCATCAATATTGGAAAGAGTTTCGTGCTCGAGCTCACCAACAGCGCCGTGCTGACAGAATTGGGCCGCGAATAGCGTGGTATCAGCCCGAACAGGACCAGAGGGGAGAGAGGCGAGGAAGTGAGGAAGCGGATCGAGAGGTGGAAAGAGAAGGTCGAGAGGGCGCAGAGGATGAGGAAGAAGACGTATTGGAAGACTATGGGTTGCTGTGTTAGGCGGAGGAAGTTGTTGGCGTTCAGATCGGTGGTGATGGAGGGGTTGGCGGAGGTTTGCTTCTCGGTCCGCGCCCAGGTGAGGTAGACATCGAATAAGAGGAGAAGAATGCCGAGACGGATTATTGACGGCTGTGTTAACTGTTAATACATAATATTACGGGTTCAATAGAAATTGTACATCAAATTGATCGTGCTCTCTCATCAAGGTATTGTGCAGCAGATGCCGGTAGACCTTGGATTTGTTAGTGATGGTATGGTGCAACGGGGACCTGTCATACTTGAGGCTTGATCAATACCAGATCAATAAAGAGCACTACGGCATCGTGCTCTACGTATTTGTCGCAGAAGCGTCCACAGTTCTTGCAGACTGTGAGTCGCACCCCGTGGCCGCTGGATCGATCATCTGCTCCAGAATATTCGGTGTAAAGTGTCTTGACTGGAAAGCGACATTCTATGCAGATTGGCATCGCATATATGAATGGTGTTCATTTGAATTTGTTCGGTATTTCGCGAGTACACATATCGTGGTGTTCTGGTTTAGAGTGCTTTTGGCAGCAGATAGGAAGACGCGTTTCCGTGGATTTTGCACCGAGATGTCATCAAGGTCTCCGTACTCCACCTTATTTTCCACCTTCACGCCCCCTTTTTTCCGGAACCTCCCTCTTCACATCGTCAGGCTTGAGCACAAGAAAGAATTCCGCTCAATATGTCGTACCCTAAGAGTCCGTATGCTAAAACACTTCGAACGGATTTGTGTCACAGTTTTACATCGAGGACGAAGAAGACCTCCTTTAATCAGTGCCTTCATCAAGTCTCAAGATTAGAAGTCTTCTCTTGGGTATTTTTTTTAATATATTCATGTTGTTCGATCCCAATAGATCACAGTCTCTCTTAATATTGTTCTCGATTTGGTCCCTCGAACTCTCTGAACGCCACGCACCAGAGTTGACCGCGTGCTTGTGTCCGAATCCATAGAGGTCACCCTCAACACCGCATCATCAGGCACATAGTCTTCGTCCGTCAAGCCGACCTCTTCCAGCTGGGCCACCCAGGCAATAACCTTTCTTGTCAATATTGTATCCCATAATCCTTCTCTCCTTGACATCTTTGAGAATATTTCGATCACCCTTCGTCTGCAAGCTCGATGTCGATAGGCAAAGCCAACCGTTGTCAAAGGGAGGACGACTCTTGTGTCGAAACAGAACGAGGTATCGATGACTGACTCGCCGGGAAGCTCCATCAATGTTGTCGACAAGTGGATCACCTCTTCCAGCTCTCGAGTGAAACGACGAGATACTTGAGAATTGGATACTCCACTTGCGAACCACAGGTAGCCAGAAAGCCAAAACAGCCTAACAAGTGCCGTTCTTTTGAACAAGCCCTTACCTTGCGGAGTCTTAGCCCTTCTCCAGACAGCCTTGAATGCGACATTCCATTGCTCGTATTCCGTCATGAAGACGGACAACTGCGAGATAGGTGACTCGCTAGGGAGGGGAGGTCCTTCTACTAAAGTGACAAAATTGCCTCCTGATGGGCTAAAGAGGCTGTTCTTCCTCGTCAACCACCAATGGCAGGATCCCAGAATGATTAGTGCGAGTGACTGGGCTGCTTCTTGAAGTGTGCTAAACTGGGTAGGCAAGGGCTTCATTGCTGCCCGACTGTTGTTCATTCTTTCCACGTGCCACTCATTACTTGATTCTTCATCAGCAAACAGGGCAAGCAAATGGTTATTCGCTCCAGCTACGAGTGACAATCATACCTTTTCCTAGCCCCATAGGCCATTGCTTGAACTTCTGCAACTGCAAAAGTCATGTAAATTGATTCCTCCAAGCGTGGACAAGCATAGGTTGCGTGCGAGCGTTCCTCTGTTGCCTTGACTCTCAAGTATTCGCCTACCATTTCCGTGCCTGCAACAATTTGAGAAACAGCTTCGTCATTGTTCCCGTCAAAACACTCGAAGCAGGCGAACAAAAGGGTCACTAGGACACGAGTCCTAAGATCGATACGGTTTTCCACGATTCCTTGCTTCAAGCTAAGTATAGCTCTGTTTCCTATCAGTCTGGCATTCCAAATTTACGACTTCATCCACGATCCTTACCTATGATATTCGCGATAAGCCACTTGTCGTCGAGGATTGGTCATGTCTTGCCTTCTAACCCAAGATGACCAGTCTTTGAAGTCTAGTGCCCCGATCGCAATGACTGCATGACGAATGCAAGGCTCGGTTTCGCTGGCTTGAAGCACAATCTGACTCCATAGCTGGGACTCGGTCCATTGCGTACAGGAAGATAGCTGTGGTGCAGTTTGGCTGGAGAACAACTGAAAGTAGTAGAATTCTCCATCATCTGTAAACTGGCTGGTGGATGGGGATCGGCATAGTACAGCCAATGCTGACTGCTTCGGCTCTATTATTCTTTGAACATTTCGTTTCCATTCGATGGTGCTTATTTCTTGCTTGGTCTGGAGATATCCATCGCATGCTATTCCAAATCGAACACACCGTTTGCATGCTGGCTTCCCTTCTAAGACGAAGTTAGTCTTGCCAAACGCTTCCCGATTCGAAAAGGAATAAGTGGCTGCAATGCATATTCAATTCGTACTGTGCGCAGAAGATGGCTATGGTTGTACTGGACACCCACCATCACATTTCACTCTCCGAATTTTACAGGTCAAGCAACCTGTTCTGACCTTTGGAGCCTTCGCCCGAGACCTCTTCTTCGGTCCCACTTGTCCTGCTGCTTGCGCGTTCCCGATCCCTGACGGTGCGGCAGCCATCTCGCTGAAGATGATATTGGAATGACAGTTCCAGAGGGATCTTAGAATGATGTTAAAGACCGACGCTGATGCATAGAAGTTGGATCTTAAACGTCTTCCAGCCTCAGCCCTGCAGTCTGCAGCGAGTGCATCTGCTGGGACGGTATTCGAGCGAGCTCTTTCGATTGGTAGGCTCGCACGTTTCGGCCAATGAGAAGATCCAGAGGCGTAACTCTGACGCTGCACAAACCCCTGGTCCCGGTATTCGGCTGTTGTGGGGATTGGACTGTGCCACAGGGTTGACCAGCATCGCAGTGGACAGAAAAAAGCAGCAACCATTACTCTCCCCCCCCCTAAATAAAACGTAGCGCGGAAAGGTTGGCACGGTCATTGTTCTACGCCATCTGGACCGTGCCAACCTTTCCGCGCTACGTTTTATTTAGGGGGGGGGAGAGTATCAATGACCCTTGTGAGAATGAACAGTAAATGAAGATGCTTTCTAAATATCCCAATAATCTAGAAATAATATACGGAAAGAAACCTGAATTGAAATGTGATTCTGCAATGGGAAAAGCTTTCAGAATAGAGGACTAAAAGTTAATCCCTATCGATTGCAAGATCTTACATTGAGATGCTGGTGCCGCTTTTTGTGCCTAACACGAGCCAGCTTTCCTATGGGCTCGGCGCTCGACTTGGCAACGGTTGATGAGCAACGCCAAGTGCAATCCGTGAAGAACTTTCCTGGCACGGGTTGGGTATTCCTCTTATGAACCTCAGTTGAATCATGATTGGAGACGCAAATTTTGCTGACATCCACACCAAATTCTGAAGCAATTCCTTTGTGAGATCATCACAGCATGGATCGCCTGCCAACATCGACTCTGCCAGAAGTCCTAGATAGCTGAGAGACAATGTAAACTTTGATGTCCACTACTAATCGGTATGCAAGAGAAGTCTTTCTCTCCAAGACAAGCGAAAAATAAAAGGGGGTGAAGAATCACATAAGCGAGCCAAAACGAGGCTTAGCGCCTTGACTGGAGAATTGGATGTGCACCTAAACCAACCTCCGACCACTAAATCATACCCGATATTTGCGGCTTCTCAACGACCAGCCTCTCCATTGACTGTAATATATTTCCAAAGCTCCCATGTGAAGGGATTGAATATCAGTATCGCCCTGGGTCAGTTCTCAATTTAGCTAGGAGGCTAGGGGTCATGATTTTCGAGGTACGTCTCCCAGACCACCTGCTACGACCGCAGGTAGCACACTTGATATTTCAGTTTCTGTATTCACCTTTTTTTAGAGGCAAAATGGCAAACGAGGATGCAATGAGTCGAAAAAGACATGCTATCTCAATGGCTTCAGCCGCAGCGTCTTCAAAAAGTAAGCGGTTCAGGAGAAGCTCTAAGGAAATCCACGAGGACGCCCAAGCACTTGATCGTAATTTTCGACGAAACGTCGAGACTTCTGTTTCCATAGGTGCATCGGCTCCGATATTGCAAGAGAACAACAATTCTATATTTCATATTGTTGAACAACTGCGCGCCGAAGTCTCTGATCTACATTGTCAACAAGCTGTCGATCGAGCCCACTTCGATACTACTCTCAACAGTCACGACGAGGAATTAAAAGATCTTCGGAACACACTCGATGGTCTTCTCCAAGGACAACTGTCAGCCCAAGAAGCCACCATGCGCAGTGAGTCTGAGGGATCGACTGTGAAAAGTGAGGATGATGATAGAAGCGTTGGTTTGTACCATGCGTATGTTAGATCCAGCTTTCAAGGTGTACGGTCTGCTGACCACAACGCAGCACACCCCAGCCGAGAGTGATGTCACGGGCTCGGACTGACAGCCAGAGTTCCGGACCAGACCATGCCGCGTTCGAAGAAGACATGAACCTGCCAGCAATTGAAGAGGTACCCATCAAGTTATACGGCGGCATGCGGATGCCTGAGCTGATTGGGAATCTACCCCCAATACCAAGCTTGAGACTTCCGGAACAGCCAAGCGAAGTCTTCACCTTTGACTTCCTTAAGAAGGTGTTTGGGGGCAGAGCAGTGTCAAGCGGCTGGTGGGTCATTCCTCCGAAGACCAGGGAAATGCGACTCTTCCCACAGTTGAAGTCATTCAGGACTCTGAACTCTGACTATGATCCGCTGCTACCCCGGCGTCCAGGTGAACATGGCGTACAACTCTCATGTATTTTGGCAGAGGTCGATGATGAGCATCTCACCTTTCCTCTTTTCATCCGACGTGGGCAAGGTGGCTATAAATACTACGGTACTTACACTGAGCCTCGATATTCTGATCGCCTTGGTGGGGATGAGATGAGACAAGTCCCGGAGTACGTAAAGAAGCACTGGGCTTCTCAGATAGGCTCTATTCCTCGAGACGGCAAAATTCCCAAACACAACGAGACCATTCGAGCAGCTTGGCCGCAGGTCCCAGTGGGCTGGCTGACAGAAAACAACAAGAAACTCATACCGTACCAGGAGAGGTACCATGATGACCACGAGGAAAATCCTGTCACTCGGCCGATTACAGCTGAGGAAGCTGACGAGATTGGCGAAGATGAAATATTGAAGGCTTTTGAGACCGTAAGAACCGACTGCAAACAACTTGATATACTGCGCTGACAATCCAAGGCTGATACGGATACTGCACCTTCGATGCGGTTCTATTACGAATATCTGCAGTGCGTGGGCTACGATCATGATTTTTACACAAAGCTGGTTTCAAAAAAGCTGGAGCTTGAACCTTAGTGCACAAAAAAAGCTCTAATTCAACGCACTGTAAGATTATAAGCAGCTGATGATTAATTGAATTAGTGTCCGAACTTCAAGATAACCACTACTTCTTCATTCCATCAATCAGTTTCATCATTTCTTCTTCGGGAAGCACTTCAGCAAACTTTGCCTGCATGTCGAACAGCTAGAAAATCTGAAGTCAGCATTTCTTCCTTGTAAGATAGGCTTCAGGACTGAGAATTGGGAATCCCTTTGAAAGACGAATGTATAGACTTGACCAAAGAGATGAAAGTATGCTTGATAAGGAAACGGAGTGTGCAGGATGGTGTTGTCCTTACGTTGCTATCATTGACAGATGCGTGTCTATCCCCACACGCTTCCTTCACCACAAACGGGCTATAACCATACTGCATCGAATCCAGCGCTTCATAAGTCAGTCCGGAAAAATATGGTCTCTTCACCTATGGAAATGCTTACCTGTAGCTCTCACACACCCAGAAGTCGAGTACCCACACAGAATCGTACAATCACACCCCCAACTCGCGAGCAGACTACTCAAGCTCGTCCCAAAAAAGCTACTCGAGTACTGTTTCAGCACCACCACCTCGTCCTTCCTGGGCTCCACCCCTTCCGCGAAATCTCTAAACGGATTACCTGCATCATAGCAACAGAGGACATTGGGGAGTTTTTCCATGTACCACTTCCCTCCCGATTGCGGCGTTTCATAGATCACGGACGTGTATACGACGGGGATTTTTACTGCTCTGCATTTCTCAATTAGACGTAGGATGGATTTCAGTGCTTCGTCGAATCTCTCCGGGGCGTATAGAGGTGAGGTGGGATCGTGATAGGCTCTCACGCAGTCGATGACAATCAAAACAGGCTTTGAGCCAAATTTCAACTCGTTTTTGCCATAACAACGATTATAGTTCTCTGTCTCTGTCAGAAATGTACATTTCCATATCACGTGATACAAACTCACCGGCAAGCTTATCAAACTCAGACATCTTTTCTTTTCAAGTGTAGTTGCAGAATGTACTGGATTGTAATACTTTAATGCTTGGTTTGTGTATCAGGGGTAGACGATAGGATTTCAAGTCATTGAAATCGATGAATATTCTCCTAATGAGAATACCCCACTCTTAAATCGGTTCTAGCATGCGATCGGATGCTTGTCCCGCAAGAAGTCTACCTATCGATTGGTCAATCATAGTTCCCATCTATGTTTCAGCATTTTGATTTGGGCTTTGCTTTCGGAAAGCCGATGTGAGCTAAGATAAAGGGGGTGGACTGTAGAGCGTAACGCCATGAGATCTTCCAATATATTCATCGCAGAGTTAATGTCCTAGCAATTTTATAACTCTCGATCTTGATTTGCAAGAGCACAATATATCTATTCGCATGATTCTTTGACTCCGGACTTTTCTCTTAATTTGTTCCGAAGAAAGTCAAAAGTATCGTCTAGCATTTCCCTTGGAATACTCATGGACTGAGGTCGCACTCTCATACTCGACCATCCGAACCTTTGCTCCGATAATCTCCAGACAATCTCTTACCTTTCTTCCCAGTTCGGCAATGCGATCCTTCTCCTCTGGCCTAAGGAAAACCGAAATCTGCTTGAAGACCTCGCCTATTTTTTCACACAGGAACGTCTCAACCCGAAAAGACTTCATTGCCTTCGTTGGTTAATCAAGATCAGGGTTGAACAATTCTCTGACTGCCGGTAACCACGACTGACTCTTTGCTGTTGCACTACTTCATAAGCCATTGCTCTAAACAGTTAATCACTTGGTTCCAAACCCCCGAATATCAGACTTCAGATATAAATTCCAGAATTTTATGAAAAAGAAACAGAGCGCTTGGGCGAGAAGAAGTATTGCGTGCCGTGTGAAGGGTTTAAGCGTCCCACAGTATGAGAAAAGCAGAACTACCCGAAAAAGGCACTTGCCACAAACGACTTGGAATGAGACAATTTCACGAAATCTCCAAGAGCCATTACAATCAGATTCCGAACGAATCTCATTTCTCACTTTCAAACCAACATCCTATTCATGGTCATCTAACACCATCTCGCTATGTCTCAAATTCAAGCAGCTCTGCGGTCTCAAGAACCCGCCAAGGAAGAATAAGCCCGCTCATCAACGCCGTGTCCAATGATGCGCCTCCATCTCATGCGTATACCGAATCCTGATACATCCAACAATCGCTCATCCACTCAATCGTTCTTGCCTCCCTTTGCACCAGCAGTCGTTTTGCCTCTGATCATCCCATCGAGATCTTCTCTCCCTATCCCAGTTGGAGCTGTGCTCCTCCCAACGCTAGGGCTCAGGTCGAAGGCTCTTCCGTCATCACTGCCTGCTCCATCTAAGAGCTCGATAAGATCGGGATGTTCTGTCTTGCCACCTATCTTCGGTGTTCCGGGGACCTTGGTAGCCAGTTTCCGTACCCAGCCCTCGAGTACATAAGCTGCGTTTTCAAGACCGAGACCTTGGCCCCCTCTGGGAGTACTAGTGCCACTTACTGCCCGACCATTGACAGGACCTTCAGCAATGCTAGCAAGCTCATCGGTAAATCCGAAATGGGCGGTCTCTGAGCCAAGTACTGACGTTGACGGAAGAGAATCAATAGTCAAACCAGGCACGTGTTTTCTTGCCCAACTATTCAAGCCATCTTGCGCAGGACCTGGTTTCCTTACGTTCTTCTCAAATGTACCAACGCCACCGGGGCCACTGAACCATCCTAATCGACCTGCAGCTTCGCTCACGCTCTCGCGACGAGGCCGTGTGCCGGGTTTCAGAGGAGGAAAATAGCTTCCAATGGCATTCATGGGTTGTTGAGGACGAGGTCCAAGGTTGCTTGTTCGCCGTGACGGTGTGCTTGCTGTACTGCTGGAAGGATCATTCGAAGACTGGGTAATAGACTGTGATATTCGAGAGAATTCTGCGGAAGCACGCGGAGTAGAGACCGAAGAAAGTGTAGTTTGGCTCTTTCTTCGTCGAGGTGGGAAATATCCCAATGTTTTTCGAGGCATTCGTGCTATTTCGACAGGCTTAGCATTTGGTGACGCATCAAGTAGAACCCAACGGACATGTGTCCATGGGTGCTCAGTATCTTCTGGACGTTCTGGAGACGTCCCGTCTTGTGATGATGAAGCTCCTGGCCATGTGATGCCGTTCGAGAAGGGAGGATCCTCAAAGGCTGGCGTAGGGGCGAGGAGATCCACACCCTGAGGAGAGTTTGGTGTAGGTGGTTCGCAAGGTCGTCCCTTGATAGCGCAAGCATCAACCGGCAGGACGACTGTTTTGCGAATCTGTATCGAATCGTTCGGCCAGAACCGATTGGCCTTCCTGAATACCTCCCTCTGGCAGTTATATTTCAGCACCACGCCCGCCAGTGTATCTTGTGGTTGAACATGATGTATATAAACCAGCGCGTAGTCGTCTTCTTGCGAGCTTCCCGGCCTTGCTTCTTCGGTCGACGTCCTCCGTTTATAGTTCCCATTAGTATCCATAACCTGTTTGTCCTCGTCTTTGCCCTCCAAGACACCCCTCCTTTTCCTCTGCATCAATTTAGTATCCCTCTCACTCGTGCTCCCTACGCCAATGCCCCCATCGTTCTTCTTCGGCAATCCTGTTTCTGGTCCCCAGGCATCAGGCAACTTCATCCTCCCAGGCCCACTTCCAGCTTTCTTCTTTCCCCAGGTGCTGCCCTCCACTTTTCGATCCCCCTCCTCATCAACCACATCCCCTCCCAGCACTGAATTGGCAAGTTCTTGCAAAGCCCCCCACCAAATCCCCGATATTCCTGTGGACACAGGACTCGATCTGCCTCCCGTCTCTTTCGGCGGAGCCAACAAGCCTCCAACAGGCCTCCCACTGCTGTTACCACCTCCTCTCTCCATCCTCTCCATCCTTCTACTCGGGTGTTTCTGCGGGATCGGACTCACAGCCCTGCTGCCGCCAGGCGTACTTGTAGCACTTGTGCTGACCAGCTCCTGCTCCGCAGTCGCCAGCCGCCTGTTCCTGGGCCTGATCTCGGCCCCATTGCTCCCCTCTGCCCTGCTAGAGCTGTCAATCCTCGGGACTGAGTCGGATCGGTTGTTCGAGGTGGTGGCCGCGCGAGTCGATGAGGACGACGGTATCATGATGGATGTGAGCGGCAGCGGCAGCGGCTCCTTGGCAGTGTGCCTGCATGAGAGCTGGCTTCCTGTTGCATCCGATCGAGGAGAAATATTATGGTGATGCCATTCCGATGAGAGATGGACTTACTTGGTTGTGATCTTCGCCGGTGGTGATTGCGTACGACGATAGTGATTGATGGGGACAAGTGGCTGTCAGGAGCCGGGATCTAGCGGGGAGCTGGGATTTGCACATTCAGCCTCACCAGAAACCTCTACTCCCTGCTAAAAGTACTAGAAGAAACATCACTGCATCGGCCCCGTTCACAATTCATCTTCAGCTTACACAAGTTGATAGACATGACGTATGGGTAGTTTATATCACTTTCAATTACCAGGGCCATTCCCATGCAACACCTAGCTTACAATCCGATCAACACGATCGTTCGCTTTTGTAAAGTAAAATCCCCCAACGCTTCCCGTACGTAAGAGCCTGTACACCTCAAACAAGTCCAATAGGCAACGCTCTCAAGCAAGAGGTACATCGCCATTCATACCACTTAAGTCGCCATTGATACCAAAGAATTGGAACCTATATAAGGTTAGTGACTTTAAAGATCAAATCACGTATGCAAACGGCTTACCAGTCTTCGACATTCATAGTCATCGGCACTGCTTGTGCAGATGTATTGCTCAAGGTGTCACTTGGACTATGACCTTGAGGGTCCTGCATCTGAGGATCAAATCCTCCTTGCCACATGTTCTGTTGGACCTGATAACCAGCCACTGAAGGTTGGAGCATGTTTGGTTGAGGCGGACTTCCGCTCATACCAGGCTGGCCCGTTCTCATCCTCTGAGGCAGTTGAGAAGTTTGACCAGGAGTTGGCATTTGTTGATGCATTCCCATATGAGGCATTAAGTTCGGATCCAGGTTATGAGGCGGAGGGGGTGAGAATTGGCTAGCTTGCATACTGGCCGATCCTTCTGGGAACAATTGATCTGGCTGGAAGTTCTCCCAAATGGACTGTGATAGGTTCGGCGAGTTTCGAGTGACGAGGTACAAATCAGGAGGTGTTGCTGGAACAGAAAATGACGGGTTGAATGGGGTAGGTGGTCTGGTGTGAGGACGAGAATTTGTTCCACCCATGAAAGTATCTTGGTTTTGTCTGCTTGAATTCGGCGATGAAATTGGTGGTGCCGCCATCGGAGCAAGCCCATGTCCCATTTCACGTCCAGGAGTATGACTCGGTGTCTGAGGTCGAGAACGCTCATACGATTCCTGAGGTGCAGGTGGGTTGTTGACGTTGAAATCGAGAGCCATGTCATCGTACTTTCGCTTGGCCGACTCTTCCTTCTTCACTTGGTTGGCCTGGTTGATACCTTGAGTCAAACTCTGGGCCATCTTCTTATGTCTTTTGCCAGCAGCCTTTTGAAGTCTCTCTTCGAGGACTTTGTTGCCCAAGATAGATTCAAAAAGGGTATAAACCATCTTTGCAACAAGCCACACTCTTGACACATCTTTCAAGGCATTCATGCAGATACGCATCCGTTCCTGGGTCGCTTGAATGATTGAGGGTACTGATGATCGCATCTGATACACATGCATGATGAGTGCCGAGAATAGACTGTAAACAATGAATGCTGGGCAATATCTGAGTTCATCGTGTGCTCCAAGGTTTTCAATAATGGATGTTATCATCGCTGCAGCCTGGAACGCGATATTTCTTGATGGATACGAAGGCTCATCTAAGAATCCTCCCCCTCGCTGGGTTGTTGCTGGTGGCATGTGGGCTCGATGGAGCAAGCAAAGCGTAGTATAGTAATTCGAATGAAGTAAAGCAGACCAGAAATGATGCCGAGACGATTCCCAGTAGATTTCCTTGGGGCAATTTTGAAGCCAGTCAGCCAAAGCCATATCACTATGGGTGAGGTCAATGGCGTTCTGACGACGAGCTTTGGATGCCACTGAGTACTGTTGTGAGAGAACGAGTCCCATAATTTCGCAAAGCTTCACATATTGCAAGAAAAATTGCACATGCAACGGATCAGCTGGAAATTCAGGGGGCTCGCCAATGTCATCCTCAATGAAGTCCTCTTCTGACACCATCTCGACATCAGAATCATCGGTATTAATGTGAACCGGCCGGCCCAAGGCGACGGCAACTGATCGATCACGAGTGAAGAGTGTCCACCAAATTCGTTTCCAGAGTCGTTTGTCGGCTTTGCTCAATTGAGAACCCTCCACACTTCGATGCATACCTGATCCTTGGGCCACAATCGTTGCGACTCTGCTCCAATAGAAGACGTTCTTGGTCACATCTTCAGGACCTTCCCAGTACCAACCCATGAGCACAAGAGCCTGAACAATGGTAACTCTATCATCTTCATAATTAGCGTCATAAAGGGCTTTGGCACGCTTATAGAACGTCAAAGCTGCTGGTGTGGTTGAGCCATTGGCGTCCATAAGCTGAGGATTTGTACAAACTCTGGAACCTGCAAGCAGGATTGCTTGGAGGAGCAAGAGCGAAGGCGGATTTTTTGAGTCTCGATATTGCTTCATAAAGCGATTTCGATTGATGACTGGAACAATTGGAGCAACCCATTTGAAATATGCTTCCACCAGCTCATCACAAAGAGAGCGCGGTGGCAGTAAGAAGGCACCTCGTTGATGGAGAATATCGATTTCCACGTTATCCAGTTCGGTCAACCGTGCCCTAGATCCTCTGACATTCTCAGGCAGAGGATAGTGCACAACATCCGCCGTTCCGTGTCTGTCGTGGACTAGAAGAGTCAAATTCGAGGATTCTCCGAGATATGCCACCCTCCCGGCCTCCTTGATAGGAGCTCTCGTAAACTTAGGCTTCATGAATTGTGCGTATGTACCATCGTCATCCTGTCGCTGTTTGTACTGTGCCTCAGTGAGAGAGGTAGCAGGAGTTCCGTCCTGCGAATTGTAGACACTGGTACTTCGGCCTGTACCGGGGGAGTCGTTACGAGGCGAGCGTTCATCGACAGGTTCGCCGCGGTCACTGCTCGTGTCAGGGCGAGAACTTCCATGATATCCTCGGCAGTCATACCTATCCGAATCCTTTGACTTCCCAGCAGCTGTTTTCTTTCGTTTCGGCGTCGGGATCTTGCATTCTATAGAGAATGCCACGCAGTTTGTGCATGGCACTCCCAAGCTGGCAGCGTCGCATCGTACCTACATCCGTTAACCATTTGTCCCTGGACAGCGCGTCGTCCAAGTTATGAATGTGATCGGTGTCCCCAGCATGGGGCTCTTTGAGAAATTATTGGTTACCTTTCTTGCATGACATGTCTGTTGGATGATGTCTGATTAGCAATTATTCATTTACACTCGATCCTCGGTGCCGAGGCACGCTTCGACCACAGCCTGTACAAAAGGAATGGGATAGCTTCGTACCTCACAAGCTCGCGACGCCCGTTGCCTTTGCACCTGCGTGTCAGCGATATATACTTCCCAGAGGCACGCGCCAGCTATCCACATACCGGCGAAAACTCGGATGACCTGGCGTCTGCGATGAGGGCATAGGATTCGACCCTGCCGGTGCGTTGCTGGACGGCCCAGCGTACCCGTTCGGGCGCGGGGCCTGCTCGCTGGAGGCCATGGCCATGTCCATGATGCTATCCTTTCCTCATCCGTCGCGTCCAATGCGCCTGCGTGCCCGTCGCGGTGGTGGAGAGCTCCTCTGTGGGTTGGAAGCGTCGTGCTTCGTAGATGCTGTTGATCGGGGTTTTCGAGGGGCTTGGGCGACAGGCTGGCCAAGCGAACGCAGAGGACGTCAATGGTCAGCAAAAGTCTGGGGTACAGTATTGGATGGCCACTTCCACATCCAACAGCTCACGTGCAGGTTTTGCTGCCGTTGTCGCCTGCTCGATCAGTTGATCTGAACCCAGTTTTCAATTCAACTATGGTGGTCGTGGCTCGACGTGCCGGAGGGAGGGAGCTGGAGACCGCTCTTTGCACAATCATAAGCTCAGAACATCATTGAGTATTTACACTTCGAGAAGGGCTGACAGCCTTGCCAGTAGTCTGTGGGAGAACCCGGCTTGTAAGTTCTAAATCAAGAGCGAACATCTCTCTGGGCTCTGGATCTAAGGCCCTCGCTCCGATCAAATCGGATCAAGCAGAGGTCATCAAGAGCATGGGGAAATGATGGAGAAGGAGCAAGTAGATCCGGTGGGGAGCAAGGCAGTTGCAAGCCCGCGCTGGGCATTGGGATGATTGGGCAAGTCTAGCTAAAGGCTGCCCATGCAGCGCTGGTACGACGGGAAAGCTTGTGATACCGAGCAGTGACGGTGAGCCTCCGCCACGTTTTGTGTTCCGAGAAAGCCCTAAGCGGATGTCTGGCGGGGGAGAGGAAATTTCCTCTCTGCGTTCTGTGTGAGTACTGCGTGAGCAGCCGGGTTTCCTGGGATAATACTGATGCACAAGAGAGGGGAAGGAGGTTGATCTGTGCCTGAGCATAGAAGCGGCGAAAACGGGTCGGCGCATCTCCATTCCCCACACAGACCCATTATCAATCCGTCACAAGAATCAGAGGCATCCACGCCAACAATTCCTATTCCACCCGCATGGTCCCTCCTCTTAGTTCCCAATCTCAAATCAAACCTCAAATGGGCGCGGGGAAGGTTCTCCTGCAGCTGCTTACCCCAGAAAGTAGGAGCCCGCAACTCTAAACGACGGGACGGATGCGCAGTTTAAAGTGGAGATGCCGAGGTTAAATGCTCGCAACACCAGCGTGGCTTTGAGTGCCCTGTCAGCTTTCGAGGAATAGGACGCCATTGCTTGCGGCGAACCTCAACTGGCGGTCTCGAATTGAGACATGTTGGCGTAGAGAGTGTGCCATGGCGTCACTGTGAAACGAGAAAATTGTGATGGTGTGGAGTCCCTCATGTGCACCTGTATATACTTCGTCTACACTATGTACTCTTCTCGTTTGGGACAGGCTTCCTCGATATCCCGTTGGAAACTTTTCCCTTAGTGACGATCCCACCGAGCTCTTTTTCTTTTGTTAATTGTGGCAAGCCATCCTCGACCTCCACGCCAGCGATGAGGAGCTCACTAACTCCCTCTAAGCTCGCTACAAACATGCAAAGCAGACTTGCAATGAAAAAGTGGCTGATCGTTGATCCAATCTCCAACCACGATCCTTCGTCCTTGACAACCCAGAAGAAGTGCAGAGTCAGAAAGTCGCTAATCGCAATTACAACCATGAATAGTGCTGACGGAGCGACACCCAGCTTCTTGTTCAAGATTCCGAGATTGGCCGAGATCAGAGCAAACGGAATCATTAGCTTCAAAATCAACAACGCCCCCTGGGAGAATGGGTCGAAGATAGGAATCAACCTGGCGACGCTCTCTAGACTGAATGCTGAAACCGATGCGACATTTCCCGTGCTGAAAAAGGCTGATTGAAGGAGGGTAAGGAAGAAGAATGCAACCCGTGCATCCGACAAGGTCAGCGACCGAAATGGAGAAGACGCTAAAGAGGCAGGCACCGCAGCAGCGCCATTCGTGGCAGATGAGAGCTGCGGCTTGTCGGAGGTATAAGCTTTGTGCTCGAGGCGTACCCAGGTGATTAAGGTTACCCCAAACCCTAGATAGAAGAGTCCCTCGTATGATATTGTGAGAATGACGAATATCGGTGAAAATGTCAGGAATATAACCATCAATCGATGTAGATAGTGCTTGTTAGGCTGTAGACGATGCAAGAATGGCATAATTAAAGACAGAACTGTGGAGAGTGAGCGAGTTTCTACGCTGACGGAGAAAATGAATAATACCTAGGACAGCCCACCCAACAATCTGGTTTCCACGTGGGAGGCCGAGCCTGGCCTGCAGGGACAAAGCACTTGACCTTGTGACGATCATGGCTAGGATTATGAGGCCAATCTGTTTCTGTCAGAAACATCGCATAGGGCAATGTCGGAACAACTCACCTGGATTCCGATCAGCGCTCTGGACAAAGTGTTATCCGCCGGTGCCGTCGAATCTTCAGCAATTTTTGACTTCGAAAGCAGCTTTTCCTCGAAAATGAGATACAAAACGCCGATTGCGAGCATCAAGGCCCCTCCTAACATGCTGTAGCCCCACATTAATTTGGCTTCAGTTGGCGTGGGAAAACGATCTTACATGAGAGTTACGTCTTCGACCTTCATGGCAGGCAAAAGAGTGAATGAACTCATCGCCATGCAAGAAACCACCCAGGTTCCTGCGAGCTCTTTGTTGGCCCGCAAAAAAGCAATCCCGTAGAACGCCGGCCACGACGCCGCAGCTGCCCATAATATTGAGAATACCTCTCGGTGAGTGTACCCAAGCGCCTGGAAGCTACGTCAGTCATCTTTCTACAGTGGCGGGGATAGGATCGCCATACGAGAGACTCTATGAGAACCAAGCCAATGACAGCCTTCAATAGTAACACGACGAAGCCGCCAGCGGACGTGACGTGACCAAATAGGGCCTTTCTCCCCTCTACCAAAGCATTTCTGCGGGCATAAACCTCTTCCCAAAACCCGACAGGAAATATGGCGTAAGCATAGTACGTGAATGGTGACTTTGATACAACGAACGAAGCGTAGAGTGTCACAAGAATGGAGGAGAAGAATACGCTTCCAAAAAGGGTCCTCGAGGTCTCGGTTTTGCCATGAAGCACGTGAAGGTCGATGACAGTCGTGAGTGCAAACGCAATCCATCCCAAATAGCCAATGGTAATCAAAGCTCGAAGAAAAAGCCAATCATATGTCTGGAGATACCGCAGACCCTCGATGCCCACTTTGACAAGGGCGGCGGTTTCCTGGATAGCCTCTTCATGCTTTCCTTGATCAATAAGACTCCTGATGATGGAGAAACGGTGCTCTACTGAATGTGCTTCATCACCAAGTGGTTTGAATGGCCGATAGCGCAATTCGGTAGCCTTCTTCTGCTCCTCCTTGACACGATACATATCGAGTATGCCCCTTGCATTAGCGAGGAAAGCCTCGGATCGAGCAGCAACGTCTCCAGCCAAGTATGACAGCGGCAATTCGCCAACGGAATTAACTGGAAATGCAAGGCCGGCCAGATATGCCATCAACGCAGCAACATCTGCTTGGGATACATCGTGTCTTTGGATATGGTCCACACCCCAATCTGCAGATAGCTCATCGTGGCCTGGTGCAGTCCCACCAGGGGTTGTCACGGGTTTGGCAACACCTGAGCCCCATGCAATAAGAGGTGTGCGAGTATTATCAGGATGCCCATCGCCATGACTACCCCAATCACTCATCCCGTGGTCCGCAGTGAAAACAAAAGCGGTCTTCCCGTCATTGTAGAAGTCTTCAACTAAATTGGTGATCTCCTTGACCCCTTCATCGACCACCTTGATATTATTCAAATATTCTTTCGAGTATGGCCGGTAACCGTGTCCGTTCGTGTCCAGACCCAATAAGTGCAAAAAGAAGACAACTTTGTCCTGTCTCAGCGCAGCATCCAGAGTCGCATTTTTGGCTGCTTCCGCGAAGAGACCCTTGACTCGATCGAAGACCCAGAGATCTAGATGAACGGCGTTCCGAGAAAAATCTTCGTCCTCCGCAGCGTACGTAAATGAATCAACCCGGCCAGGCACAGCACCCAATTCAAACATTGGAAGAATGTCTGGACTTCCCCAAGACCATGTATGCCTGCTCCTATTGAATACGCTGTCGAAGTTCACAGGATTCAATTTCCATCCTGTGGTAACTGCAGACACGTCTTCATACAATCCTGCTATCAATGCCACATGCCCAGGCCTGGATTCTGTAGGGACTCGAGTATGCGATACGCCAAAGGTCCCATGCTCTAACACGCGAGAGCGCAAGAAGGGGGCCAGAGGTCGTGGTACAAGATCAGCATCGTCTTTTGGATATGGTTCCGGGAACGATTGGAAAGCTTTGTCTGCCCGAAGACCGTCACCTGCGTAGTTGAATTCAGTCAGCAAACAGACAAAGGGCAACGGGCAAAGCGGTAACTTTACCAACGAAAAGAACTAGACGCTTTGCAGGGGCTTCTACAGTCTCTGGCCTTTCTACTTCGAACGCGTGCATGCCAGTGACAATGGGGCTGACGAAATAGATATCGAATATTGAGAAGATGTAGATTAAATGAAACGTGAGCGCAATGGCCAGAAAGCCAAAGCGATTGACTCGAGCCATGGCGACTGCCTTTGATTGTTCGTTGTCAGAGATGCCAACTGCGTCCTCACGAATGGATTGGATGGTCCGGAACTCGTAAACCTAGGTCTCGTCTGAAGGTACTAAAGGAGTGGCGCGTCCGGTAGATGGACAAATGCATATGTTAATTTTGTTGAAGAGCGTGTCTTCCAAATGGTGGATGTAGATTTCGAAATCGACGAATTGGTACCTTGATGGGATGCACATGTCATCTTCGCCCCGGGAAAATAAAAGCGAGCTAGGCTAAATATGGAATATCAACAAGAATCAAGATGTCAACGCGCAACGCAGTATTAAATGATATGTTTCCAAATCGAATTAGAATTATAAAGCCCTGGGTTCCTAAAGCTGTTCGTCTTGTGTTTTCATTACTTTCCTATACGTTCAGTCAAGCATGACCTGCGCTAGAAGATGATTTTTCTCGCTTACAGTACATGCTCCAGATTCTTTTGCACTCAGGGGTCCAACTCAGTTGAAAGGAAACTGTTCACTGAGTTTAAACAATCTTCATACGCAACAGACGAAATTCAATTATGTTCATGTTCGGGAGAGAATCAAAATAGGTATAATACAGCAGTCAAGAGCGCAGGCCTTCAATGCAAGTACATCTAACACGGCCCAATGTTCCTTAACTCCTAATACCCCACGTCCAACGCCTACGGCACAATGCTGGTCACGATACACTTCTCAGGCTGCCTTTTCCGTCAGGGCCTTCACAACTCTGGCATAGAATTTTGCAGCTTGCGGTCTTGGGAATGTGATCTCATCCACGAGATAATCTGGGAGTATTTCCATCAGAGCTCGGTCCCTACTTGGATCAAGCTGTGGGATGTAGCTACATTGCACATCGTCGTAGCTGTCGGCGGACTTCTCGTTTCCTGCAGCGAGCTTGAAATGTAAAGCTGTTGTCTGGATCAGCGGATTTCAGGTAAAATTTGGACTCTCAGACTTACTACCATTACGACCTGTCTGAATGCAATCAAATATGTCCTCTTCAGCCTCACGCTTCACGCTTCTGATAATCAAACCAGTCAGATCACTGTAGATGTCTTCCTTGAGCTGCGCAGCTTGTGCTACTTGAGCCGCCTCTGCAGATCCAACCATACGAATGCCGCCATTGGCTTTAACCGCACTGCTTGTAACCTTACTAGCAGTACTCTCTACTGAGGCAGCTGCGGTTCGGTTTGCAGCCAACTTTGCAGAGAGTGTCTTGTTTTCTGACTGTGCCTCTGATAAAGAAACTGTCATCTTTGCAAGCTGGGCTTGCAAGGACGCAATTTCATTCTTCTGCGTGTCGAGTTTTTTCTTTAACCCACTTGAATCTTTAGCTAATGCCGCTTGAGCAGCAACGTCGGCCTTGAGGGTTGCAATCAGGTTGTTTGAAACTAAGCAAGTCAGCTCTACGCACGGTAAGGTTTGCACATAACATACTCTTGGTCCTTTCCTCGCTCTGCTTCTTCAGGCGTTCAAAATTCCTTTCGGCCTCCTTCAATCCAATTTCTCGAAGGTCTTGGTACTTGAGATGCAGATTCTCGTATTTTTTGGTAACCTCGCCAAGTTTTCTTCTCAGTGCTGGGTCGTTTCTCTCAGTATCTGACGCACTTCGAGCCCGCCGCCGTTGTAGAGACGGTTGGCGGTGTCTCGAGTTCGACCGTGCACGAGAAGCACTATGAGCTGTTCTGGTGATGGTCTTCTCAACTATTTCATCCTCTTCCGCGTCGGCATCAATGTCCATTGGTGGGACTTGTGTTTCCCTCACGACCTTCTCTGGTGAGGGATCTACTGGTATTTCTTTTCTCGATCGATCTCTCTTCTTTGTCGTGCGTGACTCTGGTTTCGATGGTTGGGGAGTTTCGGCAGCAATACTGTCCATTGTCATGGATGGTACCTTCGCCTGTTTGCCTTTAACAACCGGTATGGCCTGCTTCTTCGTTGTCTTTGGCTTTACTTGCTTCACCGCAACAACAGAATCCTCCACATCCTGACCATCCATATCAACATCCTCATTCGCATCAAAGTCTTCTACTTCTTCCGTCTCACTCGCGTACTGCTGGTTCGTTTTATCTGCCAATACTGGTCTCTTGTTCTTTGTTGTCGCTGTAGGATTTGGCTTCGACTTCGCAGTCAGACGGCCACTCGTGCGTCGAGCTGGAGCTTTGGCTTTCGTGACTTTCGCAGGTGCTACTTTCGGCCGTCCACGCGCCTTCTTTGCAGGCGCCCTATTTTCCGCAGCTGAATCTGGAGTAGGCATCGCGCCAAAAAATTGCGCGTCCTCAGAGTCCGAGTCAATCAGTCCAGAGAGCGTCGACTGTGCGTGCTTTGGTTTCGGCATTGGATCAGAAGGTGGATATTGGCAAGACCAGCTTGTACCGCGTCGCGATAGGCTTTTCCACTGAAAATACGCGATGATGTTTGATAATGTGTATCTCGAGAGCTATGCAAAGCAACGGGTTGCATGTGGTATATCAACGGTGTTGGATCTCACGCGCAAAAGGCTTGCTGGGATGATGAGAAGTTGGAACTAGGATGGGAACGAGTGAGGGGGATGTACGCGGAAAGTAAACAAATAGAATTAGCAGCCACGATGATGCAGCCGCTAGTCCCAATCCGGTCAGGTGGGCAAGCCACACAGGATAGGCGCCCTCACAGAATTCAAACCCCAAGATATCTTCTGCCACCTCTACCCAATAGCACCCGAATTGTGCCCATCCAACCACAAGCAATTGTGTATTGAAGTCTCTGCTGGTCATAGGTGTGATGGAGATGCCAAGTGGTCAACAATTAGCAATTCTGTCCAAGTCGGCGGGTAGGGACTCGAAAAGCCAACACTATCCGAACTCCGAAGTCGGATATCTAGGAGCTCTCGAGGTCCAGACTTATCTTGTTTAGGGCTTTCTCTTGCAGAATAGTGCTTGTCTTCCATGTCGTTCGTACAATAGATGTTATCTCATGCTCTCGGCTTGCCACGGCCTGAACAGAGCCCAACTTCCAAGAGTGGGTAATTGGCCTCACCTCCTCAGACTCTCTGGCAAAGAGAAAAATTTTACGCCATCAGAAGTTATATATCATTTTCCATATGTCCTTCGATTCTTTCAGTGTCCTTAAGCATTGTCTCTGTCTGGGAAACCAGACCACCCCGCAGCCAAGTTCCCGATTTGAACTTCCGAGGGAAGTGAGAACAAAATGGCATCCGTACATCAAGCCGTACTCTACTACCATTAGAGATCTGCTAATTTTACTCTAGAGTGTACCACCAATTTCAGAGAATAACAAGTCTCTTAGCATAGTCGAAGCTTCGATTAGCGACACAAAAATGGCGCTGGATCAAGGCTGGATTACCAGTGTTGAACTCGTCTCAAAGTACCTGCATCGTATTGCCGTTTACGATCGGCGAGGAAAATTAAATTCAATTCCCGTTCTCAACTTATCAGTCTTCGAAGATGCAGCTGCCTCGGATTATCGACGCGCCAGTGGGCTTCCAGTCCGGCCACTGGAAGGCATTCCCTTCACTGTCAAAGATAGCTACAAAGTCAAAGGCATGACAGTAGCATCTGGATCTCCTGCTTTCCAACATCTTGTAGCTAATGAGGATGCTTTTACCGTTCAAATACTTAAAGATGCCGGTGCCGTCCTCATTGGGAAGACGAATATGCCGCCCATGGCTGCTGGAGGGATGCAGCGTGGCGTCTACGGACGTGCTGAGAGTTCATACAATAAGGATTTTCTCACCGCCGCATTTGCTTCGGGGTCTTCCAATGGATCAGCAACCTCTACTGCATCCAGCTTTGCGGCTTTTGGCATGGCTGAAGAGACAGTCTCGTCGGGAAGAAGTCCCGCATCTAACAACAGTCTAGTAGCCTACACACCCTCTCGTGGACTTATCTCAATACGAGGAAACTGGCCGTTATATCCCACTTGCGATGTGATAGTCCCACATACTCGCAATATGCGAGACCTCCTCCAAGTTTTAGATGTTATTTTTGTTGCAGATGAAGATACCAAAGGAGATTTTTGGCGAGACCAGCCTTTCATCACACTTCCTAAACCCTCCGAAACGAGGCCCTCGTCCTTCGAGTCCCTGGCAGACACCAAAATGCTGCAAGGCAAGCGCATCGGAGTTCCAAAGATCTATATTGGAAAATCAGAAGGCTTGAACAACCCGATAACCACTCGCCAATCCATTCTCAATCTCTGGCGTCAAGCAATGAAAGCCTTGGAAGAAATAGGAGCAACGGTGATTGAGACCGAGTTCCCAATCATGACAATGTACGATACCGTCAGCGCAGTCAACCTCGAAAATTCCGCAGAATCTGCAAGTACTGGGGAGCTGCAAAACATGCCTATCAGTCACGGCATCACGAAAGAATGGAACTCGATCGAACGAGGCGAGCTCGTTGCCTATGCTTGGGACGACTTCTTGCGTCAAAACGCTGACCCTGCCTACCCATCGCTATCCACCGTCGACCCTTCTCAAATCTTTCCACGCCCTCCAGGTGCGCTGCCTGAACGATACATCAGGATCGGCGCTCCATTGTCATATCCTGCAATTGTGAACCTTGTCGCCGGAGACAGGGGAACAATCAATGGATTGCCGGGGATGGAAGCTGCGCTACACACCTTAGAAACCCGACGAAAATCCTTCGAAACCTGGATTCAAACCGAAAATCTCGACTGCATCGTATTTCCTGCCAATGCAGATGTTGGACGTGCGGATGCAGACACTAATGAGCTGTCAGCAGATGCAGCTTGGAAGAATGGGGTCCTCTACTCAAATGGCAATCGTGTGATTCGCCATTTGGGGATTCCCACTGTTACCGTACCCATGGGAATTATGACGGATACGGCTATGCCAGTAGGTTTAACCTTTGCAGGAAAGGCATATGAGGATACCAAGCTATTGGAGTATGCATTTGCGTACGAGGAGAAGAGCAAGAACAGGAGAGCTCCAAAGGGAACTCCGGAATTGAAGAGCGACTTCATTCTTTCTCAGCAAAAGGTAGCAAGAGGAGGAGGCAGTTTGCCAACAGTGACCATTAAGGTTCAGAAGCGGGTAGATGGCAACGGTGGGGCTTTGACGAAGCTGGTGGGGACATTGGGGGTAGAAGACAGCGGTGGATTGGAAAGCCTGACAGTGACGGTTGATAGTGAAAATGTAGCTGTTTGCATTCAAGGTACAAATTGGGAAACGACAAAGGAACTTAAACTCAATGATACGACAGGCAAAGCAGAGATCGAGAAGGCAATGGTGATTGCTCTTGTCTTGGGTAGAAATGGACGAGCTGGTGCAAAGCTCCTGCTCTTGGATTGAAAAGAACTTGAGTTTAGTCGTTAATAGGTGTTATGTTGTTATTTTTGTCTCAAATTCTGTCTCATCCATATATCTTGTCAAGTCTACCCCCTCTATGTATAAACAATTGTCCAACTCAAACTTAGGACCATGCTGCCACTAGCCCCTTTTCTTCTCGCTTGGAATTCCCACCCCGGCAGAATGGCGGCTTTGGTGGATGGCAAATGCCACTAGTCCCAATATGACAGAACGAGCCACATCATCACCAGCCACCGAGGCGATAAAGTTTAGAGGCCGCGAGTGTGCTCTTGAGACCGAGGCCGACCATCTCTGAATCACTACACCTCGAGCCAAGAAGTTCAAGCCGTATCGACCACGGCCATCACGATGGGTGATGGCGGGACGCGAAAGTATGGCCTCCTGCAGGATCTCCTGCTCATCGTCGTCTCTGTAAGTTGCACCATTGCATGCGCTTCTTGTAAAGAAGGCATATTTGCTAATCGCGGCCAAACTCGCAGAGTTTCTCTATGTACTATATTGCTAAGAGTGTAGTGGCAAGCCTTCCATTGGGGACAGATCCAGAGAAAGAGCAGCACGAGCAAGCACGGGTCAAGGCGACAGCGAACCTTCGAAGGCTCGACAGATTAAAAGATGATCTGGACTCGGAAGAAGATTCAGGGAGAGGGGCAGATAGATCAAAGAGAGCTCGAAAAGAAGATTTCAATTTGGATCAATATGAGAGTCAAATAGCTATGGAGGTTGTTGCGCCAGAGGACATACCAGTTGGATTTGATGGTAGGTTGAACTCTAGGAGTTTGCTTGCTCGTTAACTAACGAATTCAGACATTGGTGGCCTCGAAGATATCATCGAGGAATTGAAGGAGTCCGTCATTTATCCCCTCACGATGCCGCATTTATACTCGCATTCGTCGTCGCTCCTCGCTGCTCCTTCCGGTGTTCTGCTCTATGGTCCTCCAGGGTGCGGAAAGACTATGCTTGCAAAAGCTCTTGCACATGAAAGCGGAGCATGTTTCATCAACCTACACATTTCCACTTTGACAGAGAAGTGGTATGGAGACTCGAACAAGCTTGTCCGAGCCGTGTTTTCTTTAGCCAGGAAACTACAGCCCACGATTGTTTTCATCGATGAGATAGATGCTGTTCTCGGGCAGAGAAGGAGTGGAGAGCATGAGGCCAGCGGTATGGTCAAGGCAGAGTGAGTACTCACAGGCATTCCTACTTCAATACTAACGAATTCCAGGTTTATGACTCTCTGGGACGGCCTGACATCTGCAAATGAAGTGGGTGTTCCTGCTCGGATTATGATCCTTGGTGCAACGAATCGAATACAAGATATTGACGAGGCTATTCTACGAAGAATGCCCAAGAAGTTCCCCGTGTCTTTGCCTTCCAATTCACAAAGACGGCGAATATTGAAACTCATTCTGAAGGACACCAAGGTCGATTCTGAGAATTTCGACATCGAATATTTGACTCGGGTGATGGCGGGAATGTCAGGTAGTGATATCAAGGAAGCATGTAGAGATGCGGCCATGGTGCCCGTACGAGAGTTCATGAAAGCGCAGAGAGAGCAGGGGGCTACGATGGCTGGAGTTAGAGCAGATGCCAATGCCATCAGAGGCGTTCGGACAGACGACTTCTTTGGGCGGAAGGGGGGTGGTCAGATTATCAAGGATAATCATGCCCGACAGTCAGCCAAGCGGACCGAGAAGAAGGCTGGGGGCTCCAGCGATGAGTACGAAGATTTTGATGACAACGATGCTGCGGAGTCAATGGATTGAACCTGAGCCTGGCGGAGTGTTGGATAATACAAGTGTAGCATATGGCGGGGGCGTTTTCTAGGTTCCTCATAGAACAGCCGCGGCAGATTCGGATGGAGTTCGTTGAGCAGAGAGCTCGCGTGACAGCACATAGCAGCAAATAGAAGACATGTATCTCTTCTCAGAATAATTCGTATACTTCTACAGCTTGCCCATGATTTCCAGGCCTCCACCTCTCGCTTTGACCCCTGAACTACACGTATACACAGTACAGTCAACAGATTCGCTGTCCGGCCTGTGCAGCAGGAGACAAGAGCCGCGCTGCGAGCTGTGAGCACGTCATTTGCACCACCGCAAAACGGGCAGGGTTCGCACCCCGAAAGCACGCCACCGCGGGACCCACAGCGTGTTTTACCCCAGGAATCAGCGATTGGTGACTCAAGGCACAAACTCAACTTCCTTTCAACATTTCGCTCTCATTTTGCTTGGTACATGAAAGGGAGTTGCCCAGAGAGCAATTGAGAGCACCGATTGAGCTCAACCTCAGTCGTATTCGAGACCTGAAGAAGACAGAACGAGGAGATCCCTTACGACGACCCCACTTCCACCACCGTCCTGTCCCGCCGAAATTCGGACCAGAAAAAATGTCTACACCGCCAGGGCCATCAGGAGGATTTGGAGAGAGCAAGCTCAATGGGGTTGTAGGCAAGGCATTCCCCCATATCGACCTCGATGGCCATGATCTGCCACCCTCGCCAGCACCTTCGAGCCCTCGAAATGGTCGAAAATACGCATTGGCGACGGAATTGGTGTATACCGAGAGCAAGGATCAATATGGAGCTTCCAGCATGCCAATCTATCAATCGGCTACGTTCAAGCAGAGCTCTGCTGCAGGAGGCTCCGAATACGATTACACTCGATCGGGAAACCCTACTCGGACACACTTGGAGAGGCATCTTGCGAAGATCATGAATGCTTCGAGGGCGCTGGTCGTTGGGTCGGGAATGGGAGCTTTGGACGTCATTACACGGATTCTACGACCGGGAGATGAGGTTATTACCGGTGATGATCTTTACGGAGGAACAAACAGACTGTTGACGTATATGGCGACAAACCATGGTATCATTGTCCACCATGTCGATACCACGCTCCCTAAGAGAGTGCAGGAAGTTGTCTCGGCAAAGACTGCCATGGTTCTACTGGAGACCCCAACAAACCCTCTGATCAAGATCGTGGACATCCCCTCGATTGCGAAGATCGTGCACGATATGAACCCGAAGGCTTTGGTGGTGGTTGACAATACTATGCTCTCGCCCATGCTATCGAATCCTCTCGACCTCGGCGCCGACATAGTTTATGAGTCAGGAACGAAGTATCTTTCGGGACATCACGATATCATGGCTGGAGTCCTGGCATTTAATGACCCTGCGATTGGAGACAAGATGTATTTCACGATTAATTCTACGGGTTGCGGACTGGCACCGAACGACGCTTTCCTACTTATGAGGGGAATCAAAACGTTGGCTATTCGTATGGAGAAACAGCAGTCGAATGCTCAGAGAATTGCGGAGTTCCTTGAAGCACGTGGTTTCCGGGTGCGCTACCCTGGATTGAAATCCCATCCTCAATATGATCTCCATTGGTCCATGGCAAGAGGAGCAGGAGCAGTCTTGTCCTTTGAAACTGGCGATGTTGCTTTATCTGAAAGGATCGTGGAGGCTGCTCGACTATGGGGTATCAGTGTGAGCTTTGGGTGTGTCAACAGCTTGATCAGCATGCCATGCCAGATGAGTCACGCGAGCATCGATGCGAAGACGAGGAAGGAGCGGAAGATGCCAGAGGACATCATCAGACTGTGTGTTGGCATTGAAGATCCAGACGATTTGATTGACGATTTGAGCCGAGCAGTAAGTGCCTTGTGTGTTGGCTTCATTAACACGGCATGACTAACATCCAAATAGCTTGTTCAAGCAGGAGCCGTCACAGTGACTATGGATGGTTTTCACGCTACTGGCGCTGCGGCTGCTTTAGCAGATATCCCAATTGAGGAATCAGATGCTGCTGCTGCACCATCGTGATGGCCGCATTATTTTTCTGGCATGGTAAGCGCTGGCGTTTATGGGAAGTGGAAAACTTCGATTACAAACATGCATCGGCTTTTGGGGAGCATTATGAAAATAAAATTAGACGCCGTTGACATTTCTCGTTATCTTACTATCTATCCCTTTCTGCTTTTTGAACGCAAATTGATCAGTCAGATCAATATGACATGGTGTGAGGGCTTCCGTTATTGTCTCGGAGTTCGGCTGGTGCTACGTTCCTCCGAAAACAAAATTGCATAAGTGTGTCCAGCCTCTCGGATCACCGCTCTCAGGATCATAGAGCTACGCGGGAAAATCCCAAGTATACAAGATCAATGACCTGATCTTTGAGCTGCCCTCGGGTATATCGTCTTCTTTTTGGCGTCCCGCCTATATTGCTGCATCATGGTGAGACCTGTAGCGTCAACACGCCACGAGTGAAGATTGGAATGTGCGACGTTACTTCGTGAGGTGACACTTGTTCTTCCATGACTTTTTGTTCTTATTTTTTGATGAGCCTACTTCTTCATACCAATACCTCGGGGACCTCAATATTGTCCAAATGTTATGGCCAGTCGTCTACCCAGAATTCTGTTCTGGGTGCTCCAGTTCTCACTTGTGATTTCTGTAATATGGAAGGGACCTTCATCTACAATCCGGGGCAGGCACTCTATTACAAGCGCGTCACGAGCAACGGCAGCACCATCTATCGCCATCCGATCAACGAACATTGACACCCCTTCGACCTACGAGCCAGCTCATATCTGTGGCTATGTTCATTATGATATACGTAAGGCATCTTCCTTCGCGTGTTGGATCATTGCAGTGCTGAATAGAATCTAGATAATTCCTACACATGCGCCAGCCACAACACTTGCCTATGGAACTCTGATCTGAAAATAGTCGGGTGTGGAAACCCGACTTCTATCAACTACATCACATCGTGCGTCCCCTATCGAGCTTTGGGAGATTGTGACGCCGACTGCCTCGCTAATCCCAGCATCATTCAATGGTAAGAATATTTCTCTCCCTTGAGCACAGTAAGACTGAAGTCATCTAGTGGCTCCGATCTCCCCCACTGTGCCACACCCCGCGTGGGACCCAAAGGAAGCTACTCAATCCTCCACTGCCAAGCCGCCGACAACAAAGTCCCTTTCGACGTGCACCTCACCTACTACGGCCAAACCAGCACCGGACATCTTCCCCGCTGGCTAGGCGCCGACGGGAACATCACATACGCTACACGCATCCCTCACCTCATCGTCGAAACCACGGAAACTGGTGGCTTCACATTCCAGGAAACGCACACTTTATACTCAACTGTAAACTCGGGAGGAGTTGTGTTACTCACAAGTTCGTTTGAAGGGGGGGCAACGAGGGTTAGGGTGGGTGTCGGTCAGGAGACGCAGCGTTGTGTTCCGGAGGATAGCCAGGAGGTGTATGTGCAGCAGCAGACGCAGAAGGAGATTGTGGCCGGGAGCATAATTGGGAGTGCCATGGTGCTGGTTGTTGTTGTGTTTGTCGTTGGGTTTGTGGTTGTTTGGAGGCGAAAAGTGAAGAGAGAGGAGAAAGCAGATAATGTGATCCAGTTCAGAGAGGTGGGGAGTGGGGAGGAGGGGAGGATTGCTTAAAGCAAAAATTCATGCTTGAACATGAGATTAGAAGTCGGAACATTCGTCAAGCTCAGTTCTCTATGGCGCTGGCTGAGGGAAAGCTTAATATATCAAGGTCAAGATGAAGCGTGACATCCTCGTGAAAGTAGTCCTCACTTTCTAATCTGACTTACGGGGCTACCTGACTAAACTGCTTTCGTCAAGCATACTATATAACCTTTTTGTTTCCCTTCTCGTAGACAAGTGTCAGTATTTTTACAGTCCTAGCGATAAAATCAGTTGCGAGCTTACTTTTCTCTGACCAGAAATGCATAATTCCATATATCTCATCAAGTCAACAATTATTCCCTATTCCGTGAACTTTGGTAAATGGTAGATCTTTTCAGGTGGCATATAATGCACCGGGGGGATTCCAGAAAGTGGCTGAATTGGCTTGTGGATTCAGTGTTGTCCTTGATTTTCTGGGTTGAGCTTCTGCGTTTTCTCCGAGAAAGGCATGACGGAGTTACTGGTTTCGTACACCCATCGTTGAAGCTGGTGCTCGTTTTCCTCCTCTATGATAGAAGGAATTCCGGTAGAGCTTTCGGAGAGTGTGGCCGAGTACATACTAGATTTAGACTTGGAAGCGGTATTTTTATCTGATTTTGGTGCCGTTTCTTCCTTGGCAGCGGTCATGCTTGGGCTGGCACCGCACAAAGCCGATTGTACGGTTCTGTTGTTACTCTGCTCCTTTGTGACAATGCTTGAGTGGATACTTGTTGTCTTCGATGCTGTGGATGCCGTATCGCCCAAGGTGGTAGGGGGCTCGGGAGCTTGAGGATCCTTGGACATAACACTATACAACTTGTCAGGTTGCTCCTACTTCATGTGTAGGTTCAAGTGCCTTCCATACCTGTTGTTGCGTTCTGTTGGACTGATCTTTGGTGAAGCTTCTGCTGTCGCCATTTGGGCTGAGCAAATTTTTGGTAGGCAGCTCGGATCGCCGAGAGTCAAAGTTCGGAGAGGCCCGAGTTGTCCAAGATGTACCTCAGCAGACAAGTGAAAGCGAGAAGAAAGCAATAGGTCCTGACATGAGAACCCCCGTGGGCATTGTGGGATTTATATCCCTGGTGCTCGTGGGGGAAACTACTTAAGAAACATAGGGTACGTGGTCACCGACGGACACCGTCAGGCTCGATGTAATTTGGGCTTTGAACAGTGGGCTTGGATAACTAGCCTTGTCGCCTCTGGCATCTTGATCCGAGCGATGATCGACGGGCTCTCTTCAAACCCAAGTGTCCTGGGAAGTAATTACTTCCTCTTTGTACAAGGGGGCCAAGGTTGGGTGGTCGGAGAGCAGGACGCACTTTTCCACGTCGGCTGACCTTCGCGAGGAGTTGTATGAAGCCATCTCACTTGTATCGTACGCCTACCCCGGTCCGGCGTGTCAAGTGTCATCTAACATCTTCAAGGAATTTAACACCCCTGTGCACTCAAACACAAGGGAGATTTCTTTTTTTCCTCTTTTCGATATGCATGCAACTCGAGCTACGACCGCTGGTACCGTCCTCTCACTCATCACCAGGGGGTAGGTTGCGATCTTCCGGTCAAATGTGGCTCAAAGGCACTAACTCTCCGGACAGGAGGGTTGGTCCCAGCAATTGTCTCTTGTCAAGACGTTGCTTCAGGGGAGGGCGAGTACATCATCATCATGCATGCGGTCCCCCCACACTGCTAGTTTCGCGGGGAATGGGATCCTCTCTTCCGGATATCCCAGCGGGCTCCCCATTGATCGCCTTGTTTTTGCAATTCTATGCAAGGGAGTGAAAACGGCTCGACAGCGCCGCTAACCGCTGCGAAGCGCTTTAAACCCTACGACCCAGCCCAATGGTACACCAGGCCCTTACGCGCTATTTCGGGATTCAGTTCTTCATCCGCTCGGTCTCCAATTACCGATCGGTACGAAAACAGAGGCCGCATTGGCTTTCCGCACGAGCAGAGCATGGAAATGCATTGAGCCCAGGGTGCTACTAGCGGCGAATAACCGTGCATAGTTCGGGCTTCCACGCGACGTGCTCCTTAATATTGGATCTACCCAGTCCATTTTATATATGCGGCTGGCCCACCGAGGAGGACCCTACCCTCCATGCGCAAGCCACCTGCTTAAGAGTCACCTTCCGGAATAGGAAATACTGGAATAGGAAACCTACTAGAGCAGTAGCGAGCGAGAACCGAAGTGACGAGCTGTAATTGCGACTTACTAGAACAAGTAATTTTTGGGAAGCCTGCTAACAGGAAGATGCCACCGCCACAGTTGAGAAACTTTGTAAGCAGAACGCCTGACGAAGAAGATAAAGATAAGGTAACTTCGAGTCGATGCTTGAGCTCATGGCTGGGGCATGTAAGTGACGGAACGAGCGTACTTTTTTGCCCATAGGAAACTTCGAGAGGTTTACGCTTTTGGCGTTCTGTAGATAGCCTCATGGCGAGTAACTCAAGCAAAGACATTGCAGTCTATGGAGCCTAGAGATGAGGTAACTTCATATGACATCATCGCTTCAGCAACGGAAAAAAGGCTGCCTTGTAAAGATGGTTGTGCGGTACGTTTCGCGCATCACGCTCGGCTCTTGCCTAAAGGCCACCATCCAAACTCACAGACGCAACAATACCGGGCCTCGCTTCTAACTATAGCGCTGGGTTTGATATGGATTGTGGTTCCATTGGCTGGGCTGTATCAGTACAAGTCCGCCGCACATCAACTACGAAGGACAATTGCGACAGACAGGTGCGCGTGTGAACAGTGCAGTGGAGAATCGCAAAATGGAGGACATCATACGGGACAATCCTCCTAGTCTCTATTGAGTATGAAATATCGTAGCTCATAAAAAGACCCACCCTGCTGTCCATACTGCAGGGTTTCCGGGCCAAGTAATGGGAAATTGCAAGGCGAAGAGCTAACTTGTTCACAAGTAAACCACCAAGCTTTTTGTCTGCAATTTAAAGTATTTTGAATACGATCGTATGTGCAAGACATCGCCAACACTTTAGGGAGAGTCAAAAGGGAAGTCATTCTAGGTAGCCAAAAGTTCCTCGCGATTATTTCTCGATTTTGGTGGACCTCTGCTTCGCCTGAAGCACAAAACACAAGAAAATCGGAAGGGCGAGGCAATAACTTGCTGTAAATCAGGGATGAGCACTTGCATTTTTTATCCACTTATGTCTTTTCCAGCATTAGATGCATCAATATCAAGATGACTTTTCTTGCATTTTGGACAGTGTCCCCCTCCTATCAAGTATCACATATTATATGACTGTAGCTCGGTTTCGGTCCAGTCCCATAGCTTCTTCGCCAAGTCCGTATCCTTTAAAACATTGGACTCATCCTTCTTTCCAACGGGAACATAGAACTCCCCGGTCTGGACTTCTTTGCTCGTTGCAGCCCACAGCTGATTCAGAGCGCCTTTCTGAACACTGACTACCATGATTAGCTTACTGATGGCCACTAGTAATCGCGCCAATCGATGAGAATCCTGCAACGGTTTCGAAAGGTTTGTTTCCACAACCCCTGGGTGCAATGAAACAGCCGTAATTGAGGGGTATCGACTAGCAAGTTCGTTCGAGTAGAGAATATTTGCAAGCTTGGACTGGCAGTATCTGACGATCTTGTTGTTTTCTTCCTGTGTAGTGCGTAAGAGGTCGAACTTGATGCCTCCTTTTGGAGCCTGGGCGTAGGCAATTGCACTGACGGTAACAATACGCACATCTGTGTTCGGGAGCTGTGCTGTCTTGAGAAGTGTTGGCATAAGAAGTTTGGTGAGCAAGGCATGTCCCAGATGATTTGTTCCGATTTGAATCTCGTATCCATCTTTCGTCAGTCCTGCAGGAACAGCCATGACTCCGGCATTGTTGAAAAGAATGTCAAGGCGTGATGAGGAAGCAAGAAATTGCTTCGCTGCAGTTTGAACTGATTTCAGAGATGCGAGGTCCATCTGCAGAACTGTAATGTTGGCACTTGGAACAGCATTTCTAATATCGGCGGCAGCAATATCCCCCTTCTGAGTGTCCCGCGCCGTAATGTAGATTGCTGAGGGAGAATGCTTTGCGAGCTGGGTGGCTGTTTCTTTCCCAAGTCCACTGTTTCCTAGAGTCGGATGTCAGCTTGAGGAAATTCAAACCCACTTGGTGAGAACGTGCCACCAGTGATGAAGATAACCTTCCCCGAAAGGTCTAGAATATCAGTATCTGGGTTGAAGCCCCCGCTCTGGAACATCTTGAACAATGGTGATTTTTCGAGATGCAACTGCGGTACCGTATGAACGAGATATAGGAAGCGAGTTGGGGTACTGATGGGATGTGAAGGATGCAGAGAGGACGAGACGAGGAAAATCGAAAAGAAGGTTCTTTATAGTGAGGACCTCGCCCTTTCTCAGTCGCATCCTGCCCTTCCGCCATTGCACTTGCGGCTCCAGACACCGATACGATTCTGGTGGCAGCATGCTGCTGTGCTCACTGTCGTTGGGAGAAGGTTATGTCCGAGATTATCTACGATCCGCGTAGCTAGGCCGTTTCCGGGAAAGAGAGAGACCAGTCTAACCCAAAAGGATTCACTAAGCCTGCTCTCTCCAACCTCACACATCTCAATACCAACGCTTCAAGAGCGTCCAGAGACGAAGATGTGTTCGAACTTGTGGCGGCATATGACCTTGGAACTATCAGTATCTCCGAGGCGTCATCCCGAAGCTCCTTCTTCGCATCTTGGGGGAGGCCGACGCAGCCGGACATCGTCAATTTCCTCGGCTTCATATGAGCATGTCTGTACCACTTGAGATCGTGGAGGGCCGCGATGGCACCTTACAAGATGTCCTTGGTCGCCCCATGGTCATAGTATTCGATGCGAATGATAAAATAGGCAGGAAAGGTAGCAACATTTTATTGCTTTGATCATTGAGCGACCTTATCATCCATTCACTAACAGAAAGATGACCTAGCAATAGGAGACCGAGATAGAGAAAGTACACGCAATGAGCGCAAACCATTTCTATTTGTCGATGCATCTGCGCCAACTAAAAGAGATGCATCCTTCGAGAAATTAGTTTGGAGTCATGTGAGGAGGAAGCAAACAACCCGAGAGAGTGGAGATTCTAAGCCTCAACGTCCCTGCTCCATTCGGCTTAATCGAGACGCTTCTCGAAATGACATGGCAGGGCAAGCTTCTCTGCCTTCACAACCAAGCCGAAGTCTCGGCCCTTTTGCATGCTATCCTGTACAAATGCAGCCACATATGTACAGACTTGTCCACAATTGTGCGTTTCACTCTGCTCTCTTTCATCTAAACTGCCTTCTCGTAACTATTTACTGACAACAGAAGATCTCACCGTTCACGTACATACCTGGTTCCCCAAAGAACCGGAGCACAAACAAGCTCCTGGCCAGCATACGTTATTCGACCTGGCCATGTCAGATGCTAGCCTGTTCCAGGCAATCATGTGCAGCTCTTCCCTGTGCCTTGACATGGCCTATGGTAGGCCCGAATCATCTCACAGCATCATCCATAGGATGGAAGCAATCCATCTAATCAATGCTCGCTTGAAAGCAAACTCCAGAATTTCGGATGCGACTATTGGAGCAGTTGCCTTCCTTGCAATAATCGAGGTGTGTCCAAGTCTCATGTACACTTCGTATAGATTGTATAACATTAACTCGACTAGTTCATACTTGGAAACCACGAAGCTTCAAATGTCCACAAAACTGGGTTGCTCCAAATGGTCAAGCTTAGAGGAGGCTTGAGAGATCTTGACTTCTCCCTTCAAATGAAAGTGTGTATGTAGGCCGTCGATCATCCGCCTTTTACTCTTGGGTTGCTGATATAAATAGGGCGAATTTGTTCGAGCATCTCACATTCGACTTGCCTCCCCGGCTTCCCTTCTTCAGCAACGCTATCTCTCATTTCACCACTAAGTCAATAAGCCAATAGTTCAAGCTCAACTAGGATTCACGACGCCTCCCAGACCTTTATCTTCAACTCGGACTTCTACCATGACTTTCTTAGCCTACGAAATCGCGCAGATCTATTGGTCGGGCTTAGCAGGTCTCGCAGAAGGATAGATGTGAAGTCGACCACCTCGCGCGATCATTTCCCCACCGTCTCCTTACCCACCCGTCAGCACAGAACACCACTGCTCCAGAAAACATGATCTGAGAATCTTCATGTTTGGGCGCATTGATATAACGGCAAATCCCTGAAACTGGACCTAAAACTCTCAAAATGACGAATACCGGACCTTTTCTTACATAATCCCAAAAACCGGACTCTGAAGAAAAGTGACCTACTTTTTATATGCGAAGCCTATAGAAACCTAAGTACCCACGCTTTCTACTAGCGTTTAGCGCATAATCGCCAAAATTCCACTGACTTCAAGGGCTTCCCCCTAGCACAAGCGAGGGGGGTAATATCACAATCACATTACGACGCAACTACATTAGTAAATAGCAGCCCAACTTGAATATTTTTAATATTCTAATAGTCCTATTAATATGGCATTTTTACATCAAAAATCATTAAAAACGTGGGACGTGATGTGAAGTTATTACGTATACAAGTAGGTGCCGCATTACGGTTGCGACATTGGCCTAAACTAGTTGACAACACCATGGAATTATATACTTTTCCACTAGCGCAGGTACTAGCGATAGGCAGGGGCAGAGGCCTCGTAGAGGCTAAAATTGTAGTGCGATTACGCGGAGCTGACTCATCTTTGATTAACAACACCACAGAATTCTATACTCTATAAATTATTAGCAATTACATACGCTGAACGCCAGCAGAAAGCGTGGGTACTTAGGTTTCTATGGGCTTCGCATACAAAAAGTAGGTCACTTTTCTTCAGAGTCCGATTTTTGGGATTATGCAAGAAAAGGTCCGGTATTCGTCATTTTGAGAGTTTTGGGTCCGGTTTTAGGGATTTGCCGTTGATATAAATCAAGATCTTTGGCCCAGGGTATCCATCCCGCGATCGAATTTACAAGACTGCAGTCAACAAGCTCAAGCTATGCATTGATGGGATTTATTTGAGTAGATTTTCAAGCTACAGAGGAATGTGTGAGCTCGTGCTGTGGATGCTGTTTGTTGGTGGAGCTGTGGATCTAGGCACCACTGGGCTTGGTTTGAAATGAGAATCTCCTGGGCTGCTGAATCGCTGCGGTTACTGGAATGGGCTGAGGCGAAGGCTGTCTTGGAGAACTTTTCGCTTGTTGAAGAGCTGCATGATTGGCCGTTTTAGATACGTTGGCATGAATGTGAGGAGTAGTGCACTTGCAGCTTAACATTGTATCACATGCTGATCATTTCCCATCAATTGCATGATGTTAAGTAAACCGTGAGAAGTTAATGCGTCCCACAGCGTATTAACATATCTTTGATAAGTCAATTTATTCCAGAAACCCTGGGAATAATTACAGACGCCGACCAGCCTACCAAGCAAGTGCCAGCACAACGCTATAGCCAGAGTAGAGCCCACACGACCTCACCATACTGATAAGAGTCTATTCCCAGTTAGACCTGACAAGCCTCTCATTAACAGGCAAGTTCATATCCGATGTTTCCTCCGCCCACTGGACACCGGGGGAGTCAGCATAGTACTATTTCAGAGTTTCTTGGGAGTAAAAGAAGCAGAATGAGTAAGATGAGCTCCCGTGGGATGTGTTAGGAGTGCATAAGATGAGGAAGGAGTATTTCAGGAAAGTAGGACAAATAATTTAAGGAACCCCGTTGTCCGTACTATCTGAAGCTGAGGACTGCGTTGGCGGAATTGGTCCGTTGGGTCTTCGGCTTCTGTAGGATACTCCGGCGTCGTGAAGGAGTCCGCGTAAGATTCTCCGTGGGTGTGAAAGACGTCAGTCAAAGACGGCTGTCGAGCAGCGGAGGAGTCGTTGGCTTGATACATTTGCTGGTAGTATGTGGTTGAGCTCGTGTAGTTGTAGTTGGCAGCATAAGGGACCGAGGAATAATTGGTGGCCTGGACGCTTGGATAAGAATTGCTTTGATGAGGTGGCATTGAAACGGTTTGCGGCTGTTGGACTGAGGCTTGGAAGTATGGATCGGTTGTAGACGTTTGTGCGTGGGCGTATGGACTATTTGTCTCATCTCTGAAAGTTGGAGAATTCGTGGAAGCGGGGGCTGTCATTGATGAGGGATGTTTCTCCTCAGGATTAGATGAATCATCATTGGCATGAGACTTCTTCGTGGTGGCTCTTGAGGAGATTCTGTCAGCAAAATTCAGCAAGAGTAAACGATCACATTACCTATGTTTTGGGCGTTTCGGTTTCTTCGAAGTCTTCTTGGACTGGAAAAGTGTCTTCCCCATTGTATCCCGAAATGGTAGTAACAGATAAGTTAAAAAGATTCTCAAGTAATATTTTGCAGGATTTGATACCGGCCTGCACCTGGACTTTGAGGAAAATTTAGGGCCTACCGCGGGAAGATCGTGGTCTTTATACCTGATATAAGTCAAGTGCCCCTTGGTTCCTCCCTCCGGAGTTCAGGGTCTGAAATGGCAGAAACGAGATGGTCAACTCTCACATGGGCATCAAACACATCAATGGCCAGAACGCTTCCATATCCCTAAATGCATTCAGTCAGCATGTTTGTGTTCTGTAAGAGGTTGGTCCTTCAAGCGCCTTCCCCACCGCGGTAGCCCAATTTTGTCCCGCTCTTGGGGAAATTTCCAAGCGGCATGGCCACCAAGGTTAGCTTCCTATAAGATAAACACACAGGGTTCTTGGGTTGAGCACCATGGTAGTTTGTGCACAGTGCCGGGCCGAGTGAATTTTCGGCGGCTTCGGGCGGTAGCGAGCGAGTATTGTCGAAGTATCTTCCTACAAGAAACGCCATTTGATAAGCCACATCAGTTGTCTTCGAGCCAGGGCCACGATCTTGGCAGGGGTGGGACAAGAAGGTTACCCCACTCCACCCTTCCCGTCCACATGGTTCACGGAACCCAGGATTTGCTAAGCCCCCGGATCAGATCTAAGCCAATCCACAGGTAAGCTGACTGGCGCTAAGCATTATCGCAGGCATGCATGAAACCAAAAAGAAGGGTGAGATATGGGACGATTGACTTTATGCCATGGCGATGGAATCGCCCCAAGCAATGCAAATTGCCGTTCTTTTCAGCAGAACATGGCGAGCATCTGTGATTCTCTAGCCTCTCTCCCTGGGGAGGATATTCAAATCCATTCATGAGAACTGCATTTAAGCAATTTGGAGAATACGGTTGCTAGCAGTGGACAGCATAGAAAACATTGTGCCTGACTTTTGACGGGAAAAGTGATCCGAGGCACTCCAATCAGATGGTACGGTAAACGGTGTTCGAGATGTGAAAACAAGAACATGTTCCATAGAGGTCCAACGGGACAGTGATCATCAATACCGTTTGGAGATCTGGATTTGGGACATTCATCAGCAGTGGTGGCTGAAACTTCGTTCCTACAACACGTTTTCGGCTTGCACTAATGCACCTTGTCCAAAAACTGGAACGAGCGCCAGCCACTGATGGACCTGTGCGTTTCTGCACCTACCACTGCACACTTGCAGGATCACCTTCGACTCGGGCTGTTCCCAGTCCAAAGTCAGGGGCGCTAGGGCTGTCAGTCGGTTATGAGCCATTCAGCTCCTTTCACAGTGCAATTTTGGGTTGTGTGAGGTGATTCTCATTGGAATAGACATGATTCTGGCTACTGTTGACCTCGAGAAGGGATAGGGGCATTACGCTCTCTCCTAAGGACCGAATTTTACAAACGAGTTCAGAAGGAAGGGTTTCCGTGCCAGGGCTGGCACCCAGAATATGCATTGTCCTCGATGACTGGAGATCCGGGGATGATCTAGATTACGAATGAGTTCGTCAGCGGGTTCTGCGACATGCGGATGATTCTTGCGTCCACAAAGGCTATGTAGATTTTGACCGGCACCTGGTTCCGCCTGAGCTACCAATCTTGTTTACTAGTGCCTGGGTCTGAGGCCACTACTGTAAAATCAGTTGCACAAGCTTCGGCCCGAGCACAATTTCCCAGTTTCCGAAGCTTTGACTCCCGCACGATCCGCACGGGATCGTAGCGGACGACACATGAAAGGGGGGGCCAAAAGCGTACTGTACTTGCGAGGCTGTAAATGTTCATCACAACAACCTTGAAAGAGACCAGTGTGCATGGACCTTTTGGGAGCACTGGTTAAGACCTAAGACCGGGGATTCCTCGTATCGTGGGAGTCGATTCTGGCGGATGTAGTATCGCGTCTGAATGCCATCGATTTCTATCTCTTCTGAGTGGCATTGACTCCTGGAACTAATCAAAGCATGAGACACTAGTGAACCGTGCCCTCAGAAAGACGTAGAGTGAGGCATGCATGATGGTTATCTGCAGTGGACAGTTCACGAGCAATCTGGAAAGTTTATATTTTCATTTTCAATAGAACATCTCACTTAAGAATGTGTATATGAAACGTAGTCTGCATATTCCGAATAATTACTGAGGAGGTATGATCTAAAAAACTTGCATAAATAGCAGGGAAACTAAACTTTTCAAAGATAGTGGAACATCGATCATCTGCTGGCTCTTGGAAGATTCAGGGTATTTGAATCTCACAACCATATAGCTTCTCCATTCTCGACCCTTCCCAATTCGATCTTTCCAGCCTCTCAGTAGGTGTGATGTTTGACGTTTCATATACCATTCGAAGAAGCGGAGAGATGAGGCCCATGCGAGCTGCACACTGAGTTGATCGCTATGCCGGTAAACATGTTCGACTGGGTGGATGCACAGGCAAAGGGAGGAGAGTCTGCCATTTGCGAGTCATTGTACTCGAATATCAGAGATTTTGTTTCTTTGAGATGCGTAATTTCCTTCAACTTGTTTCTGAATGAAGTACTCGTGCGTAGATCGAAACTATTCGGCAACTCTAGATTCAACTGGTATTAGTCTTTCATCAAACATAAAAAGTGCTTTAGGGGGTCCAAACGGATAACCCAGTACATCTCATCACTCTTTTTCCGCTGTGGTAGAAGGATTGTATAGCCAAAGTATTGATCTTCGACTTGACCATGTGACCTAACGAACTCGCGGAGTTTGAGAAATGACGGGGCGGAGATGGCAGAGGATTGAGGGAAGGCAAAACGAAGAATCTGGGACAGTACCATATCTGAAATGGTATTTGGGAGTTTGAAAGTCAAAAAGAGGAGGGAGAAGCTAGGAGATGATAGCGGAGCGCTTGAAGCTGGGTTGTGATCAGGCTGAGGTTGTTTTTATGCATCCAATTGATAGTTTAACAGCACTAGTGGATAATGAAAGGTCATTTCATTATATCAGCCTTCGCTTTTCAACTAACGAATGCTTCATTCAAATGATGAATAATTGAATGGTGAGAAGTGAATCAGCGGAGTTCCGTACACAAAATGCTGTCCCTAGTCAACGCCTATCTACTTTGAGTCTAGTCTGCCAAGCCTTGTCCCCCTTTCCTCTCGCTTACGCCAAATCATCTTCCTTTGACATTAAACATTATTTCAGATTGAGTTATCCAGCACGAAAAAACCGACCGCCGAACTTTCAAGTAGTTGTGACTCTCGGAATGCCCCCCGATGAGACGTGAGATATAGATACTTGCAAGTCCCAAGATCCAAAAAAGAAAGGAGACGTCACGTGAACTTATATCTCTCTCGGCGCTGACCTTCCGATAGCGAAATAAGAAGTCTTGAACAGTTTCAAAAAGTATAAAGAATGCTACTTCTGACGATACTGGGTAGATACAGACTCCGAACTTCATTAACCCTTAGGTTTCGCCCATCATTCACTAAAAAGAATCCAATCATAGGACTTTCGTCCCCAACTTTCATCACAATCACCCTTACACACATCTTCTCCTGTCTCTGCGCCTGCATACTTCCATTTAGATTTCTCAAGCCTCTCTGCCAAAGTGATACAGGGGCTTGAAGTCTCAAGCATCCACTGTTGAAGCTGGTAGGAAGCGAAATTCGGCGTCTTTCTCGTCTCAACTTCTTCATCTTCTACTGTACGGTTGCGAGAGGAGGTTTGCGATCGAGAAACGCCATTTGAATCATTGAGTTTGTTGCTATCATGATCGATGGCATAATTTACTTGACTAGCACTTGTGGTGCTGGCAAATTTTGTCGGATTGAGAGCTTGCTTTTGCTTGAGCTCGTGCTCTGCGTAAGGGTCTCTACCAATATGGGCCGTAAGTCGCAAAGACTTGCTGCTGGAACTTGTTAGCTGTTATTTCTGTTGTTTCAGAATGAAACGCGTCATTACCACTTCTTGGCCTTCGTGCCAGGCCTCCGATGCTTGACATATGTCTTTGCCATTGCGGGAAGATGAAGGCTTTGAAATCGAATGACTTTCCACCAGTTAACAACGAAAGGGTATTGGTTGAGTTGATGATTGCAGAGAGCAAATGACTGAATGTACAAGCTGGATCATCAGGTAAGATAAAGGTTGAGGATGGGAAATTGGGATGGTGGGGTATTTCTGACTTAAATGGGCCAGCATTCACTTACTGAATCCAACAGGCCAGGTTCACAACCAGGCAGACAACCATTTCAAACGCCACGCTAACCATCGAATTATCCTCTCATCTTGTATCAAGTCCTACGAATGAGCGGGATCTGCGGGACTCTGAAATGTCATGATCCGAGGGGAGGAAAGCTTGGGCTGGTCGTGATGGCCAATGAGAGGCTTGTAAGACTGCACGCTAAACCTGTTTTGCTCTGCCACATCAACGCAGCCAATCCTGAAGCCCACTTTGTAGGGCGCTAAACCTGTTTCTGACGAGGTGCATGTGCTGAACAGGGGTTCTGCTGCAAGTCGAAGGCATCGTCGCCCCCCCAACTTTTCAATTCTGATATCGAAAATACCACAGCAGTCAGCAGCAATGCCTCCCAAATTCCAGTGAGTCATGGTTGATCAGTTCATACTCGGTCTGAGTGCCGAGTCTCTCAAACAAGTGTACTTGACCGATACAGAGTTCTTTTGGAGGATCGACTTGCTGTGGTAGAGAGTAACGAAGTCCACTTTTCTCAAGTTTGGTGAAGCCTTGCGACCCAATTTGCTGGCAATCAACCAAGCTGATACTCCTCAGGCTATGATAGTTATCTCTCTACTACAGCATTCATGATAGCAAAGCTTCGAGTTACCACAACATACCGTCCATGACTGAAGCTTTGTTCGTCTCATTTTGTATACAATGTTCTCCATCGGAGCCTTTCGTAGTTTCTACATAGAATAATACCTGATATTGCTGTTAATGACAGCGACTTGCCTCATAATTACATTAATTGGTACTTCTACGTTGATGGACTTCGAGTTGCAAGATCAAAAGTGAACTCAGAAGTCAATCAATCTAAAAGTCACCAATGCCACTCTTGCCATTTCTCGACGAACATTGCCACATTCTCCTTCCAATTTCCTTGCAAAGATTCTCCGTACGTTCAAGAGGCTCTTTAGATGTCTGTTAGACTCTCTCTCAGCGAAAATGAGTTTTAGGACTCCAATCATCTGCACCTTTCGACTCAGGCTCACGGCCTGACGTCCCATCACTCTTTTCTGTGACAAGGACAAATATATATAAACTTGCATCTAGATCTTGGATTTGATAATTGACAACGTGCTATAAAGCAATAGTCCCCCTTTCTGATTTTCAAGAAGTAAGTCGTGAAGCCTGTTATTACTCGCCTCTGACTTTTCAAGCACTTGGATGAAGGCGAGCAAAGCTTTCGGAAATATAATGTCCTCGGGAGAATGAAACTATCGCATGATATCAAAAAAGAGCTAGATGAAGATCTTGAGGAGGTTCTAACACGAGTGGGGTTAACAAACTAAGTCCGTCATCGCAAATACCCAACTCGGAGGAGCATGAAGCTGAGATGAATCACGATCAATATCCTGTCTCAACATCTGAGACTGTGAAACTCAATCTGGGCGACATGGACCTCAAAGATCGCCGAATCAAGTTGTTTTGAAGACAAGCAGAGTCCTCTAGTCTAGCAATGCTAGATATCCACAGCGGGGACTTGGATATTAAGGAAGTGAACACTGTGCCTGAGGTTCCTAAAATGTGTATAAGTATCTAAATTTATATTATACCACAAGCTTTTCAAGTGAGCAGATCATTTAACATCATGCTTGTACAGAAAAAATACTCCAGACCATCTAGATTTCAATCGCCACGCTGAATGAACTAGGTCGTTTGATAGTCGCTACTTTTTCTTCTCGGCCCCTTTGCAGCACTCTCCTTCCCACTTAGACTTTTCCAGAATCTCTGCAAGTGTGAGATCCATTTGAGATGTCTGGTAGACCCACTTGTGTAGCTGAGGTGCTACTCCCCCTTTGTTAACAGGCTCCGGAGGTGGCTGTTGTTCTTGGCTAGGGCCAGCAGAACCATTTTCAGCTGTGTTGACAGACTTGCTGGCTTCAGAAAGCATATGATTTTGTTGATTATCCATTTCAAGACGCCTGGAGGCTGGCTGCTTTGATATGGTGTTTGCGAGACTTGTTACGGCCGTAGATAATTGATGGGTTAATAATGGGGTATTGTAGAACTGGCTGTCGAGACTCTGAAGGAGCAGATGTTAGTATAGCTCTGCGAAAGTCATTTGCAAGGTGTATCCTCACTATTTTCTGAAGTTCTTACGATCGTCGAAGATTTGTATCAATCTCCTTGTTGAGGCAGAAGCGTGTATGAGATGAAGGACTACGGTGAAGTAGATTGGTGAGAAATTGAGAGTATGAAGTTCCTGCCGGTGGGGTTTGGTTCCTCTGGAAATATGGAGCAACTTGGCTTTCAAGAATCTACAGTCTTGCTGTAGCATGAGGTTCAGCAAACATGAAAGGGGGACCGACTGAACTATATGTGAACCCATTCCAGCACCGTTGAAGTCTTCCTTTCCTTGACCGGTTATTCCATGAAGCATGGATGACTTTGACTCGTTGTCTGACAGCTAATTCGAGAAAAGTAACCATGTTCACCGAAACGCCACCTCGGGGATCATTCAACTGCAGGTGGCCCCTCCCGATCCTTGAATGAGAAGGATTTGGTGAATGGCTTTGTTTGGAAGTGTGAGGAAGTGTGATGGCTTGACTGAGACATAAAGATCGCGCAAGAATGTGACGTTAATGTAGGTCCGCCAGGGGAGGATGATCGATATCATGCACGGCTGAGGAACAGCCCAGCGCCTTTTAGATCTATTTGCAACGCTAGCTGCTTCCTACCTAGAAAATAAGATCCCCAGCATCTCAATATTCATTTGACTGCCGGCATGATGCACTATTTGCCAGCCAGCGCTTTCTCTCGGGCCTCTCTCGATTCTCTTCCGGTTCAACGCCACAAAGCAAGAGCCGAGATCACTGCTGCTTCCTCGTTCATTCACCACTAGTAACAGAGCCCCTCCGGGAGGGGTTGTGATGTGGCTGCATTAAAGAGGCGAGGCTGACAAGGATGTAGTCATGGGACAAGGTTCTTCAGTTGTTGATCCTTGGCCAGGTAGGTTCGATGATGCAGAGTTCAATGCAAGATAGAGGCGGCCCGCCGCCCAGAGCTGTGCCGACAGCTCGGGAGTCCATGCTGACACTGAAGTTCACCAAAGCAATTCGATGGCCGAGTAGGTCTTCTGGCTTAGGCTCGATTTGGTAAAAGGTAGAGGAGATTAGACTCGGCAGCCGAGGACCCGCTGACAGACACCTTGATGATCACCAGCCAACAACAAGCTTCAATATGAAAGGGTTAATTTTCCTTCGTAAACTGAGAGCAGTCCAAAAAAGTCCCACATTTGAATCGTCAGCCCCGGCTTCGCATCTCAACGATGGTGGAAACGAGACAAAGTCAATGACAGATACAGCGTGAGTCTAGCTTAGGCTCGAGTGACTTCATCTTGGTTGCCTGTAATCTTGCACCTGAGAGAATTTCCTTCCGCAGTCTCTTTAAAGAAGGAAAACATTCTTTAATTGCAGCCCTGAGCATCTATACGAAGTAGAGCCCGAGCACAATCTCAGTCTGACAATCACAAGGGGCAAGAGTTTTGCAAGCTTTGAAAAAGCTGTACACAGTCGTACCACAACCCGTACACGTCTTCGTAAATCTCACCAACCAAGCGCGTTTACCTGAGGTTCTGGGAGCCTCCACTTGAGGCTCAACTGAATTCGACCCCAGGTTGTACGACCTCGCGTTGTACAAGAGAGATTCAAGGTTCAAAGGTCTGTGAGCATTAAATCTAATTATAGCACGAAATGGGCTGACCTCCGTTTCTGGAAGAGAATTGGTTCCGCAATAGATTATGGAACTACTGAGAGTACTTACAAGCTGGCATTGGAGGACCTTGCCATCCGTTCAATTACGGGAATCTCTCTCCGGTTTCTCATTTGTGAGATCTTTGAATTCAGGAGATGACCATTACACGCAGAAACAACCGTTTAAAAAATATCTCTAGACTGTACCATCCCCAACTTACCCTTCAATTCATCATTGCAGGAACCTGCGAGTTCAACTGATCCTCTTTGATGGAGGAACTCGACTCATTCATATATATATATATATATATATACTTGGATATATCTAAACATTAAGCTTTCACAACTGTGCAATCAGCTTTTTTATCAACGGCGAACGACTTGCAGACCTCCATCTGAGCGATATCCGCGGCCGTGTGGTTCATCTCATTCACACGCATCGTGGAGAGTTTACATTCCATTCTAAATCTAAGAGCTGGGTTCCTTTCAGAAGCGCCAAGGTCCCTGAACTTCGAGAGGCAACCGCATGCAATTGTGGGAGACGTAGGCCGTTGGAGAAGCAATGTCAACTCGAAAAGGCAGCCCAGAATCTGGGAAAAGTGTAATGTCCGCTTACCCTGCTAACAAGTAGTAGACATAGGAAGGAGCAAATCTGCAGTAAATAATAGGCTGGTCGTCCCGGAAGGTCGGGCGATGTTGATGTTGGCTGGAAAAGCGGTGAGGGTAAATTGTAGAGCAGATACTTCCGAGCCGACCAGCTTTGAAATCACGCTGGGTTGCAAACTTAACACCAGAACAGTCACTCGATTCACATCTTTAGCAAGAATAGTATGTTTAACATAGGCCTTTGTACTCGAAATATATCTACAAATTCTGAAAGGAGACCTGTCCTCGTAGAACTTTAGAACTCGGAATGAAGCAGTGACGAGCAGGTCCCTTATCAGGCCCGTAGCGGCCAATCGCTGGACCCTGAATGGCGGCAGAAACCCGAGTACGAGGGACGACCTGTTGAGAATTTGAGCGTTTCATGGCCCGCACCATTGTGATAATCACTGCGCTCCCGGTCTTTCTGCCATGAAAGCAGAAGTTGGCTTTCCAAATCATACGTGAAGCTGGGTTTGTTGTACGAGTGCACGCAAGATCAGGACATTCTTCATTGCTCTTGTCGTCTTGGCCCCTGCTCGTCTGTGGCCGGCTTGCAATTTCCCGGGTGGATCTCTTCCAAATCCGACTTCACTTCACCCTAAAACACAACCTGCGCTGCGAATATCCTCTTCGCAACCTCCTTTGCCTCCCTTCGCCACGCTCCCTTGTTCGTTCACGTCTGTTCCGCCCGCAGACTCGTTCTTGTACGTTCTCAATTCCGAACGGCTTCCACCCCGATTGACTTCGGGACCTGACCGCTGATAGGCCCCCAAACGAACGGCGCACCAATCTCAACATCATGCCTACGGCATCGAACGGCAGCTTCGCCTCGCCCCTGGCCGACGCGAAGTACGCGCAGATCATCGGACATCCTCAACTCGATGGGTTGCTGGGCAGACTGGGGGAACTCAGTGGCTGGCAGATTGCCTTGACCCTTCTTCTTGTCCTGGTTGCATACGATCAATGTAAGCTTTTTGCATGTCAAGCACCCCTTCGAGACTCAAGCTGAATCCTCCACAGGCTCCTACATCTGGCAGAAAGGCTCAATTGCTGGCCCAGCATGGAAGGCTCCCTTCATCGGTCCCTTTCTCCAGTCTATGAATCCAAAGTTTGAGGAATATATGGCGAAATGGGCCAGTGGGGATCTCAGTTGCGTATCGGTCTTCCACAAGTAAGTACAGATGGGCGAATCTATAGGCCGAACTAATTTTCGTCAGATTTGTGGTTATTGCCTCTACTAGGGATATGTCGAGGAAGGTCTTCAATTCTCCAAGCTTTGTGAAGCCATGCGTGGTAGATGTGGCACATAAGCTTCTTGGGCCAACAAACTGGGTCTTCCTCGATGGTAAAGCACATGTCGACTTCCGCAAAGGTCTCAATGGCCTGTTCACTCGCAAAGCACTGGAGTTATACCTGCCAGGTCAGGAGGAAGTCTACAATATCTACTTTGAAAAGTTTTTGCAGGTCACGAAGGAAGCGGAGGGGAAACCTGTTCCATTCATGCCCGAGTTCCGTGAACTCATGTGCGCAGTCTCCTGCCGAACGTTTGTTGGCCACTATATCTCCGATGAGGCTATCAAAAAGATTGCCGATGACTACTACAATATCACTGCGGCTCTGGAACTGGTTAACTTCCCGATCATAATACCATTTACAAAGACTTGGTATGGCAAGAAAGCTTCTGATATGGTATTGGAGGAATTCGCGAAATGTGCTGCTAAGAGCAAGGTCCGTATGGCAGCTGGGGGAGATATCACCTGCATTATGGATGGGTGGGTCAAGGCTCAATTGGACTCTGCAACATGGCGTGAGCGTGAGGCGAAAGGTCTTTCCATGGAAAGCTTTGAAAAGCCAGCATCTCTTCTTCGCGAATTTACCGACTACGAAATCTCACAAACGGTCTTCACCTTCTTGTTTGCTTCCCAGGACGCTACCAGTAGTGCGGCTACATGGCTCTTCCAGATCATGGCTCAACGACCAGATGTCTTGGACAAGATTCGTGAAGAGAACTTGCGAGTTCGAGGAGGTGACCGAAGCAAGGCTATCTCCATGGATATGCTGGACGAGATGGTCTACACCAAAGGCTCGGTTAGAGAGCTGTTGAGATATCGTCCCCCAGTCATCATGGTTCCATACCTTGCCAAGAAAGCGTTCCCAATCACCGATACTTATACCGTACCAAAAGGTCAGTCCCAGGTTCGCTCCTATCCTCCCGTCCTTTTAGCTAATCCTCTTACAGGCGCTATGATCATCCCAACTGTGTATCCATCTCTCCGTGATCCCGAGATCTACGAAAACCCTGATGTATATGATCCGGATCGTTATGTGACTGGTGATGCGGAGGTGAAGGGTGCAAAGAACTTCTTGGTCTTCGGAACGGGTCCCCATTATTGTCTCGGACAAGTCTATGCACAGAACAACCTGGCTCTGATGATCGGAAAGGCGTCAATGTACTTGGACTGGGTTCATCACCCAACGCCGCGTTCGGAGGAGATTAAGGTGTTTGCAACTATCTTTCCAATGGTAAGCAGACTTCAAAACCTCGTTGACTCAATGCTAATATGCCACAGGACGATTGTCCTCTGACATTCTCGAAGCGGGCATAAAGGTATCACAGCATTTAGTGCGAAGCGAAGGATATCTGAGCAATCCGGATTTGGCTTGCTTTATAGATCTGGAAGTAAGGAATTCTGCCTCGACTGCATTTGCAAATAGGGAAGCATACCGGCGTTCCGAGAAGTCAACGCCATGTAATTATTCATGACTCGGTGATGGTAACACCATCAACAATACTTAGGTTATAATAATCATAATGAGAAGGCTTCGAGCCTGTTTGAGCCATACAGTCTGTCTTCCGATGTCGCTTTCTTCAGCGCTGACAGCCACGTAATGTAAGACCATGGTTCTGGGACAACAAGCACGGGTATTGCAAGGCTAAAGTACTGGTCCAGGCTTCAGAAACAGTCAGCAACCATACAGTCGGGATGACTTCCGTCTCACCATCAACGTTCGACGCTGAGTGGTTCCAAATAGCCCGAAAGTCCCGACATAGACTTCTCATTGACCGTGTCGTATATCTCCTATCCTCTTTGAGAGGGGTGTGTCCGAGTGTCTGAACACCGACTCAAGACGGAGTTCAAGAATCAAGATAGCACAAGCCCAATTGGCAATCGCAACATCATCACTTCCAATTTCGACTTCACTCATGATGGCTTGCTAAGCATAATAGAGCAAACCGAGCAAAACTCACTCACAACGGACAGTACCCACTCCGACCTACGTGAGGCAGCGAATCCGAGCACCGAACTCTAAACACACACACAGGGCTCAGCTGTGCCCGTTCGTCTCAAGTATCCAGACCATGATCACGGATCTTACTGACTTCTTCCCCACCACTACGAAAGCCCGCCATCGTACCCTCACCCAATCCAGTAAAGACGCCACCCAATAATAAGCCTTCACATCCCCGCAAATCCAATCCCCTTCCTCATTGGACTGTTCTCCCAGGATCCCCATTGAGGTTGAAGAATTTTTGATGCTGCTAGATGGATACGAATGCTCCATATCGTCACTTCGACTCATCTGAAAGCCGCAGCTAGCCAGCATGGCGAATTCAATTCATCTCTTCACGACTCACATAATGAAATTGTTCTTGGCGATTAGAGTCATACTCGTAATGCCCATATTTTAAGTTTCGGGCTTGTATTGCTAAGCTTTCAGGTAGCCTGCGACTGATTGACCCACTTACTCCGATGCCCAGCCAAACATGAAAAGTGAAGCCGACATGCTGAGCTAAGCACGAAGTGGGTTTTGCGTTCCCAAAGCAGCGCCGGCGTGTGTCGTGCGTGCCAAGCCATGTCATAGAGTTGACGCCAGTATCTGGGCGCGCCACGCCGAACGGTCTTCGGGGTGGTGATCAAAGGCACTAAGGGAGGTAGCAGTTGTTATTCGTGTGCAATCGAAAACAAGCTTTCGAACTCCGTTGCCTGCCTGGTAGTTTATGAGAGGTACTCGTGTACTCCGTTAGGCAATAAGATTGCCTTGCACGCTGAATGGGAATTAGCAATGGGATGAAGATACAAGTGCGTTTCTAAGCAGGCTGGTGACTGAAGGAGTACTCGTAGGGCTAGTCGAGAACTGTAGCCGATGCAAGCTGTATAGGGAGCTCGAAGGGATGGGAATTGTATGCTGCGCAGCGCAGAACTATTCTGGGCATAGATAAGGCTGTGCTGGGAAGTTGTTTTCTTAGTTATCAGCCATCAACTAATGGTGGAGTCTCATTCTATGATCTCACAAACTGATGTGAGCCGTATCAATCGCACGTGGAATAGCCTCATCGTAACCGAGTCTCAAGCACGGCAACATCCCTCCGCATCGGCTCTAACCAATGCCTGGCCTGAACTCGAGAGAGTCGACAAGGAAGAAGTCTGAGGAAAGGCTGTGTTGTGCCTGACTTCTGAGTCACCGGTCGGAAAAACGTTGTGTAGCTTGGCGTCGTGCTTACACTTGCGACGACGGAGTTCGCTAGAGCAGCCAGTCGGCTTTCACGGGTGCATCGCGTGCGACAGGAAAGGGGCTGTGAATGGATACGTGAGAGTGGTTCGGGGTAAGGCGTGTTTGCAGGCTGATGGAAGGGCTTGAGGCTTGACCTTGACAGACGGGATTAGGAATTAGAGTGGAGGGCGTGCGTATGAGATGAGATGCCTCTGGCTCTCACCCAAAGTATATATGAGGGTACTCCCTCCCCTTGAATTGACATTGTCCATCACATCATCCTCAGAAGTTGAAAGAGCAACATTACGCAACAGCTAGAAGCCATTCCAATCCTCAGTCTCAAGACTCTCAACATACACATCATTCAAGTATCGTATATTCTCATTCAGCCAATATGCCTAACGGATTTTCACGCGCGCTGGCGAACCGTAAGTCTTCATCGTCTCCAAACTTTCTCCACTATTTACTAACATCAACAAGAGTATCCTAACGAGAAGCCACCAACGTGGTTCCATCCTGCCTCGCCTAAGAACAAGCCCGCCCAGCCAGCAAAGGATGTAGACACTGTCTCAATGGCAAGCACATCAACCCTGGCCTCGACGGTCGGGCTCATCAAGGACTCTGTGAAGAGCAAGCTGCCCTTCTCGCACAGAGAAAACCGAAGTCGGAAAGAGACCAAAGCAGCCATCCCCGCTGTGACTGAAAAGGAGGTCCAGAAGACTCGTGAGCCCGAGCAACTACCTCAATATAATGGTGCGTAACTCTGACCTGAACCTTGAAGAGAAATTGGAGCTGATCAGATTGTCGTTATAGCGAATAAAGAAATGGGAGCAACACTCTTCTACCTTGCTTCCACGAAATGATCGACGTGCCACCTTCGAATTTGTTTGTTTGCAATATCAGCGATGGGACACTCGGTTTTGGAAGCAAGGAGTTAAGGAGTTGGTATATCTCGGTCGGCCCAAGATTGGCAACATGCAAAATGGAAAAGGTCGACGGGTCTCTGAAGGAAAGTGTACGGACATTCCGGGTCTTGAGATGCTTTCGGTAATTCAGAGTCCTTGATAGATTACTACATTAATAGAAGACTTTCCCTAAAAGCTATCGTCCAAATCATTGTTCATAGCCACAACGCTAGGGCTGTCATCAAGCCCGTCTGTATCATCGAGTCCTGCTCCTGCAGTTGTGAGCAAGTCCTCGACAATCCGCTTACTAGCCTCGCGCGCTGAGCGGTGTTAGTCATGAATTATCCCCGAAATCCGGAGTGCTTACCTGGGGTTTGTAGAAGTCTCGACTGAGGCAATGAGAATTGAATGGTCTTGGGTGGGCTCATTCCTAGTTCTCGATAGACTCCTTCGGCGTCTTCATCGCTGTCACTCTCCCAACTGATCTCGTCCTTCTTGGGCGGTTTTGTTACCACCTCTTTTGCCTTGCTTTTCGGAGGCAGAACACTAACTCCCGGAGTCCTCGGTGCAGTCGGTGCAGTCGGTTTGTTGTATTGCTGTCTAATGGGAGAGCTGAAGATTTCGGCATGCAACTGCGGTGCCGCAGCGGGTGGGGACGACATGGGAGATGTTGTGTCTCGCCAGGAAGGTTTATTTGCGGGGGTTTTGTTCTCTTTCCGTGTTGTATGGGGTGTTGCTTGCACTCGATAGTTCTTGTCAAGTACTCTGTGCAACAGCGGATCTTGTCCAGGCTTTCGTTGCGCAGTAGATTGAAAGTAAGAAGTCGGATCAAACGGCGATGAGGTTGGCGTCATGGACATATCCGGGATTCGAGATTTAGCACCTGGTGTTGTTGGAGCAATCTGTGTATCATCATCGTCTTGCTGTTTTGTCCCGCCCTTGAGTTCCTGCTTCAATTCTTCATAAGGCGATGGATAATCCGCAAATCTGGGCTTATCCTCTGTCGCGCTTCTTGGCCTCGGGGCTCGAGGGGTACTACCGCTAATGTCGAGATTATCCAGTAAAGAATCATCTGCCTGGTCATAGGTCTCGTGCTCTTCCCCGTCAGGGTGAACTGTATCATCTCCAGGCTGAGAATTTGAAGTCGCATATGTGCTTGCGATCTCATGTGATTGTGTATAAGACAGATCCTCGTCCTCTTCATCTCGTTCTTCTACGCCAGACAGGGAAACGTTGGCACTGGCTTCAAAGAACTGCTTCCAAAACTAGGTACATATAGATTAGTATTGGGGATATAAGGATAAAGAGGGTCTGCCACCTTCGACCCTTCCCACACAGCATTTGAATGTTCTGCATACTGCTCAACAATTGGCAAGATACTCGAGGTGACGATTCTATGTGCACGGCTGAAATTGTGGTCAATCTCTTGCAGGGTCAATGTGATGCTCTGTTCTAGCTTCTCGAGCTCCTCAGTGAGAGACAGGGGCCGCGCGGTCGATGTGCTTGACCGAGACATGTTGCGTAGGATGATCTTCAGGATTCGGAATGCTCGCTGTTCGTTGTTCGTTGTTTTCCCAGCGCGTCAGGGTCGCGTTGACTTTCGCACGGCAAAACCTCGGCTAGAGCACCCCTTGACCAATGTAGAGCGACCCCGCTCTACCCCTGATCTTCAGCTTCTTCAACTTCTATTTGATGGGACCCTACGACTACAACCTCCACACCATCTGCAGACGGAGTCACACGTACCAAGTCAATTCCACAGATACACTGATTGGCGATCCTGAGATGCTATTCACCCTATTCGCTATATCGTAGATCTCATTGTCGGGTTCCCGGCCGTTCCCCAGCATGAACTCAAGATGCCAAGGAAACAATGTATAAGAATGGCGGCGTATGTCGCTGTAACATAGGAAGTCCTTGACCTTGTGCATAACACCTCTCCAGCGGGAGGAAACTATCTGGCCATGGCTACCACTATAAACCTGCAACCGCAAGCAACCGAAGACCTTCAATTCCAATCCATCCAGAACACGGCACTCGAGGTTGCACGCAATGTAGTGTCCGCCGAAGAGCCGACCCCGTTAAGTCGTAAAATTGTCTTGAAGCTTCTAAGTTTAAGATTCTCATTCTTTGTCGCGGGCACAATTGACGGAAGTATGGGTCCTTTGATCCCCTACATGCTTCTTAGCTATGATATTGGAACAAGCTTCATCTCCATCATGTACGAAAAGCCCTTTCCTCTTGATTCCTACTTTCCACCAGTGGTTGTCAGAATTCCTGATTCTCAATGTACCACAATGTCAGGGAAATTCAGATCTGAATGTCCCATGATTAAGGAACATTCCTGCTATCAAAGCTCTTCTCTTCCCGAATCTTCCTTGAATTGTGGTACATGAAATACTGGCACTGTGCTACTACTACCTACAGCCCCTGGTGTTTCAGCATCTCTTGCTTACATATTGGAAAATAGCTGCGCTGCGTCCTTCGTTGGTTGGCTCCTTGCAGCAGCAATGAATAGCCATATGTTGCAATATCTGGACACTGGCGCCATTCTAGCGATCGGAGCGGCCCTTCAGCTCACTTCCAATCTACTCCGGTTCTGGAGTCCACCGTTCGGACTCTTCGCCACGACGTTCTTCATTTCTTCCCTGGGAGTTGCATTTCAGGATTCGCACTCCAATACCTTTGTGAGCACAGTCAATGATGCTCATAGATGGCTGGGTTTTATTCATGCCATGTATGCTCTCGGAGCTCTAGTGTCGCCCTTTGTTGCCACTCCCATTGCGGCGTCAATGCAGCCAAAACGGAGTATATTTTATGTTTTTCTTGTTGGCCTTAGAGTGGTCAACATGGTTGGCGTCTTGGTAGCGTTTCGAGACTCTATACGGAGCCTTTCAAGGTCATTATCGACCTCTGAGGATGGTCATGCTCCTGGTAGAGGCGTGGAAGCGTTTCGCGGAATGGCGAATACTCTTCGACTCCGCGTAGTGTGGATACTAAGTATCTACTTTTTCTTCATGCTAGGCATTGGTATCACTGCTGGTGGTATGTCAGGTGCAATATAAAAGCAGCGCTATTGAGTCTGACGAGCAAATAGGTTGGGTGGTGGAGTATCTTGTCGACGTGCGGCACGGAAAGTTATCGAAAGTCGGCTATACTCCTGCTGGCCTCTATGGAGGTATATTCCTCGGCCGACTATTGCTTGCAGAACCGACGCATCGGTTCGGAGAAAGAAGAATGATCTTGCTATACAGCGTTGTTATGCTAGCCTTGCAGGTAATATTCTGGCTTGTGCCAAACATCATTGCCAGCGCGACGGCGTTGAGTCTGTTAGGATTTTTCTTCGGTCCCTTATTCCCAATAGTAAGCCACTTCCATCACTTTTTGTTGGTAGAGTCGAGCAGCCTTTAACTGTTTGGAACAGGGTGTTTCCGTCGGGACCAAATTGTTTCCCAACTCTGTGAAGGCCTCGGCACTCGGTGAGTCTTAGTTTTGATCACTTTCCGGTGGAAACCATAAGGAACTGACAATTCTTATGAAAGGGCTCGTGTTCGTCGTGGCCCAGGCTGGCGGCTCATTGTTTCCCTCAATCACTGGTTTTATCGCAAGTTCAGCAGGCGTAAAAGTCTTGCAGCCGATTTTAGTTGGGTTTATTGTGGCGATGGGTGTAAGTTGGGATTTGGTTCCCAAAGTTCCTCATCGCAGTGATTGATAGAAGGGTAACATTTATAACTATTGGAGTGTGGCCTCCTTGCTATCAATACCAATGAAAAAGGGGGCGGATAAACAGGGAATCACGTGGGTGGTGTAAGTGAGGAGGGGGCCAAGGCATTACCAAGTCCTTTGCCACTGCTGCAAAGCTTGAACAACGTCCCAGGTATCGGCTTCCAAGTGTGCCGTGTCTTTGGGCCACTTTCGTCACTGTCTAGGCTCGTATTCGACTCCAATTTTACTTCCCCAGATCTCCACCTGCACGACGCCGATCTTTCCTCGCTTCGTCCCCACACCTACATGACTTAATATATCAAGCCGCACCTCGGCTGCTGAAAGCAACACCGTGCAGGAAGAAGTTGATCCGTTCTTGGTATCCTCAGAATTCCTTTCAGCCGCACCAGATTCGGAAATGTTTGGGCTCGAATGAAATTGGATGACTTTGCGGTGCCTCCCTTGAGACTCCACATTAGAATGTTCATTCTTGTTCTTCTGCGACACTGCAGCAAGCCTCTACCTCTTTCTATCGTTTTGTATGCGCAATGATCTCATTGTTCCTTTCCTTTCTAAATGTAGTACTGAACTATCAACTGATATTCCTGCGTTTCTCTGTTGGGTTGCATTGCAAGATTCGAAGCGAGGTCTGCTAGGATCGGCTTCAACAGTCTATTGACTACGGAAGCGGCTTTTCCAAGCTCCGTTGTTCTTAGTTCCTCTGGAACACCAAGACATGTTTTGAATGGCGCCTTCCCGTTTCTATTGTCTATAAATCAGCAGCGCTCCAAAGTTTGAGCATGGCCGCTACACTCCTTGCAGGTTATTCATTTCTTCAAATTGAAGTCTTGCCAAGCTCTCACCAAGATGCACATCTCTTCTGCTATTTTCAGCTTGCTCTCTCTCTGTATATTTGCGACTCCGATCCAGGCACAAGCTGCTACCTCTGCAACTGCTCCATCACCTCAAGCATCTGCAGCATGTCTAGAAATCTCAACCGGATCAGCTGAGACACAGATATGGCCTGCTGGTCTTACTAATCCGGACTACGAAGATGCTAAGAATCATTACTACTCCGCTGCCAACGCAGACCTGACCCCTGCCTGTGCTGTATTCCCAACCTCAGCTACAGAGGTTTCTTTCGTAGTTAAGGTTCTCTTGAAGTACCCCACAGTACCGTTTGCTGTAACTCACCTACTTTTTTATTCCCTGTCTCGAGATTCCCATCTCGCCGGCTAGCAGCATATTCTACCTCCCGACTTGCTCACAGCTCCCTTTTCACTAGAGATATGTTACTAACCCCCTTTCCCCCACGCCAGATGAAGTCGGGCGGACATTCCCCTAACGTTGGTTTCTCGAGTACCAATTGGGGTGTGCTCATCACATTCAGTAAAGATGCTGCAACGGCCATCTCCGCCAACAACGCCACAGCTGAAGTTGGACCTGGAGCTCGATGGGGTCAGGTGATAGGGAATCTTACAGCTTATAATGTTGCAGTCGTTGGTGGCCGGCTCGGTCAGTCACTTCCTCTCAATTACCTCAACTCACGCTGACGAATACGAGGTGACGTTGGAGTAGGGGGCCTACTTCTCGGCGGCGGGTTGAGTTTTTTAAGTGCTCAGTATGGCCTAGCTTGCGACAGCGTTGTAAACTACGAAATAGTTCTAGCGGATGGCTCAATCGTCAATGCAAATGCCACTAGCTTTACCGACTTGTTCTGGGCCTTAAAGGGTGGTGGTAATCAGTTTGGTAAGCCTGTAACTAGAGACCCCCAAAGCTAGGATTGACCATGGCAGGAATTGTTACCAAGTTCACTCTGAAAACTTACCCAATACCTCCGATGGTTTGTCTTTCTCCTCTGGGACGGTCATCAACTAACACATGTTTAGGTTTGGGGAGGAACGAGAACCTATTCTGGCCTCGATGCCTCAGCACTCCTAAACGCTACACAGAACTTTATCCAGAACAACAATGACCCAAAAGCGGCTGTAATTGTGACAGGTTCTCTAGCTATCGAGAACCTGGCAGAGCTCTTCGTTCTGTTCTACTTCTACGACGGCCCCACGCCACCAGCAGGGATTTTCGATGAGTTTGATGCCATTGTTCCGATAGCGGATCAAGTATCAACCCAAAGTTACGCAGATATAGTATGGTCACTGTTTGGGTTTTCATCCAGGTTTCACTGACATTTGTGTTAGGTGAATACCAACGATCAATTCAATATCTACGGTCTTCGCTATATCTACAGGGTAAGTAAATTCCCACACCTTCAACATATAAAGCTAATGTCACCAGGCTGAAACAATTCCGAATCTCCCTGGAACATCAGGGACAGATCTCTACAATGCTATTTACAACAACTGGCTAGCATACATCATAAGCCAGGACACTCTCTTGCCAGGCTTCACTTTCTCGCTTGGGTTCCAGCCGCTACAAGCCCTCACTGCCGCAGCGGCTGTAGCAGCAGGTGGCGACGTTCTCGGCCTTGATCCTGGAAATGGTGACAGGAACTGGCTTATTTTCACTATATCATGGGAGACTGCTGCTGGAGACGCTGTTGCAGACTCGCTTGCAACTATACTTGCTAACGACGTAGTCAATCACTCCAAGACTCATTATGCCGGGGTCCGAAATACAAGATATAAAGAAGGGAACCTGAGTTATGAAGAGTATGATCCGGTATGTAAAATCTCGAGAATTGTTTACGTTCGAAAGTCCTGTGAAGTGTGTCAACGTCAAATTTTCTTAGCCAATTGATACTAACAGATGGAAAGATCTACAGCAACGACGCGATGTATTCCCAATCACCATACAGCACATTTGCGGGCAATAATTATGCAAGATTGAAGGCGATTCAGAAGAAGTATGATCCGAATAGATTCCTTGCAACTCGGACTGGTGGCTTCAAGTATACCTAGATTATGAGTGTTTGCATTCTCTACCAGGTACAACTGTGTTGGTGGATGCAATCTTGCGATGTATAATAGTGTTCTTAACTTACTGCTTCCACTGGAACAACTCAACAGCTTCGGGTTCAAATGCCCCGTCAAGTTGGCATACATTATAAATTTACGTCTAAATCTGATGTCGGCAAATCCAGATGAATGTACGACTTTGACCAAGGACAATAAATGCCAGTGCCGTATTTTGTGTCCAGCATAACTCTAATCCTAATTAAGGGTGTTAAGGTCGGCAGCACCCCTATTTCATGTTATGGCCAGATGACTATTTGGGGGAGCTCAGCTATTGGACGAAAGGTCCAAAAAAGTACGGAACGTGTGAAAGACTTCATCTGATCATATAATAGTTAATATATTGAACACTTTTGGCTAATAAAGTATGAGAAATTGTGTTCCTGACAAATGACTATTGAGATTGTAATCCTCCCATGTCGTCAACGCAACCGAGGCGAAATCCGGGGTAGCTTTGTAAAGCAACTTTCTTCGACAACCACATCTCCGCGTCACAATACCAACACAATACCCTCAAAATGAATACCGCACGCCTTGCAACCTCCCTCATATTACGGGGAGCCTCAAGATCCACACTTCCAGGAACAGCACGACAAATAAGAGTCCTGCCGCGAGCGCGAATTCCAGCCCCACCCGCTCTCCTCGCATCGCCACAGTTCAGACCTTACTCCGAAGTACCCAAAGCAAGCAAAATCTACTTTTTCGAAGACGTTCGTCTGCCACTCAGTGCCATACTGCTGCAATATCTAACGTCTGCCAGGTACAAGCCCACCTCTCCAATCCCTCACCGGACAGAATCCTAATCGACACCCGCGAGCCTTCTGAGCTGCAAACAACGGGCACAATTCCCGGCTCGATAAACATCCCAATCACAACGAAGCCGGACTCGTTCTTTATTACTGCGGAAGAGTTTGAGGATAGGATGGGCTTTGAGAGGCCGGGGAAGGAGAAGGAGGTCGTGTTCTATTGTAAGGCGGGTGTCAGGAGTCGAGCAGCGGCGGAGCTGGCTAGACAGGCGGGGTGGGAGAAGGTGGGGGAGTATTCTGGGAGCTGGTTGGACTGGGAAAAGAGAGGGGGGGAGAAAGAGCCTGTGATAGTGAGAGTCTGATCGATCTAAATTTGAGAGTATGCAAAGCAGAAACATCACGGATGTCGACAAAATGCTAGGATACGGGTCACTGAGCCGGCCATCGAAGTCTCTCGCAAGATTATGAGTTTATTTTGGATGCTCTAAGCTAAAACCTGCACTAAATCCTACATCTCAGCCCGCTTCTATCAAAACATAAATAGCCTGATCGATTCCCCGTCCTTGACCGGCTCTGGGTCTGCTTGCGTTTTCCGTACAGGCGCAAAGAAGAGGACTTTGATGAAAATTGCCAGGAATGCATGAAGCAACACCACCAAGATGAGCAAGATCTTGCTAGTCTGTCTGTCTGTAGCGCTCAAGACGGGATATAAGTTCCTGAGCAAGAACGCCACACTGAGGCCGAAGCCAACTCCAACGAAGACGTAGTTCAGGATCGAAATAGGGGACCAGGAGATCAGAGCGACTGGGATCCAGATAAGATTGGAGTAACCATATAGAGCCCAGCATTCGAGAAGATTGGCTGATTCGCTGCCAAAGTATTTGAGGGCGAGAAACAGGATGACGGGGATGACAAGGGTGTAGCCGTAAATGAGTCCAGCGGCGCCTATTCAACAATTAGCTGTATCCTTTGGGTTCCAGAAGATATACAAACCGCTCAGCAGGCTGAAATCGTAGACAAAATGTCCTTGGCCTGTCTCGGCCAAGTACTTGCTGATTGTTCCCCCAAGGAACAAGATGAAGACCACAGTCGTCGCAATCCAAATCGGCCCATAGAGATCGGGATTTCCCTCGAGGACATCAAGGAAATTCGCCCGAGGATATAATGCTGCCCAGCACCTTGCTAATACGGAGCTCGTGTCCACATCGAAGAATTGCGCATAGAAAGACAGCGTCCAGAGGAAGCGCTTGGAGGAGCCGCTTCCAGCTGTCGCAGGCGGAGGAAGTCCTGGAGAGGAGCCTGGAATCTTTCTTGAGCTCGTTGATGCATCGGTATTGAAGTTGGAGGAGTGGAATTCGAGGTCTTCTTGGAGATCTGTGTGACCGAGGTCGCCCTGCATTGAGATTAGCTGAAGCTCACGTCCACTGCCCTCACAATGAGCTTACCTCCTCGTCGACGTCGACTACAACATCATACCCAGCTCCGGACATTTTCTTGGAAGAACAGAGCGTGATATTCTTAGGTTCGAGGTGATTGCATGTTTGCTGTGAGCCTAAGCCTGGAGACGGACAGCTTGCGAATCACTGCCAGTGCTAGGGACACCCCTGCAGGCTGCTCTATCCGTTCTCATCTGAACTTCACATCGTCCAAGAATTCCAAGACGAACATTCCAAAAGCCCAATTTTCACACTCGATGGTCAGCTTCGGATACACGTGAAGTCTACTGTGTCTATTTGCGAAAATTCTACATCCACTACGAGGCCCTACAGATTTAAGAGTGAAGACACATTACATTCACTTGAGTGAGCTTCCAAAGTCGAGCAGCAGCCAACGGACTACTGGACCGAGTCACTGAAGTCTCGACGGTGATGTAGCTTTGAGTCAAATCGGATCGGTATTTTTATTATTACGAGATCATGTTCCTCTGATATTGTCGCTTCAACCCTGGGAATCTGGAATATCTCAAAATTTAGTTCAGGTCACGAACCTGTTTACTGGGGGTCAAGCGCTACAGAATTTACGAGCTTATGGGACTTTCCTAGCTACGAGTCAAGCCAAGTGCTCGGGCGCTCTTACATGGAAACCAAAATCGCCAGCTTGAAGCCGCTGCAATCGTTCAAGATCCACCGAGTTTATTCTAAGTTCAAGATTCACCGAGTTTATTCCAAGTTAAAAATCCACCGAGTTTATTATAAGGGCAAGAGGGAATTCTCAGGGATTCAGCTTCACATTCAGCAACAGGCTTCCAGTGAAAAGCGTCAACCGAGACGACCACTATACCAGGATTATGGGCTTGATTCTACTGCTCTCCTTGATGATCTAGATCTGCCCTGGAGCAACGACGAGATTCGAGACACCATGGTAGTCGACGAGCTTCGAAGAGACTTGGTATCGTCAATTAGCAAGAACGTGTACCGAGGGATGCGAAGGATTCAACATCGCAAGAATAACTCAGCAAAACGTCGAAGATATGTTGGGTCATTTGGTAAATTGACGGTACGGACTGACATTGCAATTTGGGAGAGATCCCAGCTCAATGCTACATCATGAGTGGCGAAAAGATATCGTCACCATGCGCAGGTGGCTCCGCGGAACTCAAAAGACCACGGAGAACTTAGACTCTGACTGGGGGGCAAACGTGGAATTTCGAAGAACTTTTCAATTCCTGCGTCAAATTGATGCATATCAAAAAGTGCATCAAACCAACATCCTTGGTGCCGAATCAGAAGGAGAACCACAGCATGATGTAGCCAAAGCGACCTGAGTTTTGGAATTAAAGCTTGAGGAGAAATGGGATATTGACAGATGCAATTATTTGGGGCGCCTCCAGAGATTTCGGACGACAACTATACGCTACAGCTAAGGTACCTTCCAAGATCAAGAGGCACGATATTGTCTTTTTTTCCAGGCACAGGAAGCATCTCCTGACTGATCCGCTTTCTGCCGAAAGCATCTGGCTCTTCCTATAAGCATTCAGAAGGCCAAAAACGCCAGTTCCATACAGCAATTCCACTTGGAGTTGCGGTCGCAACGAAGCTTGACGACAGAAGAGCTTGGTGGTTTTGATTGTCCAGAGACTGGCTAGTCATTCAAATCTCATGATGGTTGTCACACAAATATTCCAAAATGGTCTTCATGTTCTTCCCATTGCTGCTCATGCTATTGTGACAAATACAGCTAGCCATGCAAGGAAACCCTCCACTGACCATTCCCTCCACTTCTCGACCAGACCCAAACGCCAAATGAGCGAACCGTTTACTTTAGCTTCTTCTTTGGTCGGAGTTGGTTGGTGTGGCCGCACTTCTTCTTTCTGCAGTTGGTAGCACGGGGTGGGAGACGGGCCTGTGGAGAGGGGTTAGTCCGGACTACAAAATTTCCATTTCCTGGGAGTACATACATAGCACTTTCGGCAGATCATCTTGTCACAGTTGAATTTGGAGGCGAGAGCCTTGAGAGATGGCTCGATGATACCACCACGGAGCCGGAGAACAAGGTGGAGAGTCGATTCCTGTTGATAGCCCAGTCAGCCACCATTTCCTTCACCTATGCCTGTCTGCCACCAAATAGAGGTAGAATTCGACGATTCCCCAGGACAACTAAATTATAGATATGCCCGTACCTTCTGGATGTTGTAGTCCGAAAGGGTGCGACCGTCCTCAAGCTGTTTTCCGGCGAAGATCAGGCGTTGCTGATCCGGGGGAATTCCCTCCTTGTCCTGGATCTTGGACTTGACATTGTCAATCGTATCGGAGGACTCGACCTCAAGAGTGATGGTCTTGCCCGTAAGGGTCTTGACGAAGCTATTATTTTGTCAGTCCCAAATTTGCAGATTTCGCGATTTTGCAGTCGGTGGCGGGGGGTCGTTTCGGGAGGCTTACATCTGCACTGTAGGAAAGGCCGCGTTAGCAAGTCTACAATGAAGACGATAAATAAGAGTACAGGTGGGCTTGGCTTACTGATTGCGAGTTCTACGTCGTTGTCGTGGTGTCGTTGATTCGAGGTCGAAATTGAAGTCGACGGAAATATCGATTGTGGGAGTGGTAAGCGAGGTTTAGTACGAAGCACGTGATTTATCCCTAATTCCATGTCAAGCGTTTGCCATGTACCAATTTATAATTTACACATATTGCAGTGTCCAAGTGACTTAAGATTCTACGGACTCTCATTTTGATCCTGAAATAGTTCAATTGGACGTGGCGCTGGGTATCTTCCTAAACGCCGAAAAAACAAGGAACCCTTTCTTGCTCTGATTTGATACAGTAGGCTTGACAAGAAAACCTCTACTCCATCAGACGCCTCTGCTCGTCCTCTAACAAAGCTTTCTTCCTTTCTGCCAAGAGCCAATTATCTAGCTGGACTTCGAACTGGAACACCCCCTTCACCAGCATTTTCAACGAGACTCCTGCATTGGACGCTGCTTGCAGTAAGTATTGCCCTCGAGATTCAGGAGAGAGATAATTTACCAGCAAGCTCGTAAAATGCCTTAGCATTCTCCGGAAGTTCTTCAATCCTTCGATAACGTTTGTAAAGCTCTCCCGGTCTCCTGATCTCCTCACTTTCATCAAATTTTGCATGCTTCCACTTCTGAATGATCAGACTTCCCTGAACCTCCTTCAGACGTATCACACGCTGGTCATAATCAGAATCTCCTGCAGTCTGAGGAGGCAAATCTGGAAGTGGAAAGAGTTCGAGAATTTGCTCAGCAACTAAGGGGTATTTAGCAAAGTAGATCGACGCTGACAAATCGAGAACGTACTCTTTGGATTTCGGTCATCGATCCACGTTCGCTGGTACCAATCCAAGTAATCGTCCATCTTGTTCCCGCTCATTTTCATGACGTCTGCTTCGGTGACCTTGATCTCTTCGCCTCTGTTCAACCCTTTAGTCGGAGCTTCTGCCATTATCTTCCTCCATCTTGCCCAATCGACCTTGACCGTCGTTGGATCGGTCTCGCTCTGTGGTATACGTTCAAGATCATCAAAAGGGTGGCTGAGTTTTGTCGCAATGACGATGAGGCTCATTAGTTGGATCTCTGGATATGCAGAACCACCATATGATCTCTTATGTAAAATCGGAAGCGAAAAATCCAGCTCGAGTAGTGTCGCTAGACGGCGAACACCAGGATATATCTCAACTATTGACGATTAATATTCGTCATATAAATCATGTTCAAGAATTTACCTGGGAGGCCAAGATCTCTCATATGCTTGAAAAGAAGCAGGGGATAGTTCAACGGTGGGAAGACCAGCTCAAACTGCAGATTGTAGAACTCAACCAGTTCCAAAGCTGTCCTGTGCAAGTACACTTCCTTCAATGGTGCCCTGATCTCAAGCGCTGAGTAGTAATGACCGGGCAGCTTGGATTTCATCTCTCTGGGGATTTCTTTGATCTGATCAATATCATTAGTATCTGCCACCAATCTACCCACATCCCGCAGTATACTTACAGCTCGAGTATATATCATTTCCTCATGTGTTGCCCACTTGTAAAATTCACCCAGGCTTGTAGGTAATCTCAAGAGCAGTGTTCCGAGATAGCAAAGCCCCAAAGTCTCGATCAGTCTAGGAAGTCTCTCTTCTGCCGCCACTATTTTCCTGCTCCTTCTCGATGCCAGGCTCTTCCCTCCAGTGGCATCAGAATCAGTGCTTTCTCCCTCACTCGCAGAACTGAACAACATCGTGCCGGTTCCAGACTCGTACCCATCCTTCTTGGATTCAGCGCGTTGGATCACGCCCAACTTTAAACCCCACAGATCTCTCACCACGGTCTCCAACTCTTTTGGGAAGCCTTTAGCATTTACCAGCCAGTGACACTGCTTCCAGAGAATCAACTGATAGCACTCCAAAAAGAGCTCACGTGCCTCGCTCCCACTCAGTACCGTCTCAACACGCTCTTTCTCCTCGCGAACCTTTCGCGATTTCTTGCCTTGGGCATTCCAATCATCTTCATCTTGCTGAGTTTGCGTGAATCCCTATTTTCGTTAGAGACTACTATCACACATATGAATTTATGGGGACAGACGGCTTGCTCGTGGCCTCTCTGGCAGAATTTCTTGCCATCTTCGATGTAAAACTTCCTCGCGCGACAGCCATCCTCGGTGCAGGATTCTCCACGCCGAAATCGTTGGTACTCTACGTGAGAAGACATCTGTTTGGTGTTTTCAAGTCTGATTCTGAGACTCACAGCCCATATTAAAGGTTTTGTTGTGAGTCATGGCTGTGGAGGTGGAGTTGAATACTAACGGAGCTAGTTCGTCCATTTTTGAGCGTGGAGATGTCTCCGATGGAAAGGCTATACGTGGAAATCCGGCCATAAGCGCTTCTTCAGCCTCGACTTTCAAAGTCTCCAAATTCTACAGATAATCGCTGTTTGAGTTCTAATATAGCAAATTTTACGCTCAGTCACGTCTCATAAGTGCAATCACAATATTTATCACACGTCAAGACAGTGAAGGTTGGATAGTATCAGAAACCATCGATTTCTACAAGATGATGTCGCCCACGCTCCGAGCGTCCACTTTTTGACTACGCCGGCCAATTGCGATAGGTAGGATCGAGTGTAACAAAGGGAAAATGTTGTTTTGCAAAGCCAGGAAGACGTAACCAGTGATATCAACTGTCCAGATAGATGCCCTCGCAACGACCATTAGAATGCAGGTGTCCCAAAGCTCCAAGAATCCACCGGAAAAGAGCACCCTCCAAGCAGATTGGGTCTGCAGACAAAGAAGGTATGTCACTGCGGACAACAAGGTCGATGCGATAGGGTTGGCTTCAAGAGATTTAACCGCGGGGAGCCTCCTTGGCTTCGATAGCAGCCTGCTCGCCCATAGCCGTGAGAACAATGACGTCTAGAAGGAAAATACATGTTAGCAAAACCTTCGCCCGCTGTGTAACAGAGTGGCGACTCACTGGTGTCCTTCTCCTCAGTAGTGAAGAGCTTGTCAATCTTCTCGCCAACCTCACCGTCAGGGACCTTAACATCATCCTTGGTCTCACCATCATCGGCCATCAAGGAAAGAAAACCATCGTCAGAAACATCGAGCTAGGAAAGGGACCATGTCAGCAGAGTTCCATTTCTTTTGCCTCCAAATCATCTCACCAATTGATATTCCTTGCGGGTGACGTTGGGGACATCCATGTTGTGGGTGGAGGGGCAAAGTTCTTCAAGCTTCTTGCCGGTGAAGATGTCGATGGCGACGAGATGGACCTTGGCGTGGCCGTGCTTGCCAGTCTTGGAAGTAGACATATCGACGATCTTGCAAGGACGGTTCTTGATCACAACGAAGCCGTTCTTCCTCAGGGCAGAGCATTGCATGGGGAAGGTGGCAGAGGCGCCGGCATCGGCGGACTCGAAAGTGTGCTCATGCTATACGGATAGTCAGTTAACTTATTTGGAAATGTGTCGCCGAAGGCGACAAAAGTCGAGAACTTCGAGCATGCGCCCAACCGGAGGTGGGGCGTGTGCGGGGTTTGGGTCGGTGGGTAAATAATTACCTGGGCATCGTCCGCCATCTTGGCTGCGTTTGTGAGGTAAGGATTGGGTCGGGAGGAGGGCTGCGCCTGTTGTGAAGTCGAAAGGACCAAAGAGAGGACTGGGTAGGTGTGTGGTGGTTTGGAGAATTCCAGGAGGTTCAGTAGTTGCAAAAAGTTCGAGTTGTGGGCAAGAGTGATTTAGCCTCTCGCGCTAGTAGCCTGGCCTGATTGGCTGGAGAAAATGCGGGCCGCTGAGGCTGAGCAGCTTGATGCAACTTACCTATTTGTCTAGTATCAGTCCGAACCCCAACGTCCTAACCCGCTCAAGAGACATTCCCACGCCTGATCTGATGTATCTACACCCATATCCACGACCATGATTCTGAGAATACGGTAGCACGCCTACGTTTTCCATTGGCTTTTGCTCTAGATGCCACAACAACGAGGCAATGTGGCTCGACCGGTTATCAGGGCATTCGACGCCTACTCCCTCTGCCTCCCCTCCTCCTCCCACGAACAGGTCCTACTCCCCAGCAGCTCGAAGGCCTAGCCATCTGGGGCCCGCGGTTGCTGCTCAGCGGCCTGGCTTCAATCCACGATCCTCCTCCCTTTCCCTCCACTCAAACGATTCCACGACGTCCCTATTAGCTTCATCTCGGCGGCCCAATGGTTCCGGACTCAAGCAGTCGGTAACGGTTGCAGATGCGCCGAATCCTTTGGATGTGCTAGAGAAGCTACTGGGTTCTGAAGGAAAGGGGAAAGTCGCGAAACCACAGACTAATGGAGATCATTTGGCCCAAGACGAGTTTGAGCTCGAATTGGATTTCGAGGACTTGAGTCTGCGAGAATTTGTCTCGAGGGACGCTTTGTTTGCCAGGAGAGAGCAGGTTTATGCCACCCAGACAGTTGAAGAGTGTACGTTCTGCCCATCGATGTCGCAGAGCTGCGCTAATTCTATTTGATAGTCGAAAGAGACAAAGCAAAATTTGAAGATCTTCACCGATCGATTCGTGCTTGTGACGATGTGCTGAATTCAGTTGAGATCAACTTGGCAAGCTTCCAGAATGACCTTGCCACAGTTTCCGCAGAAATAGAAACCTTACAGGCCAGGTCCACCGCGTTGAGCGTTCGATTAGAGAATCGGAAACTGGTAGAGAGTGGTCTGGGCCCTGTGGTCGAAGAAATCAGTGTCTCTCCTGCCGTTGTGAGGAAAATAGTGGAGGGGGTGATAGATGAGGCCTGGGTGAGGGCATTGGCTGAGGTTGAAAAGCGCTCCAAAGCTATGGACATCAAATCGAAGGAGCAACGCAACATCAAGGGCGTCAGAGACCTGAAGCCACTGCTAGCAAATCTGGTTGACAAGGTAAAGAAGAACGTGGTTATGGGTATGGAAGAAATTGCTAATTGTCCAAACCAGGCTCTTGAACGAATCCGAGATTTTCTCGTCGCTCAAATCAAGGCATTAAGATCTCCGAACATCAATGCTCAAATTATTCAACAGCAACACTTCATTCGGTACAAAGACTTATATGCATTTTTGCACAAACATCACCCAAAATTAGCAGAGGAGATTGGGCAGGCCTACATGAATACTATGCGGTGGTACTTCTTGAACCAGTTTACACGATATCAGAAAGCGCTCGAAAAGATTAAGCTTCACCTCATCGATAGGCATGACGTTCTCGGAGGAGATGATGGGAATCGGAAGACAAATCTTCTGGCCGGCTCGAAGTCTTCAGGCCAACCACATGATGCATTCAATTTAGGTCGCCGAATTGATCTTTTGAGGACGTCAAACCAAACAGCGCTACCTTCATTCCTCGCTGAGGAGGATAAGACCACACATTACTTGGAGTTCCCGTTTCGAAACTTCAATCTCGCCCTCGTTGACAATGCTTCGGCCGAATATTCTTTTCTTACCTCCTTTTTCTCGCCATCATTGTCGTATGCTGCTATCTCACGACATTTCAACTATATATTCGAGCCAACGTTCGCTCTCGGCCAAACCCTTACCAAAGCTCTCGTCCACGAAACCTTCGACTCGCTAGGCCTCCTTCTATGTGTAAGGCTAAATCAACACTTTGCGTTCGAACTTCAACGGCGGAAGATACCAGCGGTGGACGGCTATATTAATGGCACCGGCATGCTCCTCTGGCCTCGCTTCCAAGTTATCATGGACCAACATTGCGAGTCGGTCCGAACCATCACAAATGCTATCTCTATCCGAAAGCAATCGGCATCCGAGCAGGCGAAGCAATCAGCCGCACCTCATTTCATGACACAACGTTTTGGACAATTCATGCAAGGCATTCTAGCCTTGAGCACAGAGGCAGGTGATGATGAACCTGTCTCCGCAAGTTTGATCAGACTACGCAGCGAGATGGAAGCATTCCTTACCAAGTCAAGCAAGAGCATCGGAGAAGCGAGAAAGCGGGAAAGATTTCTCTACAATAATTACTCTTTGATCCTCACAATCATCGGAGATCTTGAAGGAAAACTGGCAATGGAACAGCAGGAGCATTTTGAAGGGCTTAAAAAGGCGTTCGAGGGCTCCTAACGACGCGATGACTTGTTGTACAACTATAGAATCGATCTATCTTGGAACCTTACGGTCCATGAATGCAAATGGTAGCTCTTAATGTCCCTTGTACCCTGACCACTGTCTCCATAACGCCCCCAAAAAGCTAGATGGTCCCGAATTCTTCCGCAAGTAAAATGATAAGACTCCTACGAGTACAGCAAGGCCTATCGTACCGGCTGGTCTTCTGTATTGCCGTACCAACCTGATTAGCTTATCGCGCTGCTCTTGCCGTTGCAACTCTTTGACTTGTTTCTTAAAATACATCTCCCCCTCTTCTAATGATTGATTTATGGTCTGCTCCGGCCAACGAGCAGTCTTTAAGACACTGGAAGAGGATATCAATCGCCATGTTATTAGTCGTTCCGGCGGATACTTCTCAAAAAGATTTACGGTATTTGCAATTAATTCCTCAATGTTTAGAGGCTTGGGCAGCTTCGACAGGATCGAGTGAAGCATTTCTGGCTCATCTGCTGGTGTCTCGAAGAGTTCGTTGGACCGTTGAAGCACAATTTGCGCAAACATGTACACAGAGAAGACAGCCTCGCGAGCGAGTAAAACGTCAAACAACCTTGCTATTTCGCCGTACTCTTGGATATCATGGGCGTACATAGTGAGCGTTCCAGAGAGCGCAAAGAATGGTTGGGTCAGAGAGAGATGCGCGCACAGCTTTGGATCAACCGCATGCAGTATTGCCGGTATCAGATGCAATTGAGCCAAAGCAGGTGCCAGGGTAGGTAGCATAAAATCTCTTATTCGCAGTGTTGAGAGCCGTGCCACCGCAGCTGCACGGCTTCGTGGTTCGAGGACCAAGAGGAATACCTGGCAAATATCATGGTAGCCTTGGAAGTAGCACAAATACGGTTGGCTCCGTAGAACTTCTGTAATCAGATCGGAAAGCTCTTCTTTTCGTCTGTCGAGGTCTGCGGAAGATTGGTCTGTGCGAAAGTATCAGCTCCATGTGATATGTGACCAGATAGTGGTCATAACGCACCATTAGGATAGTATATAAAGGACCTGTCAACATCCAACCGCACCTGGTCCTCATCACGATGCTTTGGGAGGGCCCTCCAGGCATTGGTGGGCTGCTTTTCCTGCTGCTGCAACTCGCCCTCATGGTCGTTATAGCCCAGGAGGAGAGGCCCTGTTATGGAAGGTCAGTCTCGAACAGAAGGCTTCCATGGTAACACTGACATGCGTGCCGTCGAACCTCGTCCGAGACCAGCCCACCTTCAGAAGCTGCCAGCGTTCTCAAAGTCGTGATATCCCCACCTTTGCAGGCGTCCAGGATGCTCACAGCCTTCGCATTATGCTCCGTTGATCTCACCGGCGGAGACGAGGCGGCTGGGTCGCTCGGGAGGGGTTCCGCCTTTTCGCAACCTTCAACGGTTCTTCCATGGGGCTCCATTTCTTGGACAGGAGTCCATCGGTGCACTTTTCATTGCCGTCCGACAGGGAAGAGGCCGGGCTGTGCGTGGGTGCCGGATGGAAGGACACAGCTCGTGGACAGCTTGGTGTCTTCCCTCGAAGCGATGGTTTTTTAGCGCGGATGCAGCCTGCTCTGAATCCATCACCCATGTGGGAGAATAAAATGATCTGTCAAGTCCATGGCCAACACCGCCTTCTCAAATGCTTACCAACGGCCATGGTCTTCTCCTGAGCGGCTCCTCTCGTCCAGCACACGTGTGGAGAACAAGTGTGGTCTGAAGCTATTCTCATTGTTCTTTGTCTGCTGCCATCCGAACATACGACAGCCTTGCGGCCCAAGGCTGCGAGTAGGATAATTTATCTGCTGCCCGGCAAGGCTAGCTCTCTGCGAATAGTCCGAGGCGCCTCCACTGCACTGCACTTCTCCAGAAGCTAGTTCGCCTTGCAGCTTTCTACTATCTTCAGCTTATCAAAGGCCCTCGAGTCGGTTCAGAGAGCTGTCGATCACCTCTGCCTGCACTGTCGGTGTCACCTCCTTGGACTCAACATAGTGGAAGAACCCCACTCAACTGGATGGCATCACCGTAACTCGGCTTGCCAAGATGGCCTTCGAGACCAACACTCTTGTGAATGGGGAGTGGACTACCCGGACTCTTGATGTTGATACCGTCCTGAGGCATTATAACCAGAAGGACAAGGAAGCTACTACAACGTTTATGGAAGTAGAGACGGCTCCCACCATTGGAATCCTGACTCAGACTGTCATCCGTAGTCCCCTGGTCCACTGGATTCTTCCTATTAGGCTCAGGGATCTCGAAACTCAGCATGTAGCTTTTATCGGGGTAAGAGTATTTTCCATTCCGAGGCCGTTTCCGTTCAGATCTTCATCGCTCCTATCCACCTGCATGGAACAAATCTGGGGGAGTTATTTGGCAAAGTATAGCGAGGCAAAATTATGCGATATAAGGGGCTGTGCTTCTAAAGTTGCCCATTTGTCTTGGCTTTTCTTTGTGTTCTTTTATCTTGGTCTCAGATGCTGATTGCCACAGGACGAGTTTGTCCAGATCAAGGAGTTGCGACCTGATGGGCACCTCTGGGATGTGCTACGAAAGGAGAATTTCGGTGCCCGTATTCGAAATGCACGGGTTGTTGGATCTGTCAAAGCGTTCGAAGAGGATATGAAGGCTAGGGCTACGCAAGTCAAGGACGAGAATGACGATGTGCCCATGGGTGATGAGAGGGAGGGTCAGTCAAAAGCTCAGCCATTCGAAATGTCGGTCCTACCACCTCAGTTCATTTTACTACAGCTCCAAACCGGTGATTCTCTTTTTCTGAGGCTCTGTCAACTAGGAAGTGGGAGATTGGCATTTGTTTCTAGTCGACACAGGGTAGCAAAACCGATGCTCACCATTCAGCCAGGAATCCATTTGGCTGTTGATCCAAGCTCGAGATACATGGCCATAGGCTGTTCAGAACGTCTTTTTGCGATATATGCATTACATTCAAGGAGCCATTTGAGAGAGCAGTCTTCTATTCGACATGACCTGCGGCACGTACAATCCGAGTCGATTATTTCATTGAGCGGGCTTATTCTCAAGATGGAGTTTCTCTACCCATCGCCTGATGATGAAGGCCACATTATCCTGCTTGTACTGGTTATGATTAAAGGGAAGACTCGGATGCTGCTTTACGAGTGGGAAACAGGCAGTGATCTTAAGCAGATCCGGCCGCATAGTACCAAAGGCCACCTACTGGAAATGTCCCGGCAGATGCCTCTCCTGCTCATTCCACTAACTTTGAAATCGTCTTTCATTCTCGTCTGCGAAGATTCGATGGCAGTCTGTCATGGTATCCTACAAGGCTCACCAACTTTCATAGATTTCAACAACAGGGTCGATATGCCGACCGAGCTTCATCATGGATCCGGAAGGCCACTGTGGACTGCGTGGGCCCGGCCACCGCGGTTGCCAGGGTACGCAAGGGTCCGAGACGATATCTACATTGCACGAGAGGATGGCCTGATCAAGTTCCTTGAGATTGATTCAACTGAAGACGAATTTGTCAAGGCAGACAACAATGTTGGGGAATTTGGGGCCAATTGTGGAACTGCCCTAGCTTGCTTGGACTTCGAGATTCAACGCAACAAAAGTGGAGATCTTCTCGTTACAGGGGGCGACTCCTGTCCTGGTGGGACATATTTGGTGAGTAAGAAAAGTTTCTTTGCCAACGTGTACGGAATTTGTTGTAGCCATGGTCTAATTGGGAAATCCTAGAACGAAGCAAGAAAAATACCTACGTTAACTCAATCGATTCCCAATTGGGCACCTGCACATGACATGGCCATCATGTCTTCTGATAGAGAAAAGAGATACCTTGCCAATGGTGAAGTTCGAAACGATCAGAATGCACCTATCAAACCAGACCGGCTTTTCGCCTGTGTTGGTAAAGGGATCAAGAGTTCTATTATTGAATTCAGGTACGGTCTTGAAGGGAAACTGGGGCTAGAGATGGACTACGAAACTCCCATCTTACAGTCTTGGGTACTCTCTCAAGATTCCATTGGTCTCGAAGAGGATAGTGGCTCAATATTCTTGCTCTCTTTAGGAGATCACTCAGCCGCTCTTCTACTCTCAAGTGATGCGTCAGAAATCATGGAGCTTGAGACCACATCAACACGCCTAGAACTACGGTTCCGCACAATTGCTGCGGCCATGCAAGGGAATTATACAATCCAAGTTACGGAACGTTCGATAGTGCTGATATGTGGCCCTCACTGGTAAGCTACTCAATAAGTCCCTCAAATTGATCTCGGATGGTTTATGCTAATTTGTTGAGGCACGCCTTTGAATTGAGCGAGCTTCTCCGTCTTGGCCTAGAGCTGGAGGATGTCTCGATTCCGAACTCAATTATTCACGACGCTACTATTGGGGAGGATCTCGTCGTATACACTATTTCTCACGGAGGCTCTACTTACGTCCAAGCTCTATGTCTACCTATTCTACCAGATGATACCATGCAAGTTGACAGTAGCACGACGTATCAAGCTAAAACCGACATTCGAGCGATCTCACAGATCTCTTTTCAAGTTACAAGCTTGACGATCGGCAGGGCAGAGGCAGGTGCTTTCGCTGTCATTGCTGGGTGGGATGAAAGGTCAATCGTCGTGTGTTTTCAGCCAATCTACGCCACAGTTCAACAAACTATGAGAATTCCCTACTCATTCGGCGACACAGATATCCCTCTAGAACCGATTGTTAGCATGGCGACAGCATCAATGTCATCCGGCAACTTTCTCTTGCTGTGTGGGACCCGTAACGGCAGAGTTCTGACTATGGAGATTTGTGGAACTACATTTGTGACAGTCCTTTCCCGGTGCGACCGTGTTGGATCCACAACAGCTATCCTGAGCAAGGACAAATTCTCGCAATCTGGACATCTGTTCTTTGTGAGCTGCGAATCGAAGGTGTGCGCTTTGAGTATCAACAAACTCGTAGAATCTGCGAATAGCCCAGGACAGTGTCTCAACACCCTCAGCATCAATCAAGTCTGGTTGACCGATGCTCTGAAGCCTGAATTTCAGCAACCAAAAATAACCTCAATAGCTAGACTGCCGCCGAACGACCTCAGCAGTGCAGATAGCAATCTCCTCCTCATTGCGGGCTCCCAGCTATTATTAGTTGAGCTAAGCACCCAACCTAAAGCCGTTCCCCGTCAAATGTCGATTAGGGGAAGTCCAACACGCTTGCTCTACTCGCACACTCTAGAAGTTCTTATTGTTGCTGCGTCCATAAAGGGGAGATCTACTCTCCTTTTCATTGATCCTGACACAGGCGCAGACCTGTCACAACCAATTGATCAGAAGAGCAAGGAATCTGTGGAATTTGTTTCGGGCCTTGGGAATAGCGACGAGAGAATCTTCCGTTTGTTTGAATGGCCTTACACAAAGGACGGCAAGACATGGAACTTCATCATTGTATCGACGGACACTGGACGTCTTCTGATCATATCTGTTGCTGACCAAGAGCGAATCCGAGAGGATATCCAACGTGCACGAGTTCAATACCTTGAAGACGGCCGTCGTACGAGATCAAAGATCGCGTATTATACACGCCATAAGTTCAAGTGTGCCGATCCAGTTTATTCTGTAACAGGATTTGGTGACGGTTTATTGTGGTGTGCTGGGGACACCTTGTTTTGTGATGTCCTTGACCTGGCAGAGAAGAGGTTCAAGCGTGCGGCCCAGCATCAACTTCCCTCGCCCGCCATCGACCTCACCTATGACACTGGGACCATCTATGCTCTTACCCAGGCTCATTCGCTAGAAGTGCTCCATTTGTCTACTACTCCAGGAGATTATCAGATCGTACGGACCCACGGTGACCCCCTTTCTCGTGCGAGTCTCCACCACGCAATGGTGTCTCTACCTTTGGCAGACCGTCCGGTACATTTGGTTTCGGATAAACTTTGCTCGATAGTCGGCCTGTGGCCTACTCAAAACACCAAAGCCGATACTTTGGTTACGGTTTTCGAAGCAGAGCTCACATATTCAGTGCTGAGGTTTCGTGCTGCACAGTGCCGTCCTATTTGGGACGATGTTTGCATATCCAAAGATATCACGTCGAACACCAACGGTCCAATCAAAATGAGTACTGAACTCCAACGTCCGACGAATAGATCAGAGATATTGGGACTGTCGATCACAGGCGTGCTCAGTCACTACACCTTCATCGATTTCAAGACATGGCAGTTCTTGCGCTTCCTGATCAACCTCGCCAAACGATCGCCATTGCTGTGTGAATTCACTTATCAGGACGACCCTGTCCCGTTAGATCTGCCCGTGGAACCGAAGCTCATGATGCATGTGGACGGGGATATCTTGAGACGATGTCTAGAAGGTCGAAGCCTGGAAAATCTGCTCCGTATTGGTCAAGATACTGTTGACACACGCAAAATATTCGAGAAATTCTGTGAACTTCTCCAGGCAGCTTATGGAGAGCAGGCGGAAGGAGTCTCTCCGGCTACATGTATTGATAAAGCTTATGCGTTCTTAGAGCTTTATCTCCGACCAGTACTATAGCTTTTATTCGCCGACGGTAGCGCAAGGATAGACATGGCGCAGGAGGATTCAATCGTGTCGTCCATGAGCGCAGCACCATCAACGTGCTATGGGTAATGTTAGACTGTGAGGATGTTGGATCATATTCCATAACTCTGTCATCTCGTTGAGAAGCACTAATCTTAATGCTTCTAAGCGAAGTATAATGCTGGGCTTTCGCCGCGCGAGACCCGTGACGCGAAACATGAAGCCAATTAAAGACCTCTCTTAAGCCCAATATCTTGTCTTGGCCTAATGTGGAGTCTTGAAACTCAATTGATCTGTGGGCAGCTTCCTCCCATCCCAAGGTCAAGCTTGAAGCTGAAACTTGTTGTGAAGTTTCTCTATTTCTGCTGAAAAGATGTATAATGTATAGCCTTCTTCCGGGCTCTTCCGTTCTTCGTAGTCGATCGCACCCTGATTTCACTGTCTCGCCGTCTTTTCAACAGTTTCCATTCTGCCCCATGATCGTTAATGCCCTTAATTTCTTGCAATTAAGATATTGACACTCTTTCTAATTGCTGACTTGATGGCTTTTCCATTCTCGTCATTTACGTTGACTGCTCCAACTACAGCACATCCAGCAGGGTCCCTGTCTACAAGTCTAAAAATTCTCTTGGACTCGATCTCATCCTTTGATTTGCTCAGGAGGATCTGAGGGCATTCGATGAGTGTGCAGCAGCCCTATCGCCATCGCCATCAGCAGCACCGGTTATCATCCTAAGCCCGGTCTCCAACTTCGATGTCTCGACCGACTTAAGCTCAATCAAGAAGCGCTCTACCATTATTCCCTCAACGAATGTCAGTCTGCTGTACCAATTTGCAAGCACACAAATGTCAACGCTACAATATTGTACTTCTCAATTTATCTTGAAGACATTGCATCCATCAAAACAGTCCATTGTTCTGCTACTTAGGTAGAGAGGGTATGTGATTCGGCAGGCGATTAGCAGCAGAGTATGGACGCTTGAGCAAAGTCTACCTTCATCCTATTTACGAGTCATCTGGGAGATTATGTTACTGACAGCGAGCGCGAACTATGCCCTTGTTGACAGCTTGATCTTCAACAATGATACCATCACCACCGCGGCCGCAACCACGAGATCCACGCTCGATAACTTCACGGAAGAGATGGAGTTCACTCTCACCAAGCCAGGTCCCGCATCGACCAATGGTGCTGTTACGCAAACTTAAATGGGAGACTTTGCCGCGCAGTTCTCACTGAGCGACGGCCCCGCGACAACTTCACTTTCCATTGAAATAGAGAACTCGTCAATTAGTAGTTCTCTTGCCATCAGTGGTCGGTCGCCTGTATCACAGCTGGCTGAAGCTCAAGCTTACCTACCAAGTTTTACATTGCTGTGGATCCCAATTTTGCAGCCGACACAAACGTCAAATTCGAAGCTGGAGCTGGAAGCTGGAGCTGCTGACGATACTGACGGTAGGTGTTAGGCAATTACAACAGGTGTTTATAGAGAACCCCAATGCCTATTTAGCCTGTCTTGAGATTCTCCCCTAGGACAACTTCCCATTTGACCCCGGACAATCCCAATGAAGCAATTGCTAACTGCCTCTATCACCAAGCCTATACATATACGCCAGCTTCAGTGTCCGTCTCCGCGTTCACCATCCCAGAATACTAGATGTTGGCATAATTTTCGAGTCCTCTACTCGGTTTCGAAGTCATGGTATCAGGCGAAGTCGACATGTCAGTAGATCTATCAGCCACTATTGCTGGATGTGCGACGGGATGTGTTATGCAGGCTGGCAGTATGGAGCTTTACAGACTTGATGCCCCAATATACGATTCGAAATGTTGAGCTGTGCTCCTGGTGCTGCAGATGGTCCTGTGGCTAGTTGAATAGAGAAAGAAAGGGAGGTGTACCAGGGGTTGGTCGGAATCTGTGGCACAAAGCTGACCTACGTTGTACCATACCCCCACAAATACTCAGCGAAGGACTTCTAGTAATATTACTCATTCCAAGTTCATTCCAATGACGCAAAACGCTTTCAGATTTGCAATCTCCGTCAAGTTACGGGACAACGAAGGCATCTCGCTACGAATTCTAACAACTACTAGTGGTGACTCAGAATAGTGTGACTCAAGTCACTAACTGAACTCTTCGAAGTGAATATCCTTCGAGAGAAACAAGCAATGAAAAATACAATGACTAACTGTCATAACAAATGAAAATAAAGCCATTTCCTTGACAAAAACTTGCTCGGTTTATCGTCATTCTTGCAGGAGTAAGTGGATATTGTTGACACCCAAGCCAAGGTGGCCAGGGGGGACTAGCGTATCGTTAGCGCCTGGTCCGTGCCTCGCTTAACCAGTTATCGGCACAACACGATATCGATGGGGATTGCCCCTCTTCGCACCGACACTTGGGAAATTGTGCCCAACGTCGAAGAAGACCATTCTTCCGACCCTGTCACCTGTCACGTTCAGATTTGCATTGGCCTATGCTGGGACATCGAACTACCTCGGCAAGCAGTGTCATTTCAAGTACAGCAACCCCAAGTTGCCACAAGAGGAAGACTCCCTCTCGATATTTAGCCACCTGGAGTCTTAATTCACCTTCCCGACCAAACTTTTCCTTCGTCACAAGCTCAATAGTCTACAATGCCTCCTAAGAAGAAGAATAATAAGAAGGCGGCTGATGAGTGGGAGGCAGAGCTGGGGAAGGCCCCTGAACCTGCGGCTGCACCAGAGACCAAGAATGAGCCCGCCGAAGCAGATGCCGAAGAGGAATTTCCAGCTGGGGGGTTGATGGCTATGATGCGCAAGAGGCAAAAGAAGAAGAAGGGTAAGCAAGCTGACGAGGACTTTGTTGAGGGAGAGGACCCACCGACGGAAGAGCTGCCCAGCTTAGCAGAGAAGGCTCCCGCGGAGGCCTCTATAGAGGATGAGTTCGCGTTACCAGATAAGAAGGGGAAAGGGAAAGGGAAAGGTGCACCTGCTGCTCCAGAGCCTGCGAAAGAGGAAGACGACGATGACGAGCGAGGAGCGGATGGCAAAGTTTTGACCAAGGCACAAAAGGAAAAGTTGAAGAAGGAGCGCGAAAAGCAGCGGAAGAAGGAGAATGTGAGTTTATGGCCAATTGAGAGGGATTTATCGTTGCTAATTTCATTGCGATTCAGGCTGCGAAGAAGAAGACGACCGCTCCACCGGCGAAGGGCTCCGAAGCTGCGAAGCCAGTTGCTGAAGTCAAGGCTGAGGAGCCAACCACTTCGAAGCCTGCTGCGGGTGGCAAAGGAAAGAAATTGCCAGCGGCATTAGCGAAGTTGCAACAACAACAAGAGGAATTGAAACGACGACAAGAAGAGCAAGCTAGGATCGAAGCTGAAGAAAAGGCGAGGATCGAGGAGGAAGAGCGTAGGGAGGCAGAGGAAGAAAAGCGGAGAGAGGAAGCCAAGGCTTTGAAGAAGCAAAAGGAAAAGGAGAGGATCGAGCAGCAGAAGAGAGAAGGCACATACCTTACCAAAGCCCAACGAGACGAAAAGCTTCGAAACGAGATGAAATTGAAGCAAATGATTGCAGCTGGAGTCAAGGTTGGAGGCCTTGATGGAGACGAGAAGAAGAAGAAAGCTGTCTATGATAACAAGAAGAAAAAAGGTGGTCGCAAGAATCCAGAAGAGGCCAAAGTTTGTTCCCTGACAACTGCTTTGACATATGAAACTAACATTAACTAGCTGGACGAAGAAAAAGCTCTTGCCGAAGCAGCTCAGAGAGCTCAAGCCGAAGCGGAGCGTAAGCTGGCAGAGGCTGCCGCAAAGGCTGAAAGAGAGGCGGCTGAGGCTGCTGCTGCGAAGGTTGATGAGGAAAGTGACCTTGATGATGACTGGGAGAAAGCAGCAGCCGACTCCGAGGACGATGTTAAAGATAGCTGGGATGCTGATTCTGAAGAAGAAAGGGAGAAGGCTGCCGCCAAAAAGGCTAGTGTTGCAAATGGCAAATCCGAACCAACAAGCTTGCCCTCGCGGGCCAAGAAAGACTCAGAGTCAGAGTCAGAGTCAGACTCGGAAGAATCATCAGAAGATGAAGAGGTATCTGCGGCACAGCAAGCAGCAGCCTTAAAGAAGAAGGAGGCTGCTGAGAGACGTGAGAAGCAGCACCAAGAAGCCATGGCGGCCCGATCTGCGGATAATCTTCGGTCACCGATCTGCTGTATTCTTGGGCACGTTGATACTGGTAAGACCAAGCTTCTGGACAAAATCCGACAAACCAATGTTCAAGAAGGTGAAGCTGGAGGTATCACCCAGCAGATTGGTGCTACATACTTCCCTGTGGAGGCTATCAAACAGAAGACCCAAGTTGTCAACAGAGATGATAGCTTTGAGTTCAAAGTTCCAGGTCTTCTGGTCATTGATACTCCTGGTCACGAGTCTTTCTCCAACCTACGGTCTCGAGGTTCGTCTCTCTGCAATATCGCCATTCTTGTCGTCGATATCATGCACGGTCTTGAGCCCCAGACGCTGGAGTCGATGAAACTGCTTCGGGACAGAAAAACTCCTTTCATCGTTGCTCTAAATAAAATAGATCGACTTTACGGCTGGAAGAAAGTTGACAACAACGGTTTCCAAGAGAGCTTAGCTTTACAGAACAAGGGTGTTCAGAATGAGTTCGCCAAACGCCTGGCTGATACAAAGGTCGCTTTTGCCGAACAAGGGTTCAATTCCGAGTTGTACTATGAAAACAAGTCGATGTCGAAATTCGTCTCCTTGGTCCCCACATCCGCTCACACTGGTGAGGGGATTCCAGATATGCTCAAGTTGATCGTTCAACTCACTCAAGAGAGAATGGTTGGCTCACTCATGTACCTCTCAGAGGTCCAGGCTACTGTGCTAGAAGTCAAGGCAATTGAAGGCTTCGGGATGACGATCGATGTCATTTTGTCAAACGGCATCCTTCGGGAAGGGGATCGAATTGTTCTCTGTGGTGTGGACGGAGCTATTACCACCAACATCCGAGCTCTATTGACTCCCGCACCACTGAAAGAACTTCGCCTTAAATCTCAGTATGTTCACAACAAGGAAGTCAAAGCTGCTCTTGGTGTCAAGATTAGCGCACCGAATCTTGAAGGCGCAATTGCAGGCTCGAGGCTCATGGTCGTCGGTCCTGATGATGATGAGTCTGATATCGAAGCAGAGGTCGAATCCGATCTTGGTGCATTGTTCAGCCGTGTGGAGAAGTCTGGACGTGGTGTCACAGTGCAAGCATCAACTCTTGGATCTCTGGAAGCGTTATTGGACTTCTTGAAAGTCTCGAAGATCCCCGTGGCAAACGTAGGAATTGGCCCTGTCTACAAGCGAGACGTCATGAATTGTGGCACTATGCTCGAGAAGAACAAGGAATACGCCGTCATGCTCTGCTTTGATGTCAAGATCGATAAAGAAGCACAGCTGTATGCTGACGAGCAAGGCATTAAGATCTTTACGGCGGACATCATTTACCATCTGTTTGATGCGTTCACCAAGCATATGGCAGAAATCGCCGAGAAGAAGAAGGAAGACTCGAAGTTATTGGCTGTCTTCCCTTGTGTCTTGAAGCCTGTAGCTGTGTTCAACAAAACAGGGCCCATTGTAGTGGGCGTCGATGTCATTGAAGGAAATCTGAGGATGCACACACCTATTGCTGCGGTGAAGCAGAATCCAGTCACTAACGTGAAGGAGATAGTCAGTATTGGCAGAGTGTAAGTTTCCTCCATTCGTCAGACGATTTAAGCTAATACATGAACGATAGAACTGGCATTGAGCGTGACCACAAGCAAATCCAGATATGCAAGAAGGGACAACCATCAGTAGCCGTGAAAATCGAGATGGGTGGCCATCAACCAACTTACGGCAGACATCTCGAGGAGACGGACATATTATACTCGCTCATCAGCAGAGCAAGTATCGACTGTCTGAAGGAGTTCTACCGCACAGATGTGTCCAACGATGAGTGGCTGCTAATGAAGAAGTTAAAGCCTCTCTTCGACATCCCTTAAGCGATGAACGCACAGATTATGACCTTATGATGGTGCGCGTGGGGACTTGTATGCATAGGAAAGATATTTTCGTTGTTCGTTTTTGCATTGCATGGATTTAAAAGTTGTAGATAGACCTCATGCCACTGAGAATGCACACAGGAACAATTTAATAATCATCGTCGCCAGGCTTCCGGCCATACACTCACTATACAGTGAAATCCGATTCTCCTGCGCGAGATTCGTCTGTTTCCTAGTAACCAGAAAGCTCACGAAGTACTAAGACGATTGTCCTGCATTTATAGAAGTGTGTCAAAGTGAGATGCTTGCAGAGAAGCTTGATTTTAGAGATGAGTGTCTGTATAGAATTCGAAGGGGCCATCTTCTAAGCAGGTGCTGAGGAAAGTCTGCAAGTGTCAGGCAACCTTTTCCCCTCATTGAAAAGGCCTGTCAGGTGTGTGGCTACCATCGAGCTATCGAATAACCTCGGGGAACTGCGCATCCTGCATTGTGACTTTTGCTACCTCAATTCCCAGTTCTCGATATTCTCTCCATTCTATCCCTTAATCAATCAAAATTTCATCTCATGTCTGAATCTACCAAGCGGAGCGACTTCGATGTGTCGACGCGAGATGGGTGGGAATAAAATTACCATCCGAGAAAGGGGAGTGGCATTGGTGCCAGGTATGCTCTCGAAAACAACGTTGTTTGAATGAGAAGACACGTCCGTGGCTGTATCCAGTTCGAAGGTGTGCAGGGCGAAGATTGGTGCATGATTCGTGTGGAAGGTGCGAGTACTTCCACAAGGGCAGGTGCTTCGCTCTTTCCTCTTTTCCACATGCGAAGCCGCAGCAAAGACGGAGCAAGAAGTAAACAATACCGCAGGTCGCTTACACCTTCTCTTTTTTCCACAGCAGTTCAAATCAAGTTACACGCATTCTCCACGCTGAGAGTCTGCTCTATGCCTACGGCATTACACTAATATTGGGCAACCTTCAGGCGGCTTGTGCTCTCAATAGACTAGAACCATCCCGCACTTCGACGAAGATCACGTCTATCCTTGCATATACTTCTCTTCCTTCGGCTCTGCTAATCTCTCCTTTCCACTGTGCCCCCAAGCCAAACCCCATGTTACAGTGTCCACCAACATCAAGATCGTGGACGCCCAGGTCAGACCCAGAACTGTGCCTCCCAATGAGAAGTTCCGAAACTCGATGTCGTACCTAGCAGTTGCCGAATCAACAAGTGTAGCTAGCCAGGTCGAGATAACTACCGAGTCAATAGTATTGTGCTCGACCTGATTCTTCAAGCAAACCATTTGGACTGTAATGGCAACCAAAGCAGCGAAAGTACAGCAGAGAGTCATCTACACACCTTTTTTGTCAGAATAAAGTGACCATTGAGTCAGCAATGAAATTGAAACATACTCCTGAAAGCATAGACGCAACAATTTTACCCTTGCTTCCTTTTGTTCCAGCCCCAATTAATGTAGCCAACAACAAACAGAAGGCAAATATTGCTGTAAGAATAAAGAAGGCGAACGGTATGTTCAAATTGACCGTGGAGAACCTGAAAGGTGCTACAGCTCCTACCAATGCATTCGGAGCGGGCAGCTGACGGCCATCCATGACTTTAGTCACAATGCGACCATTTTGACAAGTGTCCTGGATTGTATCCAGATATATACTTCTTGTACCGATGCAGAAGCGATTTAGATGTAGGTTATAATTTGTAGGAGGAAAACGGCTGTTCCGGAGTGATGCGATGATTCCGCTATGTGAGAGTCAGTCACCTGCGCTTGAATTAAGGCGTAATAAACCAATTTACTAGATTGAACGCCTTGTTGCCCTCTGGGGCCAAGTAGTTGTGGCTATCCGTACTTGGGTCAATACCACCAACCTGAAATTCCGCGAGTCAGTATCTTGCAATTGAGATTTTGCATGAACTATGACTCGAGTAAAACGTTTAAGGCTTGAAATGTACAACAAGTTGGGAAACGTTTAAACGTGGAAAGAAAGCCCATGGGCTTACTCACATTGATGAGGATGACAGTGATAAAGATGAATATAATTAGAATAACTGTGAGGTACGGCAAGAGTAGGTACATCTTCGCAAAAGTTCAAGTGATCGTGAAGGTCCTAGGGCTTCAGATTGTAAAACCTTCAAGAGAAAAACTATAAGACCAGAGGTAAAGGGGAACATATCACGACTCCTTATCCTTCAAACACTTCACAGCTACGCCGCCAAAGACAGGCGTCAAAATTCATCCCCTACGGATTCGGACGTCATCCATGCTGGAGATCATTGGCCAAAATGCTTGATTCATGCTTCCAAGACCCATTACTGTCGGTTGTATTTTTATTCTTTGTCAGGCAATACTTTTTCTCAAGCATGCCAAGATCCAAGCTAAGCCAGCCACAATTCTTCACTCGTCAGCCCAGAAGCTAAGTCGAAACACAAGAAAAGAAGAATACAGCCTTGCCAACCTTCTGTCAAGATGTGGGGTTACGAGCTGAGCCTTGCTAGGGATGTGAAGTCAAGGTTCCGCCAAAATGGTTGAAATCTTGTCAGGCCGCCTATTTATATAAGAAAAGCCCAGGGAACAAGCAGGAACACGGCCGTCTCAACGAGCTCATGATCTTCATCTGAGTCCCGGTCAGCAGTATGTATGTATGAATCTCCTCATTATTCGTCAGCCACGCATTTGGGGGCTTCGCAATGATCTGGATCGACTGGACCTGGGCATGAGCAAGATCCCATGTTCCTCAACCCCATTCCTCTACTTCCTGGACTTCTTATCCTTTGGCCTGGCCTTACTAGATTCCCTTAACCAGCATTTATTCTCTGATTTCTTTCTCTGCCAGTCATCTGTCGCTCCAATATCGCATCTACCACATATTCTATACCCGCACCCGGGATATATGCAGTACTGAGCAGTATCTACTTCATCCCACTAAAGGACCCGTGAGCAGAAGCTGACCATTTTAGAAACGAAAAGACCTACCTATTCAGTTCTGTCTTCCTCAGAGGCAAAAGGAAAAGCTCTGTGCCAGCTCCTGTAATGGCACTTCCACTGCATGCGGTTATTTGGTTTGGGCCTGCCAGCGTCTGAAACAGACATATCTCCTACGTATATTGGTCTCGAACTCAGTCTAGCTTGGCTATTCCGTCCAGTGCTTTTATTGACAAGGGTGATTTCTTTTCAAGGAAGTGAAAACTTGAGCAACCCTTTCATGCAAAAGCATGAGGTGTGGCGAATCACTTCCCATTCTGGAGACATAGGCACTCATACTACACTCACGACCGCGTTACTCATTATTCGATGTCCTTTACGATCTAGCTGTCATCCTCCTGTCAATTCCAAGATGATTCCCAACACTGAAATCAAAGAGAACCTGAAACCCATTACCTCTTTCCCATTGATTCAGATATCTCGGCTTCTAAAGAGAATCTCCGCAGCAGGATTTGGACTGTTCATAGTCTGGAAAATAAAGTTCTTTGGCCGACCCTCTCCTTCCTTTAACTTAATATCGAATTTCGATAATAAAGTAATCAAGATCAACTTGATCTCATAACTCGCGAACCACCTGCCGGGACAAGCATGTCGCCCTATTCCGAAATGCATTTGCGTATTTGCAGTCGATATCAATTGATCCTTCATATCTTCCTCGGGGTTTTGTTCGCGCCTCTTGTAGAATCGAAGACCATCGAATTCGTCGGGATTCTCGTAGACTGATGGATCAGCTGATATTGCTGTTGAAGGTGAGAACAGGTAGGTATTCGCTGGGAGATAGGTTCCGTCCGAGAGAGTAATCGCTTTGAGTGTCTTTCGCTGAAATGTGATTACTGTTGCCGTGAAGTGCCTTTGACTTTCCTTCATGAAGCTATCCATCTTTTTCAGTTGACCCATGCTTTCAAGCGTCCATTCGCCGCTGTTCTGCGCGAGAACTTCCTGTGCCTCCTCACGCAGGAGCTCGATGTATTCGGGTCTTGCAGCAAGATCGAAAAGCACATTTGTCATGAGCTGCGCGGTAGTGTGGATTGCAGCGGCCCCTGTGCTGAGTTGGAGGATGGTAATCTTTAAGTAGTCCTTCTTTTCCCGTTTTGGCAGCAATTCTCGAGTCCATTCGATGGTATCCATAGGCTTCTCATATCCATCAAACTTTTCGTCAAGCTCCCGTCTTTGGACGATCGGCCGTAGCAGCAGCATAGCTTTTGTATTAAGGGCCCACAGCCTCTGAACTTGAGGTATGAAATATTTCACAACCGATCGAAGAAAGGGGCGCCATTTTCGCAACTCAAGGGCTGCCTGGAAGCCATTTCTGGTGTACTAATAGAAATCAGCGGGCCGCGCTGAGACCAGTGCCGCTCGAATGAAGACAAGTCATTGTATAAAAAATGAGAGTGCATAAGAATTAGCTTACATCAACATTAAGCTGTAGCCACTCGTCGTTTCTACAGAGCGACTTCCCACTGAATGTCCTCCCAGAGATTCTTGCTATAAGCTTGGCAACCTTTGGATAAAGTCTAATCGGGGTCCAATCTTGCAACTTTTAGCATTGGGTGGCTGTAGGCACGTCAAGGCTTAGATCATACCAACAACGGGTGGAAATTCAAGAGGAGTGGCAAATTCGACCTCATCCTTCACACCAGGGAAAATTATTGCTGTGAGTCAAAGTATTAGTTGCCAAAATCAAGTCAGGTAGACATCAGACGTTATCAGATGTACCCATGTTACGGCTGAGGTTTTTGACAATTTCGCCGACCCTGATGAGTATGCCTGTATTCGGGGAGCCAAACGTGGAATGTTTGCCTTGGAAAAACTTCGAAGAATCCCAGTCAACGGATTTCGTAGAAAGTGCAAGACGAAGGAGGGGAGTACTGACCTCCAAAGTAGAAGTATGAAGAATATGATCAGGGAGCATCTTGAGCTCATCCCTAGAACAAAGGTAGAGAATGAGCTACTGCCAACTTTACAATGGCCTGAATCCATGGAATTGAGATGGGCCTATTCCCCTAAAGTCCACTTACATGAATTTAGGGGGGATAACAACTTGATTTCCCTCGGTAGTCCATACCTGGAAAGGCTGGTCTTTGAACTGTTTTATCTTAGCCATGCACGTTATCAAGCATAAATTTATCGGCAGGCTCAAGGACCTTTGAGAAGCCTTCCCTCAGCAGATTCATCGAATCAGTCATCCATCGCTGCTGTGCCCTTGCCACATTGCCGCCTTCGTCCCCAAAGAATGGAACTGACAATTTGCGTTGGTTGGAAAGAGAAGACCACCAAATAGTGATGCCAATCAGGATAAGCGCTGGGAAGATCAGGGAGGAAGGTTGCTGAACGAGGCCATGGAGTACTTGGCCGTCAAAGCCCTGAACGAGTTGAGAAAACATATTGAGGTAGTAAGAACGAATCCGAGATTTCGAGAGGCTGATAAAACTCAGGTTCCAAGTGCAGGGAAATGGAAGTAGTTAGGTACTGCTGAAGAATTATGCACGGGACAAAGAGGACATACTCTCCCGATCGGAGTCATTAGGCTCATTATTCGCCCTGCCGACAACTGAATACGGAAGCGCCTTCGGGCTGTCTTAGATACGCACCAAGAGGGAGATGGCCCTGAAGATAGCCTGTGCGGGGTATGTGAGGGAGGACGGGAAAAAATTGGGGTTGCACAGACCGGACGACTTCCCGGCCAACCACAAACCGGCCAATGCTCTCTTTTGGCTCGTATACCACGTTTCTGGCAATGCCCCAGTCAAAAACGGGAAACCCGTGCTTCCTGCAGAAAAGTCGAAAGGGCTTTGGGGTGGGGGTGTGGGGTGGCCCAGTAAAGCTGCGTTCTGCGGATCCGAGAAACATTGATTGGCAGAAGAAATGTAAAGTAGTGGAGGTTTGACAACATCTTCTTCCAAAATGCAACATTCTTGTGTGTGTATACAAATAAATATTTAACAATGCAAGAATATCACTGAGGGATTATATGAAAGCTGTGGTGATTCGTTTGATTTTCAGAGTACTAGGACTTCAATTGTTTCCCTAGATCCTTACTGCTTGGCTACGTACGGTCGAGAACTTGACGTCTAGTTCACTTTGTCCAGGACGAGAGTTGAGCTTATGGTGGCTCACTTAGAACTCCTCGAACCGCAGACAATAAGTTTGTATTCAATGAGAAACTTCACAAAACAATTCTGGATCAGACTTCTAAGCATCATATGCCAATTTGGACATACAACAGGGGCAGGTATGAGCAACAAACCCCGCAAGACTCCGCGCTGGGCAGAATTTGAGGAAACGACCCTAAGGTATCTATGAAATGCTCTATTTCTTACTATGCTTAGCATGTCCGGAGATCCATCGAAGAATTCATTCAGCGTATTGCCCGTCGTTTTGGGCAGCACAGTTGATAGGCAATGATGCTCCGGCTGATATGACATGGAGAGAACGAAGACTATCGTGGGAGTGTTGTTATCATCTAATTGAATTGAGGAAGCTTTCTTCGAATCGTTTGTCAACGAGATGTCGTCCTATCAGGATAATCTTGCCCGCAACATCATCGATTGAATTCGTGGACTCGGGCGAGTCTAGAATTTCGAAAACTTCTCGGACGCCTTGCACGATCTTTACTTCACCGTTAGAGAGAGGTAGCCTTGCCTTCAATCTATGCACTTCAATGGTGTCATGGTCGTTCCCTTCCACCAGAGATCCGTGGTCTGGGGCGGGAACTTTGGAATCCCAAAGGATAGACCTCAACCAAGCATCAAGGTTTGGTAATTGATCGACTCGCAAGACCGGAACGTTGATTGCAACTGTCGCGATGGACTAAAAGATAGTCAGTGCCTAAGCAATAACAACAGTGACGTGAACTATACCGGGTCCAAATGACTGTGGCCTTTGCTGGAAACGTCAAGCGTCCCCACATCATCATAAGCATGAAGATCTAACAAAAATCCTTCTAGATGTGGCACTTGACCTTGTACGGTCACATGGAGTTTTGCCAGTCCGTTGATGGCCTGCACTCTTTCTTGGACCGCGAGAAGCTCAGTTTCGCTCACCAAATCGGCTTTGTTGATAACAACAACATCAGCATGTGATATTTGCAGATGTGCTGTTGTCAATACTGGACCATGGTGATCGTCGTGCTCTTCATGCTGAACAGTTTCTTGAACAGGTTCATCGAGACTCTTTAAGATGTTCTTGGCGTCAACTAGAGTGACAATCCCATCAAGGTAGATGGTACTACCCAGTCCTTCGTCGACCCAGAATAAAGGGGCAAGGTTGCCGGGATCCGCCAAGCCGGTGGTCTCGAGGAGGATGTAATCGAAAGCTCCCTTCTTCTCCATCAAAGACTCGATTGCATTTACTCCAGAGTCCCTGGTCAGGTATAAGTATGGAAAAGCAAATTCGGAAAATAAAATACATACTTGACCGAACAGCAAATGCAACCATTGCCAACCTCCAGCCATTCTTCTACTTGCTCGCCGCCTTTATTAATAGTCAAAGACTTCTCGATATCCACGGCTGAAACTCTCAGTACCAGAGATTATTATGTGGAATCTTGCCACTCACAGTCACCAAATTCTAGAATACAATTAGATTGGGAGAAGGACTCGAATGGTAAATTGTCATACCATTCAATATCACGGCAATCTTCTTGCCGTGTTGTTCAGTCAAAATGTAATTCATCAAGGTGGTTTTACCGGCTCCAAGGTACCCTTGCTTTCTCCGTTAATATCATTTCGTCAATGGGGGCTAGATGACTTGCCTGTCACAATGGTGATGGGCACTTTGAGTGGTTTTGACTCCTCAAGATTGTCATTGCTGGAAGGTTCGACCTCCACCAATAAAGGAGGAGAGTCTTCATCATCGACATCCATATTGTACGTTTTGAAAATGAGAAGCAAGTGTCTCGAAAAATTGTGTTTTCTTTGGAAGCTTTCGGGCAAATCACAGCCTTGTGTACCCTTGTTAATCTTAGCGCGGGAGGCTGACAGGGGAGCCAGGGCGCGAAGCTTCACTACGAAGTTCGGTTCTAACATCACAGCCTCCTCTACAGAACACTCTTCTCAGCTCCCCAACCTCATACAAAGCTGAAGTTGGTCGGTTTTTTGCTACTATCGAAGAGGCTCGACAAACATAGCAAATATGTCCCTTCCGCCAAGCTCTCCGAGGCTTCCCAGTCCACCTCCCCCAACAGAGATCCAAATAGGCCCCAAATCACCATCTCTGGGCAACTCCACGACCCAAGAACCGACCATCGAGCAGGGAATCATTGAGGCAAATGCCAGTCGGCGAATACATCCTGGGACCAAGTCTGCGGATATGGCAGCTGGTCCTCCTCTCATCCCCCTTAATGAGGTTGGTCAACAACGCCGCAAAACACCATCTCAAGAACTAATAAAGTCACAGCTCGACTCCGCCTTTCAACTTCAAGAACACCTAAAAGCCCTCCATTATCACTACTCGAAGCCCACCGATAGCGAGAGCACCGTTGCCATTACACGCGAAACGGCCATGCTAATCGCCACAAAGCCAGAAGGCGTCGACCGCGCCCTCTGGCTCTACGAACTCTGCCGCTTTCTCATAAACAAGTGCAACGACCTCATCATTGGCTTCTTATTCGACGATCCTCCCTGTTCTGCAACCACTTGCCCGGAAATGCGAGCTAGTGAGTGGCAGTTCCTGTGCGCTGTGCATGAATCACCGAAGAGCTGCTGCGCAATCGATTACTGCTGTCACACACTTGACTGGGCAACAAATATTGTGACGAGTCAGAAGATATTTCCCAGTCGGTTGAGTTTGGGGGCGGGTGACGCAGTGGATGAGAGAGGTGCTGGGGTGAAGCATCTGACAAACATATTCAGGAGACTACACAGGATATTTGCGCATGCTTGGTTTCAGCACCGCGGTGTATTCTGGCAGGTTGAGGGGCAGACGGGGCTTTATGTTCTGTTTAAGACTGTGTGCGATACGTATGATCTCTTGCCAGCGGAGAACTATAAGCTGCCTCCTGAAGCGGAAGGCTTAGAACCGGTCGAAGAGCAAAGAGCCCCCGTGCCTTCGATCATGAAGTCTGCGTCTGCTGGAGGCAACTTGTCGGTGGAGGAAGATTTCATTAATGTGGGAAGGACAAATACGAGGCGCCATATTCGGCAATCGCCTTCTGTTGGATCTGCAGTCACAACCGTGCTGGAATCGGACGAGGAAGAAGCGGATGTCACGCAGAAGCTCGAAGAGCTACAAATATCTGAGGAAGAAGGAGAAGCCGAAGTGCCTGTCATCGTCGAAACCTACGAAGTGGACGAGGACCACGAGGTTGCGGGAGACCTGCTTGGATCTGAGCCAGCCAGTCAGAGCGAGACCTCGCCTGAATCCGTTGAATCAACGACTTCGACGGCATCCTCATGGGACCGCATGTCTTCTGAATCACTAGAAGACAAGCCGGAAGTACCCGAGCACGAAGAGAACAAAGTGGAGGAGCTCTTAAAACCTGTATCGGGGGAGGAAGAGGATGATGTCAAAACTCCCTATGCTCAGACACAAGAAACCTTTCATGATGGGCCGTCCGTTGTAGTAGAGGATATAGATGAGGACCAGGAACCTGACGCGTCATGAATTGGTTGTTTTTGATTATATACTACTTGTACGTCTAAGATACCCAGACAAGAGACATGTTCACTTCAATGAGAATATCCGCGAGTGAATTAAGCCTTATGGGAGTATTAGAATCTCCTATTGCTTTTCAATGCCTATGCTATTTTATGCACTAAAATAAGTCCCCCAAATGCTTGAACTCCACTACATAAAGCCTTCAATAGTTGGCCATCTCAATAACGCCCAAACGTCCTCGCTTTCCCAAAATATATCGTACAGATCAGGGGTATCATTTAACATTCTCTCTTCCAACTCAATCCAAAAATATCAACTTATTCCAATTCTGCATAGCTTGATGGCGGGTGACTTTGAATTCTCAGATCACTGGGAGCAGGATTCGTGTTGTTCATCTGTAGTGGATGAACCTGGCCGGAGTAATATGGATGTCCAGGTGGTGATTGTGCTTGATATGGGCTCTTGCTTGGATATGCTGGAAGCTCGTTCGCACGCATCGAGGGGCTTCGGTTTGGCTGGAGGTTATGCCATGACACCCTATCTCTCGAGGGATTTGGGGTTCCTAGTGCGGAATCTTGGAACCCGCTTCGTTGACTCTCGGATAATGAGCCGTGGTATGATGCAGTGGAGCTGTTCATGCTCAACGCTCGCGGGTACATGTTGTTCTCATTGACATTTTCGTTTGAGCCAACATAGCCTGGAATTTGGAAGCTGGATATTGGTCTTTGGGGTGGGAGGAAGCCATCTTCGGTGGATGGTGCGTAATCGCTGGGGGAATAATCTGATGATTGTGAACCGTTGTAAGATCCTCCATAGAGTTTGTTGACCTCGAGTTGCTGGTTCTTTATAGAGGCATCAAGGATCTGCGCCTTGACCAGGAGGCGGTCGACGAGCTTGGCGTGTGATTTCTTGAGGGTCTTCTTGACGAACGATGTCATCATTATGTTGCATTTCATATCAACATCCTCCCGCAGCCATAGTCCTGAAAGTGGTGCGCCAACTCCCAACTCGACTGGCGCAACGGGCTCTCCGGGTAGCGAACCTCCTAATGTCCATTTGCCCTTGATGTTTAGGCCCATTGGTGCATAGCAGTGCGTTTGCAGACCGTTGGGGAGGTCGTGGAAACAAGCATTGTAGGAGACCTTTCCTGACAGAACTCCTCCCGGCAAGTATTGAACTCTGTCTGTCAGGGAGTACCATAAACAGTGATATTCTTCGGCGGTGGCATTCGGCGGCGGCTTGATCGGATGCCGTTCTTCGACGAGCGGATTCAGGTCTATCATCTCTGTATGGCTGCGCAGCGTCTCCATCACTGTCTCTCGCGTGATGCCGGCGGGGAGGGGTGTCAGGGTGGTGAACACCGTTCGTTTCGACATTTTGAATGCAGGGGAGTGTTTACTGTGTTTCAGTTTTGGGGATGAGGGACTGTATCAAGGACAGGCCTCGAAGTGGGTGTACAGAATAAAATCTTGATCTCTAAGGAGAGTGTGTGAAAACCAAACATGCGTGTAGCAAAGAAAGGAGGTAAGCAGCGACCTTTAAAGAAGATTCACAGGAGGGGGCGCCCCATGATTAACCTTCGGTAGGTAGGGTTTGTGATCCCTGCAGCAGGTCGCGCCGCGCCCCTGGTTTATTCTGGGGCCTCACAGCCCCGGGCAGGCCGTTAGGAGCAGGGGGAGCAGGCGGGCACTTGCGGTCATGCTGCAGCGCTGCAGCGCTGCAGTTTGCGTGCCCCTCACGGCTTCAGCGTCTTCCGTGTGTGGCTGACGGGAGAGGGTGGAATTAAGAACGGTGCAGGAAGTGAGACTGCCCAAGCGAGCAAATGGTCTTCTGCAGCGGACCCTCCATGCCCACTTGTGGATGCGCCTGAGGTGCTGAAGCAGCGCTGATTGAGTGGCCATCAGCTCAGCCACGCCACGGGAGCCCGCTATTCTAGGTTGGTAGGCGCAGCAGCCGTCACTACTGGAGCCATTCCGATTAATATTCTGATCCGACGTCCTTTTGCTATTTGCCGTTGACAATAATCAGCTTCGTTGCGCTCGATTGGCGTTAATGAGTGGGAGCATCCTTTGGAGTCGAACGTTTCCGACTTTCTTTTAGCTGAGACCTGCATCTTCAATGCTCCTGCAGCCCACGCTGCTTATACTGCCGCTGCATAGTTCTTACATCAGACGAAGTCGTTCTGTGAGAACAGAGAATTTTCACATATGAGTGTTATTCTGCCACTGCTTATTGGATGCCTAAGGAACACACTCTCACAGGTGCTCATTTGTAATAAGCATTCATTAGTCTTGAGAAATATGCAGTCGCTTTGAGTATCGAAGACTGAAAACTGCTAATGAATTATTACATTGCCGCATATGCAGCCGCTACAGCAGCTCCTCCAACAAGCCAAGGGGCCTGAGTGATCATCGGGGAGGCTGCTTTGCTTGAGCTCGAGCTGCCTCCAACTCCTGCGCTTGTCGCTTCTGATGGCGATGAGGCTTGAGTGGCCTGGTAATTCGACGAGTCTGTTGTTGTCGAGGGCGCAGCAACATTTGTTGGGAGAGGACCAGCTGTGAGCGTGATATCTTGCACTGCACCGATTCCTGCTCCTCCATCTGTGAAACTGGTTACCACGTCTGATATCGTAGTCATTGAGCCATCGATATATGCCGTTCCCAATCCCGAACAAGCGCCATTTAAGCCCGAGTAGGTGCACCCTATATTGAAAATTCTGAAAAGAGGTTAGCTTTTGACCGTGCTATGGGCGCCAATATACATACACAGGAACGTCGGTGTCCACGTAGCTGTAAGCCACCGTTGAGCTTCCTGTGGTGTAAGTCAATCCTGTCTCGGGAAGGGCGCCAAGTCCTCCGTCACAGCGGGCGGGATCGCCGCACTGGAGTGTGTATGTTGTCGCTGTTGCATTCTGTTTTTATATAAGCCTGAATTCCCGCTATTCTTATTTCTGCGCGCTCACAGATTTTATGACGGAGCCGACGATGCTTTGTGACGTGAATCCAAGGAGGAATAGACTTATTACTGACTGTTGGGCAAAGACTACGCCCATAACGGCCAGCACCGCAAGTGTAGATTTGTGCATCTCGAAATTTCCCACAAAGCTTCAGAAGTTCCCTGAGATTTTGTCGGTGGTCCTCAGACGAACGCGACGCGCCAACAATCTACTCCTTATACTGTGAGGACAGAGGCACGGAATTCTTTTTTATCCCTGCCCGGAATCAAGGATATAAGGAGTTTAATCTAATTGACCCAAATCGGCAAGTCGGCGTGAAGACGGGGATTGGGAACCGAACCTTGCCATGAAGCCCTAAAGCCCTACAGTTTCCCCTGTCTCGGCTACAATGGAGGCTGGGGCAAGGTAAAATCTACTTGAGGCAAGCGTGCTGCGCCTACCATCCATATCTTACAATACTACTTCTGATTGAACACTTGATGTTCTCTCTCAAAACTTAAAACGAGACTTATTGTCAACCCACAAACATTGAACTGTCATCTAAAAGGCAGCGGTCAAGAGGACCCCAAATATGAGTGCGAAGCTTGTTCTCAAAGGGCCAGGGCAATCTCTTGCGGCGCAGCCGTTTTGAGCAGTGTTCGACCTGAGAACGAAACCTCGTAATGTTCTCTTCGGGACGGCGACGGTATCGTTCTAGGTGGCGCGTTCACGGTGTTTTGGGCGATTTCTTGGTATCCAGTAGTAAAGACGTCCCCATGCTCCCATGTTTGAAGTAGCTTTGGAAGATTTGCAAGTGCCAGAATCGCTTCTGCTCCAAAAAAAAAAAGAGCTTACAAAGGGACGACAGCTGGAAGGTAAAAGTTGAGGACATTCGACGTCTGAAGAGAAGCCATGCACATGTTGGCCATGCTCCAGGCTTTGCACGGCCTGCAACGTCGACGGGATGGAACGGATTAGTTGATAAGAGAATTGCAATCCTATGAAGTCGCCGCCCAAGGAAGGAACCTCCATGGATCAGCAAGGAAGAGAGCGTATTATTTGACGAAGTCTTTCAGCCTTTGAGCCTGCCGATGAACTTTCCCTTATGGTGTCAATTGAAATAAGGAGATCTTCTCAAGACCAGCTGCAATGGTGTGGCAAACTTGATACTTCCTGCTGTAATACTCTTTCTCGCCATTTGCTGGTTTGAATTCTCTCTTCTCCAAGAGGGAAGGAGCGGTCGAGATGTCCAGTAGTTTCCATGCAAGCAAAGTCTTCCTGCCTCCACGCAGCCTCCTCCAATATCTTCCAAGAATTACATTTCATAATGTCGAAGTGTTACTTCCCTCTCTCATTACTATCAAGCATCACCGTCGCTATCCCTAACAATTTCCTATGAAATCCATTCCTTTTCAACCGATCTTTTGGATCAGTCATTGGAGCTCCTGGCGTTGACACCCAGCCAAACAAACATGATAGACCAGAATGCCAGCCGCAGTTGTCTTGAAGGGTGCCTTGTGCATAATTCAGAGGCAACAACCCAGTCCGACAACTTAGATCGTGAGATCCTTTCTTATTTCCTCGTCCGCCGAAACTTCGGTACCCAGGCAAGTGAAACCGCTTCTACTTCTGATCGAAATTCCAACGCCCCCAACGACGCAACTCCCGTCACTTCTCACCGAAAACACCTTATTAGACATCATTCGAGTGAAAGGTCACCAAGATCTCCTAATACGGCGAAATCGGGAGAATCGAGAAAAATTAAAGGGAGGAAAGGTGACTCAAAAGGCTCTTCACGCTCAGCATCGAGCAGGTACCCAAATATAACAAATTGGAGCGCAGGCATAAGAACTACAAGTCCATCTTCTTTTGGTCCTCCTCAGCGCAATCCCGCTGATCCGCCTCGGCCACCAAAGTCTGGTCATGAATGGGTTTGGTTTCCAGAAGGCTATTGGGCTGAGCGAGAGATACGAGGGTTTATGCCACCCAACCATGATTCAAAACAGAAATGGTGGGACAGATCTTCTGCCCAGGGAAGTCATAAAAGTCTGGCGAGTCAAAGAAGTCAGAAGAGTCAGAGCCCACGAAAACTCGCAAATGAAGACACGAACACAGACGACAACAAACCCCCTTTATCCTTCATTCCCCAGATCAAGATAGGTAGTATATCACTGAAGTCTACGCGTAAGACATCTCGGCAGACTTCTCAGCACGCTAGCGACGAATCACGAAAGAACAGCAGTTTCTGGCGACTCAATTTCCACAAGCCGTTACGAACAAACGTTAGACAATCAAGCCAGGAGCGCGAGGGCCTGTATCGTTGGACAAAGCGAACTCTGGAGACACAACTGCGCAAAAGAGTACGAACACAGTCTTTTTAGTCGCAGCAGAGCTGACGTCCTAAGTCCGCAGACAAGTTATCAATCAAATTACTCGAGAGGCCTGGCAACTTGGCTTCACATACAACCATGCTTCTTCAAGGAGCAAGCACTTATTTCGATCGTGCGCACCACAGATCAAACCATCTAGCTACATTGTCCCCAAGCACTTCTTCTCTGGACGGCAGAAGACGTCCAAAGCTGGGGATTGCGCCCTGGCATCGCAGACACTCAAACGATTCACTCATGTCTGTTACGAGCTCCGTGCGTAACTTGTTAATGGGCAAGACTCCTGTCGCAACTCCAATTCCTGAGAAGCATTATGTGGGCCCCGATGGAATGACTTATCCTACAGGTAAAATGAAGAATCAAAATGCAAAATATTGTCAAGCTGATATTTGGATCTTAGTGCAACTGGCTAGCCATGACCCCGATGAGCCAACATTTCTTCCATCTGTAAGTAGCTTCTGAACTCTAATTGTCGACCAGCGTACTGGCAACTCTGAACACAATAGAACAAATTGAATCTGGGATAGGGACATCTAAGCCAGGATTGTTCGTACATTGAAATTGCGCTGAGACTAGAAGGTTTGGAGCCGGGTGACGGAATGCTTGAGATATTAGGATCAGATTTTCAGTTACAAGCACTGACTGCATTCATACAGGAAGCAAGACGGATTAACACGCCTCCATTGTACCCCGACACTCCCGATGGCCAAGCTCCTGACCTACCATTTGATATAAGCGCAACAGGTGACGACAGCTCCCCAGTGCATTCAGATCATACACAAAAGTCTGGTGGCACTCCAAAGACCTCACCTCCACGCTCTCGACAACTGTGGGAGGCTGGTACAATGAATGCTAATACAGGGAACAAGTCCACTCATCCACTTGGTCGAGGCCCACCCGCAGATTTGATGTCTCCAACAATGTTTGAACTAAACTTGCCAGAGCACTTGCCGAGCAGCCCGTTATGTCCCAAGAATCCAAAACATGACAGTGGTGGGACAGGAATTTGTGTGTATCATGGAAGGAGGAGAAGCGGTGGATTGAAGCATTTGAAGAGAGCGAGTACTGCAACGGAGGAGAGCGTTGGACCAAGTAAAGAGCTTTGAGAGAGTCCATGACGATACAGGAGATTGACTGGAGCTCGACTATCCAAAAATGTTTCTTGAGATTGGATTAGAAGCCGAGTAATCGCGAGACGTCGAATATCTACCACGTGACGAGGCGACTTGCTGTTAAACCGGCCAACGTATTTTTTTGAGCCTCACCTTTCTCAGCCTTCCGTAAACATCAACCTCCCAAGAGCACTTTTTGAATTCGCAACGACGAAATGGCAGCCCCAGAGCCAGACCCGCTCTTGCTTTTGCGTAATTCAATTGCTTCAGAGACTCATTGTATTCCAACAACAACTGACGATGCCTCCGCCGCATCGTCCGTCGATCTCAGCCTGGCCACCGCAAGCTTCCTCCAGTTCCCCTCCGCTTCAGTCTCGATCCCGCTCACCACGCCCACACGCTTCATCTCTTCCAACAAGCCTGTAGATCTTCGCAGCATCTACTTCGCCTGGCTAAAGCGCGAGACCGCCATCCCAGAGTACAATGCCTCGGCGCTCTCACTCAACGCAGAACTTGCAGCAGAAGGGGGTGCAGGGGGAGAAGTGCAGAATCTCGCGTTCGTAGAGCGGTTGGATCTCATTACATGGCTGGAAGGGGCATCAGAAGAGTCAGAGTACATCAAGCCGTTGGCGAGTGATGTGTCGAGTGCGGCGGCGAGTGCGCAGGTCGCTTCTGGTATTAAGGGAGGCATTGCGCCGGTCACGAGTGCTGCGGGAAGACAGGGAAAGAGCATTGATCCTAGGCTTGCAGAGATCTATAATGGGGAGAGGAGGATGGGGGATAGGAATAGTGTGTTGAGAGGGATCAAACCCACGGTATATCAAGTCCCTGGCGTACTTACCAAGACGACTAACTTTGCATACAGGACTTTTCACATGTTAGAAAGCTCGCAGTACCATTCAACGCCCGGAAAGCTGCCCACACAGCAGCAGCAAATGCCGCAAGCAGTGCACCTCTATCTCACAACCCTAAAGCTCCAGTCCGGCGTCCCGACCCCATCATCCTGCTCTCTCCATCTGCCTCCTCGCTGCTCCGCATGTCAAACATCAAGTCTTTCCTCGAGAACGGGATCTACATCCCGCCCGATTCTTCGACTTCGACATCCAGCTCTTCTGCATCGATTCTGCACATCTCGCGTCTTTTGCCTTCTATCGATACTACGCGGCCGATCCGCTTCATTATTGTCGATACGCCAGAGCAGTTTAAGCCAGAGTATTGGTCGCGGGTTGTTGCTGTGTTTACCACAGGTCAGGTCTGGCAGTTCAAGAGCTACAAGTGGCAGACACCGCAGGAACTGTTCAGAAACACGCTGGGGGTGTATCTTGGGTGGAGGGGAGATCTGTTACCTGACTCAGTGAAAGGATGGGGAAGAGGAGTGATGAGTACGCAAGTTGACAAGTGGAGCGCCGGGGCTGGACCGGCTAGTAGATGGCGAGATAGGGAGGTGGTAGAGGGGATTTGGAAGGCGATCGAGGAGAACATGAGGAATAGGGGTTGGAAGAGGGATTCTGGACCATTAGTTGTTTAGGCGATGCGGGCTCGAATGGCGTTTGGTGTTTCTGGTGACGACGATCTGATCCGGATGGAAGGATCCATGAGAAAAGTCTGGAAGAATATCATCTCTGCATCAAGAACATTTCCGACTTTATTTCCTGAGCCGAAATGTTGATGCCACCCATGCCTCAAAGCGGTTCCGAGCTCCCATGCCAAACGGCCCTACGGACAATGTTTCTGCGACTTTAAACAGTGACATGCTTTTCTCTTCTTTGATCCATATGCATATGCGGGATCAGAACTCCAAAACCGAGATCATGTCAAGAAATCATCCTATGAATGAAGCATTCATCCGAAACCCGCTCACCGCAAAGTTCAGTTAGTTAAAGGAAAAATAAAAACAAAACAGAAAGCCAATAACTGGCTTCTAGAAACAAAGCCGCGGTCCCGTTGCCCATGTCTCACCGGCCTGTCTCACCGGCCACGTGACACGGCATTTTCCCGGTGCTTTCGATCTTCAGATCTAACTGCTGCAATAGGGTAACATTTTCCCCAGCGGTCTGAGCGTGGCCCGCTCTGGATCTTCAGAGGGCTGAAGAGGCACGGTGCTGTGGCGGATGGAGTGATTGTGGAGTGAGTGGCGGTGCTTGACTCAAGTAACCAGGGACGTCACTGCGTTGCGACTCTGGGGTGCGGATGTTGCGGATAGGGGACGTGACATTGTGGAGGCATCGGTGGAGGGGAAGGCTGAAAGTTTTGGCGCTCTCGTGGCGTGTGGACATCCTCTTGTTGCGTGTATCTGAGTCAAACAGATTAGGGCTCGCGCAGATCTGTCCCGAGAAGTGTGTTTTTCGGGAAATCTTTGATGTTTAGTGATCTGAAAGCTGTTTGAAGAAGGATTCTAGACCAAGCAAAGTCGTGGTGTTGATTGGCTTGGAAGTAATTTTTCGCAAGCCACATGTTGAGACACCACCTGTGCTCGGACGGAAGTTAAACGCGCCGGGAAAGCCTCACTGGAAGCGCACTTCCGAGGATGCAGGTCCTGCTGGAAATAGGAGGGAATAAGGATGATGTATTGACAAAGATTTTTCCAAATGAAAGTTTCTAGGCGTCATCTGCTACAGGCTTCTAGCTCGGGAGCTCGGCTAGCATGGCTGGATGTAGTAAATGCTAATTGATTGCCGCCCTCGGATACGCACAAGCAATAGAGCGGGCACGTTCGAAGTCTCGAAAGGCTTTGGTTCTTGCTTAGGCAAAAGCTTAATGGAAGATGGGTATTTTCCGTGCTCTTCACTACAGTAGTTGTGTCGAGCCACTGCACGGTACCATCATGCTTTATGGGCCTGCACCAGCTGAACTTCTAGTAACAAAATTACAGAGAGAGATTCTCAAGCGTCACATCTCGCAACCTGAGGTACCGATACCTGTCTGGCCATTCGAACAGAGGTTTCGTCCACTTCTCAATTTGACAACTTACTCTCCCAGCAAAGCACGGTATGGGCTTGAACAGGGACCTGCTTGAAGTTTCAACGCCCACGATTCAAACTTGGGGACGTTCTAGAAGGCCTTTCAGCCACCACACCTGTCAAGTTTGAAGCCAGACGACCTTAGAGCCGTGAAATACCTGCAGACACCGTCCTCTCCGCACACCGGCGCATGTTCAGAATGACGGGCTCTTCCGAGATCTCGGAAGCGGTCAAGTCTGTGCGTTCAAAGACTTCCCGCGGGATACTGCGTTCACTCGATACCCGAGAGTAGTCCGAAGTGGCTTTCTGCATGGACTCGAACGCTGAAACGGACGACTTGCATAGTTGGCCCGCGTCAAGATGCTCCTCCCCGAGTCTGCGAGTTCACGAACGATTGAGCACCTTCCCGCCATGAAAGATCTGACGTTGACAGGCTATTGCAGGAAAACCACTGGAACAGGGGTTCAAAGCAAAGCATGAACTTGCATGTGAGCCACATACGGCTCGGCACCCTGCTTAGAGCTTCAAGCCATGCTTATTCTTGTGGCACAAGGTAAACCAAAGGAAGTTGCACCTCAATCAAGCGGGCATCATAACAAATTATGGTATTCAAAGCTGAATTTCTTGCTGGCACGATGTTGGTGGCACTTGACCATCGCGGACGGCTTTTCGGGGCGTGTTTTCGGTGTGTATACCGTATTCTTCTTGAGAGACGAGGCTATCGCTGAAGGTTGCAACAGAGCCTACCTTGGAAAATAGCCATTCTTCCCCGCTCTCTTGGACGCCGAGGACCTTCCTACAAGAGATACGCCAGCCGGCACGGGAACTACGGGTTCGGATTTTCCTACCCGCTTTCTAGATTGGTAGCACATACTGCTGCAATTGCGGTTCGGGGTCAAGACTACTTGCCCCGAAGCAGCCATTAATGAAACCACGGCAGAGAAAAGTATCTACCCATCCCCGAGGCACCTCGCCTCCTATTCTCTCTTTTTCGCTTCTCATGTTCCACAGGGGTAGAACTAATGCAGGAATCCGTCCGCCACTGCTCACCGATCTCGTGGCAACCGAGTCCAACCCACTGGGCGCTTCCCGACCGGAACGGTGCACTGCTCGCCGCTGTGTTACCTGGCCTAGTGGTTCTTCCTCCTTGTTCCCGTGGATGGAACCGAGGAAGACAATCGGGAGATCATGCAGCGATCCGTGAGTCCCAGCAATTCGGGCGGAGCAGGTATTGGCGGAGAAGGGGAACTGCAGAGCGTGGTGTTGTACCACAACACAGAATGACGATGGCTTGGGAGGATTATTGAGGAGCGGGAGCGGTGCAAATAAGTTCTTTAGAAGATGCAGGTACGAAGTCCGAGATTGGAACCTCGTATGCAAGATTCCTCAGCACGGCTGGTGGCGAAGCTCTCTTTTCACTTCCTGTACATTGGGGAGAAGATGAGAACAAAAAAGGACAGTCAACCCGGCGACGCGATGTAGGTAAGAGAAAGCTACGTTGCATCGATTCGCCTCAAGATGTCAACTCCCGAGACACTCTGGATGGTATCCGCAATTCTCGGGCCATTTCTGGGTTCTTCGGGCTTACAAATCGATCTATCATCGATCAACAGCCATGGAAATGAAAGAAGGAACATCGGGCCAAAATCTCCGACAAGGTTCCACCATAATTATCAAACGAACAAGGAAAAGGGCAACCTGGTCGCTGGAAACACGTGGATTGCGGATCATCTTGGTTCGGAGGAATTATCTCAAGTGGACCTTACCAAGGCGTGGCGCTACAGCCCTCAAGGATCTACCGACGATGGAGAAGAAAGGGCCTATCGTGAGACATTCTAGAAAACTTTTCGAAGGATTCATGGCCAAGCCGGAAGGCGAAATTGGGAAAGAATCCTGGAACAGGAGGCTCGGCCGTGCCCGAGACTGGAGCAGATTCTATAATCATGCTGCGGAGATTAATTGGCGTAAACCAAGGGCAGCCTGCTCGTGTGTGTTGGGGAATTTGTGACGGTCCGACGATGGTGATGTCTCAACGAAGCTCCACCCTTAAGCGCGTGTCGATCATTGAAGTCGGAGATTGTTGATGGCGATGAAACGCTCCTTGCGATTTGTCGAAGTATGCAAGGCTTGAGTGTTCGAGAAGGGCGGTGGAACTTTGGACCGACAAGGGGCGCCGTGTTTCAATGCCAGCACGGAGTGCGAAGAGTGAACTCCTTACTCGTGGCATGCTGCGGCTCGAGGGCCTGCGTCAACGTTTGATACTGCCATCGAATTGGAGGGACGGCGGCGAGGCCCGCCAGAGACGGGCATGGGAAGACAATACCCTTCCGTACGAAGTAAAGAGAGAGCCTACGAGTACGGTGGGGCAAGCGAACCTTCGCTGGTGTCGGCAGGTGTGCATGAATTGGGGGCCACACAGGGAAGACCGAAGTTTCAACATCCTTGGAAGCTTTGGTGGTAGCGGAGGAGTAAAGTTACATTAGTAAACCTTCGTGAAGGCTAGACTCCAGGCTCCTGCATTTGGAGCAATCGGGTGTGGGAGAAAGGGGTTATTGACTCAAGGCTGTTGAATTGGGCTGACTGGGCCGATCAGACGAGTCTCCAGCTCCAGCAGAACCCTCTTCGCCAGCCAGATACAGTTTCTGTACAGTATGGTACGGTACTGTACCTCGCTGCCATGTGTTGCTCAGCGGCTGCGAGAAGAAGTGGCATGCACTGCACCGTTTGAAGACACGTGGGTTCCAAGCGCCGGCCTGGGAGGTTCTGGTGGATTGTTCTCAGCAGAGCGTCTTGACTCTTGCCGACGAATCGCTGGTGATCAAAGTTTCTGCTCGTCCAAGTACCGGCACCCTATCTGATATCTGAGCCAGGCCCGTCATGATCTCCAGCAGGCCTGCTCAGCGTGGCCTTAGGCCTTAAGAAGGCTAATATTAACCTTCCTCATGCCCCTCAACCCCCTGGCAGTGCTCGCGCAGGAAAAGCCGAGGGAGGTGTGGATATGGTGGATGGATGCCGTGCTGACTGGCTGAAGGGTGATCCCTGCAGCACATGGCATCGCACAACGTGGCCGCCGTCTGGAAACGGGGGGAGGCCTTCCCTGCGCGCCGCTTTTACCAGCCGCTGCAGTGGGGGGGGGGGAGCGTGAGGGGTTGGCTTGGCTTGGCTTGGCTTGGCTTGGCTTGGGGGGGGGCTGGGCTGGGGATGGGCTTGCTTGAGTGAGGTGAGCTTACGAGCTGGGCCCTGGCATACAAGTATCGCTGTACAGTACAGTAGGTACTTTGAGCCCTTTAAGCCTATTTGCTACGCGTCCTCGAGTCCCAATATCAGGAAAGGCAGTAATGAGCAGGATAATATCCGAAAGATGAGGATGTGATTTGGATATATGTGAGTAACCAACACGGCCCTGGCCCGAATGAATTGAATTCTGCTCGCATTCGATCTCAAGCCGCACCGTCGAGCTCTAGCAGACCAAAGGCGGGACTACCTATCATACCTACGGTGCTATTACCATTACAGCATCGAGGACCGAGCGCGTGGCCACTGAATGCGAGTATGTGACTTCTTGTGCAGCCTCACCCGGTAGTGCCCACAGAGCTTGACCGCCATTGTTGCTGAATTTCGGTCGATCCTCCGGATTTCTTTGAGACTGGAGGATCGCAGAGAGGTGGAATGGTGGTGAAGTGTGGGGAGGGGCGCGCTCGCTAAAGAAAATGTTTAGATGCCCTTTTGTGCGTCAGATTTTGTGACTTCGGACTTATCGAGCGTGCTGTTGATGACATCGGCCGGCGAGTGTGACAGGTCACTGCCATGATGCCATCCAAGAGGCCCTCTGCGTTCCGCATTCCGGATGAGCAGCATCGCTGGGCATCGCCGCCCAGAGATCCAAACGCTGCGCTGCTTGCCTGCATTGTGCCTGTCTAGCCAAATCCTCGCTAGCTTCAAGATCCCCCCAAGTGCTCGAGCACTTCAACTCTCGACTGGCCGTTGGCCTGTGATCTTTTGGACCGAGAGCCGAAATATCATCTCTCGTCCTCATTTCCCCTCTCTCTCCTATCTCTCACTCCAACGAGGCCGCTGCTGAGCTGAACGACTTGCTGTTGCTCATTTCCATCCCTCTGCCACACGCCTCTCTCATTCGAGGGTCGTCAATCAGATCTCCCCGCTCGTTTAGTCCGGCGTTTCCATAGGGCGGCTCCGAGTGCCGACGAGGCTGCGAAACACTCGCCGTCAAAGGACAAGGATCGCAAGACAACAGCAACTCCAACAAGCCGGGCACATCGATCTGCGTGCCAGCAAAGCCATCTTCTGGAACGTCAGGAACAAGCTCAGACCAGGTACGTTGTAGGACATTCATGCTCTCCTGCTCTGCCGCCACGCCTTCTAGAAGAGCGCTGGAACTTTGGAATGAGATCGACGTGCTGCAACATCTTCCACAACCTGGGGAAGCGGTGGCTTATCAGTTTGGGTTTCAATCCCAACCCCGAGCTTCACAGCTTCGTGTGAGAGCTCTCCACGTCTTGGAGGCTTGCATATCCAAGCCGTCTGGTAGGACAGGAGAGCTACGAAGTACAGCAACCTGGGAGACTCGCTTTGCTGACGGATACAGTCCTCCACGACAGTACCGAAGCTGGGCCTGAATCTCGATATTAGAAAGGAACCGGCAGCCGTTCGTTTCAATCTCGGCTTGGCCACAGACGACGGCGAGCTGCAGAACCTCAATTGACTCGTGTGAGAGATTGAGTAAGTAATCGTGGTTTCCTTGAAAGTTCTCCTATCAACAGCCCACGACCAAGAAATCGGTGTCCATCCCATCGGCGATGTGAAATTTCAGGACGGCCATCTATAGGTGTCTTTGACGGAAGTCTGCAGCAGGCGCGGAGTGTTCTGGGGCAAAACCGCGTCCAGCAGCAAGCTCAGAGAAACAGTGTGGAAGCCACCGACTTCTCCCTCCCTCCTCGGGAAGTTTGAGCTTGGCCCGCCGTCCGCCGAAGGCCTATGATACGAGGGTGCGAGAGCACAAGTGGGAAGCTTCTGACTGAGACAAAACAGAAGAACAGAAGATCTCTTTGCATCATCGCGAATTCAGACGTTCGTGCAGGGACGTCACAGCGATCTTCCGACATACCAAACAACAAGCTGCCGGCATCTATCTAAGCCGCCCCTTTTTCCCCCTAGGCCGTCCGGTACGTCCCCTTAGGCCTGAGATTGCGTGCATCTAGCCTGACCCAGCACCACAGTTGAACCGCGGCGCCGTCCCAAACGCAGAGGTCTATAAATCGTCCAAGGAGTTTCAGGGCTGGGCAGCGCGCGCAGGACCCTTTACGGCCGTGTCTCAGTTGCGCCAGCATCTTCCCAGGAACGCCAGCAGCGTTGCTTTTGGTGGTGCTACAGGGTGTGCACTACGAGCTTCTTCGGGGAGGCAGCGAGCAGGCTTGGTAGCGCCAGCAGCGGGCGTTCGAAAACTTTGGGAGGCTGCGAAGCACTATTGTCTATTGGGCAATTTTGGCCTATTTGGCGTGTTCTGCAGGCCGGCGGCAGGGGGGGGCGTGCTAGCCCGATTTCTGCAGGTCGGTGGGTCAGTGATAATCCTTGTTGCCACGCAGACGCAGCCGATCTGTCTTGTCTCTCAAAGTCGATTTGGCCACGAGCGCGGAAGCTAGCCATCGGTGGGAGCTGGCAAGTCTTCTGACGAAGGGGACCGCAACCAGCGCCACGAGCCACGAACCACGCCGCGCCCGCGAGCTCGAGCAGCAGCACCGCAAGAGCAGCAAGAGCAGCAGCCAGCAGCGAGCAGGGTCAGCCCAGACAGGCACCGAACAAACCACTGCACTGCACTGCACGTTCTGCACTCACTGCGCTGCATCGGGCCAAAGCAGCAGCAGCAGCAGCAGCAGCAGCATCTCTTGCTCCTCTCCAACAGCTCTACCTGTCCGTTTACCTGTTCCTCTACCTGTAAGTAGTCGTCCGTCCGCGCTACAAGACACATACCCTACCCTACCTGACCCTACCCTCGCCTCCCCTGCACTCACCCATACCCACCACGCGAGCCGGGGTGGGGCCTCCATCAACAGGCTTCGGGCTTCCTGACCACACCGCATCGCACTGCACTGCACCTGCACCTGCAATTCTGCGGCCCCCCCCGCCGCTTCCACTCTTTCTCTTCCTGGCTTCCACTTCCACTTCCACTTCCACTTCCACTTCCACTTCGGCTCCTGCTCTTGCTCTGACTAACTAGTCTGGTCGTCGACCAGGGTTCTGATTAGGCCTCGTCGTTAAAACATCCCCAGCAGCCTTAGCCTTAGCCTTAGATGGCTCTTTCTCAACCTTCGCCCTCGCCCGCTCACCTCCATCTTCCTCAAGTATCCGTCGACCGCCTAGAATCCCTCCCCCTCCAGACTGCCGCGCCTGCACGTCAGGACAACACTGTCGTTCAGTCCTCCCCCATCCTTGCTGATTCGCCCTCGCCTGCCCGCACCCCAAACGACCTCTCGAATCGCCCGGTGAGCAACCTCAAGCACCACCAGTCCACCCTTTCCACCAGTTCGTCGAAACAAAACCGAGGCACCATCTTCACCTTAGCTGCATTGGCTCGCGACAAAACAACAAACGCAATTGCCAGCCTGTCCGAGCCTTCCATACGCCCACGGCCGTCCAGCGGCAGTTTATACCGTACTGCACAGAGCTCCCCCACCTCGCCTTCGAGCCATAGCAACGGCCTTCCTAGATCCGCGGACTCGCAGACGAGTAGCCAAGAAAATAGTGGCGCTCGAAATAGCAGCAATATCTTGTCTTCTACTCATACAAAATCTGGGACCCTAAACACTGCCACTGCTCGCCAGTCGCTGCTTGAGACCGACCCTCCCTCTCAGGCGTATTCGAACACTGCCACCGATACGCCTGCTCCGATTCAGTTGCCTCGCTCTGATCACTCCAACAAGATGCATCAAACGTCCTCGCGCTTATTGCGCATGACTAGCGATGATAGACCTTTTACTAGAGTAAGAGCATATTTCCTTCCAGTATTTGATAGTACCTATGACTGACGTCCCAAAAGGATTTCAAGGATCTGTTTGCAACATTAGTTGTTAGTTTACCACTAGCACCCCACAGAGTCCGATTGAGCCGGGTCGACCATTCGTTCTTGTCGGAGGAAGCGATCAACAACCTCGGCTCGCTCAAGTTCTCCCAATCGAACCGAATGCCAGATCCGAAAGATCCTTCACGTATAGTGACGACCACGACGACAACCACATTCTCGATGGCTCGGGAAATGGCCCGGTCCGTATGCCAACGTTTCCTGGACGCAAGATTCGTTGAGTCGGCAGATGGAAAGCAGGCTAAGGAGTTCACTATGAAGGGCTCGGTCTGGCAGCTGACTCCTAAAGGCATTCACGTTTTGGAGAGATTCTGTGCGAAGAATGGCATCCAGCAAAAACATGTCACAGAGCTCGTCAACTCTCCCAGAAACACAATGCAGCTAGTGATTCTTGAAAGAGACTCTGCTACGGATAAGCTGTCTTCCGATCGTAGTACGATCGAGGTCATCTTCCGTCGATTCATTGGCCAAAATGGCCCAAACATCAAAAACAGCACCAGCTCCGCTGATTCTGATTCACTCAGTGAATACAAGGACGGAATAGCTGGTGTAAGAATGGCTAACGAACGCAAGATTGGCTCACCGCCTCGTGCTGTGTATCAAACGTTCACTGGCAAAGCTGCAACGGATTGGTTGATGGATTGCTGTACAACAGTCGATCGAAGAGAGACAAACGAGATCGCAACCCTTTTCCTGGAGCACGAATTGATCTGGTGCGTGCAGCAAGACAGGACTTACCTTGCTCAGTTTTCGCAACAGGATAAGGAAAAGGCGGTCATCTTTCAACCCACGAAGAATGGTATTTACCAGATGACACAGAAGGGCAAGGACGTCGTGAACATGGTTAACAAGGAGCGAACATCCGAGAGTGAAGGCTCAAGTGCCATTGCCCGAGCTGGCGTGTCTCGAGATTCGAACACTCAGAAGCTGGACAAGATCTTGAACGATGCCGCTCTTCGATTGCTCTTTCGAGAAAATTTACGAGACACACATTGCGAGGAGAATCTGTCCTTCTATCTGGACGTCGATGAATTCCTCAAGTCGTGTAAGATCGCTATCAAAGCAAACTCACCGTCAAGGAGTGGAAAGAGTTCAAATGCTGGAAATCTCGACTCTGTGAAAGAGACCATGGCTTCTGCATACGGCATTTACAACGCGTTCCTAGCCCCAGGCTCACCTTGCGAATTGAACATTGACCATCTTCTGCGAAATCAGCTTGCCACAAGAATGACGAAGGCTGTGGGACAGGATGGTGCAATGATCGACAGCTTGAAAGAAGTTACCAAGCTTTTTGAAGAGGCGCAACTCTCTGTTTTCAAGCTTATGGCTAGTGTAAGTATGCACATCCTCCCAAAGTTTCCAACACTAACGTCTTTCGTAGGATTCGGTACCCAAATTCATGAAGAGTTCAAAATATGAACAGACACTCAAGAACTATGATTTCGATTCAATCGCTCCAGCTCGCTTCAACAATGTCAACCTCCCCGAACGCAGCATGAGTCGATCAAATCGATGAACACAAATTGATTTTCATTTATACACCTAAAAGTTTTATCCAGATCCTCTGAGTACGCATATATACCCGTTACTGGACTTCGGCACCGTCGGTTCCACATAAGAACACCAACGAAGTTTTGCTGTTTTAGCGCTTGCATAGATTCCCGGTTCTCCTTTGGACATCGGGTACTGTCGAACTCGTCAACAAAGCCTTGGAGATATCCCCTGGAGACAGACTGGATACATCATTGGCACATGGCGGTCGTTGGGATACTCAACACTGTTTCTGTACACGCATTTTAGGCGTCATGGCTTTTGAGAACTGCTAATTTAGAGAAAGAACCATCACTTAATTGTGGATGGCGTGGTCAGGGAAGAAGAAGTTATTCTTAATAAGTCCAAAATGGAAGACGGGTATCGTCGAATCCGGGGATGCGTCTCGGTAGTATTAGTAGATCGGCGTCAAGGAGGTCAGAAGAAGGGACCATTGTGTACTTAATCCCGAAAGTCGGCAGGTATACCTAGAAGCTGCAGACGCGAGAAGAAATTTAAAAAGTTATGGAAGCATAGCCCCTAGTCCCTGTGAAATCACACAGGAATGCAGGAGTTAGATCCCGTCCCTATTGGTTGAGGGGCTGCTGGAGAAATGTTGATGCGGTCTAGAATGTACCATCATTCCTAAGCCAGTCCGCAATCTTCTTCTTTTTGCGTTGGTTTGTCAGTCTTCATACCAACATTCCTGGTGCTGCAAGCACGTTGATTTTATGAAATTAAGCACGCGCTAGTCGAGGAACTGGGAGGGATGATTGGGTGTAAGGAGGTAGGGGATGGTTGATGGGCTCAGGCATCGGTAGTGTTTACTTTGTCGAGGTCTAAACATCAGTGATATGCTCCCAAGATGATCTCATGCTTTAAGATGTCCGTTTCTCCTTCTTTCCTTCCTTTCTTTCCATCCATTTTTTCAACGCAATTGACCTCAGTCACTCACTATTTGTACCCTCCAGTCATCCTGACTACCCACACTCCTTGATACCTTATCTCATTATTCAACATGAAGTACGGCTTTGCGATGTTGGCTGCGGCCACGGGTGCTCTTGCTTCCACCTGGAACGGCACCTACACCACGGTCATTGTCACGGCCTTGACTACCTACTGCCCCTTTGCTACCGAGCTCACGCATAACGGGATAGTGTACACCGTCACCGAAGAGACGACACTGACTATCACGGATTGCCCTTGCACCCTAACTCAGGCAATTCTCCTACTTCTCTTCCGCGAGCACATTTACTAACATAATCGAAAGGCAATCAACACTCCGTCCACAGTCCTCTACACCTCCTGCCTACCAGATGCTGCCTCCTCCCCAGCAAACAACGCTCCTCCAGCATCTACCCCAGCCGCTGTTGCTACACCAACCTTAAAACCGAACGGCGGCTTCGCAACTGGGACCGGCAACTTTCCTACCAAGACTCCCGCATTCACTGGTGCTGCTAGCGCGAACAAGGTCGGTGGGATGCTTGTCGGTGCTGTGGCTGGTGTTGTTGCCATGGCATTGTAAGCTGTGTGGAGTGAAGTGTTGGAGAAGAATGGAGGTGTAGATATTCTGCATGGCGAAGCGGAGGAGGGGCAGTTGGAGAGGGTGATGGTGGAAAACGTGTTTAGAAAAAGCTTTCTCACAGCCGGCATGCCTTGTTGGTTATTGAAATTGATGGCTGGCAAGTACACACGTGGAGGACAGCAGCAGGGCACTTTAATTTCATTGTATATAGCCCTAGGGATCTCATGTAGGCTGGGTTGCTTTTTGAAATTGGGAATTAGGGTTAAGATGAAATGGAATTGTTTGCAACAGTGTATTTCGTCTGATTATCTGATCAGTTTTAGTGAACAATTGAAAATCTGGGACGAGAAGGAGTCTATGATGGGATGAGAATATGATTTTCTTACTGTCATCCGAAAATCTGTAATTCATCTGATGTCCACTACCCGTAGTTCTCAAGATTTACTAAGTTATGCAGGGCTCAAGATCATCAGATTGAGATCGGTAGGGTAGAACTTGGGGAGTAAAGTCGAACTCTTGCTCAAAACCCAGGAATAGACAGAATCCCTAATTCAAACACTAGACGAAAGCACGAAGTCTTTCGTCTCATTTGCATTGCATTGTCCTCCTTCCCCTCTCTTCATCCGATGAAATGCCGACGCTAGACACGGACATCAACAGCCTTGCCCGCACGGACCAGCTAGTTCTCTTCGATAACAAGGCCGAGGGGTCCCGCCTTTTCTTCAGTCTTCCAACCATTGCACCTAACACCCGAGGGAACAATGGCGCCTGTGCAGGAAGATCCAGCAAAGAAGGAAGAGCCTTCGCTAGCAAAGAAGGAGGAAGACGATGATCCATTGGATGATCTGTCTGATGCCTTCCAGCTTCTCAACCATGGCCACAAGGATATGATCGCAACATCGGCTTTCAACTACTATGGCGATCGTTTTGCTTCTGGCTCGGTGGACGGCAAGATTAAAGTATACAACAAGAACAACGCAGGCAATTGGGTTCTCTGCGATACGTGGGGAGCTCACAATGCTGAAGTGTATGAAGTACATATAGCCGCCTATTCAACCTATGAGTCCATCTAACGTATATATAGATCCAATGGCTACACCCCCAACTCCATCCCAATCTCATCGCGTCTGTAGGCGCCGATGGCAGATTCAGACTTTGGGTAGAAGACCCCACGATCGCGCCAAACAAAGGCCGGCGCTTCAACTCGCACAGCAACAAGCCGGTCTGGGAGCTGCGCGCCCCGTCCCGGGCCCCCTTCCTCTCCTTCTCCATGACCTTCAACACCGAGACCCGGCACACCTACCTCGCAGTCATCAACCGCAACGCCCAGCTCAGCGTCTACGAGAACGACCAGCCCGAGAACCTCGAGAACTGGACTGAGATGGACAAGGTTAACGTGTGTGATAAGCCTGCGCGCGGAGAAGAGGTTAGCTTCAAGGTGCAGTTCGATCCGAATCTCGAGCCGTGCTATAATGCCCTTCGTCTGGGCGTCCCGAGGGACTCGTTAGCAGTGGTCGTGGCAAGTATGAATCGAGCTAGTCTGTGGCGGACGAAGGAGATCTCTCACAGCGTCACGCTTGGCTCGTCGACTTCGAAGGAGTTTTATCTGGCATGCCGGTTCGAGGGCCATAGGACCTTGGTTAGGGATATTGCTTGGGCGCCGGGAAATATCAGGGGGTATGATATTGTGGCTACGGCGTGCAAGGATGGCTTTGTTCGGGTCTTTAAGATCGAGACGCCGGGGAAGGCGGGTGAGCAACCGAGGAGCAAGGACTATGCAAAACTGCCGGAGAAGGTCGTCGTCCATCAGTCGTCCGCTGAGAACGGTGGAAGGAACACGCCTTCGGGTATTGGGGCTGGATTGGCGAACGCGAGACCAGGACCGAGTGGATCGAGGGCACCCGAGAATGGCAAGGAGGGAGAGGTGCTTCATGTTGTGACAGAGGTCTCGAAGATGCCGGCGAACAGGGTCCCGTGGAAAGTCGGATTTGATCATGATGGCCAGGTACTGGGCTCGACTGGTGATGATGGAAAACTGGCTTTGTGGAGAAGAGAGCCTAGTGGAGTTTGGAGCAAATCGTCGGAGTTGGCCATGGCCATGAGCGTCTCGTCCTAAATTTGAACTTCTACATGGTATTTTGGGACTAATTGGACGAAAGTTGGCACATCTCATCCGATGTGAAGCGAATTTCTTAGCAGCATGGCAATGGCGTTTAGATTTTACATGTAATTATTAGCGACATTAAGGGCGAGAGAGCTCTCACTAGATACCCCATTCACGGACAATAAAGATGAACGTTTCATGAGACAAGATTACCGTTACTTCATGTGACAGATACAATGAGTGCCATGAACCCCACGCTGCCCATTCCAAAAGTTCCTATCCCATCCAATGCAGCCCAGACCGAACCCATCCCAACCCATGAAGCATCAAGGCATAAACGTCATTCAATAACAGATTCTATCAACGAGTCAAAGATCTGCTCCCAATTTGGCATCTTCCACTGGAGCCACCGGACATCCCACCACTCCCCATCATTTTTCCATTTTTCCTCCAAGACTTTTCGAATCTTCTCATCGCCGCCGAGGACGGTGCCTTCCTTCTCCATCCACTGTCTCTCAGCCTCTTCTTTGGCTTTCTTGACGACCACCTCGTCGTCTTCACAGCGGTAGAGATCGCACTTCGAGCATTCGGTACAGCCTCTCCCGCCGTTGGGGCGGAAGTGCTCGCAGAAGTGGCGATAGCCTTCGCCGTTTCCGATGTCCTTGCGGCAGACATAGCACATCTGATAGCCACATACACACGTAAGTTTGTTGCAACCGGACGACTTGACGAACGAGGTGTTGCAGCGAGGGCAAGTCCGCTTGATCGCCAGAGACATTGCAAGCTCGACTTGTGTCCGTAGGGCGAGCAGGGAGGATTCATGGCAGATGTGAATATCGTTCCATGCCTTCGAGCAAGAGATGCAGGATGAACGGCCACAAGTCTCGCTCTGGCAGACAAATTTGAGACCAAGGCGTTTCCGACGGAGGCGGATGATGGACGAGTTTAAGTATGTGACAGCAAAGTCGCCGAAGGTTTGCTGAGAGGAGACGAGCAGGAAAAGGAAAGAGAATACCAAGAACACCGGTAAAAGGAAGGGTATCATGCCAACGCCTAAAATCAAGATTACGAGGGTATATAGAGAAGAAGGTCCGTTGCGTTTTAGTCGCCAAGATCGCTGGGATTCAGGAAGGTAGAGTTCGTCCACTTCGGCGTAGCTGCAGAAGGGGCAGCGAATGAGTGGTAGGTTCGTTTTGAGGAGGCTGTCTTCCGCAAGACGTTCGTCTAGCTTTCGAAGAATTTCGTGCCCAGCTTTGTCTTCATCGAAAGCTCGCCGGACGAGCTCCTGAGGGATGCAGCCTTGGCAGTCATCTGACATTGCTGCAACACAACGCAGAGTGCCACAATCGAGATCAATATTCCGCTGCCATCCTTGTCCAAACACTGCCTCGTTGACTGACCGTCTGACGCACTGGAAGCAAATGAAGTGTCCCCCAGTATCACATGCCGACAATTCCTCGAATGTTACGGAAGTAAAGCAACATTCACAATCATGAAGCCCATCATTTTTCTCAGCCTCGGTATTATTGAGCTCCAAGGCCAACGTGTGGTCTTTCTCTTCTAACTCAAGAAGTCGGCGTTGCTGTATTGGTCGAATGAGAGAATCAAAGAGTTCCTTGTCCAGCTCCGGAGACCCAGTGGCCTTCAATGTAGGAATTATAGAGCCCTGTCCTGTAGACTGCCAGATCACAAGAGGATGATGTTCAACTTCGGATGAAGATATGGGCTTCCGCCGTAAGAATATGGAGGATAGAGAAAACCGCCAAGACTTTGAGGACAAGGCAACGAGTGTCGGTCGTGCTAAAGTGTAGGAGTGGTTGAATTCGGCCAGCACGGCATTGATCGTCGAGCGAGAGAGTCCTTTGAATTCCTGGTACGTGATAGACTTGACAGCCTTCCTGTATCCTGCACTCCTGAATTTCTCCTCAGCTGGCACATTCCCCTTAGACCCGTGTTGTGTTTCTCTCCGGGACTCGGGCTGAGCTGCCTCCTTCACGGCCACCCTATATCGGCCTCTCACCCACTTCATTTTGTGCTTCAATAAAGTCTCCGTCACGACGGCTAATCTCGATTCCTCATCGAAGCTCGACAGCATCTCACGAAAAACCTCGACCTGTACATCGGGGAATATCGCCGCGAGTGCCACAAGGCTGTTATTGAGCTCTCGCAAGTCCGGATCCTCGGATTCGATGGGTGCAAGGTGTCCTTCCTTGTGGATATATGGGTCTGATTGAGGATTAGCAGAAGAGGCAGATTCCGGAGAGCTCTGGTCGGTGCTATGCGTTGAGCTCGCCCTTTGCGGTAAGGCTCGGGGTTGTCGACGAGGGGGATTGTGGCTCGATGGTTTGAGCAGTCCCGAAAGCACCATCATCGTGGACTGCAAACGGTAATGATTATCACATTGTTCTGCGCAAGAACGTGTGCGGAAATCTCTGGCAATTTGAAGGTTAACCCTCGTATCCCCATCAAAGGGAAGGAGAGGAAGACGTTGGGAAGTCTCATATGACGATGGATCTGACTGGACGCGCCTCGCGGCCGCTTTCCGGGGCGGAATTTATACTGCCCCACATTGACTTGGATGACCCTACCTACATCTCTTTCATCCTAGATAATAATATCCCTAGAATCAATAGACTTTCTTCTTCGAGCTTGGCTTTTGATTTTCTAGAAATTTCGTAGCAATCACTCTTTTGTTTACGTACAATGCTTTTGTTGTTTACTAGTAAACTCGGTCCACGAGTCTGCGGAGAAAGCCTTTTAGTTAGCAGAGAATACAATTGCTTCAAATGGACGCAGAGACACCGATCCGTCCTTGATTTCGGTATCCGAATAGTTAGATATCAGGATGTTCTTCTTCTGTAACCTGATATCCTTGGGAACCGACCAAGTCACTGCTGTCGTTCGAAAGTTTGCGACCACAATGACCTTCTGTTTCTCGAAAGTGCGAGCGTATGTAAAGACGTCCTTATGTTTTTCATCAAGAAGCTCAAAGTCGCCGTAGATGAAGACATCTTTGTGAAGCTTCCGCAGCCGCAGGACAGACGACCAATGCTCGAAGACACTGTCTTTCACGCCGACTTGGGTTTCTGCATTGATCTCGGTGTAACTTTCATTCTCCTTTTGCCATGGCTTAGCAGTAGAGAAGCCTGCATATTTCGAGTTGCTCCACTGAATTACCATTAGCCAAAGAACTCGACGCTTCTTGCAAACCGCCTTACCTGCATGGGGGTTCTGGCGTTGTCTCTCGATTTCAAAGTTATCTGTTGTTTCAGAGCACGTTGCATTTCTTTGTCGTCTGGGTGTTTTGCAATCAAACTGTCCTTGATTAGCATGTTTCTGATGAGTGGGTGTGACACTCACTCCTCCCAAGCATTCAAAGTCTCAAGGTCTCTATAATCGGAGATAGGTCGATCATAGGGAAGATTGATTAACCCTAGCTCTTGACCCTGGTAAACGAATACAGTTCCGCTTTGAAGCGCGAGAAAGGTTGCAAACATCTTCGCACAAGCTGTTCTAAATTCAGGTAGGTCCGATCCCCACCGTGAGACGGATCTGCTCTGATCATGGTTTTCGAGGTATAGAGCGTTCCAGCCGTCATTATTGATCATGAAGGTCTGCCATTTGTTGACAATTTGCTTAAGCTCGGACAATTTCCAATCTCTGGGGGAGAACTTTCCGCCATCTCCATGATCTAGATTAACACTAAGATAAAATGTTAATACGAGCAAATTTTGAGTATTTTAGTTGGGAATCATACATTTCAAAGTGGAAGATCATGTTGAGTTCACCACGGTCGAAGCCGACGGCATCCAAAATATCTTGTGGATCATCAACACCAGGCATCTCACCCACCGAGAAAGCATTATATTCCTTCAGAATCTTTCCGATTGCCAAAAGAAACTCGTGGAGTCTGGGGCCACAGGCGAAGAACTTATGGCCTGACTGAAATTCTTGATCCGGCCTCGTGATTTCCGCATCAGGAAGGCCGGGGACTTTGCTGATGAAATTGATGACGTCCATTCTAGATGTGCAAATATCAGTAACAATCTTACAAAAACACGAAATTGAGTATACCTGAAGCCATCAACTCCTTTGTCCAGCCAAAACCGGATTATATCATGAACCGCAGCTCTTACTTTAGGATTCTCCCAATTCAAGTCTGGCTGCTGGGGAGCAAACAGATGTAGATAATACTCATCTGACGCTTCATCATACTCCCATACGCTCCCTGACGATTTTTAGTTTCACAATAATGTCAATGAAACGAAGACCTACCTCCCCAAGCCGCAGCCCAATTATTCGGTGGATGACGATTTCCCTCAGCATCAAACTTCGGTTTCTTCCACATGTACCAGTCCCGGAACTCATTATCCTTCCCCTTTTTGGATTCTTGAAACCATTTATGCTGTCCAAAATCAACAATGTCCCGGATAATCTGGGGACAATTTGCTCACCTGATCAGAAGTATGGTTGACCACCAAATCCATCACGAACTTCATGCCCCTCTCATGACAACCCTGAATCAACTTGTCAACATCAGCAACCGTGCCATACGGGGCATGGATCTTGTAGTAATCTGAGATATCATATCCCATATCGACTTGCGGTGACTTGTAGATGGGACACAGCCAGATGATATCAACGCCCAAAGCTTTGATATAGTCGAGCTTGGAGAAGATGCCAGGCAGATCTCCGATCCCATCGCCATTGGAGTCTTTAAAGGAGGCGGGGTAGATTTGGTAGACGGAGGCTTCCTTCCACCATGCTCTTTTGATGGGGTCTTGGATTGCATCCATTTCACCCATGGTGGCTATGAATTTGTGGTGTGAGTAGAGAATGTGAAGGCAGTGAAGAAAGCCAAATGCCAATGAACGGTGAAGTGCGGGTCAGGTGTCCCTCGTGACTTTGGAGGGTGAGGCGTGATGTCTTTCTCACGTTCGAATGGCCAGAAAATCCTGTGCGGCAGACTTGATAGCTCCAAAAGCCACAAGAGTTCAGGTGAGAGGTGAGAGAGAGTTCGAAATAGTGAGGAATGGGTTCGAGGTGTATAAGAAGAAAACTTGACTCCAGAGCATTGAAAGTGGAGGTTGAGGGTCTGTGTTACATTGGTTCGGGTAGTCATGGCCGGGAGGACGAGGTGGGGGCGGGGTAATTCTCGGTGTTTTACCCCAACGTTCACTGATCATCATCATCCATGAACTTTTGCCCTCTTACCCAACAATTAGCTTATTCTGCATGACTTAATTCTAGAGAACCATGTCCCATGTTGTTCGGAATTGAAGCTTTCACAGAATCGTAGCCTCGAACAGGGTCACTGTATGCGAGATAGCAAAGAGAGCCGAGTAATTCTGCAATTATAGTTTGCATATATTCGCTTTAAGCATACCAATTCGTATTTCATCACAAATAACAGAAATCTATTTTCCCACCAGAAAATCCATGCTTCTCTCTCATGATCCTTGCACAGCTAACCAGTCATAGCATATTTGCAGCCAAGTTACCCCATGCATTAATATTTCCTGCAGTGACCTGCATTATTCAGCGCACCAAGAGTAGTTGCTCTTGGATCAAGCACTTGTGTTGGTGCAAAGATACCATTCCCTTTGCAACTTCTGAGTCATCAATGGGAAGATCGAATAAGCCGCAGAACACTTACATCCTGGTTACCATTCAAGACCAATACAGAGCGCGTAGAGTCCTCTGCAACAGATATTCCGAGAGTACCAGTAATTGCTTCGCCAATTGTGATTATTTCTCTATCTGCATAGTCAAAAGCAACGAAATCGGAGTCATAATAATGACTGGAGATAATTCAGCACAGAAAGCCTATTGGCAATGAAATAACTAAGATCGTTGAGGTAGCTGTACTTGGCATTATGGGTCAGCACAGCTGGCGACAGGTCAGCAGTGGCTGTCAATCCGGCAGAATAGAGTCAGTGATTCTAAGCATAAAGTGCAGTGAGTTCACGTTCATGACAAAGTCAAAGTGAAAAATCCAAATTCGGCGAGGCAATCCCCCAGACCTGGACCAGCCTTGGCCCGGAATTTACTGAGACCTCCGAGGATCGTTGAGTTGCAGTCACCCGGGTACACAACGTTGACAGAAATTGTCTATAGCTGATCCTAAGCTCTCTCCGAGGAAGACAAAATGGCGAAGCTCCTGCTGTTGCCGGCTCATCAAGAACGTGAACAGTTGCAGGCGGAAGAGCGGAAGAGATTCGAAGAAGACGAGGATCGAAGACTAAGATCTTCAGCCCAGAGAGTGATCGAGGACTAAGATCTTCGAGGCAGAAGGGAGTCGAAGACTAAAATATGCAGAAGAAGGAGAATTTCCAAAGCTCACTAGAGAGAAACGATGACAGTATCATCGCCCTGATCGAAATGCATCTTCTAGGGTCTAGCTAAGAGATCTCACCAGTCACTTGCCACAAGTTTGATCAGAGGTGGACAGCAAGAGACAAGGTTGGGAAAGAGCGAAGGCTTGCATGAATCAACAACGAACGAGATTTCAAGTTCCACGATGACACGTCAACACTCCAAGAAATCTGGAAACTGACCTCACCTGACCCTTTGAAGAGTGTTTTCATTGCTTAACTGCCATAGACTCTTCAGTTCAGAGTCATACCGCAGTGAATCATTTAGTCTTCTACCTTGTTCACTCGAAGATCATATCTTTAATTTCGTCAAAGACGAAGTTCGACTAGGGTCAAATATGGAATCATACTGGTCCTCCTTCAATGCACCCTTCCGATACTCCACACAATCACACACACACGTCCAAGACTCGAAGTCCAACCCTTCTCAGCCAAGATCTCATATCGGCGAACCACCGGTATTCCACCACCCTTTCATCTTGGATTTCCTTTCTGCATCGGAGCTAATCCCGTTCGCCTCGGACCTTTAGATTGCGGCGAGGCCAGAATCTCACTCACGGTCCACATACCGAGGGCACGGCAAGACTCAAGACTCACCTTCTCGATGGCGAAGCACCCGAGACTCAGTTGTAACACAGCATTGCTTCTGCTGCACGCCGCACACAACAGCTTCATTGGAAGCACGGCAGTGTTCTAGCCAGCTGGCTACACGTGGTTTACTTCAAGACCTGGTCGTTGAGGTGTTTGTCCAGCCTCCTCGACGAGATAGTAGTCTCGCCAGCCTCCACAGACTACAGGGGGTCGTCAGGATCAGGGATAAAGATGTGCTGAGTAAGAGGTCGAAAAAAGAATGTGAGGGTCGCACAGCACAACGAAGCGATCTCTGCCAGCAATCTTTGAGAAGTCCGACTTCCTGGTAGGAAATCGAGGACAAAATTACTTCAGGGTGATCGTGGGGCTCTTATTCAAGGTCTTCAGAGATTATCTCTACGGCGTGGAGATGAGGGTGCTATATGTTGCGGAGAAACTTCAACCATCATTTCCGTCAACATCTCACGCGTCTTGGCCCTCGCTCGTCCAGCAAGAGTTCGCCGGGGGAGATCTGCGAGCGTGAAGGAAGGATCTGTGCAAACCATGTTGGCAAACCAGGTACAGACGCACTTCGTAAGCGGTGTGAAAGTCGTTCTGCGCTGAGCAAGGGGCGAAGGAGCCTATGGGGCTTGAGGCTGACAGCGACTTCAGGCACGCTTTCGGCCACGGGCGGGACGCTGACCATGTTCTGTTTCGAGTTCTGCGCCACAGCAAACGAAGCCCGGATTTGGGTTCACGATCTGCTCACGACCCAACTCGGCAGAAAGTGTTTCTCTGCGGGTCTGCGTTTCTGCGTTTGCACGGGCGCCGAGCGAATGGGAGTTCGTCTGATGCGCGGAAGGTGACAGTGACAAGCTTATTACCGTACAGTAGTTCAGACAAGCAGAAAGTTTCTGTTGAAACGTGAAACAAGCCTCTGCCCATGGCCATCAGAAAAGGGGGGGCGTGGCCTGCTGTGGGAGCCCCTGTGCGAATCACTTGCCACGGCCGAGGCGGCCCCACGACTCCGGCTGCAGGAACAGACTCCACAGGATGCGCTAGCTCCTTCGGATTCAGGGGCTGTGGCGCTAAATCGGGTCGCGCCTGGGTCCCCCTGGGCTTGCCCCTGGATGAGTTGTTTGCTCGGCGGTGCTTGCACGGCTACTTTAGTACTGTGCAGTCCTCTGGTAGGCTGCTCTGGTAGGCTGCTCTGGTAGGCTACCCGCATACCGCAGGTGGCTTACCCCCCTCCAGGCCCCTCCTCGCCCCTCTTCCATTCTTTTGCGCGCGACTTATCGGCCGCCACCGTTTCTGATATAGCCCGCAGCATGCGCCCGATCTTCCTCATTGGAGATGTGTGGCATGGCGCCAGGGGTCCTCCGCTGATAAGCCAGTGATAGGGGAAAGCTTGAGCGGCGGCATCCTGCCCAGGAATCCCAGGATTCTTGGTCCGTGGCATCTGGAGTAACTGATTTATTCACGTCCTCCCCTCCCAGCTGCTGACCCTTTTCCTTCTCCACCCACCGGTTATTCACTGCTCTTCAGCTTCGTTGCTTGCTTGCTGGCTCATCGCTCCTAGTCGAGTTTGACACTCCTTTCAAATTCGCTGCATCATTCCTTTTAGAATCACGTTCCTTAGGTCAGGTACCTTGAACACTTCAACATTCCTTCCAAGCAAACAACCCCAGACAACCGAACAACCAACACTGCTCTATCTTTGCGTTTGTCATTTCAAGAAAAGACTTCATCATGCAATTCTCTACCAAGACTCTTCTCGCCCTCCTCCCCTACTTCATCCAAGCAAATGCGGGAGCTTCAGGTTCTGGAACCACAACCAGATATTGGGACTGCTGCAAACCATCATGTGCCTGGCCTGGAAAAGCCAACCTAGCAGCAGGATCCAACCCAGTCCAAATGTGCGATATTAACAACAACCCAATCTCGGATCCAAACGCATCCTCTGGCTGCGGTGGCGGAACTGCATACCAATGCTCCAACGAGTCTCCATGGGCAGTCAATGACAACCTCGCCTATGGCTACGCAGCAGTGAACATCGAAGGAGGATCAGAAGCAAGCTGGTGCTGTGCTTGCTATGAGTTGACCTTCACCAGCGGCCCGGTTGCCGGCAAGAAGATGATTGTGCAAGCTACCAACACGGGTGGAGATCTGGCTGGGAACCAGTTCGATCTCAGCGTATGTTCTCCTCTGCCACCTCCACAATGAATTCTTCTAACGTGTAACAGATCCCGGGTGGAGGCGTAGGCATCTTCAACGGCTGCACCAACGAGTGGGGTGCGCCAGCCGGAGGCTGGGGAGCGCAGTATGGCGGCATCTCCTCTCGCTCGTCTTGTGACAGCTTCCCCGCAGCTCTGAAAGACGGCTGCTACTGGCGGTACGATTGGTTCATGGGAGCCGACAACCCAACGATAGACTTCCAGCAGGTGGCTTGTCCAGCTGCCCTTACCGCCAATACCGGTTGTGCAAGAGCCGATGATTCATCGTTGCCAGCTGCTGCAGCAGCCCTCGCAGCACCTGTATCTTCATCTCCTGCTGCGGCCTCTCCTTCTTCCTATGTAGCTCCATCACCAGTTGCTTCTTCTCCTGCCGCGTCGTCGCCCGCTGCCCCTTCGCCTTCAACCTATTCACCTGCTCCTCAAGAACCAACAACCTCGACAACCTCAACAACTTCAACCACCTCCACAACTTCTTCGACACCCGTCGCTGCTCCCTCCTCGCCTGCTTCCACTCCGAGTGCCTCTGGTGGGATTTTCTTCCAACCAGAAACTTCAAGCTCCACCACTGCTGCTCCCAGTGCCGCGGCGACGTACTCGGCAGAAGCAGACGTTGTAACGGTGACTATCGAGGCGTGCGAGGCACAGTATTGAGAGACCATCTGGCTGGCTAGAGTCACTCGTTTACGTTCATTCTTTGTATATCATTAACTGCTCGCACGTTCTGTGGAGTCAGGAATCCCACTTGGGAAAGGGAACTTTATAGGGTAGAAGGGGCTTCGGCGTTAGGCTGATCAGAAAAGGACTAGAAAGTGTATGTAACCTGCATACTTGCATCGATGAGTTACCAAAAAAGAACTTGACCATACCAAATTTGGCTACGATATTGTGTGACACAGAAGAAAAACGTGATTGTCCAAAAGGACTTCATAAACAAATGACTTTCGATAATGCTCGGCGATACAGAAGAAAAATGTGATGTGTGGGTATACGTGCAATAGCATTACAAGAAATGATGCCAACCCCCCCCCCTCCCTCCATCCATCCTTCCATATCCTACCAATCAAAATTTTGACAAGCCACCCCCGACCAATGCCAAACGTTCCCCCGCCCATAAAATACAATAGTTCGCCATTTACAGAATAAGTCATATACTTTCCATCAACAGCCCCACATCCATCATCCATCATCCATCATCCAGTCTGCGGCTGGTTTAGCAGCTTGATGCAGTTATCCAAAAGGAGCGCCGCCTCGTGCAGCAGCTCCCATCTCGTCTTCTCGAACACGGTGCGAAGGACCATGAGCATGCCGCTGCAGCCATTGAAGCCCCGCATCGACTTCAGCTGCTCGGGATCGTGAACGCCGCCGACGCGGCGCAGGTACGCGCGCATATCTCGGACTTGGTCTTCGAAGTCGTAGGCCCCTGGGGTCGGTGCCGTTGTCGAGCCTTCCAGGGCATACGCGTAGGACCACACGATCAAAGCCGCGAAATACATGACCCATGGCCGGTTTAGCAGGGCGTCGTCGCGAGCTGAGTAGTCGAAGGGAGGGTCGTTGTATCCGCCGTGAATGTTGTTTGACGTGAGGCCTTCTTCAGGCAGTAAGACGCTGCGCAGGAAGCGCAGAGCATACCACGTGGCATCTCTTGCTTTTGCGGTCGGAGCCCAGTTGTCCTTCATCCGCCGCTGAGCACTGTTCAAATCCTGGCTACCGATCGTTCGCCCCAGAAGACGCTTGGCCCGAGCAAAGATCTGGCAGTCCACGATGTCGACATGCATCGCCATGTGAGCCAGATGGTGCAGGACCGTCCTACTTTGAAACACAACGTTGTCCTCCTTCTTGTCCGTGTACACATATGGCCCCGGGATCCCGTCCGAGGTAACACTTAACGATCTGTCGAAGTCCTGTTTCCACAAGTCGAATGCTCGAGTAAGTGAGCCTCTCCACTTGTCTCGTCCTCCCAGAGCCTGCGAGACGCCAAGAGAATTGACTTGAAGGTCTCGCTGGTTCATATGCCAGCTTACGCTTAGCAGTCCAGCCATCAGGATTGTCCGCCCAAACGAATTCGTGCGAACTTCTTGCCCGTTAAGTGTCCTCTTGAGGCCTTCCAAAAATGAGATTGGCTTCACGCCATTGGCATGAAGACTAGCTTCGATTCTTCCGACTTCAGCACTATTAGTAGCAGTCCAAAGAGCCTCGTCACAAGGTAGCGGAAGTCGCATTTCGTGGGCGACCATGACGGTAGAATGGCCAAACATTGTGGCATGTGTTGAATCAATGACAAATGCTGCAAAGGCCGCCCGTCGTGTGGCTTCGTTGGTGATCCAGTGGTTCCACCACTCATCAGGCGTGTTTGCCCCAGAAGTCGAGGACTGTCTGGACCCGTTCACGCCTTGCTTGTCATCTCTAACACTCGGAGGGGAGTCCAGGGCAGATCGTCCAATCAGGGAGCTTCCCCGACGCATCAGCGTGATCGTGGTTGCATGATGGATATGTGCTCGCTCATGCAAAGCCCTGGTCGAATACATCTTCTCGTACAACTCCAAGAGCAGTAAAGCCTGGAATACCCATAATTTCGCCGGAGGTCGGAAATGATAGTCGCTAAAGATCTCCCATCTCAAATGCCAAGCCAAGAAGTTCGAGAGCTCAGCACCTGCTTGAGTCACTTCGTATCCATGCATCTTGTCCAAACAAGATGCCCCTATAGCCATCATAGCAACCAGAAGAAGATTCGGTGTCTTGTCTGGTGAGAACGTTGGCTTGTGCACTGTTTTGCTGTTAGAACTTTCCCTCGGTGTGAAGGCGAAGGAAACTCACAAATTGGTACTTGTTCGCTGAAATGATACCAGTAACTTCCGATGTAAGTTTGCATCATCTTCCGGCTTAGCATGTGGCTGTCATCACTACGATCGCCTTCCAGCAGAGCTTCCTTCTGTTTCGCAACGGGTGCATGGTCCGTCTCGTTGAAGCGTTCTTTGATCAAGTCGACAATCGCTTGGCTCTTCTCTTCAGAAAGGACCGTTTCTGGGAGACTGGTATCAAGCAAGCTCGTGACAGCCATAGGGTGATGAGGTTGCTGATGGTTTGGTGGGAAGAAACCACCAAGGTTAATGTCATTAGCAAAGTAGGGTGCGTAGTACTGGTTATTCGCATCAGGATAACTACGGAAAATCAATATCAGAAAAAAAGTCTGGAAGGGAAGGAACTGACTTGGCATAACCTCCTGCCTGACCAATCTGCATGGGAGAAGAATTGTCGATTTGTTGACCACTGAACAAGTATGCCACAAAATCTTCAGGGATGGCAAAAGGCGAACGGTTGTACCCTTCACCTCCAAACACAGGCATGGTGTTGGGTGCTGTCATCTGATCTAGAAGCATCATATCCGGTCCAGACTGTTGATGATGGATTGACTCGCTGGGGTAGTCTGTGGGCATCGAGGTAGGATATGCCGGCTCAGCTGACCGTGTGGAGGAAGCAGCAGTCACTGATGTCGAAAATCCTGGAGGGGGCAGAGTGAATGGTGTGAAATTCTGCTGTGGTACAAATGTTTGCGGACTGTGTTGGTTTGCATGATAGTTTTGAGAGCTTGAAGCAGATGACAATAAGCCATAAGGCCCAACAGAAGTCTGCAAAGGAGGCCTCGAGAAATCGGCAGTCTTTGCATCAGACATTCCAAAGCTCGCGTGGCGCTGTGGTCTACTTTGTGGGGTACCCGTGGACGAATCATGCCCCCTGGTGATACTGTCGCTATTGGAGCGTTTGATAAAATTACTGGACTGGGAGAAATTCTCTCCGCCATTTGAGGAAGCTGTACCTGAATATGTCCCAGATGAGGGGTTGGTAGCGGGCGAATAGGAACTGGGGTTCATCTCTTGTGGAGACTGGTATTGCAGTTGGCCAGCCCGCGATTTCCCTCCTACAAGACTTGGTCTCATAACTTCAGGAGATGCCGAGCCATGCATTGACAGAGGCTTCCCAGATTCTGTTATTGGCGAAGCATGAGCATGGCCTAGCATGGAATCTTTGCGGTGAAGCTGTGATCCCTTAGCAGTATGCCTGTCTCTATGCCTGTTACACAAGTCCTGTCTGACAAATGTTCGAACGCAGTCAGGAAAATCACAGTTATAAATCTGCTTTGGCGTGTGATTGAGTTGATGACGATAGCTATAACGGGACGGTGATCAGTTTGCGATTAGGTTTGAGGAAGCTCAAGCAAGACTTACAGATGCTCAGCCCTTGAGTAGCTCTTCCCGCAGCCTTCCTGGGGGCATTCAAATTTCTTGTCCAAGCCCTTGCGACTTCTGCGACGCTTCCTGGAGGGGCCATCAGTACCAGAAGAGTGGCCATCCGCACCCTCATTCGGAGAGCCTTCTCCACTGCCATCTTTACTTTTGCTGTTGGGGCGACTCCTGCGTCTACCGCGGTTCTTGTCCTCCATCTCCGTTTTGTGTCTCCGCTGCGGAGCGGGGTCGTGGATCTGAGATATTCCGGGGGTATCGATCTGGTTCATAAGACTATTCGCAGAGAACGGAAGCGGCTGGGCTGCAAGAATTGAAGTCATAGTCCCCCGTTTAACAGCGAGTTATTAGTTAGGGCCAGGAAATCGCGTTCTCTTTGTCTAAAGACACCCTCGACTGCGGCGCAACGCGAGTGAGGGGATTACATCTACTACATCGATGACAGTCAGTACCACAGAATCCTCGAGGTGGGGCGACGGTAGCTGGTCGAGACTCGAGAGAGGGCTAACGTAAGACAACTTACTGCCTCGCGCGCAGAAGCGGTGGTTTGTTCGTGGTATAAACAGATAACGCTGTTTGGGCTGTTGGTGAACGCCCTTGCGCTTTGTCACCGGGTGGTCAATTAATTGACCCGGGAGTCGACTATGGCATGCCGGAGAACTAGGTGCTGAGAGCAGACAACGGGCAGCCGCTGCTAGTCGTGCGGTCGGGAGACCGAGGCTGTGAGGCGTCGCAGGGCCGAGTGGTACGACGGCGGCGAGCTTGAGCTGGCGTGCAAAGTACAATTCACAAATTCACACCACGATCAATGCGCTTGTGGAGTCGTTAACGTTGAGGATGGTGCCTCGAGTTGCGTGTGGGATGGGGTGGACAAAGCTCGACACAAGTCAGTGGGGGTGGTCTCCGACGGAGCGCGGGAGATTCCTGGCTATTTACGCTGGCGGGCGAGTGATGGGCGGCGCAGGGATCTGGGATCACTGGCGTTTTCTGGGGCGCGCGGGCGAGGCACTGGGAGGAGGCAGAGAGGGCCGATGAGCGATGAGCGATGGGGGGGGAGTGTGTAGGGAAGTGTGTAGCGACTGCTGCTGGGGAGGCCGATGGTCAACAGCCCGTCCTCTAGGGAGACTAGGGGGGGGGGGGGGGGGTTTCTGCATTGCCCGCATTACTTGCACTTTACGGCTGGCTCCGACCTCTCCCACTCTCCCACTCTCCCACTCCCTCTCACTCGCGGCCACAGACCTTCTAGAAACTCGAGTCCTCGACACACCAAAGGAGGGGGAGAGCCACCACCTACTAGAGCTGGCTAAAAGCTCTCGGCGTCAGCAGGTTGGTCCCCTGCCGCGTGTCTCTCAATACGGTCTCCATGCACCCTCGAGCCAAGTGGTGAGGGGCTCGCAGCCTCTAGTACAAGAATGTACACCTCCGCATATCGAGGCAGAGCAGCGGATAACAGTCTCTTGTGTCTAGGACTCGACAACGCAAAAACCTTCCCACAGTTCCCACGCAACAGGACACTTCGTCATCAAAACTCGAGAGGCATCATCGCTCTTCGGGTGTGACCCTGCAATTTGTTTCTCCCCTCCCTGGCCCACCCCTCATTCCCGCTTCTCAGTGGGAAGTCCCAGAGTTCCAGCACTGAGCCACAGCAGTCCATGAATGGTGGCGTGCAGCATCTCGCTTGTGTGGAGAAGGATCCCCCTCATTGCCTGGTTCGCCTCCATGTCTGAGAAGTCTCGTGCCTGTGCTCCACTTTTGATTCAGTGCACTTTTTACATTTGCTTTAGCTCGGAGATCTTTATTCCGTTCAGCTCTAGATGCTCCTGTTGCAAAAGACGAGGCTACGTTTCCATGATTCCTTCTGTGCTATCGCCTCACTGCTTCTCATCTAGCCATCCCCCTTCTCTTCTTTCTTCACACGAGATGTCCTAGATCGCGCCGTTAAGAACTAGCTCTGAGTTATTTGAATAGCACACCGTAATAAGTAAGCCAGTGGGCGCTCCTTCTGAACAGAACAGGCATCACTTTTCCAGCAAAAGAAAACAGTGTACTGCACAGCTCTTAAAGGAGAGCCTCCTGGATGAACGTGGAGGAAAGTGCAAGGAAGAGTTAGCACTCAAGTGGATTCGCCGTCATCGGGGCGGCCCAGGGCAAAGCGGCAGGCGGTTAACTTCGTATTGATGATGAAGTGTATTATGGACATAATAATTGCTTCTTTGGAAAAATCTTTCTCATCTCCGCGTTGAAGTGTTCTCGGCAAGCAGCGCCAACTTTGGCTTTTTCACAGTTGGGCGGCAGGGTCGGCAACCTGTCACTTTGACAGACGCTAATCTGGGGAGAGCTGGGGCATGAGAGGGCTGAGACTGGGGTAAAATTTCTTCAAGCTTTTTCTTTTGCATCTGACCACTTTAGGACGGATGTGATTTGACAGGCGGTGCCAGCCGTGCGTCAGGGCAAAAAGCAGATGCTTGGTTCAGTTGGTTTGGCGTCTTGGCTTGCCTTATGCATGCAGGCGTAGCAGGATTGGGAAGGGTGAGACACCCTCTCAAAAATCTCAGTTGCGATCAGCACCATTAAACAAAAGAGGCAGACTTTTCCAGACGATGAAAACTCAGAAAATAACTCAGTCCTCGCCCAGTTCAAGGCAACTGAAGAGAGGGATAATCACCGGAGATCGCGGGCGTGCTTCGACTCGATGCCGATGATGAGCAAAGAGATGGCAGGGAAGGTTGGAAAAGGCAGGTCCCGAGGAAAGAGTTCCGCACGGAACGGAAAAACTAGAGCTCCTAGCGCGAAGTGAGATAGATTGGCGTCACGTCGGACCCAAGGATGGCTGGGGACAACGCGACGACCACGATCCTCCTACCTATGCTACTAGCTAGATGACCCATTGCTACAAATCCACGAATCTCCTCGAGGATATACTCCTCTGAACCTCGATCAATATCGTCTTCTGGCATGGCGCCTCCAAGGTCCAAGCCGCCTCCCGACGATTCGAGGTCAGAAGCCTCCAGCACGAGGGAGAAAGTGGGAGCCAGCAGTTCGACCGCCGTCAATGGCAAAAATCGACGCGTCCCGGGCAGTATAACTGGTGGCAGCTCATTACGCGACGTGGTCACTGCGGGGCCGAGCAATGCTGTTGTAGGAAATCCAAATACTGCACTGGCCGATGCAAATCCGGGTGTGAGTAAATATCCAGCAGAATAATGCCCTACTCTTATCTGACATTGTGCCAGCTCCAATGGTCCTCCTTTGACACTTCGATCTTGCACGGGTACCGATATGACTATCGATTGAATACGCCTGCAGCCTTCAATAAGCCTTACAACCAACTTGTTCTCTCTCGTTCTGCGATTGGTAAAATGTCGCCAACCATGGCTAGGCGGAAGGAGGAACGACGGCAGAGCAAGGAGCAACTTGCAAATTCTGTGCGAAAACACTTCAACAGTATGGGAATAATTGAGAGCGAGGTCGTAGTCGACTTTTTGTACAAAGTTCGGTGGCAAGGTGAGCTGAAGACACCAAATGTAGTGTGTCTGCACTGGATGTTCGGAGTACTGATTGTTCACCAGATAAGAATTTCCGAATGAGATTTGCTCCTCAACGACCCCGATGACGGATTGATGACGAAGTTTGCATAGAATGAGGCGTTTTGGGTCTGCATTGGCTGATACCCGGATTATTGTTATACAGCAGTCTCTGGCTGTTCTTGAAAAGCATTTGGGAACGCCATCCTATCATTATTGACACCTCGTTATCGTTGTGGCTTTTAATGCTGTAACTGGCAATCCATTGGCATGTTATTGGGAGACAGTGGTTGTAACTGGTCAGCGGAAAACTTTCCAATTAGGTAGAGTTCCAATTCCGGAGCTAGTATTGCCAAACGAAGAGTAAAAGATTCAATGAAAATATTAATGAATACCGTACAAACCGCCATAAACGTTCAAACTGAGGAAAGCTCAAGTTCTAGAGCTCTAGAGTTCTAGAGTAGGTCACAGTATAGAGCAACAGAGAGTGATTGGTCAACCTGCACGTAGGAGCTTCACTCCGAAAGGATAAACGTGCAATCGAACTCGGTTTGCCAAATTGTCCCTCTCTACTATCTTGGACACTTTTACACACTGTAAGATTAAATGGCCTATACTTCAGCTTCAAAATAACGGGGGAAGATCTTTTTCAAAGGTGGTGGTTCAACATGCCATAGATGATCATCGAAAGTTCGAGTTTCTCGCCGAATAGCACCAAAACACCAGCCAATCAGCATCGAGCTTCTCCCCTGTAATTTTTTTTGGTCAAAGTTCGACATCTGATCTCGAATCTACAATTCCATCGCATTCGTCCACAACACTTGGTGCCCCATCTCATCTCTGCATTATTGCTGTTCAGATTCAAGATGAAAGCTTAATATAATCAGATCGCACAAATGTTATTAGCACCGCAGCACGATGAAATCTGGAACCACAAGCCTTCTCACCAAGGCCGCCACGACGAGCCGAATAGCATGTCCTGCTCAGGCCTCACGACATCAGCGCTTTCGATATGAGACCTCTAAGAAGCAGCAGACGCGAGAAATATGTTCTTCAACGACAACAAGAACGCGGCGGCCTATGTTCATAGCATCCGTGCCGAGACATACCGGGACTTCACAAAGAAGAGTATTTACATTTGGCCCTTCAAAGGTGCAGTTTCTCTAACAGATGGACATATTAGGCCTTCCGCCCAACATCGAATCTTCAAGCCACAACGAAGAATCCATACGAAGTTCTAGGCGTAGGTAAAGGAGCTTCCGCAGCTGAGATCAAGAAGGCATATTATGGTTTAGCGAAAAAGTTTCATCCGGATACGAACAAGGACCCAACAGCCAAGGACAAGTTTGCAGAAGCACAGTCGTCATATGAGCTATTGACCGATCCGCAGAAGAAGGCAGCATGGGACCAGTTCGGCGCCGCTGCCTTCGACCAAGGTGGAGGCGCTGGACCAAGTCCAGGCGGTGACCCCTTTTCTGGGGGCAATCCTTTTGCTGGCGCTGGGGGCGCTGGTGGCTTTCCAGGCGGCTTTGGCGGAGGGTTTGGGGCCGACTTCAATTTTGAGGATTTATTTAGAGGCTTCACCGGTGGAGGGAGAAGAGCTCGTGGTGGTGGCCGAAATCCTTTCCAACAGGAAGAAATCCTTGTTGGAGATAGTATCGAGGTGCAAACAACGGTTTCTTTTATGGAGGCGGCTAAGGGCACGAGCAAAACGATAACGATAACGCCGTTGACGACTTGTAAGACATGTTCAGGGAATGGATTGAAGTCCGGTGTTAAGCGCTCTGAATGCAAATCCTGTGGGGGAACTGGAACAAGGGTTCATTTCATGTCTGGAGGATTTCAGATGGCATCCACCTGCGGCGCTTGTGGTGGGCAAGGAGTGACAATTCCCAAGGGAGGAGAATGCCGGACCTGCTCCGGCAATGGAGTCGTGAGGGAGCGCAAAACTATCAAGGTGGACATACCCGGAGGGATAGAGGATGGCATGCGTCTACAGCTAGACCGTGAGGGTGATGCGCCTGCAACTGGTACGGCTGCCAATCCGGACGCTAGGTCTCAACGAGGAGATCTTTATGTCTTAGTGAGAGTTGCAACAGATCCCAAGTTCAGTCGCTCCGGATCCGACATATTATATACCGCCACAATACCTCTGACGACTGCTCTGCTTGGTGGAGAGGTCAAAATACCTACCTTAGATGGTGATGTCAACGTCAAAATTGCTACCGGCACAGGGACGGGAGACAAAATCACTCTGGGCGGCAAAGGAATGAAGAAGCTGCAAAGAAGAAAGGGCGAATCCGGAGACCTCAAGGTTGAATTCAAGGTTGCGATGCCGAAGTATCTCAGTGCCAACCAGAGAACGATCATCGAAATGCTTGCAGACGAATTCGATGATAAGACCGCTAAAAGGATTATGAACGTCGGACGTGACAGGTAAGTTTCCAGGTATCGAACTATGTGCTTCCTTCTAACTGGCTTAGCTCTTCCAGCTCTGCGCCTTCATCCGATTCCCCCAGGAGCAAAGGTTTCTTGAAGTCTTTATGGAACAATTTAACAGAGCCACCGAAGGATGAAACCGACCAGGACAAGACTTCGTCAACGGACAGTTCTACAAAAGACTCGAAGAAGGATACAAAATCCAACGATGAAAACGAGGCTAAAAAACCCACGGGGCCGGAGTCCTAATTTTGATGTGCATTAAGCTTGTGTTTTTATGTTGACTCTTGTAATGCATCAGCGAGGTTAGAAAGACTGTGGGAGGCAGGGTGCACAGGCGTCTGTATATTGGAGATGGTTCAGATTTGGGTCCTGGGCACATACTCAACGTGTACATCTAGAACAACCAACATGTGATAATACTCTGCTCAAGAATTGACGTCGGGAGCACCAAGCTATTGGAAGTGACAAAGTGGGATATAAAATCGTCTTTGACCACCTTTTCTATGCACGGTGCAGGAATCTCAGGGCTGAGACAAAGTGACCGTTCACGCGCCGCAAGCCACAATCACAAGCTCACCGTTGAGGTCGCGTCCGCGGTCCTGGCCAGAGGCAGCCCTTATCAGTACCCAAAAACGCAGAAAGGGAGAAGTGGATGAAGATTCGGGGGTGCGGTTGCGTCAACAATTCCGACTAATTGGCCCCTGGAGCAAGAGAGGCCTGAATAACGGCCATGCTGCACATGGCCGATCTGCGGGCATCTTTACGGGCCGCTCAAGCCCCCTGCTGTTGATTCCGGCACATGAGTGATAAGCCAATAGCATCGTCATATGGCAGTGAGGCTATTCTATTGGGCTCCTGCTGCCATGTTCAACGCAGTCACCAGCACAGGCTTGTCCGCAATGGGGAGATGGAGTGTGCCATCTGGGGACCGTACAGATATTCACACGCAGGTGCCCAGGTCTCTCAGAGATCTTCAGGTTGGTTAGCAGCGCCGTTCTGAGTTGAGAGCACAACTTAAGGCCGGCGGCTAAAAAATCGCCCTCGATTTCTTCCACAAACCCCCAAAGCAGAAGTGATATTGGCACAACCTGAGTGTTCAAGCGCTTATCCATTACTATCTGAGCCCCCCTCTTAGCCCAGGCCTTTTAAGGGGCCAGAATAATCGCTGCAGGTCGCCGCAACGCAGGGCTACGACATCATTGGTGGTAAGCCGCGACAAGATCTCGAGAACACGACATACATCCGCCGTCACCACTGACACGCATCTTGCTCCCTTTCGTAAACCGTCCCTTTGGTACCTTGACGACCATGAATCGCATGCACGCCGGAGGATCTATGGTAACCGCTACAACAAGCTAAGGTCGAACGTTGTAGCACAGGCACCCCTCCTTCGCACGTCGCAGAACCCAGAGCCTCTTCTTGGGCACCCCACCTCCTACCGCATTCACGTCTGCGAGACACCTTACGCTTACCGTTTGCGCCTACAGCCATACTGTTCCTCTGGACGGTCGATTCCGATTATACAGAGCTCCGGCTCGACCTTGGCTGTAATGCAGGCGCCTATGATATCAGTGCCTCTGAAGGCTACAAACGAGATCGACTGGATCCAGCCGCTGAAGCAGTATATCAGGCAGACCTATGGGGATGATCCGGAGCGTTATGCTGAAGAGTGCGCGACACTCAACCGTTTACGGCAAGATATGAGGGGCGCGGGGAAGGACAGTGCAGCTGGACGAGATCTGCTCTATCGATACTATGGGCAGTTGGAATTGCTGGATCTTAGATTTCCTGTTGATGAAAACCATATCAAGATCTCTTTTACCTGGTAGGAATAGGCCCTCTGATGACAAGTATATGAGAAGCTAACCAAGGTGCTCCAAGGTTCGACGCATTTACACATAAACCCACATCTCAATACTCCTTAGCATATGAAAAGGCCTCCATAATCTTCAACATCTCTGCCGTTCTATCGTGTCACGCCGCGCATCAAACTCGTTCCGAAGACTCGGGCCTCAAGACCGCATACCACTCTTTCCAAGCATCCGCGGGCATGTTCACATATATCAACGAAAACTTTCTCCACGCTCCCTCTACAGACCTCAGTCGAGATACTGTCAAAACCCTCATACAGATTATGCTTGCTCAAGGGCAGGAGGTGTTCTTGGAAAAGCAGATCGCGGATGGAAAGAAAGTTGGACTCCTTGCGAAGCTTGCCAGTCAAGCTGCTTACCTCTACTCCGGAGCTATTGAAGGCACGCAAGAAAATGTGAACAAGGCAATCTTCGAGAAAGTCTGGCTTCTAGTTGTTCAGGTATGTTCATGCGTGATGATATAAACACCATGGTCCCAGAACCACACGCGAACTCTAAAGCGAACACCGCCTCTCTCTTTGCCCATCCCTTGTGATGATCAAGAGAGGTCCGTCGCTAATTTTAAACCAGGTCAAATCCAATTATATGGCATCCCTGGCTCAGTACTATCAAGCCCTTGCCGACGATGATGCAAATTCTCATGGCATAGCGATCTCACGGTTGCAAGTTGCGGAATCCGCAGTCAAGGAAGCTAACAAGACCGCCAGCAGCTTTCCAGGAAACGTACCTGTAAACTCAAATCTAACTTCAGAATCGGGTGCAACTCTGGTTGAGATCACCAAGCGACACCTAGCGAATGTTCAAGAAAAGCTAATTGAGCTCGTCAAGGACAACGATTATATTTACCATCAAACTGTGCCAGCAGAGGCTGGACTTGCGGTTATACCAAAACTCCCTGCGGCCAAAGCAATACCTGTCAGTGAACTATATGCTGGGCAAGATATACAACGCATCACCGGGCCGGACATCTTCCAGAAAATCGTCCCTATGTCCGTCACAGAATCAGCAAGCTTGTATGACGAGGAGAAGGCCAAGTTAGTCCGAGCAGAAACGGAGCGAGTGGAGACTGCCAACAGTGAGATGGCTGCGAGTTTAGACTATTTGAGGTTGCCCGGCGCTTTACAGGTGCTCAAGGGCGGCTTTGACCAAGAACTAACTGCAGATGATGAGTTCAGAACTTGGTGTGATGACGTAGCGAATGGCGAGAGTCCTCCGTCTACTTTTGAAATGCTGAAGTCAAGTAAAGAGGGTATTGTGGCGACGCTAGATAGGAGTAGCAAGCAATTGGACATGGAGGAGAGTGTTTGTGAGAAGATGCGGTCGAAGTACGAAGCGGAGTGGACACAGCAACCTAGTTCCAGATTGACTTCGACTCTGCGGGGCGACATTCGGAACTATCGAGATGCGCTCGACGAGGCTGCCCGGAGTGATAATCAATTATACCAGAAAATGCGACAACATGAGGTTGATTTCGATGAGATGAGGTCAGCTGGGGAAACTGGTGAAGCGGATATTCTTTTTCAAAAAGCCCTGATACAAGTTGGTGGAAAATCAAGAAATAATGTTGGGAGCCCAATTGGTGGTGAAGGCAATCTGCTCGATGACGACTTTCAGGACGGCGGTCCCAGCGTCGTGGATCAGATTGCCAAAGTAGAAGAGATTCTCAAGAAGCTCAATCTACTCAAACGAGAGAGAGGCCAAGTGCTGAAAGATTTGAAGGAGAAGGTAAGCATCATGACAACATCATTGGTAGGCTCATCTGCTTATGAACACAGGTCCACAACGATGACATCTCGCAAGTCCTGATTCTCAACAAGAAATCCATCTCCAGTTTCGAGACTCAGCTATTTCAAGCAGAGCTTGAAAAGTTCCGGCCTCATCAGAACAGGCTCATTTCAGCAAATCACAAGCAGTCATCGCTTATGAAAGAACTCACTGCAACCTTCAATGCGCTGTTGCAAGACAAGAGAGTCAGAGCAGAGCAGAGCAAGTACGAGTCTATCACCCGACAACGATCCTCAGTAATGTCAAAGTACAAGCGGATATACCAGGAATTTTTGGACCTGGCGGCTGGTCTTCAGAGCGCAAAGCAATGGTATAGTGAGATGAAAGACACTGTTGACAGCTTGGACAAGAATGTGGAGACATTTGTGAACAACAGGCGCTCAGAAGGAGCTCAACTTCTCAGCCAGATCGAGCAAGATAGAGCAGCCAATGCCAGTGGACAGGCTGACCGAGAAAGGGAGCGACTTCGAGGCCTTATGGAGAGAATGTCTATGGATCCGTCTACATCTCCGTCATCGGGTAAACCACCACGTGCACAGTCTGTTGCTTACACCCACTCATACCCAACCACCAACTTTGCTGGCCAATATCAGGTACCCACTTCGCCTCAAGCGCATCCGCAATCTGCGCATCCGCAATCTGCGCATCCTGCGTATTCGCCCCCACAAAACGGTGCGTTCTTCCCAACGCAGCAGCAGCAGCAGCAGCAGCAACAGCAACAACAACAGAAACGACCAGAACCATTTTCAAGCCACAAACCACCGCCAATAACTCCGACTCCAAGCTACAATCCTGGTACATATCCTCCCGTCTCTCCTCCTCCAACCCAGACATCATTTTCGCAGAGCCAAATCGGCTACAACAGGCCAATGCAACACACTCCAATCAATCAACAGTTCGTACCTCATGGATATGTGCCTCCTCCACCTCCTCCGGGACCACCGCCTCTTGGCCCTCAGCAGACATTTCCGCAGACTGGTCCCGCGCCTCTAGTCGGTCATGGCGAATACGGGTATGGAAATCCTGCTGCACAGCAAAGGAGTGGCACTCAGCAAAACTCAGGTGACCCTTGGGCTGGACTTAACGCATGGAAATAATGATTTTGCTGGGCTTCGCATACAGGCATCTCATGGAGCAAAGGTTGTTTTTGGAGCCAGTTTAGAAAGTGTAGTGTCAGTAATGATAAGACAAAATTCTCCACTCTCTTGTGCACATGAATGAAGTTCGATTGCCTACAAGATCCACATTTGAACTGCATCACAAGTACTGAATGCAGAGGCGCTTTGAAAACCTTTGAATTTTTATGGGACCTAGGTCAGAAGTCCAAAACCAGTGTTGCTTGAAATTTTGCCAGTTATGACCTTTCGAAAACAATCTAAATCTTTCACACGTGATAATGAGAAAGGGCGAACGTTCTGGCCCTATAAACGAGGAATCAACTCGGCGATAAGAAATTCCGCCCCCGGATTTGAAAGCATCATGATCATTATCACGCAAATAAAATGAGAGTACGCCAACGTTGGTGCCTTTTTCTACCCCCGAATTTTCCGGCGATTTGTTACACCTTTTCATTTGGGGCATCGGATTGATCTCGAGATACGTTCGAGGATTCCTGCCAACGAAGTGAAGTCTGTTTCGAGAGACTACACGCCTCGGCCAATTTATTCGAAGATGTTATATGGTCAGAATCTACGCATTGCGCTCCGAAATACGTCCAGAATCTCTCTTAGGCAAAGCTCGAATACAGGTAGCAGACTCTATAGTACTTCAAGACGACTTCAGCTTTCTACGAGCACGTCACCATGTTTGCGACCCTATCTTCCTGCACACGCAATACCCGGTAGCTCGAAGTTTTCCACATCCCCTGCGCGTCGAAAAGAAGCCACAAAGGGTTTCAAAGATGCAGTAGAAGAAACATCAGAGGAGAACGCAAAGGACAAGACCGAGACCGTCCAGGAGAAGGCGGATGAGACTGTGGTAGACAGCAAGAGCAAAAGCCCCGAATCCTCGCCCTCGAGTGGCAATGCTTCGTCTGGCAAACCGGTCGATGGTCGAGGTAGCAGTGCCTCTTCGGGAGGCACAGGTGATTCTGGCAGTGGGGATGGAGGGAAAAAAGGACGAAAACCTTCCATCGAAAAGGCTTTGCAGAAGGCGACAGTCCCGGATGTATACCCTCAGGTCATGGCCATCCCAATTACGAAACGGCCACTATTCCCCGGGTTTTACAAGGCAGTTACTGTTCGAGACCCCAATGTTGTTGCTGCCATACAAGAGATGATCAAGAGGGGGCAGCCATACATCGGAGCTTTTCTTTTCAAAGATGAGAATGCAGATGGGGATATAATCGAGAATATCGAAGACGTTCATGATGTTGGAGTTTTTGCCCAGATCACGAGTGCATTTCCCGTTGCCGGCGATGAAAATGCGCTTACGGCTGTTTTATATCCTCATCGGCGGATAAAGATGTCTTCTCTCATCAGCCCTACCAATGCCGATGCAAAGAAGCAAGACACTCCTGCGGACCCTGCAGTTGTCCCCGATGTCATTCCACCGAAGGCAGAGGAAAAGAAGGGGGATGTCGTTGCCAGTTTCGAGGAGGGTGCAGTTCAGCAAAAGTCAACAGAGACAACAACCCCGTGGGAGCCAACGGCGTTCCTACGGAATTCTCTAGTCAGTCTTGTCAAAGTGGACAATCTTGTTGAAGAGTCTCATGATCCCAAGAGCCCCATTATTCGAGCTGTCACCAATGAGATCGTCAATGTCTTCAAGGAAGTCGCGGGCCTTAACAGCTTGTTCCGGGACCAAATTTCGACTTTCTCGATGAGCCAATCTGCCGGCAATGTCATGCAAGAACCAGCAAAGCTTGCTGACTTTGCGGCAGCGGTCTCTGCTGGAGAAGTTCCCGAGCTTCAAGATATCCTGGAGACAATGAATGTAGAAGAGAGATTGCAAAAAGCCTTGGTCGTTCTGAAGAAGGAGCTTATGAATGCTCAGCTCCAATCAAAAATCTCCAAGGATGTCGAGAGATCCATTCAGAAACGTCAACGAGAATACTTCTTGATGGAGCAAATGAAAGGAATCCGCAGAGAGCTAGGTATTGAATCTGACGGCAAGGACAAGCTCGTTGAAAAATTTAGAGAAAAGGGGTTAAAACTAGCCATGCCAGAAGCAGTCAAGAAAGTTTTCGACGACGAACTCAACAAGCTGGCACATTTAGAACCAGCGGCCTCAGAGTTTAATGTCACGCGAAATTATCTGGATTGGTTAACACAGATTCCGTGGGGTCAGAGAAGCGCGGAGAATTTTGGCATCAATAACGCCATGTCTGTTCTGGAAGAAGACCATTATGGTCTAAAGGATGTGAAAGATCGTATACTCGAATTCATAGCTGTAGGAAAGCTCCGAGGGACTGTCGAGGGCAAGATATTATGCTTTGTCGGCCCACCTGGTGTTGGTAAAACAAGTATTGGAAAGAGTATTGCTAGGGCCCTCAACAGACAGTACTACAGATTCAGTGTTGGAGGCCTCACAGATGTTGCCGAGATCAAGGGTCACCGGAGAACTTACGTCGGCGCACTGCCCGGTCGAATCATACAAGCATTGAAGAAGTGCCAGACCGAGAATCCATTAATATTGATTGATGAGATTGATAAGATTGGTAGAGGGCATCAAGGAGATCCAGCATCAGCGCTGTTGGAGCTGCTTGACCCTGAGCAGAACAACTCTTTCTTGGACCACTACCTCGATGTACCGGTCGATCTCTCCAAGGTTCTCTTTGTCTGTACTGCAAATATGACCGATACTATCCCTCGACCACTTCTCGACCGAATGGAGATGATTGAGCTTTCTGGTTATGTCGCCGACGAGAAGATGGCGATTGCCGAGAGGTATCTTGGGCCTGCAGCAAAAGAATTGGCTGGCTTGAAAGACGTCGATGTCAATTTGAGCAAAGAGGCTATCAAGGAATTAATCAAGTCGTATTGTCGAGAATCTGGGGTTCGGAATTTGAAGAAGCAGATTGAAAAGGTGTATCGCAAGTCGGCACTGAAAATTGTGCAAGACCTTGGCGAATCTGTTCTTCCCGAAGAAGAGGCTCTGACTGAAGAGGGCAGAGCGGCAATGGAGGAGTCGAAGAAAGATGACACCGATGTCAAGGAGACGCCGGAAAATATAGAGAAGGCAACTACTGAAACGCCGAGAGTCAGCCTCCGCGTCCCAGACACGGTACATGTTACCATCGACAAGGATAATCTCAAGGACTATGTAGGTCCTCCAGTCTTCACATCCGATCGTCTGTACGATGTGACACCGCCGGGAGTAGCAATGGGTCTTGCTTGGACGCAGATGGGCGGAGCTGCTCTATATGTTGAGTCTATTCTGGAGAGCGCTTTGACTTCTGATTCTCGTCCTGGTTTGACAACTACGGGCAATCTGAAAGCGGTCATGAAGGAGTCAACAAGTATTGCATACTCATTTGCGAAATCCGTAATGGCCAAACAATTCCCGGAGAACCATTTCTTCGACAAAGCTAAGCTGCATCTTCACTGCCCAGAGGGAGCTGTCCAGAAAGACGGACCTTCCGCCGGCATCACGATGGCGACATCTTTGCTCTCGCTGGCTTTGGATAAGCCACTGGACCCGACCATCGCCATGACCGGTGAGTTGACGGTGACTGGCAAGGTTTTGAGAATTGGGGGTCTTCGGGAGAAGACTGTCGCCGCTCGACGCGCGGGATCTAAGATGATCATCTTCCCAGACGACAACACGTCAGACTGGCTAGAATTGCCAGACGTATGTAGATCTCTATCCCCTAGTTTGTTTGTATGAGACTAACGCATCACTAGAACATAAAAGAAGGCATCGAGGGACATCCCGTAAAGTGGTTCTCTGATGTGTTTGAATTGGTATTTCCAAACCTAGACAAAGACCAAGCCAACAGCCTATGGAAGGAGCAACTCAAGAAAGCAAAGAAGGAAAAGGAGGGCGAAGGCGATGATTGAACAACTCGCACTGTAGATACCTTGTTCATTGACTCTGGGTGTTCGGACTCGTACGGGGAGCATATTTGTGCACGTGGGGTAAAGGGGAGCATACATCGGCGTTTCGAGTGCGGCGAATGACGACAAAAGAAACATCTCCTCTCTGCAGCATCTAGATAGACATCCACGCGCCATCACGGAGTACATAATGTAAACTAGCCAATGTAGAACTGTGTGCCAAGCTCGGAGTAGGGAAGAGTCGCCAGATCAACAATTGCATCAACAAAGCTCCCACTTAGTGATCACGGCTCCCGCCCACCTACTGTCGCCAAACCTAGGTGTGGATTAGGGCCGCATGTTGTGGAGTTCGCAACAGCTTCGACAACCACTCGAGTTCTCAAGGCTTATGCAAGTTCGACGGTGGTTGCAGAAAAGGCCGCCTGCAACCCCTTTCGAACCAGTGAACGAGCCGAGCCTTCTTTTGCATGCACTCCTGCAGAGTGCATGGGCAGATTTGGGGAGACTCGTATGCGGAAGGCCCCAAGTAAAAAGCCGACTCGCTGTCCTCCAAGCAGAGTGTCTGACGTGTAACAACGAGCCCGGCGTCCAGAACCATACAACAAAGTCCTAGCCTCACCAATACCCAAAGCGTCTGCCTCCTTGCGGCCCAACGTGCCACCCAGCACGAGACAAAATGTCACACGGATCTTCGCCCGTGCAACTTTGCAGCAGCATGCTCCTTCGAGCCGGAAGGTCCAACGTGGTTCTCCATACAGCACTGCTGCGGAGCCCGAGGGAGGTGGTTGCCCGTGCCAGAGTACCTTGGGGGTTCGCTCCCCACGGCAGCCTCACAACCCCCCATATTGTGCATGCGGACCCCAGGTTATGAGCAGGAAATTGCTTGCGTTGCGGATGGGCCCAATGTGCATAAGGTGCAGTGCAGAGGGGGATAATGTGGACGACGCGGTGCTCGGCACATGTGATGGAAAGATATATGAACGTGAGGATGGATGGATATATGAGCAGGAGGATGGAAATATACCGAAAGCGAAAACGGCGGCGGATGCAACGGCCGGCTCGCGGAGGGCAGAGTGCACGCGCTGCTGGTGCTGTTCTGGCTGAACTCTGCTGGTGCTGTTCGCGACCTCTCGGGCGCTGTGATTGGCGTCAGCAGTTGCAACCCAGAAGGGGCATTTGCGTTTGCACCCCATCCAATCCTGCCATACCTACCCTCCCTCTACCCTATCCAAGCTGCCCATTCCGATCCTAGATGCAGCGAACTCTGACTGTATGCACGCCCATGTATCACACAAAACCAAACCCACGTTTTCTGAGAGCTGATTAACCCCACATCCACATGAGAAGTGAGGCGATCAATCATGCCGGACGAGAGTGCCAGCCTGGCAGTGGCTGAGCACGAGCGTTTTCCATCCTCAACCTCAACCTCCAGACCCGGCCTGCCTCCAGGTCTCTTCCTCACGTCCGCCCTGTATACACAACTCGTCAGACGCGTCCGTTAGCCAATGCAATGACATGCGTCCTTAAGAACCAGAGATTGCTCTCTCCATCGCCATAATAGATGCCTTCGAGCACGACCAGCCACCCGACTTGCGTGCGGCCTCTTCTCACCGCAACATATCCCGACGCAGTGGATAGTTGACACTGTATGTCCAGCTCCCCCGCAAACTGCAGTCCTCTGTTGTGAGGTTACTGACGATCCACAGTGGCGTCCTAGGATCATCCTGACAACGCAATGGCTCAGACCGAGAAAGCTCATGCACGAAGCCCCTCCACCGAGCACAGAACATCATGGTCCTGGAAGAGACTTTTTGGGAAGGACGACACAAACGCGAACCTGCCCGTCCTACCGCCGGACGATGAACAACGGTCGAGCGTTGTCCGCCGCCTCTCTCGGAAGGTTGTGCCAGAATTGCCTCGCGCGCCCACCTTCAAGAGACAGCAATCAGAGCTTCGAGATAGACTGGAGCCAAACAAGCCTCTTGCCGACGAACGGCGAACTCTATCGGTGGATCGACGGCGAATCAACAATCCATGCCGAAACTCAGCGACTGCAGTGGTGCCGCACCCAAGATTGAGCGCACCCGAGTTTTTGGAGACGACCGAGACAATAGAGAGTGTGTTGGACAAGAGCGATATATTGACACCACAAACACAAGATGAGGCGAAAGAATTTGTCGATGTCCGGAAGGAGCCTTCGAACATCGACACTCAGTCGATTTCTACTGGGGCTTTTGATGAGATGATTCTCGAAGAACTCGAAAAGCGGTGGATCTTGAATCTCAGCATGCACTTCAGGGACAAGTCGAAAAGGGAGAAGTTTTTCGTGACCTTCGCGGAAACGCCGACTCATTGGAGACGTGTAACGATTTCTCTGGACTACCGAAACGCCCCTGAAGGTTCCCTGGAGGAAGAGCTGGTACGCACACGTTTCCAACGAGACAAAAGTGCACGTATATATGAAGCTATCCGCGAATCGCTTTCGGACATCCAATTTTACGACACGGTCACAAATCTAAAGTTGCAGACTGAGAACGAGCGGCTACATGTCCACGTGGTTGAGGACCTTTCAGAGATCATCTCATATCCTCCGGTGAAAGCAATCAATCATCTCAATTGTCGAAGAGTTCGTGAAGATGAGCTAGTCTTTGATTCTCATCTCTCTGGATTCGTCTACAAAGTGAAGGTTGATGGTGAAGTGTTCATCAAGAAGGAAATCCCCGGACCTGATACTGTGGACGAGTTCCTCTACGAGATTAATGCGCTACACCAGCTCTCGGGTTCTCGTAGTGTGATCCAATTTGGAGGGGTTGTTCTTGACAATAAAGGCGAGGTGGTCAAGGGGCTTCTCATCAGCTTCGCCGAGCAGGGTGCTCTAATTGATGTTATCTACGATGGAGAAGGACAAATTCCGTGGCGCCGCCGCGAAAGATGGGCCAAGGAAATTGTCCAAGGACTTGCAGAAATTCATGAGGCTGGCTTCGTTCAGGGCGACTTCACACTCTCTAACATAGTCATCGATGACAATGACAACGCAAAGATTATCGACATCAACAGGCGAGGATGCCCCGTCGGTTGGGAGCCCCCTGAAGTCGCCGCGCTCATTGAAAGTAATCAACGAATTTCCATGTACATAGGCGTCAAGTCGGATTTATATCAACTAGGCATGGTCTTGTATGCTTTAGCTACCCAGCAAGATGAACCAGAAAACCATCGGCCGCTAAACCTGGACATCTTTCCAGCAGAAATCCCGGACTATTACCTGGATCTCTGCCAACGATGTTTGAACGACGATCCAAGATGTCGATCTCAAGCTTCGGCTCTCCTCACTTTGTTTCCAGACATTGATGACTACTACCCCCATGCCTCTGGACGCTCCGTACCCATTGTGGTTGATGCGTACTATCCAGAGGGGAAGCACCTTGATAATCATGAAACGTTGGATACTCCCAGGACTCTGGACTGGCCTGGTGGACCTGGGGGAAAACCATTCGATGTGTATGACTACGCAATCACTGATACGTCCGATGATGGGGATTACTATCCACGGCGTGGCAGATCTCCCGCGCCAGTGAGATACGAAATTATCCCTGCAGATATTCCATTGCCCGTTTCGCATTCGGGATCCGATTTAGTGGAGATCTCTCACGACACGGCTGCGGATGACGCAAAGCTTTCGACCTTGCCAGCAGAAGGGGACGGCACACAGAGCGTGACACAGCATAATATGGAATCACAGGCCATATCTGCATCTGAAGAGCCGCGAGACACAGCAGCGGCGACTGAACCATCGACAGCATACCCTGCGGACCTAGCAGGAGTTGGTAGCGTGCATCCTCACTTCCAGATTCCAACGGCGAGTTTAGATGACGAATTAATGACCGACACGCATAACGAGGAACTTGTTGTTAAAAGTACGACCGAGGGATAGGAGCATCATTTCTACAGCTGAGAAGGACTAATAGGTGTGCTTTCTCTGGCAACAGAGACACGCTGCTGAGGCGCTTGTTGGATATATGAGCTTGGCTCCAATTGTATATGTACATCACCTGACACGTTATCAACCCAAAATGGAGCTTGAGGACTTGATGGATTAAAGTTCGTCACCGGGTCATTATTGATCACGGTGGTTATCTGAGATCGTCAACTTTGATGTCATCCGGTATTGCAAGTGCAATTGTATCTTGACACCATAATCTGCTGGTCAGAATTAGACACGGTGAGATTATTGTGTTTATTGGTTCATCGAGTCCCTCTGTTCAAGACATCTTGTCATCGATATCTGAGCGGCTCACTTCTCCCCATTGATTTGGGAGGTTCTACATCGACGTCTGTCCGAGATCTCACATCTCCAGATCGACTCAAGAGTTTCTGCATGCCAAGCCTTTGCGGCAGACACAAAGCCGTATCACTTCTCTTTCTTTTTGGTGGCCACGGACTGGTTCGGCGTCTGAAGGCTAAGGCAAGTCAGAAGTGTATTGATAAATTAGCCGAACGTGATAGCTTCGAGCAACAATTACACCGCACGAGAAGGAAAACTCACAGCAAATATTTCTTCCATCCTTGATTTCGGAGGCGGCCGGATCCCCTCGTGACTACTTCGGCAGCGGAGCTCTCTAGGCGCCAAGCTTCCTGGCTCCAGCTCCAGATCAAGCTCTCGATCCGCATCCCGGACCCCTACCTCAAGATGATAGACCGTAATTTGCAGCCAAGTGCATCTGGATCACCAGGGCCAGCCCGCGGCGACTTGATAAGACAATTGACTGCCATTCGTCAAGGAAGTGTGTCTCCGCTCGCTGGAGCTGCCTTTCATTGGTGCAGGCTGCATATCAAGCGGAGCCATCGCAGCACGGCTGGCGCCGACGTCAGAAAGCGCGAGATCTTTAGGCTCACTCGACGAAGAAAAGGTTTTTATCGCGAGCGGAAAAGCAATGGTGTTGGTTGAGGCTTGACGGTCCAGAAAGAATGGGTCTTGCGGGCAAATGTCGCGTGTATATATCTCAAGGCATCCCGTTGCGCTGTGTTCCGTGTCACAACAGCAGCAGCTTCAAAAACGGCTTACAGTCGAACGAGCTCCAGCTTGACGAAGGTTCCACCAAACCCTTAAAAGTGCATCCCCATCTTTGGATAAATTCAATCCGAACGAATGGCCGTTACCATTGACTCAGGACCTCATGATGGGCCAGATATGATTGTTCCCGCAAACGAAGCTTCGCCCAAGCGATCCTTCGGCGAGCACATCTCGCACATCTTCAAAGCTTTTACCACCAAGGATGGACTTGTCGGTGATTATGATTATGGTGAGACTCCCTGCATTTGAGAATGCGGGGTTGTGGCTGACCAATGGTGCAGCGTTCTTGTTCACACCGAACATTCCCTTTATGAGCAAGCCGAAGAGAAGAGCGCCTTTCTTCGGTCTGCAGGATCGCATGCCAGTCGTTTTGGCGCTTCTTCTTGGATTCCAGCATTGTAAGTACATTTTCTCCATCACTGCTTCTGGCGATGTTTTGCTCAGTACACTCGCTGACTCCCAATAGCTCTTGCTATGTTGGCTGGTATCATTACTCCTCCAATTATCATTTCTGGATCGGCAAATTTCGATGCAACCACAGAACAATATCTTGTTTCGACCTCTTTGAGTAAGTTCCAGCCTCTTCCGCAAGTTCAAGCATGATGAAGTGCTAACAGTTATATAGTTGTTTGCGGTATCCTCTCGGCGGTCCAAGTCACTCGCTTCCATATCTACAAGACTCCATATTATATTGGGACTGGTCTTATGTAAGACTTCTTCGAGACGATGTAGAACACCTCCTAATGCGTGAACAGCTCTGTGGTGGGCACATCTTTCGCTATCATTCCGGTTGCAACCAAGGGACTGGCACAGTAAGCTTCGAGAGCCCTAAGGTTCGATACAACTAACCCTGCTTCAGAATGTATGCCAACGGCATGTGCCCAACTGCAGCTGATGGTACCCAGCTTCCTTGCCCTGTAAGACTTCTTAAGTTCAACCTACTCGTGAATAGCACTAACTCTAAATGCAGGAAGGATACGGTGCTGTAGGTGTTGGGGGAGAACCCCTTTCCTGTTTTGGCTTGTCTTGTGATTCTCTCCTAAGACAATGTCCCCTCCCGAAACATCACCTATTTGAGACATTGCTGACTCCTCCATTACCCAGATCCTCGGCACAGCATCTCTTTGTGCCTTGCTCGAAATCGGTCTCTCGTTCATGACTCCGGCACTACTCAAGAAGCTCTTCCCGCCCATCGTCACAGGTCCTACAGTTACCTTGATCGGTGTCTCCTTGATCGAAAGCGGTCTCCAGGATTGGGCAGGAGGTTCAGGAAGCTGCTACGGACGACCTACTACTGGTATCTTCCAGAATTGCCCTACGAACTTTGCTCCTCATCCTCTGCCATGGGGGAGCGCTGAGTTCATCGGTCTTGGATTCTCGGTTTTCATCTCCATCATCATATTCGAGAGATTTGGTGCCCCCATTATGAAGTCACGTATGTCCTCGCCAATCATAACCAACCAACTGGGCTAACAGTTTCACAGTAAGCGTTATCTTGGGTCTTCTTGTTGGTTGCATTATTGCAGCTGCTTGCGGCTACTTTGACCCTTCTGGAATCGATGCCGCGCCAGTTGCTTCTTTCATCTGGGTCCACACATTCCCGTTGTCTGTCTACGGTCCTCTCATCTTGCCTCTGCTAGCAGTGTATCTCATCTTAATGATGGAAGCCATCGGAGATATCACAGCTACTTGCGATGTTTCTAGACTTCAGGTCGAGGGTAAGCTCTTCGACTCTCGGATCCAGGGTGGCATCCTTGCAGATGGCTTCAACGGCATGCTCGCTGGTCTTTGCACCATCACTCCAATGTCCACATTCGCCCAGAACAACGGTGTCATTGCTCTCACTCGATGTGCCAACCGCAAGGCAGGCTACGCCGCATGCTTATTCCTTATCATCATGGGATTGTTCTCCAAATTTGCAGCAGCCTTAACCTCAATCCCTTCAGCAGTTTTGGGCGGCATGACAACTTTCCTCTTTGCTTCCGTTGCAATCTCTGGTATTCGTATCATTTCAACTGTGCCCTTCACTAGACGCACACGTTTCATCCTCACGGCTGCTATGTCCCTCGGTTTCGGTGCTATCTTGGTGCCGAACTGGTTCAGCTACGTCTTTACCTACACTGGCGGAAACAAAGCCAAGGCAGGCTTCTTTGATGCTATTGTCCTGGTTCTCGAAACTGGTAAGCTCCCTAAAACCATTGCAATCCAACAAGGCTAATTCGCCCTAGGCTTCGCTGTAACTGCGTTCATAGCCGTCGCTTTAAACCTCCTACTCCCAGAAGAAGACATCAGCGAAGAGGCTGAATCCCTGGCTGGTGATATCGCTGACAGGAACGAGGCCGAACTCGAGAACGCTGAGGATCCCAAGTTCGCAGTTACATCCAAGGGAGAGTCTGGAGAGTCTTCGAAGTTTACTCCACACCCGGCAGTTGTGTACCAGAATGGTGGCGGTAGCATTGATGAGGAAAATAAGGGTTGAGTTGGTTGTGTAGACACTCGTTAAGAAGTTCAGAATACCCTTGTACTCATAGACATTGGCCTAGGTTGTATTGTTAAGACGGGATTGAATATTTGCCTTTCATTTCGCAATATCCAAAATTCCTCATCTGCAATGACCCATTTTATGCTGAATAATTGACCTTCTTGGAATATTCCCAATGTAATCTGCTAACATGGCGTGGAACTCTGAAAGAGACTAGAAATTATTCATTCACTCACCCCCTTTTCCCCTTTTCAAATAAGCGAGATCCAAGGGATCAATGCCAACTCTTGATTACCTTTACGATTTACATATCTGAGGGGTTCTGTTCCAGGATGGGACAATCTACGCAATTAGGTGGCGATTTTCATAGATAGTTTTGACTTCATTCGAACTTCTACGCTACGGTCGCACTTCGCCCCTCCCTTTCCCCTTCTCAAGAACTCCCGCAAGACATTGTCAGTAATGTTCGCCACGTTATTCTGATAACCATCCCACGCCAAGCTGCTATACCAATTAATACTCCCTACGCTGAATACTGCCCCTCCACCCGAAGTCTCATAATATGTCATATCGCTCCTCACCCTATCGCAATTCGAGCCCAGGGTATTGACCATCGGCCACATCTGCTCCTCATTGAACAATCCAAAAGTGTCATCATGCTGCTGACTGCTTGCCAATAGCACTATATTTGATGGGGATCCCAGCTCAAAGTCCAGACGATCAATCTCGTCACCACTTGCGCCGCCCCCAAAGCCATTGACCCCAACAAGTTCACCAGGTTCCGTGCCCCCAAAGACCCAGGAAAACGCAGGTTCCTCGCTGTACTGTGAGTTCTTCACATAAGGCTTCCCCTGACCGGTACCGAAGGCACAAGATCCTATAGCAAAGAGATAGTTCGGAGCACGACCACGACTGCGCCAGAGTCCGCCTTGACCGCCGAATAGAGAATGCATCCTCTCACCAGGAGGTAGTGTGATAGACCGGCAACCTTGGTCGCCTTTGCGAACCTCAAGACGGTGCAATCGCTGTGGATCGGTTTCCGAAACCCAGTAAAAGCCGTTTCCGCCTAGAAACATGATGTTGCCTCCAGATTTTGCGAAATCGGTGTAAGCATCGAGCGTTTGCAGCGAGGGATACTCCGGATGGCAACCCGTGATGAGGGTCGAGTACTGTGAAGTTGCAGCATTTCCTTTAATATGCAAGCAGTGATCTGTGATGATGTTGTAGGGGATCTTCGAACGTTCCAGGAAGCCAATCATGAGGAGATCAGCGCTAAATTCTCGTGGTCGATTCAGAGTCCAATGTACGTATCCTGGTCGGATATTGAGGATCGGTCTTCGAGAGGTCGAAAAAGTACAGCCTGACCCGTCTTTGTGAACATCGTAGACGGAAAGACCGAGGCGGATCTCTTTACCATTCGTTGGTAGTCTTGATCCATTTCCAGCACATTGATACCATCGGGGACAACCATCGCTGAGGTTCTCGTTTAATCCCACATATGTTCGTTGGCATAGGCAAGATAGGTGAAGGTTGAAAGCACCAGAGCTACCTTGGCAGGCGAATCAGGATTTGGCCGTACAAAAAAGGTGATCTTGTCACTGGTTCCATCTTCAGTCTTGACTTCTACGGCATAAGCTCCTGAGCGAGCTGTCGATGGAATCGTTATGGAGAAATTGATACTCCATCCTGCATCATCTAAATCATCTTCATGAAAGTGAATTGCACCGTAGCCAAACTTAGCCTTCGTGAAGTCAGGCTCAGAGCCGTCCCAGTCGTAGCCTTTCACCGCCCGAGTAGGGGCGTTGATGAGAACTCCGTGCCTGTCGTTGCCCGATACGTCAAAAATTTCATCGCTGCCAATTTCCTTCGCAAAGTCGTACTGTATTAGGGTTTTTGGAGCTGAACCGAACGATTTGAATGTCAGCGAGTCAAGCCTTCCGTTGAAGAACGAGTATGGCTCTAAGGTTGGGACTTCAGGGCTTTCAAACAGTCCAGCCGCAAGCAGCATAGACTTTGACCCCAGAATGAAGGGCGCTGAAATATCAGTTGTCATGTCTTCCGCTTTGGGGGGTTTCTCTGCTACTCGATGAATTTGTTCGACATGAGACTGGAAATTTGTACCGGTTATGCGGAATTGAACTTTGAGCCACCGCCATCGACCCACTGGGAATTGGCTTTGCATTACCACTAGCTTTTCGGTCTGGGTTCCGAACCAGAACTGGAGTTTTGAGTTTTTCAACACAACGGCAAAACCACTTCCCGCTTTAACATCAAGACATGATATCAGAGTCTGGCAGTAATCGACATCTAGTAGGTAGGGCTGGAAGTAGAACTGTACTTCAAGGCCATCATCGGCAGATATTTCTTGCCAACTGTTCACCAGGCCATATGAACCTGGCCTGGCAGCTTGGTATTTCCCACATGTGTGGTGTTGGGGTTCAACTTCATGTATCTGCTCCTCTTCAACTGGTGGTGCGTGAGGTCCACTGCGGCCCTGAATCAAGCGTATGAGGCGAGAAGAATATTTTTCATCTGTACTTGAAACCTTAATTATCATCAGTCACGGTGATGTAAAGTGGGATTTGAGAGAAACCTGCCTTGATAGCAACCTGTTCCCCAGGGGACACAATCCATGGCTCCGCATATCCTATTATTTCTGTATCACTTGTTGGTAGAGCCATATTGATGAGAAAATAACAAGAAATTAAACAATTATATGTCTTTTGAATGATGGATTGATCGTAAGTATATAGAATATCGACTGATTGTCGTCCTAACTTCCTTGTCGAGACTTCAGTGGAACTTTAGAACAAACACAGACGTGGAAGAGGCTACCACGAGGCTGGGTTGCTTCCATGCATCGACATGCCTTCGAGAACCAGTCATCATTCCTTGCATGCCTCTTTGAGTAATTTGGAGGTTGCATAGTGGTTTTTATCACGGTGGAGCTTCCCTGCTGCTGATCATTTCCTGTTTTCCGGGATGTCAGATAACAGACCCCCTGAACTCCAGCACTTCCTCGTATAGACTTTCGATGGTTCCTCTCTCGGCATCGAAGAAGTTGATCTGCAACCGTTGCTATTGGCCGCTCTGTATTACAGTATATCTTATCTTAGCAACAAACTGCAAAGTATGTCTTCAAATTACTCCTCTCGGAAAGTTTAGGTGGGCCTCCTCAGGCATTCCCCAGCAGCTGATCAAGCACCACTATCAGGCATCATCACGTTATCCTAATTAATCCATGGACAATGATCCCACAACTATGGAGCTTAGGAAAAATTCTATAAAGTAGCTTCTGGGTCCAGAAACGGCGATCAATCATTTCTCTGCCAGAAAGGAAATTACCTTCACTTACACTCCACCCAACATGGCTTCACATGGTTCCACTCCAGAGAAGATGCAGCACACGCCTGCAGCAGTCAATGTAATAGGATCTTTGGGTCAGGCAGAAAGTCAGATCGATCGAGCTCAGCAAGGTATGGCTGGTTCTCTTGAGGCGAGTGACCCGTCGAGCAAAGTCGATAACCAGTGGCTTACACTTTCCATAGCTACCAAAACCATACCACATTCTCGGATTTGAGATTATGGCCTACAGTCATCCTCGCGCTCAGGCTTTTCTGCTCGGTTGCGTCTTGTTTCTTACTGTTGGAACGTATAACGTGATCACCTTTCTGGGTGGCGCTGGACAACAGACAGCTTACCTTTCCGATGGTGAGCATCTTCCCAATCTCGTTTGTTATGCTTTCGATGGAAGCTCAAAGCTATATATATCCATGGGATTTGAGTTTCCCTTGGTTGTGGCATCCATACTGCCTACGCAAGTTCGTTGTGGTGTTTCAACCATACCGGTAACGTTGGTTTTGTCATCTTTGGCGGGTAAAAAAAATCCTTACATACCCTTACAATTATATCGCAAGAAGAATTTCCACCGCTGGTTGATTAATCGTTTGCTGACTTCATGCCCCAGATGTTGGTGTGGTCTTTCGGCAGCGATGTTGTGGTGCGCAGAAGGAATGGCTATGATGGCTTTTGCTTCGGAGGACAAAAAGGGACTTTCCGTGTCAATTATGTGGTCGATCTTCCAGAGCGGAGTCGTCATAGGATCTGCCATCCCAGTTGGCCAGAATTGGAATGCGGGAACTGACAACAACAGTCGTGTGAATGATGGTACCTACATTGGCCTCATGATTCTCATCTTGTTTGGAGCCGTCCTCGCACTTGTCCTCTACCCCTGGCAAAAGATGATCCGAGAAGATGGTTCCAAGGTCTTGGTAGAACGCCATCTTTCATTCTTCCAAGAACTCGCCAGCAGCTGGTATGTTTTCAAGAACCTGTAGATTTTGTTCTTCTAGCCTTAGTGCTAGGCCATCAACTATTACACTGTCTACCAGAGCAACAATTTCAATGGCGAGGTCTTCACGGTCCGAGCTCGGGATCTGAATGTGCTATGTTCCGGCCTCGTCCAGATTGCTGCACCATAGACATAGCAGGTGATCACAGACCTTCTTCCCGCTAAGAGACGAGCAAGAGCACTGGCCGGAGCTTTGTTCAACTTCATCCTTTTCAACGCTGTCTGGATTGGATGATATTTTGCGATGATACGGACCCAGGAAGGGCTCCTAGAAGACGAACGTCTAGATGTCTACGACCCAGGATATGGTGCTTGGGCTTTCTTGTACGTTATGTATGGATTCATGGACGCAGCGTACAATTGCTACGCATATTGGTTCATGGGAGCATTGAGCAATGATCCAGTCGAGGTAGGTCATTTCAAATCCAAGAGATCTTCCAAACCCAGCTAACGAATGATAGTTATCGGTATACACAGCAATGTTTCGATTGCTGAACTCGGTTTGTCAAATTACTACGTACGCTCTGAACTTACGAGGTTACTCGAAGGAGTTTATGTTTGGAACTAGCTGGGCATTTGTGGCTGCAGGTCTCATCTGTATCCTTCCAATCATCAAATTTTGGATGAAAGAAAGCAACATGGTTGTGGTGGTAGAGGATACGGTCATTGATGAGTCTGTCCAACACGCTTCAGCCTTCCCGTCAGATGTTGAAGATATGAGCAAAAGTTCAAAGATGATTCAGGGCTAGCTCAAGTTGTTGTATCGGGCAGTGTAAGCCGAAGCAATGAGCCGTGAACCGTCACCTCAACGATGAATGACGGGAATGAAGACGCGTTAAATCCTGGTGCTTTAATATTGATATTGGGCACAATAGACAATATCATTTTTCTTAGAATAAAAAGATGGTCTCTTCTCGCTTTTCCGCGGTGAGAATGAGCCGAAACTAGTTCAATAGTCATCTGAACAATGTTCGGCTCCATATAATTACCAGCCCAACAACGAGGTCCCAATAGTCTGATAATTAGCACGTGACTGGACTAGTAATTCCTCGAGTGATACAGCTCAACAAAAGTGTGCCACTTTGTAGTATTGCCCGATTCGTAAGGTGAGTTGTGAGGGAAAGGTACCATGGGTCTGTTTCGTGCGGTCATTATCAAGACAAAATTTATTATTGTTCTCGCAACTTAAGTAGAATCATTCTTGCTCAGTGAGCAGCAATTTCTCCCAATTGGCCATTCACAAACAAATTCTGCCTCTTATCCAAGTAATTTGAGACAATTTTCAAGATCATCCAACCATGAACTCCGTCCATTTCTCTCAGACCGATGACTTGGTAGGCACTATCTGCCAAAAGACTGGGTTCTCACAAGCCGCCTCAATCCCAGCCAATTCACGCATCATTATTACAGCTGGTCAGGCTGGATTTGATCTTAAGACTGGTATCTTGGTTGAAACATCAGTTGAAGACCAAATATCGGCAGCTTTTGATTGTGTCGATGCTGCGCTTCGATCTGCTGGAGTAAAGGATGGCCTGGCTTCGGTGCATAAAATGGTATGAATGTCCTCGATAATCACAAAACATTCCTTTCATTATTCATCAGGCCGTGGTACAATCACGGCCTCCGTGCGACACATTACTAGATGATTCTACCTTTTCGAAGACTGACCCGACGTCTTTCAGGTCAGCTATTTCACGGATGCGAGGAACGAGCCTTTGATGATGGAAATCTGGAGGAAGCGTTATCCAGACTTGAGGCCAACCTGGACGGCCATTGGTGTTGCGGGTCTTTGCCTCAAGGGGATGGTGGTCGAATTTCAAGCCGAGGCTACAATTCTCTAAGCTGCATTATGGATAGATATAAACACAAGGAAAGGGCCTGGTAGGACGTCTGAGCTTGTGGAGGGAATCTGCACCATTGGAAAAAGTTTGCACCTTGAATCACATGTAATCGTCTGTCTGTAACGGCTGCCCTGATGCATGCCGAATTTGTTTTACCAATTAGAGTGTCCCTGATTGCCCTTGCCTTCTACCGAAGCTGTACGTACAACTAGAGAGTCTGGAATTAATCAACCTCCCTGCATTATGCCGCCTCTCTTTCCAAGCTGTACACTTGCAAGCGTCTGATATCCACACACCATTTCCTTGTTGGCCTCTTTGCTGTGACTGAGAACTCGCTTCACCAGATAGGGGAAACGAAAGGCTAAGCCAATCGCTTTCGCTTAAATTCGCCACCCCTTTTCACTCAAGCCCCACCTTCCTAGTTGAGTAATTCCAAATTCGATTCTTTTCGTACAACACGCTTCACATGGCTGACAGAAGAGAGTTGTGAAATTGCCATTTAATTAAAGTCAACGATGTTTCTATCTATTTGAATCACTTCACCTCCACAGTCCTCAACTTCGGTATCCCTCACAGCGCCTATTCACTTTCCAAAAAATGGCACCCAGACTTGGCCTCAGTCACGACAGCGCGTCGAGCTTCCATACAAGCAAGGGGTCTTCTACACCACCAACCAAGACCAAGAAAGAGGCAGAAGCAGTTAAGGCGACTCTCCCCAAAGTGGTCTCTTTGGATGCCGAAACGTGTACTGTCGATGAGATTGTGGAAGCTATGAAGGTGACAGGCGGGGTCATCATCCGAAATGCTGTGTCTCATGACGCGTTGGACCAAATCGAGAGTGAGTAATCCATGCCGTTTTCAACGTCCAAACTTGGGCTGAACAATATAATATAGAGGATATGCGACCCAGACTCGAGGAAGACTCTCCTTGGGAAGGCGACTTCTTCCCTAAGCAAACTCGTCGCGCTTACCAGCTGCTTTCATCCCCCGTTTGCGCTCGTGAGGTTGTCATGCATCCATTGTACCAGCAAACCTGTGATAAGTTTCTCACCACCAAGAACTGGTTCTGGTCAGGCCACGAGAAAACCTACGCCACAAGCAAACCTCAAATCATGAACACTGTCTGTTTCTCGATCAATCCCGGTGCACACGCGCAGCCACTGCATCGAGATGATTGGTGCTATCAAGTCGTTGCCCAAAAGGCTGAGAAATACCCCGAGGATCTGCAACGTGACACTGGAATTGGCTGGTTCGTTGCAGGAAAGGAGGCGACGTTCGAGAATGGGGCAACACGCTTTATCCCCGGAAGCCATTTGTGGGAGCATTCTCGTGAACCGGACGACAACTTGGTCGAGTATGCTGAACTTAAGCGTGGCGATGCATTCATGATGTTCGCAAGCTGTTATCACGGAGGGGGCGCCAATACGACTAAGGATCAAGAGCGACTGCTTTTCAGTTGCTTCATGACTCGAGGTTGGCTCAGGCAGGAAGAGAATCATTACATCTCTTTCACTCGGGAGGAGACACTGAAGATGGATAAGGATGTCCAGAAGATTGCTGGTTATCAGCTGAGTGAGCCGTTCCTGGGCTGGGTAAAAAGTACGGATGTGAGTAGGTCAGAATGCCCTAGAGATTCGAAGCTAATTATCCCTCAAGCCAATGGTAGTCCTAGATCCAAGCGTTGGTGTGGTAAGAAGACACTCGGCTTTCCCCTCATCCCTAAAGTTTTGCTGATTAAAGCTTAGGGAAACAAAGATCTGTTCCAAAAGGAGGAAAGCTTTGCAAAGACTGCACAGCCTGCATAAGAGAAGGTACCGCTTGGTAGCAATGAGCTGTATATATTTTACAGAATTGATGTTATGTGTGACTTGGCTTTCATGTCTCTTCCGATTTGCCCTTGTACTTTCCAAAGGAGTTTAATTATTCTTCTCTATGCCATCGTTCATGTCGCCACTTATTCTCGTACAATTCCTTATTGGTCAATGAAATTGCTCATACCATAGGCTGACTTTGATCCTTGCATCTAAAATACGTGTCTAGCTTGAGGCTACTTGATGGCAATGCCATTTCTCGGTCTCAATCACCATTTGATTCATTGAACCAAACTCAGCCGGAACACTTCAAATTTTGGAACCTTGGAAAGATGCACTAAAGAAAAAGGCCAACAAATCATTATCAGAACTTTAGTGAATCAAGTTGAGGATAAAATTACTAGCCATGAGACAGACTTGACTTGCTACGACCTATTGGTTTTCAGTCAGCGGCTTTTTGATTTCCACACGTGAATAAATGCTCCATTTCAAAGTACAAGGCTCTATACTAGGGCTGTTCAAATCATGCATCCTTGTAAATATACCTATTTCCTCGGGCTTTCACCTTATTAAGAGTCCTTTTACGTGATGCTTGGTGTTAAAACCAAAAAGAAACCCAGTAGGGGCATCACGTGATATCTCCCTTAGCCTTAGCATTGCACCTACCTACCTTATCGCGTTAACGAAAGTATCCAGCTCCCGTGAAAGATATCAAATCCTAAATTGGTGCTCAATATCGCCAGGGCAAGTCTCTAAGATAAGAGATAAAGCACGAAGTATGTGAGCCGCTCCCCACTTTCTACGCTTGCACCCGCTGACAAGAGAGAAATTACCCAATTCGGCAACAGAGATCCCACCTTTTCCCCATGAAGTTCTCCGCAGACCACGCAGGGAATCCATGCATAGACTAACACCAGCAAGCTACCCATAGCTTCAAGCAGGGCGTAAATGATGTACTTGCTGATAAGGGGTCCAGCCACTTCAATAGGAGGTATCGAGATGTCGAATCTTCAGCTTCCATAAAGGTCACTGCCATACCTGTTTATCCAGCAGGCTCACCAGTTCTATGGCACCTATCTCATCATTTTGCAACCCATTTTTGACAAGCCTACGTTCAACATGAATCAAGAAAACCACACCTTCATCGATGATGGAGAGCTCGAGGCCCTTGGCTACAAGCGGGAGATGCCCAGGCAATTCTCTACTCTCAGCTTGGGTGCGCTTTCCTTCACTCTCACTTGTACTTGGCTAGGAACTGGGTCATCTGTTGGCATTAGCTTGACCGAAGCTTCGTCTGCTGGAACAATCTGGTCTTTGCCCATCGCCGGTATCATGACTTTCATAGTCACACTAGGAATGGCTGAACTCGCTTCTGCGTACCCTGTAGCAGGAGCACAGTATTATTGGTCTTTCATGGTTGCACGAGAAGACTACAAACCATTTGCAGCATACGTGTGAGTTTAATTGTTGTGGTTGTGACTGATATTTGCTGAAAAGTTGGTAGAAACGGCTGGCTTTCCGTTCTTGGTAAGGACAATCGGGTTCCCCTTCCTCCGTCTTCAGGCACCAAGATACTCTTTGCTCTCCTTATATCTCTCGTATACCTCAAAAGAGCTTAGATTGTTCAACATTATCTTGGAATATTCTGAGAGAGAAAATTGCTGACTCTACGACATTCTAGGATGGTGGCTTGCTTCTGCTTCCGTTTCCAACTTCATTGCTTCGATGATTCTTGCCATTGTCACACTTTGGTATCCGGATTACGAGATGCAGAGGTGGCACCAGTGGCTCATATTCTGTGCATTGATCTGGCTGGCAATCATACTGAACGTCTTCGGTTCGGGCATCATCCCACTGTTCAATCAATTCCTATTCTTTCTAGCCGTCGTCACTCTATCTGCAACAACGATTACGCTCCTGGTCTGCAGCAGAAACCGCTATCCTTCAGGTTCCTGGGTATTTGGCGACACTACAAACTCGACTGGCTGGCCAAGCGACGGCTTTGCCTTCATTTTGAGCATTAGCAATGCAGTATACGCTTTTCTCGGAAGCGATTGTGGTGCTCATCTCTGCGAAGAGATCCATAATCCCGGTCGAAATGTTCCAAAAGTAATGTTATACCCACTTGCAATGGGTCTTGTCACGGCATTCCCATTTGCCGCTGCTTGTATGGCTTCGATCGTGGACCTCAACGCTGTAATTACTACTGCCACTGGTAAGTCGGACTTAGTCATGATCACCTGGCGTAAATGATACTAATTGGAACCCCTTAGGTCTACCTCTCATCGAGATCTATTACCAAGGAACGGGCTCTAGAGTAGCTGCCTCCGTGCTGATGGCTCTGTTTGCATTTTGCTTCTTTGGTTGTCTCACAGGAAATGGTACGTAACCACCTACATAAAACCAGATGTCATAGACTGACTTGTATTCTGCAAGCTACAACTGCATCCCGTACTCTTTGGGCTGTATCTCGTGACAATGCCTTGCCATGCTCGTTCCTATGGATGCGTGTCAGCCGCCGCTTCAAGATGCCTCTGAATGCTATGTGCCTTTCTGGCACTATAGTTTCTGTAAGTTGGCTGCTCTTGAAATCAGTAAATGATCTGACAAGAAATAGCTGTACGGGCTGATCTTTCTCGGCTCAACTGCTGCATTTTCCGCCATGGTCTCCGCAGCTATCATATTCCTTCAAACTTCGTGCATAGCCCCGCAAGCTATTCTCCTCTACCGCGGACGGGACAAAGTCCTCCCCCCTCGATATTTCTCACTTGGTAGATATGGCACTGCTGTCAATGCAACTGCAGTTATATGGGTGGTCTTCCTCGATGTCATTTACTGCTTTCCAACAGCCATGCCAGTTACACCCCAGAACATGAATTTTGTCTCTGTTGTCACTGTTGGACTCACTCTATTTGTGCTGGGTCTTTGGTTCACATCGAAAAGAGGCAGGTTCATAGGACCAAAGATCAATATGGTAGAGTTGGAGGAAAGGCGTATGGCTGCCATGGGCGAGAACTCATTCATTGAAGGTATCGATCAACACGTTGCTGAAGAAGTATCAAGTGTGAAGAGGATGGATTGAAGCCTTGATTAAGAAGATCATTACTTCTGGCCTTAAGGAATAGGTTTTAAATTACAATGCATGGAGGGAACCCTTGGGTCAACGAAATTGGTATCTTCTGCTTGATATGGGACAATGAAGAAAGAAAACTTAGGAGCATTTCATGCGCTCTCAGGGAGACTTCCCCAAGCCCCTTAAAGATTAGTGATGGGGCGCTGTCTTTCAGGGGGGAAACTCGCTAAGTCACAGGTGTGTTTTATTTGGATTCAGTGATCGATCTGAATACCTGTGACTTCTCTAAAACTAGATTTGAAAAGGTCCATAGATCTGATGAACGTTGTCTTATATCCTGAACTATTGCTACGTAAAACCCATCAATATAGACCGCAATACGGAGGGGAGCTAGCGCAAAGTAATCAGCGGATCTGTGCTGCGGCATCAGGCTTGGCCTGCTTATCGACGTCTCTGCTCTCCCGCTCTCTCTTATCTACCCCACCTTCCTTCCACCCAGCGACCTCGAACTTGGATCCCATAGCGTACAAAACAGACGTCTTTTCAGTCTCTTCTTCTGGGTTCATGATCTTCAACAGCACTGCTATACTTCATCCCACCTTATGGCCTCTCACCACCGAACTAACTCGCTCGCCTTTGCAAAATCCGATTGCCACACCTGCTCTGAACTGAAAAGATGGTGTGACAGGCAGCGTCCACGGTGTGGCACTTGTATAAAGCATCGACGTAAATGCGGCGGATACATTCTGGATCTCACGTGGAAGCAGCCCAGTGGGACTCCAGAAGCTCCCTCTCCCTCTCCAGCTCGAAGTTCCATTCCTCCCTCACCTGGCCGAGCGGCTGCCTCTGACCGGCAGTTCAAGTTCAAGCAAGGGAGGCCGAAGAAGAAAAGGAAGATGCAATCTACAGACAAGAGCGCGAGCGTGGCAGACAATGCTTCGGCTCATAGTACGTCCATGTCCCGTGATGGTGAAGCCATCCGGCCGCTGAGGCCAAGAGCTCAACGGGAAATCGTCGAAGAGCCTGTAGTCCCGCTCTCTCTCACAGAACAAGAAACGAGAAATACGGCTGAGGCGTGGCTCCAAGCAGAAGGAAGTATGTCTGAAAGTGAGTCTAATTTATATCTTGCAAGATGCATAGACTGAATTTACGAAACCAGTTCAAAGTCCTTCTACAACCTTTGACCTGCAGAATTGGCCTTCTACGCCTTCATTGATGGCAAACAATGACAGCCTTTGGCAAGACCCATTGGAAACTACCAGGAGCTTTGCTGCATCATCACCTGGCCCATTGTTCCCGAACAGCCCAGATCATCTTGGGAACACGTTTTCATTGGAGTTTGGGGGTGCTACGGACGCCACACGCTCAACAGACAGTCCTGAATCGGAAATGCTCTCTGATATCGAATGTTCACCCGAGATTAACCAACCATATTTGAGCCTTCAGCTGTTCCACGGCTCCAGGAATCCTATACCTCATGGAGTCTTGTACAATGATACGCATCACAAATTTAGCCCTGTTCTCTCCCTATGTAAGTGTTTAAACAGCAGCCCAGTGCCGCTGAAGGCAGTTAGCTCACAAGAAGCAGATGACCAAGAATTTTGCATAATACCGTTAACTATGGACTGCACTGCAAATCCATTTCGAGTTCGACAAGAATGTGTCCAAGGCTCTCAGTATTTGTTGCATGCCGTGCTAGCACTCTCTTTGCAGCACATGGCAAAGCAGAGCCAGGACGAGACCTTGACCCAAGAAATGCAAGTGCACCGTTCGACCGCCACCCATCTATACAGCGAAGCATTGAGTAAATCCGATGCACTTGTTCTACTTGACACGTTGCTTATCTTGGTCAACCTTGACGTGAGTATCGTCAATCTATGGGGGAGTAGATGCGGTCTAACGAGCAACCCAGGTCACCCAATCAGCTTCTGGTACCTGGGATGTGCACTTGCTTGGTGCTTTCAAGCTACTCGAAAGTGCTGGCGGTGTGGAAGTATGTAATCAAAGCCCTAGGAGGAGAGCCCAAATAGCAATGCTAGTCTGGTGAGTCCAGAAATTCTGCTTTACATGCAAGCCAAGCTTACAGCGATTAGGTGGGACATTACAGTTGCATTATTATCTCGACAAGAGCCAATATTTCCTCTGGCGTACCTAGAAGCCCTCTTGGAATGCAACCCTGACGATGGCTGGACATTCTTCAGCTTGAACGGTTGTCCAGGTCCGTTTGTGCATGTGATGGCGCGCCTCGCAAAGCTCGCATCGACATACGAAAAAGTGGCATCACTGAACTGTGAATGGACGACCTTCAATCTCCTCCCGGTTGAGCTCTTGCTTGACGAACTAAAGAACTGGAGGAATGAAGACGACTGCTCGTTTCAGAACCTAGAAGATAATGAAGATCCTGATCTAAAACGGGACAGGTATCACTGCAGCGAAGCTTGGAGATATGCCATCATGCTTTACGCGGTGCGAGTATTTGCTAAGAAGCAAGACCAGCGCGGTCTCCAGTCGATCAACTTTCTTTCCCGCGTTATTCTTGATCATATTCGCTGTATCAAGCAGGACGCCCTCATCCAGAAGCAAGTTCTAATTCCGATCTTCCTGGCCGCGGCAGAAGCTGGAGATGAGTCCGATCGTACTTTTGCAAGGCAGTATAACCACAATTGGAGCTCAAGATGCCGATACTATATGTTTGAGACGGCACAGACCATACTTGAAAAGATTTGGGTTGATTGGGATCAGGATACCAGAGATGTCTACTGGTGGGGTGTAACGATTCAGGGTGGTTGCTGGTCAAGAGCCCGTCACGAGTTCCCTATGGCGAATCAACTCTTATTGGGGTGATGGATAAATCTCAACCTTCAGTGGATCAAACCAGCTGAATAGTTGTCCTACTTGAGTGCCAAATCAGAATCAGATCGTAACTTTTCTGACTCAGTTGCTTTTCAGAAGTTAATGCTACGGCAGCTATCTACACGGAACTTTTCTATACGGTTGACGTGAAGAACGAATAACATCTAGGTCATGTTCTTTGATGAAAAGCTCGTCAAGTATCTCCACCATCCATTCTGGTAGTTTCTACACTCCCATCACCTGCTGTATGTTAACTGGTTATCGGATTTTTGCCTTCAAAAGGGGGGTCTCGCTAAATTTTTATACTTGATGTCTGATACAGATTTCTAAAGTTATTCTCTCTTTACGATACCACCATACAAAATCTTTAAATGCACTACTTTAGATTCAGTAATTTCTTCGAAAATATAATATTTTCTCTATTCTGTTAAGCAGCACACAATTCGCCTTCTCCACCTGCTCAATGACGTTGACTATCTAGCGCTTCTAAAAGAGTTATGGTTCGCTGCTAAGTTGCCAGAACCTGTTATCAGTTCAGAGGGATCCGTACAAGGCTTCAGGCTTCAAATGGATGTTTAGCAGCATTTCATCCCTCCTCCCTTCAACTTTCCTTTCACATTGATAAAAACCAAGAAGAGTTAGCAATACGAAGGAGGGAAAGGCAGACTTACACTGAAGGGGCTCGCGAAGAGCCCACGAACCGGGGATCAATTGCCATGGAATATCTCAATGCTACGCCGAACGCCCTGGGGAGACGCCGGTGAGAATAGACCAGGAATATCATTTCGATTAAGGAACCGCGTTCGTAAGCATTACTCCTCCTCAGTTGTTAGTTTAGGTTCTGCTCCTTTTGAGGGGAGAGGTGCCCATAACCGCTTAACTGAGGGCGCTTGTGACAAAATTACCTTGTTTAAGGTTAAAAGCCCCACGGGGTTTGGGTGGTGAATTCGTGAGGGGTGGACTTGATGCATTGCTTTTTGAAGAGTACTCTCAGCACTAACCACAAATACAGAATGGTTCAAAAAATGAAGAGGCCTCCAAATAGGCATCATCCAAAGGCTCGCTGGCCTGCAAGCCTCCCCAGCCCTCGCTGACACCATCTTCAATATTTTCTCTACTGTTGCGAGAGATTTAAACAGCTTCCTCGACCTCTCTCGTTCAGTACTCTGGCACTGACATCAGCGGCCAGTTTCTATCGGTCTCTTCCTGCTCGCTTCTTGACAATAATAGAGGCGCTCTTCGTGCGTAGTGGCTTCCTGGGCTTGAAGTGGGCTCGTCAAAGATGTGCAGCCGCATTATAGTAAGTCCCATATTTTTCTTCTGTTGGTGGCAAGCCTTGCACTTTTTGAGAGGTAAGATAGGTTTTGGTTGATGCAAATATCACTCGGCTGGATGCCTATCCATCTCCGAACATTTGATTTGGGTTGACGATCTATGTGCCTGCAAAGTTCGTGTTCAATTTTATTGGCGTCACGAAGTTTCTTTAAAGACTTAGACATGGTCTATGCCGGAAGTGTTTTGGCTATATAATCGCTGGTACTAAGATATGGTATTGGAAATGGGTCGACCTGGACTTTTTGTCCGCTTTCCTCTCCATGCTCTGATCGATTCATAGTTTCTGTTTCATCGTGCTTCTCTTATATTTGGCCTCCTGCTCAAGTTTTGACTTCGTACATCGTGGTCCTATGGCACTTTGGAGGTGGGGACAGCTTGTCAGCTCGGAGAAAGCTCACGTCTCATCCCCATCAACCACTAGTAGAGAGAATACCTCCGCAGACAAAAACCTTCTCTCCTCCTTGAAATGCTTTGTAGCGTTTCTTGTCGTTTTCACGTGTGAAAGACAAGCCGCATTATTTGCAAGTAAAGGGGTTTTTACCCTCATGCGCCCTCGGGTGTGCCTGCAGGTTATGCATCCGAGTAAAGCCCTTCGGGCACTTTCCGCACTGAAACTTGGAGAGATGTAGCTGCAGTCATAGCGGCCATGAGATTTTGGGAATATCTAGGTTATCGGATACGGTACGTCAATCCCATGATTATTGGATGTATGGTCTTGAAGCTCTTTTAGGAATGAGTAACCGAAGATGCTGGATATCCTTTGAAGTGGGACAAAAAACAAGGTCCACCCTTTGCTTTCAACTTAGAGAATCCAGTATTGGAGCACCGTGTAAGTTCAGGGGTTCAAGGGGTAGGCCTCTGAGGAACCCGAAAGGCTATGTATGCAAGGGTGACTAAGCGGTTAACATCGAGGTACGAAGAATAGCTGATTGGGCAAGATCCCGATATAGCCTCAAGATAGTCGGCGATGGTGCTCCTCACGTCAGCAATTAGGGGTGAAAGGCATGTGTGCTGAGATATATAGGTGTCGGATGCAGGAAATGCAAGTCGGATAAACTTCAGTTCAAAAGTCTAGTTTCAAGAAAGCTCCACAAACCGAGAAGATGGCTGATACCGAATTCATCGCTGCCCGACAAGAGCGCTGGAGAGTAAGTCTCAACTTCTCGGAGGACTATTCCCTCTTTCGTGTTGTTTCAGATAAAGACTGTGATGCAGTTTCCAACGTCTCCTAGAATATTCTACTCCTAAAGATAACTGCAAGGAGTATGCTAACTCCGATATCTTGGGAAACAGGTAGCTCACAACTCTCTCGACCCAGACAAACTGATGGCATTAATGGCCGACGATTGCGATTACTCTGACCACGGTAATTAGAAAAAAACTCTGCGCCAGAGGTACAACAATCTAACATTTTTCAGGACTCGGCGTAGCACACATCACGGGACCAGAACTACGCGGCCTTGCCGAATCAGTTTTCTCCTCCGTCTCAGCAATGGTTTTCGAGACCGTCTCGCTGAATGGAACAAAGGAGTTCACGGCTTGGGAATGGACTTCTAAGGGGCGAATGTCGAAGGAGATCCCGGGTGTTCCGTATGTGGTTGGACAGGAGTTCGAGGCGAGGGGTTGCTCGCTGTTCTGGTGGGATGTGGAGAATGGCGGGGAGAAGATTAAAATGCTGGCGGAGTATTCGAAGTTCTTGTAACTTTGGAGTGGGGATTTTGGAGTCCATGGAGTGCAAAATAGTTTCTTAGGTGGGATGCAGGAAAAAGCGAAGGATTGGGGAGCTAAATTGGATGACTTTTCGGAACAGCAACATTCGTTTCACTTACGGAAAGTAAAAATATATAAGGAATAAACTTAGTGTAACTGTGGCCTCTTTGTGGATCTCACTGAACCTCTCGGAAACAAACCATATGCTGCGAAAGACTTGGAGAGAGAATTTGGCGACACCAGCTTGAGGTCCGTGAACCCCTGCGAGAAGTAAATAAAAGAGGTCTACCAAATACAAGAAGTGGCGCTGAATATCCTTGGTGAGAATCGAACTCGTTTCTTGGACTTGAAGGGACAAGAAGTTGTAAACTTTAAATGTGCGACAACTCGAAGGGCAATTTTGAGCGGAAGCACGATTGTCCTGTTCTCCTAGTGCATCTGGGACGCTATCGCTGCCTTTTCATTCACCGCGATAGCTCTTATCTGCAATGACGGGGATTTGCACTGGGGAATCGACTGGTGTGGCAAATGGTAGGAATCAAGTTGCGACAACACCGAGGAATGGAAAGAGATGCCTGGATGCACGAATACGAATATGGCGTAGCATACTCGTAGAGGTGCTTTATCTATCTGAGATTTGTGTTTCACAAGGCAACCTGAGCAACGCAGGTACACATCAAAATTTGCCACGCTTTGCCACGCTTGTTGCTGCCACGAGGGTGGCAAACCATTCGTCGCCCAGCCCCTCGAGCCACCTAGCCACCTCAGGCCCCGCATGTGGAGGTGGCTTGAAGAAGCGAGAGAGATCGACATCCCGAAATCCGATGGGCTGGAAATAGCTTGCACGTGACTATACATTTTGTTGGGAAACAACGAGGCGCTAGCCCGGACTGAGAACAAGGTTTTCTGGCAGCGGCGTGAGAAAATCCCCACAAGGTCTTGCATGTGTCCGTCACAAGACTCGTAAAAATGGAAACTGGCTTTTGAGGATGCCTCTGACCATGGAAATGACATTTAAAGAGCTCTAAAGGCACCGTAGACAAAGACGCGTTCGTGATAGCAGGGATAATCAGGGTCCTCCAAGGAGATCGTGGGTGACGCACGACTGCAGAAACGTTGAACCCCTATCCACGCTTATTTTTAGGGGCCGCAGGTGGCAGAGTTTATTGGGAATTCTGGCACCGGACTGCAGCGTCAGATGCGCGAAGCAATCGACAAACAATTGGCATGTGGTTCATCGTGTGAACCGAAGTGAAAGACTCTTCAGATTTGATCAGCGAGCAGGGAGATGAGCGTGGCTTTATCCGCTGGTGCTGGTGAAGAAACTTGCTTTCTCCCTCTCGTCTGCGCAGGTCCCGATGGGGAAAGACCCTTGCTCGCTTGTCAAAATGTTGAGATTCAAGCCAAAAAGCTTGGGGAGGGTTGCGCACCACAACAAGGCAGGGCTTCCTTTGCTCCTCGGCCCAAGTCCACATCCAAATTCCTTGTGAAGATTGCCCTCTGATCGTCTGGCCTGTCAAGCACAACAGACTGCTAGGCCCTCAGCCAGTTCGACATCCAGCGATTGGCAGCATCGGAGATTCCAGGGGACTAAGAGCAGCAGCTCACCAAGACAGTGGCGCGTAGCTCCCACCAAAACGCAATAGAGCCCCAGGCCCCCTCCCGACCCCTTCTCTACTTCGAAAAATCCTTGCAGCCAAACGTTCCCCACGCGATTTTGCCGACGTCTTGGATCCTTAGTGCATGTGGCCCGAAACACTGCGAGCTTTATAACACCGCCGCTCCCCCACCCGAACCAACTTTCTTTCTTCACGACCACAATTCTGTCTTCGCCATCACACATCATGGCTTCTCAAACACAACAACCGCCAGCCGGCATGGCCAAGCCTCTTGAGCCGACTCGCAAGAAGTTCGATGCCAAGAAACCTCACATCACCGAGGAGGCAATCACAAAGTCGAACTGGTACAAGCATGTCAACTGGCTGAACGTCACCCTCATTATCGGCCTTCCTATCTACGGACTCATTGCAGCATACTGGACACCTCTTCAATTGAAGACGGCTATCTGGGCGATTGCCTACTATTTCATGACTGGTCTTGGTATCACTGCCGGTAAGTCGTCGAAAGGGTGAATCGAGCACTCCGATCTATTGCTGACACTTCTCGCTTTGCAGGTTACCATAGACTTTGGGCACACACGTCCTACTCTGCTACTACTCCCTTGAAGATTTTCCTCGCAGCCGTTGGAGGTGGAGCAGTGGAGGGTTCAATCAGATGGTGGTCCAGAGATCACCGAGCCCATCACAGATACACCGATACCGACAAGGATCCATACTCTGTTCGAAAGGGCCTCCTCTACTCGCACATCGGATGGATGGTCATGAAGCAGAACCCGAAGCGAATTGGCCGCACCGATATCTCCGATTTGAATGATGACCCTGTCGTCGTCTGGCAACATCGCAACTACATCAAGACCGTCATCTTCATGGGCATGATATTCCCTTGCCTCGTGACTGGTCTTGGATGGGGAGACTGGATGGGTGGATTCATCTACGCTGGTATCCTCCGAATCTTCTTCGTCCAACAGGCCACCTTCTGTGTCAATTCCTTGGCTCATTGGCTCGGCGACCAGCCATTCGACGACCGCAACTCTCCCCGTGATCATGTTGTCACTGCTCTTGTCACTCTTGGTGAGGGTTACCACAATTTCCACCACGAATTCCCTTCGGACTACCGCAATGCTATCGAATGGCATCAATATGACCCTACAAAGTGGTCTATCTGGATCTGGAAGCAACTTGGTCTCGCATATGACTTGAAGCAGTTTAAGCAAAATGAGATTGAGAAGGGCCGGCTCCAACAATTGCAGAAGAAGCTCGACCAGAAGAGACAGACTCTTGACTGGGGTATTCCTCTGGAGCAGTTGCCGATCATCAGCTGGGAAGATTATCAAACTGAGGCCAAGAATGGCCGTGCCCTTGTTGCTGTTGCTGGTGTCATCCACGATGTAACCGACTTCATCAAGGACCACCCCGGTGGAAAGGCACTCATTTCTTCTGGTATTGGAAAGGATGCAACCGCCATCTTCAACGGTGGTGTATACAATCACTCCAACGCTGCACACAACCTGCTATCGACGATGCGTGTTGGCGTCATTCGAGGAGGATGTGAGGTAGAGATCTGGAAGCGGGCTCAACGGGAGAACAAGGATATATCGTTCGTCTCCGACACAGCAGGACAAAAGATCGTAAGTCCTAATCCATCTTCTGCTCCACCAAGCAACAACTAACCTTCTTCGAGATCCGAGCAGGTAGCCAGGTCACCCGCATAGCCGAGCCAGTAGCATCAGCAGATGCCGCATAGGTTCTCATTCTCTTTTGTGCATGTGCATAGGGCACGATTAATGAGTCTATGACAAGAGCTGTCTGACTACGAAAAATTGCATCTGATGTGTTTCTGAGCGTGGGGCTTTGCTTATTAGATTGGTGGGCGTTTGGACGAGCGGTTTGATCTCACTCGGATGGGAGTACATTCAAGCACTCTTTCTGTTTCAAGGCTTTGGCCATTTGAGGCTTGAGGGGCGATGAGCATAAATCAGGCCTGAGGGCTATAAACATATGAACACAAAAAAATACAGAAGAACTCCTGTAACACCAGTCCCGTCATTTTTTGTGATTGTGATATGTACAATCATCAATGTGCAATCGAAAGAGTGCAAATGCAAGCATCGAAGGCGACAAATTACCGTCTGGCCCTTTGCGATCTACGGCACCCACCAGCATCAAATCCGAGTCCTCCTACTGCACGGCAAATTCTTTTCTCCGGCCCTTTCCGCCTGTCAGCCCTGCCACCACTCGCCCCAAACTCACAATAAAACATGCTCGGGATGCAGAATCACATGTTTTCTGACCCGACTCTGTCGGCTGATGCGCACCCAACGAAACGTCTACCACGTCATGATCTTATTGCCCACGATATGATTTCGATATGAGAAGCTTGAGAACTCAACAAATTTTCTAGGGTAGTGGGGGAAGAGCAGAGTAGGTGGGATGCATGTGAATGTGGGTTGAGACTTGATATACAGCGCCGCGTGGACTGGTAGGAGAAGAGGCAACCTTGATGCGGATAGCGATAGAGAGATATGCATGTGAAGAGATGCGTAAGCTCATTAGGTGAGAGAGATGGTGGCAATGGAGAAGTATAGGGCTGGACTTCCAAGCTCTATCTTTTGCTCCTTGCTAGTAGAAGCTTTCCTCTCAGTATCTTCACCTCACACTACTTCCAAACAGAGCCAACCCCCTTGTTCTTTAGGTACAAATATTTCTACACCACGTCGAAGTCTATGATCATCCCATCTAATACTTCCTTTCATCTCGTAGCTTTGCTCATATCTTAGCAACAGGCGGGTCAATACTAACCTTCCCATGCTCACACACAGCAAGCACCTCCCCATCACTCTCCCTCCTCATCGTCCCCTTCAACACACTCATCCTCTTTCCAGCACTTACCACCTCGCTCTCAATCAACACCTTCTCTCCTTCTGGCACAGGTCTCACATACGTAACACTCAGTCCTCTGCTCACGCCCGCGTACTGCCAGTATCCCGGTTTGGCTATCGGAGCCAGAGCAGTGGTTGTGCAGACATCGAAGATTGTAGCGGTGCACCCGCCGTGGAGGTTTCCGAGCCGGTTGCAGTGTGACGGGAGAACGGTGAAAGAGAATACAGTGCGTCCGGTGGGGGAGGCAGATGCGGAGACGAGGGTCAGAGAGTCTTTAAAGAGGGCGGAGCCCCAGCCCTATTGTATTGTTAGAAATGAGAAATAAGGATTGCTTGAATGAACTCAATCGCGAGAATGGTTTGAATATAAGTTGAGCTTGAGGTAGATTGACAGGATTCGGGAACAATTTATATGCCCTTTCGCGTACAATGGACAACTTACTTGATATGTATCTTCAGCTACACTTCCTCCCAAAAGAGCAAGAACGCGATCTTTGGCAGACTCATCACCAACAGGTATTCCAGTCAATGCTTTTCCTGGTGCAACACCTGGCATATTGACCTTGGACTTTTGGGAGGCCATTGTCCTCAACCCTTTCAATCAGAGCTCAATTCTTTAACAAGAGAAAGTATCAAGAATCCATCATTGTCCTGCGACGATTGTGACTGTAAAGTCCATCCCTATCTGAAGTAAAATGGATTTGGCCGAGGTTCGTGGCGATAAGATTGCCGAGACTTGGTGCCTGAAAAGGGAGGTGTTGACGCCTGCTCGTAAGGGAAGGCGCGTTGTTTACGCGTAGTGTTTTTGGCACTTTCGGAAAGTCAACACAGCAATTCAACGCAACAACGACAACGACGACAACTCGCCAACATGCGGATCGTGGAGGTTATCATTGACGGTTTCAAATCTTATGCTGTGCGCACGGTTATTTCAGGATGGGATGACTCTTTCAACTCGATTACTGGCCTCAATGGCTCGGGGAAGAGCAACATTCTGGACGCCATCGTTTTCTGTTTAGGAATCACTGCGATGAACGTTGTGCGTGCCCAGAACTTGCAAGATCTGATCTACAAGCGTGGCCAAGCTGGCGTCACCAAAGCCAGTGTAACGATCGTCTTCGACAACCGCGACAAAAAGAAGTCCCCGATCGGCTTCGAAGAGTACGCTCAGATCAGCGTTACCAGGCAAATTGTGCTGGGGGGAACCACGAAATACCTGATTAATGGCCATCGAGCACAGCAGCAGACGGTCCAGAACCTGTTCCATTCAGTGCAACTGAATATCAACAACCCCAATTTTTTGATCATGCAGGGAAGGATTACAAAAGTATTGAATATGAAGGCGGTAGAGATACTGGCTATGATCGAGGAGGCAGCTGGGACACGCATGTTCGAGGACCGTAGGGATAAAGCGTTCAAAACGATGGCCAAGAAGGAGATGAAGGTTCAGGAGATCACGGAATTGCTGAAAGACGAGATTGAGCCAAAGCTTGAGAAGTTACGGACCGAGAAAAGGGCATTCTTGGATTTCCAGCAGACACAAAATGACCTGGAAAGGCTGACCAGAGTCGTGGTGGCACATGATTACGTCAAGAATCAAGACAAACTGGAGCAGTCTGCTGGCGACTTGGAACTGAAGAAACAGCGGGCGAAGGATCTCGAGGACAATGCTGTGCGGTTAAAAACCGAAATCGAGCATCTTGCGGAAGATGTCAAGAGAGTCAAAGCCCAACGAGAAAAGGAGTTAAAAAAGGGGGGCAGGGCGCAAGCACTTGAGGAGGAAGTCAAGAAACACTCTAACGAGCTTGTACGTCTGTCGACTGTGATGGACCTCAAGAAGTCGAGTGTGGCTGAAGAGAAGGAGCGAAAGTCGGCGATTCACAAGAACGTTTCAGAACTCGAGATGTTATTGAAGCAAAAGACAAAAGTCTACGAGAAAATCCAGGCCCAGTATGACAAGGCAAAGGAGGAGTTGGAGAAGCAAAATGAGGAGGCCGAGACGAAGGAAGAGCTGCTCCAAACATTGCAAACTGGTGTTGCTTCCAAAGAGGGCCAAGAAAGTGGCTACCAAGGCCAACTGCAAGACGCAAGGAACCGCGCCAGTGCTGCTTCGACTGAGCAAGAACAGGCGAAGCTCAAGATGACCCATCTTGAGAAGCGGATCAAGGAAGAGGAGCCACGGGCGAAGAAGGCGAAGGAGCAAAATGCTGGTCTTCTCAATGATCTTGAGGGACTTCGATCACATGCGCAAAAGCTTGAAAAGGAATTGGGTAAACTAGGTTTCGAGGCCGGCAAAGAGGATGATATGTATAAGCAGGAGTCCACCCTTCAACAGACGATTCGGAAACTACGAGAGCAGTCTGACGGGATGAAACGGAAGGTAGCCAATATCGATTTCAACTATTCTGATCCTACGCCCAAGTTCGATCGATCGAAAGTCAAAGGATTAGTTGCACAGCTCTTTACTCTGGATAAAGATCGCACCGATGCCGGAACGGCATTGGAGATTTGTGCTGGAGGCCGATTGTACAATGTGGTGGTCGACACAGAAGTCACTGGTACTCAATTTCTTCAGAATGGCAAACTTAGAAAGCGAGTCACCATCATTCCGTTGAACAAGATCGCCGCATTCCGAGCATCAGCTGAGAAAATCGGGGCTGCTCAGAAAATTGCTCCTGGTAAGGTTGATCTCGCTCTGTCACTCATAGGCTACGATGAAGAGGTGTCTACCGCCATGGACTACGTTTTCGGAAATACTCTGATCTGCGCCGATGCTGCAACAGCCAAGCGGGTGACGTTTGATCCTGCTGTTCGGATGAAGAGCATTACTTTAGAAGGCGACTCGTATGATCCGTCTGGAACACTCTCTGGAGGCAGTTCACCAAATTCAAGCGGAGTTTTGGTTACGTTACAAAAGCTCAATGAGTTGACTAAGGAGCTTGGGGTTCAAGAAAAAGCACTGGCTGATATCCAAGCCACAATCGCCCGAGAAAAGAAGAAGCTTGACCAGGCCAAGAAGATCAAGCAAGAATTGGACCTCAAATCCCATGAGATCAACCTTACTGAAGAGCAGATTGGTGGCAATTCGTCTTCTTCCATCATTCAGGAGGTCGAAAACATGAAGGCATCTATCATTCAGCTGAAGGCAGACCTCGTGGGAGCCAAGAAGAGACAAGATGAAGCAAACAAGGATGTCAAACGTATCGAGAAGGACATGAAAGACTTCGACAATAACAAGGACGGCAAGCTTGTCGAGTTGCAGAGTTCTCTCGACAGTCTAAGGAAGGCCCTGACGAAGAACTCAGCTTCTGTCAAAGTTCTTCAGAAAGAGCTTCAAGGTGCTCGGCTAGACTCCGAGCAGGTCGGTGGGGATCTCGCTGCTGCTCAAGAGCAACTTCAGGAAGTTGAACAGACACTGAAGGCGCAAGCTGAAGAGATTGCTGCATTAGTGACCGAGCAGGCGCAACTGAAGGTTTGGACTTCGCTCTACTGTTTCAAGGCCAGAAGCTAACTATACAAGGACACGCTCGACATAGCTCAAGCCCATCTCGATGATGAGCGAGCAAAATTGACTGGCTATGATGACGAGCTTCGCTCCTTGGAAGATGCCTCGCGATCAAAGTCGGCTCGTATCACCGAAGAAGGTCTCGAGATGCAGAAACTTGGGCATCAAATCGAGAAGTTCCACAAGGAGCAGCAAGCAGCTGTACAGACAGTGGCTCATATGGAAAAGGAGCATGAATGGATTGCGGATGAGAAAGACAACTTTGGTCGGACTGGCACGCCATACGACTTCAAGGGTCAGAACATTGCTGAATGCAAAGCGTCACTCAGAAACTTGACGGAACGATTCCAAGGCATGAAGAAGAAGATCAATCCGAAAGTCATGAACATGATCGACAGTGTTGAGAAGAAAGAGGTGGCACTGAAGAATATGATGAAGACCGTCATCAGGGATAAGAAGAAGATCGAGGAGACAATCATTACCTTGGACGAGTACAAGAAGAAGGCTCTGTATGAGACTTGGGTTGAAGTCAATCGAAACTTTGGAGAGATATTCGCAGAGTTGCTTCCTGGCAGTTTTGCCAAGCTTGATCCTCCTGAAGGCAAGACAATCAATGAAGGTTTGGAGGTCAAAGTCTCGCTAGGTACGTTGCTACGTCACTCATCTTAAACGTGTACAAAATAAGCTGACTCCATCAATAGGCAAGGTATGGAAGCAAAGCTTGACCGAACTTTCCGGTGGACAGCGCTCACTCATCGCGATATCACTCATCATGTCTCTGCTGCAATTCAAACCGGCTCCGATGTATATTCTTGACGAGGTTGACGCGGCCCTGGATCTTTCCCATACGCAGAACATCGGACGACTGATCAAAACAAGGTTCAAGGGGAGCCAGTTTATCGTCGTTAGTCTGAAAGACGGGATGTTTGTGAATGCGAACCGAATCTTCAGGACAAGGTTCTCTGAAGGTACATCGATGGTGCAGGCATTGACGGTAAGCTCCGCAAACTCTATTGACTTGTGAGCATTACTGACTATAAACAGGCCGCGGATTTCAAGTAGGTCATGCGTTTGGTCTTGGTGTTCGGCAACATGTCAAAACGGGAGTCAATGTTTGCGTTGCATATTGAAATTCGGAGTTTGGTTATATGGAGGTTTGTGGATCAGGCATCACTTGCGCGGACTAATGATTGTATGAACATAACGTGAATCAACAGAAGATTAGGATGAGGTTCAAATTTCACACGTGACACGTTTAGGAGCTTGCCAAGTGAGACCGTAATACAGGGGACATGCAAGCCCTCAATCTGATTCGCATTCTGCCGCTTCCTGCATCTCATGGCGTGCGCCAACCCGTGGCTATAAGGGTCATCACAAGCCAAATCTCGGTCTGCAGAAACAAAACCAACATTTGGAGTGGGTGTGGTGAGTCTCGATGGCGTGGGGAGGCGGGTGCAATCTCCGAGATGCAAACCTCCTTTTCAGCTTCGCCCAGTCTAGCCTGTCGAGATGCTCAATTTCTCTGTCTCGAGTGGAAAAGCTATGAGGCAACTTTGCATTTCAAGAGGATGACGCAGGGGGCGCAGCAATACGGCGACATCGTGTTGCATCGACTCACGTGCTTTCGATGATTTGACCCTCGTGTTCGTTCCCTCGCTCTTCGCTTTTCTCTCCTTTCCGTACGAGCTTACGACAGACGAGCAAGCTCTCAAACGCGATGCTGTCCTCCCCACTCCCACTGCACTGGCTCCACTCCGATTCCCCTTCTCCACGGCTCCCTGCCTTCCTCATCCAGCTTGCTGGCATTGGCGCTGGACTGCGCCACTATCCGGAGATGCGCTGCCAATAGACCCGGCATGGGCTGTCGTCGACCGTAGAAACCACGCTGCTTAGCCTGACATCGATGATCGATGTCTGGATGGCTGGGCACATGCCCCGCGAGTGGTGGAAAGCAGCTCATGCAAGAAGGGTCCACGGCTGAGTTACTTGCTGGCCAGATGGACCGTGGACCGTGGACCGTGGAGCTGGCTGCCAACATTTTGGTGCCCGCGGAGCTTGCGCACTAGGGAGGTACCGTACCAATGTCCAGGCTGAAGTGACCACCGCAGCGCCTGCTCCAACCTTGAGCCTTTGGCTGCGCTGCGCTGCGCTTGCCCTTGGCGATGGTCGATGGGTCTCGCCTCCCGTGCTTTGCTGTGTCTCATCCTCTTCAGTCGCCTGCAGGACGCGGCCTGGCTCCAGGTCGAGACAAAGCTAGCCGAGAAAGTCGTCTCCTCCACCAGGCAGGGCAAATCGAGAGAACCTGCCAATTGACACCACCAACGACTTCCCAGATCCAAGGAAGAGGGATCACGCGTGCTCTTGTCTCCTCCTTCCCCTCCTTTCACTCCTTCTTCTTCTTCTTACGCTCTTTTGCATCAACTTCATGTACATCATTTGGTAAATAATTCCTTCTGCCACCACCGCATTCACCCTTGGCCCAGGAAAAAGGAGGCTAACTTTTTATTGTGCCTGCAGCAGATAGACGGCACCTCTTGTGCTCTTGTTCCTTCATTCCTTCCTTCTTTCGATATGGCTTCCTTCATAGAGCACTACCGCGAGGTTCTTGAGGATTACTACGAGATCTACTACGAAGAACTTCTTGAGCGGATCCCTGTCATCTCCACGAGGACATATGTCCTGACCATCCTCGCCATCTGCATACCTCCCATCATCGCCCTGGTCTTCTACGAACGGGAACAGGCCAGACTACGAGCAGAGCAGCCGAAGGGATGCAGAAAACTGGGTCTGAAAATCGAGTCAAACTTGCTCAATGAATTCGACAAGAAGTTCTCCGAGGTACGTTTCACGATGCCCATTACTCTCCCATAATTGTGATTAGACTGTGCTGACTTCACCTTTAAGGGACGTCCCCCAAGTACCGAGGAGACATCAGCTGAGTGGTGGAGATTGAAGTCGTTATGGATCTATCCAGTCAAATCCTGCAGAGGTGTGGAGTTGAATAGAGGCACCGTCATCACGACTGGCATGGAGTATGACCGTCAATTCACCTTTGCCCAGCTCAAGAGTCCCTTCCCCGTTGGCGCCAACACCCCAGATAAGGAGAAGGCGGCACACAAATGGGAGTTCATTACGCAGAGACAGTTTCCTTTGTTGGCCAAGGTTCGAACAGAGATGTGGGTGCCCGACCAGAGTGTAGACACATACACCCCTCACGCCGAGGATGTCGAGTCTGGAGGAGTAATAATAATGAGCTTTCCTTACCAAGAAGCTGGCTGGAAGGGTATGGTAGCGAAATGGGGTGCCGCCGTCAAGGGCACGATTCCTGAGAAGCAGTTCCGCGTCCCTTTCAACCCTTCGGAGGTGCAGATTGAGAAGGCTGGATACTCTTACGAGAAGATGACCATCTGGAAGGATACGGTCAACGCCCTAAACTTGGAGATTGAGATCCCAGAGGAGCTTAGATACTATTTGGGCATCAGCAACAAGTTGGGTTTGTTCAGAATTGACAACTCGAAGTTACGTGAGGTGCACCGGAATGCGCCGACCAAGGCAGAGCTGGGATACCAACCAGTAACTGGTTTCCAAGATGCTGTAAGTGAAGCTATTTTTTTCTCAATGCCGCGTGCTGATATTCACAGTATCCTCTCCACCTTGTCAACCTCGCCAGCATTCGCGATGTGGAGAGCAAAATGCCAAAGGTCAAGGGGGCACCCCGCCTCTCGGCTGCACGCTTCCGAGCAAACCTCATAATCACGGGCCCTGACGCCTACCACGAGGATACCTGGCGCCGTATCAAGATCGGCTACTACGAATACGACGTATCTTGCCGAACCGCCCGTTGTCGAATGGCCAATATTGACCAGCACAGCGCCGAAAGGCACCCATCTGAGCCGGACAAGACGCTACGAAGCTTTCGCGCAGTCGACTCAGGAGCTGGACCCAACACTGGATGCCTAGGAATGCAACTGGTACCAATCGCCAGGGAAGGTGCGCTGAGAGTGGGCGACGAGATCACGGTTTTAGAGGTTGTGGCGCAGGAGCATGTTTACATTAAGCAATAACAACTTCCATAGCGTGGGAGCTGCTCGGGCGTTGCGGTGGTTTCGATTGATTTTTCTGCTGGTTCATCGGGTGCATAGTTTTTTCTTGCAAGAATTGCAGTAAAATGAAAGCAAAGCATGGGAAATTTGACTTGATACAACATGGGAATGGAATGGCACAACACGAATGAGGATACCCACATAACTTGAAGATCTCGAAAGACTGGGCGAGATTGGCGAGAATACTTCTTTGTAATACACTCTGCGTTCTTCGACGATTTTTCGCTTGATTGTCTATAGCATTTTCTTCTGCTTTTTGTGCATGGCGGGAGTTTGTTAGAGTATACAGGTGCATAGGGAATACAAGAATTTTGATGCCCACTCAGTCATTTTATCTCTCCCTCGTATACATTTTAATGTGCTTGATAAGGCAGGGAGGGACAAGCAAGCCCTTTTAAATGTTCCCTTGTATTGCGGTACATTCAAGAGTCCACTCATACGGCATGTCCCAGCTGTTCGGGAACATTACCATCAATGATCAATTGATCTCACTCTGCTTCGTAGTTCAGAGCGATGTCCAGCATTGGCTTTGGACATTCTCAAATTGGGGCTTGCTGTGATGCATCGATTCTCTCATGAGCTCGAGAATAGCTGAGAGCAAGTCTTCAAGATTAAAAGGTGTAGTAAGTACCTCTAACTTGCCGCACTCGTGGCCACAGCTTCTGGTTTCGCATCTGAACTTCCTGTCTGTGCTACCTCGCCGTTTCAAGCATAGTCAATAATTAAAGTTGGATCGACTTGACTAACGGAGAAGCGTCAGGGTTTTTAAATAACTTGGCCATCAACTTGAGTTATTGCAAGAGTAAAAGGCGCAAGTTCTCAGGTGGATTTGAACTATGTAGTTATAGGCCGTCATCAAGAAGGCTATAATCTCCTTCACAGGAAAACGGCTGATTGGAAGTAGTACAAGACGTCGGATTTACTTACCCCTTCAATCTGCTTCTGCTACTTGATCTGCCATCGTAAGAAAACCATGCTCCTTCTCAAATATAAACTTTCCTACTAAGTTTCCCCCTCTCTAAGCGAAGACAGGATGAGTTTTGTAGGCATGTTTTTCACACCGCCAATACATTACATTGCATTGCATAACTGCCGGCGTAAACTTCTTGCCTTCTGATATAACATACAAACAAATAACTTTGAGGGCAAGTATCTCTAAAAGCCAGCTTTATAAGAGCAGGTTCGTTTGGAAGCGAGGCCCAAGAAAGAGAGTAAACTAGAGCGCAAACCCCCACAAAGAAACCGGCCCCAATCTTGAGCCTGAGAACCTTCACAGGCACAACATGTCTGCCAGTTCCTACGTAACAGCCAATAGCTTGAAGGCAAAATAACGTTGCTTCCAAGCAGACTTGGTTATATCCAGGGGCATCAAAAATAACTCAGGTCTCCCTAGGTGTGAGCTGCCTTGATATATATATAGATTCGTTTGCATTGCTTCCTTTCTGCCATTGAAACTTATAGCATATGTTTGTCATTGTTGGAGAAGGCTGGATGCTTGATGCAAAACGTCAACAAGAAGGAGAACAAGCCATGGAGTATTCTGAAGTAGACGTCAATTGAGTACGCTTGCTGACTGGATATACGAAACAGGAATATCAGCTCTTGGGAGTAGCCAGGCCCCTTTTAGCAGGTGACAATTGTCTTCTCTGCTCTAACTAGCAAGCTTTCATCGTTTAAAGTGTCATTATCTACTACTTCAACAACACCAGGGTATGAATTCACTCCAATATCAGGTCATCCAAGATCCACAATTGGTAGAAGGATGACGAAGTTGCCTTTCAGAAGGCAGATAAGTACCAGAGTTCCATGGCAGCAATAATCAATCACCAGTGCTGGTCAGAAATCAGTGGCGCACTGCTCATCCTCAAGGGAAAAGTACTGTAACTTCAAGGACATCCAAATTCTAGAGCTGTTTTTGTTGCATCGAATGTCCCTGGATTTAAGGAACATTCGGGCAGGCTCGTCCCGACTCTTCCTGAAGATTCTTCGAGTTGTGGTACATTGAAGATTAGCATGGCGCTACGATTGATTCGCCCCTAGGTAATGGTCCGTCCAATTTGTAAAGTGCTGAATTAACATTGCTACATGTTACAAAAATCCGGCACTTCAAGTCAGTATCAGGATTATTCATCCTCATAGAAGAGACGGTGAGATTTTCTGCTATCTGAGTCGTAGATGTGTATCTGTCGGCAGTGATGGAACTGTTCGTCTGTCTGGCTGGCGTATGACTTGTTCGTTGTTGTGCTGGACCACACTCTTGGGCAACGTGGCCCATGCGGAGAGAACACTCAAAGTCATCTGGAGGGCTTATGCGGACCCGGCTTCAGGACTCTGCCACCCTTTTCTTTCAATCACCCTGCCCGCTCCATGGTCATCGAGCAACCAATGTGGTGACCAACACCCTGTACAACTATGCCTTGCCGTGCCTCGGAATCTGACAGCTCTATATACACCACACCATTTGTGACTTTCATTCTCAAACCAGTCCTCCCATCCGTCGTGCTGGGGTAGGTCATGGACATCGTATGGCTGAAGGTCCATGGTATCAAAGAGCTAGAATAGGCCCTATAGGTTGACTGGTACATGCATTAGGAATCATTAATGTCACCCTGCTGTTTCTTCTAAGTAGTTAGAGGTGGGACGCAATTAAAGCTTACTTGAATCATGGCTCTCTGGCTCTCTGGCTCTCAGCATTGATCTTAGAAGGAGATGAGTCAATTGAACGGTGTTAAAAGGCAGAGAGGTCTTACAATATTGGATTTGTCAAACTTTCCATAATCCACCATCTGTACCCTTTTCCTTTCGGCAACAGATCTGCGCCAGTCAAGTTTTTGAAAGACTCTGAGATACTTGCTTCGCACTAGAAGGCTCATCATACTCGACGAGGTCGGTTTATTCCTTGCAAGTTCTCCGTGTTTAAAGTCAAAACAAATTTGTGACGCGGTGCTGCTATTGATGTTTGAAACAGACACAGTGAACGAACGCGTTAGCCTCGTATGTTGAGTACTGTTGTATAGATGGGACCTCCTCCTCCGAATGCCCCTTGCTGATAGAAGGCGATCAGGTGGAGGTCACAAGGATTGGTACTGGATGACCCCGGCCGGTTGGGACATTTAACAGCCAATCGAAATGTTCTCTAGAACTACTGTACATCAAATACCTGGCATTCTGGAGGAACTTCTCGAAACAGGGCGTCGAGGCCTAATCAAGTTCGAGTGGATGTGCAACTTTATCAAGGACAACAAAGACTAGATTCCTCCGGCTAGGAAAAACGAATTTGGCTTACTAACATCCGCCTTTGCCCAAATCTGCTTGTCACTCGATTTTATTCATGATTAGTCGAGGTCTAGCTTTGCATGAATAGAGAGATTCCAGTGCTCTGAGCCACGGAGGGCGTTTAGCCGATGCGAAGTGTGAAAGAAACCTGGAAGAATTGCATACACCCTAAATGTACAAGTAAAGATTGTTCAGATAGCATTTAGCTTAACGGCGGGCAATACCCAGAGTTTAAGTAGCTGAGCGATGTCGATGAATTACTCTGCTGAGCAGACCGACCAGATGGAGGGTTGCACGATGCTCTGACAAACTCGAACCTCATCTGCGACTAGATGCTGACTTTCAGTACTGTGTTCGTAGTTGCTACTTGCAAGTATAGACTCGGTACCGAATGGTGTTTGGTAGCAAGAAGAAGTTAAGCATATTTTTGGTAGCACATTTTACTTAGCGCTGCTTCGACATAACTTATCAATTTCAGTAGTGAAGAAATGGAGCCGATCAAAGTTAGCCAGCTCGCGGCATTTGAGTAGATCGGCCCTCAGTCTCTTCCAACTAGAAAGAGAAAGACAGTCGACTGACTCGATTAAGACTTCCACGCCTGACCGTGACTGGCGCTAGAACGACTTGCACCTGAAATCCCTCTTACCCCACCAAATCGCTTCTTCAAATGAGACGATAGCGGCTGGGTGCTTTGGGTTCGGTGGCTTGAACCAGCTGTTGTCAGATATGCATGGCCGACTAAAATTCACGCTTGAGAACTTGAGGCTTGCATAGCGTGGGACTAGCTCGAGGTCCCTAGAGCTGATCAGATGCAGCAAAACAACGATATGGATGGGTCGAAATGAAGCAGCCTGAAACTGCAGCCATGATCGCGTCTTCACAGTCTGCGAGTTCACGAGATGTCGTCTCAACAAAGTAGTGCAAGCTCTTAACTTTGTCAGCAATGGTTGCACAGATGGCGCGGGAGTTTCGGGGAGCCCGTTTCAGCCTCAGGGGTTCGAATTCAGCTGGTTTCCGTGGGCATTGGACGGAAGGGTACGGGTATTTCTCACACGTGTTGTGTTGTGAAGCATTTGGACTGTTACTGCATGCATGGCTTGCCGGATGCGGTGCTATGGAGAGAGCGTTTCTCCACCTTGTTGTCAGAAAGCGGGTAGCGGCAGACCTATAACTGCCAATTTATTACTTCAGTTTTTGCACAATGATACGCTACCTATTCCCGGGGAAAGTTCCAGAGAAGGGGACTGGGCTTTTCGTGTAACAATACACATTTCGTGCGACTGCAGTAATCCGTGCGCGTTCGATGGACCTCTCTAGTGGCGGGGCGATCTTTTGATTCCATGAGCAGAATGCCTTGCATGAAACTGTACAAGACCTCCATGGGACAATCTCACTCGGGATCGGTGTTGACCAGAAAGATCAGAGCGTGCCACCGGAGGTCAGACAGGTATTCGAGCAATGGAGGAAACCCAATTGATATTGCTGCCGAAAAGGAAGTTGGACCTCGAGGGGCAGAGGACCAAATCTCCGTAAACAATTGGAAGATACGTCAGGGTTGTTGCACATGTTCTTAGGCTCTTACCTGTTGTCGTTAGGAACGGCATGGAACTTGGAAGCCGTTGCACAGGAGGCTGGGATCCTTATTGAGAAATCTCCACTCCGATATGCATACTTCATGAAGCCGTAATTGATCCGTGAGCGAATGAGGACGATGTCGTTCGAGATCGAGAAGCATTGCTTTCGGTCGTTCTTTCCAGATTCCAAATCTCAAATCTCTGCAGTCCGTGTCCCCCTCACGGGCCCATGACCCATGGCCCCATGGCCCATGGATGCCGCCTTGCTCACAGACTGCTCGGAAGGTCGCCGATAGACGCCATATACCCCCCTGTGCTTAATCGGGCTAACGAGTAGGGGGTGAGATCGACGGGGAGATGGAGTCGATGAACGATGGACCCGGAAGGCTGGTACAGTACTGTCGTGGCAGTGCCCGGGCCGCACTCGTAATTGTGTCATCAATCACTTCCATGCTGCAGGCAGGCCTGCTCTGCTCTAATGGTGGATGATACTAGTAGATGATGGATGATGAATGGTGATGCCCAAGGCCAGGCAGGGCATCGTCGAGCTCTGCCTTCCCCTGAGAGCGCGGCCCTAACCGTGTCCTCTCGCGATCCTGGCTGGCGCAGTAGTGGGCAGCTTCCCTGAGTAGCCTGACTCCGACTCCAACGGTGCATTACCCAGCAGCAGTCGAGGACTCGAGCTCAAGACGCACACTCGACGTCGACGCTCGCACGAGTGGAAAAAGGCCGACATTGGCCCTGATCTGCCTATTTTCACGCTGCTTTCAGGCGGGCCATTGTGATCTGGCAAAACTCAAAAGAGGCAGCGTAGGGCTGGATTTGAGCCACGCCTCGCGGATGAAGGAGTGGGAGAGCTGCATGTGCCATCACGGCCATGGTTCCGTAGCAGGCCAATCTCGGCCATGGAAGCTGCCTTCTCCTTCTCCTCCCCTTCTCCCTCCCTTCCCCCTCCCTTCTCCCCACGCCACGCCGCTGAGCGCGCGAGATTCACGCTATGTGAAATGAAGCGCACATTAATCCGCGAGTCCGTTTTGGCCATACCAATACTTGAGCGGTTCCCAATCGAGCCTGGTGGGTTGCGCCTCATCTCCTCCTGGCTGGCCGTCCTGGTCCTGGTCCTGGACTCCTGGTGCCTCGATGGGCTTGCTTCGTTGGAACCCCGTCCCGGTCCCCATGATCGGTGCCGCAGGGGGCCCATCCATCTGTGCCATTCGTGGGTGCTGCCGGGAGGAGCCTAGGTAGGTATATTTCCGCCTTTTAAGGTGCCGTGAGATCAACCTGCGTTGTCTGCTGCAGCAGCAGTGCAGACTGCAGACTGCAGACTGCAAGACTGCAAGACTGCAGAGCAGAGTCTGGAAAGGCGAATGAATAGCTTGCTGCTGCGTCCCTCCATCTACCCCCGCCTGCACCTTGCCCACTTGGGTCATCTCAAGGGGAGCAGGAGGAGGGGCTCCTTTGAGAATGCTGGATGGATGGTGTTCGTCCCGGGTTCTCGTGAGTCGGACGCACATGCTGGCGCCGCAGTCAGACAGTGCTTTTTCTTGCCTTGACGCGGCTAAGCGTTTTCTGAGCACGTTGATTTTGACGTCTCGTTTCGTCTGGTCTTAGATTCGAGTGCACATTTGCGGCCTCCGGAGCTCCTACATCACAGAATTCATGCCCTGGAGCTGCTCCCTACTGGACGTCTCCGACATCTGAAGATCAGAAACTAGGCCAGCCCCCTGCCCTAGCCCCATTGCACAGACAAACGCTTTCTCCAGTCAAAAGGCAGACCATCTCCACACGCGGTGCAAACTGCATGCCACCCTCGTCACACTTGCTGTCATTGACACTTCGTTGACAAGTCCAAGTTCCAACGTCCAACTGGCATTTGCCAATCCAGTATCCGGCTCTTCACCCTGCAAACCCGCCAAATATCTTTCCCCCTCATCTTCTCCCTGGAGCTTAACTCCACCTGTGGCATCTCATTGTTCGTGGAGTTATCCCGGTGTGGATCAAATCTCCTTTCACTGCATCCCCCGCCACCATCAAGAAATCTGACAGAGAGCTCTGCCTTGTGTACGATCTCGTGTGCCGGCAGCGATCTGGTCTCCTGGATTTTCGGGGCCGTCTTGAACCCTTTTCTGTGATCACCTGATGTGCTGGGAAGTTGGCAAGAGTTCACAGGCCTCGAAAAGATCCCACAGGCCAGTTTCTAGTTTCTATGAGCAAGAGACTCTTCCTATCGACACCCAGAGAGAGATTCCTCTGAGATCAGCCAAGACCAGGATCCCCTCCGTATAAATTTTCTACAATCAACAATCCTAGTCGTCAGATCATATAGTCGACCAAGTAAGCACTCCAATTTGTCCAAATCTAGGAAAGCTCCGACGATTTCTCGATGCCAATGCTTCCACCTAGTTGCCAAATTGAGAGAGGATAGCATTTGGGCCTACCCGTTCGGCAGGTCGAAGGAGTCAACCCGGTGCTTCCGTCGTACCCTCAACGTTGCCCCTTGGCAATACTGCGTCGATAAGGCCTGTGTGGAACGGCACTCTTCTGGCTTGGTGTCTTCAAGTGTCTTCTGTCGGCTAAGAGCCAAGTACTCTCATGAGCATAATTCGGTCTACGGGATACTGACACCAATCATAATTCGAGCTACGTCCGCACTTTTACGCCCCTTGGAAGCTTGCGCGCAGAGGTGCTCAACCCAATTCGCGCTGCGTCTTCTCTTCCCATCGGGACTTGCCTCTAGAATATCCCGGGCAGCTCAAATCTTGTTCCTGTCTAGGACAGTGGGCCGTTCCTGGTTGCGACGGGGATCCCACGACTATCATCTCTCACAACCTCGGAACTCGACGAATTTCTCATCCTAAAATACGCCTGACTTGAACGGTGTCTCCATGCTACATGAAGTCTTCCATGCTGTCCATTGAGCCGTCATGACAGATTCGATCTACAAAGACACAGTAGGGAGAATCGCAACAGCCCCTCACAAACCAGTAGCTCCAGATCAGAGTACCGTCCTGCAGACTGCGCAACCTCAGTATCTTAGCTCTGCCAGTTCTTACGCCGACCTCAATTATCTATTTGGAGTACAGGACACAATGATTGCACCAAAACCCAACCGCAATCGTCGTAAGTCTAGTCAGGGTTCTGAGCACACGAAGCACCGTCGAACCAGAAGTGGGTGCTATACATGCCGTTCAAGACGAGTCAAGGTGGTTAAACCTTCCCCAGCTCGAGGAGTTATAGCTTATTCTCTTGTAGTGTGACGAAGCTCACCCAATATGTGAACGTAAGGCCGCGGCGTACTCACAAGTCTTTTCTCCAACTAATGATCTACAGGATGCAAAAAAGGTGGCCGGGATTGTGTATATCCTGAAAGTCCTACAGTCTCAAAGGCGTCGTCCTCCGGAGGATCAAAACCTGCAAAACGCAACAACCGCGAGAGCCCAGGTTCATCGTCGGATGAATATGACGATGGGCCAGAACCCTTAGAGGCGATTAGAGACGAAGACGAAGCTGAAGAAGCAGACGTAGACGCAGACGATGTTGCTGGCAAGCAAAGTACATCGAAGCCTGTACCACAACCAATTGCCAACAACCAAGCGTTCGGTGGACAGAAAATAACCACCAGACATAGTTCCGAAGCACCATCACTAGTTCAAGACATGGGCGCCTCGCCTACTCCATCTACCGAAGGGTCCGTGGGCTATCCTGCCTACCAGACTGCTGGAAGTGCAAGGACCAAGATATCAAGCTTACCTTTAGCATCATCATCTGCCTCTTTGAGAAGCGATTGGTCTCACCTTCCTCCAGATCTTCAATTTTACCTGGCATACTTCTACCAAAACCTCACACACTTGCATTATTCCTTGAAATTCGATTCTGGAAATTTTCTGCGAACCCGTTTTCTGGACGCAGCTCTCCGCAACGAAGCTTTACTTCATGCCGTTGTTGGCTTCTCCGCCTACCAGAGAACACTACATAACCCTGCCGGCGAGATCAACGACTTCCTTCAATACTACAATAAGGCCGTGTCTCTGCTACTCACGTCACTGAAGAGAGGTGCAAAACACGACAATGCCATGATCTTGGCCATTCTGCAGCTTGCAACGATAGAGGTAAGATCTCGGAAGTTCTTTGTAACTCTTCTGTGAAGCTTACCTACGCGAAGGAATTTCTTGGTGACTGGCCTAATTTGCTTGGCCACCAGAAGGCTGCATATGAATTGCTAACAGAACTATATACTCCGCAGACGGTAATGGGGGATGACATGACGCGAGTAATACTCGGCTGGTATATGCGGTTTGATGTCTTCGCAGGGTTGATGGGAGGCTTTGAGACCGTGCTATCAAGGGATTGGTTTTCGTACGCGCGAGACTTCTCCCGCAAGCAGGTAGCGAACCAACCGTCAAATCTGGACTGGAAGATCGAGCATGCAATCGCTGAACACCGTCTCATTGCTACCGATATGTCACTCCTTTTCGCAAAAATCGGAAAAGGCGAAATTGCTCTTGAACATTTTGTGAAGGAAAATGAAGATATTGGAAGAAGAATTGAGGAGTGGAAAAGCAAAATGGATCCAGCTCTTCAAGATAGCCGCCATTTGGTGACGGATTTCTCTGGCAGCCGACCTTTGGACCCCGACGACATCGTCAACCCATACATTCCCGGAACCTTGTTTAGCGGGCCCCTTTTTGTGATGAACATAGCCATCATTGACTGGTACTCGATCGATCTGATGCACAAATATCAAACAGCTCTTACTTTAAGGACACAGCCTAGCCAGGAGCTCGGAATGAAGGCATACGCGACCTGCCAGTTATACGAAGCTATCGAGTTCTACCCAAGAAGCCCACCTGGCGCTGTGTTGTCCATTCAAGCGAGCCTAGGCATAGCATTGTTATTTCTTCCAAGAGACTTACAACACGCAATGTGGGCGCGGCGCAAATTAGCAACAATAGAAACAAATGGGTGAGCTCCCCGAAACATGAGGCATATACCTATTCTTTGCTAATTTGTCCTCGAAAGCTACATCTATCCATACACCTTTCGTACCAAGATGGCAGATCTCTTTCGAGACCGGTCTTGCATGCATTGGTGGCTCCCGAATGACGAAGACTACCCACCAATTATTCGCTCTATCCGCAACTTTGTCGAGGAGCGCACATCTAAGGCCAAGAACCTGCCGGCCGAAGATCTCCGTGACATGAAAGCCATATTTGCATTATTGAAGCTCGATGACGGGACAACCAGTGTTCCACCCTCTGCGGCTGGAGTAAAACCTAGTTCAACTACGGGCATATCTGTCGCACCCACCCACGATTCGTACTTGGGACACGACAGCGTGGCTAATCTGGATCCCGAGAGAGATCCATATGGACTCGACTTTGACAACGGACCAGGATTTTGACATTAAGACCATCGTGACGTTCGCATTGGAATTTTCAGGATGGAATCATGCAGCAACATCGAGATGGGTTTAAATAATGCTGCCACTCGATCTAGGACGAATGTTCTGCAGTACTCAAACTCTCGAGAGGCGGATGTTCGCGTGGAGAGAAACCCATCCGAGTAACTCGGACTTGCATCTCAATGGTAGATGGCCGTGTTGAATACTCAAGCAGAAAGTACAGCCGAGGCTGTCTACCTGCATTCAGGCGTCCAAATTACACTTCTCAGAGGATCTGCAATGCCTGCCATCTGTTTCAGTAAAGAAACTTGTCAAGTACGCTCAGACTGAAAATGATTGGCTGTTATCAGAGAGTGTGATGACGACCTGTTGACTGCTCAGCCCAAAGTGACGGCTTACGGAACGGGGATTGGACATGAAAGAGGTATAGACTGTCACCTAGAAGTCTTAGCAGTACACGAAAGCTAAGAATATGAAAAGAAAGCAATGGGGATTTTGTGACCTTTTCTGCAGCACCTTGCCCCTTGATGCTTATGTTTGGTAGCAGACAGAAGAAGTCTGGCACTGAAAATCCCAATGCTTCGTTCGGCCAAGTGGAAAGAACTAACAAAGGGCCCTGATTGGCACTCACAATTGAAGTGTCCCAAGATGTCAGTCATTGAACTCAAAACAAAAATAAAAGGATAGACGACTATGTGGTGAGCCTGCACGGACCGCCGCTTTTTCTAGTCCTCTCTGAGATGGTGGGGAGCTCAAAGCAGCGGTCTCCGTAGTCCCCTTTGGGACTACGGCCATCACGAGGGAGCTTACCTTGACCGAACCTCAAAAGTAACTTAAGTTGATCCCCAAAATCGACAATTAGCTGCCACCTACCCATTTCGTCTATTCCTGAGAATCCTTTCGATCTGGTGATTAGGATATCCTGTATTAGACCCAAGTACAGCAGATGCAACAATGAATCGGCCAGGTATGCATTTATATCTTCACTACTTCCCTTCACAATTGCCCCACTACACTGCAGTCAACGAGCCTGGGTCGATCTGTCTTGATGTGGGGGATGTCGCACAAAGAGGCTCTAGGGCCTTCGCATTATTCCGCCATTGTCGAAGAATTCAGCGCGTGATGGATTGGGTTGTGGGCGTGTCTGGGCTTGGGGCGAGTCGCTGCAAACTTGCAAGTGAAGCTTGCACATCACCTCCGGAGCCTCTCCCTCTTGGATTTCCAAGGGACCCCTCCATATCTACCACATCCTTCAATCACGCGCACTAGTCCCTCTTGAGCGAAAGCAAAGATGTTTCTCTTCTTCCCTTTCGTAGCTGTCGAGGCTGTCCGAAAGCTTCTGGCGCAACTTACGCTGACCTGCTTTATGCTAGCTGTTGGACCTCAATCTTTACGCGGCCTGCCAAACGGCTTCCCGTCCCAGCAACAAATACCACAAAATAGGAGTGTCTCGTCGAGGTTACCGCCTAGTGGAAAGATGGGTAAGGAGCCTCGTCCCACTATAGGGTCGATGGACAAAGATGCCATATGCTGACTTTGAGTCGCACATGTAGCAGGCAACGGTGCGACTTGGGCATTCGGTGGGGGCGTACCGATGGGCAATGCAGGTCTCGGAAATCCTCGTACAAATAATGGTCCAATGTCGAGCTTTGCACAGACTATTGGAGGATCCTCGCAGCCAGCTACTCCTCTTGATCTATCGTGAGTACACTATCTTTGAGAGAGATTGCTTAGCTAGCGATAGCTAGCAATAACTGCTTCGACTTGCAATACTTCGGAGGAATCGCTTCGACTGACATTGTCTAGGGAATTCCCTTCCTTGTCAAACAACCAACCTCAACCTAGTCAATCAACATGGGCAGCTTCCGGTTCCCGAGGCCTGGGTCCGTCTACAAGCATGCGATTGCAACAACAGCAACAACAACCCCCTCTGTCTTCGCAACAGCAGATCAATGCCCAGCAACAAGCGCAACAACAGCATGATGATCTATTTAGCTCTTCCTCGCAGTTGCCTAGTAGCCAAGGTGGTTTCCGCTTCGGTGCTCAGAACGCTGTTGGCCAATCTTCTCAGCCCAACCCTATTGATGAATTCCCTCCCCTGAATCGAAACGCCAATGGTGAGATAGGTCAAGATAGAAGCTCGAATCTGATCCAGAATGTTGGCTTTGGTGCTCAATCAAATAGTTTGGGTTTTGGTTCTGCGAACCCTCCACAACCACCTCGGAACAACGGTCTTCTAAATGCTTTATCCGGTAGTACTCGACTTCCTTCCGCAAACCGAGTAGCCTCTCCTGCTAATATGCCCGGTAAGTGAAGATTGTAGAGGTTGTTGTGGTACTTCATTAATCAATTTTGTAGCCGTCTCCACATCACGATCGCCGATTGAGCCTACCCGCCAAGAGAATGATGCAAGTGTAAGTCTGCAGCTCTGGGACGTTTGATCATGTGCTAATTGATGGTCAAGGCCTTTTCCACCTCTCAATTCGTTTCGTCAATAGCACAGCCGCAGCGTGAAGAGAATGTACTACAGCCTGCTATGTCTAGAGCAGACGGTCATCAGCAAAATGATGGAGGAGCACCGCGTTCTCAAAATCTTGATTCCACCGTTGGCTCCTCCCAAGGCAACCCTGAGGATACAGGACCTGAAGTTCAAGACCCATTAGCTGGCATGAGCGATATCGATCGGTGGGGCCTCAAGGGCTTCACTACGATGATGAATAACTTCCCCGACTATGCCGCCCTGGTCACCGGTATGGATGTGGCATCATTTGGTCTTGATCTCAGTTCTCACGAGTACGTTTGGGAACTTCAAACTCACTATCGGGTACTAACTTTGCTCAGATTGATCTCCGAGCAGGTTTACTCGCTTTGGGACAACGAGCCACCACGGCCCGCCATTCCTAAATTCAAACTTCCTGATTGCTACACTGTTAGTAATGTGGGACGGTTGGACACTAAGATGACCGGCTTCAATGATGAGGCACTGCTCTTCATGTTCTACAGCAATCCAGGCGACGTAGCGCAAATCATGGCTGCACAAGAACTGTAAGATTTTCTTTCTATATATGAAACGCCTCTAACCCCACCTACAGCCACAATCGCAACTGGCGGTACCATAAGAAGTTGCGAACCTGGTTGACTAAAGACGATATGATGGTTCCTCAGCCTCTTGGAAATGGTACTGAACGGGGTTACTATGTCTTCTTCGACATCAACTCGTGGGTTCGAGAACGCGTATGCAATCATCACCCTTAAGCCAAGTCATGACCTAACATTTTCTTTAGCGAGAGTTCACCTTAGTCTATGAAGACCTAGAGAACATCCCTACCGTTCCCAGAACTCTGGACAGATAGGCGTGTTTTGAGATCTCCCTACTGGCGACTGCCTACCGTGTTTGATTACATTCCATTTCAAAATCGGGAGCTGAATGTGTTTGGTATTCGAAAATGGCTGGGCGAAGCATATCTCACTATTGCCACTGATTATTGCAAGACGGCACTTTGCACTTCCATATGGAATCAATTGATGGCGTTCATTTCAAATCAGTGGCTCACATACATTCGGAGTTTCTGGGTCAGGGAGGCCTGAACTGGAGCTTATTGTACTGGGCGTTCTAGCGACCTGGGCTGGGTTTGCACAATAGCAGCAAGAGTTTCATGAAGTATAATGATCATGAAAAATTCATATTGCTCCACAGAGTCTTCATAATGCATTGCTGTGATAGAGCCTCATCGAACTGTGCTAAATGTGACTTGGGCATTTTTTGATGGCGATACAGACGGCACGTGATGCATAAAATGAATGTATCGGATATTCGACGAGTGCATCGCACTTGGTCCCAACAAAACAATCTTCATCCATATCCCACTTATTCGATGATCTTCGATCCACCATACACGGCGCTCGGAATCGTCTCGTACAAAGCCTCCGGTGCTAGCTGTATGTTCTAAAGCAAAGCCGCAATCGCGCTTGCCAACGAAACTCCTTCCTTCCAACTTATTCTACCCTCCACTTCAGAGATTCTTCAAGCACAGACACGATGGCCGACCAAACAATAGGGCTGCCGCAGCTGCTCATATTGCTCGTGCTCGGAACTCTCGCGATTCGATATTTCTTCTTCTCGTCGGGGAACACTTCGCCGCAGAACCGGAGCACGACGTCAGCGAACAACATTCGCGCGAGGGAGGCAGATGTGGAGAGGATACAGCAGATGTTCCCACAGGTCTCGCGGCGGAGTATTATGTGGGATTTGCAGAGGAATGGGGGAAATGTGGTGGCTACTACAGAGAGGATATTGAGTGGGCGGGGGCTGGAAGTGGTGAGTCTTGCTGGCTTTCTTTTCCCTGGCGCAGCTAGTAGATCTCTGGCTTGGGGATATTACGTTCAACTTCTCGATTATTTCAAGTTCAGCTCATGCTAATGCTTTGACTTGCGTAGCCTCCGCAGTCTTTTCAACCGCCTCTGCCAGTCCCAGCTTCCTCGTCATCAGCGGCCACATCGACGCCAGCACAAGTGAAGCCACTACAGCCAGATCTCATAACTCGGTACAACCTCAAAGCGAAAATCGCAGACGAAGCTACGAGGCGAGAGGGATCAGAGGGCACGGAAGATGATGCCGCTCCTGGAAAGCAAAAACAGGGACAAGCTTGGAGTTCAAATAAAGCGGAACGGCAGGCTTTACTACAGAGGAGGAGAGAGGAGATGATTCTCGCTGCGAGGAGAAAGATGGAAGCAAAGGTTGCTGCGGAGAGTGGTCAAGGGAAGCCCGGAATATGATAGTGAGTATAATTGAGTAGGGGTCGTGGGTTATTATTCGACCAGCTTTATCGAAGGCGATGTACAAGTCCCTGTATAGCATGTCTATAATGGAAAGTGGATCAGTGGGCCGTCCTGCAGTTTCTCCTTCACCACGTTTAGGAGACCATCACCTGGCACTGGGTTATCAGGTTTGCTCTTCGACCACTCTCAAGTACCTTTTTATACTGCTCTATATGGAGCACGTCTTCTTCACTCTTTCGCTTCAAATGTCTTTGGGAACCACCTCATCTCGTTCTTTCCTTTCTGCAGTGCACCTTATGTTAGTGAAGGGAGTGTAGGTAGTTCCTTCCTTTGATGGCTCAAGCCTGCTGCTCTAGCACCTCATCCAAAGCTTCAATCCCTTCCTCTCTCTTCACAGTTTTACAACTACGTTTGCTTCATCTCTACACTTCTAGCAATATTCTTAGTCCCGTTCTCTCTGCAACGTCTATTGCTGGGACTCGGCGATCAATCTTGCCAAAATTGTTTTGCTTCCTGCTTCCCTAGTACAGAGGTATTCTTCGCAGAGACAGCGGCAGCAGAGGGTACAGAGGGTACCACAAGATGGCGACGCAATCTTTCTCCTCTGAAAGGGACTCGTATACGGGAGCCAGCTTAGGTAGCGTCGCTCCCAACTCCTCTGCAGGGATATGTCCCAGGTGTTTGTTAGACATCTCCATCTGCCAGTGCGCTCCAAGTCTTGCGTGGACGGAGACGATCATCACATCACCATTGCATGATACTCAATGTGATATCGGTTTTAGACACTGCAATGAAGAATGCAGCTTGGAGTTTGATTCTACAAATTCTGCAATAAGGGTCAACAATGGCGAGCAACAGATTTTGAGTAAGGGAGAACCCGATCAAGCGTTTGATAGATCTCTGATACAAGCAAGCCCACATCACGGGGCAACGAATCCACCAAAGGGGCAGAAAGTGCACGGGCTGGCCCAACAAGAGTCAGCGAATGTTGGAGCACGGGATAGGACAATGGCTAAGGCGGATGGTCTCGAAAGGCGTGGGTCAAGGGATCACTCACAATCACATCATCAATCATTCCTCCCTTCGCCATCCACTTCGCAAGCTGCCAGCAAAGTTACCGCAGACATACTGGAGAGGGCTCCCAAATCGGAAGCGCGTTCTCGCCGTTACAAAGCGTGGAGGAATGCACTTTGGGCAAAAGGGCGTATGAAATGTCCGATAAAGGGGTGCGGAAAGGTGGCCCTTCCAAGTTTTCGCCACTATGCAAGACACTTCAAGACTACCCATGGGCTCATCAAGTGTCCTGTACTGTTCTGTGATACGTATATTACGTCGTGGGTCGAAGAGAAGAGGTATGTGCTCGATACGCACATTCATAACATGCACCAGGACGAGTATCCGCATGGGGTATAGCAGTCATGCCGAATGGAAACTACGAAGAGGTGCAGGATTGTTGATCTTGGTGTTGGTGATACAAAAAACATGGCCTGGGATGCCGCTTCAGTGGAAAAGAAATACAACGTTGGAGCACCACATTTACGAACAGTCTTGATTGTGACTTTTTAATTCTTGAATATCTATTCTTCTTGCATCGCCATCTATAACGCACCGGAACCAACAGGCAAGTAAGTTTCGCACGCAGGAGATGGGTCAGGCAACCAAAGAAAGAGAGAATCCTCGCCCAGATTCGCCTATGCAAAGTACCATCCACCCCATCATCAAATCATTAATGTCCGTCGCATGATTTATTTCTTCTCCTCCGGCTCAGAGATCTCATCTGGCTTTGTCGTCTCAGCGTCAGTCATTTCCTCGTCCTTAGTCGCAGCCTCCTGTGCCAAGGCCGCCTTGCGAGCTGCTTCTGCCATCTCACGCTTCCGTGCTGCTTCAGCGTCCGCAACGGCCTGTGCGGCTTGACGCTCCTCTTCTACCTTATCGAAGTAGCGTTGCGCAATGGGGCCAGCAAGACCACGGATCTCGTCGATCTTGGAGATGTAAATAGCCTTTGTGGTATCCTCGCCCTCATCATAGAGCCATTCCTATCTTCTCGTTAGTGTCTTGCCCGGTTTGTGGTTTTTTTTTGGTGTAGAACTGCAGTAGCTTACCTCTACGACCTCAAGCTTCGCCTTCAGCTTGGTCTTTTCATCCTCGCTTGCGAACTCGGAGTATTGGTCATCAATCTTGTTTCTCATATCATAGATATAAGTCTCAAGTTCGTTCTTCTTATCTTCGGTATCAGCAACGAGCTTATCCTCCATGATCATAGCAGATTCCTGCTCAGCTGCAGTCTGCTTCGATTGCTCATCGAGAGAAGAGGTGGCGGAGACGATTGGCAAATCGCCTTTTCGGACTTGCTTCTTGACCTTTCTTGTCTTTGGCTTCTCGGCAGCGTCGGTATCCATTGCCTTTAAAGGAGGTGTCAGTAAGGTATGTCCCAGACGGGGACGTTTGGCGGCACGTTCATCCTCGCAAGAAGCTTGAACTGGTATTAACGGTGGAGGTAGCTTGAGACTCACATCTGGATCCTTCTTTTCTGCATCCGCCTTTTCCTCTGGGATAGGCTCCTCAACCTCCATATCTTCAACATAGTATCCTTGCTCAACATTCAAGATACCGTGCAAGTTCAGACGGGCCTTCAGCTTGCAAATCATGAAGTCGTCCTTAGAATCAGCCTTGACACCCTTGACTGAAAATCGTCCAATCCATGGGTTGACCTTGCCAGGAAGCAATTCAGGTTTGGCGTATTTGGCCTCGAGTTGGAAAGGTTCTTTTCGGTAGAATGTGAGGATCTTGGTTGAAGGCATGACGTTGCCCTTGTTGAAAACGGTCAAGCTGGTATCCTCATCAGGGATATCAGGTGATTTCTCCCAAGTAAACTCGATAGGGTAGTTGACGATATCGTGGATTGCAAAGTCTCGAACACGGAAAACAGGGGATAGAATGGCGCAGCTGAAAGCGCAACCTCGTGCAATAGCCTCATCCTGGTTGAGTGTGAAGGAGAGAGTCTTGCCGAAGAACTTCTGAATGCGATCCTTGAGAGCTGGTACACGCGTGCATCCACCAACAAGCTCAATGATGTCGATATCCTCAACCTTCAACTTCGCCTCAGCCAAGGCTGCCTCTAGAGGCACATGAACACGCTTGAGGAGGGGCTCAACAAGTGCCTCGAGACCCTCACGAGTCATCATCGTGGCAACGTCAACATCGTTCATCAGTGACTCGATGTTTACAGGGGCTTGTTGATTGGCTGACAGAATCTTCTTTAACTTCTCCGCCGCAGCATGGACACGGACCAAAGCCTTGGGGTTGGTGTTGATATCGATCTTGTACTTCTCCTTGAACTCCGCTGCCAAATGGTCCACCAAAGCCTTGTCGAAATCCCGACCACCGAAGTGGCGATCATAAGCTGTAGACTTGACAGTCAACTCGCCCTTTTTGAACTCTACAATGGAACATGTGTAATTGCTGTGCCCGATGTCGATGAATGCCACGCGTCTTGGCTTCTCTTCAGCAGTTGGGAGATCGAGCTTCGTAATACCGTAACCAAGTGCAGCCGCAGTAGTATCGTTCATGAGGCGGAGCAGCTTAAGGCCAGCAATTTCGGCAGCATCCATCAAACTTCTTCGCTGGATATCTGTGAACCATGCCGGAACGCTCATGACAATGTCCGAGACAGGGAGCTTCAACTCTGCTGATGCCGTGCTCTTGACCTTGCTCAGGAACATCGAGACCAGCTGTGTGCCAGTGAACTTCTCCTTCTTGCCCAAGTACGTGACTTCCGCGCCAACTTGGCCATTGATATCGACGAGGGGTGCAGAAACGAACTGCTGTTCTACTTGCACATCGGGATCGTTCAGAGAGCGGCCAGCTAATCGCTTCAAAGATGAAACGGTATTCTTCAGGTTCGAAATCTCTTGTGTCTTCGCAGGCTCGCCGAGGTAACGACTCTTTGGCCCAAAGCCTACCAAAGACCTTTGTGAGAGTTAGCTATTATGTCAAGGGTGAAGCAAGTATGGTATGACTTACGGTGTAGCTCGATTCGAGACTTCATTGGTGATCTGCGAGCCATCAGCACGATTGAAAACTTCAGACAAGACAACAGGTTATACATACGACATCGACACCGCGATTCCGTGCAACCGCAATGACTGTATTAAGTGTACCGAAGTCCACGCCGACCACTGTTGGCGGGAGGGTTAGCAGATGTCCGGAAGGCTGAGGAACAAAGTTTGTTGACATACCACTCATCTTTGCGACCTGTGAACTTCTTGTATGGTAGGAGGTGTGCAAGAGCTTTGTGAACGAGTTGCGGAAGATGCAGTCTGGTTCGAGGGGGTAGAGTCTGGAGAACGGTGTGGGCTTGTTCCAGGTTTGTTGTTGAATTTCTTGAGCCCCCAGCGCCTCGTTTAACTTAATTTTTCTAGCAAGTGCGACCACCTTCTCGATGCTTCGTCAGGCTTCGAAAGGTCAACACCGCCACAGAATAGGGCTCAAAGAACAGGTAACAGTAGCACTCTTAACCGCTAATGGATGGGAATCTCGTCGTCCTTTTTTTTCATGGCTGTCGTCATCGGGCAGACACGTGGCGCATGCAAAATGCAAAGTTTCTAGATCACGTGAATAGAGGGACAATTTGACAAGGCGATAAAGAATGCGTTATCATTGTTTGGTGGGGCTGAGTGGGGGCAGTGAGCCATCACTACGGTTACTGCCTGCCGACAATTCATGTGCAAGAAACATCCAGCACCTTGACATCCCTTGCTGGCCTCCAATATGATGCAAGTCATGGCATTCAGACTTGCCTAAATTCCTTGTAATGCTTTCAAGGATTAAAATTCGGTTGACTCTTGACTATACATAAAAGGACGTGCACGAGTTTTTCAGATCCTACAGTATGGCTGTCCTACAAGAAATGCAAGCCCATATATATGTATATGTATGCACGCTAGAAGCTATATACAGTACCGTATTAATTGGTTAACAAAATAATATCTTATAAAACAAATCGTGGTTTTTTGGGGTTTAGAACCTTACCTTATGACCTAATAGTATCTTAAAGCTCTATAATTGGTCGATAGCGGGGTAAGTAGGGTGCTAACCACCTTCTTTTATCCCTAACCTCCCCTATTCTTAGTATCATTACTACCAAATCGACGATTCTAACCGCATCTGTAACCTCAATATCGCTTCCTACACCCCCAGAATCCTTTGTAGCGGGCATCGGCTTGGAATGAGGTCGTTTATAAGGGTGGAAGAGGTCTGTATAGCTGCGTCGATTAGAAAGTTGTGGACTAAGGGGGCCAATCAGATGGCTGGGATCAAGTCGATGGAGTGGCAATGGGGCTGATGTGTGGCTGTTCTCTTCTTATCTCCTTATCCCTAAGATAATATCTTAACTCTCCTTGGACAACCTCTCTTTAGAACCTTATCTTCTAGGGGCGTAGTATCTTCAAAATGGTATTATCTAGTTAACCAATTAATACGGTACAGCCTTCCTAGAAGAAAAGCAAATCTTCGTCTTTCCAGCCCATATCGTTCAAGAACCCATGCACGCTTTTCTCCAACGTCTCCGGTCCACAGATCAGAACCAGTTCTTGGCCGTTTTGCTCCCGGCATGCACCGACCTCTTTCTCGAGAAGCTCCTTACTCACGCGGCCTCTTAGCCCCACCCACCCTTCGGTAGGCTTCGTGAGGGAATATAGAAGTCTGCATCTGTCCTCGTTTCCTTTAATCAAACCATCTAAATCCTCTTTACAAAGAATATCTTCTTCAAGTCGATTTCCATCCAGTACCAGACACCTCGTCTTGTCCTCGGGATCTTTCAGTACAGCTCGCAACACCTGGAAGATAGGAGTGATGCCTGATCCGGCACATATCATAACGAAGCGCTTGATGAATCTTGGCTTTCCACTAATTGTGCAGTGACCACGAGAAAGATATTCGAATTTTCCAATTGGGCCTTTGAAGTCGACGAAGTGGCCTAAGGGTATTGCGTCGAGAGCCTTGGTCATCTTGCCACCAGCGCGTTCTTTCGTATCGAAATATACCTTGACGAGAACCCGAAGGAGGCCCTTATCTGTACCTTCCGAAATGGGTGTGTAAGAGCGGATGATTGCTTCTCGAGTGACTGGATCTCGTAAACGCATCATCAGGTGTTGGCCAATGGGCAATCCAATTGTCTGATTCTCGTGCTCTAGTGTGAAGTTGAATATACGTGTATCGGATGAGATCTCCTGTTTCGAGGAGAGGATAGCCTTGGTCCAGGTTTTGGATTGGAGGAAGATCTCGCGAGGTTCTGAAGCTTCGGAGGGAACTTCGTCGCCGTTCTGGAGGATTGCACGAGACGCTTCGTCGAGTGATCCGATGTGGTATTTTTGCATCATACCTTTAGCGGTTTCGGAATCTGCTTCTGTTAGTGATGCTGAAGGGTTTAGAGGAGGGAAACACACGAATCGCCATAAATTCATCCGTGGCATCTTGACCTGCTGCACCGATGATACTGGTCGCTCCACCAGGATGTCCTTCCAGAAACGCGGTTCCATCATACACTTCACCATTAAGAACAAACCACGGATTCGCATCACCGTCATGTTTCCGTAGCTCATCGACCGTGATGCTTCTGTTCGACCCATCCTTTGTCATCTTGATCTCTTTCTTGGGCTCGATTATGCCTTCCCCCTCTCCTTCACCACCCATCTTTTCACCCCAGAATCCATTTGCAAGATTTCCACCTCTCGCTTTGACCTTCTCCATCCACCCACCAGGGATCAGAGCAGGCTGCGTAGGATGTTCGAAGCGAAGATAGTCCCCCTCTTTGCTAATCGTAATGCGATACCACGGATTGTTCATCATACCGAGCACACTCCAATACATGTCGCGTGGCTGCACGTTCATGCTCTCATCCATCGCCCGCACCATAATATCCCCCGATGACCGCAAGTCCTCCACTTTAAGATCGATTTCCCAGAAGCACCAAGTAAAGCATGTTTCCCGCCATGCCATATCTAGCTTGCCTCCGAACAGTATGTCATTCTCATCGGCATCTCGGTAATCGTCCTCGTGATATCTGATGTCCGCCAACGCCCACGATTTGCCTTTATCCAAGGTGACTTCGACTCTTGTCACTCTCCGTCCGCCTCCACCGTAAGCGTACCCGCGCGCCCGATAGGTTTCCGGTCCGTTGACTAGATACACTTGCTCTTCATGGGCTGGATAGACGGTAGCACTATTCGTGCTCAGATCATAGATGGCATATCGCTCATCCATCCACCACTTCGGCTCGTTTGCACTCTGCTCTGGGCTGATCATCGTAGGTAGAACCCTGTTGTCATAGATGTGATACCAGTTGTCACTGGGTTCAGCCGTAATCGTAATCTTCTTCAACCATTTCACGCTGCGACCACCAATTTGTCCAGGAACTACCACACGCAATGGCTTGCCGTGGTCTGGACGAAGCATCTCCCCATTCATCTTGTGTGCTAGCATGATACCCCTATTCGGATCCATTGCCCAGTTCAGCTTCACAGATGTACCATAGTAGCCGTTGGGCAGCTTGTCAGCACCCTCTATGCACACGTATTTTGCCCCTCGCATCGGAATAGCTCGCTGTATGAGCTCTCTAATGGGAACACCGGTCCACAGCGCCGTGGAGAGACCAGCAGCTCCCCACGAGAATCCTTTCGACTTTCGAACCTGATTCTGCTCCTTTCGTCGATTTCCAGCACAGACAAGAGTGATTGGTACTGTAATTTGTTCGTAGTCCGCAATGAGTTGCTTGAGCGTCATGGTAATGGGATGCTTGACCATCCCTTCTACCGAGAACTCCCAATCTGGAATTGTGGCATCATCCACTTGCGGAACTGCGCCATGATTTCGAACGTAAAACAATTCCGGAGAGGTGAGGAAACCTTCATCGTAGAGAGCACTCAGGGGAGCTTCGACATTAAACGGGTGGATTCCAGTCAATCGAATGAGTCGGGGATCTCTAGGTACATTGTTGTCCGGAGTCTTAAGATCCTCCTTCAAGATATCTTTGGGTGCATTGGTAGGTGGTGGGAGCGGATACCGAGAATTCCCTGGAACAGAGCTGGTCCTTCTCGAACTTGGATTTGATTCACTGTTGGCCTCAGATTTTGGAGGGGTAGGAGGCAATCGAAGAGCAGTATCTGGTAGTTCGGTCCCAGGTTTCTTTGTATGTGCATCTGTAAAGGGTGGCGGCTCCGGGATGCTTATGGCTGTGGTAGACATTTTTCGCTTTTGGTCGAGGGAATTGGTGAGATACGTGTGAAAGGATGGTCAGTGGCGGCGAAAATGCGGGGGATGGATATGGAAATGCTATACATCAAGAATTGAAAAGTGAAGGGGTTGCTATGCGTTGCAGCATTGAAACCAGAATTGAACGAATAAATGCAGGGCTGTATCGAAAGTCGGGAAGTTCAGAGAACGAAACAGAGGCGTGGAGATTTTACAGAAGCAGAGAATGAAAAGCACCTCCCCGTCAGCTTGACGATACCGTACCAATGAAGTCCCGGCTGTTTTCAATAGGATCGACCTAGAGGATCTGGTGACGATATCTGCGCGGAGGAGGTCGGTAGACCCGTCCAGCAACCTTCCAGAATGCGGGATGCTGGAACTTGCAGTTCTGCAGCACAGTTAGCCCATAAGGAAGAGCTCTGAAGATCTTCCGCGGAAACCCTGATGCGCTCCTTATCAGACAAATATCCAGAAGCGGCCGCTTGATTGGGCCACGGTCTAGCTCCCGCCAGTGGTTTTACAAAACTTGACCACTAGCCTTATCTTTGCCCACTAACGACATATAACATCATCTCCAAGACGCTGTAATTCTCTCCTAATGTTCGCCCCGATAATCCGATCGAGAGCACTCCTTGGAAATATATTTTGAGCCCAGATTGGCCCGAGGCTGGGTATTGTATTTACCCCGCGATCGAGGCACGTTCCCCATGCAAGAGCAACCTCCACCTTCTTTGAAACTCATTTGTCACTGGCCAAAGGTCTCTTTGCACGTCAAGAGTGCCACGGAGTTTGCCCGCTTGTCTGGCGCTGTCCCGGTCACTGAACCGGAGGTGCTTCCGTGTATCTCTCGAAGACTTGAAGGTTGAAAGACTTAGGTGAGCGTACTCACGTGCAATTGCAAACAGATACAGCTCTTGGAAATGACATTCCCGCCAAATCGCGTGCTTCTCTACACAGGTGGCCGCAATGACGCTCATTAACTGCAATGAGGTATCAGCACTAAGCTACTAACAAACGCTTATGCGTGAATGTCTACCATAGAATAGTGACTATAGTATCATCTGCTCATGGTTACATTTTCAATCGTTCTGTATCTATACTCGGAGACTTGAAAGTCTGCAAAATAGCATGTTTCTGCTGACCCTAGCCCTGTCATGCCCGCATAAGGAGCGTTGTATCGTTGATACCACTTGATAGACGACGTAAGCACCAATTCTCTCAGCCATTGGCCCCACTGGAACCGATGGATGCTCTCCTCTAGTTCAAGCTAGGAAAGTAGGACACGTATTCATAAAAATTCATGGCGGATGCATCTCAATCGACAGGGTTGAAATTGATCCTTTCTCTCAGGTAGCACTATTAAAAAGCGCAATGCCAGTGATTGGACCAGGTGTGGACAGCCAAAGAGGTAAATGTATGCTGGGATGTGACGTGGGTGATTCTCCCTGTATGACAGACCAGAGTTGAATGCGTGGGGAATCTAGTTGATGCAAAGCGTCTTTGAGCATGAGAACTTGTTCTATTTCCACATCGCGGAGTAGGCCTTGTTGCAAGAATTCGGAATACTGATCTTTCCCCAGAATTGCATCGAAGTAATAGGCATGATGAAGGCCAGTGGAAGTGTTGAATATGACCGATGACTTTGTACAAAGAAAGAGGATTAGTGATCATAGCTCTGAAAGCTGTCGGGGATGAATGATTTTTTCATCTCGATGTCTTGTGGAAACTGGGTCTTGTCTATGAGGAGTAGGTGCGGGGGCTAGAGGTAAAGGGATCCAAGCAGAATTCAAGAAGAGACCTGTACAAACGAGTTAGTAATCTCCTTCTCAGAGTAACATTAATAAAATACAGCCTGCAAGCCCTATGCAGAATAATATGAGGGTTTGCAGTTATTTCAAGCTGTTTCGGTGGTCAAGAACTAGCGCAACTAGATTGTGATAGTGGTATTGAACACGGAGGCTTTTAGGGTAGTTGTCAACTTACTAAAGCACTGCACACTCAGTATGGATTCTACCTCAGCTTTGACGGCCGATCACGTCCACCTCGAAAAGGTTCGAAGGAAACTGCATTTATTGCAATAGATTCGAGGTTGACTCATCCCAGCATATGCTTGGTCATTTGAACTGAAACGTGTAGCACAAACAAAATAAAAAACCCGAATCCATTCAGCATGTTCACTAGCCACTTATATGTGTGGAGAATCTTAGTGCAAAGACGCAATCCTCAAGGTTAGAGCAGGAAGTCTGGCTGGCCTGCATGGCCATAGCCCGGGTACTTATTTGAGGTTGCTGTAGCTTGAGGAGAATCTGTACCAAGACACAATGGACTCCTTCAGGGGTTGCTGTGAAAGCTGTCGGCCGCGGGAGGGAGGCCAGTCGAAATAGAACCGATGGTCGATCTTAGTAGTTGTAAAGATGAAGAGGCTGTGGACGCAAGGTCGTGGTCAGTGCGGAAGAACGAGGGGCTGAGCGGAAAGAAGGCCGAACAGAACTCGGGAAAGAACTCACACATACCAGTGGGTTTGCTTATGGCTCCCACGCATTAAGTAAAAATTCAATTGTGCACATGTGAGCATCACAAGGAAAAACTCTCCTAAATGTGTTATGAAAACCAGGGAAAGCAACAAATTTATGGCCAGATCTGGCTTAGTCGCAGACGGAATGACGATTTAGCGTGCCGATATTGAGATATTCAATGTCCTGGAGCTCCTGCTTCACAATTTACATGAGAGCAACGCAATTGCCCGACCGCGCCGGACAACTCACAAGCAAACTGAGCAGACTTCTTCGTCTACTACCAGCGGATTCAGATGCATTTCATTGCTTCTGCTAGGTCTCACCTCCCACCCTCCGACTCACGAGAACCCTGATGAGAGGGGCAGAGGGACTACGTACAACCCTACAACTTATGAGTACGGGCGCGTCCGGACAGCTTCAGCCTGGTCCCTATGGATCGCAAGAGGAAGCGTGAGTGATTGCACCAGCACTGGAGCCAGAGACGTGTTTGCTGATACCTTGCTCCAGGCGAGCTGCGCGAGTTGAACAGCCGTGCTTGGAATGGAGAGAAAGGTCAGTGATTAGGAGTAAATTGTGGCTACGTTACTGATACAGTGTCACAGGAATCTACGAGGTCAACAAATCCCTGGATTCCTCCCTTAAGAAGAATACCGCGTTCATCAAGCGGCTACGAACTGCAGTCTCTCCTGCAACTCTCAGCACCTTCCTGCAGGAGATTCGGACACTCAGTCTACACAAGTACCTATCCGAGATCATATCCGCATGCTACGAAGGATTGTGCAAGCTGAAGTCACCTGGTGAAATTGAGGCTGGGGTGGAAATCGTCAGCGCATTACACCAACGGTTTGGACCTGCAGAATTCACAGAATTTCTAGGATGGCTTGTTGGAAAAGGGCTGGCTACTCCGGAGAAGTCAGCATTGAAGACACTCGCCGCTGAAGCTAGAGAGAAGGAGGAGAAAGAGCGTATTACGCGCCAAAGAGTACTGCTGAGAGTTGTAACGGAATTATGGCTGGTTGGCGTTTTGAGAACCCTGAATGAGGTTACCCGCCCGGACGATGCCTCAAGAGGCAAGGAGTCACTCTCAGGAACGCCAGGAAAGGTGTCAGATGCTAAGTCAAAGGTCAATACTACGGCAAAGGGTGGTGGTGCTGAACCCTTTCCCTTGGAGGTCCTCAAGGATTTGCTTGGCCATGACAGGGAGCACGCGAATCTCCCTCTGTTGGTTATATTCGTAAAAGCATTTGGTTGGGATATCTTGGGTGTCAAGGAAGCTGGTTCTGAGGGCCGAAAGACTGTGGAGGAAGATGGCAACACCAAAAGCGTCAACGGTTCTGTTGAAGACGCGGACGACGATTCTTCTGAAGAGCCTCTCCTTGAAGACGCCAATTCTGAAGACCCACCTCTTGCTTCGGCGGAGCTCCAAGAGCGGTTTCGGAACATATTAAAGCGCTACTTCGAAGATGTCAAAGCCCATCTTATCCGAGATCAGAAATCCATCAGTAAGCAAGCTCGCAAAGATGCGGAGGCGTATGTCAAGTCCGGCCAGGTATTCGAAGATAGACAAGCAAGCTATGAAAAGGTAGTGAAGGCGCAAGAGCGACTTGTTGCGAATGCTCAAGTCCTTGCAGACGCCATTGGTGGAGAAATGCCTGATCTTAAGGACGCTGAAGACAACATCTCTGGTGGGAGTGGCGGCATTGGGCTTGTGAAAACTGGCGAATATCTACGAGGCGAAGGAGACGGCGCAGGCATCTGGGAAGACGAGGATGAAAGACGATTTTACGAAAACCTCGTCGACTTGAAAGGCAAAGTTCCAGGAATGTTGCTTGAGGATGGAAAGAAAAAGAAAGTCGACACAGACGAACAGGTTGGTAAGAAAATCGATGCTGCGGATCTCTCGACCGACGTCAACTCAACGACCACCAAGGAAGATGACCAGTCGACCGCCATTGCGAACAAGACTGTCGGTGCCCAAGTAGATGCACTTCTGGCACGGCTTCCAGATCTTACAAACAAGGATTTGATTGACCAGGCTGCGATCGACTTTTGCTTTCTGAACTCCAAGGCTTCGCGAAATCGCTTGGTTAAAGCAGTCCAGGAGATTCCAAAGGGTCGCAGTGACTTGCTACCTTCGTACTCTCGCTTGGTTGCCACTCTCGGCAAGTACATGCCGGATGTAACCAAGGGTCTGGTAGATCATCTCGATCAAGAGTTTCGAAGTCTCCAACGTCGGAAGGAGAAGGAATTCCTAGGCCAGGCTCGATTGGGTAACATTCGATATCTTGCTGAATTGACCAAGTTTGGTGTTGTGCCTGAGCACGTAATCTTTCATTGCTTGAAGGTTAGTCTCGACGACTTTTCAAGAATGAACATCGAGATCATTTGCAACCTACTCGAGAACTGTGGTCGGTATTTGCTGCGTAACCCGGAGACTTCTCCGCGCATGACCTCTTTCTTGGAGACATTAAAGCGTAAGAAGTCTGTTCAGCATATTGGGCAACAGGAGCGAATGCTTATCGAGAATGCGGTGTACTATGTCGATCCTCCGGTTAGAGCTGCGATTCAGCAGAAAGAGAGGACCCCCAATGATCTGTTCATCCGCAAGCTTATCTACCTGGACATGAATAACCGCAATTATACCAAAATTCTTAAGCAAATTCGTCGACTGCATTGGGAAGAGACCGACGTTGTTGCTATCCTGGAGAAAATTTTCTCCAAGCCTGGCAAGGTTAAGTATGGCAACATTCATTTGCTTGCTATCATAGCGAGTGCACTGTACCGATATCATCAAGAATTTGTTACGACCGTGATCGACAACGTCCTGGAATACATCGTGCTTGGTCTGGAGCAGAATGACTTCAAGTATAATCAGCGTCGGATTGCAGAAGTGAAATACTTGGGCGAGCTGTACAATTATCGTATGGTCGATCATCCTGTGATCTTCGATACTTTGTATCGCATCATGACTTTTGGACATGGTAAGTAGCTTTTCTGCGAGCTAAGAAACTGGACTTTGCTTACAATCACAGGTGGGCCTCCGATCCCAGGCCGTATTAATCCATTTGATATGCCGGATGACTTCTTCCGCATCCGTCTTGTAGCGACTCTGCTCGAGACATGCGGCATCTTCTTCAATCGTGGTGCTTCCGGCAAAAAGCTTGACTATTTTCTTTCTTTCCTTCAGGTGAGGACAAAATATCATGTCAATCGGGGTGAGGCTGATAGCGCACAGTATTACATCTACACAAAAGATCCGCTGCCCATGGATATTGAGTTCATTGTGCAGGATGTTTTCGCTTTAACACGACCCCAGTGGAAGCTTGCCTCGAACCTGGAAGAGGCCAGTCGAGCATTTCAATTAGCCATGGCCCAGGATCAGAAGACTTCTGGAATGGATAAAGCTGCAGAGCCTGAGGATCCAGACAGTGACGGATCATCCGACGATGGCATTGGCGACAATGACGCTGAAACTGGCTTGCCCGAAGCAGATGCGGAAGAGGACTCCGAGTCGGATGAAGACGTAGATGTAAGCAGCAACCGTGAATTATTTGTCAGTGTGATAAAAACTAATTCAACAAATCAGGCCGAACTCAACGGCGACCTCGTGCTCTCTGCTCCAGGAACCGACTCAGAGGAAGAGGCAATCGTAGTCACACGAGAGGAAGAAGAAGTCGATCCTGAAGATGAAGCTGACTTTGAGCGTGAGTATGCAAAGATGATGGCTGAAAGTCTAGACTCGCGAAAGCATGAACGCAAATCCACTTTCGACGTTCCCCTCCCCATTCGACGCAAAGATGCGAACGCTTCTGGCGACTTGCCTGATGAGACCGTGAATAGCAGTGCTGCTCCTGCTGGCACGATGGCATTTTCACTTCTCACAAAGCGTGGTAATCGACAACAGGTTCGTTGCACAAATCTCGTGTTCGGAAGACTCTTCTAACAATGGGACTTAGACTCGTACCGTCGCGCTCCCTTCTGACTCCACATTCGCCATCGCCATGAAAACTCAGCAGGCGGCCGAGCGCGAGGAGCAACAGCGAATTAAGAACTTGGTCCTGAATTACGATCTTCGAGATGGCGAAGAACAAGATGGTGAATCAACACTAGCCCCCCTACACCACAATCCAAATATTCACAATGAAGATGCAGGTCTCGAGAAGGCTGCTGGGATGAATTACACCAGACCTGATAAGTCTGGGAATAATCGCAGTGGCCAACGTGCTAGGAAACTGCAGCTCAATGATATCGATTGGTATGGTCCCAAACGAAACATTTCTCAGATTGAAAATGCAAGACTTCCCTCAAATCAAAACACCTCAGCAGGTGGTCTTCAGAAGCAGTCACTGGTCGATTCTCCAACCAGTTTCGTAGCCCAGCAGCGGGTGATACGCCCAGCTCGAGCGACTGCTCAAGTTGGTAGACTCACTCGAAAGGCGATGCTTGAAGAACATATGTCAAGAAAGGAAGGCAACAAGGGTGGTAGCACGAAATAGCCTCAGCCAAACATGCTCTGTTGCTTTATTTTGTCATTAGTCGTTGTACGAGTACCGATTTGCTGATCATAACCCCGCTTGGCGTGGGGATAATAGGACATGATTAGCTTCTTGATTTATGGCTACTGAGCTTTGTCTCTTGGCTGCTAATTACTAGTACTTCTTCTCTACCCATCGATGCGAATCACTCAATTCGACCGGTGACGTATCCTGCGGGAGTCGGGAGGACGTGGAGACTGAGCACACTCGTCTCGTATGAAATTTGATGACAAGGCCGTTGAGGTGTGCTGCACTACGGTAGTACACAGAGGATGACTGAGATGGAAGATCTGATGGGTCCAAACTTAGACTGTTATGTTGGTCGGTAGAGATATGGTAGGAGGCAAGATCAGGTGATGTCGCGGATGGGGACATCTGGAAGCGAACACAATTGAGAAGAGAGCATGGGGCGGAGGCTTTCTTTTGTGAACTGCAGATCTTTGCGCATGCTTTCACCGCTTGCCTCGCGACAAGAAGGCTCAATTCCACTCTCTTGAACATAAGTCACTCACCCCTCATCATCGCCAGCTGAAACGTGTGGCTCTTCTCTCTACCTCGTATTCAAGCTAGTGGAGATATGCGCCGCAATATGCACAGTCTTTCACCTGGGCCATCATCAGCTGAAAAGTTGTACATCTCTTTCGCTACTTCGTGTCCAGAAAGTGGGGATGTGCATCTCCAAATGTATAACACGAGTAATATAGGAGGCTTCTTTGCCCTTCTATCGATATTCGCCACACGAAGAAGGAAAGAGGTTGGTTCGAGACGGGAGCTAAAAATACGCACCCACACAGCGAGCCGACCCCAAGTTCGTTTCGAGACAACGGCGATCGCTGAAACGTCGAACGAAGCAACAATTGGTCCCGCTCTTGCTTCTTGCATGCACGTGATGAGCGGTGAAATTCTCCGAGTGGAGGGTCTATCAGCGAGGGGCGATGACGACGGTTGGTAGGGGCCAGGCAGAGCTGGTGTTTGGGTAGAATTTTCTGACTACTTCTGAGATACTTGTATGCACATGCACGATGTGCTGTCTGCAGCCCAGCCGCAGCGGGGTTCGCAATTGTCTTAGATGAGAGGGTGTGGCAAACGAGGTACATGTGGTCTGATGTGCTGAAGCTTCTCCGGGCGTCGAAATAGAAGGCCGAGGACGGGGACTGTACAAGTGAAATTTTGCTGATCTGAGAGTGGGAGAAATGAGGTCAAAGTGAGATCTGGAGACACATGCGGAAGCTGGGAAGCTGGGAAGCTGGAGCTCCCTGCTCTTGCTCCGTGCACGGGCTTGACGGTCCGGGCAGAGATCGATGGTAAGAGTTCTGGGTCAGGACTTGCAATAATCGCTTCGATTCGTACTGGCTACTGATGGGGCCGGAGCTGGAGCGTGTTTGACTTTGAACGGCCTTACACCTGACACGCTGACCTGCAGGCACTTGAATCACGGTTTCGACAACAATCGAGGGCCTCTTGGTTTCGGGAGTAAGACAATGGTGTTAGGTAAGGTGTTCCTGCTGGCCTCTTGGCCCTGAAGAGATCGATTTAAAGCCCATCCACTTCCCCTGAGTGGCTTTCGACGGCGTGCGGGTCGCGGAGAACTCTGAACAGTCCGGCAGCGCTACTCGTAGACGAGTGATGCCAACGACGTCCGAACTCTGCAAACCTGATACTCTACTTCGCTGGTGCAGGTCTAGACAGTACTAGCACTGTATGATACGAGGTGATAAGCGTGGTATCCCCACTTGAGAAGTGCACCCTCTTGCAGGCTGAGCGAGTGTAGTAGGTGCTGTAGAACTAGTTGATGGAGGGGAGCATGTTCGGTTGGGCGTGGCAATCTGGAAATAACGGCAATCTTCTTGGTCTTAAGTGTTCAATGCACTGGCAATATCAATCAATGTTCAATTATCGACAGTGCTTTTTTTCGCAGGCATAGGTAGTGATGCCAACCGGGATGCTGGCCGCGGCGTCCAACAACTCGCTTGGGATCCAGGGTCGAGGGAGGGTAGGGAGGGGTGCTGCCGACCTGCAGCGTTCTAAATCCAGTCCTTCTAGCTGCCTCCCACCTCTTGGGAACGACACTGACCTGCAACCTGCTTTGCTGTGGCTCAGGCCCAGCACACTTGAGTGATCTGTTCGCTCCCCGAGGTCCATGCAAGTCAAACTCCCCAGCAGAGTACCTAGCCCGATGCCCAGTACGTGCGGCAAGAGCTTGCACCCGTGGGACTCCAGCAACGCTTGGTGGTGACTTCCTCTTCCTCCTCTTCCTCCTCTTCCTCCTCCTCCTCCTCTTCTTCCTCTGTCTCTCAAGCTCTCTCTCGTCTCTGCATCGTCACCTTCCACAACCCATCTCTTTCTTCCATCCCGGGAGGCTCAGATTGGTAGTCTTGTCCATCCGCTGTCATGCCTTTCTCCTGCTGACCTGCCTGCTCCCCACGCTCGTTCTTGGAAGTCTCTTGCTCGTTCCAACCCAACGCTCTTTGCAAACTGAGACACTGCAGCTCCATGTTGTAGCATCATAACCTGCAGCCGCCACGAAAATCACCTGCATTTCGACTCTCGCCTCCGCCGCAGTCCCGCGAGAAGAATACGGCTATCTGCTGCACAACGCTGCGAAACCTTCCACAAGTACTTCAGCCGTTCATTCCCCAACTCCATTACTTAATGTTCCGGCGTTGACGCACCACCCCGCATCTGCAATTCTCGCACCTCGGAAACGGGCAAGCCTGCAAGCCTGCAAACGGGTCCAACATCAGACAGTAATCCGTTTTGTGCGATGACTGGAGCTGGCCCTTGAGGTACAGGTGAGTAAATATATTTCTTTGCGAACTCTATGAACTTTCTAGGATGATTCGAAGAAGAAGCAAATTCAATACCTAACGCATTGCCCTGCAGCTACCCCTCGCAAGGACTTCGTCCGGGACCCTGCATCACCCTCGTTACCACACCTCACATACGTGAACATCCTTCAAGGTTCATCTGGAGGTTTCTGTCGACCCTTCACCGAGTTTTTCCGAGGTGGAAGACTTCCAACATGTCTCAAATCGATACTTCGCCATGGCCGACGAAAGACGTAAGCCTCTATCTCTTATCTGGTGTCTTAGTATATCCCCGGTCGTGCCTAACATGATTCAGATCATCTATACCGCCATCGTTGGCTCGGTGATGACAATGGCTTTCTTAGAATGGTTCCTTTGGCTCGGGGCTTTTTTGTACTGTCTGGTTAAGGTATACCAGAAGGCTGAGCATTGGTCAGTCGCCGTGTTGGCCGTGGTGGTTGGCATTCTGTTCACACTTTTGAGGTTTTTCCCCGAAGGAAATATCTTCGATCTAAACTAACAATCCCGTAGATTAATATTCCTCCCCATCATGATCGTTACACTACCATTACCAAACCATATCACTCAATACTTCCCGGCTTCGTTGGTGACCGTCCTTCAATGGTTCGGATTCTGGACGTTTGCGGCACTATTGACAGTTCCATGGCTGTTCTGCATCTATCAGCATGTCACCCATTCTCTTGGGCGGACGAAGCGAATAAAACAGGTACTTGACGAGCAAACGGCACCAAAGGTTGTCATTGTGATGCCTTGCTACAAAGAAGATCCCTCCGTCTTGGTGACAGCTGTCGATTCGGTCGTTGACTGCGATTACCCTCCATCTTGCATTCACGTGTTTCTCTCGTTTGACGGAGACCAAGAGGACGAATTATATCTGAATACAATCGAAAAACTCGGTGTGCCACTCTCTCTGAATTCATACCCCAAGAGCATCGACGTCACTTACCGCACTGCTCGGATTACAGTCTCCCGGTTTCCCCATGGGGGAAAGAGGCATTGTCAAAAAGCCACTTTTAAGCTCATCGATAAAGTCTATACCGAATACCTCAAGCGTAACGATAACCTTTTTATTCTGTTTATCGATTCGGATTGCATTCTGGACCGTGTATGTCTCCAGAACTTTGTCTACGATATGGAGCTGAGCCCAGGGAACTCAAGGGATATGCTTGCTATGACGGGAGTAATAACAGCTACAACAAAGAAGCATAGTCTCATTACTCTGCTCCAGGATATGGAATATATTCACGGCCAACTTTTCGAGCGGACAGTGGAGTCGGGTTGTGGAGCGGTCACCTGCCTACCAGGAGCTTTGACGATGTTGCGATTCTCAGCTTTCCGGCGCATGGCGAAGTACTATTTTGCAGACAAGGCAGAGCAGTGCGAGGATCTTTTCGACTACGGGAAATGCCATTTGGGTGAGGATAGATGGCTGACACATCTGTTCATGATCGGGGCAAAGAAGCGGTACCAAATCCAGATGTGCACGTCCGCTTTCTGCAAGACTGAGGCCGTCCAAACCTACCGCTCCTTGATCAAGCAGCGTCGTCGATGGTTTCTGGGCTTTATCACGAATGAGGTCTGCATGCTTACAGACATGAGGATATGGAAACGTTATCCTATCTTGGCAGTTGTCAGATTCATGCAGAACACCATTCGAACGACAGCTCTCTTGTTCTTCATCATGCTCATATCGATTATTAGCACGTCTAAGAAGATCCAGGACCTACCTGTTGGGTTCATTGGGATTTCTCTCGGGCTTAATTGGGTGATGATGATTTACTTCGGCTTTAAGTTGAAGCGGTACAAGATTTGGCTTTACCCAGTCATGTTCTGCATCAATCCGTTTTTCAATTGGTTCTATGTAAGCAACAAATCCTAGCTTAAATTATCTCCAATTGCTAAATTGTGGTTTAGATGGTTTATGGGATCTTTACGGCGGGCCAACGAACTTGGGGAGGACCTCGCGCAGATGCAGGTGCAGCTGATGCCAATACAACGCCTCAACAAGTCATCGAGAAAGCGATGAACGACGGAGATGACCTTAACATCATCCCGGAGACATTCAAGCCGGCGGTGGAGGCCCAAAACCATCAACTCGTGCGGACGAAAAGCACTCTGCTACCTCCAGATCAAGTCAAGGGTCGATTTGCAGCAGCGGAAAAGCTTCCAGGAGGTTGGTATCAACAAGAAAACGACTCTTCTTTGGAGAGCAATGACCCCGGTGCGCTGTCGACTGCTCCGGCAAGGAATCAGTTGCATCCAAGAGACTCATTCGACAGCAATCTTTCTGCAGGAACCAATGCGTCCGTTTACATGCCGCGGCGCGTGGAGAGCATCATGGGGGAAGAAGATAGAAAGAAGTATGCTATGGCGCAAGCTAGTCAACGAGATCCGGGGGGTGCGTATTTCATGGGTGGACCGCCTCTTGGAAGGATGTACAACCAGGGCCACGTGTATGAGATGAACGAAACAGATCTCAAAAAGGCTGGTTTCACAGATTCAGTGGAGTCATTAGAATCCTATCATGACCGGCCAGACCAGAGGCGGATCGAAGGCTACAACGGCATGGACGGATTGCCTGAGCACTACCCATCTGAGCCTATAACTGGGCCTGGTGCGTTGGCCGTGCCACAATCAACTTCCTCGGGCCAGAATAGGCGCAGTGGAAGAAGTCCTTTAGCTCGATTTAGTTTGATCAGGAACTCCTCAGATGAGGAAATGGGGATTGAGTTGGAAGATCAGAGGCCTCGGTCACTATCTCCAGATTCGCAACAACAATCCCACTCAAAAGCGGGACCATCTCGAGGTCCTTAGTTGGAGCTCTATTATAAGCTTACTGGCTCATCAGATGAGGTGCGAGTGCAGAACGGTTGGGGGTTTCTCTTTAATCATGAATTCCCGGTGCATTTTCAGCATAGCATGGTAACTAGCATTGGGGGGCGTTTTGCTTCATAGAGCATTAGAGGACTGCATATACTCCCACGAGCTGTACAGAAATGACGGGGTAGTATACTCCCACATTCGAATTATTGTACATAATTAGATGCATACCACGCATAATGACTAAGCTAATGAAAGGCTGGCTTCGAACATTATTACCTGGGTTTGGTGATGATTTTCACATCACATGGCTTTTGGGCTTCGGAATGTCATAACTTGGACACCATGGCCTGTGCAGATGCTCAAATTCACAAAGAGAATACTGAGATTTCTTACGTTGTACCAATTCCCATGAGGCTCACACTCCAAAAGAAGCTTAATCTAGACAATAATACAGCGTTGTAATTTGGTGCAATACATCCCAACTTACAATTGCCAATTGCGTGATGATAGAGAGCTCCCACTTTAGCATATCAGTCCGCTCGAGTTTCCTCATGTTAATTCCATGTGCTGGTTACATAGTTTCTTGCTTCTAATATCTCCGTCTTTAATATTGGGGAACATGAGGTGGTGGACACGAAGTTTGGGGTGGGGGAAATAGGGGCGTAAGCGATAATTTATATGCTCTTGTTTTCTCATTCACACGCTTCACTTTTGGATACACAAGAAAAATTATGGACAAAGCCCTAATTTGCCAATCTTCACTGGAACATTACATTGAGCGATATCGATGCAAATTGATGCAAGTTCTTTTCATCGAGTCATGACTTCACTAATCATCTACCGAACCCAAACCAGCCCTTCTTCTGCTCTGCGCTCTTCGATTCCGCGGAAGAAGATCCCTTCACCCCGTTTTGAGCCGCGGGCTTCTCGACATGTCTGCCAGGATACTCGATGTAATTCCACGCTGCATCAAAGAACAGAGGCTTCACGGGTACGGGCTCCAGCCTCGGCGGGTAGGTGACCAGATTTTCGAGATCAACCCCTTGGGCGGGATACTCGGAGAGTATTTCGATGAGAGGGCTTTTGTTCAATGACGAGCTCTGCGTCTGGGAGAGGTTGGAAAGCTCCACCAGGGCTCGATAGTACTGCACTTCGCCGTCGAGAAGATCTTTCAAGGCTTGGACTTCTGTGGGAGAGACTTTGATGTTTGGAGGAGATGATGAGTCGGTGTCCATGGAGTTCGAGAGGTAGGCATGGGCGGCGTTGCATTTTTCAGAAGCGCGGGAGAGAAGCGCAAGTGCATTTTTTAGGCTGGGTAGGAGAGCGTGGGAGCGAGCTATTGCTAGGCATCTATATTAGTGTAGTTAGAACCTTGACTTCACAATGAAGAATATGACTGTACTTACTTCAGAGCCGAGAAATAATTATACTTGGCTTCCAGCTCCTCTTGAAACGCCTCATCGGCTGCAATACCAGGAAGCTCCTTGATCGAATCCAAACTCTGCAATATTGAATCATACAGCACGGCCTTTTCCCGGAAGTGAGCTAATTTTCGTCCTATGCCTTCTTCCTTCGCGGGTTTCTGGGTCTTCTTTTTGCTTTGGTGGAAAACCGGGCCATCGATGACGGATCCATCTCGTTCACCTACGAGAACCCTGTTTCGGCCTATTCTCCAGCTTACCATATCGTACCCTACCGCAGTTCGCGTTATTTGCAAGCTTTGTATCCTCTTGTCACCCTGACCAACGCCCTCTCCCAGTAATTCATCAATAGCGTGTTTTGTCGCATCTACAGCATCTTGGCTGGCAATCAAGATATCATCATAGGCCGAGGCTCTCTCTTTCGTTTGGGCGGCAGTAACAGATGCGAGAGTCTCAGCTAGTTTTTGAGCAGCACTGTTCACTGATGCCAATGCGGAAGCAATCGTAGCATCCTCCAAATCGACCGTACGGGATCTCCATGTGATTGTCTTCGGAATTGCTCCAGCCTCTGCGGATTCCGTCTTGGCTTTCGTTGGTTGATCATTGAGTACGTCAGGTTCTAGCTTCTCAACCTGGGACACCAATTTCTTATCTGATCGAGGGAAGTATTTCCGAGCTATGGTCGGTACAGCTACAGTTCGAGGTAGCCTCATCTGATATGCGCCATACCGAATGCTTTGGTCAACTGGATCCGCCAGTAAGTCCTTGAAGATGTCGCTCTTTGTAGCAGTCGCCAATGCACTGTATATAATTCTGGCCTCCGAATAACTCTTGACACATGCCTCCCAGTTGTCCTTCTGAAATTCCGTGGCCCCTGCGAGTGTGGCAGCATATGCACGTGCCTCGAGCACATCTTCGATGGTTGCGCCAGTCTGGCTTTGGTCCGTGAGACATTGGAAAAGATTGTTCGCATAGATGGTAGATTTATGTAGTCGAGATATTATGTGTGATCGGGTCGATCCAGATATACCTTTCGTGTCTGCGGAGTGGATCTCTCTCATAGATTCGGCGTGCGCCCAGGCTCTCTCCGAAGTGAGCAGCAGAAGATGGATGAATCTTTGCACAAATCAGCTACTGCCTATAACAGACATGAACCATAAGTCCTCAACTAACTCGTGATTGCCAGCAATATCCTCTGCAGTTACTGGGCCTTTGCCAGAGTATTTTGCGCGGGGCTTCGTTGAAATACCTAGCTTCCTACGAAGGTTGTGGATTCGATTTGATAGTTGCTTCCTATACGCCGCATAATCCCCGTAGAGCTTCGCCTTGTCCCGTCCAGAGACAACGAATTTGGTGACCTCCATAGCTCACTGGAGTTGCATACAATGTCCTCTTTCTGGTCAATATTCTTGGTGGGGTAAAGTCAATGTTTGTAATTAGTCATCAAGCAAGGCCCCTAATAAAATTTACGACGTACTTTGTTTGGAGAGTTCTTGCTGACTAATAAGTCGGCCCATGTTTAGAGCTCCACCGACGCTAAGAAATGTTGTCGTCCAAGACTCCGATACTTCTGAAGCTCTTCGCCTCCTGTGCCATACTTTTAGTGCTCTACTATCTTCGAACCAATTTTTTCAGGAGCTTGATTAAGACTCCAATGATCAAGTGGTCCGGATTGTGAATTCCAGAGTGCTCCATAAAGCATGTTTTACGGTACATTGAGCTGTCAATTTTTTCGAGTCCTGGAAAGGAAGCTGATGTGATTATTCTGCAGCTTTCATCTCGTCCCTCGATATAGTAAGGTGACAAACTACAAGGAGAATCAGCTACTGGCCACTTCATTGATCCCAATTGGCGCGGATAGGGCATGCTGGAGCGTACGGCAGGATGTCTAGAATCAGGCAGTCTGCGGCGCCTGCTGCCATCGTCGAAGAAGTCCTTGAAAAGCCGCCGTACACTTCACTCCAGTTTCTGGCACCACGGCGCAGGTGATCTCGAGCTTTCTCCAATATGGGCAGCTTTGGTCCGAGCAACTGAGCCTGCAAATCAACACAGTGAGGTCTCTCGGAGAAGCTCGACCAGTCAAAGCGCCATGCTGTTAGACTTTTTATATCCAGCCGGCACCATCAACTTCCTTCGACAGTATTCTGGCTGGGGTGTGGATAGACAGGATGGAAGATGGGGAAGGAGTGGGCTTGGGAAGCTTGGATACCGCCAATATACTTCGTCGGCCAAAGATACCGTGAGCACGGATCAAACGCGTATGGAAGAAGGGACACAAGATCAGAATCCGGACACAGAAGATGGCAATCTAAAACTCCTCTACGAAAGAATGGGCCTTACGAAGAGCTATGATTATGAAGAAGCATGGCGGCAGTATATGCTTTTGGATGGTGTTGATCAACAGCTACTTCGGACACCGCTCATGCAGTATCTCACAAAGTCGGATCGAGTTGTCGATGCTGAAAGGATAACAGAATTATTTGAGATGGTGAGAGAACAATATCGAAGCCCCATCGTCTACCAGGCCACCATCCGGGCTCACTTGAAGTTGCGAAACCTTGCAGATGCAATGCAATTACACAAGATCGCGTATGATACTCTCGAATCACCGGCGGGATCTGCAGAGTTGTTGGCACACTTCATGCAAAACTCTTCGTGGTGGCGCGCGTTTTCCCTTTGGACTGAGTTTCAGGAACGAAGACGGGAAGGACAATTTGGGCGATATGATCTCTTTGAATTGGTAGTTGCTATGCCAAATCTTGCGGATCAAACGATTGAGTTGGCCGAATACGTGAGCAGAAGGATTCGAAACGCTCCTCCGAGCTCCAAGGAGGCTGATTCTAAGCTCAAGGAGTTTGCGTCTACGTTGATTCGCAGGACTCTCAAAACTCTTGATGCCTTCAGTCCCTCCAGCTTTTCCACCCTCCTGGAGTTTCTGCGTCTTTGGGAAGTCGATGATTCTTTCGTCTACGAAGAGGCCATAGAAACCCTCCTGGCTCTCAAACAGAATAAAATGGTCGTTAAGTGCTATCGTCTGGCAAGGCAAGGGAGGGGAGCTCACCTATCAGTACAAACATTGCACAAAGTACTGCACGTCCTATGTAATCACCACAGTATCCTTGGCATGCAGCAAATTCTGGACGACTTTTTCAAATTCCACTCCCGGCCAACATCATGGGCATATAAGCTATGCATGAAAGAGTTCGCCTCCCAAGGCGATGCAAAGACTGTTCACGCCTTGTTTAAACAATTCATTAATAGCAGGGAGGAGCAGAAGGCTGTTCGTCTCGCACGACGTTCGGTCGACTCGCCACTTAATAGCGCTGATGAGATTTCTCCTCTGCTTCAGGTACATGCGAAACGTGGGGAAGTAGCAAAGGCCGTTGCCATATTCAACCAGATTGAGAACGTGTATAAACTGCAACCAACACTCTTGTGCTGGAACATTCTCCTCAACGCCTACGGAAAAGTTCATGACACCAGCAGTGCGTACGAGTATTTTGAGAGGCTTCTAGAAAGCCCTCAAATTCGTCCCGATGACTACACTTTTGGTACCATGATGGGCATATGCGCGTCCCGGGGTGACCTCGAACGAACGATTGAGCTTTACATGCTCGCTGATGAATTGGGAATCCAAAAAAGTGAGGCTATGATTGATTCACTCGTCTCAGCATACATTTCAGAGGGAGATCTCCAGCAAGCTGAGCGGCTTTGCGAAGATGCTGTGCGTATGGAGCTTAAGGGTTCTGGAACACGCACACGAATGTGGAACTATCTCCTTGTGGCCTATGCCGCTCGCCGAGACCTCAACAATGTGAACCGAACACTTCAACGCATGGCGGAAGCAAATGTAGACTACGATGCGTACACTTATTCGGCATTAATGCAGGCACTATGCATGGTCAACCAACCTGACAAGGCTTATGATATCTTACGGGAGGTCATGGTAGAAGCTGGAGTACAAGCGACTGCATTCCACTATGCTGTTATCATGGGAGGGTTTCTCGCGACTGGGGAAAGTCGCAAGGTTTTTGCGGTTCAAAACCGAATGATGCGGCGGAATGTCAGGGGAACCACCAGTTCGAACCTACTGACTTTGAAAGCTCAGATTGCTGAGGATTTAGCACTGCTTGACGAAGGACCCGAGAAGGAGATTTTGGAAAGGTCGAAGCAAATGTTTCAAGAGGTCGTCGCTACTATCGATCCGCAAGATGTCTCGAGTGGACCAAGAAAGGGCCACGGTCGTCTTGCAATCGATGTTGCTCACACGTCGACCTTCTATAGCTATGTCATGTTTGTTTTTGGCCAACGCGAGGAGTTTGAGTCTGTCAACAAGCTCTACGACGAGTTCAAGCGTACGGTACCAGAGTCGAAACGGAACAGACCTCCGGTCCCAGTCTTATCAGCCTTAATGTCTGCCAAACTCCAAGAGCGGAACTTTGAAGCCGTTGAAGAGTGCTGGAATCTTATTCTCGATCAAGCGATGGAGGACGGACGGACGCGTCCTCTCCCAACGAAGATTTTAGGGAATGCACTACCTGAACCCGATGAACCCCAATCCCCGGTGGACGACGTACTAGAGTCCGAGGCTGAGAAGGTTATGCCAGCTTATCGCCTTCATCTGGCAGATTCTCTTGTGATCTATTTACGAAGTTTGGTCCTTCAAAATAAAATACAGCAGATGACAGATACGGTCAAGGATGTCTTGGATCGTGGCTTCGTCCTGGACGTCCACACATGGAACAAATATGTTCAATTCCTGGCCCGCAAGCATGAGTACGATCTTGCATTCAGGATTTGCGAAGAGAAATTGATGCCCGGCTGGACTGGCTGGGCAAAGATTCGATGGCAGCTTCCCGTTCGGAATCGTCTCCCGATCGAACTTCGTCGCGCCAGACAATGGCCAACACATCTAAGACCAATGTACTACACAATGCTCTACTTGGCGAGAGAGTATATCGAGCTACAGGACTCAGCTGCTGAGTCGCCAGCTTACAAATATATCCTTTCGGATCTGGAGCGCGACTATCCCAAGACCATGAAGGCAATCAAGACAATGCCACGAATGGACAATGAGGGGGAGCGAAATATTCTTAGAGGACGAACATGACGGAGCCGTGTACGATAGAACGTGTATAGAATCCATGTACATCACTGTAATCTCATAGAAGATGAAAACACCGCTTCAGATAGAAGTACAATAGATAGTCTCTTGAGTCATTCATAAATTCATAGATGTATTAAACGTCCTATCACGATCAATGCTACTTCAATTATCAACCCAAACCCCCATTAGCCGGCCTCATCCTCTGACTTGTGATCCCCAATTTTGCCCCAGCGCTCCCCAGCGCAAACATAGCAGCCGTCCCTGCATCAAGACTATAGTTCAGATGACTGATCCCAATATCGTCACCTCCCTTGCATATATCATCGCCTGCAATCCACGAGTTAGTTCTGCATGGGAGGAGTTTTCAAACAACCGTAACATACCAGAATGACAAATTGTCAACACTCTGTCTGCAGCTATCCCCTGGATCGCAGTCCCATTCTTCGGGTCGCCAAATAAGACGACGGAAGAGATTTTCGCGGTTGTATTTGCGGGAAGAGAGGCAGCAGCCAGGTGAACGAGTTGTGCACCTTGCGAATAGCCAGAGAGGAGGAGAGGTGTGTTTGGACAGGCGGCGAGTGTGGTGTTGATTAGTTTAGCCCTGGGTGTGTGAGTTTGCTGGATGATCAAGAGACAAAGGAAAGAACCAACATTACCGCTGAGCCAGCTGGGGAACCTCCCGCGAGGAAACCTGCTATATCGGCGGGATAGTCTACCCCTTGGATGGCGAGTTGGTTGGTGCCGTTCATGTACTCGGCCATTGCAGCGAAAAAGGGAGGACCAGTAAGAATTCCAACATTTCCTGAGTCTGCTGTTAGCTTGGTTTATCCCTGATTTTCTTTTTTATATCGAGCTGTTTGTCTGAAATAGGTGCTTGAAGCTTGTAGAAGACAAAACTGACCAGGCTCAGCCGTGCCTCTCGCGAATCTAGTAACCAGTTAGCACTGTGTTTGGCTATAACTGGATGATTGAGGGTCATACATCACAGACATCGAAGGACAAGCCGAGGTATTCTTCAAAAGTCCATTCTGAAAGATAACCGTCCCATAGTCCCCAAGGAATGTCCCCAAAACCGACGAAGTATTAAAGAAGCTCTCAAGACACAACGGAACCGACGCCGGGCACGAGAACGAAGCAATAATCACAGCCGGTAGATACAATATTATCTGAAGGTGTAGGATATAAAAATTCATGGTGATAGAGTTCCCGCCTCAGCGCTGATCCAGAACTCGCTGATCCGATCGTGTACGTCAGTCAATGAACGTTAGAACGAGATGAAAATCTCATGGTGAGCGCCAAGAGCAGATGGAAGAGATGAGGCTCGTAGCCGCTGGCTGTCGTCAGCCAGCATGCTCCAAACCCGTCCAAAGTTTTGAAAACAAAACTAGTAAGAGTCTAAGAAACCACCGCTGGCTGAAGTGACGTTGAAAATAAGTTTGTCGAGCGCATTGAAGCTGCACTGCTCCACGGGCACTCGAAACACGCAATAATTGCGGGCTGGTGTGTTTTGCATAGTGTTTAGATTACCAGGACGAGTCAGGATCGCGAGTGTGGTTTCGAAGAGAGAGCGGCGCAGGGATACTGTAAGGCGGTGGTGAAACACTTTACATTTCGTCCACTGTAGCCACGATAGCACTCGGGTCACTACCCCACGAAGCTTGTCACTCGATCTGATACAAAGGGGTTGATCCTAGTTTATCTTATTTTTTGATTGCACTAATCAGTGAATGGTGGAGTAGGAGAGAAAATAACGCCGTCAGGCATGTCCAAATTGCCCGTCTGAAAATGGTATCCAATCCGCTCAAAGGCCAAGCTCCCTACACCGACCGGGTATTCCCATAAAATGTAAAAATTACTCCAGCAATAGACTTATATGTCATTCGTTGTCTTGTTGACTTGGGATGCCAACTCCGAGATCTCTCAGCTTCTTCGCTAAAAGACCCTCGGCTACCACTTGTTTCCCATCAGGGGAACCACCAAATAAATTACCTCCGTAGCCGAAATCTCCTTTGTTGAGTTTATCGTAACCGCCGATACCTGGACTGTTGCTGTTCCAGGACATTGTCATCCCAGACCCATGCGACGGTGGTTGACTGCTCTTGCTTGATGACGGAGACTGTGCATCCTCCCGAACGGTCTCGCCATCACTTCGATCGGACTTGCGATAGAGGCTGAACGGTATAGGCTGAACAGGAGTGGTAGTCGAATCACCGCCTTGTCCATATGCTGGACCATTGTTGAACCCTTTTCCTAAAGCCTGTGTGATGCCGTCCATTGGGTCAAGTGTCCGATTCGATGGGCCAAGCGCAAACCCTGAACTTCGCCTTCTATATGCTTTCTCCGCTGCTAGATTGGCACCTGCGCCGCTGCTGAGAGCAAGACCGAGGCTAGAGTCTCGGCCAGGTTTATAAACACTAAAGCGAGGCTCCGGTAACGAGACTTCGTTTCGTAGTTTTTCTTTTCCGTCTGGCACGCGATTTGCAAAAACAACTCTAATACTTTTGTATAAATAAAACCGTCCACGAGAGGGCGAACATATGTGCAGATGTACAAGGTAGCGCAGTGTGGGTCGGTCTAAAGGGCTCGCATTGGGAATTTGAGGTGTGGACGACAGAGCTGAGTCAATTATTGGTCCAGCTGAATAGCTCCGTTGACGAATGAAAGTTTTTGTGCCTGGCTCCATACCCGCAAGATCATATGGCACGAGGAACAACTTGACAGCCGTCTTGTTGGGATTCTTGATGATAATTTGGAGTTGACCTTTTTCCGGGATTCTGTAGCTGCCGCCGGGAGGTGCTCGTGGGGACGCTGATCTCCGTTTTTGCTTTTCTGCCCGACGAATTTCCCGTTCCGTAAGTTGACTCGTACTTGGGCCATCGATCATGTCCAAATCATTTATTCGAGTACGTCCGACATTGGCACTCAGTCGCTTCCGCTTATTGTCTCGAGCTTCGTCGGGGTTGGACAGGTTGTTTTCGAGGTCAATTTGGCCCACATACGGACTTGGGCCATCTTCGGATTTGCCAACCCTTCCGTGACTTGTTGTCTCGTAGCTGTAGAATACCGCCGGAAATGGTATCGTCACGTGAGCTGGACATTTTAAACTCGATTTGCACTTACCAAGACCCAGAACTCCGATTTGAGCCAAGAAGTCCAGGGGTTTTGACGGTGTGGTAGACATCCGTCCTCGGAGAATGCTCTCTTCATACGATCCAACCATCGATGCGTGAAGAAGTGGTGAGCTATCCGAGGTAAACGAGGGTCGTCTTGAGCGGGAGAATACGGGCGTTTGAGGCGATGAGTCCGGATGTGGCATTTGATTTGCATTGAGCGACCGTCGTGGCTGGTGAGCTTGGTAAGGATAGGTATTATCTCGTCGCAGGTGAGGTAAAGGCCTGTTGAAAGTCGAGGATGCTGGAACCGATGGTGTCGAAGGAATTGAATGTGATGCCTGGAGAGTGTGTCGTCGAGGATGCGACTTGAAATCTGGAGTAATATTGATAGGCTCTCTCCGCGAGGACCAATCCGAATCGTCATTACTTTCTGACTGAACCAAGGGGCTGGTAGGTGGCTTTAACACAAAGCTAGAGGAGTACGACGAGGAGAGCGAGGGTGCCCGAGAACGTGCTCCCAGTGTCTGCTCAGCGGATGGAAATCTTGGATCGAGCAGAAAAGGAGAGAAATTCCGTGGGGGCGAAGTGGCGAGCCAGGGCGGTCGTTCTGGTCTGTATGAATCTGTGTGTTGTTGCAGAAATTCTTGACTGCCATTTGTGCTCTGCTGCACCCCTTCCGTGAAGTCACCACTATGCAAAGCTGATCCTGGTCTCTGAATCTCCGAGCCGGCCTGCGAGCGCTCGATGTCAATCGCTGTAGCTCTTTCTGGAATCTCTGGAGACGGTAGCAACGGCGAGGTTTTCGAGTCGTTTGATGAGGGCTTGCGGGGAGTTTGTTCGTAATTTTGGAGTAGTGATTCCAGCTACCGGAAAGTCAGCATTATAATTTTGGGATAGACTGTCAAAAGAAACATAACGCACATTCCGGTTTGGCAGCCATGTTGGGCTTTCCCCTCTCTTCAGCCTCTCAATAAGCTCGACTCTGTCTGAGGTTCCATGTATCGGCAATGTGAAATTAGTTTCCAATGCCCGGGCAAGAATAACGCTCTCATCCTCAAGGCTGTCCAGAACAGGACCTTCACACAACTCGGTCCGTATGCTTTCTTCAGAAGCCCTCCTCGTTATCACGTTCTCATCGGGCGGTGTTGTCGAGAGCGGCACCATTGCATGCTTCGTTGGCGGAGTACCTCGGCCTCCGCCCAGATCATCTTGGAAGATGGGCATGCTGGAGCGTTTTCAGAAGCTCCGTTTGTTCTTATATAGACATCGTGAAAGAATTGGGTGATTCGCGAGAGTGAGTGTCGGGGAACACGCAAGGACGTGGATGTTGGTCGTCTGTGAAAGCGGGGAGAGGCGCTTCAATGTGCTGTGCTATGCGTCCCGTACGTTGACCAAAGGATGACTCGATCAAGGCACAAGTTTCAGTTGATGCAAGGACGAGGAAATGTTCGGACGGAATCCGAGGCAAAATCAGACGAGAAATGGCAACACGCAAAGGAGGCAGAAAAGAAAGTCGGTGAGTTGTGGAAAAGAGGAAGGAAAAGTGAAGGGTGCGAGTTGTCCACGATGTCTCTCTGGGTCATATCGGTGCAAATCGTCACTGATCACCTGCAGGCTCTGTAATCGCGCGACTTCCCGGTACCGCTCCAACAATCCCTGCTAGCCTGGTAGCGGTCGGCGCCCTTGCAATTCTTTTGGCCTCGCCTACAAGTACGAAGTACAAGTATCTCAGATAATTTATCGAGAACATTGAAGGCATCGAGAGATCTCCAATACCCACCATGGCGCCCAAACGGCCCCACGAAGATGAAGCAGAGTCTTCAAAGCCCAAGAAGCACCGCTCGGGCTTCAAGATAGGCCCAGACAACCTCCCAGACGGAACTTACAGAAGGAAAGGTACTGCGTGCCCCTCCAAAAGCTCTCGCGCGAGAAGGAAACTAACCTTCTCCCAGTAATAAAAATCAAGAAAGATCTCATCCACAAAGCCAAAGTCAAGAAATCCTACGCAAAGCTAAAGGCGCGAGAGCCTATCGCCCCAACACCAATCCCCTCCGAACCTATAAAACCCACCGGGCCAGCGTCCCAAGAACTACACCCAGAGCGGCAGGCAATGCTAGATGCGCCGCGCGAGCCAACTCCTCCTCCCAGCCAAGCACAAACGTACCCCCAGAGACCACAGCAACGGAGGTCCAAGAAGCCGGCATACTTTGAGAAAGAGCAAGCTTTTGCAGCGCAAAAGAAGGCAGAGGCAGAAGCTAGGAGGCTAGAGTTCGAGAGGAGGGATTCAGAGAAAAGGCAAAAGATCGAGGAGAGAGAACGCTTTCGGAAGGCCATGGCGAAAGCAAGGACGGGCGGGAAGAATGGGCAAAGGAAGTTGGGGAAGGAGAGTAAAGTTTTGCTGGAGAGAGTAAAAAGATTTGTTGGAGAATGAGGAAGTCTTTTTCTTCAAGATTGGAACGAGTACTACTCTCGTGTTCGAAGTAGCCTGTTGGAACAGCCAGACTGAGACATCGAAGACTTGATGTCAAAGACCACGTTTAGCCAAGTCCCAGATCAAGGTCACGAATCACCTTGGACGAGCATATCATGAGAAAGTGCTTCATATTGGTAGCTAGTCATATAATCATACATAAGTCTCATGATACTTATGTGGATATTTCATCCTTTGCCGTCTACTCTCCCGCAACTCGTATCGAAGGGGTCCAATTATTGCTAAAGCAACATACAAAGCATCTTCGTGTCGTCATTGTTCCAATTTCATACAACAATACCGAGTCTAGCAAAGCAAATGTGTCGGAACGAGTAGGGAAAATCGAGGTGCCGTATAATCCCAGTGTACACAATAACTGGGCAACTAGACTCTACCTCCAACGATATCAAGAGCGACCTCCAGATGCTTCTTCTGGGATTTCAATTTCTCGATTTTGGTGGAGTAGATGTCAAGTTGGTCCTCCTTCTCACGCCGGGATTGCTGCAGCTTTTGCTTCTGAACTTGCAAAAGCTCCATCTTGTTGTGAACACTCATCATCTCCGACTCATCGTCCTGAATCTCGGAAACAGTTGTCTGCTTGCTCGTCTCCAGGGCCAATATCTCGTTCTCCAACTCCCGAATCTTCATCTTCATAGGGAACTCTGCGTCATATGTACCTGAGCGCTCTCCGGATGTTCCCATGGTATCAGGAACAACGTAGCCACTAGCCATGCTGGCGTTGTGCTTGAGCAATGGTAGAGAGGGGTCGCGTTTAGGAGCACGACGCTTGACCATACCTGGGCTTCTTCCAAGTAACTTCGGATCATTGGATACCTGCAGACCGTTAGCATTGTACCGATCTTTTTCGCTCAATAAAAGACCCACGTTCCCGTCGTTTCCGGCAGAGCGTCTACGCTTGGCCCTCTCGTCTGCCTCATCGGATTCATGGCTGTCTGCATACCAGATCCCCCTGGCTCGCTTCTCAGCAGGCTTGAATTGCTCAATGTTACCCTGGATTGTCAGCAACGTGCATGTTCAAAGTACCAAAAGGGTGGAGATTGCGGATAGATACCTTTACAAAGGATTGTACAAAAGGCGAGTCATCAAAATCTTGCTGCGGCAACCTGTCATAAGCGTCTTCGATGTCTTTGGCCACTGGGGACAATTCCTCCATTGCAGATAGCCCAGAAATTCCATTTCCAGATGGTTCCTTGGATATGCCATTTAAGGCAGGCCCTTGTGGGTCGATGTTGAAGTCAGAACGGGCAGCTCCTTTGTTGTTCCAGTAGAGGGTACAGGCACCAGGACTTCTATCGATCAGGTATTGCTTAAGTTGTTTTGATACCCAAACGAATAGCTTATTTTTGCTGAGCTTCTCCAAACTCTCATCCTCATTCTCCAGTGCTCTTCGTGCTTTCATAAGCTGCACGAGTCTGTTGTGCTCCTCATCGCTCCACGCTGGCTTGCTGATTCGGTTGCGACTTCCGCGTCGAGGCTCGCCGTCCTCTCCGTAAGGGGTATCGCCATTGTCCAGGTCCAATCTTGAACCGTCGTCTTCTTCAGCATCAGTGTCTTCATTGTTAGGCTCCGCATGGTACAATTTGCCCGGCATTGGATCAACGGCGGCGTCCTTTGCTTGAAAGCTTGGCTCAGCTATATGAGAACCTTGATTAGTTCGCTGGAAGCGACGGGCACATGCTTGCCAGGTACGGTTAATGCCGCTATTCGCAAGCTCCTGGGAGATTGACGTCCAGAAAGGGACGCCGAGCTCCTTTTGATCCTCGGTTGTCGAGCTGCGCTTAGCAAGAACGAGTTCACGTAGCTTTTGGGTTTCATGGTCTTTCCAACGGGACATTGCTCCATTGTCCTTTGCCATTTGGGACATTGACGAGCTAGGAGTAGCCTGAGCTGTACCTCCACTTTTGGTCCTCGAGGTATCTTGTTCCGCTCCAGTACTAAACGATGAATTGGAAGAGCTGCGTGTTCCAGTTCTTGACTCACCAGTATCGGTGCTGAACAGTGACTGAGGTGTCGTTCCAAGCTTGGTCGGTCCTGAGGTAATACCGGTTCCGGTCATGGTGGCCATAGCTAGAGGCGTGCTATGGCGATCGTTGAATGTACGGAACTGTAGAGTGTCTTTGAACTCGGGTCGAACACGTATAGTACCGTACCAATAGCTTCTGCATTGCTCCGATGTTCTATCAAAGCCACATTCCTTGAGCTTTGACGAGACGAGAGGCCAGAACTTCGTGCCGTTCAGCTTGCCCAAACCATCCTTTTCAAGTTGCCATCTGAGAATACCGGGTCAGCATGGGTTTATCAATCCCTCACCAAAGCAAGCAAGGGGCCATGCCGCCTTGAATGTTCCACAGCAGGTGAGACATCTAAAATGGGAGGCGCCTACTTACTGGGTCTTCAATATATCACAAAGCATCTTATCCTCGCCATCACTCCACCGAGGTCTTCTGGTGTGGTCATCATTGGTCGGGGCTGTTTGTGACATTCTGCCCTCGGTAGTCGATGCCATGTTGGCCGAGATGCCCTTGTTTTTGTTGCTGTCGGAGGCCATTGCTGTCGAGCTGTCTGGGTGGCAATGAGTTTGTGTTCATGGAAGAGGCAAGATCGAATATCAGAGAACTTCAAGTTGACCTTTTTTGCATCCGAGATCGCTGTCCAGACAAGTGAATTGCGATCCTGTACCGAAGGTTGTTCGTTCCTTCCCTTCCGAACATAAGCCGGTGGCGCCCATGGGTGTCGAACAAACAAACAAATAGAATATGACATCTCGGAAAACAAGTTCATTTGAGAAAGACGGAAGAAGCACATTAATTCTATTTGCTGAAACCCATGCACCTATGGAATGCTCCAAAGCAACGCAGTTCCCTAAGGGAGGTAATGATTCAGTCCTTCCGCTCACGTGACCTAGCCCCTTTTCCAGTACCTAAGTAGTTCTCAACATTCCATCTGGCACCTCACTTTCCGCAAGCTTTACAAGCTTTCTTCTCCTTGATCCCTTGATTAATCTTGGCCTTCTGTCTCTCCGCAGCCTTTTTGTTCTCGGCTTGCTTCATCATCCTGGCCGTCTTCGCCAATTTCTCTCCGTACTCTGCCAACTCTCTTCGCATAGTCAACCTCTCCTCAGGTGTCAAGTCCTCGAGAACTCCGGCCCCATCAACTCCGTTTTCTGGCTCTGGGAAGTAGTCGTGAATCCTCGAGTACCAACGACCAGTGAGCTGCAATTCCCTGCGCTTGTTGTTGATCCCGGCTTGAAGTCTATCCTCTCCATCCATCAATTCGAGTTCCTCACCCTTGTTCTCACGCTTCCGCTTCTGGCAATGGGCCTGAAAAGAGTCTTAGCACGATATGTGATAGAGATCAGAACACCTACCTTGCTCAAAGACGCCTTGGCTGCTCTCTCTTGCAATAGCTGGAATTGTTTTCTCTCGTGCACGTCAACTGGTTGAGGAAGTGTTACTTCATCACCTTTGCTTACTATCACGAGTGTAAGCAAACCTAGAGTATCCAAGCCAAATTCTTTGAAGTTTCGAAACTCTTGACGTAGTATGATGTACCTTTGCAATCTTCGACTTTCTTGATCTTAATCTTTGTTTCCAACTTGTCAATCTCCTTGATCAATGCCAACTTCTGCCCTCGGATCACCTTTCTCTCATCGCCATATGTGTCCAACTCTCGGCTGACAAGAGCGTTAAGCTCACCTGTCAGCTTGAGAAGTTCGGGATTTTGGATTCGTGGCCTGACTTCCTCCTTGTCCTTGCGCTTCCGATCGTCGGCTAGAAGCTGCTCAAGCTTTTGCTGATGGATCTCCTCCTTTGTATGAATAGGCTCACCAAACAGGCTGTCAATATCTTGAGCAGGAGATTGGGGTTCGAGGTCATGCGGCGACATTTCTGCATCGTCTTCTGGGGTGCCAGCTCGGGGAGGAAAGAGGAAATTTGCTGCTGGCTCATATCCAAGGTTGATTCTCGGTTTCCGGCTAGCATTATAGTCATCGTAGTAAGGAATGAGTGCTCTCGTTCGCCTTGAGAGTAGATCTCTTCGCAAAAATGCTTTGAGGCTGGCTCTCGCAGGCATCTTGTATTGAAAACAGTTGACCTTGAGCGGGTAAAGAGAAATGGTCAGCTCAAAGTTGTGATTTATAGGAGGGTGTAAGCTGGAGAATCAGACTGAAGCCAGCAATCCTGTTCATGAAAGCAAAGAATCAACAAGAATGATGATGTTTTGTGGATGAAGTTGAGCGAAGCGAGCTACACGGCGATGTATATACATGAAGTAAATGATTTTTTGAGAAGAAGGAGCAACGAAGCGAGCAGTCTCAGAGAAGTGCATGATTATCAAAAGAAGGAACGGCCTTGACGTGGTGAGGCGAAGGAGATGGAACGACTCTCCAACTGTGTCGATATAATCAGATCACTAAAAAGAGCTCTGATATACATCACATTGTATGGGGTGATAATGAAAGTCAAAGCAAAGAACATTATCAAAGGAAGCCAATTTTTATTGGAATGTTAAGGAGCAAATGGGAATAGGTCTCTATCTTTCTTGAATATACGAGATTGAGACATGAGTACTGAAGGCTCGTAAGGTCTTCAGAAAGTTAGAAAATGGTGATTTCGTAGAATGAGGGATAATTGTGATGTGGAATATTAGAGATAAGGGTCTATTTATTCCTTGACTTGTGGTTACTTTCAAGTCCATATTCGGAAGGATAATTGCCCTAAATATCCCTTGCTCATATGCTACATTTGAAGTGAAGAGCTCCCAATGTTCTGACTTCAATACATGTGAATATCCTCATTGTTCTAATTTGGTAGATAATAAGCAAATGTAAACAGTCAATGTTACGAATATTGGAGCATATCATGCATATCATTTCCAGAAGAAAATCTAAACTTCCAGAAATTAGACAATTGTAGATCGGACAAAATAGGGGCGCTTCAATCACATGAAGAGTATCAAATTATTACAATGAGAGACTGGATGAACAGAAAAGGATGGCGGGTACTTCAAAATTAGCTTGTCCCTAGCGCCAGCTGCACAATCAAATACTCTGGAATCCTGGAGCCGGATATCAATTGACTGACAACTATTCTGGCGTACAGTTACTGCCAATCAGACGCTCAGAGCTTTTTAGAATAGTCCTCATTATCCATTGATCTCGCCGAGCTATTGTATTGAACAAGAATAGTCGAATAGAGACATAGCATTCAAAGATTGAGACTTTCAAGATGGTGCCTTACTAGTATTGGCCTATCTCGCCACGATTCGCTCTGGAACACAGGAGCATGGTTTGGCTGGGAACAAGGCGTTCATTTCATTCATCGTCGAAAGAGAATATGTACTACAACATGATATTCTTCAAAGGCCCGCAGTGGATGCGCTCTGCTACTCCAAGAGTGTAGGCCACGGGAACGCATCCTAGTGACACCCTCCGCACGAACGTAAATCGAATCGAATCCTCCACTGCGTCTCATCACAGTTACAATCCACGCCTTTTTCTTAGGCCGCCAAACCCGCCTCACATTCCATAGGCAGGCCATAGAGACAACGCCTCTCCATGAAAACAGATGGATATCAAGTTGACCAGTTGGAACTAGTCGTGCTCGCAAACGCATAGAAGGAAACTCAAAGGACAAAATCAAACGCCTTTATATGATTTGGGAAGACCGTGGATTTGGTCCGCCGGTTCATCCAAAGCGAAACGCCTGTCGTAGCCAAATGGCCAGGGAGCAGAGAAAATGTACAATTCGAAATTCCGTGTGGATCTCCTTCCGAATCAGATACTAAATTTCAAAGAGGGGTACGTCGTTCGTTTAAGGAGGGCCGAATATTTCGTTGCTGTTTTCGATAACGAATTGCACGGCAGTGTTTTTGGAATGCATGTCAGTCATTTCTCGTTCCATGCTGAGACTAGGTGGGGTCTGCATGATGGTAGGCGCAAAGACCACGGCAAGATTCTTCGGTGTCATCTTTGACGAGTTAGCACTTGGTTCTTCGAGGTAAGAGAGCAATGGAGCATACCAGGTTCTCGCTCTCTCTATTGGCTACGCGAGCGAGATGAAAGACCAAGAATTCGAGACAATCACGATGCTTGGGAGGGAGCATGTTGAATGTTGTTCTCAGGTAAGCGCACCGCTCCTGGTCATCCTCAATAGCTAGAAGGGAATCAGCATGGGCACTGTGAGCAGGTAGCTTTCAGACTTACTGATGGACTCTAGAACGCGGTCATAGATATCAAAGGTCAGAAGAGGCATCGGAAGTCTTCTGAAGTACTGTTTGAGAACACTCGTTACCGCCGTGATGTCCAATCCAGGATCCGAAATGTCGTAGTCTTCAGTTCTGTCAAATCCTTCTTGAATCAGTTTGACTTGACTATTTCCGCCAGTTTTCCTGTAAATTCCCTCGATATCCATTCCTCGCAACTCAACCTCCTCAATACAGCGAGTGACAACGCTTGGAATTTGACGGCGCTCGTAATCAGCTCGTTCGACCAGGTCCGACCCGAATAACGTCGAAGGATGTTCAGGCGCAGAATTGGCACCACTGGAACTCAACTTTGGCATCGTGTTCGATTTCTTGAATAAACCAAAGCCTCCCCCTTGCCTCGGGTCGTTGGCCCCAGCTCGCGGAAGGCTACCAGATTGAGTACTAGCAGGCGACTCAACGGGAGCTACCGTCATGTTGTACGGCATACCAATACTGTCCCCAGTTTGGCCTGCCCACTGTTGATTTCGTTCTTGCTGCACTGACGAGAAGGCACCCTTGAAACCCTTGGAAACGCCTTTGGCAACCGTTTGACCTCCTTTTTTCCAATTAAATTTCTTCGCCTGACCCTTCCGAATATTGACTACATGTGGAGCAGAGAGAACTGTAGCAGGTTCCATACTTGGGTCCTGGTCCATGGCTTGAGGATAGGTACTGACCGAGCCGAAGAGGGTTGTGCTTGTTGAGGGTCGAAGACTGTCATCCACAGAGACATTCGATTTGTCCTTGTTGTGGTGTGTATAGATGCCTAATCCTCCGACAGGTGGCCTCGGACTATCCATACTGTTGCCACTTTGAGCTTTGAAGCGTTCTTGAATTTGGTGCGTGAGGTCATTGTTCATATCAGCGAGTTGAGCGTTCTTCGATGATAACTGTTCGAAATCCACCAATAGTCTGTCTCGGGCAGCTGTAATCGTAATGTTTTCCTCTAGCAGCGTGGAATTTTGCTCCTGAAGTGTGTTTCGCTCCTCATACAACGTCTCCACTTGAGCTGACATGGTTTGCTTCAATCGCTCTATCCTCTGGACAAAATCCTTGATTGCTGCGTCTTCAAGTTCTGCCATATTGATGGGTTGTTTAGCGCCTTTGGCCCTCTCTACGTGGGCCGTAAGGACCTCTAACTGTTGGAACATGAGCTCCGCTTGTGAATCTAGAACCGAAACTGTTTTTCTCTTTTCAATCAACTTCTTGTTGATTGACTTGAGGTCCTTCTCGCTTGTAAACTGACGTTCGAGTTCAGCAACCCGCTGTTCTGAGTTACGAAGTTGTCTTCGAAGTAAAGTAGGATCATCTCCAGGTGCGGGCGACGTAATTGACATGGGACTGCTAATGTCTTTAGGAGCGTTAGAGTCTTCAAGGATTGGTGTTTTTGGCCAACGAGGCGATGCAGCTGTCCGTGTGGTCGTCTCGCTTACACTTCGCCCATGGCCAGGATGGCGGGCAGGGTTGCTTGCTTCACTGTTGGTCCTGCCGTGACGCACAGCGTTGGAAACCCGGCGCAGTATTGACTGTGAACTTTCATCTGTTCCTCCTAGGATTCGTGCCATATCCTCATCCATAGTGAAATCCCCGCCGGCACTCCACCGTGGCAATTTTGGCGAAATAGGAACGCCGTTCGATGAGTCGCTAGAATCCTTTGCTGCATGGGCACCTGCTGGCGGAGGGTGAGGTGGGGCTCGTGGAGCCATATAAGAGTCGCTGAGTTGTTGCTGCGGACCTGCTGGGCGATTGGGCGCGCGGGTCGGGGGTGCCAATTCATCCTTCACCAATGATTGCAAATTCAAAGGTCCCGAGATGCTCTTTCCGTTGACCGTTGGGGTGAGGCCCGGTGTATCGGAGGAAGAGTCGGATGATGGCGATGTTTCTGCACCGGAAGATGATCCCAAAGAGCTGCTAATAGTATTTTTTACTGCTCCGGATGCCAACTCCTTTCGAGGTATTGACCTTGACGTGCCGCCAGAATCTAATCTTGATATTGGCAAATCTCTAGACTCTGTGGATTTCCGGGGTTCCGAGTCATCTCTGAGTCTTGACTCTTGCGAAGAACGTGGGGTGCCAGCTTTTTCTGCAGAAAGCAATGATTTGGGTGAATCAGTTCTGGTAATTGTGACACCGCCATCTTTACGGGGCGGGGCAGATAGCCCACCAGACGTGGAGCGGGAAACGCTGTTATCACTAAGCTCGGATTGTGAGTTGCTTCTCGAGTTCCCGGCTTTCTTTCCTTTAGGTGCCTCTGCTAGCTTGAACTTTTCTGCAGAAGACTGGGTCTTGGTGTGTCCGTTCGACTTCGGAGAGTTGGCATGTTGAACTCGAGTATCATCAGCTTCAATAGCAGGGGAGCCTTTGGCGGATGAGGCTTTGCCCCCAGACTGGGCCTTTCGAATACTATCCTTGATCTGCGCTGTCTCTTCTGCGGACGGCTGGCGGCCTTTTTCTTGAAACGCAATATGTGGAGTTGATGAAGACGAGCTTGGGTCCCGGGATTTCTGAGGCTCGATCCTTCCATTGCTTTTAGAGCCAAAGTAGTCCTTCTCTGGAGCCTTGTTCTCCTTGCTTTTCTTCAACGGGTCAACCCATGTCTCGGAGGTTGAACGCGGGGTCATGTTTGGCGCGGGGCTTGGGTCCAAAGCAAGGGGTATGAAGAAGCTCTCGCCATCATCCCCATTAACATCTGAGGCCGGTGAAATAGCAGAATGCCGATTGTTTCGATAAGTGGTAGTGGGGAGGGTCAAGCCGTCTCTAGTTTGCGTATCACTGGACGTACGTTCAGGCGATCGCTCCGGAGGGCGTCGCGAGCTACTTCTTGACGAGGAGTCGTTCTGCGTGTAGCCTTGACGCGGTCGAGGTGAAAGTTCGGTCGGCGTATCAGTATCTAGAGAATCGGGAGTTTCTCGATCTGGGGAAAAAGCACTTTGCAAGATGGCGTTCGGCGGCAACGCAGGGAGGGACTTGTCGACGAGCATTGGAGACTGATCGTCCTTTTTCAACTTCGCGTTTGCTGCAGCTCTTGACTTCTTCCTCCTACGTGCCATTAAAGACTCGTGACAGCTCATGCAAAAAATGCCTTGGGAGGTCCGCGCGTATCGGAGGTTCTCGATCTTGCGCTTGCAGTTCCTACAACGAAAGCATGTTGCGCAGAACGCCTGGTCGCCGGTGAGGATTGCAAGATCCTCGATCTTGTTGCCGCAAGCACTGCAGCTATATGTACAATTATTACAGATCAGAGAGCCATCGCCGAGGAGGAGGAGGTTCGCATCCGAGTCGAGTAGTGTTCCGCAGGTATTGCACCGAAAGCAGTTGAGATGCCAGCGATTGCCAGCTACAGGTTTGTTAGCCATGGACATCTGACGCACGAGATACTATGGGCATGGTGAAGGTGGCAGAAGACCATCAGAGGCAGCGAGACTGAGATGGTAGGCCACGAATGCCTGCACAGATGTACTTGGACAAAGTCGCCTTTGGAGTCGATAGCAACAACTGAGGAGTATGATTCACAACTCACCAAGCTCGAATGCTTTCCCTTCCTCGAGGATCTCTCCGCATCCTTTGCAAGGAAAAACGGCCTCATCCTCGTCGAAGTAATCCGCTGGGGAGTCCATTCTGAAGCCAGGCCGGTCGACGGCCCTGTGTTCTCCTGTATCTCCAACAGCCTCGACAGCACGTCCTCCGCAGGTGTGCGCAGTGTAGATCGGACTAGGTCATGAATTGGAGATTCGATCTCTCGACGGCGTCGGCGATTTGAGAGGTGTACCTAGCGCACGCCGCACGCTCTGTCACGGGCGACCGTGCAAGGGACGGGCGGACTGGCGGGCGATCTTCCCTAATGGAAGGATGCGAGCGCGCACCGAGGAACAAATAGTAATAATTATGTTTTGGGAGGTGTTCAGCGGTGGGCGTGTTGCTTGCGGGATGAAGATGGTTGTGTAATGGGGGAAGAGATGAACAAAGAGGCTGAGTGATGCTGAGTGGCTCCAACGGGGGCTCACCAACATTCCCAAGCCGAAGTCAGACTAGGGGGCTCGTACAGTTAGGTTTAAGGTGAAGGTGTCTCTGAATGGCTGCTGCTGCAGCGGGTGACGCGAGCAGCGGGTTTTAGTGCAGCCAGCGCCCCTTGAGCATGAGCATGAGCTGGAGCTGGAGCTGGAGCTGCGCAGAAGATGCAATGGAGGAAGCTGAGTTGCTGGAGGGCGCACTGGGGCAGATCAACGAGAGGAGGGTTATCAGCAGCCTCAGCCTGCCGTACGGAGTAGGTAGGTATGCCGCAACGAGATGCCAAGACCTGGGCTTTCGAGAGGGTCTCCAAGGATTCGTGCCTAGGTACCTCCCTAGGGAGAGAAGGCTCCAAAACAGGCATGGTGTCTCAGCAGCAGCGGTGTGGGCCTGTGTTTCAAGTAGAACTGCCTGCCAGCCTACCAGCCTGCCAAATGCCAAACCACCAACCGCAGCAAGAGGCGAGTGTTCTCATCGCTCTTCTCCTCGACGGGACTTCACTCTCTTCCTTCCGCGCTGGACTGCACGTCGAGAATCGAGGCTGACTGCTGTGGGCATTGGATTGATCTAACCTCTGTCTATCCATAATTGACAAGGAGCCGGCGAGGCGGTCTATGTTTATTTTTAGCTTTAGTGTTCCTCTCGCTCTTCTCTTCTCACTCCTCGCTCCTCACTCCTCCACGTAACCCACGTTCAACCTGGTCTCTCACGCTCCTCCGAATGGCCTCCACGAGAAATCGCAGCCTCGTGTCACACAAAACACGAGATTGCACTTGCACAAGGCGAGGTCGCCCGGAGGATACTATGGCCTTGGTGACCCCTGCTTGCGTCACATCGCCCCCGGAGACTTTCTCCAGGGGCCAGCCAGCAACGACGACAACCACAGGTCCAGAAGACGTGAGCTTGAATGAGCTAGGAGGCCCAGTACGTACAAGAACTGCAACTGCGTTTCTCGTCACCGGAGCCATGATCGAGCATCCTCTGGTTCGGCACGTCGCGGCAGCAACGCGTGTTTCTGCTGCTGCTGTATAATCTGCAGCACCAATACTAAAGTACATATACTCCAGCTTTCCCGAAATGAGCTCAATTCGAATTCAGAAACTCCCTCTTGCCCATGTCTATTTCTGGTTGTACAACCGTGAAAACGGAATTGAAGATGGCGTGCCCAACAGTGAGGCAAGTTTAAATGATCCATCTAAAGAATCGAGGGTTAGCAGAGATCGACGTTTAGCATACATTATGTCCTCGAAGCAAGCAATCTCTATGCCACGCCCCCATTGTGTTGCGGCCGTCGTCGCGTTTCATCAAGCGGGGGGTTGGGCTGCTGCATCCACCCAATTTCTATGTTCAAACCTCAAGGATCCCCAGCGAGAGTGAGACACAGGATTCGTCGACCCTACTGCTAGAGAGCATCACGACTCCCGAGCTCCACATCCGCCCAACAGAATAACTGTCAGTTCATGTAAATGCGAGGGCTACGAAGTACTTGCAAGATCTGGAGCGTTCACCGCCTGCACAACTCCCAGCTACACCTATAGGCAGTCTAGCCTTCCAGGCGCTCACCCAGTCCAGGCACGCCTCGTCCTCATCGGGCTAGATATTTTCAGCGATCCGCCCCTTGCGGGCGCGGGCGATGGCGCAAGGAACGATCAGGGGTTTTCTGCGGGATCTACGTGCCCCCTCTCCTGCCAAGAGATTTCCTACCTCAGCTACCTTAGGTAATCACGTGCGACCCCTCGATACCTAGGTACCTTACCTTACCCCCAAATCGCCCAGACGGGGCTTCGACACGGACTCACGTCAGTGCTCACTGCTGCAGCTCATCGATTTCCAAATCTTCGATCTCAAGATCCAAGCGCAATACAGTAGATTCCGCGACGCTCCTTGAAGAATTTCGATCTCCGAAGATCTGATGGCATCCAAGTCAAAGCCATACAAACAGTTGGTACCCAATCCGACAAACCTGGGGCAGTCAAACGAGGCCAAAGGCAAGGCAAGGCATAAGACCGCAGAATTGTCCAAACATGAACTGACCAGCGTGGCAGCTGGTCTCCATATGCTCATGCAAAAGGACAACAGTTGTCCCATGACATCTGGAAGATCTCCAGCAGGGATGTTCAAGCCACAACATTGCCCATATTCAGGTACAAGCGTCGTCCAAAGTCGTGACGAGTAATTTCAATGAATTTGCCACTACAGACAGCGAAGTGCATGCCTTCATCTTCAGTCGGATAAGTCGCTTTGAAATGAGAACATTTCCGCAAAGTTTCGTGATGCCCTCCCCCATGGAGAACGCTCGGTATGCGATACGAGACCGCCCCCTTTCTACATTCAAATTCTAGAGCGGAGAATAGCGACGTTTTCAGTCAGACGCTCTTTCTGAATAATCTCACGGAATGATTCCCCCTCAAATCCTCCAATCAACCTCCACCGGCTTTGATGTGTCTGGACGGCCCGCCTTGCGGCCCACACAAGCATTCAGGGGTAACAATATCCCAACACGGCTTACCCTGCACAAGAACGCCCTCAGCTTAGACGCCTCATGCGCCGTCCGACCAACCAACCAACCAAACAACGAAACACTCCTTCTATAGGAGAACCGTTATAAGAACAACGCGGGTATTAGAACTCAGGGTGGAGGTCTTCAACGACACACTTTACCTTATAAGAGAACAGGGCGAATCAGAATATGCACAAGTAGTCTTTCGATTCAGCTAAATACTAATAGCAACCAGAAAATTAATGTCCATACGTAGAGAATGACAAGTAATTTTAAATCTCCCAGGCAGATGGCCCAACTAGCCTCGGTCACGATCTCCCTAAACACCAAAGCTACGACTAAAATCTGTTTTGTACGTGATCTTACAAGGCTGTCCAAGCGGACCCTAGTATTCGCAAGTCCCTCGACAGTTACTCGGGATGTATGCTTCTTCATAACGAGGACACCCCAATGTGCTATCAACATGATAGGCCTTTCATTTGCAATTATTAGAGAAAAGATCATTTGGCATAGGAGGCCAAGACGAAGGCATTATGGTTGAAGGACATCTTCTGGATGGAGTCTACAGTGAATAGATTCAAAGGCCCCTGTTGCACATCGTATGAATGTCTCGGAAAGTTTGGTACATTCAAGCTTTCGTTGAAGTAAAGAGTGAATGCAGATAGTCGACTTTTGTTGCATATCGTGCTAATGTGCCACTTTCCTTGGTGTGGTGAGAATGGCATAAATACCGAACCGTCTTGTTCGGAAAAGAGTTTCAGATGAGAAGAGATCATCAGATAAGAAGAAGGGGCTTTTGAAATGAAATGCAATTTTCAGAGGAGATGAGCTTCTCGTCAATGGTCCCAGCATGCAGGAAGTACTGCATAGGATTGTTAAGATTTCGTCCCATGACTTGGAAGGAAACCTGAATATTATCATCCCTAAATAAGAGTGAATAGCTGAATTATAAGTTTTGTTGCACATCGACTCAATGTCCCAGGCCCCTCTGGAACAATGAGAGTGCCTGGGGGTATGCCTATCAGATTCTTCAAGATCTTAAAAAGATAAAGCTCCCATTCCCGGTCTGGTGCTACGTAACAAGATGGGAAACTCAACATGATTGGTTTCGACGGTCATGAAGTAGATCACTATTTGCATTGCATTACTATTCATAAGTCTAGACACCCAACGCCGGCCGCTCACAACACATACCAACGTCAGACGCCCAACACCAAGCCTACCTAACGTAATGGCTCGCAGTGTAAAGAAATGAGAAAGCCGAATTACAAATAATATTCATACACCGTCCATCTCATCGCATACCTGTCTTGGTTGTATGCCCGCCCCTCTCCAAAACTGTAATCAAACCTCGACAAAAGCGCCGAGTCTCTCCGTTCGCCACACGTATCGCCACCACTCATCCACTAGCCGCCAGCTCTCTCTGCCTCTTCACGATGTAATAAGTAATCAAGCTCTTCGGGTCATCCTTCACGCCTCCCAATGCGTTCCAGAATCTCCCCTCGCCAACCCTAGAGTGCACACTCACACAAAGCTGCACGGCATCCATCCTGACGCCACTTTCAGAGCTCTCCAGACATCTCGCAGCAAGCTTGCACATCTCCTTTACCTCGTCTTCGTTCGGAACGAAGTCTTTTTTCGCATCAAGAAGTTCCTTCAGGACATGGAGACCCATGGAGAGGGTTCGACATCCTTCAAGTGTCATCTGCTCATTCTGGAGTTGCGAGGTGATCTTATTGGTCGTGTGCTTGGGGTCTGCAAGGGCGACGAGCTCATCAGCGAGCAGTTCGAGCCCGCTAACGATGTGCGCACGCGCGTCGTAGCAGCTGCGCGTTGCAAGGAGAGATTCCAGTCCTTTAAGGACGTGCGGTCGGAATGCATCGTGGTCTTTCTTGTACATAAGTTTAATGGTTGCCAGGATTTGGGCCTTGACGTCCTGGACTTTTTCTGGTGAAAGTGTATTTAGCGGTGCTTCCAGATATTCGAAAAGTCCGAGCAGTAAAACGTCAAACCGATCATCAGACCAAGCTGCTTTGTTGTCCCTAATCATTCCTTGGAGCTTACGGAAGCCGTGGACATCGAGCGACTTTGCCTTTATCTTCGTGATGCCGCTGTCGAGCAGTCGGGAGTTCTGCTTCATTCGTTCTGGCGAAACAGGGATAGTCTTCGCTGTCTCCGAGCCATTCATACCATTCATACCATTTCGTACCAGGTTCGAGGCATCTTCATTGACAGCGACTTCCTCTAGGACTAGCGCTGTAACGACAGGTCGCGGAGTGGTCTGATCATCTGTGCTTGAGAACGGGTCTTCGTAGACCTTCATTGACTTAAGGGGGGTGACCAACTCATCCTCATCGGACGATTCAATTGTCTGCGGTACGCTCTTCGGATGGGGTCCTTTCAATCCTGTCAAAGTCGGAACAACCATTGTAAAATCCTCATCAGCTTTGGATGGACTCGAGGATGTAAGAGCATTATAAGAAGGTTTCGGCTTCGCTGGGCTGGTGCGAGGGGACGCTACAGCCCTGCTGACCGTGCTTCGCACAGGACTTGCATGGCTAGATTGGCTTGCATGACTGGAGTGGCTTGTATTTGGTCGTGTAGTTGGTCGTTTTGGTGGACTGGTGCTGCTGGCACTAGGTGTTCTTGCCTTCACCATTTTGCTTGTTGATGGACTCGTGCCATCACTGTTGGTTGGCCCATGGCCTGGACGTCTCACCGAATAGGGACCTGCTGTGGCAGGTCTTGCGGTAAGCTCTGGTCGCGGGGCAGGACGGAACTTTGTTGGTCTCATTGGGGCAACGGAAAGACCACCATGGGCAACAGTTGTCGACTCTGGTCGAGGCCGCACTGGTCCCACATCTGTAGTTGTGGACGATGCTGATGCATTAGATGACGTCGAGACGGTGCGCATAGGAGAGAAACTGGACATGGCTGAGCCTGGGCGAGCTGGTACGTTCTTGTTAGCTAATACAGCCTTCTTCTGTGCCATCATTGTCTCTCTTAAAGAGGGCTTCGGTGGTCCGGTGGTGCTTTTGGAAAATCCTAAGCCGGGTCGAGCAGCAGCCGTCTCGGCCTTCTTGGGTGAGTTGGGGTTATCCGGTGCATTTTCCAGCAATCTTGCCTGGGTTGCATCTAATGTTGCCATAATACTGCGATGCCGTTAGCTTAGAGTCTTCTAAACGTGCTTAGACACTTACACATCCGCCTTTGGAGGCCAGATCTGCGCAAAAGCCCAGAAAGTCGATCTCATATTCTCTCGAACACCTGGGTTCGCATCGGCCAGTCCCTTCTTGATGCATTTCTCAATCAGGTCTAGGCCTCCTGTGTGTTCAAGATGGCTCTTATGATGAGCCTCCTTCTTTAGCAATGTCTTCAGCCAACCTGTGGCGTAAGTTCTTGGCTGCACATTCTTGTCTTGGCATGCAGCAAAGATATGTTGCATGATTCGAATATTGTACGAAACTTTGCTAATAATGATGTCGACCGTTGCATTACCCTGCTGGGAGCTGATTTTCTTCGTGCCACCGCACAACTTGATCAGGTTCTGGAGAAGAATTTCAACCATGGGATCCAGTCCTGGCCCAGCGGTTCGAGCAATTTCTTGAACGACACTGCAGCCTTCTTTCGACAGGCTGGTTCTCAGTGAGTTCACAGCTTTCAAAATTCCATCCAGTAGACCTTTGATACCAATAAGGAAGGCGTCATGGAAGTCGCTTGGTGCATTGCCAGCATTGAGTCTTCGCAATTTGGTGCAGCTTTGTTCTCGTTTCAACCAATTTTGTTCTGACTCCTTTCCTTCAAAAAACGGATACATATCTCGGAATGTATCTTCAAGCTCCCTCTGTGTGTTGACATACGAAGGCTCAACTTGCTCAACTTTGGCTTCTATGACGGGTGTCGAGGGTCTTACGCTCGATATTGAGGAGGCACTATTTGCAAAGGTTGGACGGGAGGGAACCTCGGCGACTATGGACTCGACCGGTTCAGGAGCATTTCCAGGTCCAAGAGTTGCTGTAATGGCCGCCACTATTGTCGGTCGAACGTTAAAGTTCTTCAATTGCTTCTTTAAGTCGGACTTTGCAGCGTTTGGAGCATTCCTGGCAGACGTTAGTTCCTGTTATCCCAAGCTTCCGCAGCAATCCTACTGGAAGAGAGCAATAACTGAATTTCTTGCAGTGTCCCTAACCATGCCATCGGCATCCTCGAGGAGATCCATCAATGTTGACACGAAGCTCTTGAAAGGCATTCCATTCTCTTGGTGCATCTATACCGAGGTATTAGCAATTGCCGTGGTATCAGTGCCAAGGGAGATTACCTGAACGAGCCAGTTCATCGAAGCTTCCTTCATCCGCGGGTTCTTGCCTACCATACCAGCATTCTTGACTATTCGCTCTACATCCATAGGTGCTACTTTCCAGAAAGTTGTCAGGCATTGCGCTGCAAGTTGTCTATATTTCTCCTTTTGGTCGCCCATCTTCTCAATGACTAGTGGCAGGGTCCGACCTGCCTCCTTGGCAACATATTTTGGTTCTTGTCGAGACAATCTTGTCAGCAGATGATTTAAGGTTGAAAAGCCTGCATTGACAATTGCAGCGTGCTGCGATATCATCGCCTGGCGCGTGGCCTCGAACAGAGGTAGCACGCAGGATTCGGGCACATTGTTCTGCTTGATGCCGGATTTGACATTGTTGATTTGGTTGACCTTCGAATCAATGGAGGCGTCCGTTCGGAGTATTGCTAGCAGGTTTGCAACTTGCTCTTCATTGATTTTCTCACCCATCTCGGCGGGGTGAAGGAATTCCAAGGAAGCCTAACGACAGAAGATCAGTCAACATGCGCGTTAATTGCGAGTGGTCGGATCGGGAGAGGAGACAGTGCTCTCTAACATCAGACGCAAGAAGATCTGAAGGATGGAACCTTACAAAGAGGGCGATGGGGCAATGTTCAAGCTGGTGGAATGATTTGGTCCATCAAAACAAATCTGGTGCACGGCAGCGATGTTGACCTGTTGACCGTGTTATCGCGCTAGAGACCCCTGTAACTTCTATACAAGGATCCCTGCCCACTTCCCCGTCCAGCCCCTCCACATCTAAGGAAGCTAGGCTGAGTTTAATAGCCAGCATTCTTAAGTTCAATACCCAGCATTCGTCGTCTTCGTTATCCAGTTCTTCATCTGACACTTGCAGTAAATATTTGGGGTTGGTCCAACTTCCGAATCCTCCAGTCAATTCCTTTGCACAAAGTTGCACGCAGTCGCGACGTACGAGACTTCGACAGACTGCCTACAACAAAGTCGCTCTGATGAAATCTGAACCTCCCCTCCCTGGCACCAGTCCTCTTCCTCCCTTGGTCTTCATGCCAGCTCAATCTTCTCGTACGTCAGGTCCCACGCCAACTGCCATCCCTCAGCCTGCTAGAAAGCTTTCCGCCGCACTATCGGGATCATCTGGGAGCTCATCGTCCTCAAATGGCCCCACCTTTCCCCTTCCTAAGCTCCGACTCGAGATTCGAGATCTTAATCATGCTGGTTCAGAAGCGTTCCTTGGAGCTGTCATAGCCAGCAAGGCTTTATCAACATCTGTGAAGAGCGTGCTCGAGCTGCTCTACCACTCACCAGACTCGCCTACAACTACTGTCCCTCCTACACGCTCAGTTACACTTATACTGCGGTCTATGGGTGGAGTGGCATACACTACTGGCAGCGATTTGGACAGCGATCATAAAGAAATTCATTTTTCCTTGGACTACATTCACAGGGCCATTCCTTCCTCGAGGAAAACCCACGAAATCATGGGTGTACTCACCCATGAAATGGTCCATTGGTAAGTTCTCACTATTAGCTGAGGATGTGGAAGCTTCGTGAGGCAGATATCAACCTCAAGCCGTCCCATATTCCTGTCACGTCCCCTTTGTCTCGATCTCGCAGAGCTAACCTCCTGGACAGTTATCAGTATAATGCGTTCGGAACCTGCCCAGGGGGTTTGATCGAAGGTATTGCAGATTGGGTCCGGCTGAACGCAAATTTGAGCCCTCCGCATTGGAAAAAGGAGGCCACTGGAAATTGGGACGCAGGCTATCAACATACAGGTTACTTCTTGGATTATCTAGAGCAAAGATTTGGCAAGGGCACAATCAGGAGGATGAATGAGAAATTGAGAATTCAGAAATATGAGGAGAAGAGATTTTGGACGGAGTTATTGGGAAGACCAGTCGAGCAGTTGTGGGGGGATTATTCCCAAGCAATCGATAAAGAAAGCAAGAAGAACGAGGACGATGAGGAGTGTGTCATTGTTGAGAAGCAGGATGTAAGTACACCAAAGAGTGTGGAAGAACCAGCCACTCCTGTTTCAAGGCCCGAAGATGAGCAATAATCTACGATCAAATAGAAGACTCAAAAAACTCCACTCTGGATAGGCCATGGACAATCCACTCAGCAGCGCATTTGAGGGTCGGCGAACTAAAAGTATGGCGGAGTTAGAGAGCATTAGGGCATCTGCAACATTTATACCAAAGGTACTATTCCAAAGAGTACACCATCATCTATTTGCTATCTAGATATGCAAGGTTTCATTGCGTTAACAAATGCAAGATGTTATGCCTGCTAGAACTGTCCATTTATTGACCTTCCTTCGAAGCTCAGTCGCCTGAATCGACTTTGAACAGTATTCGTGAGTTTCTGGTCCAGTGCAAACGAGGTACGAGGCACTGGCAGATTTGCATATGCTTCCTTCTCTGCCTTCTCTGTTCCCGCATAAAGAGCAACAACGTACAGAAAGCCTCGACCGGAAACGCTGAGTTGACTCCCGTCACAGATATAGAACAGTCACGTGATTCAACAAGACACCAGCCACAGTATCTGACTGAGGTGTGTGTGGAAGATTGGAGCACCTTGAAGGTTCTAGAAGGAGGCCGAAACAAAGAGAATAAATTTCCATGGACGCTGAATAGGGGATGCTGGAGGATCACGTATTGCGACAACCACATATCACGAGCGCGACATCAGCCACAGATGAACCACATCGCCTTCCATCAGTCCCGGATGGCGGGCTCCAAGAACTTAAAGAGCATTCGGGGGATCCCCGTTGTGACTTTAGAAGTTCACAAAGTACTCAATACATTTAGAATATGCCTTGCATCCACCCATGTATTGCTGTTGAACTACTGAGCAAGAGCTTCGAGATAAGCCTGAAAGCCCCATGCCTCCCAAACGATAACCTTAGCGTGCATAGCCTCAGCATGGCGGGGTGACGACTTCGGCCACACATTCGAAACTCCGTCCTAAAGAATCACGACCTCCGACCTCCTCCTCCCTTCTCCAAACCAGGACAATCACAGGCAGCTGCCAAAATGCCAGCTGTTGCGGTCAAAGGTCAGCCACGCTCCGATCCCCTCCCCTCATTTACTGTACTTCCACATCACCTGATAGGTTGCCTGTCTCGAGTCTCTCACAGCCGAGTGGCGTAAGTGTCGATCAAGTACGCGCAAGACTCCTCGAGGCAGCACAGTTGCGAACTTGCGAGTTCACCTATCACCAACTTGTCAACATTCTTTCCAAATATCTCATTCTAGATTACGTCCAAGTCCGTTTTCAATGAATCGCAATCAGAACCAAATGCCTAACCACCCGGTCGTACTCTCAGGTGCCATTATTGTGGTCTCAGTCGCTGTTGCAGTTAGTATTTGCCCCCGCATCTGCGAACCTCTGCTAATCATAACAAGGCTGCAATCGCCGTTTACGAGTCCCCACAAGCACGACAATTTGCAGAAGATGTCCGCCGCCGGATAGCCATTGCTCTGCACTCTCTCGGCGACGAAATCAATCCATCGGCCCAGCAGCCCCGCTTCAACCGACCTGAGGATGCAGAGGGCTTTCTCCAAAGCCAAGGCAATGCCGATATTGGTGTGGATGCAGATGAAGAGTCCAGAAGACGACAGAGAGAGGAACTGATGTATTGGAACGCTGTCCGTATGGAGAAATTGGCGAAGGAGAGGAAGCTCGCAGGAGAAAGGCCAGAGAACAGGAGCCGCGGATCTAGCTTCGATGATTTCTTACGGCAAGACAATACTGCTGAGAAGGGGACATACGTGTACAATACTGGCGCAGACACAAACAGAGAGGAGGAAGGGCTTCGACAGCGTGGCGTTCGAGGTCTGAACCGAGGATCTGTTTATGCCAACCCCTTCGGCGACGAGCACAATATCGACCTGGACGAGCAGCACGCCATCGATGCGAGCCTTATGTCTCCTGAAGCCTCGGAGAAATTCGAAGTCATGTCCGACCTATACTCCGCTAATGAGGAAAAGCCCACAAACGCAATTGCAGAGCAACTTCTCGTGGACACCTCTGAGCTAGTCCCCGACCCACCAGTTTCCTACCCCACGATGGACGAGCCAATGATGTCCGAGACCAGTTTTACAAATATGGCTGCAAGAGAGGACGCCTATGCTTCTATTCATGCGTGGGCCGATAATGCAAACCACAGCTTCTACTCGCCCCTCCCTGCAACCCCTAGAGCCGCTACCCCTCAACAACACGAAGTGGTTCCTGGGTCTCCATTGTTCAGCGACCCAGACATTTCGGTCCCAGGAAGTGGCGATATCACCCCCACTGACAGCGCTTCCTTAGCTGGGTCTGGCGAAGAAGTATGGCAGCCAAGAAGTGGTGCCACAAGTGAGGCTGATGTGATGAGCGTAGATGGTGAGGGTGTTTCCACACCAGGTTCATGGACAGAGGTTGGCAGCGTTGTCAGCGAGAACGATGTTGGTGCTGGTGTAAATCATTAGACTTGCTTCACTTGCAAATAAATGATAGGGCAGCGTAAATAGCGATGGGCGTCAGGGTTTAGGGAAATGAAAGCATGCACATCCGGGCTGTGGCACTGAGCAGGGTGGGCTGGATTGGTGTAGTCCATAGGAGTAATCGGTATATTTCACAACACTGAGCAAATGCAACTCTGATTTACAACGTCGAATCTCATCTATGCACGGTGCAACTCTCATTCGAGTACGAAATCTCAGAATTTGGTAGCTGGTGAGATGCACGACTGACTAGAGGGAGATCTCCTTCTCAGCGCAACTAAAGTCAGTGTTGGTCCTCAAACGAGGGATAAGAATACGTAGACGTTCATCACCACGGTTTTCATGATGGGACATTCATTCAGGAAGAGCGATTGACAAATGAGACCGGATAGTGGAAAGCGAAAAATGATTGATTGGGGATTACCTTCCACAAGTGGTTGTCCGTCGCGCAATGCTAGCTAGTCTTCAATGTACCACAATCTCGAGGAGATTAAAAGTCTGACAGATATTACGCGTCATTGAATGTCCCTTGATTTGATGTGCACTTTAATATGTCCTCTCTCTTTCTGATTATTCCTTCAGCTGTGGTAGATTGAGGAACAGAGTTTGTCAGTTGGTATCACGTGTGTGGCTCCCCCTTGTTCTCCCCTTTGAGACTAGCTCCGATTGACGGTATATAAGACATCTCTTTGTTTAGTGTCTCTTAATTCTTTAGACATTAGAATCAGAATCATTATTACCCTTAAATCTGACTATTCCCATGATTTATGTGAGTTCGGTTCGTAACCGACAGAGTTGCGCCACGAATTACGACAATCCTGGTATTCCGGGAACAGTGGCAAGAGTCGCAAGAAAACAACTTTGAGCAACTATTTTGTTTCAGTACTCGGACCTCATTTACAATACTTAACCTGTGGGTTTGACTAATGCTTCCACTTACGCTCCCACCCGGTCGAGAACTGTCCCAGCTCTATCCGAGGGAAGACATGAGCTTCTGTGTTGAAGACCACATCGGTAAGTGGAAGTAGGTCCGTCGGCGAAAAAAGCAGATACAGGTACTTCAAAGTTTCGGCCTGTTAACAATGGTCAGCTTGATTCCACTAATTTACTGATTTCCTTACCAGCCAAAAGCTCTCCATATTATCTCTCCGTGGAGGAGGGATTTGATTGACATTATCAAGTGAGGAGTAGCCCTCGCCGTCCTCGAGAGCGGCATATCTCTCAAAGGCTTTGAAAATCTCCCAACCCCACTCTCGATATATCGGATCTTTCGTGATCCTCCACATCATAAACAGGCTTTCCACAGTCTCGGGGCGTTGGAGATTGTGGGCATCTAGAGGTTTGACGATATAGTCTTTCTGCCATTTGGCCTTTGAGTTGTCCGTGCGTGGCAGTCTTCTCCCTCCTGGTCTAGGAAGGAGTGCCTCGTCTCTCGCGTCGAACCATGCGATCTCGGGTGCAAGTCCTGTTTTAGTGATTTTATACATTCCCCAACAGGTTTTAGTGAGCTCTTTAGCAAGTCCAATTTGTTGCTCTTTCTTCAATGTCCAGCGAGCCGTTCTTCGTGCTTCAGGTAATGTGAGGCCGCCTGTTGCTCCCAATGCTATGGAGCCAGGGAGAAAGCAGACAAGATGGTCCATCTTTGGGGACAAGGCACCGCGGATTCCTTGGGGCAACTCGGGAATGAATTTGAGGTTTGAGTGTGCCGTTCTTGTGACCATATGCTCCTGAATAGCATCTAGTGCAGCCGACCACATTTCAAGATATATGGGTTCTTGTTCCGAGGTCTGCAAGTATTGCTTGATCAAATACTCTTTGAAGAATCAGTTATAAAGAAGATATTGGGATGCAGGGCAACACACCATAATACGAGTCCCCACGGCTACCAAGTCGAATCTCCTGACCCATGAACTTACCCATATCCGCGTCGACATAAATAGGAAGAAGACTCTCACCCATTGAGTTATCATCAAACACTTTGATGATTTTCTCGGCTTTCCTCCAATATATCTCTTGCTTGGTGATGTTCGACAAATACTTCATTTCCAGTTGCAGAGTACCAGCCTCAGCCATTGACGACGCTCCACCGTCGAAGTAGGAATGCACTCCCTTTCTGGTGTGGAGATTAACACTCGAGTATGGAATGCCAGAGTCGGAATCGTAAGCGCCAAGAAGTCGATCTGCCAAATCCTTGGCTTGTGCTAGATACACATAGTCATGTGGAGAAGAGGCATCACGAAGGTGGGTTGAGAGATAGTGCGACGACAAGAGGCCTCCAAGCATGCGGATTGTGGTTTCGAAAGTGTTGACTTCTTGATCCTGATCGTAGCTGAGCGAGTTGCTCAACCATTCGCGTGCATTCTCCAGTCGAGAGGTTAGGTTCATGATCATCAATGTACCAAGACTGTCGACGACAATCCAGCCTAAACCGCTGGGGCTCATTTGTGAGCCCTTTTTTGAGATAGGATAGAATTGATCTTGACCTGGTTTCACGGAAAACTGTGAGCACGGGTCCACAATCCTAATTGTGTATTATAGAATAGAGAGTGGACGACTGACCCCATGCGTATTTTGAGTAAGAATCCCAGCTTGAAATGAATGCCAGTTTCACCCTGTCCTTTCTATACTCCCAATCTTGTGTTGTCGATGAATACTGGTCTTGGTTACTGCGAAAACCGTACCGCCAAAGAAGACAGCACAAGGCCAATATAGTAGCACTAAGCCAGGCTCTACTAATCATAGATGACAGTGTAGATATGTATGAAAACCTAGTTTCTAAAGCTCGTCCTTGACCTTTATGCCTTAGCTCCTTTGATGGTAAGGGACGTGTTCTCTTTGTAGGAGACATCTGGCTGGAAGCGATCAGAAACGCGCCTGATAGTGACCAAAACCAACAATGCAACTACGTCGAGATGGTCGATGGGGACCCTTTTTTTTGGCGAGAGAGCTGCTGGTTCATATACTGTGAGTGTCGAAATCCGTCAAGTGAAAGGTTACAGAAGTTCATGAGTAGTAAGACGCTTCTTAATGGCAAGGAAATGAAGAAGATACTCCCAATAGCAGACAAACTGAGCTGACCCTGAATTCGGCTGAGTCCTCGGATAGAGCTCATATAGGGCCCGCATTCTCATTTGGAATTTGCTGTACATCGAAGTATTGACGGACTGTCGTAGTGTGGTTGCACGAAGTAAACGTCCGAGAAGTCTTCAGAGGCGAATTACAGGCCACAGACTAGACAACCTCGCCTTTTCTATCGGATGTATGCCGTCCTGAACGTCTTGAGAGAGCGGCAAAACTCTATTGAGACATCGCACCTCAACCGGTCTCTGCGCTTGCATCGCCTACGCTTAAGGTAGGGATCCCATTCGACTAGAAATTTCGAGATTGCTGGTTAATTAATGGCTCCATGGTATTGGGATTAAGTGAAACTTACGTGTGCAGGTGCTCAAACTTAACACGTTAAATGTCAAATATGGTTGATTGATCGGGAGTTCCGTGGCCTCGGGATCGGCTGAAACATGCGTCTGCCGGATTTTAGACTCACTGTCTGTACTTTAAAAATTCCTGAGTGCAAGCAAACGGTCAGAGCCCTGCATTATATAAGGCATTTGCAAGCAGATCCTTGAGAGTATGACTGGCGGAATCTTAAGCTCCGCTTGTTGGTGTTATTACTGCTAATGTACTGTCAGCGAAGTGATTGGATGGTACCTTATCTCTTCACATACCCACACATACTTGGTCGTGCTTGACACGATTGTTTCCAGACCATAGCAGATATTGTTAAGATACCAGTGGAACGTAGCATGCAGCTTTTGGAAAGCAACCCGCAATAGTTCCTGGCCTCAACAAAGAAATTGACATTCTTGTGATGAAAGGTATCGAGACGCCTAAGCCCAGGTTCTTCTTTCTGATGCACGTACTCTACCCCTTTTCAAGTCTTATCGACTTTGATCTTATAGAAGGAAATCCAGATCTATCTCCCTGGGAGTGGGATCACTTTGCATTGAATCGGGAGGTCATGCTATGCAATCAGCCGGCGTTCCGTAACATCTTTTACTTGTACCAAACGGTAGATTGATGATGATTCGTGGGCCCAGCTTCGCACATCGTTCTCGCACAGCAGACCAGAGAGCCCACTCTCTCGTGGGACCAAAATGATTCTCCTACCAGAATCATCTCGGAGTCACCTAGCTGGAAGTTTTCCCACCATAGGCCAAGCGTCCCTTGTAATGTGATGAAGTGCATCCTGTATCTATCTGGTTGTTGTAAGAGCCTCTCGGCGTTGGCTGTGTGGCGGTAATTCCGGACTGGTGATGCCGGCAGAGTCATAGTATCGGCAGAATCTGCACTGATGCCGGCTATCCTAAGGTGTGGGAGCCAGTTGTTGGTATTTGATTGACCGTAATTGTGCAAGCACGTAAATACTTGGGTTTGGAGGATGCCTTGCTAGGTAGCGCTTCAAAGGTCACCACCCCTCTACGTAGGTAGTCCGTCCGAATCTCAGGACAGCCCTATTCTCGCCCCATGCGCAGACTTTCAAGGCTCCAGAAAGATGTCTTCGCCGTACACGCCAATTCCCCAGGAAACAAACGTCGGTGAAGTAACAGCATGGATACCTCTCACAACGGCTTTCTCCTGGTCCTCCGCCTGCACGGGTCAATTTCGTCTTGATGGACCAAGTCTGATGGCATTCGATCCCGGTTATGGCCTCGAGGTGGACACAAATGTGATCTGCCAAGCACCAGCAGTCACAAGTAAGTGGATTTCTTCTGAGCAATTGTTCCATCCGAAGCTCGTCTCTTTTGAGTTGGTCTTATTCAGTCAAGCATGTCCGGTCACCCCCGAAGCTCCGAAAGGGGAAACTAACTTGAAGGTCATTGTGTCAGGTTGGTGGGAACAGGCCAAACTCGGCGTCGCTACGAAAGAGGGACATACGGCTGCGAGTCTGCAGCCTATGGTCTGCCCTGTAGATTTTAGCACACTCGCATCTTCGGTCAAAGACCTATCTAGCACGCTTGGATTATGCTGTCCTCCGTAAGTTTTGACACACTCTTCAACCCAAGAGTAAAATGAAATTGGCTGATGGTTGAGAAAAGGGGCTATTACCTGGGAGGAGGTGATGTGGGGCAAGCGGTGGGAAATTGCTTGTCAGATGTGCTTCCTGGAATGACTTTGACGTACGCATCAACTTCGGGTACGGCGAGCCTATCGTGGGTTACTGCAACAACTACCTTGACGGCGAAGTCAACAGTGGGAGCAATCGGAGTATTGGGATGGAATGTCGATGAAGTGGTCGAATCATTTCCCTCTTCTCCGCGCCCTGCTATAACTTCACTTATCCCCGCCGCGTCCTCGACCTCATCCCCAATTACAGACCCATCTGTCATATACTCCGGACGACTCTCTGCAGGAGCAAAGACTGCGATTGGCTTCGGCATTGCTCTAGGTGTGATCGGCTTTCTCACTCTACTAGTGAGTATGCTATTCGTGGGGAGGCGGAATAAGAAGAAGACCAACGAGGCTACGGTTAGCGGACCGGGATCCAGCTCTCCGTCAAATGAGCTTCAAACAAAAGAAAAAGCTCGGGAACTGGCGGGAAAATCTGAGGCTCTGGAACTAGAGACCATTCATAGGTACCGCTGATCCTCTACAACTCTTCGAGACAAGACATTGAGTTGCTCGTATCTTAGTGTTGCAGTGAGGAAATTGTAATCTGAATAAGTCTAAGTTTTATTGCTCTTCCCATGATCAATTCTTCTTTACCATGGCTCTGTCGCTGTTAGCCTTAACACGAGCCCGAACACTGCGAGGAGTGGGTAAGCATCGTCGTTTTGTTGCCGCCATCAGAGTTCCAACCATCGAATACTTGCACTCCGATCCAGTGCCAGCCATTTAGGAAAGAGGATGTCCGTAATCGAAGAATGCCATAAGCGCAATTCAGGATGGCACACCCTCGTATACAAACCCATTTTCAGCCCGTCTCCTCGTCCTCTTTCTGACCTTCCTATTGCCTGCTGCCTTCACAAATATGGTCAAGGCTGTTACGACGAGCACTATGATAGCCGCAACAGTGGGAACCTATATCTCGTCAGAGGTAAAAATCGAGGTATGGCTCTGTTAGCTTACTAGGATGATCTTCTTCTCCAAATCATCTTGTTGTGACAAAGTGTCTTTGTAGGGGCACGTAGCATTAGAGCCGCCAGAGACCCAGCATCCAGAGACATCTAAACTATTGAAATCTACCCAAACTCCATCTCCATCGTAATCTCGATGGCTACGCTTCATCTCTTGTGTTAAATATGAGTTCTCAAGAGCCGTTCTTGGAGCTGCGAATTGGTACCGCTCTTCACAAGCCGAAGTGGCAAAATTATATGGAATTGAATAGGTTGTGATGGTCCAATTATACGGCTGGTTATGTGCTCGGCACGCCGCGTAATATTTTTGAGAGCAGTCAGCGACCGTCCAACGTCCGTAAAGGTTAGCATTCGATGTCGCACAGCGGAATACGGAGCCTGAATTTGAGGATGATGAAGACGTGTAGTTCTTTGGTTCGCCAGGTGCCCAAGACCAAATTGTGGCGTACGAGAAATTTTGATAGGGCCGGTAGTCATCAAGAGCGGTGCTGTTCAAAAGAGTAACATTGAGAATTGGTGATATTCCGCAGTTTATCGAATTAGAAGTAAGGTTAAGGAAGGGAAGGATGTCTGTGAGAAGTTAGTTAGAGCTGCCGAGCATTCAGAAGAAATACTGCTGCTGGGGAGTATTGCAAGACGTGTTTGGACTTTCAGGCAATGTACAAGCCCTAGTTTGAACTTTGAAGGTGGCAAATTCGCAGCTGTCGTATTGAAGCTTTGTTGGAAACTATAACGAATTGTGTACATTTTCCAAGAACAGAACATCGTTCACATACCGGATGATGCATTGGTCGGGTAATCGAACCCGGCTAATGTTGCCTCAGAAGCCCAAGAGGAATTGACCTTTGTTAAGTCTTGCGTAACATTGCCCAAGAAGCAGCCACTGGTCAATTGTCCTGCGTTAGAAACAGTGACGTCCATTTGCACGCTCTGAAGGTATCCAGAAGGAAATATAGTACCGGAGTCTCCTGTGAAGTTGTAGCCGCGCATTTGAATGTCAACTGTACCCCAACCAACAAGTAACCGTTTGCTTTTGGATAACTCGACGTAAGCTTCGGAAGGCCACCCGTCCTCGGTCGAGTAAATGCCATTTCCATTCACATCAATGGAAAAGTATTCTTCTAATGGATGATAGTTCTCGGAGACAGAATACCAGGACCCATTCAGGTTTGTGCGATCTGATCTGAGGTCTGAAGGTGTGTAAAGATACTGGGAAAGATTTCCCGACACTAGACTTCCGAGTAAGCTCGATGACCCTGGTAAGTTTGTTGGCACTGGGGCCGGAGCACTTGGTGAGTCATCAGAGGCAGCAGCGTGGATATTAAATATAACGTAAAGGAGGTGGGCATCTAAGTTTGTCTGGGTTTTTGAAATGTAATCCAGAATTTGGCTTGTGAAAGTAGAGAGATTTATGGTAGTGGTACAAAGGTATGGCCCGATTGAGATCTACAAATTATCTGTTAGCTCTTTGCTCTGTTTACAGCAGGACTTGTTGCGTTGTTGACAGGCATTCAGGTCATACCAAGGGCTCATCTGGAGTGTCAGGCAGAACTGCAATTGTGGGAAGAACATTCCCAAGAGAGGTTGCAGTAGTACTTGAGGAGTCCGAGTTTGAGGTAGATAATGAGTTGGAAATCGACAAAGAGCTGACTTGTCGAGCATTCAAGTCTGGCGAGGAAGATGAGGATTTAGACGGTGATGCATCTGTAGCCAAGGAGAGAATGGTGCTTGAGGTGAAACTTGGTGTTATCGTCGATGACGGAGCAGCATCTGGAATTGAAGTTGGGATCGCGACAGGGCAAAAGGACCAAACCTCCCTTTCTTGACTGCCCAGCATATTAGCACCGGAAAATACAAGAAGCCTCTAATAGCCAAGCTCTCATTGAACGTCAGAAATAGGTACAATGTGAGCAAAAGCTTACTCCCAATACAAGTCTATCTCGAATCTGCGAAAGGTCACTGCGAGGAGGTTCGACAAGCAGTCTCCCGAGTTATCATCCTCATATCTCAAAAGTGGAAAGCAGGCAGCCGTAAAAGAAACGCCTGGGTTGGTGACAAAGTTGATTGGGACCCTTAACGAAAGCTCCCTCTGCGACTACAGACATGGATCAGTAGGTGCGGGCCAGTGCCAGACGGGATGAACTAATATCTCACCAGAAAGACAGTTGTGTAAGGAGACTCAGGTTCAACGCCCGGGCCGGGAGAAAAGCTCTCACTCATTTTCGAAAGTCAAGCTTGACACCGAATTCAACCTGGATAAAGTGACGTTATTCTCGAACGTCCAACCGGACCAGCCGGCACCCTTTCACGGCCAGTTCTGTTTTCCTGGAAAGAACATAATCTGCAGGTACAGCTAAAGCAAAGGCTTGATCAAATGCTACAAGGACGAAAGCATGCCGGAATCCAATCGCTTGATCTGAGAACTGAAAGCTGGAAGTTCCCTCAGCCATCGTATGCCGTTCGTAATAACTCGATATTTGCTATTAGCTTCGGAGCTTAAATTAAGTCGAACCCCACAGATCTGCTGCGCCACGCTGTGGCTGAGGGATCGTGTCCTTTGCATTTGGACACCTACCTTGAAATAAAATAAAAGTCTCGACGAGCAAACGTCCACTTCACCTTCCACCATTTCCGACCCATCACACAGAAGAGTGCACCATTCTCGCAATGGCAACTCAAGGACATCCGCAAGGGCCGCAGGGCAACCCTTTCAATATCCGCCCAGGACAGCAGCCCACTCCAGAGCAAATCGCCGCGATGCAAAGACAGCTTGCTATCGATGCGCAAAAGAACGGAATGACCGTCCCAGAATTCGTTGCGAAGCTGAAGCAGCAGCAAGCGGCCATACAACAGGCTCAAGCCCAGCAACAAGCTGCCCAGCAAGGAGGCCAGCCCCAACAGCAAGGGCAAGCACAACAAGGCGCCCCGCAACCCATCACCCCAGGACCTCCAAAGCCAGAAGCTCTCGCAGTCGCAAAATTCTTGAAGAGCCAGGACCTGAAACCTCGGACATGTATTCTGAATGGGCAGCGGAAGGATATGTTCAAAGGCAGGGTTTCCTTAATTTCTGGCTTACTTACTTTGCTAATAGCCTCTCAGTTAAGCGTGCCCTCCGAGCTCTGGAATCACCAGATTACACCAAAGCCCGCAAGAAGAACCCTCTGCTCCCCGAGATCACCGACCGCGCCTCCCTCGAAAATACGTTCAAGCTCCTTCCCCTCTCGCTCCTCGCCCTCCGAGTGTCCAAAATCGATCCCCATGAAGGACACGACCACGCCCCAGGGGCACACAAGACGAAGAGGGTCAAGGGTCTCTGGACAGTCAAGATCGAGCAACAGCAAGAATGCCGCGAAGAACTACACTTCGTCTGGCTCTATGAAGGGTCTCAAATCAAAACAAAACTCTACGCCGCGGGCTTTCTGGCGATAGTTTTTGCAATCGTAATGTTCCCGCTCTGGCCAATGAAGATGAGACTGGGAGTTTGGTATTTGAGTATGGGCATGCTCGGCCTAATTGGATTGTTTTTCGCCATGGCGATTTTCAGACTGATTCTCTTCGCAATCACAATGTTTGCTGTTCCGCCGGGATTGTGGCTGTATCCCAACTTGTTCGAGGATGTGGGATTCTTTGATAGTTTCAGACCCGTTTGGGGATGGCAAGAGGTGATTTATTGCACTTAAATCAGAGTTTCCGGGGCTGTACTAACCGGATAACAGGACAAGAAGAAGGGAAAGAAGAAGTCCACTAAGCATACTGGCTCTGCAAACGCCGCTTCTACAATGGCTGCAATGACAGGCCAGCCCGCTCCAGCATCTGCAACAACTACATCCGCCGCACCTCAAATCGCCACTTCGACGCCACAGCAAAGAAACCTTGCTCCTAGAGTCGAGGAGGTCTTCGATGAGGATTAAGTGAGCAATATTGGCATTTTAGCAAGTGTGTGGAGTTGCCTAGATTTTGGACGCAAAAAGTGTATTATAGGGGCGTTTTTGCCAACTTCCGATGCATTAGTTTTGAGGGAATCGAATCTCTTCAGAACTTGCACATTTACTTTAAAGTATTGAAACTCGACAATGCTTGCGAATTCGGTCAAAAATCTACTCACCGTCCTCCCGAGGTGGCAGCTGTGACTTGTACATTTCAAAACTATATCAAAGCTTGCTCTTTGAGTACAAGAGATCTGGTCATTGTCTCAAAGATTCTTCTATTGTCATACTCATCAATGTTTTCTACTGTTACACATCTACTCATATACCATACAACTAATATACAGGCATTTTTCTCGTACTCTCAATAAAAGATCCTTTAACGCTGAAATCGCTCGCTGAACGATAAACCACCCATATGTAGCCACAGAAATGAAAAAAGTGTCAGTCCGGCACTTCCCCCAAAGCCTGTTTATTTACCTACCCCACCCAATCCGTTCCACCAAAAGCCTCCACGCGATTGCTCGCTCCTTATATATATTAGTTTTTTGTACAATGTCAACAAAAGAAAATGTTGTCCTGTGAAGTCTCACGTGAATATCTTCAGACTCGCACGAAACTTCTCACGCTGACCGGGCTCCGAATCCCGCCGGGTGGTAGGGGAGGAAGTGCACAATCAGGCGGTGGAGCAGGAGGTGGTCCGTTAACAAGCGTTGGCATACTCCTCCTGTTCACCAGAGCCTTCTTCGAATCAGCTTTCAACCGCTGCAGATGTGGCGATATGAGGGAGATGGGCTGAGAGCTCAAGTTCAAATCTCGGTTCAGCGCGCCACTCGATGCCGTGGACGTTATCGAGAAGGGACGGTGATGGTTTGCTGGGGGGAGGCCGCGAAAGGGGAGGACTTGGAAATCGATGACGTTTGGCGTGTGGCCGTTTAGAGCAGCAAGTGATGAGGTACGGATTTGCATGCTGTTTGGACGCTGGATCTTGGATTTTGTGTTGGCCAAGACGGGAAGTGGAGATGGGTTCTCTTTCACTATTTCGTGAACCGCAAATTCGTCCTCCACTTCGACTTCGTGGATCGCAAGTGAGGTATGCAGCGTCGTTAAGATCTCGGCTGGTAAAAGGGGAGATGATCCGAGAGGCAACTCTGGCTGGCGATTATCACGCAGTGTTTGCATGCTCGAGAACCGACGGGGGAACTGGAAGTCGATTGGCGCCGTTTCCGATGAGTTCAGAGTCGTCATATTTGACGTTCCGTTCGAAAGAGTTGGCCCCCCCTCTGTGTACGTTGAGACGTTGAATCTGTTCTGAGTTCTCACCTCTGAAGGGTTTGCCTGACGCTGGGATTCCAAAGATAGTTCTGTTGCTGTTTTGAGTGTCGGCTTGCGCATGGACAGACTGGAGTCCTCGACCGGAGAGAGAGGACGAGCTGCCGGTACTGCCTTCCTAGTGATATTCAAAGTCACGTCTTGCGATTTCCTTGAGGTCTTGATAATTGAGGGCATCGGCGGGGCGTTTGTAGTGGGACTCTTCACTGTCGAGTATCTTTTGCTTGATGAATTTGGAACGCTGAAGTTAGGCGTTGCAGGTGAATGGCTTCGAACTGTCCGTGCTGGTCCAACATATGTCGAGTGCCGGTACGTCTTTGGGGGCTGTTGAGCTTCGAGTATGGGAACATGCATGGTTTGCATCGACCTACGACGCTCATTGATCGCAGCAGCATTCGGCCTGGGTCGAACTTCTTCCGTTGAGATCTTCAGAGGGAAGTCATCAAAAGTATCTCGCGTTGGTGATGTTGCAGGGGACGAGCCATTAGACGTGATGAGGGTTCGCTGTCCAGATGACATATAAGAGAACCGGTTTGAGCTGTTTCTTAGACTTTCGAGTTGTCGTTCGTCATGAGACGTGATGCTAGCGGTGATTGAGTGGTGACTGATTGACTGGTGGCCAGTAGAGGGACGTGCCAGGTCATCATTTGGTCGTGCCAATGCTGCAGCAGCATCTTCCAATTTCTGCTGAAGTTCGTTATCCTTCTGTTTCACCCAAGGCGGTGGACCGAAAGAAGCCAATCTTGGTGATGAGGGATCAGGGAATTGCTCAGGATCTCTCTGCACCAGATATCTGTGGCTTGGCTGCGCTTTTAACTGCATAACTTTATCATCCGGCTTTGGTTTTCCAGTTTCCGAAACATGTTTCTTGCCTCCAAGTGCTTCGATTTCTCTCCTTACAACTGCTAGCCAGGAGTCCATCTCTTCTGCGCTGTTGAGAACTAAGAGCAAACTGGTCGCTGTTCTTCGATAATCCGCACCCCTAAAGGCAAGTCGCGATAAAAGAGATCGTGCGTCCGACGCAGGAGTACCATCCGCATCCATAGCTTGAGAAATCTGCAATACCCAGTGTTTCCCAGGTATCACATCACTTGCAAATGCCACTGAATCTTTGCCAAGCTGCATCATTTTCTCTGGCAGCCTGTCAAAGGAACCTTCCCCTGTATATTGCAGCAGATATCCAGATGTCACCAGGACAAAGATCTTTTGCGTCCACTCTGCTTTTGAGATTGATCCGGAAATCTGCCTTCGGTGCTTTGCTCTCGCCTTCTCTGACTTTTTGGCTGCAGCACTCTGATCTTGTCCATCTGCAGGCCGTACCTGGGCTATTTCGTCTCTCAGACTATTGTTTCTTTGGTGATTGCTGATCCTTAAGATGGAGTCCGCAGACAAGGTCGAAGCTGATAATTGTGCATGCTTTATGGATTGAGGGTATGCTTGGAAGAGCGGAGGCGGGTCCCAGGCTGCTGAGGGGCGCTTAGGGGAAGTTTTGGATGTGGTTCTTGACGATTTTGGGCTTGCTTTGACTGGTGTCTTGTGCTTCACCGATTTCGACCTCACATTAATTCGGGAATGCCTACTAGCAGGCCGACCAGGTGTAACAGGTGTAGGGGGGATGGAGTCTGAGGCAGTCCCGGTCCTCTTAATCGAAATACTTCGGGGAAGTGCTGACTCTCGCATGGCACTTGTGTGCTCGAATAACGGGGACCTAGGCGTAGATTCTTCCGCCACTGTTGGAAAAGTGGTCTTCTCCGCCTTGCTGCGTGTGAATATGCCTCTTAATCCACCTTTCGACTCCCTCTTTTGAATCTTTGGTTGTTTCAACGGAACTTGACTCTGGTGCCCTTCCTCGGGGGAGATATATATTTCCGGTGGCCTTTCACGGCGGGCGAAAGTGAAGGAAGACTGAATGGGATAGAATGCATCCGGAGCTTTTGGGTCTTTCAGACTGGCCACATCCGTCGTGTCGGTTGCCTCAGCCATTGTAAATGGTTTGGATGAGAATGGTTCCCTCGAATGTAGGTCTCTTCAGTTTCGTTTCTCGGTGACGCTCGACGTTTTGCAAATGAATGGCAAGGATCTCGCAGATCTGGGGGGTTTTGAATCGCAAATGTTTCATATAAAACAATGGGTATATATTTTTCGAATGTGGGTGCCAGTAAGGCGCTGGGTTGGCTTTTTGAAAGCTACACTGGCTGAAGTATTGAACGAACTTTTGAAAGTAAACAGTAAGATAAAGTTCCGAAGCGCCAGGACGTCGAGACCCACAGTGTGCAAGAAGAGGTGAACTTCAAGGGTGGGAAGATGGAGACATGGGATGGTGGGGAGGGGGCCGATCTATGGGTGGCCTTTGAGGCTGACGCGTGTGGGGTGTGAAGGAGTGGACATCTGGAAGAAGAAAGGGTTTCGTCTCAGGGCGGCTGTAAAGCAAATATGGCGGAGGCCGTATTGGTCGACGATCTCTCGAGGCATGAAAAGGAAAGTCCAGCGACAGAGAGGGGAGGAGAGGAAAGGAGAGAAGCGAGAGAAACGCGGCATCACGCAAACAAGTATGGGGATGAAAACACAGCTTACTTTTCACGCGCTGACGCACGGGTGCTCCTTATTTCCCTCGTGAAGGCTACAGGGAGCGGGGATTATTCTTGGACTCCCTGTCGAGGCCTAGGTACCGTACCCAACTGCAAATTAATGCGCAGTCGTGTTAGCTAAGGAGGCGTTCTCGGCTTCGATAAGCCCAGAGTCAGAGTGCATCCATGCAAGGGAGCCGTCCAGCAGCTGCTCCATCAGGATGCCGTTCCCTACGGACTCCCGCGCGCTGGTCCGCGGGACTCCTGGAGGTTATTCTCAGTCCAGCGCCCGCCGCTGGTTCGCGTCTCACGTCGGGGGGCGACGTGGTGTTTGAGTGCGTGTTTGAAAAGCAGGCCCTCTGGGCGGCGTACCGTTCTTGGGAGTCGGGGTCTGCTGTGGGCTGTGGCTTTTTTGGGCGCCGTATCAACTTACTTCGTATGGACCCAACAGGACCGTTCCTGACTAGAGAGACTACTGTACAGTAAGGTTGTGTGTTGCTGCAGGCCACCCACCAGGGCCCCATCGAGGCCCGCTCCTCAACGATCCACTGGCGACGTGAGGTTTGGCTGCAACGGCAGTCAGCCCTGCAAGCCCAGCATGCCGTCACTCACTCGACCATGTGACAATGAGATGAGATGCTGTCTGCACGATCGAGATGACTCGCCGTGCAACCCGCCAGCCAGCCAGTCAGCCAGCCCGCCAGGAGGCCACCGAGCTTTTGCATCGTACTCCGTTGCGGAAGGACGATGATGGAATAGAGCCAATATAGAAGAAGCTTTTGTTTTGCGTGGGCGCCTGCCCAGTGCGGATGAACAGAGTTGGCTTGCGAGGGCGCAAACTCTTCCTGGTGAGTGGTGATCATTTCTGCTCGGAGTGGGAAGGAGGCTAGGAGACTTATGTTGACCGTTTAAGACGCAGGGGTCACGTCTGCAATCTGTGCGTCCGTCTGTGCCCTCTGCCCAGCCCCACACATGGGAAAAGAGTTCTGAATCCCCCCCTTTAAGTTCTCTCTCCGATGCTCCAAAAGCGTGGAGGACAAACACCAGATTCGTGCCTTGAGGCTCGTTGAGATCCAGTTGTCTCCATGTTTGGAGCGCATGTCCCGACTCCCGGGCTCATTCAACCATTGGGGCCAAAAATGCGGGGCACCAGATATCATGCTCTCCTCCACATGGTTTCTGGGGTGTTATTGCCTGCTCAACCATAGAACCATTGGGGACGGTAATCAAGCAAAAGTTTTCCAGCTGTCACGTTTTGGCTTGCTACCGTCTTTGCAGGCCTCTCTTTCCGGCTTTCGGCTCCGAGTGGAGGCTCAATGGCAATACAGTAGTGTTTCATGGACTCAGCCGATAAGCTTTCACTTCCGCAAGCGATACCAGATTTTACATTTGTTCCCCATGGGCGTGATATCCCGAGACTCCGGCCTTCTAGACGGAGGAAAGTGATTTGCGGAGGATTCAGGAACGAAGATGCCTCCACTGCTCGAATTATTGCATATAAAACTAGTCGGGCCTTCAAGAAGATTTTGTCTTAGTTATGGCCAGAACATTGGGTGATTTATTACTTAAAGTTGGGGGCAAGAGTGAAGAGCTTGCGAAGCTTGCCTTGAGTAAAGCCTACCCGGAGGAACACTCCTTCAGGTTCAGTGTGGAGTACCTAGAGGGGAATAACACGTGATGAGAAAAGTCCGAGACTGCGTGGTAATGCTGAACGACTTAGCTAGCATCAAGCTACGTCTTTGCCAGCATGAGCCCGACCGCTCGACATGTTCGTATGTGTGACGAGGTTAAGGAAATGGAGACGATTCAGACCGAAGCGGGCTTCTTAGGGGGGAATAACATAAGATGAAAGAGCGTGTTGGTGAACGAAGAACCCGTAGAATTGGAGGAGCTGGACATAGAGAAGGAGTTCAAAATTATTTCCACATGAGGCCGGACTCAGGCTCAATTGGAACACGCCTACTGCTGCTATGGCGAGCCAGAACGGAAAATGACATTATTTGGTGCCGACTCTTGGGCTTGATTCTACTTCGAAGAGAGCTGAGTCGGTCTGCACAGTCGAAGTGCTTCCGTTCCATTTCTGACCTCGTTTTCTATCAATGGCTTCTTACTTTCCACCTCTCATGGAACTCCTCAGCAAAGCATTCATTCGTCAGGTGTTCTCGGGGTGTCGCTCTCCTCTATCTCACAGTGTTGTTATTGAGAGGTCAGACCTTCGCTTAATTTCAGGGGAAGCTATTCTTAGCGAACGGTGGCAAGCACAGACAAGAGTTGAGTTGTATAGGTAGTCAACGCTCGAGAAAATGTGCCCTAGACGTAGCCATCTTTTTCTACGGAGAAGAAGTCGGGCTTAGTTTGGAGGGAGTACTGATATAAGCAAAGGTCGAAATCTTCATGTCAGCAGCCAGTAAGAACCTCCATATATACATAGTAGTGCAGCTGGTTTGGCGGATGCCGAGCCGATACTCCAGCTTTTATGAAAGATCCCGAACGCAAAGCCGAGACCCCTCAGATCCAGAGGAGATCCAGACAAGCTCCGGCATTTTCCAAGATCTGGAACCTGTTTTGCGGTTTCGGGGCCTTCAGCGGTCCTCGCTCGCCGAGGATGGGGTGTTTCGAGATGGCCTGACTCTCAGTTCGCCCACCGGCGCAAAGCGGGAAATAACCACACGCCTCTCCAGTTGTGTGCAATGATCTTACGGCCCTTCCCCCAATCACGGCCCCTGGGAATGCGCCCTGTGATTCGATATTTGCGATGTCCACCGTCACAGCCGATGAATCAGGATATGGCCTATGCTGTTGCATGTTTTTGACCCCGCCAAGCCCTAGCAGCGCTATTGGCGAGACCCCTGTATTCTACAGTACTGTAGCGAGCCGCAGCGCATCATCATCATCATCATCTACTGCAGTCACCGGAGACCTCAGTGTGACTGTTATTTGGAACTTTTGCCCAACACATACGGTATGCCTATGCCCGCGCAGTCCGATAACATCGTCCTCCATTCCACCAATACCTAATCTCTGTCTCTTTCCGATATCCTCCTTCCACATTCTCTGAGCGGACCGTCCTCCGATTCCTCCCCCGTTCGCGGCCTACCCCTCCAACCCTGCCTCCTCCTTATAACGAAGCTACAATGGCTCCAGATCTGAACTCTCTTCCTCCTTCAAGGTCATTATCCGGATCACCAGCAATGACTCGAACTCTATCAAACTCAGGAGAGGCAGCTGCCTTGCGCGGCCAAAGCCCTTCACCTTCCCCTCGATCAGCTTCGACATCCCTTCAAGCTGCCGCGGCGGTCAACGCTGGACTGCAGCAGGAAGACTCGATTGCAAGACGTACGTAAGATCTTGTTCCGCGGCATATATCCATCATCTAGGGGGAACTGCCCTTCGCTCCGCTCCTCCCCCCAGCAAGATTGAGTGACTTGGCTAGACCTCCTCACAGAATCGCGTCGCAAGCTCCCTCGCACATTAATCGCGTAGAAGATATTCAAGGGCATTGCTAATCATGCTACAGGATCGTCCAGCGCTTCCACAAGAAATAGACAACCCTCGCACACCGGCCGGCGGCGTTCCACTGTCTTGATGAACTTGCAACTCAACGACCCTACTCTTCCTGCGCCTGGCGAAATGATCAATGAAAGTGCACCGAGTGCATATCGAACAACAAGCCCTCTGTCTATCACAGGGTCGCCTACTATTGGAAACGTTGATCCACATCACTACCGTACACCAAGTTTGGGAGAGATACATCAGGAGTTAGAACAAGAGCAAGAGGCACAAGTTGTATGTCATCGATTTTCAATAAACTACTCCGGTGATTCTCGTTGAGTGCGACGAATCGTCCTCGTCAAGTTGTCTTTCAAAATAGCCATGTACATTTGTTGAGGTCTCGGCAAATCCCTATTATCAGGAATCGGGGTACCGATCTCAAGCCACGTTGAGACATATACTAACTGATGATCCAGAACCGGCTACTTCAGATGATCCGAACCCAACAGCAACATCTCCAACAACTCCAAGCACAAACAGGCCAGAGTCACGGCACACCTCCAGTAATAGACGAATCCACACCAACCTCAGAGAGATCAATGTCTTTCTCTAACGCAAATATCCCCCAACAATCAAGCACCTCAACACCTCGTTCACCCACGGCTATACTCCATCCCCGAAGCTCATTTGATCTCGCACGGGCAGATCTTCACCAACGACGCTCAAGAACCCCAAGTCGTACAGCCTCCCCAAGATTGAGATCAACTTCCATTAGTGGTGAGGGCGGTGAGTCTTGGAGCCTGGGTGGACGTGATGAGAGTGCTTTCTACCAAGCAGAAACCCAAATGATGATCAGGGAGAACCAAATGCTGAGACAAAGAATCAGGGAATTGGGTATGTCATGTTAGGAGCGCCAGTTTCGTGGTATGGGTCGACTAACAATGCAATAGAACGGCAAGTCTCTGAATTACATGCGAATTCATCGATCACGCATGAACCGGTGACTCCATCTCAGCTGCTTCGTTCCGAGTCTGTTTCCGATGTAGCTGCACCTCAAATTCCGAGTGCAGCTTCTGCTTCTGGCCCAGCTGGAGAGCAGCCGAAAGAAGAATGAATTATTTTACTTCTATTTCCAATTATAGATTCGGGGTTCTCAAAATGGGTGGCTCAGGCGTCATTGATATTTTTGGGGGGAGAGCAGATGGAGTCTAAGCGTTAGTGCATGGCCTGGGAGGCATCGGCGTAGTATTTGATCTGCAGCTTGCATTACGGACGATGAGTCCTGATACTCATGCAGCTTGAAATGAAATTCAAACCCTACTTGCTCACTTAGACGTTGTATCAAACGATTTTTGGTCACGAGAAGAGACTTGAACAGCTCCTCGAGTTCTTAGAGGCGTTGAAAGTACAAGATCATTTGTTGACAACCTCCAATCTCGACCCAACTTTCTCAAGTGAACAAGGAATAGATATATCATCCTCCCCATTGCTCTTATATTGTAGGCAACAGACATTCCTCCCACCCCCGCTTCAAACTTCTCTCAGCTCGGACTCTCACTACCTATGGATCACTTATAAAGTAACCTCTCCACCAACTCCGCAATCGCCAAACTACTCGTCAACCCAGGGCTTTCGATGCCCAGCAAGTTCACAAACCCCTCAAAGCCCTCCTCCTTCCTAACAACAAAATCAGCGAACCCCTTCCCACTCGCCACAGCACTATCTCTTCCCAGCTTTGGGCGAATTCCTGCATAATCTGGCATGATTGCCTCCTCTTTAATGGAGGGTAAGAACTTCTTGATCTGAGTAATCGCTTCACCAAGTCGAGAACTATCGACAGCCAGATCATTGGAATCGTCAACCCATTGAACATCCGGACCAAATCTGATTCTTCCAGCAATGTCCAGGGTAAGGTGTGTTCCTAGCCCACCAAGCCCAGGCTCCGGGGCAGGATAAATGAGGTGCTTCGTGCTAGGCGTAGAGGCGGCGTAGGAGAAGTAATTCCCCTTCGCATAATACTGTGTCTGATGTCTAGTGGGAGGCAAGATCATATTGCTTATATCGCAAGCACCCAGACCAGCAGAGTTAATAATTGTTTCAGAGATAAATGTGCTCTCGTCCCCAGACTGTTTATCTCTGATAGTGATTGCCCACCCCTGAGAACCATTCTCGCCGAGAGATTCGATGTGAGCTACCGGGCTGAACAATGCAACGTCTCCCCCTCTGTCCTGGAAATCTCCGAGCAGAAATTGCATGTAGGCATGGCTGTCGATGATTCCTGTTGTTGGGGAAGCTAAAATCCCGGCCTTGGCTTGCACGAAGGGCTCTTCTTTGGCGGCTTTGTCGAGGGAGACGAAATGCGTGGGCACGCCTTCAAGAGAGCGAGTGAACTTGTGCACCTTGACAAGCTCTTCCATTTGTTGATCTGTCTGGGCGACGATCCACTTTCCCATGTTGCGATGCGGGATATCATACTTTTCGCAAAGAGCATACATAAGTTGCCGGCCTCGTATACATAGGGAGGTTTTGAGAGAAGTAGGGCCATAGTATAGACCTGCATGAATCACCTGATGATGATTATCAGTAAGAATCGATTGCTCTTTGGAGAAGAAGAGACCTCTGAGTTTCGTGAGCTTGTTTCCATCCCAACGGCACTGTTCCTCTCGATAAGCACGGTACTCGTCCCAGCTCTACCAGCCAGTTGCCTTGCGATAGCAAGACCTACTGCCCCACCACCAATTATCTAGCAAATGAGAATATTAGCTTTCGTATTTCATTCTCACAATTTGGAATGAATGTACATCCATACAGCATGGGTGAAGTCAGCCTCTCGGAACGCGGTGGTTGAAAATCCACGCAAAGCATTTTTGGCCTTCAATTGGCTTCCCACAGCACGGGAAAGCATCCTCTAAGATGAGTCTTTTTTATTGAGAAGCTAAAAGTCAAGGTCTCAGGTTTTTGGTTTGTTTCATGAACATAGTAGAGCTTGTAGGGATGAGATGTTGATGCGGTAAGAGTGCAGCAAAGCACTGAGGTTTAGCAGGGATCTGCACAAGGCTGCTGACAAGGCTGATGGATCCAGAGATTGAAAACAATTTTCAAAACACCCTTTCTGACGGGAATAGCTACTTGCTTGGGCATGTTATATTCGTCAACGGTATCAGAATTTTGTGGTGATATATGGATGGCCATCACGTACAACGGAAGCAGCATCACTAAGAGTATTTCCTGCGAGACATCTCTTGCTGGCTCCCCTGTCTCTTAGTTGAAGGCTTGAAGCAATGCCCTACCCAAAAATTACCACCTTTCACCCATAGTGGGATACTGATCTTTTCCATTTCCATACTTTCTACCATGGAAGAAGGCACAGACTCTAGGTCCAATCGGAGGGCCAGACATGTACTCCTTCAAAGCTAAAGTAAAGGCCTCGAGTTTTGGTTTTGTTCGAGGGCCGTTCTTATCGCAGAATTGGAGAGTAACTCCGTCGTTATTCCTGAATTGCAAGAGTGGCTTGAGCCATGCATTTGATTGGTCGCAGTGCTCCAGATTATCGAAATCCTCCACATCCCAAAGAGCGTCAAGACATCTTTCTGCATCAACTCTAAACTCTGTGACAGTTTTTAGCTTAGACTCTTTTATTAAATTGCGATGTAAGGAATTGCTTACCGAACTCTGGCAGTTCCATAGCCAAATCCAGTCGAAGTGCTCCTTTGTATTTCAACTCCGCGATATCAACATCCCAACTAGTATCACCTCGACCAACTTGCCACGTTTTGTGCATGCGGTTGGAATTTCCATAATAATAGCAGTTAGAATAATAGAAATAGATTGGCTCTTGAGAGAGCCAAGATTTATCTCCTGGCTGAGGATACATGTTGAGCTGATCAGTGAGCGCGAAGTTAGCCCCCATCCAAACATTGGTTTATGGATAATGCACTGCCTTTATCGTACAGGTTGTATGCAGTTTAACTGGCACACCAAGCTTCGAAGGTAACGTACCGTCTTCCGATCCCAAATATTTGAGAAATAGTTGCAAAGTGCATACCATTCCCGGACCATTCCGGGATGATGGTAGGATCTGTAGTCCACGCTCATCAGAGCATACGGGATTAAAAATCTCAGATGGGTAATGGATGCCCTATCATCTTCCTGGAGCCCGAACAGATACTTGTATGCAATATCAAGATCTGCGAACTGTAAAGCATTGTGCGAGAAGAACGTGCGTGCCGAATCCAATTCTATATGGATCTGTTTGCAAACAAGATGGATGATAGCGTAGTTACTTGGTCCAGAGGTGGGGCAATCGCGATGATCTCCTGAGCCGGGCTGGCACACTGAGCTCTTGAGTCCCTTAGAAGCCACGCAGATGTAGTACTGCCACTTGGGGCGTTTGGGACGACCTGATCTACCACGTTTGACGTGAATATCTGACGATGTAGATATATGAATGATGTTCCCTGTCACGACTTCTTCCCAGATCTTGTCTCGAATCTCTCTTGGAAGAGTGAGAAGCCTGGATGCCGATTGTCGATCGCAAGCCTGTCTGTGAGTTTCTATCTCGGCAGCACTGATGGCGCTCGCCTTTGCAGTAGCTAGAGGTTCCATCGTCAGCAGTTTGTATCTCAACATGATGAAATCATGGCAAATCGAAAGTGTTGCTCTGTGATGCAAGTAGAATCGGATTGAATGTATGCCAAGGAAATCCAACTTCTCACCTTCAGGATATGAATACGAAACGTATTGCTCAAACCCTTGGAAAAGATTTATGTCTCTGACGAACAAATCTTTCACAGTTCGGAGAAGCTCCTGCATCGGCCAGGGTTTTCTGTTCCAGGCACGGAGAATGCCCAAAAGCGTTTCGAACTCAGTTTTGCCATAGCGACGGCGAAGCCACCGAGTCTAGCTTGTGTATCAGAAATTGGAGATCACTTGATGTGCTCGCCGGAAGCTGGCAACACAAAACCAAATGCAAGTACGAAGGAAGGGATTTCGGGCTCGATTGTGAACTCAATTTATTTTTATTTTTACATACCTTGACAGTCTCCAGATAATCCATTGAAAGGTCTATCTCAAGGAAAATGAGTATAAGGGTGGGAAAATCGATCTTGGAGGTCTTGACTTTCAAGTTTGGTACGGAAATTCCACTTTATATAAAGAATTGCTTGTGCATGCATGCTTCACTTGCGGCACGGATCCGGATCAGGTAGACACAGCCTAGCCGAAGCCGCAACCCCGGCATACCTTATCTAACCATGACTCACAGATGCCTAACAGTTTTGAGTGATACGCCATTTAAAAGAACGTGGGGCACAAAAAGGGGCTCGCTATTTCTTGCCTCGTATGTTTGTTGCGGCAACACTTCATCTACCGCAACGCTAGCACAAAACAAAGCATAGCCCTTTACGCACAGCTATCGCCCTTTCAACAAGCTAAACATGCCCATAGCGCGAAAAGTAAATACAAGAATAGCCTTTGCAGAATTCTCCAGAGGGTCTGGATGAATCCAAGATACGACAATAATCTTACACCACAATTACGCCACAAATTCCGCAGACCAAACGCCTTCATCCAGGCATATCATCATAATACGACCTCCCACGGTAAGTCCTTCTACCGCAACACGAGGCTTGGAAAGATTTTCCTACCCGCTAAGTTGACATGGAATTCGTGAATACCATCCTTTGCTCCAATATATCTAGCGTTGTCAGTTGAAATATTGATAGAGTGCAGTGGATTACTTACAAAATCCGACCATCTTCGCTCCAGCAACAACCCATTGTTTCATCTGCATGAATAACTACATCTCTCAAATCATTCTCGCGCCGATCCACAGGATCACTATGATCATCCAATGGACGCCAAGGCTGCCTCAATCGATGAGCAAAGTCTCGCCGGTCCTCGTTTTCGATTTCAATGCGTAGACGAGTTGTCCTATCAAGAGGAGGGTCGGGGTATCGTGAGCGATAGAGAGCATCTATCTCAGCCCAAGGATTGTTTGGAGAGTCAGAGCCAAAGGCTTGTATACGAGGTGCTGTGAGTGTCAGGCGCTCGAGGCTTGATGGCGTGCCTGAGCCAAGAGTCTCCTGCTCAATGGCATTTTCAGCCGCAGCCAAAATCATGGAACTACGGTTGCGCCTCTCATTTTCACGATTCCGCTCGTTGATGAATGTCCTTATTGAAGCCGCAGTGCGGTCTGTTGGATTCACAAACTCTCGTAGAGCGGCCGGTAGACCGGCGGTCGAGATTCGACGGTCACTGCTTTCGGCTGTCTCGGTATCTGCGGTACTTGTCACGTTGGCTGATCGCTGTCCGTCGGCCCAGGATCCCAGCCTCAATGTAGCAGACGCCTCAGCAAGTGCTTCACGAGCTTCTCGTGCAGCATTAGCTACATCTCTTTGTCGTCTAGCAATTCGATGGGCTTGAAGCACCTCGAGTCTGATCCATCTCAGAATGATTAGCTATCGTTCTTGATAAAAGAAGACAAAGACTACGAAGTCGGGAGACCATAATAGGGGAATGAGCTCTCCCTAACTTGAGTCGTTGAAGAAGATTGAGCAATCCCAGATTTAGAATGAGAAGGAGATAACCGCAAGGACTTACTCTTCTGCGGTCAATGGCGCTTGATGCCTATCTAACATTTCCCGAGTCAAGTGCCGCAACTGTCTTCGTTCGAGATCGAATCCCAAATAATCAGGAGCGCTCGGGGAATCTGTTCGAAATGAACGAAGCCTAGGATCTATTACGGGTTCCCCTGCTCTATCTGAAATAATAATTCTCTCAACTCCACTACCATGAGAGTCGATGTCGAGCCGCTGACGGGAGAGGAACAAAGTTCGAACATCAGCAACTCCTACTCTGCCGCTTGCCTCCGTCCATGCAAGGAGATCGAAAGGACCTGGCGAGAACTCCATTGCTCTGATAGCCCCGCTTTCACGCCCCGGCCTTGAGCTTGTGAACACAACTAACAGACTGCCGGGATCGGGCAGAATTTCGACATCGAATATAGAGATGAGACCATATTGAGTTGCAATAGCGAGATATTTGCCAGATCTCGAGAAGCAGGCGGCGAAGCTCCCTCGCATCGATGATTTGTCACCTAGCTGTTGTCCCTCCAGTTGTATCCTTCCAGCCAATGCCCAATCGTAATCAGGGCCAGATTTGCCGTGCCGGTCTTTCTTGACTTCGGACCTTCGTTTTCTTTGATGAATATAGAGGAAGGGATCGTCACACTAGAAGATTTCACAGTTAGCCTTTCTGGCTCGGAAGATGGTAGGGACTGTGAACAATAATCAAAAGTCAAAGGGATGCACCTACAATCGTGGCTAGTAGAGTTCCGTCCGGCGACAAGACCGAGCGATTGACAAAATCAGGCATAGTAAGCTTATCCAGAGTCTCTGAGGTTTTGACATTTAAGATCGATACTGTGCAATCGTTATTGGACACCACAGCGACTGGCACCTTGTATGCTGTTCTTGACGTATCCTGTCCAGGAGACCAAAGAGTGATGCAATTGACAATTTCCGTGCCAACCTTAATAACATCAGCAACGACGGGACGGTGTCCACGAGATCGTCGAGTAGAAGAGGTTCCTTCAAATAAAGATGCCCGGTGTGGAACATCGAGATCCAGAGGCAGCCGAGCATCGGGATCGGCCTCTGAAGTCGGTTCCGAAATTGATGTACTATCATCCAAGCATACGGCTGTGTATTCCCCTTTGTCTCCTCCACAGCACAGCCAATCCTTTGACGCGGTCAGACATTTAAGTTTGAATGACAATTTCGCAATAATCTCTCGCTCTCGGGTCTTGGTATTGAGGGCGACAACATTGGTTCCGCTGGGAAAATATACAATGTTTTTTTCGGGCGAGCTCACAAGAGAGCGAAGTTGCCAGTGTCTGTAGAAGGCGCGTTAGAGAAGATGAGCTCGTGCCCCCCTTGGCCCAACCTACTCGGTTTCTATGGTAGCCCGGTAATACTTCCGAGGCTTGGGCAGAATGAGATCCTGGGTGGCATGGTGTCTGTCCCAGGAACATGTTAGTCTGTGGAACTGTGGCAGCAACGTTGGACAAGCCGTACAAGCTTTCCTCCTTGACAGCCATGCTGTCATGCGCTGCTTAACGTGTGTCGGTCATGAATAAAGTGATTTATGGTCCGGCTGAGGATTCATCGGATGCTCATCGCAGTAGACGATGGCCGAGTCCGTAGGCGCTGCTGCCGTTTGTGCTGATGGTGCTGGGCAATGGGATGACCTTTCCTTTCTACCAACCCGTTCTTTGTTGCGACACGACCACGACGTCAACGCAGGTAAGGTGAAGTGGAGTTCGCTGAAGTGTGGGTCCCTTGGCCGAGTAGATGATTGATTGGCTGCAAATCCAGCCCCGGCTCTTTCCATATTTCCATTAGCTTCGAATGACGCTAAGGAAAATCTCGCTACTTCTTTACCTTACATTTGTTCTCCGTCCCGACCATTTTTATTTTCTACAGACCATCCATCTCCTTCTTCTCCTGCAACACCTCTTCATCGCCTCGCCAGTCATCCAGATCCCTCCTTCCCTTGCTGCGACTGCAAATATGTTGTCTTCAAGATTATCCAGAGCTGTAAGTCTCCCTCTGCACCGGTCGTTGACTCGAGTGGACGGATGTTGATTCTGAATAGCTTCCCCGAGCTACATCTACCGCCACACGATCAGCAAATCTGCTTCGAACACCACTCGGCTCATCCTTTGTTAGGAAGTACTCAGATGATGCTGACAAGAAGGTTCGGGGACCAGTCATTGGTATTGACTTGGGTATGATTTGCCCCTTTCCGCCGGATGAAAATTTTGATCGCATGCTCATATTTCTCTTCCACAGGAACCACCAATTCTGCAGTAGCTATCATGGAAGGACCGGCTGCGAAGATAATTGAGAACTCTGAAGGTACCGCATTCCGGTATATCTTGCCAGCTCCAGGGCGCTGACTTTTGTAGGCGCTCGGACAACACCATCAGTGGTCGCATTCGCACAAGATGGGGAGAGATTGGTTGGTGTCTCTGCAAAGCGACAAGCTGTTGTCAACCCTGAAAATACTCTGTTCGCTACGAAGCGTTTGATTGGGCGCAAGTTCACCGACGCTGAGGTTCAACGGGACATCAAGGAGGTTCCTTACAAGATTGTGCAACACACGAACGGTGACGCTTGGGTTGAGGCCCGTGGTCAAAAGTACTCGCCTTCTCAAATTGGAGGCTTTGTTTTACAAAAGATGAAGGAGACTGCAGAGGCCTATCTCACTAAGCCTGTCCAAAACGCCGTTGTCACGGTCCCCGCCTACTTTAACGACTCCCAGCGTCAAGCTACCAAGGACGCCGGTCAAATCGCTGGTCTCAACGTTCTCCGAGTAGTAAACGAGCCGACCGCCGCTGCTCTTGCCTATGGTCTTGACAAGGACCAAGACAAGATCATCGCAGTTTATGATTTGGGTGGAGGCACTTTCGATATCTCTGTGCTCGAGATCCAAAAGGGCGTTTTCGAGGTCAAATCCACCAATGGTGATACTCACTTGGGTGGCGAAGATTTCGACATCCACTTGGTCCGCCACTTAGTCCAACAATTCAAGAAGGATTCCGGCATTGACCTTTCCAATGACCGTATGGCGATCCAAAGAATTCGCGAGGCTGCCGAGAAGGCCAAGATCGAGCTGTCCAGCAGCATGCAGACGGATATCAACCTTCCTTTCATTACTGCTGATTCGTCCGGACCTAAGCACATTAACTCCAAGCTCTCTCGATCCCAACTCGAGAAGCTTGTGGACCCTCTCATCAGCCGCACCATTGACCCTGTTCGTAAGGCTCTGAAGGATGCCAACCTTCAGGCAAAGGATATTCAAGAGGTCATTTTGGTCGGTGGAATGACCCGTATGCCAAAGGTTGCGGAGTCAGTTAAGAGCATTTTCGGCCGTGACCCAGCCAAGTCTGTCAACCCAGATGAGGCTGTTGCCATGGGAGCTGCTATTCAGGGTGGCGTTCTCGCTGGCAATGTTACAGACGTCCTGTTGTTAGATGTTACCCCTCTCTCTCTCGGTATCGAGACTCTCGGTGGTGTTTTTACTCGTCTGATTAACCGCAACACTACCATTCCAACCAAGAAGTCTCAAGTCTTCTCTACCGCTGCCGATTTCCAGACCGCAGTCGAGATCAAGGTCTACCAAGGCGAGCGTGAGCTTGTTCGCGACAACAAGATGCTTGGGAACTTCCAGCTTACCGGAATCCCACCTGCGCACCGAGGCGTACCGCAAGTCGAGGTTACTTTTGACATTGATGCTGATGCGATCGTCCATGTCCACGCCAAGGACAAGTCCACCAACAAGGACCAGTCCATCACCATTGCTTCAGGGTCTGGTCTCTCAGATCAAGAGATTCAAAACATGGTTGACGACTCTGAGCGTTACGCAGAGCAAGACAAGGAGCGAAAGTCTGCTATTGAAGCTGCCAACCGATCCGACAGCGTCTTGAACGATACCGAAAAGGCCCTGAACGAGTTTGCAGACAGGCTCGATAAGACCGAGGCTGACCAAATCCGTGAGAAGATCACCACTCTCCGTGAATTTGTCAGCAAGAGCCAGTCTGGTGAGGGTACAGCTACAGCTGCTGAACTCAAGGAGAAGACCGATGAGCTGCAAATGGCCAGCTTGAACCTGTTCGATAAGATGCACAAGGCTCGTACCGAGTCCTCAGGAGAAGCCCAACCTGGAAATGCTGGGGAGGCCAACACTTCAGAGGGCGAAGCCAAAGATGGTGAGAAGAAGCCATGAAAAACAAAATAGAAAGACGGATTTCCTTGTGTTTTTAGCGTTTCTGGGCGGCTTGCATAGACCTCTCCTGTACCTACCTGTACTCATATGTTGCACTGGCAACTCTTCTCTGTTGTTATACCTACCTACATCTTGTTTCTCATAGCTTTGGGGGCAAAAGGCGTTGGAGCTCACGTTGCTTTACGCTACTATTTACAGCGTCCAGAGCTTGTGCGGAGGATAGCTGCACAGAAAAAGGTATAACTGTGGCTGTATGTATAAAACTTAGGATAAGACGACGAATAATATGACATCCCCTCTCACAACAAATGACATCCCAGCAGTAGAGCGCAGATTCCTTGCTCGTCACGCCCAAGCCATGCGAGTGCGGCACGGGACGTTGCAAATTACCCTGTGAGGCTAGGAGGACGACCAGGACGAATGGACAAAGGGACCGTCCGACACATACTCCCAGAAGCACTTCTCGAGTCTTGTTGCAAATCGCACAGTCATAGTGAGTTTCAGTCTGATGTCCTCCGAAGGAGTTTCTCCGATCTTGAAATACTCTCTGAGGCTAAATCCGATTCGCAACGGATTTTTTTGCTTTGATGGAATCGATACCGAAGCTGCTCCCAGCCGCCTTCGGAGCCTAAGCTATCATCAAACAAGCAATCTCTGAGAGGATTCAAGATGGGACTCCGAAGTCGAAATTTCTGTATACTATAGATCATAATGAAGCGATTCAGGCTATATGCTCCAGAACAGAATCGCTGGGTTGGGGTGCATAGCTTCGCGTCTGATGCAGAAAAATGCACGGCCAAAGCGACAATCTTCAGCTTAATGGCCCCAATAAGGGCAGTGGGTGCAATAAGTGATGCCGCATATGGGTATGCATAAAGTATGGACTTCACAAATCCTTAGCTTGGAGGTGTTGGGTCTTGGCCGCCGTCTACCTAAGAAGTCAGACTCACGTGCAGGCAATGGAGGAGGCAAGGCAAGGCTAGGCTGGGCGGGAAGAGCTAAGCGGGGTTTGGGAAGGCGCTGCCCGCACGATGCGAAATATATTTCGAGAGCGCGAGAGTCATTCTCGCCCCCTCACAACAACTCCCGCCACGATAACGACCTTCACATAGCAAACAGAAGGCGTGCTGAACTCTCCTGCAAACACGGGAAAGAGACCAGAAATCATCTCAAGCAGACCCAGCTGAAGATTCCTCCCGAACCCCACACCCCAAACCAGATCACCCGCAAAATGTCCAAAGTCGCAAGGTAAGGCCCTTACTACCACTGCTCTCCCTAATTCTATGCTGCGATCGTGCTTTGACACCGCCTTAGTCGCCCCGACTGGGCTGATGACGAAGAGCTTGACGATACCATCAACGACACTACCCTCCCTCAGCAGACCATTACTACCAACAAAGACGGAACCAAGACAATCATCAGCTATAGGCTCAACGACGACGGAAAGAAGGTCAAGACCACTCGTCGGATCCGGTTCACCACGCACAAAGAAGTCGTCAATCCACGTGTTGCCGAACGGAAGCAATGGGCAAAGTTTGGTCTCTCAGCAAAGGACGGAGCTGGCCCAGCATCAGATACCACGAGCGTAGGTGAGAATATCATCTTCAGACCGAGCACGAACTGGCGTAAGGATGCGAAGGAGGAGAAGACGGAGGCCGGAAGCATGAAAGACAAGCTCAAGGACAAGAAGGTCAAATGTCGAATTTGTAACGGCGAGCATTTCACGGCGAGATGTCCGTTCAAGGATACTATGGCCCCAGTTGGGGAAGAGGGGTCTGCGGATGTAGCTGCTGGCCCTGCTGATGCTGTCGAGGGACCTGGTGGCCTTGGATCAGGAAAAAGCTCCTATGTTCCGCCACACATGCGAAATGGGGCTGCTGCAAGTGGGGGAGACAGAATGGGCGGTGGCAAGTATGAACGGAACGACGAGTCTACTCTCCGAGTTACAAATGTATGTTTCGCATGCCCTCCTTGGTCTTGATATGCTAACAGACGGCAGGTCTCTGAGATGGCAGAAGAACAGGAGCTCCGAGACATGTTCGAGCGGTTCGGCCGTGTCACTAGAGTCTTCCTCGCCAAGGACCGAGAAACGGGTCTGGCAAAGGGCTTTGCGTTCATCAGCTTTCAGGAGAGGACCGATGCTGCCAAAGCGTGCGAGAAGATGGATGGCTATGGCTTCAAGCATCTGATCCTGAGGGTGGAATTCGCCAAGAAGGCTGCGTAGGTAGCATCTAAAGGGGCATGTATTGTAGGACGAAAACCACAAGAGCAATCTGCTCCGTCACGAAATAGACTTCGCTGACCTCCTTGTTCCGCTGCTCCAGCCTTTTGCCTTGACTATAATGTTCCATTCTACAGACAGCTCATTTCCTAGCTGAGAGGGTGTGTCGCCGTCGCCTTTCACTACTAGGCTTTGAGAAGATTGTTAGGCGTCTGGTGGAGAGTGGCGCCTGCGCTCAGATGGTGGCTAGGCGTCGTCCCATCTCCCCTTTCTCGCTCGGCCGGCTAATAAAGCCCATCGGCCCAGCATCTCAGCACCACGATACGGGGCAATGAGACTTTATTCGACGGCAAGCCAGCCACAACGTGGGCGAGAGATCTGGCTGAGGCCCGAGCAGAAACACAAGGATGGCGAACGCACGAGAACCGGCTGTGTTGGGCTCGAGTCTTGTAACTATTGAATGTTGGTGGGGCACCTGATCGAGGGGCGTAGAACTACATGCACGCTTTGGCCGGCTCCCGCCTGCTACCACCACATTGAACGTGGTCGTCCGCGGTTATTTAGCATCTTTGCACGCAGAAAAGTACTCCTCTATACAAGCATTGACCTGGCACGGACAGTTGCGGAGTACAGATGTCCTGCAGGAGAGCCCATGAGGGAGATCCCGATGGGTCTTGCCCGCCGGTGGGCGTACAACAAGCCCAGTGGCTCATAGCTCGCTCCGGAAACCAAACAGGACTCGTCTCCTTTTCAAGCCTTTTGCTCTCGTTATGCTTTCTTTCATTAGTCGATCATTGCCGTCTTTCTTGTCCTTTAAACTTCCGATCAGATCAACTTTCGTTTACTGTTCTTCGGACTTATACTAGCCGTACCATAACATGGCACCGAGCATGCAACCACCCCCTCTGAGTGTCATCGAGTCTTGGCCAGCTCCAAACTATATCAATCCAGAAACAAGAGGGAATGCTAATGTTATTCTCAACATCGTTCTTTACTCTCTATTGCTCTTTTTCATTGGTCTTCGAATCTTCACCCGGACCTATCTGAGGAGCTCTTTCGGGGCTGATGATGTTTTTATTTTGCTTGCTCTAGTACGTGGTCTCATTTCTTGTACCTGAAGCCTATCTCACAGACCTTGCGTTTGAATAGATTCCCGCAACAGCCTTCTTCGTTATAAGTGTTCTTGCGGATGTCAAATTCCTGTGGATTCGACATGTGTACGACATACCACTCAGCCATGTCGTCACAGGCCTTAAGATGGTCCTGTCTACGGAGGTCGTCTTCGCTGCGGCGTGCACACTCACAAAGCTATCCATGCTTATGCTAGTACGGAGAATGCTGTCGAGTGCTACATTGTTTTGGCGCAGAATCACATGGCTAGCCATCAGCATTTGCGCCATACAAGGCAGTGTTTTCATCCTCACAGTGATATTCCAATGCAGGTAAGATTTACCTAGCTCTAGTATCTAAGTCGCCATGATTCGCAAGCTGACTTTACCCTCCCAAACTCAGACCACCACAAGATTACTGGAAAGTTACGCAAACCCCAGATTCCAATTGCATCAACCAGACATGGTCTCTTCTTGTTGCAGGTGTCGTCAATGCTCTCACGGACTTGATTGCAGTCCTTCTTCCAATCCGAACCGTCTGGACACTTCAGTTACCGGCTAGACAAGTCGCGATCGTTGTGCTCCTATTCAGCCTTGGTTTCGTGTCCTGCATTGCTGGGATAATCCGGACATACTTCATGTATAGAGTCACCATGGAATATGATCAGACATGGAATTCGTATCCTGTCTGGATTACAAGCGCTGTAGAATTGTACATTGGAATGGTAAGGCATCATTCCAGACGATAAGCCTTCCAGGTTTGTTCTTCATAGCTAATCAAGCTAGATATGTGCCTCGATACCAGCAACCAAACCATTTTTCACAAGTTACCTTCCCCATGTCTTCGGTGCATTGGCTACTGTACCCTCCCATGTATCCCAAGATTCTCGACAACGAGCACAACGGTCAACTCATACAGTTGTCATTACCGCAAACCACCACGACCAGGAGATGTTAACATACAATCTGAAGGCCCTTGAGGCTGGAAAGTCGGGCACTTCATCGATGGCAAGCAGGACTGATAGCAGAAGTGATAGTGAGGAGGATTGGATCCGGGTTACACAGACTGTTGGATTTGCTAAGGAGGAGCAATGAGATGTGTGAATTGCATTCTATGGTGCTTGGGGAATCATTTGGGAGTTTCGGTCTTTCTATTGCATTGCATGATCATCTGGGTATGATCACACTTAGTAGTCTTGACGTGGAGTGCAGGCTAGTCCTGTTCCTAATCTTGCAGAACCTCGAGTCAGTATGAACTCAAATATCTCCCGCTTATACAGAGAGTAACTCTATAGAAGTAATATGAAATCTCTGTGCAAGGTAATGTCTGCTTTGGAATGTGATGTCACGTCTGAACCACAATGAAAGGGGTCCAAGGGCACACAGAAGTGGCTACAAAGGCTGGACTTTTCTTGTATCAAGAGGTGTGACATCGCCAAATTCGGCAGTTCATAATTGGCCTGCAGAAGTTCTTCGAGATGGGCATCTCCATCAATCAATGTTTGGAGAAATGTATTATTGCGTTGAGCACATCTTTCCGATGAAGAAATGATCTTAACCCCGGTTAAAGAGTACCGACCAGACCCCTTCTCACATCGTCTGCGATGCTACACCCTTCCATTCTCGATTCAAAGGCCACGCTCGCCCCGAAAACTCTCAATGGTTGTGAATGACTGATTAGCACCCTCGTCGCTGCCTCAAGTCAAGCGACAGCGAAAATCTTCCTATGCCACTGGCACCGAGCCTCATTTTGAGCCAGGATAGCAAACGGTGGCATCACGATCCTCCACCTGATCCATTCCGTATCACCCAGTGCTCTTCCCTTACTCATCCCCTGTGCCCAGTAGATCATTTGTCCAGTATTTGTCTCGTCTCATCTTAGCTCTTTCCATCTCGCTCCACCAGCGTAATCCTTGGAACCACAGCCTCTAAGGCTTCTTTGTCCTTTTGGCTAGGTTCAAACCCGAGCCTTTTCTCTGCCGTGTCGGAAACGTAGAGACCAATTGCACCCCATGCGAGGAAAGCCAGCCCAACTCCGGCGCGCGTTTTCTGGGGGAGGTTGCGAAAGCTTCTTGGAGAGTGTTAGCGGGATGTGAAGCTGCAGGAGAGGTGGCCAGCCAGTCCTCGGGTGACTACTGACTGGAAGAGAGACATTGTTGATCGGGCGTTGTTGCTCAGGAATTTGCTTCAGAGGAATAGAGAAGCTCCGAGGCGAACGAGCTACGGTGATTTAATGCAACAGATCGCCCCTTGCCCCTTCGCCCTTTTGTACCCCGCCTCGCGATGGACAGAAAAAGCGGCACCAATTTTGATTATCCTTACTCTAAGATGTACATTCGTTTCACTTCGAGGGATCGCCTCTTACAATGTTTTTAGTTTAAGAGCTTCTCAAATTATGAACAGATACTCACTTCTAATATACGAAGCTTCGAAGTGACATTAGCACTGAAAGCTGTCACATTGTCCTAATGGGCTTAGGACACTGAGTGCCGCTTTTCTGTGACCATCGCGAGCCCGCTATCGACGACAGTCCTACGAAGTACGGGGTGCTACATTCTTCAACTTATTTCATCTCCCAGCCTCGCCCATAAGCAGGTATACAATACAAAAAGAGAGAACATCTCGTAAGTTTCCAGTTCTCTTTCTAATCGCTCCTGTGTCGATGCTTTCTTATCATTAAAATGGGGAAAGAAGCTGATTATCCGTCAGTTATCGGCTGGGTTGGAGAGCAACTAGCATTCACCACTAGTGAGGCAATCGAGCGCAGTTTGGTGCCTCGGCCAAGCTTCCCGAGAGAAGGACCATCGAGTATCGATATCCATGGTCTGAAGCTGACTTTGAGCGACGTCCCCTCTGTATCAGATCGACCGGACGTGTGGAAATGGTGGCCGGGGTTGAGCTTGAAGGATATTTTTGACAACTCACATCACCGCCTCCCCGGACTGCTTCAAATATTCACATTTATGGAGCACCTTCCTATTGAGCTTCGTCGAGCCATTATTCGACATGTCGATACTCCTTCACTTAAAAATCTCAGGCTAGCATCCAAGGTAAGCTTATGTCCATACCAAATTGCCGTCTTTTTGCTTGAGAGCTCAGAGCCTAGGAGCTTCGCGGAAACCTACATGTCTCTTGGGAGCCTGGCTATTCAGCTCCCGAGCTCCCTCTTGCAATTTAGGAATTAAATATGCTAATTTGATGATCCAAAGCCGTGGGCTGCGCTCGGAGAGGAGTATCTAATCGCATCCACCTTCACGTTACTACCACACCGTCCTGATATCTCTCGCCTCCAGGCCCTTTCTCAACACCCAAATTTCAAGCATAGGATTCGGACTTTGATACTTAACCATGGAGAGCTTAATGAGTACCACGCTCGGCATAATACCTACTTCTTACAATATATGAGAGAACCCGAGTCCCGCTTGGAAGCCCAAACTTCTGCTTGGGGCACTTACGCTCAACTGAAAGAGGACAAGGAGCGTTACCTTCCAACATCGTGTGAGATAGATACACTCACAAGCATATTCAGCCGACTGCCAAACCTAAGGAGCATCGAAGTAACACTTACACTTTTCCCTTTCGAAGAAGCAGATCACCCAGAACTTCTCAAAGATATCTGGCGAATTCCCTCAAGCCGTCTGCTTCCTCGAGTAGCTACTACAGAGCGCTTTACCAACGTCCTTACAGCCGTAGCCTCGAATGTCTCCATCATCAGCATCAAGAGTCTCTCCCACGACCGCCTGCCCTTTGAATTCTTCGCCCAGAGAGCAATCGTGAACTCCCTACTATCAGTAGCATTCCAATCTCTCACGACTTTGAAGCTGGCTATTGACTATAGCGACATGCCAAATAATCTCCACGCGCCTCAAGCTTTTCAAAACCTTTCTCATTGTCTCCGAGCTGCGACGTCACTCCAGAGTCTAGACTTGGCATTCGAGGGAAGGAAGAAAACCGATATCTCACCACTGCTGTCTTCGTTCAAGGAAACTAACCATATGTTCTCGAGTCTGGGGGCCCTTACATTGAAGGGAATCATAAGCACAGAAGTAGAACTGGGGAATTTCCTTACGAAGGAGAAAAGTCTGAAGATCTTGCAGCTTGGTGGGCTAGGCGTGAGAGCGCCGCATCAACCGTCGAACGGCGGAGTCCATCTAAACGAAGGTAGTTTCAGGGGGCTCTTTGGCCGGCTAAGGACCGAGCTGGCTTTGGATGAGCTTAGGGTCCAGGGAGATCTTGTAGCGGAAGAGAGTGGGGAACGTTGGGTTTTGGATCATGTTGAACTCGAAGAGAGACTGAGAGAGTATGTCATAGACTAAGTTTTGGAATCGTCAATGCTGCTATCTTTAGCATTGCCAGTTAGACTGCAAGCGACGTTAGATAGTTAAATCATCATCACTTCTTCAATTTTGATTCGGAACATGGTACATTGAGTCTGGAATTCTGAAATTCATCATTGTTCTTTCGAATCTAATTTATGCAAAGTCTATGCCATAACAGAGGAAGCAAGTCGAGTGCCTCCTTAAAATAATTCGTCATCAACATCAACAGCAGCAGCAAGTGAGAAGCCAGCCCCAGTCTAAAATGCAAGTTCATCGTCATCTCCTCGTCAACACGTCCAAAACTCATCTCGTATCCCCATGAAAGAACTTTTGATTGTACGATTGTATCAGTCATCGACCGGGCATCGCAAGTGGCTGAGAAAGGTAAAAGTTGAAAGCAAAAACGCCGATGCAATGCTGCCTCCTCAAAGGCGAAAGTCCTCTATAAAAGTGCCACCCCATTCACGTCTAAGCCATGCCGATGTTTGTATGAACGCCCGGAACCGGAGAGTCGATCTGCTTGTTGATTGGTCTGAAAAGCTGCGCCATGTCCAAAGTCAAGTCCGTCACACCGTAGTCCTTTCCTATGTCACTGACACTGCCGAGCTCCTCACCGCGCTTCGCGCTATCTGATACCACCCAGGTCTTGACAGACTTTAAGAGATTGATAACCTGTGTAAATCGCTGGTCTGGAGCAATTTGCCAGTCCATTGAACGGTTGTTCTTCATAAGGTATTTTGCAAGCCAGTAGAAATGTACAGCATCCCGGCAGAAGCCGAAACGATGGTAATGCGTGGACGATGGGGGATATTGCGCTGTCATATCAATATCCCAAGCTTTCTTCCACTTATCAAATGCATTGTTGATACAATGTAGTAGCGATGATTGGTGGGATGATTCAACAGGTGTCGCCCTCCCACTGGTGTTCGCACTATGGGGACCACTACCGGTAGGATCAACGCCTCGGACCCAATCGTGCTGACTGATCGGGGTATTTGTACCACTGGAAGGGAATGAAAGGTTCTGAGGGTTCAGCTGACCAGACTCCTGGAGACTCGTCTGGCGTTGAGCTGTCCACAACTGAATGTGCAAAGCATGGACCAAGATAAATTTCGAATACAGATTGGTTGTCCCAGGTTGGAGGTCCCAAACATTGTGCATTAGGGCATTCAAAGCAGAGTGCATTTCAGGTTGCTTCGAGCGGCGACTGCCTTCAGGATTTCTCGAGCGAGCTAAGACCGGGCCGTGGAGACCAAGAGCTTCAGCACACTCAGCAGATGTCTGAGCATCCCAAGCAGCATCGTCTGCAGGCAATGGTAGCCGAATTTCGTCCTTTTCGAATTGTGGCACGTTGTTGAAATACAATGTGAGAGCGCTGTCAGTGAGAAAAAGAGTGAACATAAGTCTTGAACGTTTTTCTTGCTCAACCCAAGCGTTCCAATCAAAGCTTGCGGCGTTGAAGTTTTCAACTGTTACGTTCGGCTGATGTAACACACTGAATGGAGAAGTTGTCATTGGTTTCGTCAAGCCAGCTCTTCGTGCGATCTCGACCATCAGAGGAAACTCCCGCCGCGCCTTCTCCCGTTGAATGGGAGTTCCATGCCACGTAAACAATACTTGCATCATAAATATAGCGGTTATTTGCTCCAGATCTGACTTGCTTGTGCCGAAATCGCTTGATCCAATGGTTTCGTCACCGAAGCCACTATCCCTCGTTTGCTCTCGGGAGATAATGGAGTAAATTTGCGAGTTGCGTTCAATGACAGCCTTGGCGAATTCCATCATATCTCGTACTTGTGCTGCATGAAGACGATCAGAATAGACAGCACCAATGCAAATCATGCTCAGGAGCAGACCATCAAAAGCGTCGGCGATTCTGAAGGTAGGTATGTGGAGGATAGGGAAGTGACCTTGAAAACTGGTGAAGTGCTCTAAGAAGTGCTTGATGTTGCTCGCGGACAAATAGGCTCGAATGTCGTTGCTGCGGCTAATGCTTTGTTCATTTGGAAAGCAGAAATAAATAAGCCTGCTAGAAATCTCTTCAAGTGGGTCACTCTGAAGATTCCAGGAAGGGATGCTTGAGGAAGTAGCGATGCCAAGGTAAATGCCAGAAAAAAGTCCCTGGGTTGTGTTGTTGAGGGAAGGTTCGGTTTTGACGGGTACGTGGGAACTGGTGATGCTTGGATTATATGTGCTCATGAAGCCATCGGGGCCGCTGGGTTGAAACATTTGAGACCAGTCCTGCCCAGAGGCGGAGTGCGACTGCACACTCGAGCTGTTGCCGTGCGAGACGTAATCATAGCCCTGACCATATGAGTGACCATTCTGCCCGTGGGGTATATTGAACGCGAGTGAAGGATTCATACCAGTGCCGGGCATGGAACTTCCTCCCATTCCTCCACCATACGTCTGATCAAAACCATTCCGGTTAACGCTGCCGGGGCCGAGCCCAGTCATGCCTCTCCCATCTCTTCCATCTCCTACACTGAGGCGTGCAGTGCTGTTGGAGCGAGAAAGTTGTTGTTCCTGGACTTGGTGATTGGTTAGGCCGCTCGCAGCGTCTGGCATCTCCCCGCCCGGATCCACTCCAAAGACGGTTGCCATTCCATTCACACCCATAAGATCATTCTCGTTTGACATGGAGTTAGAGCTTTTGTGTGGACCAGGGTGTGATTTCTTCAAATGAGCTTGAGCGTGAGACAAATGGCTAGCACCAGTGGGATTACCACGGCGAATGGAGCATTTTTGGAAATGGCGCTTCAAAATGTCGCTCCTAGAGAAAGTGTCACGACAAAGTACACACATGTACGGTCGGTCTCCAGTGTCTGTTCGAAGTTAGATCTGCTCAATACCGGAAGAACTTTCAAGCTTACGTCGAAGAAGGTGGCGCTTGAGATGTTTAGCATGGAGGTAAGTCTTGGTGCAGTGAGGACAGGGGAATTTTCCATCAGCATCCTTGGCAGGTATTAATGCATTCTTGCCAGTTCCTGTTCCTGTCTGTGACACTGCCGGGCGTCCTGGGGCGCTCGGCAAGATGCCTCGGCGACCTTGAGAGCCAACAACGTGGGTGGGAGGCTCCATATCTTGCATTTGAGAAAGCATGCCGTTCGGGCCGTACTGGTGCATCCCCGGCTGCAGGTGCTGCAGTCCGTTCGTTGGCATCGGTCTCAAAGGCTGCTGTATCCGAGAAGCTGGCGCTGGAGCCGGAGCAATGGGTTGAGGGTGAGATATGGCTGTTGATGCTTGGGTCATCATGGGGCGCGAGGTTTGATAGCCTTGGTTTGGCGGTGGGTAGTTCGTGCCTTGCATCATACCATAATTGCGCGGCTGGCCCCCGAGCTGCTGTGGAAAATTGCCCATGTTGTTTGCAGAACCGGGCGTATTTGGTGTAGCAGGCGTCCTTGGCGTGTGAGGCGCGCTCCCCGGGTACAATTGCAGACCGCCATGCGGAGGGCCTTGGAGGGGCGGTAACGTATGTTGTTGTGGATGGCTCGATCCTTGCTGGAGTTGATGAGGGGAAACGCCTGGCAGCGACGAGTATTGAGAATTGTTGTTGTTCATCCCGTTCGGGTGGTATTGAGAAGGGTCCATAATATAGAAATTCGTAACGTATTCAAAGTCGTGTCTAAGAAAAGCATCCGATCCGGTATTGCGTCACAGAAGTGGTGCAAAGTGCAGGCCGAATTCCCACCCCACGCAATTGTTCTCCCCAGCACAACCAGGCTCGCCCGTGGCGCGAGGGTTTGATGCGTGCAAGAGCTCGAACACAAACACCAGCGTCCTCGAGGGGTCCTATGCGCTGGTGTGGTTGCGTGGAGGCTCGGTTGCCGAGCGGATGTCCTCCTTGGGGAGTGTCGAGTCGACACGGAACTCAGTCAACGACGGGCGCCTCTGCGGGTTTCTTGCTGGTGCAGAGAGCGTTCGTTCGCGGTGGAGGTGGAGGTGGAGGTGGAGGTGGAGGTGGAGGTGGAGGTGAGGCTGAATGGTGTTGTTGATGGAGGTCGAGAAAGTGGATCCCACGAGGGCTTTATCCGTCCAAGTGGTGCAAAGGTGGGCGGCTGGAATAAACGCGGTAGGTGGGGACGTCGAGTGCGAGAAGGCGTTGATCCACCACTCGCTCCTTACAAACACTTTCACGGCGAACGCAGCTGCCGTGACAAAACCCAGATGCCCCGGATCCGCGTAATCGGCCGTGACGAGACAATTGGCTGGCTTGAGCGGATGGCCGTGGCGAGCAAGTAAAAAAGTCGTTGGAAGAAGAAGAAATCTTCCCGTGAGAAAAAAGTGAAGGACAGAGGAGAAAAGGTTGGACGAATATTGCAGGCGCCGCTTTAAAGGCAGGGTGGGCGACCGGGGGGGGTGGGGTGTGCGTGCTGGCCTGCTCGCTGCTTGGGTGTGTCGAAGCCTCGAAGGGCTAACGCAAGAGGTCATAGGCAGAGCCGGTGGTGGTGGTCGGGGGGCAAGGGCAAGGGCAAAGGCACTAGTCGTCACTCGTCACTCGTCACATACGCAACGCAACCGCAGTTGCAGACCAGATGCTTGCTGGGAATCCGGATGGTTGGCCATCGCCCATCGACGACAAGGCCCGTCCCAATTCTGCAGTCCCCCGGTCTTGCTATTTCACCGAGCTTCCTGCGACGCAATTATTATTACCTACGAGTACGCTTTGCTCGATTACTTGTAGCTTGTAGCTGGTAGCATGTCGCCTGAACCGCACCCAATACTCACTCGTCTCATCATTGATGGCCACGCTACAGTCTATTACAGCACGAGTGCGTTCCTGCTGGGAAGGGAAGTCGTCGCGTCGTTGACTCGGTCATGTAGACCGGACTTCGACAGGTCCACCGCAGATTCTGATAGAGGGGATTGAATTTGAGGCCCGTACTTGACCCAACCGCGGCTCTTGACGGCTTCTTCCTCGTCCGCGGCGAGCACCAAGTCACTCACTAGCTCTTCCCTCTCTCTAGATGCTGCAGGCCCGGAACTACTAGCTCGTCAGAATGATGAGGTGCACCTCGCAAGTCGTTTCTCGAATCTTGACGCCAGCGTTTGGGGGCCGCGACGTTTCTGCAAATTGTCGAGCATGCTGGTTGCGAACTTGGCACGCAAAACAGCCTGCAACGTGGGCACTGGGCATTGCGAGGACAGGGAAACCGTTTATTGATTCACACACAGCCAAGACCAGCAGCGGCGCGCGATGTGCGATGTCCATGCCGCCAAGTCTGATATCAGAAAAGTGAAACCGAGCGTGGCCGTCTGCCCGAGGCTGGTGAATGGTGATGACGGCGGTAGTCCCGAAGAGGCTGCTTCTGCCGCCACTATTACCACCGCCCGCTGGCCGTCCTCGCCGTCCACCTGTTTCTCGTTTATGGCTTGAGGCACACTTCACGCACATCCCAACCGAAACGCGACCGCAATATTTATAATTCCCCATCGGCGCCGCCTGCCCAGCCCAGCCCAGCCCAGCCCCAGTGCCCACCACCCCCCCGGCCGCACGAGGCTGTCCATGGCCCATGGACCATGGACCATGATCGACTGCTTCACGACGGACGCGCAAGTCGGTTTGCGACTTTGTAGGAGAATAGGAGATTCGACGTCCACGAGCCCCGCGAGCATGCTTCCAACGCCGAAGATCTTTCTGCCCACCATCGTGCTGTTCTTGCAGGTGCCGCGCTCAGCAGCCGATGACGTCCCAAGCAATCGGCAGGTATGCCGAAGAGCCCTGCTACGATGTTTCTGGTGCTAGCGGGGTCTGAATCTTGACCCTGAGAAGAGAAAACGCGCGAGTCATCTCAATTCCCATGGAAAAATCCGCAGCGCTGGTCGCGACGGCGGTCGCACAGCTCCGGTACGGATGACGGCCGTCGTGATGATTGCAATTTGCCTCGCTCTCTCGTGGCAAGATGAATGATCGAGGACGCAGCTGTGGAATTGGTGATCAGAACCTCCAGCGACTTTACGCGGTGGCTTGCGGCATCTTATCGAGGCGGCCAAGGGTCGAGGGAGCGCCATCTCACGCCACCCTCCTGCACCGCAACCGGCCACAACGCCCATGTGCTATTCTGCCCAGAAGTTGTGCCTAGGTTAGAATAACGATTGACGGAACAGGCTGACCGGATCTATGGCGCTACATTCCCGTTCTGGACTCTCTTCTACTCTGAGTCTCCGAGAGCAGCAATGTCAGATTCACAGATGGGCCCAGCGTTACCAACTTACTGTGTATTAGCCTCATGGCCTTGCATGGCAGCCCACTCGCAGACTTCGGTTTGACATGTACAAATTAAAAGGCTTCTCTTCGTCTTCGTCTTCGTCTTCTTCTTCTTCTTCTTCTTCTTCTTCTTCTTCTTCACACACCTGCATGCCGCTTCAACTCCACCGTCGAACTCTAGTCATGGCCGTGCATGGGCCCTCGCTAATTTCGCCCCGATCTTTTACCGAGTGCCGTTGCGATTGTTAATCATGAATAATTTCTGTCTTCGTCTTATTGCCAGCCCATTTCCGAGGGCCACGCAAGGTGCCAACCGCGAACAGGCCTCCCCAGATCATCTTGGGATTCTTGCCCTACTTGGGCATAAATCTATTGGCTCTCGATCGCCCAAATTTCAAAAATCTCTCCAAGCAGCAACGAGTCGCGACTCCAGCTCTTCGGACGTGACGCCGTGCATGCGATGGCCATCTCAGCTCGTACTTACCACAAACACTGGCTGCTCCGAGAGGGTCGCTGTGGCTCGTCTCAACCTTCTGACGTTAGGAAAGACTCTGCAGATCGTCTAGTAGATCTGCTGCCGAATCATCAAATGGCTTCAGGTTGGCTGATCAGGAACTGTTCCACCATATCCACTGTTGCTGTCAAAAAACCATGCCAAGACCCGGGGGCGCTCTTCGATCTGGATCCTCGCTGTTTGCTGGAACCTGGCCCGGACAGAGCTTCAAGGGACCTTCCATAAGTCTGGCTATTGGTGTATCTCATTCGTCAATCGTCAGACCCATCGATCAAGGCTGGCCCCTCCACAACCACCCTGGCAGGGGTTTCAAACACCTCGATCAGTCGTCAGACTCGTCAACGACACTCAGATCAAAAGCCTCGTCACCTCGTGACATTATCGCTTGTGCAGGGGGGGGATGCAGGGTCTTCGCGTGTGCAATGTGCAGAAATGGCTAGGGACCAAGGGTCAGCCTGTTAACCAAAGCATGGCCTACAGGGATGTGAACTTGCTCTCGGAGCTGCGGTATCCAAAAACGTACGGTTTTGCTTTTTGAGAGGCACGCGGTTTCCGCTTTTCTTGGATTCTTCCGGCGGCAGCCCAAGCTCTACAGCAGCGCAAGTTTGTCCACTCCCGGCGCGAGTCATGCATCATCGCCGCCGTAATTAGTGGGCTGTGAGGCGCACGATGGCGGGATTGATAGTAGACGCGTTGAAACCATCAAAGTCTATACATCAAACCTCCAGGTGAATCCACTATCCGGCAAGTAGCTTTGCATGTTGAAGAGGTCTTTCGTGGCGACAACATGTAAAATTAGAGGTGGCAGTGATGGTCGAGTATCTTACCGATATTCCTCGCAACAGGACAACCTTAACTTCATTTAGTCGGTCGGGGCATCTCCTCTGTGCCCACAGCTACATTACGCATGCTGTTGCGCATGAAGGACAATCATCTTTTGGGTAGTTCCGGATCGTTTGTTGATCATGGAATTTCGGGTACGGGTGCTGACCCTGCTTCATTCCTATACCTATTCTTCAACGCGTTCGATCTGATTTTGAAATTACCGTGCCTTGGGAGTAGTAGTCCAATCCCTCTAGCAGGTATTCTTTCTAGCTTTGAATCTCAACCGTTGTGGCACAGTCTCTTCGAGGATTGCTGTATGAGAATGCTCCAGTTTTTTTTTCCAAAATAGTCGTCTTCGAACTCTTGTCGTTGCATATAAACTGTAATCACGTCAGTATTTACTCTCTTTCTCTGGGTCTGGCATGTTCAGAGAGAGGCCTGGCTCTTCCGAGATCGTTGCAACCTGCGCAGCCAGTCCGTTATAGGATGTTCCTAAACGGCATAGGCTTGAGAGATGAGATATATGGTAAAGAGCACCAATCAAAACTTTAAGGCCAGGCCATTCATTATACTTTAGCGAAGCAGTCTGCTCTTCAATTCATAAGTCGAGTTCAAGGGAAGCGCGGCATACACATTTACTTATATTCCTTTCAGTGACAAGGCAGAGAGATATCGACAACCATAAGCATAATTCCTGAACACAAGCACCTTATTAATCGACGACCTACGCGGTCAGCTAACCTAGCAATAGCAAATCGACTACTACTGACCTTTTCACTCATGCGACCATGAGCCTTCTCGGCTTACCCAAGTACCTATCCTGTCAAGAAAAGACTCTCAGATTTCTTCGCCTGCCTCCACAACCAACAAGCCGATTCCCTCAAAGCGGTCAACGTTCGATGCCATGGTTTGTTGGAGCGGCCGCTGTCGGAAGCATTTTCAGTCTGTAATCAACCGATAATAAGGCCGTGGTGTCTTCGATCAATCTGACCACGGTGAGAGCGGGCCGCGGTTATTGAGTTTGACAGCAAATAGGAAATAGTTGCATTTCCTGCAGCTCGGGCGGTGGTGGCAATTCGTATCGCCCAAAGAAGCAAGCAGAATGGCCGATAAATTTTCGTCTGTTGGCATTGGTCACTGGTTAAGATTTGCCCCTTTTGGGCTCGCACGTATGTGGTTACACGAAAGCGGCCAATTTTCGTATTGAGATTGATACGTAGAGCTCATTAAGAAATCTACATTTGGTGGGCATGCACGTTAGGCGTTGTGGTGTGACTTCGCCGATGTTGACGTGACATGAGGCAGGGCCAGCCAATAGTTGCATTTTTGACTTCTCGAATACAATGAAACACTGAAAGCAAATATACGTTCCATTTATGCTGAATCGTCAGAGATACCTTCCTATAGAAATCAAGGAGATATCTCCTCCTGCAGCGGCATCCAATTCTGTAAGAGGGGCGGCTTGAAAATCCATTCATTGGTAGAGAGGCTGGCGATCCGCCAACGATACTTGGGACCTCAAAGCATGGGAAAAGCATCGGATGCAGATGTGCAACAGAATTTGGTCCTGGACCAAAAGGGTTGTCGTCATGTGAGCGAGCTCTTCTCGAGCTCGTGATTAGAAGTTTGGTGGCATGTAAGGTTGAATGGGGCTCCGGAGGGTTACGGTGGCCGAAACGCCCAATTGCATCTTGAAAGATTCCATACTGGGAAAGCTCAAATATCAAATCCGGCGCAGTAGAACTGGTTCCGTGAAATCTCACAATGTCAACATCCATTGCTATGCGGCCTTTTGCGAGGAGGCTGCTGAAGCCCGCCAGATCGCAACATGTCCCCCCAGCATTCCTCCTACCCTCCTTACTGGCTCCTATTCAGAAAAAATGCTCCATCTCCAGCACGACCGCCAACCTCTACCCACGAGACAACAACCGCGAACGGGGGGTATCGACCGCACGGCGGACGGGTCTTCGACAACCTCTCTCTGTGTCCAAAACGCCCCTTCCCAAGCCCGTCCTAGACCCTGCGAAACGATCCAAAGTAGAGGTGGACGAAGACCATGGACTATGGGAATTCTTCCATAGCAAAGAGAAGCCAATGAATACTCCAGAGGAGGACGCAGAGCATGGGAGGCCATGGTGTGTAGAAGAGCTGCGAGGGAAAAGTTGGGAAGATCTGCATGCCCTGTGGTGGGTTTGCTGCAAGGAGAGGAACAGAATCGCTACAGAGGCATTTGAGAGGAAAAGGCTGGAGGCTGGCTATGGAGAGTCTGAGAGTGCTAAAAGAGATGTCACTGTGAGCTCTTTCTAGCATGTAGAAAAAGATTCGGATGTTGACTTGGTGGTTTTAGGTTCGGCGGACACAAAGAGCTATTAAGCAGGTTCTAACGGAGAGGTACTATTCCTGGCAAGATGCAGAAGCTATTGCAAAGAACGATCCAGAGGTGGACCTATCCGGGGAGGGTCCTACATACAACCCATCCGATTTTGTGGAGGAATACGTGCCAGAAGAGGAGGTTTCCCTGGGATCAGATGTGAAGCCAGAGCAAGACATCCCCCTCGAGCCTGAGGTAAAGCCAGAACAGAGGTCTTCGCCAACGTTATAGACAAGCAAGATATGCATGATTCAGTGGATATTGGAACTACGGATGTGTACGATTGGAGTGCTGAGGGAGGAGATTCGGGCGCTTTGTGGAAGAGGAAACCAGGCGTTTGTCACATCTACGCTGTAATATGCCATTGAAAAGAAGCTTGTATCATAATATCGTGCAAGAGCACAAAACTATTGCACGCATATGATGTGTCCTTGAAATAGGTGACTTTGATACAAATTTCTGTGGCATAAACATTCCGAGACATTTGAAGTGGTAGGCCCCTCTAACCGAGACCAATCACCCTTGGTAACATCTCAAGCAACGAGACGCAACTTTAGCTTCCATTCACCGATAGTTGCGCATTTGAGTTGCTATTTCTTACGTCTCCCGGACATCCTATCTTCAGCTGACGTCGCTATGGATGAGATCGCCCCCGAATACGATGTCGTCGTCCTTGGAACAGGTAGGAATAACCCCGCATGAGGGGCACCAGCATAGCTAATAACGTGCAGGTCTCACCGAATGCGTGCTCTCGGGGTATGCAAGATCAAGAGATAGCTCAAGTGTAGAGGTCTAACAGGCTGTATAGTGTGCTGAGCGTGAAGGGCAAGAAGGTTTTGCACATTGATCGCAATGATCACTACGGAGGGTATACACGCACCTACGAATGCCCTGCGATATGCTAACAAGCAACAGCGAGGCAGCTTCAGTCAATATCGAAGCTGTCAGTATTCTCCGAATATCTGCGACCCCCCACTGACCGCTGCTAGCTCTTCAAAAAGTATGGCAACTATAACAAGGGGGAGGAGCCATGGAAGAAATACGGCCGCGTTAACGACTGGAATATTGATCTCGTGCCCAAGCTCCTGATGTCCTCCGGTGAATTGACGAATATTCTCGTTTCCACCGATGTTACACGATACCTAGAGTTCAGGCAGGTGGCAGGTAGCTATGTCCAGCAATACTCTGGGGCCAAGGCAGCTGTTGCCAAAGTGCCTTCGGATGCTGGAGAGGCCCTGCGTTCATCCCTGATGGGCATTTTCGAGAAGAGGAGAATGAAGAGCTTTATCGAGTGGATTGGCACATTCAACGAAGAGGATTCTGCTAGCCACAAAGGTATATTTGTTTAAGCTCTAGTGCGCTTTCGTGGCTGATCTCGATAGGACTTAACATCAACACATGCACCATGAAGGACGTTTATGACAAGTTTGGACTCGAGACAGGAACTCGAGACTTTATTGGCCATGCCATGGCACTCTACCAAACTGACGATTACCTCACCGAGAAAGGACGCGCTCCAGAGGCCATTGAACGCATCCGACTCTACGGCAACTCTGTGTCGAGATATGGAAAGTCCCCATACATTTATCCCCTGTACGGACTTGGAGAATTGCCACAAGGTTTTGCACGTCTGTCTGCCATTTATGGTGGAACTTACATGCTCAATACCAACATTGATGAAATCATCTACGAAGGCTCGAAGGCCGTTGGAATCAAGGCCACAATGCAGGACCGCGGTGGAGAAGAGCCCATGAAGTTCACAACGAAGGCGAAGAAGATTCTCGCTGATCCTTCTTACTTCCCGGGCAAGGTTCAAGTCACAGGGCATGTCTTGAAAGCTATCTGCATCTTGAATCATCCTCTTGCTGGAACAGACAACAGCGACTCCTGCCAGTTGATCATTCCTCAATCTCAAGTTGGACGCAATCATGGTAAACATTCCCACTACAGATCTGTGACTGTATCTAACAAACCAAGATATCTATATCGCAGTCGTCTCCAGCGCCCACAGCGTGTGCCCCAAGGGCTATTACATTGCCATTGTTTCCACAATCGCAGAGACAACCGCAAATCACCATCTGGAGTTGGCACCAGGCTTTGAACGCCTCGGTAAGATCGAAGAGAAGTTCATGGTAAGCTCTATTAACCTTGTCGACCTTTCAGATCAGCTGACATCCTCAGGGGCCCCCTATTCCATTGTACGAGCCACTTGAGAGCGGAGTGAACGATAACATCTTCATCTCCAAGAGTTACGATGCAACCAGCCACTTTGAGACGACAACGGACGATGTCAAGGATATCTACCGTCGGGCAGAGGGCCACGAGCTTGTTGTTGAGGGCTTGAGAGAAGGGACGAACTTGGTTGGTGATGATAACTGAGGCGAGGAAAAGTACACGTAAATAGAGAGATGTGTGAGTGAGTAGCTTGTCCAGCATTAGTGAGAATGAACAGCGAATTTTGAGCCGTTAGATATATCTGTGTTTACCTTTGTGCTTCAATTCTTGAAATGGTAATTGAGCGAAGAAGCGCTTGCAGGTGTATTGCCCTTGGGGTTCTAGGAGCTTCAGGTTCCAGATTTTAAAATATGGCTGCTAAGGACGCAAGTGTATCGCGGTCTCTCTGTAGATCGGTCCTTGGCATTTTTTTAACTGGGCTACACATATTCGGTGTTGATGGGGCTCTTGGGGTTTCTCTCGGCAAGATTAAGTATCCAGCTTTTCGATATTTGGGAAATCTGCGGCCTTATTGCTGAGATAAAAGAACGAGTCTAGCCACCTGGAGATTGCAGTCGGTATATCGAGAGAGAGTAAACCATGTCTAGGGAATTAGACGACTGTAGCTACTTGGATTCATGTTGATGCTAGGATAAGCTTCTGTAGCTTCTCAAACGTAAGAGCCTAGCGAAGAACGGTCTCGAAGGAAACTTTAGAGTTCTGTTCAACAGATGACCAACATTCATCAAAACATGACAGAGTGTAGGCCCAGGCTTGTGAGGGGTGGGCAGAGAAGAGAAGAGCAGAGAAGAGAGTCGAGGAGAATCGATGCTTTGAAACACGAAGGCGGCATTTGCTTTTCCATAACTCTCATGGTCAGAAGTCTAGCTTTTATGTGAAGAAGCAGATGGAGGTATGTTCACTGTGTCAAAAGCGCACATTTACTCTCAAGGTACTAGTATATTTGCGATTGTTCCGAATATTGGAAGCGACTAATAGAAATAGCTCCTTCGGAGAGTTGTTGATCGAAGATTCCATAGCCCAAGACTTTCTGGTCATTAAGATTGTCTTCTATCCGCTTCAGAGGTAGAAAGTGAGAAAGGTTGTCCTGCGCTCACATCACCATACATTTGGCCGCGTTCGATGATATCCCCTTTTTAAGCGAAGTGCCCCTTTTCCGAATTGAATAAATTGAGAGATGAACAGCAAACCATTAACAGTGAGTGCACTTGTTTTTGGTGCGTACCACAACATTCACATGTTGATAGCTAAGCGATCTGATCTCGTACTTGACCATAGCCAGAAGCTGCTGCACGCTGCACGTTGGTTACTCCGAGGTTGCCTTTCCAATAGCTTCTACTCTTCCCTGCCGCGTCAAACAAGCAGCACAGATAAGGTCAAGAAGCTCTTCACAAGCCACCGGCATCAAAGCAAGTGTCACACTTATCACATGCCATTTGAAATAGCTTCTATGACCTTAAGCTCATTCGCTCTTCGAAAGAGGGCGACAGAGTTATGCAACATGAGTTATCACTTCCGCTTTTGTCCGGTGCGACAGCGATCTGAGCTATGAGTTATAATCGGCCTTGCATCCAAGAGGTCCGCTAAGAGGACGGCCAAATCCCGAGGATCTGCACGGCAGGCGGATGTCGTGCCACTTCTCGTCGTGTCCTGTTATCGAAACTCGTGGCATGTCGGCAGTGCTCAGCGGAGGACCCGGGCCGTTGGGAGATACAGCAGGATGAATGTTCTGGTGGCACGGAAACGCCTATCTATGCCCATGCAGCACGCGTATCATAGCAAGACACGGTAGATGGCAGCAAGGTGCACGAAGGTGCACGAAGGTGCAGCGCTGCAGCAATGCTGGGAATGCATCGGAGGTTGGGGTGGTAGAACGAGTGAGAAAGCGGTCCTCGCTTCACCAGCTTTGGTGCTTTGCTTGCTCTTCACCGCCCGCCGAGCTGCGGCCTGTGCGAGGGAGGGAGCGAGGGAGCGAGTTCGGCTGCTCTGCTCGGTCTCGTCTCAAGGCCTCCCAAGGCCAGCCAAGGCCATGCCCTGAATATCAGATGCTGTTCAGGCTCAAAACTGCTCTCGCTGACCGCAACGCATGCTGCTGATGTGTCTGCTGCGCGATGCCACTGCTGCCACTGCTGCCACTGATGCCCCTGGTGCCAGCCTTTCAGAAGCCAGACGTCTCTTGGTGGAACTCACCCCGCCATCACGGAAGAAATCTGCTCGCACTGCTCGCTGGCTCGCTGACTTTCTCCTGGCTTCCTCCTGGCTTCCTCTGCCTTCCCGCCAATGGGCGTGCTCAATTGCTGCTATCTCTCGGACCCCTCCAAGCCTCCCTTGCTGCAGATCTGGACTTGAGCCGCCCCCTACAGCGACAGCTCAAGCTACTGTACAGGCAAGGCAAGGCAAGGCAAAGCAACGCAACGCAGTGCACACTTTTTTTTCCTGGGTCCGAAGACTCCCAAACTCGACGCGACCAAGTCTTTGCACATCAAGACCCCGCCCCATCCACTGACCCCACTGCCAATTTTCCTATAACTCCTTCACCGTCTCCCTCCCTCCCCCATTCCCATTCCTTTCTGTTCTTTCTATACTGTCTCTACCGTCGCCTCTCTCGTCTCTCCTCTGCTTGCTTTCGCGTAGGATCTATCTCTGAGATCCTATCATCTCTCCTCGAGCACATCCAATAAGCACGAGATCCAGATCGAGTGCGTTCCTCTGTCGCCAGTCTTCTTGCCAGAGTTTTGCTTTGCGACCTCGCAGCCGTAAGAGTCAGACCAGGAAAGAAGACATGAGCCTAACCAGACAGAGATCGAGTCGAGACCCCGAGAAGTTTCCCGCCGTCCAGCTGTTCTTGCTGGGTGAGTAACCCTAACACGTCACTACCCGGTTGGTGTACCCTTGACATACGATCCTGACCGTGGATTCTGTAGCCATTGTCCGTCTCGCGGAACCAATTGCCCTAACCAGCATTTTCCCCTATGCCTGGCCACTGGTCAAGAAATTCCACGTTGGGGACGAAAACGATGCCTCTTTCTATGCGGGCCTCCTCATTTCCGCGTTCGCGCTGGCCGAGTCGTTAACGGGAATGTTCTGGGGCGGTCTTTCAGACAGGATTGGGAGAAAGCCGGTGTTGCTCGCGGGCTGTGCGGGGACAACGCTCAGCATGATCATGGTAGGATTCGCCTCGAACATATGGGTTGCCTTGGCTGGGAGAGCGATTGGAGGTTTTCTGAACGGCAATATAGGAGTCATCCAGACAATGGTGGCAGAACTGGTCACCAAACCTGAACACGAGCCGAGGGCCTATTCGGTGATGCCATTTGTTTGGTCCATTGGTACAATTATTGGACCCTGCATTGGCGGGACATTCGCGGATCCAGTCTCTTCGTTTCCGAACACCTTTTCCGCCGGTGGTCTTTTTGGACGCTTCCCGTATCTGTTGCCAAATCTGATCTGCGCAACGATGCTTGGGATCAGCATCATGGCTGGATGGCTCCTCTTGGATGAGACGCACCCAGACATGCAGCCTAACGTATCCCTCCCGGATTCAACCTACGTCTCGGACGAGACACCTTTGGTAGCAACCGCAGATGCCATCAAGAAGCCAGCAGTAGACCTCCGTTCGGAATCGTATGGCACATTCGAGGGCAGTGATGATAGCGTTTGGAGACGCACAGTGGAGAAAACGACAACCCCAAAGATCTTCACAAAGCAGGTCGTGGCGTTGATTATTGCCTTGGGGATATTCACATACCACTCCATGACTTATGACCATCTACTCCCCATATTTCTCGAGGACGATCGCGGCGATCCAGTCTCTTCCATGTCCATGGTCGCAAGGGGGATTAACCCCTTCTATTCTCCTGGCGGTCTCGGCCTGAGTGTCCAGAAGTAAGCTTATTTCCATACTAAATTGACATCTTTTTGCTGGAGAGCTCAGAGCCTGGGAGCTTCACGGAACCTGCATGTGTCTTGAGAGCCTGGCTCCTCCGCTCCCGAGCTCCCTCCTGCAATTTGAGACTTATATATGCTAATTTGGTGATCAGAGTCGGCATGATCATGAGCATCAACGGCATCATTGCATTGTTTGTTCAGGCTGTTATATTTCCACTGGCAGCAGAAAGACTTGGGATACACAGACTGTTCATATTAGTCTCTGTTCTGCATCCTATTGCCTACTTCATCATGCCATACTTGGTTTTCCTACCGGCAACGTACGTTACGCTTGGAATCTATACCTGCCTTGCCATTCGGAACGTACTCTCGATCCTCGCGTACCCAGTACTCTTGATCTTAATCAAGGAGGCAACACCGTCTCCTTCTGTGCTGGGAAAGATCAATGGTTTAGCAGCATCTGCAGGAGCTGCATGCAGAACCGTTGCGCCACCAGTGTCTGGATATCTCTATACCCTTGGAGCAAGAATGGACTTTACCGGCTTGGCTTGGTACGGGAGCACATTTGTGGCGTGCATTGGAGCCTTTCAATGCTTTTCAATCAAGAGGCAGAGGAACGGGATGGACATGGAGAGCGGCAGCAAAGAAGACGTCTTCACAGTATTACTGACCGAGAGCGACAACGAAGACTGAATTTAATTTCATATTGATGAGTTTAAAAGGGCTTCTGGGAGACTGGATTAGACGGGTTTTGGGGTTAGATTGAGACATTGGGCGGCGTCTGGCAACGTTTTAGCAAGTGTACGACCTGTTCTGACACCTGCACGCCGGTGACATCCTTTTCTTGTCTTGTATATCTTGGAATCAAATGACGGTTAGACGAGCCAGTCTTCTAGAGAGTTGAAAAAGTGTTCTATGCATAAATGAATGAGCTCCCCAGAGAAATCTCATGACTTCTTTGGTGGTCTTGGGGTGTGAGTTGAAAATGCCGCTCTAAGGTTACTATCCTAGGGGAACATGTCTGTGTGGTTGAAATGAAGGAACTGGGGGCGAGGTACTCGGATATCAAGAGTTATCCACTGCCAGTGTCGAGTCTCAAGCATAAAACCGTTGTTACCAAGCAAGCTCCTACACCAGGAAAATAAGTATTTCCTCCCGAGTAACGGCCGACGTCAAAGGTGAACGAACGTATACACCACGCAAGATAAATCAAGACGAGGTATCGATAACGAAACGATAGAAGTGCTAATTGAACAAGAGCTAGCAAATGCACATCAGAGGCCAGCACAAAACCTCGCCACACCTTCCCTGAGCCAATGGACATCACGACAATACTCCAACAAGCGCATATAATGAGACAGTCCTCGATGGCACATCAACCTGAATTTTCATATTCTTCCCTCTACTATCCATAAAATGATTAGTGGAGCATTCAACGCACCATTGATATTTCTGAAAAGGAGCACTTACCTGACCCTCTTCTCTCCAGCGACTAACTCACGAGCAGTTAGGCCTAATGCTTCGATATGTCGCCGCCATATATGTTGACTCGTGGCCCCTAGGAATCTCATCATTTTCATCGTCACTCGGCGCCTCGTTTTCCTTGCCAGTGCCCAGAGTTTGCTTCAAAGCCTCAATCTTCTCTGCCCGCAGATCTTCCAAATTATCCAGAATTTCTGCCCCGCTAGTCGACTTTCTTCCCCTTAGATGCGGATGTAGGATCTCTCGACCTCCGCCTGCCTCTGTAGCTTGTGTGAGCCGTGAAGCTAGTTGGCCAATTTGCTGTATGCGTTCTGTTATTGTCGGTGCAACGCTTCCTTCCATAATGTCGTAGGTACGCTTGAGTGATGGATCTGGTCTGCGTACCAAGGACTGACCTTTGACAGACTTGATCCTCCTTATTGGGGCCGGTGGTTCGTAGACGACTGGAGCCTTGTCGGCTTCAGGTGTACAGTCCGCATCGATTTCTGCAGGATGGACTTCGAGCCATAAGTCCTTGAAGTTTCTCCCTTGGTAAAATGAGAGGGGCTTGTCATCCTCAAGTGCGTTCCGGCGGTCAGCGCCGAAATAGAGATCGATACTGCTGTCAGATGGAAACATTCCTATGACCAATAGCTCTGTTTTTAGGATCGCAACGCTGGTCCGGGCGGGATTGGCTTCAAAGCGATAAGTCTCCACTCCACCGTGGGTTCTCAGAACTATCCCCAAAGCATCTTGGTTGATGGGCCATCGTGACACATTTCCACCCATTTCAATTTCCTCTTCGAACCTGTACAGTCGCTGCTCCCAAGTGTCTCTCGTTCCCCAAGTCGGGAGCTTCTTGTTCTTGAAGAAGACCATGAAATCACACTCCGTCCATTTAGACAGGTCAGAGTGACCGAGAGTTTGGTAGCCCGCGACTGTTTGTGCAAGGGTTCTAGCTTCTCTACCTGTAAGTGAGTCTCTTCCATCAGTAAAGCTTGTTTCCATCCAATTCCGAACCCGTGCCATGCGATCTTGCATATTTCCGCTGGTACTCAACCCGTTTTCTGTGCAAAAGTCCATGAGATGCTCGTCATCCCAATCATGGACATCACGGCGAAATTCTTTGACAAGGACCGTTTCGAGTGGAGAAGCTGCAAAACGCTCCTCCAGCCGAGTGAACGAATATTGTGCAATCCTCTGAATCAGAGCCAGCTCCTTTGGATCCGACCGATCAAGTCTGCTTCTTTGCCAGGTCTCGTCATTTTTGTAGTCCAATCCAAACCTAATGTTTCTATCCTGGCAGTATTTGAAGGCTTGTTCACGTGTGATCTTCGCGATCTTATGATCACCCTTATTAAACAAGATGGCGGTGAGATCATTAGGGTCATAATCTTCATCGTCAAATCTTTCTCCCTTTTCTGGGTCGTTTGGGTCGTTCACATAGCTCTTGGAACTGGATCTTGGCGCTCGAATCACGATCGTCTCTGGGAGGTATCTAACAGTCAAGGCCACATTCGTTAATCGGTCCTGAGGACCTGGCAAGTCTGGGCTTATGAATCCATCATCCATTTCCCTCCGAGGTAGATTTTCTCGCTGCAAGGAATTGAGGCTGGGTTCGGTATATAGCTTGGTTGAAGGTCCAACTTTTAAGTCTTTATCTTCGTTCTCGTCCCCGAGTTCGAAAAGATTTATTCTCGGATTAGGATCGCCATTCCACAAAGTTGGTCGAGTGTGAGGATATCGTATCTTAAGTTGGGCTTGCTCCCATATTATTTCATTGCAGGTCACCACTGGTTTGCCTCCTGCTCGTCTGTCGTTGAATTTGGTTTTCCACAAGACACCATCGAACCGTGTCCACTTCCACTGAGGAAGCATGGCAATGGCAGGCTGTGGCTCAGCGGATCTTGCCATGGGATCCAACTTCTTCTTTGCCTCTTCCGAGAAATTGCTGGCTTTCGGGTCCCCAAGACTGTCCCAAAACTCAGTCGATAAAACTTCCTGCAGATACTGGATCCTAATAGAGTAGGCAGTCTCGTAAAGCGGGTGCTCATCGAGTGTGAATTGCTTAAACCAAGCAAAGGGAGCTCCGAAGTCCCAAGGGTGATCGACACTTCCTATCGCGCATGGCATAGGATTGTACCCATTGAAAATCCATCCGATGTAGGAAAGACCTAGCTCCGCCCAGCAGTCGTTTCCTACCCATGGTTCGTAGCCTTGGGTCGGATCATGGTCTAAAGACCTAAAATCCTGTTGAAAGACAGCATGCCCAATTTCGTGCGTCATTGTTATAGCAGCCAAGAAGACTGTCCGTACATGCGCTTCACTGCCTGGGGCCAACTGGGCGAAATGTTTCAAAGCCCCCACATACTCGCCCATGATCCCAATGGTAAGCTTTCGGCGCGTATGACCTTGGTTCTTGACTCGGTCGTCCGATCTTTTCGTCTCTTCTGGGGTAATCTCTGCCCAGGGACGAGGAGCATCAAAGACTGTCCTGGTGATGCCTTGCCATGACAACGTTCTATACATCTCATCATTCACCTGCCAAGAGACACATTCAGAGATAGTGTCAAGCTCCTTCCTCGTCTCCTCCAATTTCATCAACGAGACATTGTCGGTTCTCAACTGGACTGTGTAACCTGAATAAGTGCCATCGGCATTTCTCCGCTTCGGTGTAAGGTTGCGGTGGAGCTGATCCGAGGGAATGAAGTTGGACAGATACGGCATGCTTACTTCGATGAGGTGGGAAGCAAGCCGCATGCTCGGTAGAAGGGCTTCATATTCATCCTTGGGTACTTCCCAACGCCCAGGAAGGAAGAATTTGTGCAACGGATTGCGGAGATCAGATTTCCGTACAGAATCAGTATCTGAGCAGTATCAGTACGAATCGTAAGCTCTGTCAGTCTACGAGAACTTACTCAAGGCCTTAGCCAAAATCAGCTCCTGTATATCCCACGCTTTCGGATGCATCCTGGATTTGTGGACTGACAACAAAGGCTTTCGAGAGACGGGGAACTCTATTTAGTTCTTCCTGATAGCAAAATTTTGAGAAACGAAGAGTGATGGTCGAACATTGCGAGGAGACACTTCCTTGCATTCCAGAAATTGAAAACAATCTTGGAATGTGGATATGTGACGGGCATTCCGTGACACAAGGTCGAGGAATGCACTAATAGAACAATAGCGATGCTGCTCGGAAACGAACCCTTTGCAAGCGTGAGCCAAATAGCCCTTCCAAGCTGATCTGGCTGCAAAAGAATAAGCCATGCCCACTCGACTGGAGCCGACAGGGCTTTTGTTTTCTTCGCCTGGTACGATGGTCAATAATCTGCCTCCCCTTACCTTCACAGCGTCGGACTGGCAGTGTTTGCCACGGCATGCTTATCTACAGTACGACTGATCATACTCACTTGTGAACATGCCGGAGGCCGTCCTTACTGGCGAGACGGGTAGATAGTAATAGGATGGTCGGTCGTGACGGAGATGCAGAATGCAGACTGCAGACTGCAGACTGTAGACAGGGAGATGATGATGGGAGAGGAGACGACAAAGGAGACTTGAGATTAGTTGTAAGGTTAGCGCATCGTGTTCGGCTATAGTGTACTGTACGGGTACGGTACGGTACGGCTCGGCCTTTTTATGCCGACGGGAGTCTCTAATGTATGAGGATCTACCTGGGTGATGGGTGACCGGTGACTGGGTCACTCCTTCCAAGCACCTGCGTTCCTCCTCCGTTCAACTTCTCTTCTCTTCCCGTTCGGTCGTTCCCTTCTCTCTCTCTCTCTCCTCTCCTCGCTCTCTCTGTTTTGTACTCTCCTTCCTCGCGCTTCGCCGACCTGCATCGCGATTTGAACAGCTTGCACTTCCAATTCATTCCTGCTGCTGCTCGCGCCGCAGCAATCTGCGTTGCCCCCCTGGTTTTCCTGCTTAAATCCCAGTTGCGCACCAATATGGCCTCCGAACGAGGTGCCTGTGGTGAGCCTGACTTGGGTCATGAAGAGGTAGAGCTGATGGACGTGGGTTATCTGGATGATGTAACAAGACAGCACGTCAGTCCCCACATCCAGCGAGAAACCGCTGAGCTTATCCTACTAGACTGTGGCATCTATCAATGGCGCTGGGAAGGACGAGACTGAAATCCACAGAGTGGCATCCAGATCGAGTACGAAGAGCAGACTGTCTCGGGTGGCCACCAGCTTCGCCTCCAAGACCAAGAAAGCACGACTTGCTCCGGATCTGCTACCATTGTCGGACTTCGACAACGGTATTGTAGGGTGGGATTCTCAAGCCGATGGAACCATGCCGCTTAACTTTCCAGACACTCAAAAATGGCTCTTGATATCATTGCTCTCCACCATCACCTTTATCTCTCCTCTCGCATCTTCTATGTTTGCTGTAAGACCACAATTCTATGTTGTTTGCAGTTTCTTTTTTCTTTTTTGAGGACTCGAAGCCAATGAGTGTGATGGGAGCTATCAGATGCTTTGGCCTTGCGCTGCTTCTTACATGCTAATACGGTGCACCCTAGCCCGCCGTATCTTTCATGGATGCCTCCTTTGACAATAAGTCACTCCTTTTGAGTAGCCTCACGGTGTCAATCTTCGTCCTTGGCTACGTCTGTGGGCCTCTCCTTCTAGCTCCTTTGTCCGAGATCGATGGCCGCAGGTTCGTTTTGACAGGTGCCAATGTTTTCTTCTGCGTCTGGCAAATTGGAGCAGCACTCCCACCAAATATATCTGCTCTGATTGTCTTTCGCTTCTGGGCTGGAATCGGGGGAGCTGGGTGCCTGGTCACTGGAGCCGGCGTGATTGCCGACCTCTTTCACCCAGATCGTCGTGGCTTAGCCTCTTCCATTTACACCTTAGGACCCCTCTTCGGCCCCGTTGTTGGTCCTATCTGCGGCGGCTTTATTTCACAAAGAATTGGTTGGAGAGTGCGTCGTCCCATAACCTGAGCTCCCTCTCTTGCGAATCTCCAATGTAAACCTGGCTAACCCGATCTAGTGGGTGTTCTGGGTTTTGTTGATCGCCGGTTCTTGTGTTACTATCGGGATTGAACTCCTGAATAGGGAGACTAACACTAGAGTTCTGATGCGCCGGAAAGTGTGCCGTTTGCAACAAGAACTCAATCGCCCGGAGCTTCGTAGTTGTTATGATACGGCTACCCAGCAACACAGCCCTACTCAGATCCTTCTCAACGGGATTCTCCGGCCTCTAAAGATGCTTTTCTTCTCCCCAATCATGTTCCTCCTGAGTTTGTACATGTCTGTTGCTTATGGCCTCTTATATCTGCTCTTCACGACTATCACCTAAGTTTTCACCGAGACTTATAACTGGGACCCTGATATCTGTGGTTTGGCCTTTATTGGACTTGGAATTGGCTTTCTTGGAGGTCTCATCGTGGTTGCAAGGCTATCTGATGCAACGGTGGTCCGAATGATAAAAGCTAATGGTGGTAAGTATTTGCTTTGCTTTGCATGTATCGCGGCTCTTTCTCCCGGAGATGCGTCGTTAAAGCTCCCCGTTTACTTTAGCGCTTCGATTGCGCAACGCATAATTTGATACAATGCTGACCCGTGGAATTGGGGTATAGGCGTTTTCGAGCCCGGAATCTGTCGTGCCTCATGGCGTGCAGAGGTCACGGCTCCGTCCCTTCCGCTTTGAAAAGATACCGTACATTGATAGAGGCATGAGAATATCAATTTCATGCTCATTCGGAAGACATCGTGGCATAGGCGTCCCATATATATTCGAAAATAGCGTTGGAACTTGCTTTTCTCTTGCAAGCATTATCACTAGCAACCATAACGTTCATGGTCGAGTTGATAAATCGGGAATTATATTTTCGAATTCTCATGCGCTGAAAACTTCAATTCTTGATATTGTCTATAAGCTCCGACTCGATTCAGTCTTCTAACTCATCTAATGGTTTTATTACAACATCGTCTCTTAGATCTTTCCCACAAGCCAAAGCTCTCCCTCAACAGCGGCATCGCTCGTGATGTACATTCTATCTGCACTATCCATCACAATCGAAACTGGCCTAAAACACTGGATCTGACTGCAGCTAGTGACATTCTGGTTCCACCAGATATCTGTGTATCCACTCCCGCTGTCCATCGGAGCAACTGGCTCGTAGTTCCCTGCATTGATCTGCGTGAAGGGTATCTGAACTACCTTGAATCCGGTGGAGAGGGGTCGGTCGTATGATCCGTGGAAGGTAATATACATGTTTTTGTATGTAGAATCGAATTTGCAGTCCAGTGGTGCGCTGTGGGCCTGGAACGACAATCGTGCCGGCGTCGATTGTGCGGTACAATTTGTGTCAGAGTAAGTGCCGTTGGGCGCGAGTACGAATTGATCACCTATCGAAAATTTCTTGTCGCTAAAGGAACTTGGGTTCCACACGGTGTAACAAGTGGGATAGCCATACCACGTTGTGTTTAGAGTTGTAATATCTCCGAAGTAGTGAAGTGTGTCTGCGGGATTGTCTATGTGGATGTCTTTGTCAACACCGCTTATCGTGCGCTTGATATCGTCGGAACTGTTTTCTACTCCCCATAACCTGCGTTTGAGTTAGCGCAGATCTGATGTAATTTTAATGGTGCCAACAAACATGTTATTTGGGTCGAAGGTGAGTCCGACTTCGTTCCGAAGTCCGTATGCTGGAGTGTGTCCACCGGTAACATAATTATACCCGCCAGTTGGGACTGCATCCATGTCGAAGACCTTGATATTTGCCCGGGCGACGTTAACATTTCCAGAAGGGAAGTCAAAATTGTCGTTTGATCCATGAGAAACGGCCAATAAGTTTGGATGATTCGGTGATATGATCAGGGTTCGCGTAGGATGACCCCCATTGTACATTCCAGCAACGACTACTGTCTTGGTAGATCCTACAGCTATCGCTTTGGGGTCATACGTCCATTTCCATACAGTCGTCATTGAGCTGGCGTAAAGGGTGGTGCCGTTCAAGTAAATTCCGTGGTTGAGATTATTCTGTTTAATCAGTGTTTTGCTGGACACAATGCAACCAGTGGCATCCAATGTATGAGCCGTAATGCCTTTACCGCTCTCGACGACAAGAAGATTGCCTGCCGAGTCAAAGATAACTCCGCGAGCTGAGATCATGTCGCCCTTCACCTTGACGGCAGCCCATCCAGTGGCCACTTCACCAGGGTATTGTGCCACAGGTACTCCGGCGCAAGCAGTTGGCATGGAACGTCTAGCGAGGCCCCTATGCAGCACATTCTCGTTAGAACGAGCAAATGATTCTGCAGGACCAGCGCGAGTGGTGCTTGGAGCGGCTCTTGCAGTAGAGCGAGTCGACGTTGCACCGCGAGTTGTGGGTGGCACAGTCTGTTCGAATTGGGAGCAAACTTGGCTCGATTAACAATGGGCATGTTGAAAGAATTGGAAGCCGTACCAGCACCAGCAAGCGCAGTGGCAGCACAGAAGAGACGAAATAAATGCATTATAGATGGAGCTCACTCGGACAAAGCCAAACTATGAGCTCGAGCTCGAGCTACAGCTACCTGCTCTAATGGAGGGGCAAATAAGGAGGCATTTATGATGTTGTAGCTGGCCATGTGCATGAAAGGACGGCGGAGAGAAAAAAAAGTACGACATTCGTCATCTTCAGCTGTCTTATCTGCCGGAAATATAGATTCTTTATGAAACGGAACATGGGAGTATGGTAAATATGAAGCGAGTAACCATTTCGCCGAGCCGCTATCTATTATTGGCCCACAAACTTTCAGGACTACGACTGAAGAGACCCAAACACGCGTCGGAGGGAACTGCAATAAGCAAGAATACAAGTTACGCCAAGACGATATGAAGGGAAAGTGCGTACCCGATGGGACTGACGACCTACTTAGGCACTTAGTAGCTCAAGAGAATAGGAGCTCTACTACCCACCTGACTTCTCCAGGCCAAGGACCCGTCGACCCGGTGCAATTTTATCTCGTCTTTGGCCCAAAGTAAGGTACGAGGAGACGGACGGATGTAGCCAGTACAAGTGAGAGACATCACGAGCGGAAGGCGGCCAAGCCCGGAGATCGTACGGCGGTGGCGTGGCGCTGCAATAAGGTTAAAAGCATCTAGGGGGCCTTTGCAAGACCATATTCAGACGTCTAACGTTCTATACTCCCCGATGGGGGATATTGTGTCGACTGTCGAGCAGGTGCAGAGAACCCGACCAGCCGGACCCAGGTAGCATCACCAAGCATGGATGGATGATGGGAATTGATCCGGCCCACGATGGCATTGGGTACCAACGCTCGCAGGCCAGCACCGTCAGCCAGTTGATTGCACGCTGTTTGGATAAAAGTATTCCCATCCTGCCCGCCCGTTCGTCGTTCCACACTTGGGCTCATGGCGAGAGATTTTAGGTACAGATCAGCTGCTGCGGAAACATCATGCGGTTCATCCGGAGACTGATGCTACTGTGGTCTATCTCTTGATTGCCGACGCCTGTGAGATTTTACTAGTGCCTATTCGTGGGCGTGGGCGTAGTCGAAGATGCAAATTGCTGGATTGTTTCTACTACCCCCCCCCCTGAATAATTACAAGTCACGATATGTATAACACCACACTGGCATAGACTAACTCAAGGGTCTCTAGCCAATAGACCCTTCTCAGAGCACTTGATATTTCCTCTTTCGGGGATCTTGACGAGGTTTTAGGGTGGCGTTACCCAGGTCTCCATTTTTAATTATTCAGGGTTGGGGGAGGGGGATAGTTTTTCGGCCACGCTGCGCCGCACCTACTGGAGCCTTCTCTTCATCGGCCGTTACGTATATGTTGTTTTTTGTGAGAATACGGAAGTCAACCAAATCCTCGCCTTCAGTGTTAAACAGGATTTTACAGTAGTCTCCCTCAAAGCAGTTCACCAAATCACCAGCTTTGAGGCGCGCGCTGAAATTAATCTCTTCGCCGAGGCATTGACAGGCAGCCAGCATGGCCGATATCCAGATTCTGCCAGCCACATGGGACGATGTACACCATCTTGCTCTCCTTAACTACCATGGCTTTAAAGAGGCTCCCGTCACGTCGCTAATGTTCGGAGGCCAGAGCGAGGAGGAGCGCCTTGCCAATACCGAGCATTACTTGAAAAAGGCTCTGGAAGATCCTACCTGCAAGTTTACCAAGGCCGTCATTAATGGGCAGATTGTTGCATTTGCGCAGTGGCACTACTACGTGGAACCCATGGCCGTCGAGGATGACTCGCCTTCGAACTGGGGAGAGGGAGCAAACGGACCCTTGTGTGATGCTTTCTTTGGCACCATGTTCAAAGTGCGGAGAGAGCAGATGGGCGGGAAGCGCTGTGCTGGTGAGGAGATCTGTACTACCCTTACTCAACGTTATACTAATTGATGATGATCTTCTAGTCCTGGCAATTCTGGTCACTGACCCTAACTATCAAGGCCGAGGCGTTGGCAGTCTTCTGTGCAACGAAGGCCTGAGGATTGCTGATCAGGAGAAGTTGCCTGCATGGCTGGAAGCGTCGGCAAAAGGGCGCAAGCTCTACCAGAGGCTGGGCTTCGAAGACGTCGTAGACATTGTTACAGATTTGAGCAAATACGGCGGCGAAGGTGTGACGACGACTGTTTGCATGGTACGGAAGGTCAAATAGAGGGCACTCGCTGGGCATTCGCTGGGCAAGGAGAGGCAGATGAGGCGATAGAAGTAGAAGTAGAAGTAGAACGTAAATGTTGTGTGTGCACTCAGCGTCCCGACCCTACCTCGCCTGCATACCCGGATGAGAGAGATAGGAGAGAAAGGAGAGATAGAAGAGGGGGAAAGAGATATAAGAATGAGATGAGACGTGAGGAGATGTGATGAAATCAACTCAACTCAGGGGGCGAGTTTTCAAGCGAGCCAGGCCGCTTTTCAGGGGCTCGCTGTTGCTCGCTTCGCTCTAAATTTAGCACGCGCAACGCGGCCAGGTGGCTTCTCCAAGTTCTCCGACATCATTGAAAAAACGTTGCACTTTCAGCCTCGTGTAACAGTTGCAAGCCTCGCCATGTTAACACTGACAATCAACTACATCAACAAATCCACACCACGCAAGCGCTGTTCCCGGATCTAACCCCAACCTATTCCGTATCTCCTACCAGCAGACTCGCTGCCACCGTGATGGTGGTTCGGAATCCGTCAATGAGCGCATCAACTCCTGCAGCTCTCTCTTTTACAGAGAGCCTGAGCCTCTTGTCCCTTGCATTTGCATCGTTTGGCATCATCGCAAACACCTTCCGCGGCGATGGCGAGCCTCTCATTGCTTCTCTCGCGTTCAGCGGGATTGCATTCACCGCGTCATATGCCATGATTCGATGGCTTGGGCCAACCTTCATGAAGGCCGGCTTGAAAGGCAAGGACATGTCGAAGGCACACAAGAAGGAGATCCCGGAAACCATGGGCGCTGTTTGCGCCGTCGTTTATCTTCTCATTATCATAATTTTCATACCTTTCCCGTTCTACAAGGATATCGTGGCTGCGACTTCGGGAGGTGGGAACCGAGATGTTGTCATTGAGCTTGAGAATGTGCAGACCGGCCGATTTCTACACAGATTTCCGCACAGCAAGGTACGCCTTTCTAGAGAGGCAGCTGAATGGCCTTCCCCTTGTCTTCGAAAGAATATGGAGGCATCGAAGATGTTTCTGTGATGCTCTGCTGATTATGTTTGACCTGGCTAATTGAACTCAGCTAGCATCATACCTGTCTGCCATACTTTCCCTACAATCGGTAGCCATACTTGGTATCGGTGATGACCTCTTTGATATTCGGTGGCGCCACAAGTTCTTCATACCGGGAATTGCCAGCATACCTATCCTCATTGTTTACTTCGTAGACTTTGGAGTAACTCAAATCGTCATCCCAATACCTCTCCGACCATATCTCGGAGGCCTTTTCGACCTTGGACTTCTCTACTACGTGTACATGGCTGCAGTGGCAATATTTTGCCCGAATAGCATCAACATTATGGCTGGCATCAATGGCATTGAAGTATCGCAGTCACTGGTGATTGCATTCCTCCTCGTTCTTAACGATTGCTTCTATCTGCTGGCACCATACCCACACCCTGCAACAGATTCACATTTGTTCTCCTTGTACATGCTACTTCCCTTCATCGGCGTCTCGCTAGCCCTCTGGTGCCATAATTGGTACCCTTCTCGGGTTTTTGTTGGCGATACGTACTGCTACTTCGCTGGTATGGTGTTTGCGGTCGTTGGTATTCTCGGACACTTCTCCAAAACGCTCCTCCTCCTATTCATGCCGCAAATATTCAACTCCTTGTACTCAGCGCCCCAATTGTTACCCCTGATACCATGTCCCCGCCATCGTCTCCCACGGTTCAACGCTCGGACGGGCCTGATGGAGGCTTCAGTGACAGAATGGCAGTATCCACCGAAGCCGATTGTTGCTTTGTTTTTGAACCTACTGCATCGTTTACACCTTCTTAGAGTAACGACGAATGCCGACGGGCAAATCACGGAGAGTACGAATTTTACAATCCTAAACCTATGGCTAGTATGGTTTGGGCCAAAGAGAGAGGACAGATTGGCTATCGAGCTCTTGGTGATGCAGACGTTCTGTGGGCTGGTTGGACTATTCGTGAGGCACAATTTTGCCCTCTGGATATTTGAGTCAGATAATTGGTCTGTCAGATAATTCTATCCATTGCACATTCAACATGGTCATGAGGATATGACAAGCTTGGGCTCCAAATGTTGTTGGCTTGAATTCGCTCCTGGACTTGTGACAGAAGACTTGTGTGTCTCTCATTTCAAGCGCAGAAAGCTCGACTTATTATCAGCCCCCGGTGCCACCTGTAATTCAAATATGACTTTTGAAATGCCATTGAGGCTTTCTTCATACTACTGGTACAACTAAGGTATTGCTCCCCTCTCATGAGGGTGCAACGTGTCGTCCAGCAAAGGATCAGACAAAGTCCGCCGCCACCGTGACGCCTATCCCAAGCCCCTTTTGAAACCTGGGTACCCTCCCACCCGCCGAAAACGCTTGAACACCCTTAAAATGGAAAGAGAACTTCGTACGACTACCAAAACGCCTTGTGCAATATCTATGTATGTTACAATGTGCCATTAGACTTTTCTGGTGGCCTATCATGGTTTGAAGCAAGATCTGAAGTGAGGCTAACGACCGGACCTAATCTGTCTGCTGCTTTCTCAACCATAGGAGAATCAATAATGGCAGATCCTTCTAAAGAACCCAGCGCCTTCGCCTCCTCGACTGTCGATAAAAACGGTGTTACGATGGGACTTGTCCCTGACGAGGTCTTATTCGTGCCAAATGTGTCCGACTTCTTCATCCGCGCAGCTTTGTAATCGCTCAAGCTCAGTTTCTTGGTGGTCTTGATGGGACTCGGGTGTTGGCCAGCACCGTTCACCATGGGCAATGAGAGCACACTTGTAGGATGCATGGTTCCAAGCGGGGATTGTGCAAGGGATCCTGAGGCAGAAGATGGAGTGACAGGGCCGGACATGTTCGGGGTGGAAAACACGGGCGCTGGAGGCATTTGCACTCGCAGATCTAGCGATTTCTGGCTGAATGGAGGTTGTGAAGCACCCAGTGCAGTGTTTGAAATACCTGGCCAAGGAGGGGGTGGTGGTTTTATCGTTGTACTTAAAGCCACAACAGGAACGTCAGTCATGGCAACGTCAGTAGATGCGATGTCCACCGAAGGTGTCGAGGACGAGATACTAGGGTTACGACCCTTGGGATCCGTCGGTGATTCTAGATGATACTGGTCCTCGTGGGTCGGTACATCCAGGTCCATGGAGGTCGTGGGCGATGCTCGAACATTAGATTCTTCACTGTGGTTTGATATTGCAGCTTGTTGGCATGCCAGTGCTTCTGATTGGGCTTGGAGCTTGTGCCGATTTTTGAGGAGCCGCTTTGACAAAGGCACGATTGCGCGTGGTTGTTTGGGTTTGGGATCATTCCACCACGCATTTTCAATCTCTTCCGTTTGTGTTCCCGCGTCAGTGTAAGTACTCTTTGGCGCGGTAGATGTTTGCCTCGACCGAACTGTCATCGATCCCATCCGCGATGCTTGATTGTCGGGAGAAGGTAATGCTGCAGTCGGCGATAATGCGCTGAACGGGGACCCTGACTGTCTCCTCGACGTGCTTGCATCCACGTACTGTCGGGATCGATGGCCATTGGGATTAGATGGCGTGGCCTGCGAGATCGACATGCGGGGAGCAACAGACCGTTGTCTTGGTTTTGGGGTGGACTGTGGAGTGTTTACTGAGACATTTGCCGCTGAAGTGTCTGAAGCCCGTTTCTTCTTCCGGGGTGGTTGGCCTTGCTCCATCTTTCGAAACGAGTCTTCGAGCGCTGCCAACTTCCTCTTCTCCCGATCTGTGGGCTCCGTAAGAATGCCGTTAGCCTCGCCGACTCCTTGGGAAGGCGTCAGGTCCCGACTGTGAGGCTTGCTCCGTGCAGAATCCGACACAGATCTGCCATCCTCATCTTCATATGTTTCCTGTTGTCCTTCACTCGCAGCTCGACTGTTGGTGGCGTAGCCCGTGCTCGTGGGAGAAACATGGTTCTGCTTGGGTTTGCGGGCCTTCTTCGACCTCACCCCGTTCGATTGGGAATGCGATCGCCCGTAGTAGTGTCGATGGAACCTGGCAAACGCGCAATCGTTGCCGAGATCACATGCGCACCCACCGTGGTCAGAGAGAACCATGTTGATGGTCGCAGTGAGTTGTGCGTATTCTTCGTCAGTAATGTCCGCACCATCGAACGGCGCGCCTTCATCGTCACTCAGATACAGCAGATGCAAATATCTCGATTTGTACTGAACTGGGAAGCGAAAATCCCACGGAATCGTGATCTGTTCATTGGCAGCAAGTGGTCGTTCGCTCGTCAACCAAAAATGGTACTCGTTCCCAAGAGCGATGAACGTCTCCAAGTTTGTGTTCGGCTGGCAGCTCCGTCGCACATAACGGCAGATCGAGCCCTCTTGTCTTGTGTCGATATAGAGTGGAAGTCGGGGGTGAAAGAAAACAAAAGGGCGAGGGTGCGCAGACTCTTTCCAAGAATTCTCGCTGTCATCGCAATAATCCTTCTGGATTCCAATAAGGCCATTCAGCTCACCGATACGGCCAGCTTGTGGCAGATTGGTCGGGGTGATTAATTGCCGCCATCGATGTATCGTGTCGTTAATTGTGGATTCCTTGCGCTCAACTCGTAGCTCAGGCCATTTCAGCTGGTCCGTCGGGACTTTGAGATACTGAAAGACGTCTTCTTTGTCTAGATCAGTGTCTTCTTGGAGCCTGTGTGGATCTTGGAGCCAATTTGCTAGTGCATTGGTGACGTGTAGGCTCGCGAAGGAATTCGACGATGATACTCGACTTGGGTGGTCTTGATCATAGAGGGTCATGAAGATGTCGGAGTAACCGTGGACTTGGAAGTTATTCGGCAGATCTGGCGGTGTGTGCACGGGACTCGGTGGATGAGCGTGGTTGTGTGGGCGGGCATTCAAAGGGGGGCTTCGTTTTAATTGCGAGCTGACCGATTGATTCGATCGGTGGCCCTTCGATTTCTTCGCGTGTGCGTGGTGGTCTTGGGGGCTACCATTTTTATGGCCATCATGGTCGTGGTGGTAGCCATTTACTTGTAGATCTGATGGTTTCGATTTCTTCTTGTGACTCTTCGAGGGTGGGCGCTTGGTTTTCTTGTCGCCCGTGTCATTGATTGCCTTGTTCTGCCTTTGTTGCCGCTGTCGTTCGGTCGCATGGCGCCGGTCTAGAGGTCGCGGTTTGCAGTCAGCGCAGGAATGATCGAACTCTTCTCTGGACGCATCGTCCACACGGCCAGGATAGAAACACTCGATATGTTGCCAGGTGTCGCATGTCTCGCAATAAATTGTGTTCCCGTCATCGTCGGAGAAGTCGCAGATACACTTGATGGTGTAAGGCTCCTCGTCCGCGGACTCGATGACTGGGAGCGCATCGTTTGCAGAAATCGAAGGAGTCGAATAGAAAGCGGCCTGGACAGGAGTCGCGATCTGCGTTGTGATCGATAGAGGCCTTTCTGTCATAATCATCTAGAAAGAGCCTCGTGTTGGCTGCTGTACGAGTGAGAGGGTGCGTTCACTGATGATGATCTTGCCTGAGTCGCATGACGAAGGAAGCCGCGACTCGATCGAAACAGGTATCGCAGAGCAAGCAGAACAATCGAGATCGATGAGAGCTGTCATCAGTTGTTGGAAAAGACTGTAGACCCTTCTGATCCTCGATCGTCGCCAACAGACCAAGAGGCAGGGCACGCCAGGGGGCAGCCAACGACTCGCCGACGCTTTCGCAGGATCGCTGTCGTCGTGGGAAGCACAGATACGGTCTTCAAGGGACGCTGCCGATGGTCAATGAAGTCGTAGAGGCAGGTGAAGGCTTTTCAGACGGGGGTGGAGGCAAAGGCGCAGCTGAGAAGGGCTCGAAGGGGGCTGTCAACGGGCGATGAAATGCGCGACGCGTCGTTGGGGATATCGAGGATCGGATCCGGCGATGGTCCTGGTGTTTGGGTATATCCTCACGCTGTCTCGAGGTCAGGTAACGGGGGAGGTGTTGCATGAAAGTTGAGAGGGGAATTGGGGAAGAGAGCGCAGAGCAGTCGCTGAGCGATGAGCCAATCAACCGAAAAGCTCGCCGCTTTTACTCGAGTACGGTGAGCTTGACCTATTTTTCGCTAGACCCGCCCACCAAGGCCTGCAGAGGGGGGGATGTGTGCAGGCACGACTCCCCCAAACCGCGCGATCGAGGGCAGTTCGACTTTGGGGATTGATTCTGCTGGCGGGCTGGGGATGCTGGCCTGGCCGTGAGTATGGGAAATAATTACCTGCTCTCCTGGCCACCCCGCCGCAGTCAGAGAGCGAGCATCCAGTCGCCGCCGCATGGTCGTGGGTGGGCGAGATCGTGGGGATGCAGCGCGCAGTGTGCAGTGCATGGCGAGGTCGAGCCTTGGAGGAGGAGCAGTGGCAGTGGCAGTGGCAGAGAATATGACGAAGTTCCCAAGAGCAGAGCAGGGCAATGTGGTACTCGTCCCATTCTCGCCCATTGGCCGTCAGAGGCAGCGCGCATTTCTTAGCGTGTTAAGGAAGTGCCGAAAGCTCGCAAGGGCGCTGTACGAAGTAAGGTAGTCAGAGTGCTGCCTGGCGTCGCTGCATCAGCGTGTCCGCGCAACGAATGAGAAGCGCAGCCGGCCATGGCATTTGAGCTTCGCATCCCGGATCGCGATAGCGAGATTGGAATGCTGTGGCTGTGGTCGGAGCTGTGGCGGTGCCCAGCACACACACTGCGGGGCCACGGGAATAGCTTCAGCAAGGTCTGTGGATTTGGGCCTTGAGATATGGAGGTATCTAGATATCTAGACATCGAGACATCGAGACATCGAGAAATCGACATGTGAGAGCTGGACGAGAGCCTTCGAGGTTTGGGAACTTCTCGTATGTGATTAGGCGCACGGCTCCACCAGCCTGGAGCTCGTGAGGAGGGCGGCGGGCCAATTTGATGGAAACTATCCCTGCACCTTTCAGCCTCTCTTCTCTTCCTCCTCCCTTCCTCCTCTTCTCTTCTTTCCTCCATACACCTTTCCACACAGCCAATTCCGCCCGCCAACGTCAAACAAAACAACCAATTTCGTGAATGGCAGTGCTAGCGTCAAAATGGCCGTGAATACACACCCCTACTATCCTGAACGTGTTGTACTCTCGGGAAACTTCATTGAAAACACATGGACAGTGCCTTCACTGATCCTGACCTTTGTGACTGGCTGCACTCTGCTCCTTTTCATAACTTTGGTGGTTCTCCGGCGTGTAAATCCAGTATTGAGGCCTTCTGATCAGTGGAAAGTCCTCTGGTTCATCATGAGTGAGGTCTCCGGGTCTGCCAAGTGACTGCGCCTGACAATACCACAGCCGGTTGCATCCACGTATTCTTTGAAGGCTACTTTGTTTACAACAATTCTCGGATGCCAGGCATGCAAGACTTCTTCGGACAGCTATGGAAGGAGTATGCATTGAGCGATTCGAGGTACATGACTTCAGATCCTCTCGTGCTGTGTATGGAGAGCTTGACGGTGGTAAGGATGGCTCTCCCACCATGCATTGTGCCAACGCGGCTGATGTTAATGTAGCTCACTTGGGGCCCGTTATCTTTATTGACGGCTGTGCTGATCATAACGGATTCACGGTTCCGCCATCCTGTGCAAGCCTTGGTTTCAACGGGTCAATTCTACGGAAACCTCATCTATTATTCCACCTGCTTGTATGAGGATTTTGCCCTTGGCACGCGCTATTATCGACCGGAGCCATATTATTTCTGGTGGTATTTCATCTTCATGAACACCTTCTGGCTTGTAATAGTACGTCAAGCCTTACTTCCATGCCCACCTGTTTCCTTCTTTGAGAGCTGCCCCTGAGCTCTAAAAGCGCCTTTTTCAACTTACAGATTATATGCTAATTCGATATAGCCTGCCAGTAAGTCCGGGCCTCCCGGTATGATTATGGACACTAACAAGATCAAGTCTGTTTAGCTGATAGCATTGTGGCTTCAGGGAGTGCCTTCGCTGTTGCTAGTAAGGTTAATGACGAGAATGAAAGAAAGAGGAAGTAGGACGGACAAGTCCTCGCGAAGTTTTGTTTGCCTTTTGTCTGGCCGAACAGAACAAGGAGGCATATGATGGGGTGATGAGAGTATCCTATATGGATGTATTAATGGCTATTTATTGCTTGGCCTCGATCAGTTCAACCTCTTCTACTTCTCCCGTTCTCCATTCTCTTTCCACACTAATATCCATTTCATCTACCTCTCAAGTCCACCCCCTGGTGCCCTGCCTGCTAATCCCGGCTTCCAGAGTCAGCATCGATGTCCATGGCAAGAGATAGCACGGGAGGAGCGTTCATGAACTTTATGTAGAGAGAAATGAGCATTGGATCTTCAGACCAGAATAACGGTACTGGTTTCAGTGTCCCTAGCAAAATAGACTGGCGGTTGGGTCCGTCACAGGCAGCTAGAAATCCCACGCGCCACAATCTCTGGCTGAGGATAATTGAACCACTAGTGTTCTCGGGGATGTAAGACTACCACCAAGGCCGATTCAGAAATGAAATACAGGAGATTTTCATATCGCTTCTTTCCCCATTACAAGGAGGCAAAGAGTAGTAGCTACTGCTAGGTAACAACAGCTGAAATCTGGTTTCCTTGAATGCAGGAGTTAAAGCTGGTGCTTTAAACGCTCAATCGGAGTAGGCCAATCCGTTCAAGCAAGTAAAAGTCCAATGATATTACCGTAATTTTCAAAGTATACTTGTAACAGTTTCGCACAAGGTTACCTGCGGGTAGATAGCGTGACCTCATCGCGTGCGGAAGTTGGCGGTGCCAACTAGATGCGGGCTAGGCTACCCTTCGAGCACTATCCTGGTCATTGGTCTATCTCAGCGCCCGCCTCCTCATCTGTTGCTGCTCCCCATCCACAAACAACACCATCATTCGCGAAAGCTATCCGGATAACGATGAAGTTCTCCATCAGCCTGATCGCTCTGCTCTTGAGCTCCCTTGTTGCCTCAGAAGGCTTATCGTTCTCTTTCGGTGGACAAAAGCCCCTCGGCGATGGCGAGGCGGTTCCTGGCAACAACCCACTTACCTACTGCCAAGCAGAGCATGGTGATGATATCCTCATTCTCGATCATGTCAACTTAACCCCAAACCCTCCGCAAGCGTACGTGTACATCCTTGTGCAACACATACTATTGCACCAGCTGACATGCTATCAGTGGAGAGACGCTCACTATCGAGGCCGTTGGAACGCTGCTAGAAGAGGTAGACAAGGGTGCATATGTTATTTTACAAGTCAAATTTGGATTGATCAGACTTGTCAATACCCAAGCAGATCTCTGTACACAGGTGTCCAACGTTGATTTGGAATGCCCGATCGAGAAGGGAAAGATCACAATCACGAAGGATGTTGAGATTCCAAAAGAGATTCCTTCTGTTAGTTTCGCCTTCATCAAGTGGCAAGACCAGGAGCTGACATAGTGTTAAGGGAACCTATACCGTATTCGCAGATGTCTATACCAAAGAGAAGAAGAAGATTGTCTGCTTGGAAGCTACTGTACTCTTCGGGGGTAGCTCGAAGTTTGACTTGTAGACGAAGCGTGGGGAAGATCTTTCAGGGCAGGCTGGGTCAGATAGGGAGCATGATAGTGCGGTGGCTCTTTTTCTTGCATTGCTAGCTGTGCTGCAGATACCTTGGCAATTGGGGGATATTTTTTCCTAGGGATATGCATTGTAACTACGGCGTGGCTCGATGGTCTGAATGCATTGAGCTTTTTTATTCGTATCATCATGGACCAGCAAGACTCATTCGTATCAAAGCTCTGATGCTGAGCAGGCAAATTTCAACCGTTGGTGCCATTTCTGCCACGAGTCACTTTGGAGCAACATCTCCCAGTTTGCACGATCCAGGGACCTCCAAGCTACCAAGTTTCGAAATGCAAGTATCAAAATCGAAAGGTGGTTGCTAACGCCGAGGTCTATTTTCTAAGAGGCGTCCCAGCATAACCATACCCAGCTGTGGCAGAATTATGGAGCTTTCAACTACTCGCCGAAAAGTCTTCGCACTCTCCTCAACACACTATCCTTCTCGGGGTCGTACGGGTGATCCTTGCTTGGAATTTCGAGTAGAGCTGGGAAAGCCGCGGTATAGGTATCAACTCGGTGGCGGATACGCTCAGCGATCTAGGCAACGATGAGCTTCAGCTCTTGTTAAAGGAGCAGACGGTCCTACGTGTTGGTTGATCAACAAGATTCCAATATCCTTTCTCTCCGTCGTAAACCTTTCAAAGGCCTCCTCGATAGCCGCATTGTCCGTCTTACTATCAACCACCAGGAAGTTTTTCTGTGAATCCGGGGGTTGCGTGACGTGCTACGTTTCCATCAGCTCAGGATCTTGTGTAAAGTGCCGAACTGGAATGCTCGTACGCCAATTCCAGCGAGAAGCAGACCAGTCACTGAGTCCTGAACGTGTGGTTAGCTCAAGGCGGATGGATCTGGAGCAGGCCAAGCTTACTTCATCCCCAATCACCGCAAGGAATTGCCTGTCCTTATACGCCGAGGCTGGTGCTGCCATGATCGACTGCTATCGTTGACAGTGAAGCTCGATAGTCATCAGACGAGCAGGGTGGTTGGAAGCTTCTATTGGGGCGGCACCCCCACTAAATCCAATTTAGCACTACCTACTGATCCCTGTCAGTCGGCAAGGATAAACAGCCTCGCATCTGTAAACAAAGACCGCGGGGGTTCAACAAAATTAACAGGACACCATAACACCAAGCCGATGATGTGAAAGGAAGCTGCCACTGCGCTCACGATGCCGAGACTCATACGAAGGAAGCCGCTGGTTGAGCGCATAAAAGATTACCTCAATCCAGGGGATTTCCTGCTGTGGCTCTCTGAGGAGATCGAAACGCGGGATTGGGATTCCAAACAGTTTGCAGCTCCCCTCGCCCTGGGATTGCATGTCGCCTTTCTAGTGTCGAGGGCGAATAGTGGGAATTCTGGCCGAAGCGGAGGTGATGATGTTTTTGGGGATGATTACTCTGGAACGGGCTGGTTCAGCTACATAGTAGGATATCTTTCCACTCGTATGCCTTTCAACATGCTTATATATTGCAGGCAACGGTTACAGTTCACCTCCTGACATACTTCTCTATCGCGAACGCAGTGTATACGTTCTCTCGAAAAAGGCATTATCGATTGTTCGAGAGCTCCATCGACGCCCCACAATCAACCCCTTCTGCACATCGGGTCCGCGTTGATTCTTCTCCAGTGGCCTCTTCGCCCCTTAGGTTTCTTACGAGCATTCTTGGGGATACAAGCGCTGAATCCAGAGCGCATCCTGATCCGACTCGCGACGTATGGGAGCTTGCTATTTGGGACCCTCTCCCAGTCTGTCTGCGCTTGTTGTGCTTCTTCAGCCCAGGTCATGTTCTCGTGTACTGGCTTTTTCTGCCTACATTGGCCTCGGATCCTCGTCCAAGTGTCACAGTCTTTACTACCATAATCCTGGAGTTACTGCTGTCGTCACAGCTATTTCTCCTCCAATCAGCCTTTTCACAACAAGAGAAGGATTCCGCCATTATTCACAAGGAAGTTATGAGCGAGTATAACATTAAATACGTTCACCCTCGACTGAATCCACTTGTCCGTGATGTGGGCACCCAGTTTGCTGGTCCAGACTCTGAGACCAGGCGAGAAAGTGGCGAGGTGGACACTTACACACCAACCACCATCCTCAAACGAGAATTCCGTACCAACCCCAACCCCAACTACGCAAAGCACCTTGATCCTGATAATACCGGCGGCATGTCCCGACGATCATTTTCTTCCACACCCTCTGCCACGCCAGCAGCGTACCGCTCACGAGAACCGACTCCTTTCACAGGTGCAACACCCCGACCTCCATTGCGGCAGCCCCAATTCCGACAAAGTTTGTCTGGAGCCGTTTCTTCAGGTATTAGCACAGGTGATGGTGGTAGTTTAGGCATATATAGCCATGTCAATTCTCCTCTCAAAAAAGCCACCAGTATGTATGATATTCAAGGCAGTGGGCGTCGTGAAACGCCGAGGAATTCGTTCGACATGGCTCGTCAAGAGATTCAAGACGAAAGAGAACGGAGCAAGAGCCCAGTCAAAAGGCAGAGCGATGGAGCAAGACTGCTTCCTGCCTATGGCCGGGCGCCTCTCCCTGAGGCTGACGTTGAGCGAAGGTCCAGTTTCCAAAATGCCTCCGGATTGAAACAACGTCCGGGAAATTACGAAAGCCCTTACAAGAGGGCACCTCCGAGGTTCTGACTTCGTGATCCTGTAATCATTGTGTGGGGTTTGGGTTCTTGGTGGTATGCACCACTATAGTAATGAAGCATTTCGAGCCCACTTACGGCAATTGTAAGTTTTGGTGTTTATTTGTGTTCAGGAAACTGCGTGCCATCGCAATGTTAGTGGGAACCTCGCTCCTTCCATCCTTGACCTCGTTGTTGTGCCTTCCTTTCTTGACCCAATCGCGCTCTATACAGGCGCCGCTCCCATTCTCTTCCCATTCTCTCTCCTCTACCAATACACATCACCTCATTTCTCAACTCTTTTGTCTCTGCCACGCATCAACTCAACTCTCACCCATTCCTCTCAATAACACATCGGATCTTCTCAACTTTTCTTCTCAGTAACACGTTGATTCATGCTGATCGATTGATCACAACAAACATGGCGACAGAGTATCGACCACCGTTCCCGCCAGGCTGGAACACCTCACGCGCACAGAGAGACAAACTTAGCAAATCTCCACCTGTCGCGTTCAACACTAAACCCGTTGGACGAGGACATTTTCGCTCGCCTTCCTTTGGTGGCTTTGTATCTCGTCTTTTGCCTTCTCGTCGCCAAGAGAAGGGGCACACTTTACGCTCGCAATTCAATGACGACGGTACGCAAGATGCTGTTGGGCTTGTCTTCAACCTCCCAAGCACCCAGTCGTGCAAGAGTTCTACAGAGCATAAGGGATTCGGCGCCGCGATCAAGAGAAGTTGGCCTCGTAAGGTCGTCGATGCCACGGTCGATTGTCAGACGCCGGGTGGTGTCGATGAGCAACCATCGCGCATTGATGGCCAACCCGAACAGTGCAGACGTTTTTCGCTTGGAGATATGGTGGGCATTGCACGACGAACTAGACAAAGTGGTAGCGATGAAACTCGGGGGGCGCCAACCACCGGAGATATGAAGAAGGTCAACGCCTTGAGCAGAATGATTGACTCGCTCAAGAGAACGAAGGGGGAGCAGAAGAGAGAGAAGAGCAATTCCGATCCATCTCAATCTCAGACCACACAGCTTTTGGAAAACAGGAAATCTTGCCTTGAGGTAGCCAAGGTTTCGGATGAGAAAGAGATTACGAAGGCACAACGGATTTTCGAAGACAAGAAGTTTCAAAGAGACCAGAAAAGATACCTGCGAGATAGTGGAGACTTCCTGGGTGTACAAGGCGCAAATCCAAGAACCGGATACTGGGATATCAGCGATACAACAAGCAGCACCGAACAAAGTCAAATGAGCGAACAAACCAAGCTCAAGCTCGATCAACAAGTCAGAGAATTGGCTAAGCAAAAGAAGAAGTATGAAGAAGCCCAAAAGTCGCACAGAGCAGAATTGATGAGACTTGAGGCATTGAAGGAGTTAAAAAAGAAGGAAAAGGAGGAGCAGAAGAAGATAGAGTCTAAGATGAGACAACGGCGAACTGGGAAGTGGAGGGCAACTGAAACTGGGTGGAGCAGTGTCTTCGAGCCGGAACTGAGCCCTATCCCACAATCCGAGCCTGGCACTCCTGTCGCTGGTGAGTTGTATTTGAGTGCTAGACTTCGAGCACTGCAACTAACGTGACTTTCCAGAACTTGCTCCCGGCGACCGTCTCTTTCCAATGCCTTGCGCAGCAGATCCAAATCCATATGTAAACGATACCCCCATCGAGCAAGGCGACTATTTCGGCCATCGCGTCGTCTCTTCGCCACTTGCACACAAAAGACCCGGTCAAAGCACCGGCGTATTGTCCATCACGCCTCGAGATATATCCATACCACGAAAACCCGTCGGATTGCCCAGACGTCAACGCACCGAAGAGTCTTCGGAGACTATTATCCACATCCACAACCATTCGTCTCCTTCTTCGCCTATCCAAAGTCACCCCTCGAGCAAAGAACAGCAACAGTCTGTGTTCCATCCTCACGGCCATCCGGCTCCATCCATCCGTGTCCAAGAGCCTGTCACGGGCCAATTAGAGCAGCAAAAATCCGGTATCAATAGTCCTTTATCTTCTGATTCAGTCCAAAAGTCCTTCTTGGGTACATTGCAGCAGGATCAATCCAAATTGACTATCAATCCACTTTTAGCTAGGACTAGAAAGAACCAAAACCCGCCCCCAGCTTTTTTAGAGATCAGAGCGGTTTCGTCCAAACGAGCAACCCCACTCGAAGGAAAAGCTACAGTGATCTCATTCCGGTCGGATTCGACGAAACACGTCGCGATCCGCCCCCCGTTGGTCCAAAGCCTGGGTGCTCGCCGCATCGTTTCCTTGAACGAACTACCGCCGGTCACTCTGAAGGATCTCATCGCGGCCAGGATCCCGTCGAGTTACCAGCCACCGAAAGGGATCCTCACAACTTGGGTCCCTCCAACAAATCTCAGAATGTTGCCGGTAAAGCTGCCGTCATACATCAGCACATCCACCACCACCACTACTGGATGCGCTCCTCTTCTACTCCTTTCTGGACAAGGAGATGGAGCGAGCGACATCCAAACCGTCAATCCAACGAGACAGCAGTCTCCACAACACAGAATTACTCAAGTTCCTCCCCGAACAAGCTCCCGACGGAAGAACAGACTGAGAGCAACACACAGAACAATCTTCCCAACACGTTCAGCAGACATCGCTATATTATCGGAACACCAGCTAAATCTCACGAAGGAGCGGAGCATGAAATTATGTCAAACCATTTCTCCCGAGCTCGACAAGGGAGGACTGAAGAGCACACTCATATCCATATCTACGTGCCCACCAAGCCTAAAGAGCCAGGAGAAGACGGCCCAAGGTGCCGCATTACTCGCGTTTCAACAACTGAGACGCCAAGCAGCAAACAACAAGGCGGGCGATCAGAACGGAGGACAACTCACTCTTCTGAGGAAGAGAAAGCAGAAGGGAGAAGAGATGAAGGATACCAACACCGAAAGGGTTTACAAGCCAGCCCAGGACGAAAACGTAGACATAGGAGATCCTTCAAAGATTGAGAAGGAGCAAGGAACTGGCAGCTCGAAAGTATTGAGGTTGAGCCCAGTCGTTGCTGCAAGGGCAGCAGCGTTGAAATTCGCGGCGGGCGATAAGCTCGCAGTTTGGCATCCAGAGCCGAATGCGGAAAAGGTAGTGAGGGAGATGTTGAAGACGGGTGAGAAAGGTGCGCCCTCGAAGACTCTGGTCCTGTATGAGAGACGTGGTGTCTCTTCAGAAAAGGTGCTCCCGACACCGGGTCGGCGCCTACAATTGCTTGAGCAAGCTGTCACCGGCATGGCACAAGGGGCGTGGCTGGTGGTCGAATTTGTCTTGGATGCTAATTCCGACATGAGGACGAGATTTGAGCAGCGACCTTTAACCTGGCAGGACGCGGGTGTGATTGTTGCCGCGGCGATGCTCATGTTTGTGGCAGCTGTTATTCTTACCCGGATCGTGGGACTTGGATTGCTGGTTGGCAAGGTTTTGGCGGTTGTGTTTTGGCTCTTCTTTGTGTTCTAGGGGTGGAGCCATTGTCTTGATTTGGTAGTCGCGGGAAATGCTGAAACAGGAAGGTCGAGTATTACTCATTGTACATAAAAGTGTTTTCATATTTGGGTAAGGGCAGCCTTCCGTGCTGGCCAGTGGAGCGGTGTATAACCACGGAGGCATTGCAGTGCAGTGCACGATAATGGTGGATCGACTAATCATGAATGCTGATTGAGGTATGGCTCGAGACTGCATATTGGATTATGCAGCTTGCTCGAAGCGAAAGGACCTCGAAACAGGGAATAGGATCAATACAAGAAGCTTTTGATTTTGACTGTGGTGCAGAAATGAGCAATTCAATTCATGATGCTCGACCTGGTGTTATGTGAAGATCGTTCCAATTGAGGTGAAAACTTTGCCCTGATGTCTCAGATGCAGTCCACTTTGCTCTCTTCAAGGCAGAGGGTCTCCTGATCGACAGACATTGCACAGCATTTTGGCAGATCAATGTTATTTGTGCATTCAATGCTCATAGTTGCACCCACACCTCAGCTCGTCTCCCTCCACCTCACAGGCCAAAACATAGTACCAGTGCCTAGTGCCATAGCCAGCAGTTGTATTTGGTTGGTATTGTATTGACTTTGCCATTGCTAAAATCTTCGTCTCGTCTCGTCTCGTCTCGTCCCATCTCGTCCCATCTCATCTCATCTCATCGCGCTCCCCGTGCATGCCCATTGCTCACTCGGTCGTGCCTTGCCTTGCCCTGTCTAGTAATGTTGCACCGCTGATTCGTGCTCCCTGCACCTGGCATGCCCCGCATTGTAGCCACCCCGCGCCGATCGGACATCCGATACCGGCCACTGAGCTCCCACCTCAAGTATTCACTGCTCACTTTCGAACGTGGAATTCCCACCTCTTCCACCACCTCTTCCACCACCTCTTCCACCACCTCTTCGAACCCTGATCTCTATCCTACGGCATCAGCTCATAACGTAGCTCCTCCCTCTTATCCACACACACATACACACACACGTGCCTCCAAAGCCTCCCTCTGAGGAACAGCAAGCATGCCGACAGCTGAGGATAGACCGCGAACGTTGTACGATAAAGTCTTCCAGGACCATATTGTAGATGAGAGGCTCGATGGCACAATCCTGCTCTACATCGGTATGCCAACACCTGCATTCACGTCCGCATATGTCCACACACATACTCACACTTTGTACAGATAGGCATTTGGTCCATGAAGTTACCTCACCGGTAAGCACCTTCTCCAACCTCCTGCCCAAGAGCATACTAACTGGTGCACCTAGCAAGCGTTTGAGGGTTTGAAAGCTGCCGGCCGCAAGGTCAGACGACCAGACTGCACTCTTGCCACAACTGATCACGTACGTCCAATTCGCACAAGCAGATATACATGTCTAACTTCTGCCACAGAATGTTCCGACTTCTTCAAGAAAAAACCTTAAGAACATCGAGACCTTTGTCGAGGAGGAAGATTCGAGACTCCAATGCATGACCCTCGAGGATAATGTTAAAGACTTTGGCATCACATATTTCGGTCTCGGTGACAAGCGTCAGGGCATTGTCCATATTATCGGTCCTGAGCAAGGTTTCACCCTGCCCGGTACCACCGTTGTCTGTGGTGACAGCCACACTTCCACCCACGGGGCCTTTGGAGCACTGGCTTTCGGTATTGGCACAAGCGAAGTCGAGCACGTTCTTGCCACTCAAACATTGATCACAAAGCGGAGCAAGAACATGCGAATTCAAGTTGATGGCGAGCTCGCTCCAGGAGTTAGCTCTAAGGACATCATTCTTCATGCCATCGGACAAATTGGCACTGCTGGTGGAACAGGTGCGGTCATCGAATACTGCGGCTCTGCCATTGAAGCTTTGAGCATGGAAGCCCGAATGTCAATTTGTAACATGTCCATTGAAGGTGGTGCGAGAGCTGGAATGGTTGCCCCTGATGAGGTCACGTTCGAGTACCTCCAGGGCCGTCCTCTTGCTCCAAAATATGGTTCAGAGGAATGGAACAAGGCAATCAATTACTGGAAGAGCCTCAAATCGGATCCCGGTGCGAAATACGACATCGATGTATTTATTGATGCCAAGGACATCACTCCCACAGTAACATGGGGCACGAGTCCGGAAGATGTTGTACCAATCACCGGCACCGTCCCCGACCCCGAGAAATTCGCAACTGCAGAGAAGCAAGCGGCTGGTCGTAGAATGCTCGAGTACATGGGCTTATCAGCGGGTACCCCTATGGAGGATATTGTTCTGGATAAGGTATTCATCGGCTCCTGCACAAATGCGAGGATTGAGGATCTTCGAGCTGCAGCCGCGGTTGTGAAGGGCAGAAAAGTCGCAGCCAATATCAAGCGAGCAATGATTGTGCCTGGCAGTGGTCTCGTCAAGGATGAAGCTGAGGCGGAAGGCCTTGACAAGATCTTTGTTGATGCTGGCTTCGAGTGGCGTGAAGCTGGATGCAGTATGTGTCTTGGCATGAATCCCGATATCCTAGCACCAAAGGAACGTTGTGCTAGTACTAGCAATCGGAATTTCGAAGGACGGCAAGGAGCAGGTGGACGAACTCATCTCGTATCTCCTGTTACCGCAGCAGCGTGTGCTATCGTTGGCAAGCTTACAGACGTTCGAAAGCTAAGTGATCGCAATGCCACACCTCGAAAGGCAACTCCACCTCCCATGGAAGTCAAGCCCCATGTAGATGAGCGCGTGGAGACCGACGACGACGAGCGGGAGATGATTGGGGACCAGCCAGAAGACAACGCCGCGCACACCAACACCATGGCTCCACATACTTCTGCAGGCCTTCCTAAATTCACGGTGCTCAAGGGCATTGCTGCACCTATGGACCGAGCAAACGTCGATACGGATGCCATCATACCCAAGCAGTTCTTGAAGACAATCAAGCGAACGGGTCTCGGTTCGGCTCTCTTCTTTGCTCTCCGCTTCAATGCCGATGGGTCCGAAAAGCCAGAATTCGTTCTCAACCAAGAACCTTATCGTAAATCCAAGATTCTAGTTGTAACGGGACCCAATTTCGGATGTGGTAGTTCTCGAGAACACGCCCCGTGGGCCCTCCTCGACTTCGGCATCAAGTGTGTCATTGCTCCATCCTACGCTGATATCTTCTTCAACAACACCTTCAAAAACGGCATGCTCCCCATTGCAATTACAAACAAGGTGGACCTTGACGTTATTGCCGCTGAAGCCCATGCTGGCAACGAGATTGAAGTTGATCTTCCAAACCAGGTCATCAAAGATGGAAGTGGGAAGAAGATCTGCGGCTTTGAGGTTGAAGAGTTCCGAAAACATTGCTTGGTCAACGGCCTCGATGACATTGGCTTGACAATGCAGATGGAAGAAAAAATCAATGCCTTTGAGAAGAAGATGACGCAAAAGACTCCTTGGTTGGATGGCTCGGGGTATTTGAAGCGTGGCAAGTCTGGCAAGTTGGCTGCAAAGGCAGTTCCAGTCCCGAAGACGAACCGCGGCGAGGAGGTCAAAGAGCCATTAGAGTGGTGAATGTTGCTACTTCTGTTTGCCTGTAGCTGTACAATCTGTGTGGCATGGGAGGTTGGAATGCCTACGTGGGTGGCCATATGCTATGATTTGCATGCTTCTCTGGATGCGTAGAGACTGGTGGCCAGCCACTTCCCGTTGCTGCATACGACTTCACGGTGTATCATGAAATCATGACAAAAATAAAATTACGTTAGAAGCTGATCGGCTGTTTTTGCATACCACCTGGCAGCTTTCTTCTTTGCCGAGGACTTCCCTGTACGGTGTTCCGAGTAGATTTCAAATGCGTTCAAGTAGTACAGAAAGTTCTCTGCAGAAAGCGAGCTTGTGCTGCAATCCGTGGCGGTGTTAAGGTTGTAATCCGACGTCCTGTCTTTTGCAGGTTCAAGTGTTCAAAACAATACGTATACTCCTGTTCTTAAATCTTTGACTTTCGAATATCTTCTTTTGGGCAAAGTTGCCACAGGTTCTCCCGACCTATGCATTGGGTTTCGTCGATCCGGGAGATACTAATTTGGCGGACCACGGCAGTATTGGACACGGCACTTCGTCGTGGAAGTGGCCGGTGCGCAAGGAGTGGACCTGCTCCCACCGTAATGCTTCCAACTCGGCATTTCTTGCGTACCTACCTAAAGCTGGCAGCCAATGTAACATGTAAGACTTGCCAAAGCTCTCAATTAAGTTTGGACTATATTCTTTCTGTTAACTATACAGCCACAGCACAACTTCACTCCGAACAACGCAATCGGGGCTGTCGTCCTTGTGGTGTATGATTCAAAACCCAATCCACTTTTAAGTTGATCATTGGGGGTGCAACTGCCGATGCCTTCTGTGGTACGACGTAGAGCCGTCGCTGCACCCAGGGGTCCTAGTAGATCTAATAAATGAATATCGGGATGAGGAAACAGCCCGACGTGTCTTCAATCGATATTCAACCTGAGGACCTTCGTGTTTCGAATATGATAGAGCTTGCTATTATCAGATCACCCATGGTGCCGAGGGTACCGGCGGGAGAAAATAAATCTGGGGTAAACCTGGGGTTGTATTTTGCCGCATGTATCCCGGGGGTTAACCCCTCCCCGCATTTCCTCCCCTTTAACCCCAATTGTTAACATTCATTTACATTTAATAGCCCGTCCATGTCCTTGTCTCGACGACAGTCTTCGATTTGTGCGGATCAGGCCGCTTTTCTATGTGGAGGACGAGAACTTTATCTCCATTCTACCAATGGAAATGGGCCACTGCGTTAGCCTCCGTTTCTTATTTCCAGACTGCATTACTTGCCCTTTAGGCGAAAGGAAATGTTAGGAATAAAGTATAGAGCTGTACTAAAACAAGAAAGCTTTCCATGTTCTTACCAAAAGCGCGCTTCTACTCGTTGCTTCGAACGGCTGAAGACCTGACTTTATATTGACGTTATTATGGGACATCTGGCAACTCCACGGCAGCGTCATTTGATTGTACCTTGCATACCTCGGCTTTGGCTCGGATGAGAATATATTTAGCGGTCCTCCCATTGTTCTTTCACTTTTTCGATTCTCAGTCGCAAACGAAAACCGAGACTCTAGTTCAAAGCCCTTCCGACCTTTATTTAACTCCACTTCACCGGGAACACCATTTAAATCTCCAAGATGATTTTCCCTTCACCTTTTCTTTGGCTGGCATACGTTTCGGCCGTCATTGCCCAAACTCCCAGCAACTGCGGTACCAAGGGCTACGACAAAAGCAACCCTAAAGCATACTTCCTCAACAACTCGATCTCAACACTGCCTGCCTGCAAAAGCCTATGCGCAGCCAGTACTGTCCAAAAATGTACCAGCTTCGCATTAGGGACCTCGCAGTGCCTACTCTACAATGTCACTATTTCAACAGTGAACTTTACCCCATCGAACACTAGTAGTTACACGTTCTACGACGCCACTTGTCCTATTGCGTAGTACTATCTAATTATTTGGTCACGGGAGGAAGATAGTATAGTATAAAATAAGATAGTTTATAAATATCGTAAGTTTATTAAATCTACTTTTAATTATATTATAAACTAATTTTAAAGTTTATATACTTATATAAGACTATATTATAAAATAAATACTTTTATACTTTATATTATAATATCTTACCCTTTTTATATATAATTATTAACTTATTTATTATTATAATAATAATTTATAATTAAATTTAAAGATAATATATTTCTTAATTTAAAATATATATTAATATAATAGTATAAGTAATTACTAGCTAGTAAAGGGGTATATAATAGTGTATTTAGTAGGCTAAAAGGATTAACTTATAGGCTTATTATAAAGGATAATTTAAAGATAAAGAAGAAAGTAAAAGGTTCTCTTATAAGCCCTTATTTAAGTCCTTATAAAATTACCCTCTATATTATAATAGTATAAGCGATTATAAGCTAGCGAAGGGGTATATAATAGTGCGTTTAGTAGATTAAAAGGATTAACTTATAAGCTTATTATAAAGAAGAATCTAAAGATAAAAAAGAAAGTAAAAGGGATTCTTATAAGCCCTTATTTAAGTCCTTATAAGATTACCCTCTATATTTAGTCTAACCCTTAGCCTAATTGAGTAAAGGGGCTAGGCTTAGTTTAGTTATATACGTGACCCTCGTTATTATATCCCCTTCTTTAAAGATTATAAATTATCCTTAAGTTAGAGTTAGTACTATATTAAACTAATATTATATAAGTATAAAAGCTAAAAGTAATAGTTATAAGCTATAGTTAGTTTAATTAAGTGCTATAGTTTACCCTATTTACTTAAAAAGAATAATATAATTAATAATAATAGGAAAAATAATAAAATAATAAGTAGTAAATATATATAAGCTACTCCTTACTTACTTTTTAACTTCTTTTCCTTTTTTTTTAAGTATACGTAATTATATTACTATAAGTCCCTAACCTAATTAGAGCTTATTTAGTGCTTATATTAACCCCTTATAGAACTTAATTATATATTATACCTCTTCTAGCTCTATTAAGTACTTTACTAGAAGCGTATTAAATATTAAATATTTATTATATCTATTAAAAAAAGAAATACTTAACTTATAATTATATCTTTAATAAGAGTATAGTAAAGAGTAGGCTAAATATAAATTAATTATTAGAGACGACGAAATTTATAAAATTCTCTTAATTATAAATAATATTATAATAGTAGCCGCTTTAGAAGCTCCTAAAACTATTAGTAATATTAGTATAATATTATTAAAAGAACTCTATACTTTCTATTATAATATTATAATATATAGTCTAAAACCCCTCTAAATTAGTATTAACCTTAGTAGAACCTTAATAAGAATCTACGTAAAGGTTTTAATTAAGTAGAAACTATTATTAGAGATTTAGCCGCTATTCTTATTCTTATAACTTTAACTAAGCGTAGTAAGGGTTTAAGGTATACTCGGAAGTTAACTAAGTCTTACGGAAAGTATTAAACACATATAAGTAATCTTATTTAGCTATCTTATAGTCTTAAGGATAGTTAGCCTAATAAGGAAATAAGTAAAGGCGGAGATAAGTATCTTAAGGTCTTATCTCCTAAGGAGTAAAGGGGGTTTTAGAGGGGTTTATAATAAATAAAACTTAATTTAATACCTTTCTCCTTATACTTCTCTTTATATTATTTATTAGTCTATTATCTTATAAGTGACTTATATTATTTATATTATTTTCTTAAGTTATAATCTACTTAGTAAGGTTTTATAAGAGTCTTAGCTTCTTTAAATAAGTTATATAGAAATCTCATAGCTTATAAGGGGAGTTTATAAAATTTAATACTAAATATTAACTAGGGTCTAGATTATAATTAACTTAACTAACTTTATACTTTAAGGTATTCTTAATAAGTTTAATAACTAGTATCTCCTTTATATCCTATTCCTTATAATTAGTAATTACTTCTCTTAATAGTCTAGGGGATTCTTAATTAAGTAAAGGGTTATTTAAATCCTTAGTTAGGATATTTAATATAAATATATTATAAATTATAGAGTTATATAAGAGTTTTAACTTATATGAGTTACTTACCTTTTATAAGATATAATAAGGTCCTTTTTATTAATTAAATAGTTTCTAGCTTAAATAGTTACTCTTTAAGTTCTTAGTTAATAAATAAACTTAATTACTAACTTTTAATTAATTTTCCTTTTATATTAGTTTATACTTTTAATTATAGTTTCTTAGGCTTTCTCTATATCTACCTTAGTAATTTCCTAGGCTTTATATATTCGAGTAATTATTATAAGAGTATTAGCTCGATTTAGTTTCTTAGTTAAGGTAGTGGATTTAAGAGAGTTTTAATCCTAACTAGTTTTAGGGTTAATTCTAAACTTAAGTTAATATAATATTATATTAATAGACAAGTAAGGGAGGGTTATTTATACTCGATTTATAAAAGGGAAGAGATTACTCTATTTATCTTAATAATATAAAATAAAAGGCCTTAGCCTCTAATTAATATATTAGTTTATAATCTCTATTTAATTAATTATTTCCTTATAATAAGCTATTAATAAATTAATCTTAACGCTAATAATTTAATAAAACTCTTATTAAAAGGAGGATATAAATTAAGGGCCTTAGTTAAATATAATAGACTTAGGGGTATAACTAAATTAATATACTTATTATATAAAGAGTATAACTAGACCTCTTATATCTATTATTTTATAGTATAAGATAGTAATTAAGTCCTTTTTAAGTTAATTAATAATTACTAGAATATAATTATAGCCTTGTTTATTTAGTAGGAATTCCTTAAAATCTATATATAAATATTATATAAGATAGGCTAGGATTAATAAGGGGTATAGCTAGTCTTATTACTTTATTTAATTTAAATAAGTACACTTATAAGTTCTATAGTTATTAATATATATCTTATAATTTAAGCTTATTCTAATTTAGTAATATTTTAGTACTAATAATTAATAAGTCTTTTAAGTATTAGGGTAAGTACTAAATACTTAATTGTATACTTCTCTAATAAGCCTAATATATAACTTAGTATTTTATTATATATATAGTCTCCCTTTATATAATAATAGGTTTTTATAAGTTTCTTAGAAAGATTTTATATTATTAGTTTTTAGGTCCTAAATTAGCTCTAAATCCTCTAGGGCTAGTAAGAGGGGTATAAGGATAATAATATATTTCACTAACTTCTTAATAAATACTTTTATTAATTTAGTATTAATTTAAGAGTTTAACCTTACTAGTCTAAGTAAAGTCCTTAAATAACTATCCCTTTTAATAAGTTCTTTAGTAGTAATATTTTATTCCTTATAACTTAAGATATTTACCTTTTAGTTATTTTTACTTATTAGATATATAATCTAAAAATTAAGTTTAAAAGGAACTCTATTTACTTAACTTATTTAGTTATAAGTAACTTTATAATTATAAAATATTCTAGAGATTAATAATTTAAATATACTTTAATATAACTCTAAACTAATATTAATTCTAGTCTCTATTTTTTTTAAATACTTTTATAATAATAAAAAGTTCTTTATTATAAATCTCTTAGTTAATTTTATAATTAACTAGAATATAAAAGTAAAAGGCTATGAGACGCTAAGTTCTATTAGAGTATAATTAAGAAAACACGCTTATAATAACTCTATTTAATAAATTAGGTTTTAGCTTAGCTTTTAATTAAGTATTAAAATAATAGAGTATAGCTAGGTCTAATAGCTAGTTCCTTAGAGTTTCGAAGGCTTTTATATATTTATTAGTCTAGATAAACGGTTTAGAAAGTTAAGTAATCGTGTGTAAGGGCTTTATAATACGGCTAAAGTCACGAATAAACTAATAGTAAAAATTATAAAATCCTAAGTATAACTTTACTCTAATTACTATATTTAGTCTAATCTAGTCTTAAAGAGGCTCGACTTTCTTAAGGTTAATTTCGAGTCCTTTAATAATTAATATATAGCCTAAATACTTAATTCTTTTAATACTAAATTTACTCTTTTTAATATTAGCCTATAAGCTAGCTTTTAAAGGTGAGTTAAAACCTTATATATATATTTATTATATTCTAAGGGATCTTTAAAATAGATTAAAATATTATCTAAGTAAATAATATAAAACTCGTTTAAGTAATTAATTAATATATTATTTATATATCTTTAAAAAGTAATAGGGCTATTATATAAACTAAAGGGTAAAACCTTATACTTATATATATTATACTATGTCCTAAAAGTAGTATACTCCTTAGAGTTAGGGTTTATTTAAATCTAATAAAAGGCTTATTAAATATTAACCTTAGTAAATATCTTAGCTTTTAATACTCGACTAATTAGCTTATTAATCCTAGGAATAGGGTATAGATTATTTCGAGTAAGGGAGTTTAACTTATAATAGTTAATATAAAAACGTAGACTACTATTAGCTTTCTTAATAAAAAGTATTAAGGATATAAAGGGGCTAGAGCTATTAATAATAAACCCTTTATTTAGGTTATTAATTAAGTACTACTTTATAGCCTTAAGCTCTTTAGTAGATTATTAATATAAAGGCGAAAAGTAGTTAAGTAATAGGGCTTTTAATTAAATCTTATAGTTATATAATATAGAATAGTAATTTTAGTAGAAGCTCAAAGTAGGGTAACCTAAATGTGACGGATAGGGTAACTAGAATATGAATTAGATAAATTAAGAGTAGTAGAGGCAAGGGTAGATCACAAGGTGAGAGTGGATAATAGTGAGGAACTGAAGTAATAATTTATAATTGCGATGCCCTTAAAACTAAGGAAAACTACTCGTATATATAGAGCTCTAGTCGGCTTAATATTAGGCCGTCGGCCTAATATTTAGGCCTTTATCTTACGTGGCTTATTACGTAGCTTATTGCGTAACTCGTAGCTTATTACGTAGCTTTTTACGTGGCTTATTACGTAGCTTATTACGTAGATCATTTTTAGCTTTTATAGCTTAAAAGCCGAGGGCCGAGGCTAGCTGATCTAAGCTCTTAGTAAGAGGCCTATTAGTAATACCTTAGTAAGTTGCTTACTAAGATATTACGTAAGTAGTAACCTATAAACTTATACTATTTTATATAAATATTAGTATTTATATCCCCTTAAGTAAAAGCGGAAATTATATCGATTTTATATATAATCTAGCTATTAAGTACTACTAGCGCGAATAATAATCGCTACGCTAGTTGCTTAATTACGCTAGTAAAAGTATCAATATAGTCTAAACTATATAATTACTTAAAGCCCTTAACTACGAATCTAGCTTTTAGCTTAATAATATTATCTTTATTAAGTTTAAGCTTATATACCTATTACGTATTAAGGATTTTAGTATTATTAGGTTTAGGCACTAGATCCTAAGTTTTATTACTTTTAAGGGAGTTTAATTCCTTGATTTCTAATTATTAAATTTAATAATTAAAGATATTATATATTTAATTTAATAAAGAACTAGTAATAAAAATATAATAATATAATTATATATAGTACTATACTATATATAATATATATTATTAATATCTTAGCTTATTATTATAATAATAGCTTAAGATAAAAATTAAAGAAATTTAAATAAATTCTCTAATAATTATTTTTAAGAGATCTAAAAATAGAAATAGGAATCATAAAATTAGGATATATATTATATTATATCTAGTCTAAGATTCCGTTCTTAAAAGCTATTCTTATTAATAATAGCTCGTTTCGGTTAGAGCTTATACTTAAGAAATCTTAAATTTATTTATTTCCTTAAGAACTACTAAATGGAATTTTACTAAAATTAGACTTAAAAATTCCCTATACTTAGTAGTAATTAATAAAAATTATCCGAGCTAATTTATATTATTATATATTAAATTATAAGCTACTAAAATCTAATTAGTACACTTAAGCTCGCTTAGCTACGGCCGTATCCTATAGCCGTATTCCTACGTATATAACTATAAGTTTATATAGGTTACTACTTACGTAATATCTTAGTAAGCAGCTTACTAAGGTATTACTAATAGGCCTCTTACTAAGAGCTTAGATTAGCTAGCCTCGGCCCTCGGCTTTTAAGCTATAAAAGCTAAAAATAATCTATGTAATAAGCCACGTAATAAGCTATGTAAAAAACTACGTAATAAACTACGAGTTACGCAATAAGCTACGTAATAAGCCGCGTAAGATAAAGGCCTAAATATTAGGCCGACGGCCTAATATTAAGCCGACTAGAGCTCTATATATACGAGTAGTTTTCCTTAGTTTTAAGGGTATCGTAATTATAAATTATTACTTTAATTCCTCACTATTATCCACTCTCACCTTATAATCTACCCTTGCCTCTACTACTCTTAATTTATCTAATTCACATTCTAGTTACCCTATCCGTCACACTTAGGTTACCCTACTTTAAGCTTCTACTAAAATTACTATTTTATAAATAGCCCTTAAGGTATATAAATACTAAATACCCCGATCACGTGCTTAAGTTAAATAAGGCCTTATATAGCCTAAAATAGTCCGCTAGAATTTAGTACTATATATTAAAAGATGTCCTTATAAGTAAATTAAGTTTTATAACCTTAATTAGCGAAAATATAAGTTTATAAGTTACTACTTATATAATATCTTAATAACCAGCTTACTAAGATATTACTAATAGACATCTTACTAAGAGCTTATATTAGCTAGCCTCGGCCCTTAGCCTTAGCTACTATATAAGTTAAAAATAAGCTATAAAAGCTAAAGATAATCTATATAATAAGCTACGAGTTACGCAATGTAGGATTTCTATAAATAGAAGTCACGTGATAGACCGGGCTCGAGGTCGGATAGGGTAATCGAGTTGTGAGACGGAGCGGGTGACCCAAATGTGAAAGGTGAGACTAATTATAGTTAGTAGGCTTAGCGAGTAGTATATATAAAAGACTTGATTTATTTTAACTTAAAGAGAGTTCTATCTACGGGTTAAAGGGTCCTTATATATCCTAAAGCCTAGATTCTAGAATATTCCTTATATAAGTCACGATTACTAATTAGAATATTCTAGTATATAAGCTTATAAATCCTCGCTACCTTAGATCCTTCTAGAACTAATAATTAGTAATACTTACTAATATTACGTAAGTATTAGTAATAGGTTCTAGAAGCTACTAGAAGTGCTTATTACTAAAATCTAACACGCAATAAGCTACGTAATAAGCCGCGTAAGGTAAAGGCCTAAATATTAGGCTAACGGCTTAATATTAGGCCGACTAAAGCTCTATATATACGAGTAGTTTTCCTTAGTATTAAGGGTATCGAAATTATTAATTATTACTTTAATTCCTTACTATTATCCTCTCTTACTTTATAATATAATATTACGTGACTCCTGCCTCTATTACTCTTAATTTATCTAATTCACTTTTTGGTTACCTTATCTATTATATTTAGATTACCCTATTTTAAGCTTCTACTAAAATTACTATTTTATATATTATAATTATTAATTATCACTTTAATTCCTTACTATTATCCTCTCTCGCTTTATAATCCAAT